>CANUEZ040000149.1:10000-1445000 GCA_948099385.1 Fasciola hepatica
AGAAAGAGAAGCAATAAAGTGGATAATCCCTATGGTTAGGACAAAAAGGCATTCCTTAGCGGTTTATTCGTGGCGGTGAGACGTACTAGGTAACAGGGAAATCAGCTTTATTCCCAATGTTCCCTGCTTGTTAATCACGTGAATACTTTATTTCGGCATTCGAAATTCTATCGGGGTCAACAGGATGAATCCAGTCTTCTTATCTGAGTCTGTTCTAGTTAAAAACATAACCAATTTTTATGTAAAAATATTGTATTCTACTTCTTTCGTTGTAAGTTGTTGAATAGACTTTTCAAACATGGTCTCAACTCAAGATAACAACAGAAGATAGGAACAAAATTGAAGACATACTTTATTGACTGAGATATTTCTTCAGGACCCATCAATAAATATATGTAAATATGCCTAATTAAAATTAAGGATCCGGTTGAGGCAAGTGATCTGAGTTTGCAATCAGCGAAAACAATTTTCAAAGAGCCGTAAGGAGGTAAGGCAAATAGATGATTAAGAATACCACGGAATATATTATCGGAACGAGAAGCCTGGATGATTAATAATGGAAAACCCACTTGTTCTTTCTCGTATTCACACAAAAATCTCTCTGATCTGTATCCAAGAAACACGGAAAGCATTACAGATGAAATCTTTCTCCCAAGGAACTTCGATTGCTTTCGTCAAGACAGGAAACAGGGAAAAAGAGGCCAGGGGGTGATGTGGGTACTAACGACGATTCCGAGTGTCCTGGGAAGTCTGAATTTCGTTTTGCTTTCCCTTGTAATGGTGTGCGCTGCTTGACTGTTAAATGTTACGCCAGATTTTCGCGTTTTTGAGGTAATGTTATCAGTAATCTGTACATAGCTCGCTTTTTGCTCCCAAAGTGATATCAACTTTTTCCTTGACGCTTCTATACCCGTTTTTATTCCATTACTATCTGACTGTGCATGCACTGTGGTCGGTGATTTCATTCAGGCGCTTACACATCCCTTAGTTACTTTTCGTTTAAGTGACCTCTGTTTAATCCCAACCAGGGAAATGTTACTTTTGACAGAATTATCACCAACAATCCCAAACTTTCTCACTCGCAACTGAAAGCTGCTGAGTGAATCAGTGATTATGCTCTCATTATCATCACACTCAAAATGGTTCATGGTCAGCATACCATTCACTCGTCAGGACCGAACAAATATACGTCACCTCCAAAACCTTGTCACCCATCAACGTTACCCTGCTTCAAAGATCACTTCTGCCTTTCTTATTTAGTCTGTGTTCAACGGTGGATTTGGGAATGGAGTACCTGGTGTTTCATTGACAATGATAGAAGTTATTGCACTTCACTGGGCAGCTATCGCCTGCCTAAGGTGACAAGCCCCCGATCCAAATATTGCCGTCCGTCCACATTCCGCCTACTGGACTGGGTGCATAAGGCTAAGGACTGAATCCGAAAAGTCGGTTTGCTGAGATGGGTAATAGTTGAACGGTGAGTCAGTGTGATCAGTCCATGACATAAAAGAAAGGTATGAAAAGCCTAACCAGTGGACTTGACCATGTAGAACGTGGTTGACTTCTCTAGGGGGTCCACGAGACCCTCTCACCCAGTGGTTTGATACACTGGAGGATCTGGCAAGGGATCGCGATCAATGATGCTCTTGCATTCATACACTTTCTCTATCAACAAAATATTATCATTCGCATCTCCTTCCTTACCCTTTTCATACTCATTACTTTTTCATTATTTCCTTTCAGGTTGCCACCAAGAGATAGTAACCAAAGCCACTGGATCCCGTGCGTGGGTAACGGTTGTCTGAACTGAACTGAAGTGGATCTGTTTTTCAAAAATGGATTTTCATGTTGTATTGCGTCTATGGATTTAGTGACAGCGTGAAATAAAATTTCCCACCTTCAGTTTGTATTCAACGGTACAGGTGTCATAATACTAAAAATAATCAACCGACAGACCATCGAGCAGCCGTATCGCAATATAAAGCAATGGATCTGAGTATTCTAACTGTGGAGCATATAAAAACAGATTTTACGACAAAGACCCTCAAACAAATGAACAGTCATATAGAAGGTTAGTGCATCATCGGATATTCACTTGCGTTAGTCACACTCGACTGACCGTACTGTGATAAAGCAGTTGCTGGAGAATCTGCTCGGAAAGCTGGGGGTCAAGGGTTCTTCTTGGCTGACCGTGTTATACTTTTGAATACGAGAAAGAACAAGTGGGTTTTCCATTATTAATCATCCAGGCTTCTCGTTCCGATAATATATTCCGTGGTATTCTTAATCATCTATTTGCCTTACCTCCTTACGGCTCTTTGAAAATTGTCTTCGCTGATTGCAAACTCAGATCACTTGCCTCAACCGGATCCTTAATTTTAATTAGGCATATTTACATATATTTATTGATGGGTCCTGAAGAAATATCTCAGTCAATAAAGTATGTCTTCAATTTTGTTCCTATCTTCTGTTGTTATCTTGAGTTGAGACCATGTTTGAAAAGTCTATTCAACAACTTACAACGAAAGAAGTAGAATACAATATTTTTACATAAAAATTGGTTATGTTTTTAACTAGAACAGACTCAGATAAGAAGACTGGATTCATCCTGTTGACCCCGATAGAATTTCGAATGCCGAAATAAAGTATTCACGTGATTAACAAGCAGGGAACATTGGGAATAAAGCTGATTTCCCTGTTACCTAGTACGTCTCACCGCCACGAATAAACCGCTAAGGAATGCCTTTTTGTCCTAACCATAGGGATTATCCACTTTATTGCTTCTCTTTCTAGCCATAACTTTTACGTGGACATGATTAGTGAGATGAACGAGTTTAGGCTCCACGGGAAGCTAATATACCATCTAGATGCAGATTCTGCTGGATTGTAGAAATGTGTGTCGAAAAATGGGATGTAGTAAATCCTCCCCAATCAAGAAATACTGGTCGGAATCGCTCAGATTACTTCTTGCGGAGGGCTTGTACTTACAGTGGACCTGATACATATACGACGGTCCCGTGAATGCACTACTGATTATCCCCGCGGCGATGGTCCGACAGACAAATATGTCAATCCTCGTTCCTACTGATTGCATCCTGAATACTTCATGCTTGTAACTGGCATCTCGTGATTTTTGTATGCAAGGGCTTTAAGTTTGACGATCTTTGTTTTCAGAGGATTTTATTGCATTACTCTGAATGGATCACCTAAACAGGTTCAAGGTCAAGTGGCAAAAACTGCTATCACCTATGCACTTTTATTCAATGACATTTTATGAAAGCAAACAAAGAATTATTAGCAGGTAGAATTTTATTGCTCAATAACAGCGTAGTCGAGATCGTTGGTAGATTTCGACGTTTCGGTCACCACGGGTTACCTTTTTCAAGACTGGTTTTGCAACCGAATGAAACTGGAATAATAGCTTAGAGCAATTGGGTGTTAGTCACAGTGTGTTCGTGTGTTGGTCTGTGTGTTTGTGATGTTGTTTTAGTGTAAGGGGTTGGTGGGTGGCTTGAATCTTCGTCCATACTATGTGTCCGTGTTAGTGATTTCAAGAATATCTAAAGAAATGCCACACGGAGGCTGCTTAATCAATTTGATTCCATTTGTTGACGGGAAAATATCCCAAACCCCTTGCGCAGTACACACCCAAGTAGAGTGCGTGCGTAGTAAGGATTTCTGAGGACTGATTGGATTAGTAAAAAATGCTGTCCCCATTACCTTCATGCTCTCACTATCACCATTCCGAGTGGTTAGCATAGACGCAAAATATACTTGATCACTAGTTGGAATTTATCGCGAAAAACGAATGGTTGTTAGTTTTACCCTTTTTATACGATGGCTTGTAATGTTTTCCCTTGCCCAACAAATATTTGCGGATCACGGTAAATGCTCCTGTATAACGGAAGCACGGAATTCGTTTTTTTAAAGGTCGGTTACCAAAGCTGCGATGTGTCTTCCGAATTTGATGCTGGCAATTATTCACTCGGGTATACCCTATTGAAAGCTTTCATGGCTTTTCAGTCAAAAATAATCACAAATTATATTCGCTCAGAATGAAACGTACAGCTTGAAGGATGGGGTGTGTGGTTAGCCAGAACAATCCGTACGATGTTGTCGCTGGACACAATGTCAAGTGTCGCCATTATGACTGCATGCTAAAAGAAATGGCTTTACGTAATTAGATTCTAGATGTAAAGCTTGTTCGACATATTTTAAATAAGTTTACATTTTGGTTAATTCTAACAGTATGTAGCCTATATAGATGCCAGCAAAAGTCGCCCCCGTTGATTGGTTCGATTACTTCCTTGGTCGGGGTGAGTAAGTTCAGCGCAACGGTGTAAGTGCCGAACACCTTCCCCGATGAACATTTTCCACACCGGTTGTATGGGTGTGAGTCAATGCTCGGAAGGAATACAACTGGTAGCTTATCCACAAAGGAGGAATGAAACCAAAGTAAACGGGCTACATGATCGCACCGATGTTCTGAATTTTCGGCGGTAGGATATTCCTGAGTAACTCATCGTTACTCTGTTTACATTCCGCAAACGCTCACTTCATTGCGAAAATGTTCCAAGAATCTAATAACCAATTTCATGCATCAACTCATATATAAGGGACACTTCTTATGGGGTGCAATGTCGACACACCGGTCGGTGATGTTCACGATGAAACTGCACCAATATTTGGTGTGGTGATTTGGGTGCTAAAATGTTCCAAATAGTTACGCAGGTTGATCTCCTTAAGCGGAAGATGCAGTCACGCTGTACCTATCCATGGGTGGAGAGCAGACAGAGCCTATTCTCTCCTAACTGTAATTTGGCAACCTCTGGTTTTTCAGCTAGTAAGTAAGGGTAGATGCACTTCACCAACCAAAGTATCGCTACTATATAGATGTAGAAGTGGAATGCATGGGATTTCTCTTGACGCTGAGAGAAGTCGTCGCACTGAGAAGATGACTCTGAGACAAAGAATGTTGCTTAGTCCACACTTCGTTTGTTCCGTTATATTCAGGGGGCTGAAAACTGAATCTCACTAGGCCTGTTGAGATCTTTACGTCTCAAACGATTCAGTTCCTGGTGCTCGTGGTCAGGATGATGCCAGGGTCGATTTGAGCATGAGAAGTGAGCGTGCACTCCTAGAATGGGCTGCAGTCAGAAGTCATTTGTGTACATCCCAGCTAGAAGCTTGTGTACGGATTAACAGTAACAGACTGGAGCGTCAGTACATGGTACGTCTTTTCTGCGGTGGTGCCAAAGCTTCAGCGACCCGTTCCGTAGAGTTTATTTTATAGGATAATCAATAGAACACCGTCCGAAATCCTTTGGCAAAGTGTCTTCGTCTAATCTCTTCACCATTCTGAAGTGTTTTCAATTATCCTATGCATCAACATTACAAGCTCCTTATTTATGACAGAGAAGGTTAGGATATTTCTTCCACAAAATTCTCAACAAATCTGGTAGAATTACTTCCAATGTCACAGCTGTGCTCAACTGATGATCTATGTAATCTGATCATGGAGCTCCGAATTGTCCATCTTCCGGTTCGCAAGCGAATTTGCTTGACTCGAGTTTGTTTTAATTTGGTTCGCATTTCTGGTGGCATACTCACTGCCCCAACGTGTATGAGACCATTTTCAAACCTTATGAGCTGTGTGATGAACGAACTTTGAATAATCATGAAGTGGAAGGCAATTTTTTGGATCTCATTTTGAAGAAATCCCTAAACATGAGCTACAGGATAAATGAGAAATTCCAATAGCACATTTATTACTACAGATATCAAACAACTTGTAATAAACACAAATTCAGTAGGATTATTTCATAAATCACAGGACGTTACCATTCCTCACCAAGTTCATGCATCCTCACTATGCAAATATGTCCGTGGCCGTTTTCTGGCAGTATTTTAGCCACTGTTGCACGCACGTCCGAATCCAATCTAATGCAATCTCACTAACCAACCGGAGTAGCCAGGGCTGAGATCGCTGGCAAAAAAGCCGAACTCGATGTCAATCCTCTGCCCTTTCCCTTAACTGTCCGTATCACAACTTGTAGGAAAACACGGCCCGGCGATTCCAAACCGTCTGCTCGGAATGAGACTCAAATCGGGCAAGCTAGATTTCCAACGCATTCTTCAGAAGGAAGCATCGGCATTTCGTGGTCAATCGTTCTGCGAATAGTCAGTAACTTCGGTCAATTATGAATCACTAAACACAGAACAACTGTCAGTAATCAAATCTCAGTCATAACGTAGTTGATCGCGATCCACCTCAACAATCTGCCACTAAGCACCAAGAAACAAGATGTGGGATTCCTGAATCTACTTTGACTGCTGGTATAAAATATCCTGATGTCACCACATATCACATTGTACCGACCTGATAGCTATCACCGCATATTGTCACAAATGATCTTGAAAACACCGTAATTATTTGGACAGAGCATTATAGATTACCGTCCTTACAATAAAACATTTTCGAGTTTTGCAATGCTACATACTCAAGTGAATGAATAATGAGCTGTTTTGAACCAGTTGTGGGTGCCAAACCAAGCTGTTTTCTACGAAGTTGGTAGTAGCTTGGAGAGAAAGAGCGGTACCTTCACAATTTTGATAACTTTGTGTTTGATGCGCAATAGCACATATTGTTCGGCAAATTTTATCGGGTAACATGTGACGCGTGGGGTTCGAAAATACTACCTGTTAGTTTGGGCTATGCTGTAGAGGCACGGATGAAGGCCTTGAAATTCGAAAAATGAGGACTTTAGTTATTTTACAAAATCAGTGATATCCAAACAGACTGATGCAAGGAACCCGACATGTCTGAAGTAATCATTCCGAGTCAGCGTACCTACTAATACCTGCTTGTTTTTTATTCACATTGTTGACGAACTCTATTCTACGTGCTCGGCAGTCGTACATGACTACTGGTTTGTTTGGCTCGTTGAACAATAAATGTCGCACTTATGTGACCTGATTTCAGTTGTTGCATTACGGCGCAGTCAATGTGAGAGCAAAATAAACAGGAACATGAAGTTAAAAATATGCGAAAAAGTAATAATTAAAAATCACGAAGTCGAAGACGGAGGCCGACTGCAGCTACTCTACTGGACGCGATACCAAGTCTCATCAATTATTGTCTCCACTTGCGTTTCTAACTTCACCGAAATTGTTCTTCAAGGTATGAAACATTTTACTCCATACTTTTCCAAACCTGGAAAACACAAATCTCCAAGTGGTTCAGTCACGCGTTTCGTCGTGCTGTGTGCCCACTCCAGACTCCCACCACCAATTCGTACAAACCTGGGTGCAGATACTCGTCAGTCGGAATGGAAGCCAAACGATGCTTCATCCACTGAAAAGCCAAACGCTAATTCTCATCGGTCATTAGTAGCCGAAAATTTTGGATGAATTCTAATGCACTCTCACACAACTTTGCCCTTTTCACTCCTCTCCGGTCTCTTATTCCTCCGGTGATCGTGTTTGCGAACCATATGAGAAAGCTGAGATTATTACTGTTCCAGCTTGCTTTCAACACCTCCTTACCCTCTTATCTTACTCTTCCGATCTCCAGGCTTCCCTCAGTTTGCAATCTTGTTCCTCATATTAGCACCGAGATGATCCATGTGCTGCTTTCCCCGAGCATACGGGAACCACTCAATTCGGATGGAGTATCACCCATCGTCCTCAAAATGTATGCCCCACAGTTGGCTCTCCTTCCACGTCTGCTTTTCTGTTTATCTCTGTCGCTGGATCTTTCTTTATCCGTTTTTCCCTGCTCCCTTCTATTCCTTGCTTGTTTGTCTGTTCATTTATCTCTCTCTCGCACACACTCTACCTCTCTCGCATTCTTACATCCTCTTCATTTTCCAAATTCAACTCCCTAAGAAACACGCCGAGATTATTCCCATTCCAAAAGTGCAGCGATCTTTCTCACCAGATTATGTCATCCGATTTTTTCACTCCTGTTTTTTGAAAGTATTTGAAACTGATATTTAAGACCATTTGCGTATGTTTCTCGAATGTGAAGGACCACTATTCGATTGTCAATACGGATTTCAACCTCGGCTTTGCTACTCTGGTCTTCGGGCTATTGTCCGTCCGAGTTGATGGAGTCCAGTTCTAGCCATTACCCGCGAATCCTGGAGTCCCCCAAAGTTCAGTACTTGCGCCTACTCTCGCTCAATTATCTGTTATTGCATTCCGTCTACCACTTCCAACCTATTCTATTACTTAGCCGACCATGCGGCTCTTTATTCCTTATTTTCCTACTGCAATCCCCGCAAGGCCATCAACAACATCGATCGTGATCATACTGCACCTAGTGTCTCTTTATATATGCTACCGGTACTTGCACGGCTAGAGTGCAAACTTCATCCAATATGAAAATCCGATTGGATTTTCCCATGCACGTTCAGATCCTGCGCGCATTACCAACTGTGATGGACAGATCGCCCTAAACGAAATCAGAAATCACACCAACCGGTGCTAAAATGTACTGATGTGTAGCATCTAAAACGCGGCATTAATATAGGCATGAAATATGGAGGAGAACTCATTTACACACAATCATTGATCAATCAGTAATGTGATTGATGGACAAAAACTTGCCAGACAGTGTCATGTGATACGGAGTAGATCATGTGCGCGAAAAACGAGTACTGCGATAATCAATATCTACGGTTGGACCGAGATGAGTTATACGCGCATGGCGCATTTTTTCGTATGCAGAAATGCATGGATGCTGATTGGAAAGTAAAACGAAGGAATAAACACTGATTGATCCAAATGAGTTTTCTCGCACTGCATGTGAACAGGAGAGAATCACCTCATCCTTCCTCGTTTATCCTGGAATGATGACGCTACTTTCGATAATCTTCGACACAGAGTTGAAGCGAGGTAATCTACGCATTACAACTGGATCATCCACTTGTAGGTTCACTTCCTTTCCACCTGGCTGCTCTTCAACTGGCATTCTATTGCATACCTGATCAGTATGTCTTCTATGAACTGTACCGTTTCGTAAATCCATCATCTTTCCAATTCTCAATTCAATTTGTCGTGTAGTACTATTCTTGGATGGTCGGAAGCAGTTATCAGGAGAACAGGGAATATCTGTTGAATCCTGGACCTTTGAAGACTCTCGCAGTTTACACGTCTTGTATAGAACCACTGAATGGTTTGACGAACTCACTTGAACTTCCGATGTTTTAACAGAGTTTTCTGGGATGCGAGTTGAACACCTACGCCGAGGCGTTGTACGTAACTTTGACCTTCTGGGTAGTGTAGTATTCCCATTCATTTGTGGCTTCCAGTGGCTGGGTTTTCCTTTCACTTTGTGCATACCAACGCTCGTAAGTTCGAACGTGAGTTATTCGACATGATGAATCCTCACTGAACAAAGTTAGCAGTGGATCCGGACTTCTAATTTCCCTCAAACCCCCAATGGATGGAGATTCACGCCGAATCAAAAACTTCATACTTACCAACTCGCCATTATCCCTTTGATTACGCAAATCATGCACACCGAGATGATCAAGCCCGTAACCGGTAACACCACGCACGGATATTCTTGTTTTCCTAATTCGCAAATTTGGAAATAGTCTAACCAAAGTGCACTCGGGAATTATCGATTCTGAACTTGCTGTATCCACTGGACCTGATATATATACGACGGTCCCGTGAATGCATTACTGATTATCCCCGCGGCGATGGTCCGACAGACAAATATGTCAATCCTCGTTCCTGCTGATTGCATCCTGAATACTTCATGCTTGTAACTGGCATCTCGTGATTTTTGTATGCAAGGGCTTTAAGTTTGACGATCTTTGTTTTCAGAGGATTTTATTGCATTACTCTGAATGGATCACCTAAACAGGTTCAAGGCCAAGTGGCAAAAACTGCTATCACCTATGCACTTTTATTCAATGACATTTTATAAAAGCAAACAGAGAATTATTAGCAGCCTTAAGCACACAAACAGCATGTTTTCGCTCACCCTCCGTCACGAACAATGCATCAACCAGACTTCTGCAGGTGCTTCAGGAAACCCCGTGGGTAAGGAGCACTACCGGTAGTAAACAAAGTGGAAGAACAATAGTTCTGCTTATATTAGTTTGTCCAAGATAATTAGGAATCATCCCAGTCCCACCCACACGGCAATCGATGAGCGAATATGAAAATATTTTTCCAAAGATGGTTTATTGCACGAGAATATGAGTTTCAGAATATGGAACGTCCCCATCGGTTGTGTGTGTTTCGCACAGCTAACTGTTTCCTTAACCCGTTCCCATGGATTCCTTGTTGTAGGTGAACAAATATCATATGAGATTTCAAGAATATCTAAAGAAATGCCACACGGAGGCTGCTTAATCAATTTGATTCCATTTGTTGACGGGAAAATATCCCAAACCCCTTGAGCAGTACACACCCAAGTAGAGTGCGTGCGTAGTAAGGATTTCTGAGGACTGATTGGATTAGTAAAAAATGCTGTCCCCATTACCTTCACGCTCTCACTATCACCATTCCGAGTGGTTAGCATAGACGCAAAATATACTTGATCACTAGTTGGAATTTATCGCGAAAAACGAATGGTTGTTAGTTTTACCCTCTTTATACGATGGCTTGTAATGTTTTCCCTTGCCCAACAAATATTTGCGGATCACGGTAAATGCTCCTGTATAACGGAAGCACGGAATTCGTTTTTTTAAAGGTCGGTTACCAAAGCTGCGATGTGTCTTCCGAATTTGATGCTGGCAATTATTCACTCGGGTATACCCTATTGAAAGCTTTCATGGCTTTTCAGTCAAAAATAATCACAAATTATATTCGCTCAGAATGAAACGTACAGCTTGAAGGATGGGGTGTGTGGTTAGCCAGAACAATCCGTACGATGTTGTCGCTGGACACAATGTCAAGTGTCGCCATTATGACTGCATGCTAAAAGAAATGGCTTTACGTAATTAGATTCTAGATGTAAAGCTTGTTCGACATATTTTAAATAAGTTTACATTTTGGTTAATTCTAACAGTATGTAGCCTATATAGATGCCAGCAAAAGTCGCCCCCGTTGATTGGTTCGATTACTTCCTTGGTCGGGGTGAGTAAGTTCAGCGCAACGGTGTAAGTGCCGAACACCTTCCCCGATGAACATTTTCCACACCGGTTGTATGGGTGTGAGTCAATGCTCGGAAGGAATACAACTGGTAGCTTATCCACAAAGGAGGAATGAAACCAAAGTAAACGGGCTACATGATCCCACCGATGTTCTGAATTTTCGGCGGTAGGATATTCCTGAGTAACTCATCGTTACTCTGTTTACATTCCGCAAACGCTCACTTCATTGCGAAAATGTTCCAAGAATCTAATAACCAATTTCATGCATCAACTCATATATAAGGGACACTTCTTATGGGGTGCAATGTCGACACACCGGTCGGTGATGTTCACGATGAAACTGCACCAATATTTGGTGTGGTGATTTGGGTGCTAAAATGTTCCAAATAGTTACGCAGGTTGATCTCCTTAAGCGGAAGATGCAGTCACGCTGTACCTATCCATGGGTGGAGAGCAGACAGAGCCTATTCTCTCCTAACTGTAATTTGGCAACCTCTGGTTTTTCAGCTAGTAAGTAAGGGTAGATGCACTTCACCAACCAAAGTATCGCTACTATATAGATGTAGAAGTGGAATGCATGGGATTTCTCTTGACGCTGAGAGAAGTCGTCGCACTGAGAAGATGACTCTGAGACAAAGAATGTTGCTTAGTCCACACTTCGTTTGTTCCGTTATATTCAGGGGGCTGAAAACTGAATCTCACTAGGCCTGTTGAGATCTTTACGTCTCAAACGATTCAGTTCCTGGTGCTCGTGGTCAGGATGATGCCAGGGTCGATTTGAGCATGAGAAGTGAGCGTGCACTCCTAGAATGGGCTGCAGTCAGAAGTCATTTGTGTACATCCCAGCTAGAAGCTTGTGTACGGATTAACAGTAACAGACTGGAGCGTCAGTACATGGTACGTCTTTTCTGCGGTGGTGCCAAAGCTTCAGCGACCCGTTCCGTAGAGTTTATTTTATAGGATAATCAATAACAATTTTTTAAGATATGGCCTTGTACACGGTTGTCGATTCAGCCATATGTTCAGAATGGCAACAAGCCAAGGAATCCCGAACGACCGCTTCTAACACTGTATAATATTTTGGTAAAGCAAGCCTCACAATCATGTTTTTAGACTACAGTGGCTGCGTTTAATACTCACAGGTCCTTCATTCCTTAAGCCTCATTCAATGATGTGCGTAAACCTCTGAGGCACCAACTGACCACTGGGTTGAGGGATGACGACCAGCAGATGTAGATAACGAAATGTAGAGGGAAAGAGACGGCTGCGTTTATGGATAATAGTCACCACGTTTACCGCTGGAACTGAAGTACCGGTCAAGGAAGACTTTGGGGAAAAATATCACTGTTTTCTTATTCCTTATAAATATGTGATAGCAGTACAGGAACACGGTTTGTTGTTTATTAAACACTGCCAATTGGGAAGTATCCGGTGACGACATGAGGATTCGAGCCCGGAGTAGAAGGTCCCGAATCCCAGTGTGGTAAACTTTCGACTACTGATAGTCAAACAAGATAATGGAAAAGTATGACGGCTCACCAATACCCTCTCAGGAACTTCATCTGGACTGTTGGGTGAACACTAAAGAAGCGGTTCCGTTGGCTGTGTGTGTTTGTGCCGATTTATGAAAAAATGACAGATTCTATTGTGAAAACCACAGTAGAATTAGCTTAGCAAGTATCCTTCCAAAACTGTTCACAGGGATTACTCTACATTACATCAGTAATTCTGATCTCAGGGGTAGGATCGTGTGAACTAATGTCAGTCAATAGAACATGCGCCGGAAACACTCAAATGGTGATAGTGAGAGCGTGAAGGTAATGGGGACAGCATTTTTTACTAATCCAATCAGTCCTCAGAAATCCTTACTACGCACGCACTCTACTTGGGTGTGTACTGCGCAAGGGGTTTGGGATATTTTCCCGTCAACAAATGGAATCAAATTGATTAAGCAGCCTCCGTGTGGCATTTCTTTAGATATTCTTGAAATCTCATATGATATTTGTTCACCTACAACAAGGAATCCATGGGAACGGGTTAAGGAAACAGTTAGCTGTGCGAAACACACACAACCGATGGGGACGTTCCATATTCTGAAACTCATATTCTCGTGCAATAAACCATCTTTGGAAAAATATTTTCATATTCGCTCATCGATTGCCGTGTGGGTGGGACTGGGATGATTCCTAATTATCTTGGACAAACTAATATAAGCAGAACTATTGTTCTTCCACTTTGTTTACTACCGGTAGTGCTCCTTACCCACGGGGTTTCCTGAAGCACCTGCAGAAGTCTGGTTGATGCATTGTTCGTGACGGAGGGTGAGCGAAAACATGCTGTTTGTGTGCTTAAGGCTGCTAATAATTCTCTGTTTGCTTTTATAAAATGTCATTGAATAAAAGTGCATAGGTGATAGCAGTTTTTGCCACTTGGCCTTGAACCTGTTTAGGTGATCCATTCAGAGTAATGCAATAAAATCCTCTGAAAACAAAGATCGTCAAACTTAAAGCCCTTGCATACAAAAATCACGAGATGCCAGTTACAAGCATGAAGTATTCAGGATGCAATCAGCAGGAACGAGGATTGACATATTTGTCTGTCGGACCATCGAAGCGGGGATAATCAGTAGTGCATTCACGGGACCGTCGTATATATATCAGGTCCAGTGGATACAGCAAGTTCAGAATCGATAATTCCCGAGTGCACTTTGGTTAGACTATTTCCAAATTTGCGAATTAGGAAAACAAGAATATCCGTGCGTGGTGTTACCGGTTACGGGCTTGATCATCTCGGTGTGCATGATTTGCGTAATCAAAGGGATAATGGCGAGTTGGTAAGTATGAAGTTTTTGATTCGGCGTGAATCTCCATCCATTGGGGGTTTGAGGGAAATTAGAAGTCCGGATCCACTGCTAACTTTGTTCAGTGAGGATTCATCATGTCGAATAACTCACGTTCGAACTTACGAGCGTTGGTATGCACAAAGTGAAAGGAAAACCCAGCCACTGGAAGCCACAAATGAATGGGAATACTACACTACCCAGAAGGTCAAAGTTACGTACAACGCCTCGGCGTAGGTGTTCAACTCGCATCCCAGAAAACTCTGTTAAAACATCGGAAGTTCAAGTGAGTTCGTCAAACCATTCAGTGGTTCTATACAAGACGTGTAAACTGCGAGAGTCTTCAAAGGTCCAGGATTCAACAGATATTCCCTGTTCTCCTGATAACTGCTTCCGACCATCCAAGAATAGTACTACACGACAAATTGAATTGAGAATTGGAAAGATGATGGATTTACGAAACGGTACAGTTCATAGAAGACATACTGATCAGGTATGCAATAGAATGCCAGTTGAAGAGCAGCCAGGTGGAAAGGAAGTGAACCTACAAGTGGATGATCCAGTTGTAATGCGTAGATTACCTCGCTTCAACCCTGTGTCGAAGATTATCGAAAGTAGCGTCATCATTCCAGGATAAACGAGGAAGGATGAGGTGATTCTCTCCTGTTCACATGCAGTGCGAGAAAACTCATTTGGATCAATCAGTGTTTATTCCTTCGTTTTACTTTCCAATCAGCATCCATGCATTTCTGCATACGAAAAAATGCGCCATGCGCGTATAACTCATCTCGGTCCAACCGTAGATATTGATTATCGCAGTACTCGTTTTTCGCGCACATGATCTACTCCGTATCACATGACACTGTCTGGCAAGTTTTTGTCCATCAATCACATTACTGATTGATCAATGATTGTGTGTAAATGAGTTCTCCTCCATATTTCATGCCTATATTAATGCCGCGTTTTAGATGCTACACATCAGTACATTTTAGCACCGGTTGGTGTGATTTCTGATTTCGTTTAGGGCGATCTGTCCATCACAGTTGGTAATGCGCGCAGGATCTGAACGTGCATGGGAAAATCCAATCGGATTTTCATATTGGATGAAGTTTGCACTCTAGCCGTGCAAGTACCGGTAGCATATATAAAGAGACACTAGGTGCAGTATGATCACGATCGATGTTGTTGATGGCCTTGCGGGGATTGCAGTAGGAAAATAAGGAATAAAGAGCCGCATGGTCGGCTAAGTAATAGAATAGGTTGGAAGTGGTAGACGGAATGCAATAACAGATAATTGAGCGAGAGTAGGCGCAAGTACTGAACTTTGGGGGACTCCAGGATTCGCGGGTAATGGCTAGAACTGGACTCCATCAACTCGGACGGACAATAGCCCGAAGACCAGAGTAGCAAAGCCGAGGTTGAAATCCGTATTGACAATCGAATAGTGGTCCTTCACATTCGAGAAACATACGCAAATGGTCTTAAATATCAGTTTCAAATACTTTCAAAAAACAGGAGTGAAAAAATCGGATGACATAATCTGGTGAGAAAGATCGCTGCACTTTTGGAATGGGAATAATCTCGGCGTGTTTCTTAGGGAGTTGAATTTGGAAAATGAAGAGGATGTAAGAATGCGAGAGAGGTAGAGTGTGTGCGAGAGAGAGATAAATGAACAGACAAACAAGCAAGGAATAGAAGGGAGCAGGGAAAAACGGATAAAGAAAGATCCAGCGACAGAGATAAACAGAAAAGCAGACGTGGAAGGAGAGCCAACTGTGGGGCATACATTTTGAGGACGATGGGTGATACTCCATCCGAATTGAGTGGTTCCCGTATGCTCGGGGAAAGCAGCACATGGATCATCTCGGTGCTAATATGAGGAACAAGATTGCAAACTGAGGGAAGCCTGGAGATCGGAAGAGTAAGATAAGAGGGTAAGGAGGTGTTGAAAGCAAGCTGGAACAGTAATAATCTCAGCTTTCTCATATGGTTCGCAAACACGATCACCGGAGGAATAAGAGACCGGAGAGGAGTGAAAAGGGCAAAGTTGTGTGAGAGTGCATTAGAATTCATCCAAAATTTTCGGCTACTAATGACCGATGAGAATTAGCGTTTGGCTTTTCAGTGGATGAAGCATCGTTTGGCTTCCATTCCGACTGACGAGTATCTGCACCCAGGTTTGTACGAATTGGTGGTGGGAGTCTGGAGTGGGCACACAGCACGACGAAACGCGTGACTGAACCACTTGGAGATTTGTGTTTTCCAGGTTTGGAAAAGTATGGAGTAAAATGTTTCATACCTTGAAGAACAATTTCGGTGAAGTTAGAAACGCAAGTGGAGACAATAATTGATGAGACTTGGTATCGCGTCCAGTAGAGTAGCTGCAGTCGGCCTCCGTCTTCGACTTCGTGATTTTTAATTATTACTTTTTCGCATATTTTTAACTTCATGTTCCTGTTTATTTTGCTCTCACATTGACTGCGCCGTAATGCAACAACTGAAATCAGGTCACATAAGTGCGACATTTATTGTTCAACGAGCCGAACAAACCAGTAGTCATGTACGACTGCCGAGCACGTAGAATAGAGTTCGTCAACAATGTGAATAAAAAACAAGCAGGTATTAGTAGGTACGCTGACTCGGAATGATTACTTCAGACATGTCGGGTTCCTTGCATCAGTCTGTTTAGATATCACTGATTTTGTAAAATAACTAAAGTCCTCATTTTTCGAATTTCAAGGCCTTCATCCGTGCCTCTGCAGCATTTTCGAACCCCACGCGTCACATGTTACCCGATAAAATTTGCCGAACAATGTGTGCTATTGCGCATCAAACACAAAGTTATCAAAATTGTGAAGGTACCGCTCTTTCTCTCCAAGCTACTACCAACTTCGTAGAAAACAGCTTGGTTTGGCACCCACAACTGGTTCAAAACAGCTCATTATTCATTCACTTGAGTATGTAGCATTGCAAAACTCGAAAATGTTTTATTGTAAGGACGGTAATCGATAATGTCCTGTCCAAATAATTACGGTGTTTTCAAGATCATTTGTGACAATATGCGGTGATAGCTATCAGGTCGGTACAATGTGATATGTGGTGACATCAGGATATTTTATACCAGCAGTCAAAGTAGATTCAGGAATCCCACATCTTGTTTCTTGGTGCTTAGTGGCAGATTGTTGAGGTGGATCGCGATCAACTACGTTATGACTGAGATTTGATTACTGACAGTTGTTCTGTGTTTAGTGATTCATAATTGACCGAAGTTACTGACTATTCGCAGAACGATTGACCACGAAATGCCGATGCTTCCTTCTGAAGAATGCGTTGTAAATCTAGCTTGCCCGATTTGAGTCTCATTCCGAGCAGACGGTTTGGAAACGCCGGGCCGTGTTTTCCTACAAGTTGTGATACGGACAGTTAAGGGAAAGGGCAGAGGATTGACATCGAGTTCGGCTTTTTTGCCAGCGATCTCAGCCCTGGCTACTCCGGTTGGTTAGTGAGATTGCATTAGATTGGATTCGGACGTGCGTGCAACAGTGGCTAAAATACTGCCAGAAAACGGCCACGGACATATTTGCATAGTGAGGATGCATGAACTTGGTGAGGAATGGTAACGTCCTGTGATTTATGAAATAATCCTACTGAATTTGTGTTTATTACAAGTTGTTTGATATCTGTAGTAATAAATGTGCTATTGGAATTTCTCATTTATCCTGTAGCTCATGTTTAGGGATTTCTTCAAAATGAGATCCAAAAAATTGCCTTCCACTTCATGATTATTCAAAGTTCGTTCATCACACAGCTCATAAGGTTTGAAAATGGTCTCATACACGTTGGGGCAGTGAGTATGCCACCAGAAATGCGAACCAAATTAAAACAAACTCGAGTCAAGCAAATTCGCTTGCGAACCGGAAGATGGACAATTCGGAGCTCCATGATCAGATTACATAGATCATCAGTTGAGCACAGCTGTGACATTGGAAGTAATTCTACCAGATTTGTTGAGAATTTTGTGGAAGAAATATCCTAACCTTCTCTGTCATAAATAAGGACCTTGTAATGTTGATGCATAGGATAATTGAAAACACTTCAGAATGGTGAAGAGATTAGACGAAGACACTTTGCCAAAGGATTTCGGACGGTGTTCTATTGATTATCCTATAAAATAAACTCTACGGAACGGGTCGCTGAAGCTTTGGCACCACCGCAGAAAAGACGTACCATGTACTGACGCTCCAGTCTGTTACTGTTAATCCGTACACAAGCTTCTAGCTGGGATGTACACAAATGACTTCTGACTGCAGCCCATTCTAGGAGTGCACGCTCACTTCTCATGCTCAAATCGACCCTGGCATCATCCTGACCACGAGCACCAGGAACTGAATCGTTTGAGACGTAAAGATCTCAACAGGCCTAGTGAGATTCAGTTTTCAGCCCCCTGAATATAACGGAACAAACGAAGTGTGGACTAAGCAACATTCTTTGTCTCAGAGTCATCTTCTCAGTGCGACGACTTCTCTCAGCGTCAAGAGAAATCCCATGCATTCCACTTCTACATCTATATAGTAGCGATACTTTGGTTGGTGAAGTGCATCTACCCTTACTTACTAGCTGAAAAACCAGAGGTTGCCAAATTACAGTTAGGAGAGAATAGGCTCTGTCTGCTCTCCACCCATGGATAGGTACAGCGTGACTGCATCTTCCGCTTAAGGAGATCAACCTGCGTAACTATTTGGAACATTTTAGCACCCAAATCACCACACCAAATATTGGTGCAGTTTCATCGTGAACATCACCGACCGGTGTGTCGACATTGCACCCCATAAGAAGTGTCCCTTATATATGAGTTGATGCATGAAATTGGTTATTAGATTCTTGGAACATTTTCGCAATGAAGTGAGCGTTTGCGGAATGTAAACAGAGTAACGATGAGTTACTCAGGAATATCCTACCGCCGAAAATTCAGAACATCGGTGGGATCATGTAGCCCGTTTACTTTGGTTTCATTCCTCCTTTGTGGATAAGCTACCAGTTGTATTCCTTCCGAGCATTGACTCACACCCATACAACCGGTGTGGAAAATGTTCATCGGGGAAGGTGTTCGGCACTTACACCGTTGCGCTGAACTTACTCACCCCGACCAAGGAAGTAATCGAACCAATCAACGGGGGCGACTTTTGCTGGCATCTATATAGGCTACATACTGTTAGAATTAACCAAAATGTAAACTTATTTAAAATATGTCAAATCAGCTTTACATCTAGAATCTAATTACGTAAAGCCATTTCTTTTAGCATACAGTCATAATGGCGACACTTGACATTGTGTCCAGCGACAACATCGTACGGATTGTTCTGGCTAACCACACACCCCATCCTTCAAGCTGTACGTTTCATTCTGAGCGAATATAATTTGTGATTATTTTTGACTGAAAAGCCATGAAAGCTTTCAATAGGGTATACCCGAGTGAATAATTGCCAGCATCAAATTCGGAAGACACATCGCAGCTTTGGTAACCGACCTTTAAAAAAACGAATTCCGTGCTTCCGTTATACAGGAGCATTTACCGTGATCCGCAAATATTTGTTGGGCAAGGGAAAACATTACAAGCCATCATATAAAGAGGGTAAAACTAACAACCATTCGTTTTTCGCGATAAATTCCAACTAGTGATCAAGTATATTTTGCGTCTATACTAACCACTCGGAATGGTGATAGTGAGAACCGATCAGAACAGCTCTCTGCCCTGTATATTAAAACATGTTCTGGCACGTCCCTTGATTAGCTGCGCTACATTTTGTGGCAGACTTGATCAATGTCACTTTGGAATTATTCCCATTATCAGCGCGTCACCCAGAGTCCGCTACTCGAAGGAATAATTTGCTGGGACTAAAGACCCAAAGCATTCCATTTCACTATGCGCAAGTCGGTTTTAAAATAGCTGGTGGAGATCAAGTAGGACTAGGCAAAGCAAGCGCGACAGCTAGCAGATTGCCTCTAAAAGCACAAGTTCAAGTGTAACGATAATTGAGTACATTGTGTGAAATTCCCACGCAGTTCCCTTCCCTCACTCAAGTGACCCCAATCGGCTCATTACCCGGCCCTTCCCAACCAATTCAACCTATACGCCTTCTCTTCTTTTCACTTGTTGAACCCGGTTACGTTGCCTCGGTTCGCCTACCGTCTTCCAACAAGTGTACTTTTACACTGAACCAATTTCCCATTGCGGTCAATCCAGGTGCCTATGAACTTCAGTTCTTGCCTCCGTTCTTTATTCGCTTTCTCACTCGCGTCACACGAGTGACCTTTGTACTTTCCTTCCAGGCTAGAGATCATGCCGTGCCTGCGTGAGAGTCTAGTTCAAGTGTGAGTGCGATTCTGTTGGTCCATGTCTGATCGGAATTTTATTGTTCAGTAACAGCGTAGTCGAAATCGTTGGTAGGTTGTCGACATTTGGGTCACCACGGGTAACCTTTTTCAAAATTGGTTTTACAACCGGTTGTAAAACCAACGATTTCGACTGCGCTGTGTTATTGAAGAATAAAATTCTACAGTACCGCTCTTTCCCTGATTGGTCATTTGTTCTTCCCATAAGAGACCGATTTCACCCTATTCCAATGACTGGGTCCCGTATTGCTCGGCTTACATTCCCCGACGGACCCTTCCGACGATTTAAAGTATACTCACGGACCTTTGTGACTGGATTACCCCACAAGTTGAGGTATGTTACTAGTAATTGCAGTGATTGATTTCTGAAGTTCACGTAGTTCACTGACTCGCCTTATTCGGACTGGGTTTGGGGTTCGTGTTCCACGAGCTACTCATTCACTGGACAGCTGTTTAGTTACATTCAAGGAAAATGATGGTTCCCGCATTGGTCAAGACCAACATTCGGCCTCTTTTCTAGCCAACGTTCAGAACTCTCGGATTAACACAAAAATCTCTCTGATCTGTATCCAAGAAACACGGAAAGCATTACAGATGAAATCTTTCTCCCAAGGAACTTCGATTGCTTTCGTCAAGACAGGAAACAGGGAAAAAGAGGCCAGGGGGTGATGTGGGTACTAACGACGATTCCGAGTGTCCTGGGAAGTCTGAATTTCGTTTTGCTTTCCCTTGTAATGGTGTGCACTGCTTGACTGTTAAATGTTACGCCAGATTTTCGCGTTTTTGAGGTAATGTTATCAGTAATCTGTACATAGCTCGCTTTTTGCTCCCAAAGCGATATCAACTTGTTCCTTGACGCTTCTATACCCGTTTTTATTCCATTACTATCTGACTGTGCATGCACTGTGGTCGGTGATTTCATTCAGGCGCTTACACATCCCTTAGTTACTTTTCGTTTAAGTGACCTCTGTTTAATCCCAACCAGGGAAATGTTACTTTTGACAGAATTATCACCAACAATCCCAAACTTTCTCACTCGCAACTGAAAGCTGCTGAGTGAATCAGTGATTATGCTCTCATTATCATCACACTCAAAATGGTTCATGGTCAGCATACCATTCACTCGTCAGGACCGAACAAATATACGTCACCTCCAAAACCTTGTCACCCATCAACGTTACCCTGCTTCAAAGATCACTTCTGCCTTTCTTATTTAGTCTGTGTTCAACGGTGGATTTGGGAATGGAGTACCTGGTGTTTCATTGACAATGATAGAAGTTATTGCACTTCACTGGGCAGCTATCGCCTGCCTAAGGTGACAAGCCCCCGATCCAAATATTGCCGTCCGTCCACATTCCGCCTACTGGACTGGGTGCATAAGGCTAAGGACTGAATCCGAAAAGTCGGTTTGCTGAGATGGGTAATAGTTGAACGGTGAGTCAGTGTGATCAGTCCATGACATAAAAGAAAGGTATGAAAAGCCTAACCAGTGGACTTGACCATGTAGAACGTGGTTGACTTCTCTAGGGGGTCCACGAGACCCTCTCACCCAGTGGTTTGATACACTGGAGGATCTGGCAAGGGATCGCGATCAATGATGCTCTTGCATTCATACACTTTCTCTATCAACAAAATATTATCATTCGCATCTCCTTCCTTACCCTTTTCATACTCATTACTTTTTCATTATTTCTTTTCAGGTTGCCACCAAGAGATAGTAACCAAAGCCACTGGATCCCGTGCGTGGGTAACGGTTGTCTGAACTGAACTGAAGTGGATCTGTTTTTCAAAAATGGATTTTCATGTTGTATTGCGTCTATGGATTTAGTGACAGCGTGAAATAAAATTTCCCACCTTCAGTTTGTATTCAACGGTACAGGTGTCATAATACTAAAAATAATCAACCGACAGACCATCGAGCAGCCGTATCGCAATATAAAGCAATGGATCTGAGTATTCTAACTGTGGAGCATATAAAAACAGATTTTACGACAAAGACCCTCAAACAAATGAACAGTCATATAGAAGGTTAGTGCATCATCGGATATTCACTTGCGTTAGTCACACTCGACTGACCGTACTGTGATAAAGCAGTTGCTGGAGAATCTGCTCGGAAAGCTGGGGGTCAAGGGTTCTTCTTGGCTGACCGTGTTATACTTTTGAATACGAGAAAGAACAAGTGGGTTTTCCATTAATAATCATCCAGGCTTCTCGTTCCGATAATATATTCCGTGGTATTCTTAATCATCTATTTGCCTTACCTCCTTACGGCTCTTTGAAAATTGTCTTCGCTGATTGCAAACTCAGATCACTTGCCTCAACCGGATCCTTAATTTTAATTAGGCATATTTACATATATTTATTGATGGGTCCTGAAGAAATATCTCAGTCAATAAAGTATGTCTTCAATTTTGTTCCTATCTTCTGTTGTTATCTTGAGTTGAGACCATGTTTGAAAAGTCTATTCAACAACTTACAACGAAAGAAGTAGAATACAATATTTTTACATAAAAATTGGTTATGTTTTTAACTAGAACAGACTCAGATAAGAAGACTGGATTCATCCTGTTGACCCCGATAGAATTTCGAATGCCGAAATAAAGTATTCACGTGAATAACAAGCAGGGAACATTGGGAATAAAGCTGATTTCCCTGTTACCTAGTACGTCTCACCGCCACGAATAAACCGCTAAGGAATGCCTTTTTGTCCTAACCATAGGGATTATCCACTTTATTGCTTCTCTTTCTAGCCATAACTTTTACGTGGACATGATTAGTGAGATGAACGAGTTTAGGCTCCACGGGAAGCTAATATACCATCTAGATGCAGATTCTGCTGGATTGTAGAAATGTGTGTCGAAAAATGGGATGTAGTAAATCCTCCCCAATCAAGAAATACTGGTCGGAATCGCTCAGATTACTTCTTGCGGAGGGCTTGTACTTACAGTGGACCTGATACATATACGACGGTCCCGTGAATGCACTACTGATTATCCCCGCGGCGATGGTCCGACAGACAAATATGTCAATCCTCGTTCCTACTGATTGCATCCTGAATACTTCATGCTTGTAACTGGCATCTCGTGATTTTTGTATGCAAGGGCTTTAAGTTTGACGATCTTTGTTTTCAGAGGATTTTATTGCATTACTCTGAATGGATCACCTAAACAGGTTCAAGGTCAAGTGGCAAAAACTGCTATCACCTATGCACTTTTATTCAATGACATTTTATGAAAGCAAACAAAGAATTATTAGCAGGTAGAATTTTATTGCTCAATAACAGCGTAGTCGAGATCGTTGGTAGATTTCGACGTTTCGGTCACCACGGGTTACCTTTTTCAAGACTGGTTTTGCAACCGAATGAAACTGGAATAATAGCTTAGAGCAATTGGGTGTTAGTCACAGTGTGTTCGTGTGTTGGTCTGTGTGTTTGTGATGTTGTTTTAGTGTAAGGGGTTGGTGGGTGGCTTGAATCTTCGTCCATACTATGTGTCCGTGTTAGTGATTTCAAGAATATCTAAAGAAATGCCACACGGAGGCTGCTTAATCAATTTGATTCCATTTGTTGACGGGAAAATATCCCAAACCCCTTGCGCAGTACACACCCAAGTAGAGTGCGTGCGTAGTAAGGATTTCTGAGGACTGATTGGATTAGTAAAAAATGCTGTCCCCATTACCTTCACGCTCTCACTATCACCATTCCGAGTGGTTAGCATAGACGCAAAATATACTTGATCACTAGTTGGAATTTATCGCGAAAAACGAATGGTTGTTAGTTTTACCCTTTTTATACGATGGCTTGTAATGTTTTCCCTTGCCCAACAAATATTTGCGGATCACGGTAAATGCTCCTGTATAACGGAAGCACGGAATTCGTTTTTTTAAAGGTCGGTTACCAAAGCTGCGATGTGTCTTCCGAATTTGATGCTGGCAATTATTCACTCGGGTATACCCTATTGAAAGCTTTCATGGCTTTTCAGTCAAAAATAATCACAAATTATATTCGCTCAGAATGAAACGTACAGCTTGAAGGATGGGGTGTGTGGTTAGCCAGAACAATCCGTACGATGTTGTCGCTGGACACAATGTCAAGTGTCGCCATTATGACTGCATGCTAAAAGAAATGGCTTTACGTAATTAGATTCTAGATGTAAAGCTTGTTCGACATATTTTAAATAAGTTTACATTTTGGTTAATTCTAACAGTATGTAGCCTATATAGATGCCAGCAAAAGTCGCCCCCGTTGATTGGTTCGATTACTTCCTTGGTCGGGGTGAGTAAGTTCAGCGCAACGGTGTAAGTGCCGAACACCTTCCCCGATGAACATTTTCCACACCGGTTGTATGGGTGTGAGTCAATGCTCGGAAGGAATACAACTGGTAGCTTATCCACAAAGGAGGAATGAAACCAAAGTAAACGGGCTACATGATCGCACCGATGTTCTGAATTTTCGGCGGTAGGATATTCCTGAGTAACTCATCGTTACTCTGTTTACATTCCGCAAACGCTCACTTCATTACGAAAATGTTCCAAGAATCTAATAACCAATTTCATGCATCAACTCATATATAAGGGACACTTCTTATGGGGTGCAATGTCGACACACCGGTCGGTGATGTTCACGATGAAACTGCACCAATATTTGGTGTGGTGATTTGGGTGCTAAAATGTTCCAAATAGTTACGCAGGTTGATCTCCTTAAGCGGAAGATGCAGTCACGCTGTACCTATCCATGGGTGGAGAGCAGACAGAGCCTATTCTCTCCTAACTGTAATTTGGCAACCTCTGGTTTTTCAGCTAGTAAGTAAGGGTAGATGCACTTCACCAACCAAAGTATCGCTACTATATAGATGTAGAAGTGGAATGCATGGGATTTCTCTTGACGCTGAGAGAAGTCGTCGCACTGAGAAGATGACTCTGAGACAAAGAATGTTGCTTAGTCCACACTTCGTTTGTTCCGTTATATTCAGGGGGCTGAAAACTGAATCTCACTAGGCCTGTTGAGATCTTTACGTCTCAAACGATTCAGTTCCTGGTGCTCGTGGTCAGGATGATGCCAGGGTCGATTTGAGCATGAGAAGTGAGCGTGCACTCCTAGAATGGGCTGCAGTCAGAAGTCATTTGTGTACATCCCAGCTAGAAGCTTGTGTACGGATTAACAGTAACAGACTGGAGCGTCAGTACATGGTACGTCTTTTCTGCGGTGGTGCCAAAGCTTCAGCGACCCGTTCCGTAGAGTTTATTTTATAGGATAATCAATAGAACACCGTCCGAAATCCTTTGGCAAAGTGTCTTCGTCTAATCTCTTCACCATTCTGAAGTGTTTTCAATTATCCTATGCATCAACATTACAAGCTCCTTATTTATGACAGAGAAGGTTAGGATATTTCTTCCACAAAATTCTCAACAAATCTGGTAGAATTACTTCCAATGTCACAGCTGTGCTCAACTGATGATCTATGTAATCTGATCATGGAGCTCCGAATTGTCCATCTTCCGGTTCGCAAGCGAATTTGCTTGACTCGAGTTTGTTTTAATTTGGTTCGCATTTCTGGTGGCATACTCACTGCCCCAACGTGTATGAGACCATTTTCAAACCTTATGAGCTGTGTGATGAACGAACTTTGAATAATCATGAAGTGGAAGGCAATTTTTTGGATCTCATTTTGAAGAAATCCCTAAACATGAGCTACAGGATAAATGAGAAATTCCAATAGCACATTTATTACTACAGATATCAAACAACTTGTAATAAACACAAATTCAGTAGAATTATTTCATAAATCACAGGACGTTACCATTCCTCACCAAGTTCATGCATCCTCACTATGCAAATATGTCCGTGGCCGTTTTCTGGCAGTATTTTAGCCACTGTTGCACGCACGTCCGAATCCAATCTAATGCAATCTCACTAACCAACCGGAGTAGCCAGGGCTGAGATCGCTGGCAAAAAAGCCGAACTCGATGTCAATCCTCTGCCCTTTCCCTTAACTGTCCGTATCACAACTTGTAGGAAAACACGGCCCGGCGTTTCCAAACCGTCTGCTCGGAATGAGACTCAAATCGGGCAAGCTAGATTTACAACGCATTCTTCAGAAGGAAGCATCGGCATTTCGTGGTCAATCGTTCTGCGAATAGTCAGTAACTTCGGTCAATTATGAATCACTAAACACAGAACAACTGTCAGTAATCAAATCTCAGTCATAACGTAGTTGATCGCGATCCACCTCAACAATCTGCCACTAAGCACCAAGAAACAAGATGTGGGATTCCTGAATCTACTTTGACTGCTGGTATAAAATATCCTGATGTCACCACATATCACATTGTACCGACCTGATAGCTATCACCGCATATTGTCACAAATGATCTTGAAAACACCGTAATTATTTGGACAGGACATTATCGATTACCGTCCTTACAATAAAACATTTTCGAGTTTTGCAATGCTACATACTCAAGTGAATGAATAATGAGCTGTTTTGAACCAGTTGTGGGTGCCAAACCAAGCTGTTTTCTACGAAGTTGGTAGTAGCTTGGAGAGAAAGAGCGGTACCTTCACAATTTTGATAACTTTGTGTTTGATGCGCAATAGCACACATTGTTCGGCAAATTTTATCGGGTAACATGTGACGCGTGGGGTTCGAAAATGCTGCAGAGGCACGGATGAAGGCCTTGAAATTCGAAAAATGAGGACTTTAGTTATTTTACAAAATCAGTGATATCTAAACAGACTGATGCAAGGAACCCGACATGTCTGAAGTAATCATTCCGAGTCAGCGTACCTACTAATACCTGCTTGTTTTTTATTCACATTGTTGACGAACTCTATTCTACGTGCTCGGCAGTCGTACATGACTACTGGTTTGTTCGGCTCGTTGAACAATAAATGTCGCACTTATGTGACCTGATTTCAGTTGTTGCATTACGGCGCAGTCAATGTGAGAGCAAAATAAACAGGAACATGAAGTTAAAAATATGCGAAAAAGTAATAATTAAAAATCACGAAGTCGAAGACGGAGGCCGACTGCAGCTACTCTACTGGACGCGATACCAAGTCTCATCAATTATTGTCTCCACTTGCGTTTCTAACTTCACCGAAATTGTTCTTCAAGGTATGAAACATTTTACTCCATACTTTTCCAAACCTGGAAAACACAAATCTCCAAGTGGTTCAGTCACGCGTTTCGTCGTGCTGTGTGCCCACTCCAGACTCCCACCACCAATTCGTACAAACCTGGGTGCAGATACTCGTCAGTCGGAATGGAAGCCAAACGATGCTTCATCCACTGAAAAGCCAAACGCTAATTCTCATCGGTCATTAGTAGCCGAAAATTTTGGATGAATTCTAATGCACTCTCACACAACTTTGCCCTTTTCACTCCTCTCCGGTCTCTTATTCCTCCGGTGATCGTGTTTGCGAACCATATGAGAAAGCTGAGATTATTACTGTTCCAGCTTGCTTTCAACACCTCCTTACCCTCTTATCTTACTCTTCCGATCTCCAGGCTTCCCTCAGTTTGCAATCTTGTTCCTCATATTAGCACCGAGATGATCCATGTGCTGCTTTCCCCGAGCATACGGGAACCACTCAATTCGGATGGAGTATCACCCATCGTCCTCAAAATGTATGCCCCACAGTTGGCTCTCCTTCCACGTCTGCTTTTCTGTTTATCTCTGTCGCTGGATCTTTCTTTATCCGTTTTTCCCTGCTCCCTTCTATTCCTTGCTTGTTTGTCTGTTCATTTATCTCTCTCTCGCACACACTCTACCTCTCTCGCATTCTTACATCCTCTTCATTTTCCAAATTCAACTCCCTAAGAAACACGCCGAGATTATTCCCATTCCAAAAGTGCAGCGATCTTTCTCACCAGATTATGTCATCCGATTTTTTCACTCCTGTTTTTTGAAAGTATTTGAAACTGATATTTAAGACCATTTGCGTATGTTTCTCGAATGTGAAGGACCACTATTCGATTGTCAATACGGATTTCAACCTCGGCTTTGCTACTCTGGTCTTCGGGCTATTGTCCGTCCGAGTTGATGGAGTCCAGTTCTAGCCATTACCCGCGAATCCTGGAGTCCCCCAAAGTTCAGTACTTGCGCCTA
Source organism: Fasciola hepatica (assembly GCA_948099385.1). Taxonomy (NCBI): domain Eukaryota; kingdom Metazoa; phylum Platyhelminthes; class Trematoda; order Plagiorchiida; family Fasciolidae; genus Fasciola; species Fasciola hepatica. The sequence goes on from CANUEZ040000149.1 coordinate 38,456, forward strand.
CTCTCGCTCAATTATCTGTTATTGCATTCCGTCTACCACTTCCAACCTATTCTATTACTTAGCCGACCATGCGGCTCTTTATTCCTTATTTTCCTACTGCAATCCCCGCAAGGCCATCAACAACATCGATCGTGATCATACTGCACCTAGTGTCTCTTTATATATGCTACCGGTACTTGCACGGCTAGAGTGCAAACTTCATCCAATATGAAAATCCGATTGGATTTTCCCATGCACGTTCAGATCCTGCGCGCATTACCAACTGTGATGGACAGATCGCCCTAAACGAAATCAGAAATCACACCAACCGGTGCTAAAATGTACTGATGTGTAGCATCTAAAACGCGGCATTAATATAGGCATGAAATATGGAGGAGAACTCATTTACACACAATCATTGATCAATCAGTAATGTGATTGATGGACAAAAACTTGCCAGACAGTGTCATGTGATACGGAGTAGATCATGTGCGCGAAAAACGAGTACTGCGATAATCAATATCTACGGTTGGACCGAGATGAGTTATACGCGCATGGCGCATTTTTTCGTATGCAGAAATGCATGGATGCTGATTGGAAAGTAAAACGAAGGAATAAACACTGATTGATCCAAATGAGTTTTCTCGCACTGCATGTGAACAGGAGAGAATCACCTCATCCTTCCTCGTTTATCCTGGAATGATGACGCTACTTTCGATAATCTTCGACACAGGGTTGAAGCGAGGTAATCTACGCATTACAACTGGATCATCCACTTGTAGGTTCACTTCCTTTCCACCTGGCTGCTCTTCAACTGGCATTCTATTGCATACCTGATCAGTATGTCTTCTATGAACTGTACCGTTTCGTAAATCCATCATCTTTCCAATTCTCAATTCAATTTGTCGTGTAGTACTATTCTTGGATGGTCGGAAGCAGTTATCAGGAGAACAGGGAATATCTGTTGAATCCTGGACCTTTGAAGACTCTCGCAGTTTACACGTCTTGTATAGAACCACTGAATGGTTTGACGAACTCACTTGAACTTCCGATGTTTTAACAGAGTTTTCTGGGATGCGAGTTGAACACCTACGCCGAGGCGTTGTACGTAACTTTGACCTTCTGGGTAGTGTAGTATTCCCATTCAGTTGTGGCTTCCAGTGGCTGGGTTTTCCTTTCACTTTGTGCATACCAACGCTCGTAAGTTCGAACGTGAGTTATTCGACATGATGAATCCTCACTGAACAAAGTTAGCAGTGGATCCGGACTTCTAATTTCCCTCAAACCCCCAATGGATGGAGATTCACGCCGAATCAAAAACTTCATACTTACCAACTCGCCATTATCCCTTTGATTACGCAAATCATGCACACCGAGATGATCAAGCCCGTAACCGGTAACACCACGCACGGATATTCTTGTTTTCCTAATTCGCAAATTTGGAAATAGTCTAACCAAAGTGCACTCGGGAATTATCGATTCTGAACTTGCTGTATCCACTGGACCTGATATATATACGACGGTCCCGTGAATGCACTACTGATTATCCCCGCGGCGATGGTCCGACAGACAAATATGTCAATCCTCGTTCCTACTGATTGCATCCTGAATACTTCATGCTTGTAACTGGCATCTCGTGATTTTTGTATGCAAGGGCTTTAAGTTTGACGATCTTTGTTTTCAGAGGATTTTATTGCATTACTCTGAATGGATCACCTAAACAGGTTCAAGGTCAAGTGGAAAAACTGCTATCACCTATGCACTTTTATTCAATGACATTTTATGAAAGCAAACAAAGAATTATTAGCAGGTAGAATTTTATTGCTCAATAACAGCGTAGTCGAGATCGTTGGTAGATTTCGACGTTTCGGTCACCACGGGTTACCTTTTTCAAGACTGGTTTTGCAACCGAATGAAACTGGAATAATAGCTTAGAGCAATTGGGTGTTAGTCACAGTGTGTTCGTGTGTTGGTCTGTGTGTTTGTGATGTTGTTTTAGTGTAAGGGGTGGGTGGGTGGCTTGAATCTTCGTCCATACTATGTGTCCGTGTTAGTGATTTCAAGAATATCTAAAGAAATGCCACACGGAGGCTGCTTAATCAATTTGATTCCATTTGTTGACGGGAAAATATCCCAAACCCCTTGAGCAGTACACACCCAAGTAGAGTGCGTGCGTAGTAAGGATTTCTGAGGACTGATTGGATTAGTAAAAAATGCTGTCCCCATTACCTTCACGCTCTCACTATCACCATTCCGAGTGGTTAGCATAGACGCAAAATATACTTGATCACTAGTTGGAATTTATCGCGAAAAACGAATGGTTGTTAGTTTTACCCTCTTTATATGATGGCTTGTAATGTTTTCCCTTGCCCAACAAATATTTGCGGATCACGGTAAATGCTCCTGTATAACGGAAGCACGGAATTCGTTTTTTTAAAGGTCGGTTACCAAAGCTGCGATGTGTCTTCCGAATTTGATGCTGGCAATTATTCACTCGGGTATACCCTATTGAAAGCTTTCATGGCTTTTCAGTCAAAAATAATCACAAATTATATTCGCTCAGAATGAAACGTACAGCTTGAAGGATGGGGTGTGTGGTTAGCCAGAACAATCCGTACGATGTTGTCGCTGGACACAATGTCAAGTGTCGCCATTATGACTGCATGCTAAAAGAAATGGCTTTACGTAATTAGATTCTAGATGTAAAGCTTGTTCGACATATTTTAAATAAGTTTACATTTTGGTTAATTCTAACAGTATGTAGCCTATATAGATGCCAGCAAAAGTCGCCCCCGTTGATTGGTTCGATTACTTCCTTGGTCGGGGTGAGTAAGTTCAGCGCAACGGTGTAAGTGCCGAACACCTTCCCCGATGAACATTTTCCACACCGGTTGTATGGGTGTGAGTCAATGCTCGGAAGGAATACAACTGGTAGCTTATCCACAAAGGAGGAATGAAACCAAAGTAAACGGGCTACATGATCGCACCGATGTTCTGAATTTTCGGCGGTAGGATATTCCTGAGTAACTCATCGTTACTCTGTTTACATTCCGCAAACGCTCACTTCATTGCGAAAATGTTCCAAGAATCTAATAACCAATTTCATGCATCAACTCATATATAAGGGACACTTCTTATGGGGTGCAATGTCGACACACCGGTCGGTGATGTTCACGATGAAACTGCACCAATATTTGGTGTGGTGATTTGGGTGCTAAAATGTTCCAAATAGTTACGCAGGTTGATCTCCTTAAGCGGAAGATGCAGTCACGCTGTACCTATCCATGGGTGGAGAGCAGACAGAGCCTATTCTCTCCTAACTGTAATTTGGCAACCTCTGGTTTTTCAGCTAGTAAGTAAGGGTAGATGCACTTCACCAACCAAAGTATCGCTACTATATAGATGTAGAAGTGGAATGCATGGGATTTCTCTTGACGCTGAGAGAAGTCGTCGCACTGAGAAGATGACTCTGAGACAAAGAATGTTGCTTAGTCCACACTTCGTTTGTTCCGTTATATTCAGGGGGCTGAAAACTGAATCTCACTAGGCCTGTTGAGATCTTTACGTCTCAAACGATTCAGTTCCTGGTGCTCGTGGTCAGGATGATGCCAGGGTCGATTTGAGCATGAGAAGTGAGCGTGCACTCCTAGAATGGGCTGCAGTCAGAAGTCATTTGTGTACATCCCAGCTAGAAGCTTGTGTACGGATTAACAGTAACAGACTGGAGCGTCAGTACATGGTACGTCTTTTCTGCGGTGGTGCCAAAGCTTCAGCGACCCGTTCCGTAGAGTTTATTTTATAGGATAATCAATAACAATTTTTTAAGATATGGCCTTGTACACGGTTGTCGATTCAGCCATATGTTCAGAATGGCAACAAGCCAAGGAATCCCGAACGACCGCTTCTAACACTGTATAATATTTTGGTAAAGCAAGCCTCACAATCATGTTTTTAGACTACAGTGGCTGCGTTTAATACTCACAGGTCCTTCATTCCTTAAGCCTCATTCAATGATGTGCGTAAACCTCTGAGGCACCAACTGACCACTGGGTTGAGTGATGACTACCAGCAGATGTAGATAACGAAATGTAGAGGGAAGGAGACGGCTGCGTTTATGGATAATAGTCACCACGTTTACCGCTGGAACTGAAGTACCGGTCAAGGAAGACTTTGTGGGAAAATATCACTGTTTTCTTATTCCTTATAAATATGTGATAGCAGTACAGGAACACGGTTTGATGTTTATTAAACACTGCCAATTGGGAAGTATCCGGTGACGACATGAGGATTCGAGCCCGGAGTAGAAGGTCCCGAATCCCAGTGTGGTAAACTTTCGACTACTGATAGTCAAACAAGATAATGGAAAAGTATGACGGCTCACCAATACCCTCTCAGGAACTTCATCTGGACTGTTGGGTGAACACTAAAGAAGCGGTTCCGTTGGCTGTGTGTGTTTGTGCCGATTTATGAAAAAATGACAGATTCTATTGTGAAAACCACAGTAGAATTAGCTTAGCAAGTATCCTTCCAAAACTGTTCACAGGGATTACTCTACATTACATCAGTAATTCTGATCTCAGGGGTAGGATCGTGTGAACTAATGTCAGTCAATAGAACATGCGCCGGAAACACTCGGAATGGTGATAGTGAGAACGTGAAGGTAATGGGGACAGCATTTTTTACTAATCCAATCAGTCCTCAGAAATCCTTACTACGCACGCACTCTACTTGGGTGTGTACTGCGCAAGGGGTTTGGGATATTTTCCCGTCAACAAATGGAATCAAATTGATTAAGCAGCCTCCGTGTGGCATTTCTTTAGATATTCTTGAAATCTCATATGATATTTGTTCACCTACAACAAGGAATCCATGGGAACGGGTTAAGGAAACAGTTAGCTGTGCGAAACACACACAACCGATGGGGACGTTCCATATTCTGAAACTCATATTCTCGTGCAATAAACCATCTTTGGAAATATATTTTCATATTCGCTCATCGATTGCCGTGTGGGTGGGACTGGGATGATTCCTAATTATCTTGGACAAACTAATATAAGCAGAACTATTGTTCTTCCACTTTGTTTACTACCGGTAGTGCTCCTTACCCACGGGGTTTCCTGAAGCACCTGCAGAAGTCTGGTTGATGCATTGTTCGTGACGGAGGGTGAGCGAAAACATGCTGTTTGTGTGCTTAAGGCTGCTAATCAATAAATTGTCAGAACCGAAATCGGTTCGGAGTGTATCGAAAAATCGATGCGCCATGTGAAATGTTATGGTAGAATTTTATTGCTCAATAACACAGCGTAGTCGAAATCGTTGGCAGGTTGTCGACGTTTCGGTCACCACGGTCATCACGGTCACCGCAACGTCGACAACCTACCAACGATCTCGTCTACGCTGTGTTATTGAGCAATAAAATTCTGCCATAACATTTCACATGGAGCATCGATTTTTCGATACACTCCGAACCGATTTCGGTTCTGACACATTAATCCTTATCACCAATCGGATTACTCTGGAAAAAAAGCTTGCAAATTGGAATAATCACCGTGTGTTCAATCAGCGATGTCTCCACAACATCATCATTCCAGCCTCTCTTCGTGTGAAACCGCCTGACAATTCTGTGCGCTCCGTGAAGGCAGCTTTGGTCGCTTCTCGTACGTTTCTACGACAACGTATTCGCGACTGCACAATCAAAATCAGTTCCATATGCTACAGAATACGAAACCTGGATGACTGCTTGAATTGTTTGCTACCGCCAAACATACTCAATGAGATCAATGTCATCACCGAACGCCGACGTTTACACGCATTCAAAACCTGTCAATCGCGCCAGATAAGAAAATACGACAGGCTACTCCAGAAGAACACCTCCGTAAAAAACCAAAACCCGGAATTGAGAATATTCCAACCGACTGACCCTAAAAATACAGTCAAAAACTTATCAGACAGAATGTTGACCTCTGCGGAACTACAGTTGCTACAGAAAGGTCTAAATTTCAATTTAAACAAGAAACCTCTAAAGCCTCAAGAAATAGTCCCTCCACTGGAAGGTGCGTTGGAAAAACTACCGCTCGAAAAAGCCAATAAAATCAGACTCAGAATATGTAATATTCTCAGGAATCAGAAACCAATTTCGTAAAATCTATCAAAAGACGAACAGAAGGCACTAACCACACTGCAAAGTGACAAATCTATTCACATCACCAAAGCTGACAAAGGCAACATTACAATCGTTCTAAATAGATCCGACTATGAACCAAAAGTTCGACAACACTTGGAAGATGGACCATATGAAAGAATTGAAGAAAAGAAAGCCAACGCCACACTGAACAAAACAAAGGCACAGATAAGCAAATACCTTTCTGGGCTGAAAGAAAAGCTAGGGAAGTCTCTATGGTTTGCTTTGAATCCTAAGACGAACAGACCTGGAAGATTTTACGGACTACCAAAAATCCACAAAGTCGGCACACCTATCCGACCAATTGTGGATTATACCCCTTGTGCAACCTATATGTTAGCCAAGTACATCAGCACAATACTAAAGCCGTACCAAAAAATGGTGGTAAGTCACATAAATGACGCCTTTGATTTCTCCCGCATTCTAAAGTCTGTCGTATTAGGAGAAGACGAAACGGCGATGAGCTCTGATGTGACATCTCTTTACACAAGCGTGCCCATTAAAGACAGTTTGGAATTTCTACACTCCATATTGATCAATGACACCACCTTAGAACACAGATGTCCATTGAATCCAACTGATATTATTACTGGCGTTGAGCTATGCCTCACTTCCACCTTATTTACATTTAACCAATCATTGTACAGACAGACTGACGGCGTAGCCATGGGTTCTCCTGTACCACCCATTGTAGCTAATCTGTTCTTACACTCGATCGAAACTAAAGCATTGGCCACATTTCACAATCCACCACGAATCTATGTCAGATATGTAGACGATACGTTTGCAATTCTGAAATCAGAACACAGGCATGACTTTCTACAATGTTTCAATAATCAGTCTACCTCAATTCAATTCACAATGGAGACTGAGAGCACTGAGAGAGTCATCAGTTTCCTTGACTGTCGACTACAAGTAAACAACTCCCGTAGGTTTACAGTGAGCATTCACAGGAAACCTACACATTCCGACAGATATCTTGACTTTAACTCAGCCCATCCACAATGCATAAAACGGGCACTCGTATCGTCACTAGCCAACAGAGTCGACAAATTGTGCAACGACGGTGTCACTCATAAACAAGAAATGCAACGCTTACACACGGTCCTTCAAAACAACAACTACCCACGAAGACTAATAACCGATGTGTTAAGAAACAAAATCAGCAACACACGACGAGAAGGACGTAAACTGGCTAACCTCCGTTGGCATCCCGTACAGATCGGGCACATCGGAGGCAATCAGGAAAGTGCTTGGTGCGTTGCGACGCCATCTCACAAGAACCAATGCCTCTCAACACATACACGAACAGAACAACTGTGTTTACATGATCAACTGCAAAGAATGCCCCGCTCAGTACATTGGGCAAACATGCAGACAGATCAAAACCAGAATCGCAGAACACAAAAATAAAGAAAAATGCAGACCGAGGGACCAAATGGCTTTAAGAAAGTTAGAACGCGACTCTGCAATCGCACTTCATGCCATATCCGAAAACCACACCATCGACTACGAAAACACAAGAATCCTCCAATGTGGGTTCCGTACGTACACCGAACGTCTCTACGCGGAGGCTCTGGCAATTAACGCCCACCAATCGTGTCTCAATCGCAACGATGGGGCAGAGATTTCAAGTATATGGATGGCACTTACGACGCGGATGGATAAACACCAAAACGGGTCATAGCATCTTGTTGACCTCAAATGACCCCACTAACACGGACACATAGTATGGACGAAGATTCAAGCCACCCACCCACCCCTTACACTAAAACAACATCACAAACACACAGACCAACACACGAACACACTGTGACTAACACCCAATTGCTCTAAGCTATTATTCCAGTTTCATTCGGTTGCAAAACCAGTCTTGAAAAAGGTAACCCGTGGTGACCGAAACGTCGAAATCTACCAACGATCTCGACTACGCTGTTATTGAGCAATAAAATTCTACCTGCTAATAATTCTTTGTTTGCTTTCATAAAATGTCATTGAATAAAAGTGCATAGGTGATAGCAGTTTTTGCCACTTGACCTTGAACCTGTTTAGGTGATCCATTCAGAGTAATGCAATAAAATCCTCTGAAAACAAAGATCGTCAAACTTAAAGCCCTTGCATACAAAAATCACGAGATGCCAGTTACAAGCATGAAGTATTCAGGATGCAATCAGTAGGAACGAGGATTGACATATTTGTCTGTCGGACCATCGCCGCGGGGATAATCAGTAGTGCATTCACGGGACCGTCGTATATGTATCAGGTCCACTGTAAGTACAAGCCCTCCGCAAGAAGTAATCTGAGCGATTCCGACCAGTATTTCTTGATTGGGGAGGATTTACTACATCCCATTTTTCGACACACATTTCTACAATCCAGCAGAATCTGCATCTAGATGGTATATTAGCTTCCCGTGGAGCCTAAACTCGTTCATCTCACTAATCATGTCCACGTAAAAGTTATGGCTAGAAAGAGAAGCAATAAAGTGGATAATCCCTATGGTTAGGACAAAAAGGCATTCCTTAGCGGTTTATTCGTGGCGGTGAGACGTACTAGGTAACAGGGAAATCAGCTTTATTCCCAATGTTCCCTGCTTGTTATTCACGTGAATACTTTATTTCGGCATTCGAAATTCTATCGGGGTCAACAGGATGAATCCAGTCTTCTTATCTGAGTCTGTTCTAGTTAAAAACATAACCAATTTTTATGTAAAAATATTATATTCTACTTCTTTCGTTGTAAGTTGTTGAATAGACTTTTCAAACATGGTCTCAACTCAAGATAACAACAGAAGATAGGAACAAAATTGAAGACATACTTTATTGACTGAGATATTTCTTCAGGATCCATCAATAAATATATGTAAATATGCCTAATTAAAATTAAGGATCCGGTTGAGGCAAGTGATCTGAGTTTGCAATCAGCGAAGACAATTTTCAAAGAGCCGTAAGGAGGTAAGGCAAATAGATGATTAAGAATACCACGGAATATATTATCGGAACGAGAAGCCTGGATGATTAATAATGGAAAACCCACTTGTTCTTTCTCGTATTCAAAAGTATAACACGGTCAGCCAAGAAGAACCCTTGACCCCCAGCTTTCCGAGCAGATTCTCCAGCAACTGCTTTATCACAGTACGGTCAGTCGAGTGTGACTAACGCAAGTGAATATCCGATGATGCACTAACCTTCTATATGACTGTTCATTTGTTTGAGGGTCTTTGTCGTAAAATCTGTTTTTATATGCTCCACAGTTAGAATACTCAGATCCATTGCTTTATATTGCGATACGGCTGCTCGATGGACTGTCGGTTGATTATTTTTAGTATCATGACACCTGTACCGTTGAATACAAACTGAAGGTGGGAAATTTTATTTCACGCTGTCACTAAATCCATAGACGCAATACAACATGAAAATCCATTTTTGAAAAACAGATCCACTTCAGTTCAGTTCAGACAACCGTTACCCACGCACGGGATCCAGTGGCTTTGGTTACTATCTCTTGGTGGCAACCTGAAAGGAAATAATGAAAAAGTAATGAGTATGAAAAGGGTAAGGAAGGAGATGCGAATGATAATATTTTGTTGATAGAGAAAGTGTATGAATGCAAGAGCATCATTGATCGCGATCCCTTGCCAGATCCTCCAGTGTATCAAACCACTGGGTGAGAGGGTCTCGTGGACCCCCTAGAGAAGTCAACCACGTTCTACATGGTCAAGTCCACTGGTTAGGCTTTTCATACCTTTCTTTTATGTCATGGACTGATCACACTGACTCACCGTTCAACTATTACCCATCTCAGCAAACCGACTTTTCGGATTCAGTCCTTAGCCTTATGCACCCAGTCCAGTAGGCGGAATGTGGACGGACGGCAATATTTGGATCGGGGGCTTGTCACCTTAGGCAGGCGATAGCTGCCCAGTGAAGTGCAATAACTTCTATCATTGTCAATGAAACACCAGGTACTCCATTCCCAAATCCACCGTTGAACACAGACTAAATAAGAAAGGCAGAAGTGATCTTTGAAGCAGGGTAACGTTGATGGGTGACAAGGTTTTGGAGGTGACGTATATTTGTTCGGTCCTGACGAGTGAATGGTATGCTGACCATGAACCATTTTGAGTGTGATGATAATGAGAGCATAATCACTGATTCACTCAGCAGCTTTCAGTTGCGAGTGAGAAAGTTTGGGATTGTTGGTGACAATTCTGTCAAAAAGAACATTTCCCTGGTTGGGATTAAACAGAGGTCACTTAAACGAAAAGTAACTAAGGGATGTGTAAGCGCCTGAATGAAATCACCGACCACAGTGCATGCACAGTCAGATAGTAATGGAATAAAAACGGGTATAGAAGCGTCAAGGAACAAGTTGATATCGCTTTGGGAGCAAAAAGCGAGCTATGTACAGATTACTGATAACATTACCTCAAAAACGCGAAAATCTGGCGTAACATTTAACAGTCAAGCAGTGCACACCATTACAAGGGAAAGCAAAACGAAATTCAGACTTCCCAGGACACTCGGAATCGTCGTTAGTACCCACATCACCCCCTGGCCTCTTTTTCCCTGTTTCCTGTCTTGACGAAAGCAATCGAAGTTCCTTGGGAGAAAGATTTCATCTGTAATGCTTTCCGTGTTTCTTGGATACAGATCAGAGAGATTTTTGTGTTAATCCGAGAGTTCTGAACGTTGGCTAGAAAAGAGGCCGAATGTTGGTCTTGACCAATGCGGGAACCATCATTTTCCTTGAATGTAACTAAACAGCTGTCCAGTGAATGAGTAGCTCGTGGAACACGAACCCCAAACCCAGTCCGAATAAGGCGAGTCAGTGAACTACGTGAACTTCAGAAATCAATCACTGCAATTACTAGTAACATACCTCAACTTGTGGGGTAATCCAGTCACAAAGGTCCGTGAGTATACTTTAAATCGTCGGAAGGGTCCGTCGGGGAATGTAAGCCGAGCAATACGGGACCCAGTCATTGGAATAGGGTGAAATCGGTCTCTTATGGGAAGAACAAATGACCAATCAGGGAAAGAGCGGTACTGTAGAATTTTATTCTTCAATAACACAGCGCAGTCGAAATCGTTGGTTTTACAACCGGTTGTAAAACCAATTTTGAAAAAGGTTACCCGTGGTGACCCAAATGTCGACAACCTACCAACGATTTCGACTACGCTGTTACTGAACAATAAAATTCCGATCAGACATGGACCAACAGAATCGCACTCACACTTGAACTAGACTCTCACGCAGGCACGGCATGATCTCTAGCCTGGAAGGAAAGTACAAAGGTCACTCGTGTGACGCGAGTGAGAAAGCGAATAAAGAACGGAGGCAAGCATGACACGCAAGTTTGGGCACCCATGACAAACAAGAACTGAAGTTCATAGGCACCTGGATTGACCGCAATGGGAAATTGGTTCAGTGTAAAAGTACACTTGTTGAAAGACGGTAGGTGAACCGAGGCAACGTAACCGGGTTCAACAAGTGAAAAGAAGAGAAGGCGTATAGGTTGAATTGGTTGGGAAGGGCCGGGTAATGAGCCGATTGGGGTCACTTGAGTGAGGGAAGGGAACTGCGTGGGAATTTCACACAATGTACTCAATTATCGTTACACTTGAACTTGTGCTTTTAGAGGCAATCTGCTAGCTGTCGCGCTTGCTTTTCCTAGTCCTGCTTGGTCTCCATCAGCTATTTTAAAACCGACTTGCGCATAGTGAAATGGAATGCTTTGGGTCTTTAGTCCCAGCAAATTATTCCTTCGAGTAGCGGACTCTGGGTGACGCGCTGATAATGGGAATAATTCCAAAGTGACATTGATCAAGTCTGCCACAAAATGTAGCGCAGCTAATCAAGGGACGTGCCAGAACATGTTTTAATATACAGGGCAGAGAGCTGTTCTGATCGGCAAAATGGTTTCCTTACTCGAGCGAATTCCGATAAATTCAAATCTTGCTTGAACTAGAAATACCCTCGGCTTGAGAAGATATTTTTGCAAAGTATTTGGCATCAGAATAATCTCGACGATGGAGTCGTATTATTTAGTGGTCGCACTGCTCTGTGCCAGAGCAAGGTGGCGGAGTTTTCATATATATGTGAGCAATTACTGGGGTGAACAAGTCAGAACATCATTCACCAACTCTACGGGTTTGTCAGTTGGTCCAAAACCGAATGTAAACCCGAGTTTTGAGCAGCTTACACTGCTTTTTACAATAAAGTTGATTATTTTTCCTAAGCACCTCGCGACAGACTACCCGGAAATTCTGGACTTCTTTGTTCACTATTTTGAAGAATACGGACTGTCCCACATTGTAAGGTTGATTAGACCTTACTTCGCGGTTTCCTTAGTAAACGCGTGCTTCGGTCCTTTGTACTGCGTGGACCACCTGCACGTTACTCTAATGTGCGGCACTGCACAAATATGTTAACCAGAACAGTATTCTCCACGACCCTTGAGAACGAGAAGGCGATTGGGAGAGATAGTGGTTAGCGTGTATTTGGGAGCGTGCGTGAGAGCGTGCGCAAGAGCAACGGTCAAATGGCCACCGCGCTTGGCAGTCAGCGTTCAGTTAAACAATAAACGTGGTAAAAGTATGAACGAAGATGGCAACCGCTACAGGGGCCTCCTCCTAGAAGTCCGACGGAGTTGGGCTTCGATCGTGATGGTAAGCCGGAATTATTGGTTGTCCAGGAACTCCTCATAGCTTCTCCGTTATATTGTTGTTGACGTCGAACGACTGCTGATGAGTTTACCGGTGCCTGCACTCTCGAGGTCCGATGTGCGTGGGTCCAACTGTGTTTTGGCGCCCACGGGTCTCATACGAATGCAAGCCGGAAAATGCCTCGTCAGGTCCATCCAAAAAGGCGTCCAGTTGCCGTCTCCAGTGCCAGGCTGACCAATCGTCCCGTTGTCCAGTGAGCGGTTGGCTCCTTGAACGTGCACGGGAGTCAGCCAGGCTACGGATGAAGCCAATGTGACTTGTTAGATCCGTCTGAGAGAGGGCAAGGTAAACTGGAACAAAATAGCGCCTGAGGGCGCCGGCGGATGTTGGACCGTAATAACAACACACAAACGATGTTCGGTGTTGTTGTAGTCGCTAGGAGACCAGAAGAAAATGAAATCATAACTACCGATTGTAATTTCCCGGGTCTGTTGTTTGGTAAATCCATGGCGAACTTCCCAACTTATTGCTAACAGTCGGTTGTAAAAATCGTCACGAAATCGGCGAAGCGGACGGCATTTCGTAGTTGGCGACCGCGACGGCTACTTCGCGTTGCGGGTACGGTTGGAGAATCTGATGGACTGGCTGCCGAGTCCTCACTAGGCGTAATTGGGGGTGGTTCGAGTGGTAACTCGCTCGATGCAGGTGACTGAGCGACTTGAGTGGGTGTAAATTGGCCGAGCGGCTTGCACTCAATGACGGCAGGCTTGAGACGGTCGATAGATACGGTGTCGTGTCGTCCGTTGATATCTATGACAAATGTTTTTGCCCTACGTTTTATCACCCGAAACGGGCCAGTGTATGGCGCTTGTAGTGGTGATCGAACGCCATCGACGCGAAGGAATACATGAGTAGCGGTTCCTAACGCAGTTGGGACATAACTTGTAGACTGTTGTTCACGCGGCGGACTGGCCTTGAGCACTCGCATGTGCTGCGTAAGACGCTGAGCATAGTCACCGTAGTCGAAAGTCACGGTTGATGAGGGGGCTACCAACTCCCCAGGCAGACGAAGTGGACAGCCATATACTAGTACGGCCGGTGTTGTGTGTAACTCCTCCTTAACGATACTACGCAGGCTTAAGAGTGCTAATGGTAGTGTTTCACTCCAAAGGGGGTTACCGTTTGCTCGAAGTGCGGCTTTTAATTGTCGGTGGAAACGCTCAACCATACCATTGGCCTGAGGGTGGTAAGCTGTCGTCTTAACGTGTTGGCAACCGAGCGTAGCGAGTAGGCTGCCGAAAGCGCCGTCAAAGTGTGGACCGCGATCGGTGGTTACTATTGCCGGGCAACCGAAATGACTAACCCAACCGGTCAGAAAAGCTTTCGCGGCCTCTTCCGAGGTGGGACGAGGGATAGGGATGGCCTGCGGCCAGCGAGTAAAACGATCCACGCATGTGAGTATGTAAACGTACCCAAGCGAAGGTGGGAGTGGTCCTACGAGGTCGACGTGCACATGATGAAAACGTGTTTCAGGTTCTGGGAACCTGGCTAACGCTGCCTTAGTGTGCCTATGGGTCTTAACACGTTGACACTGCAGACAAGCACGAGCCCATTGACGGACATCGCGTTTGACATTGTGCCAAACAAAACGCTCAGTTATCAGTTTCACCGAGGCAGTCACACCCGGATGAGCCAGATTATGGAGTGTCATGAACGTAGGATAACGGTGGGCAGCAGGAACTACTGGCCTAGGGCGACCTTGCGACACATCGCACACGATGGTATTCTGGGAAGCTGGGATAGGCACTGTGGTTAAACTCAAAGAACCGTTTTGTCTGAGTTGTTCGATGTCAGGGTCCATAGTTTGAGCCTGTGCCATTGCGTCTAAGTTGATGTTAGGCGTTTGTGCCAGACTTAGTTGGTATACGCGCGATAAGGCGTCTGCGACGGGATTAAGTACCCCAGAGACGTGTCGTATGTCCACAGTAAACTGTGAGACAAAGTCTAAGTGGCGAATCTCGCGTGGTGAGTATCGATCCGAAGCTGACTTCAGTGCGTAAACCAAAGGCTTGTGGTCTGTAAACACCGTGAACGAACGGCCTTCGAGTGCATGTCGAAAATGACGAATTCCCAAGTAGATGGCTAATAACTCTCTACCGAACGTGCTGTACCTTGATTCCGCGGGTTGTAGGCGCTTGGAGAAGAATGCTAAAGGTTGCCAAAAGTCATCTACGAACTGTTGCAGTACTGCTCCAACCGCTGTGTCCGAGGCATCCGTCACTACCGAAATAGGAGCCAAAGGGTCGGGGTGTGTAAGGAGTGCTGTGTTGGCGACAGCATCTTTGACCAAGGCGAATGCAGCTTGTGCTGTGTCGGGAAACACGAACTTCCGCTTACCTCCGCGCAACAGGTCGGTGAGGGGTTGCATCATTTCCGCACAGTGAGGAATAAATCGGCGGTAGAAATTCACCAGACCGGCAAACTGACGCAACTGGCGAAAAGATTGGGGTTCAGGGTAGTCGCGAATAGCGGAAACTTTATCTGACAGAGGGCGGATACCCGAGGATGAAATAGAATGTCCTATGAAAGTGATATCAGATCGGCCTAATTCGCATTTCGCGATATTGATCGTAACGCCGTGCTGGCTAAGGCGTTCGAAAAGTGCTCGTAAGTGCGTAGCGTGCTCTTGCTCTGAAGAACTCGCCACCAAAATATCATCCAAGTATACGTGGACATTTTCCAAACCACGAGTTGCCTCGTGCATGAACCGTTGAAAGGTCTGGGCGGCATTGCTGAGTCCAAACGGCATTCTCAGAAACTCGAACAGCCCGAAAGGTGTAGTGACGGCAGTTTTAGGGATATCGGCCTCTGCTACCGGGATCTGGTTGTACGCCCGAACCAAATCGATACGGCTGAAGATGGAGCAACCTGATAAAGACGAAGTAAGATCCTGTATATGGGGAATCGGGTATCGGTCCGGGACGGTGACTTTGTTAAGCGCTCTGTAATCACCACAGGGTCGCCAGTCGCCACTAGCCTTAGGAACCATATGAAGGGGGGAAGCCCAAGGGCTACTAGAAGGGCGTATTATACCCAGTTCTAGCATATGTTCGAATTCGGCCTGTGCAACACGAAGCTTGTCTGGTGCTAACCGACTCGGCCTACTGAACACTGGGGGTCCCTTAGTATCGATATGGTGAGTGACACTGGTCGTCACTGCTGGGAGAGGCCCGGCCTGCCGAAACATGGCCGGGTAGGCGGCGGTGAGTTCGCCATAAGGTTGGTGTGCCGGTGGTTGAACGTAAAAGGGCGTGACGTGATTCACTCGCGAATTATGACCCGCAACAGCGAAAGTGGTCTGACGATCCACCACTCTGCGGCGCCGTGCATCAACTAACAAGTCAAAGTGCTGCAGGAAGTCAATGCCCAGAATTGGGTACGGGATGTCGGCGATGATGAATACCCAACGAAAATTACGCTTTAAACCCAAGTTTAAGGTGAGCGACCGCTGGCCAAACGTTGGGATGGCCGTGCCATTGGCAGCGCGTAGTGTTTGGGCCTGCGGTGTGCTATTGTCGTCTTTCGCTCGGGGGACGACGCTCACTTCGGCACCGGTATCTACAAGGAATAGGTTATTTGAAATGATGTCCCTTACGTTCAAAAGACGACTATTGGTGTGATACCCGGCTTCGTGGGTCGCCACCACGGGCCGGGGGTTTAGTTTCCCTGATGAGCACCGGGAAACGTACACCCTCGTTCGCATCGTTTGGCTCCCTCACCGAAGCGACTGTGGTACTTACAATATCCGGCGTCGCAATGACGGACTATGGAGCCCAGGTGAGCGTGCGCGGTGCCGCTCCTGTGACCCACTTCTAACTGCTAGGCGTTGCAGGCTCGCGTCAATTCTAGACAAAACTGATGCGAGTTCGTTAGATGTTGGCAAGGCAGGCACCGTTGCGACGGACGGCCTGGTTACTCCAGCTACAGCGGGGTTGTATCGTGACATAATGTCATCAGCTATCGCTGCAGTTTCCTCTAGCGAGCATTTGCGCGCGGCACTTAGTAAAACTGGAATGTTATGCGGCAAACGCTGCAGCCAAAGTTCCCTCAAGAGCGGGTCCTCACCTATTGTCGGTCCTCTCAAGCGCTGCATCTCACGCAGCAGTTCGGAGGGCTTCCTACTTCCAAGCTCAACGTTTTGAAGTTGTTGCATACGTTGGTCTTGCGTTGGGGTCGTGCGGGCAATGACAGCCTCCTTTAAAGCCTCATAGCTTCGGGAAGAGATTATTACGTCCCTTACTTGCATTGTGACCTCTGGCGGGAGGCGGCCTGCTACCCACCTGAAACGGCTGGCGTCGCTGGTTATACGGCAGTTTTCGAATTCTAACTCAACCAGCGTGAACCAGAGTTCTGGATCAGCAGGTGTGAATGCCGGTATGTGCAGCGTGATGGCCCCAACGGTGGGGTCTGAGCAGGATTTCCGTTCGGCAGACATAGCGATTACTTTATGGAATACAGACGGGAAAAGAAATCAACGACCAATGGGGCACTACAGTCTTCGCGACGAATTAGACACAAAATATGTATGGACGAGAAAAAAATTATTTGGTAAACCAACCAAAAAAAAATCAAGATACGGAAACAATAAAACACACAAAAACGTACGCAGACGGGACCTTGAACGGTAGAAAACAAGGAAACTCACGTGACCTGAGGATCACGTCGGGCTCACCAATTGTAAGGTTGATTAGACCTTACTTCGCGGTTTCCTTAGTAAACGCGTGCTTCGGTCCTTTGTACTGCGTGGACCACCTGCACGTTACTCTAATGTGCGGCACTGCACAAATATGTTAACCAGAACAGTATTCTCCACGACCCTTGAGAACGAGAAGGCGATTGGGAGAGATAGTGGTTAGCGTGTATTTGGGAGCGTGCGTGAGAGCGTGCGCAAGAGCAACGGTCAAATGGCCACCGCGCTTGGCAGTCAGCGTTCAGTTAAACAATAAACGTGGTAAAAGTATGAACGAAGATGGCAACCGCTACAACATCCTAATGGTGATTGAAACGTGATAGATTATTGAACTTTGAGTTTCCGTATCCAATAGGATCATAGAGATGCAATAAGACGCGAACCAAAAATAGAAATATAATTGATCTTTAAGTGTAAATATTATAACTTTTCCTATTAATCATTACTTTTCTTCTAATAACATGGATTCACTTCGGATCTGAGGGAGTTATTTTCGTTTTTAGGCTAATAGTCTACCAATATGCGTAGAAGAACATAAGTCATTGCGTGTTCCATGCGTGAAACCCATTCGCCTCGTAAAAGAACAGCTTTACTTTTCTCGAAAACGGTAACTTCATTTCAATCACATTTCAATCTTTAGCTGGTGTGGGGGCAAGTGTGAAACTTTATTATTTGCAGTATTGCGGGTTCACCAGTCTGAAATCCTAAAACACAAACATATTTGATCATACTTCAAATGTATGCAACCTCTTTAGTCACCTGATACGGCAAGTTGCCCTGAATCAGTTTGGTTTCGCTGAAAGACATTCTGATTTGACAAATTAGACGTTTCTGGAATACTAATCGGATGCATTGAGCGGAGAATGCTGTCGTGAAATTACCATACAAGTTTTGCCTACAGAAGCAGTTGACCATGTCCTACGGAACGAGCTTACCGTAAACGGTGAGTCTGCTTTTGGGATGTCACTCATCCCAGTTTCTTTCCGCCAGACACGAGTGTGGCTGACACTTAGGTGAATAAGAACTGGTACCAACTAGATCCAAACCGGTTCATCAAATAAGAAATCACCTCGTGCAATGAATCCTGCGGTAAATCTCAAAATAATTATTGCAAACTATAATTGGATCTATTCATGTTACAAATTAATCCGACAACTGTGTCTCATATAAATCAAGGTCACTCAATTTTTACTCCAACCAGCCACTGTGAATCAAAAATTATCGGAATGTAGGATTATGACATTTCCTTTTTTACCGGTTTTTTGGGCGTAGAGGGCTTCATCGGGACTTCATCGAGACAAATATCTTTTGCGTAAATAATTGTGGCAATATTTGTGAAACTGAAAAAAACAGTAACCGGTAACGCTGCACACTAAACATGTGTCTATTTGGAATGAATACAGAAGAAAGCCTGGAAGCCTTCTATTCTTGGATGAAAATAGTGGTGACGAATGCAACACAATGTTACCATCCTAGGATCTGGCGTGAGTGTAATTAAAACCCGATGTTCCTGGAATATGATGTAGCTGCTTGAGTAAAGAAACCCGCTCACAGCAATTTATGTTATTGAAAATTCTATAAAACTCTGTGTGAATCACGTCCGAGTGAGCAGCCAGTTGAATGATTTCAGAATGTTTGGTCATATGCAAGCGAGTAAAGCTAAGAGACAAACTTCCGTCATATGAATTTCGGTCAAGCCTCCTAGAACAAAAGAGTCACTTGTTTACGGGATAACTTGATTCATCGCAAAGAAAATAACGGGGTTCACAAGACCACAGAACTTAAATTTGTTCATTTCCTAGTATACTTTATCTTGACAAGTAGAATAATCCGAGTCAGATAGTTACTACTGTGACAAAAGTTACCAGTCTCTAAGGTTTTTCTTTCGAATCACCTTGTTTACAAAACACCAATGCATCGTTTGGAACACTGAGCTCGAGGCTGCAGATGTGCTGACCGAATGATTCGAAATATTTCGGGTATTTCAAAATAGTAACTATTGTTACTTACATATCTCATCATTTAAAATTATGATAAAACATGCAAAAACATTTCAGCATAAGAAGAACAACTACTCAGCCTAATTTCTGAGCAGTAAAATTGTCACATTTCTACTCTGCTTCAGACTGGTGAATTGTTCACAGACGATACATGGAATGTGATCGTCAATGTTCAATTCAACCAGACGTTCGATTTTTCAAAAAATTCCAGACTCGCAATATTAACGGTAACACTAATGGGATTTTGTGAATTAGAGCATCCCATTGATGGCCATGAGCAGGCTCTTACCTTTGGGATGAGAAACGTTGTCTTACATTCAGCCCGCGGTGAGTACTGGTCAGAATGTTTCTATTCATCACGGTTCACAGGAGGATGATATTCTTCCGAACCACGCGCTCGCTCCATATTGCAAACCTGTCATATAATCCGAACGATGAGTGTTTTTATTATTTGTTTCTTTTCTGGTTTCATATTATATAATTCCTAGTCGATATAAATCACAAGTGATTTTGTACGATTCCGGTCACAGAGCTTGAAATTTAGTTATCAGACTTTGTCATCAACCGTGGTGAATTCAACAGCTTTCAAGTAAACATGTCCATACTTTTGTGCATTTAGTTAACGCCGAATCTACTCGCATCAGTCATGTCAAATAAATCGCTCGAAGATGCGAAATCAAACTCACAACCTCATGCTTCGTAGACAGCCGACCTGCTGCCTGTGGTCGGGTGCACGAGAATGAATAAGGGATTTCTAAGTAACCAGCAGCATTCCAACGCATCGTAACGTCAATCCATTCTGCATGTTCATCTCAACTGTGTCTCGATAACTTGCCACAACCTGTCAGATAGAATTAAAATTTGATGTGTACTATTAGCTATGGATTTTGACCACTTATTATTGAGTTTTAAAACTAACCGTTGCACATTCAAACAAACTACCAGATTGGTTAAATATGTCTATTTTTAGGAGAACACTTGCCACATTTTTCAGACTTCGTCTCTGCGAATCTGCACTACTCGTATAATAGGTTGATTGGTCTGACCCACGATGGAGGGGATAGCCATCATATTAACAATTTAAGATATAGTCAAATTACGATTATAAATAATATCGCACGAAGAACCAGTTGGAATCCAGCTACAAAGGAACACAGTGAATAAAATCTGATATACCTAACCAATTCATTGCCATCACCAAGTTATTCAATTTCTTCACCGTTCTCATTGATTAATTTCAAAATTCTACCTTTGAACTCGCACGGTATAACTGAATACATTATATCCATTCACGTAACTCCATGTCATAAAGATCAGTTTACTGATCTCGTTGATCATAACTCGGACAAGGTTGGCGATTGCCAGGTGACAACATGGTCATCTGCCTATCCAATTAGCCATTGGCTGTCCACGGCGTATGTTACAGATGAATTTCTGGCGAGATTATCTTTTGATTGGCGCCACTGGACTATACTTCTAGGCATAATGAGCGATTTGCACTACATCCGCATCGACATCAAACGAATGGAGGTGCAAGCTTTCGCAGGCTCTATTTCGTTCACAACTGATGGACTGGCTTTCTCGGCCATTGCGGAGGTCAGTTTATCAAGCAAATGTTTTTCTGCGACACCAACTTACAGTAATCATATATTGTGTATAAGGAATGCTTCAACTCACACTCATTCGCAGGTTTTTCTATGTATGCAAAATGCCGATTTCACGGATACAAGGTAATATTTCGAACTAAATGAGGTTTTTAAAAGAAGGGACACACTTTTATTCACTAAAACAATCGAGGATATACCTAGTTACCATATCATCAAGGTGAGACTTCATATCATTCACCACCGCTTCGAAGCCATTACCTTTAGATGTTCACCGCTCAGTACTAAAACAAACGGTAACATTCAGAAAATCTTTCTGAACGAAAGAGATGACAATCGAAGGCAATGCTACTGAACACTCGTTGGTAAAGGAGTTCATTTTTATTTTGAAAATAAAACAAACCATTCCAGCGAGTCTAAGGCGTCAGACGGTAAACTGTGCGCAATCAACTTGTTTTCAATGTGTTCGTGAGATTTTTAACCAATCGATGTGACATCACAAATCCAACAACCTCGGGAGATGGAAGGCAGATTTCACTGTGAAAAAATTATGCTAGGTAAAACTTACAAAACGTTTTCACAAACCGATTTATTCCTGACGAGGAAACAACTTCTGATCACTTCAAACCAAGAAACATGATTCACTTTAATTCCATTTAGTCACAGAAATAACACTTATTCGCATAGAATCAATGAAAAGCATTTACTGCAATGCATTTTGTCTCTCCCACATAATTCTCCGTAAAGTTTAAAGTAAATCACGGGAATTCAGCATGCACATTTCTTCCATTCGTGCAACATTTCTGGAAAAGTTCTTTGCGGACCATGGAGGTACATTTACTTGTGTGTTCCGCTGGCCTATTCAAGTTCGCGGGATTCGAATTGTCCCCAAAAGGGATGTGATCAGGCAAAACATTTCTCCCGCATCTATTCGTCTGTACCGAATCAGGCATGAAAGGTATACTTACCAATTCGGTAAGTTCAAATTGGATACGGAAACTCAAAGTTCAATAATCTATCACGTTTCAATCACCATTAGGATGTGGGACAGTCCGTATTCTTCAAAATAGTGAACAAAGAAGTCCAGAATTTCCGGGTAGTCTGTCGCGAGGTGCTTAGGAAAAATAATCAACTTTATTGTAAAAAGCAGTGTAAGCTGCTCAAAACTCGGGTTTACATTCGGTTTTGGACCAACTGACAAACCCGTAGAGTTGGTGAATGATGTTCTGACTTGTTCACCCCAGTAATTGCTCACATATATATAGGTCCGGAACCGTGTCTCCATTTGAAAGCTGTCGGGCATTTCTGGCTGTCATAGAGGTCGACATCTATACAAGCTTAACTTGGTGATTCGGATCAGCTCGAACGGGAGCGGGGTGGCGCAGTGGTAACACACACGCCTTCGAGATGGGAGGGCCCGGGTTCAAACCCTGGGTGTGGCGGAGGATATGCACCACTGATGAGCTCTAACAAGAGCGAAACTCGAGTCTGGTGCTTCCGAGTGCAGGTTGGTCGGATGACCTGAGGTTTGCGCGTGAAACGTGGAGTCCAAGAGGACAGTCAATCAAACGAAAATATATATGAAAACTCCGCCACCTTGCTCTGGCACAGAGCAGTGCGACCACTAAATAATACGACTCCATCGTCGAGATTATTCTGATGCCAAATACTTTGCAAAAATATCTTCTCAAGCCGAGGGTATTTCTAGTTCAAGCAAGATTTGAATTTATCGGAATTCGCTCGAGTAAGGAAACCATTTTGCCGATCAGAACAGCTCTCTGCCCTGTATATTAAAACATGTTCTGGCACGTCCCTTGATTAGCTGCGCTACATTTTGTGGCAGACTTGATCAATGTCACTTTGGAATTATTCCCATTATCAGCGCGTCACCCAGAGTCCGCTACTCGAAGGAATAATTTGCTGGGACTAAAGACCCAAAGCATTCCATTTCACTATGCGCAAGTCGGTTTTAAAATAGCTGATGGAGACCAAGCAGGACTAGGAAAAGCAAGCGCGACAGCTAGCAGATTGCCTCTAAAAGCACAAGTTCAAATGTAACGATAATTGAGTACATTGTGTGAAATTCCCACGCAGTTCCCTTCCCTCACTCAAGTGACCCCAATCGGCTCATTACCCGGCCCTTCCCAACCAATTCAACCTATACGCCTTCTCTTCTTTTCACTTGTTGAACCCGGTTACGTTGCCTCGGTTCACCTACCGTCTTTCAACAAGTGTACTTTTACACTGAACCAATTTCCCATTGCGGTCAATCCAGGTGCCTATGAACTTCAGTTCTTGTTTGTCATGGGTGCCCAAACTTGCGTGTCATGCTTGCCTCCGTTCTTTATTCGCTTTCTCACTCGCGTCACACGAGTGACCTTTGTACTTTCCTTCCAGGCTAGAGATCATGCCGTGCCTGCGTGAGAGTCTAGTTCAAGTGTGAGTGCGATTCTGTTGGTCCATGTCTGATCGGAATTTTATTGTTCAGTAACAGCGTAGTCGAAATCGTTGGTAGGTTGTCGACATTTGGGTCACCACGGGTAACCTTTTTCAAAATTGGTTTTACAACCGGTTGTAAAACCAACGATTTCGACTGCGCTGTGTTATTGAAGAATAAAATTCTACAGTACCGCTCTTTCCCTGATTGGTCATTTGTTCTTCCCATAAGAGACCGATTTCACCCTATTCCAATGACTGGGTCCCGTATTGCTCGGCTTACATTCCCCGACGGACCCTTCCGACGATTTAAAGTATACTCACGGACCTTTGTGACTGGATTATCCCACAAGTTGAGGTATGTTACTAGTAATTGCAGTGATTGATTTCTGAAGTTCACGTAGTTCACTGACTCGCCTTATTCGGACTGGGTTTGGGGTTCGTGTTCCACGAGCTACTCATTCACTGGACAGCTGTTTAGTTACATTCAAGGAAAATGATGGTTCCCGCATTGGTCAAGACCAACATTCGGCCTCTTTTCTAGCCAACGTTCAGAACTCTCGGATTAACACAAAAATCTCTCTGATCTGTATCCAAGAAACACGGAAAGCATTACAGATGAAATCTTTCTCCCAAGGAACTTCGATTGCTTTCGTCAAGACAGGAAACAGGGAAAAAGAGGCCAGGGGGTGATGTGGGTACTAACGACGATTCCGAGTGTCCTGGGAAGTCTGAATTTCGTTTTGCTTTCCCTCGACTGGGTGCATAAGGCTAAGGACTGAATCCGAAAAGTCGGTTTGCTGAGATGGGTAATAGTTGAACGGTGAGTCAGTGTGATCAGTCCATGACATAAAAGAAAGGTATGAAAAGCCTAACCAGTGGACTTGACCATGTAGAACGTGGTTGACTTCTCTAGGGGGTCCACGAGACCCTCTCACCCAGTGGTTTGATACACTGGAGGATCTGGCAAGGGATCGCGATCAATGATGCTCTTGCATTCATACACTTTCTCTATCAACAAAATATTATCATTCGCATCTCCTTCCTTACCCTTTTCATACTCATTACTTTTTCATTATTTCTTTTCAGGTTGCCACCAAGAGATAGTAACCAAAGCCACTGGATCCCGTGCGTGGGTAACGGTTGTCTGAACTGAACTGAAGTGGATCTGTTTTTCAAAAAGGGATTTTCATGTTGTATTGCGTCTATGGATTTAGTGACAGCGTGAAATAAAATTTCCCACCTTCAGTTTGTATTCAACGGTACAGGTGTCATAATACTAAAAATAATCAACCGACAGTCCATCGAGCAGCCGTATCGCAATATAAAGCAATGGATCTGAGTATTCTAACTGTGGAGCATATAAAAACAGATTTTACGACAAAGACCCTCAAACAAATGAACAGTCATATAGAAGGTTAGTGCATCATCGGATATTCACTTGCGTTAGTCACACTCGACTGACCGTACTGTGATAAAGCAGTTGCTGGAGAATCTGCTCGGAAAGCTGGGGGTCAAGGGTTCTTCTTGGCTGACCGTGTTATACTTTTGAATACGAGAAAGAACAAGTGGGTTTTCCATTATTAATCATCCAGGCTTCTCGTTCCGATAATATATTCCGTGGTATTCTTAATCATCTATTTGCCTTACCTCCTTACGGCTCTTTGAAAATTGTCTTCGCTGATTGCAAACTCAGATCACTTGCCTCAACCGGATCCTTAATTTTAATTAGGCATATTTACATATATTTATTGATGGATCCTGAAGAAATATCTCAGTCAATAAAGTGTCTTCAATTTTGTTCCTATCTTCTGTTGTTATCTTGAGTTGAGACCATGTTTGAAAAGTCTATTCAACAACTTACAACGAAAGAAGTAGAATACAATATTTTTACATAAAAATTGGTTATGTTTTTAACTAGAACAGACTCAGATAAGAAGACTGGATTCATCCTGTTGACCCCGATAGAATTTCGAATGCCGAAATAAAGTATTCACGTGAATAACAAGCAGGGAACATTGGGAATAAAGCTGATTTCCCTGTTACCTAGTACGTCTCACCGCCACGAATAAACCGCTAAGGAATGCCTTTTTGTCCTAACCATAGGGATTATCCACTTTATTGCTTCTCTTTCTAGCCATAACTTTTACGTGGACATGATTAGTGAGATGAACGAGTTTAGGCTCCACGGGAAGCTAATATACCATCTAGATGCAGATTCTGCTGGATTGTAGAAATGTGTGTCGAAAAATGGGATGTAGTAAATCCTCCCCAATCAAGAAATACTGGTCGGAATCGCTCAGATTACTTCTTGCGGAGGGCTTGTACTTACAGTGGACCTGATACATATACGACGGTCCCGTGAATGCATTACTGATTATCCCCGCGGCGATGGTCCGACAGACAAATATGTCAATCCTCGTTCCTACTGATTGCATCCTGAATACTTCATGCTTGTAACTGGCATCTCGTGATTTTTGTATGCAAAGGCTTTAAGTTTGACGATCTTTGTTTTCAGAGGATTTTATTGCATTACTCTGAATTGATCACCTAAACAGGTTCAAGGCCAAGTGGCAAAAACTGCTATCACCTATGCACTTTTATTCAATGACATTTTATAAAAGCAAACAGAGAATTATTAGCAGCCTTAAGCACACAAACAGCATGTTTTCGCTCACCCTCCGTCACGAACAATGCATCAACCAGACTTCTGCAGGTGCTTCAGGAAACCCCGTGGGTAAGGAGCACTACCGGTAGTAAACAAAGTGGAAGAACAATAGTTCTGCTTATATTAGTTTGTCCAAGATAATTAGGAATCATCCCAGTCCCACCCACACGGCAATCGATGAGCGAATATGAAAATATTTTTCCAAAGATGGTTTATTGCACGAGAATATGAGTTTCAGAATATGGAACGTCCCCATCGGTTGTGTGTGTTTCGCACAGCTAACTGTTTCCTTAACCCGTTCCCACGGATTCCTTGTTGTAGGTGAACAAATATCATATGAGATTTCAAGAATATCTAAAGAAATGCCACACGGAGGCTGCTTAATCAATTTGATTCCATTTGTTGACGGGAAAATATCCCAAACCCCTTGCGCAGTACACACCCAAGTAGAGTGCGTGCGTAGTAAGGATTTCTGAGGACTGATTAGATTAGTAAAAAATGCTGTCCCCATTACCTTCACGCTCTCATTATCACCATTCCGAGTGGTTAGCATAGACGCAAAATATACTTGATCACTAGTTGGAATTTATCGCGAAAAACGAATGGTTGTTAGTTTTACCCTCTTTATATGATGGCTTGTAATGTTTTCCCTTGCCCAACAAATATTTGCGGATCACGGTAAATGCTCCTGTATAACGGAAGCACGGAATTCGTTTTTTTAAAGGTCGGTTACCAAAGCTGCGATGTGTCTTCCGAATTTGATGCTGGCAATTATTCACTCGGGTATACCCTATTGAAAGCTTTCATGGCTTTTCAGTCAAAAATAATCACAAATTATATTCGCTCAGAATGAAACGTACAGCTTGAAGGATGGGGTGTGTGGTTAGCCAGAACAATCCGTACGATGTTGTCGCTGGACACAATGTCAAGTGTCGCCATTATGACTGCATGCTAAAAGAAATGGCTTTACGTAATTAGATTCTAGATGTAAAGCTTGTTCGACATATTTTAAATAAGTTTACATTTTGGTTAATTCTAACAGTATGTAGCCTATATAGATGCCAGCAAAAGTCGCCCCCGTTGATTGGTTCGATTACTTCCTTGGTCGGGGTGAGTAAGTTCAGCGCAACGGTGTAAGTGCCGAACACCTTCCCCGATGAACATTTTCCACACCGGTTGTATGGGTGTGAGTCAATGCTCGGAAGGAATACAACTGGTAGCTTATCCACAAAGGAGGAATGAAACCAAAGTAAACGGGCTACATGATCGCACCGATGTTCTGATTTTCGGCGGTAGGATATTCCTGAGTAACTCATCATTACTCTGTTTACATTCCGCAAACGCTCACTTCATTACGAAAATGTTCCAAGAATCTAATAACCAATTTCATGCATCAACTCATATATAAGGGACACTTCTTATGGGGTGCAATGTCGACACACCGGTCGGTGATGTTCACGATGAAACTGCACCAATATTTGGTGTGGTGATTTGGGTGCTAAAATGTTCCAAATAGTTACGCAGGTTGATCTCCTTAAGCGGAAGATGCAGTCACGCTGTACCTATCCATGGGTGGAGAGCAGACAGAGCCTATTCTCTCCTAACTGTAATTTGGCAACCTCTGGTTTTTCAGCTAGTAAGTAAGGGTAGATGCACTTCACCAACCAAAGTATCGCTACTATATAGATGTAGAAGTGGAATGCATGGGATTTCTCTTGACGCTGAGAGAAGTCGTCGCACTGAGAAGATGACTCTGAGACAAAGAATGTTGCTTAGTCCACACTTCGTTTGTTCCGTTATATTCAGGGGGCTGAAAACTGAATCTCACTAGGCCTGTTGAGATCTTTACGTCTCAAACGATTCAGTTCCTGGTGCTCGTGGTCAGGATGATGTCAGGGTCGATTTGAGCATGAGAAGTGAGCGTGCACTCCTAGAATGGGCTGCAGTCAGAAGTCATTTGTGTACATCCCAGCTAGAAGCTTGTGTACGGATTAACAGTAACAGACTGGAGCGTCAGTACATGGTACGTCTTTTCTGCGGTGGTGCCAAAGCTTCAGCGACCCGTTCCGTAGAGTTTATTTTATAGGATAATCAATAACAATTTTTTAAGATATGGCCTTGTACACGGTTGTCGATTCAGCCATATGTTCAGAATGGCAACAAGCCAAGGAATCCCGAACGACCGCTTCTAACACTGTATAATATTTTGGTAAAGCAAGCCTCACAATCATGTTTTTAGACTACAGTGGCTGCGTTTAATACTCACAGGTCCTTCATTCCTTAAGCCTCATTCAATGATGTGCGTAAACCTCTGAGGCACCAACTGACCACTGGGTTGAGTGATGACTACCAGCAGATGTAGATAACGAAATGTAGAGGGAAGGAGACGGCTGCGTTTATGGATAATAGTCACCACGTTTACCGCTGGAACTGAAGTACCGGTCAAGGAAGACTTTGTGGGAAAATATCACTGTTTTCTTATTCCTTATAAATATGTGATAGCAGTACAGGAACACGGTTTGATGTTTATTAAACACTGCCAATTGGGAAGTATCCGGTGACGACATGAGGATTCGAGCCCGGAGTTGAAGGTCCCGAATCCCAGTGTGGTAAACTTTCGACTACTGATAGTCAAACAAGATAATGGAAAAGTATGACGGCTCACCAATACCCTCTCAGGAACTTCATCTGGACTGTTGGGTGAACACTAAAGAAGCGGTTCCGTTGGCTGTGTGTGTTTGTGCCGATTTATGAAAAAATGACAGATTCTATTGTGAAAACCACAGTAGAATTAGCTTAGCAAGTATCCTTCCAAAACTGTTCACAGGGATTACTCTACATTACATCAGTAATTCTGATCTCAGGGGTAGGATCGTGTGAACTAATGTCAGTCAATAGAACATGTGCCGGATCTAAACAAGTTAGTTTGATTGGGACACGTGCTGCGCATCCCAGCCGACAGACTTCCTCATCGTACGCCATTCTGTGTGGCAGGAAGTGGTTGGAAGGCAGATCAAAATTGTTAGTTTGCGAGTTGCCTGAAATGCATGACTAACTTGAGCACTGAACTTGGTCAGGAAGATTGTTTGAGACTTCTGGTTTGGTGTTGACCGTATCCGTCTCTCAGTCAGCTGGAGACAATATTTGATGAGACTTGGTATCGCGTCCAGTAGAGTAGCTGCAGTCGGCCTCCGTCTTCGACTTCGTGATTTTTAATTATTACTTTTTCGCATATTTTTAACTTCATGTTCCTGTTTATTTTGCTCTCACATTGACTGCGCCGTAATGCAACAACTGAAATCAGGTCACATAAGTGCGACATTTATTGTTCAACGAGCCGAACAAACCAGTAGTCATGTACGACTGCCGAGCACGTAGAATAGAGTTCGTCAACAATGTGAATAAAAAAACAAGCAGGTATTAGTAGGTACGCTGACTCGGAATGATTACTTCAGACATGTCGGGTTCCTTGCATCAGTCTGTTTGGATATCACTAATTTTGTAAAATAACTAAAGTCCTCATTTTTCGAATTTCAAGGCCTTCATCCGTGCCTCTACAGCATAGCCCAAACTAACAGGTAATATTTTCGAACCCCACGCGTCACATGTTACCCGATAAAATTTGCCGAACAATGTGTGCTATTGCGCATCAAACACAAAGTTATCAAAATTGTGAAGGTACCGCTCTTTCTCTCCAAGCTACTACCAACTTCGTAGAAAACAGCTTGGTTTGGCACCCACAACTGGTTCAAAACAGCTCATTATTCATTCACTTGAGTATGTAGCATTGCAAAACTCGAAAATGTTTTATTGTAAGGACGGTAATCTATAATGCTCTGTCCAAATAATTACGGTGTTTTCAAGATCATTTGTGACAATATGCGGTGATAGCTATCAGGTCGGTACAATGTGATATGTGGTGACATCAGGATATTTTATACCAGCAGTCAAAGTAGATTCAGGAATCCCACATCTTGTTTCTTGGTGCTTAGTGGAAGATTGTTGAGGTGGATCGCGATCAACTACGTTATGACTGAGATTTGATTACTGACAGTTGTTCTGTGTTTAGTGATTCATAATTGACCGAAGTTACTGACTATTCGCAGAACGATTGACCACGAAATGCCGATGCTTCCTTCTGAAGAATGCGTTGGAAATCTAGCTTGCCTGGTTTGAGTCTCATTCCGAGAAGACGGTTTGGAAACGCCGGGCCGTGTCTTCCTACAAGTTGTGATACGGACAGTTAAGGGAAAGGGCAGAGGATTGACATCGAGTTCGGCTTTTTTGCCAGCGATCTCAGCCCTGGCTACTCCGGTTGGTTAGTGAGATTGCATTAGATTGGATTCGGACGTGCGTGCAACAGTGGCTAAAATACTGCCAGAAAACGGCCACGGACATATTTGCATAGTGAGGATGCATGAACTTGGTGAGGAATGGTAACGTCCTGTGATTTATGAAATAATCCTACTGAATTTGTGTTTATTACAAGTTGTTTGATATCTGTAGTAATAAATGTGCTATTGGAATTTCTCATTTATCCTGTAGCTCATGTTTAGGGATTTCTTCAAAATGAGATCCAAAAAATTGCCTTCCACTTCATGATTATTCAAAGTTCGTTCATCACACAGCTCATAAGGTTTGAAAATGGTCTTATACACGTTGAGGCAGTGAGTATGCCACCAGAAATGCGAACCAAATTAAAACAAACTCGAGTCAAGCAAATTCGCTTGCGAACCGGAAGATGGACAATTCGGAGCTCCATGATCAGATTACATAGATCATCAGTTGAGCACAGCTGTGACATTGGAAGTAATTCTACCAGATTTGTTGAGAATTTTGTGGAAGAAATATCCTAACCTTCTCTGTCATAAATAAGGAGCTTGTAATGTTGATGCATAGGATAATTGAAAACACTTCAGAATGGTGAAGGGATTAGACGAAGACACTTTGCCAAAGGATTTCGGACGGTGTTCTATTTAGAAATATGTATTCAATAAGTATATTTTGAAATGTAAGTGTGTTTCAGGCTGTTTGGGGTTAGTGTCCACCAGCACAGTTATGTTGAGCAGAAAACGACTCAGTTTGGTCCAAGATACCTGGGAACATTGTGGTGAATAGGAATATGCTAAAACCTCCGTATTTTTCTGGATGTATAGTCAAGAAATCATCATTTTTTGAGAGGAGCACAGGCACGTGAAGAAGCGAAATCTTGATATGATAGTGACCTGTAAAATATCCTAAAATGAAAAATTTAGTTAAGAGAACAATGCCAAAATACAGCGGAAAATTGTTGACACATCACAAGGTTCTCAATAACAGCAACAATAATGAGTGGTTGCAAACCACCTGCTGCATATTGCGGAGAATGTGTTTTCCTTCGACAATGCTGAAACGATCAATTTCTTGTGCCATGCGGATCACATATGCTTTTATTGATACAGTTGTAATTTGGGCAAAACGTGCCAACTTTCTGCCGGTCTGACAAGCCGTCTTTATCTGCACCCATTCGGTTAAGATAACTGAATTATCCGTGATCGCCATGAACATCCTCTGACTGTTCATGACGATTTCGGATGAAGCACGTTTTCTGAGTAGATAATTCATGTTTACCCGGGTCTCCTAAAACTGGAACATTTGATCTCCACGGGAGATTTTGATTTAAAAGTGAATGGTTTCCAACTTTTGCATTTGGACGTTTACTTAATCCTTACCCCTGATTGGGCAGCATTCAACACACCCACTAGAAATTCTGGAATACGTTGATCATGTTTCCTGCCTCCACATTTCGCCTTTTTTGAGTCAAATAAAGTAGCTTTTAGCTTCTCTCTCGACATGTCCACGACAAGTCGTACCATCCCTTGACTGAAGATTCTCATGCTGTGCATCTGCGATCCAGTTTACGTTTTAAGATTTTTTCGGTTTCTACTCTTCGTGTGAAGGGTTCACCCACCACCTCTGTCCACTACATTACCGGATATACCGGCTTCTTCTATCCCCAATTTCTTGCCAGTACTTAGTCCATCGAATTTCAAGGACCGAGAAACGTGAACTTTCGTAATAATTCCCTCTCTCCTGCATTGTCGCAACGCTGGTCCTCACAGATCCTAATAACCGATGTTTACCGTTTTCCTAAGTACAATATGAAATAACCACCCCAAATTTATGGGATAAGAGCAGAAATCTTCCTCATCTTTTGTGTTCTGATTATACGTCACCTTTTACCTCAACATTTTCTTACATAATCTAATAAACTACACCTCTTCCGGTAACTCGACATCAATCAGTGCGATATTATCTTGCCGCTATGTGTAGAGCGCTAATTTTCAAGATAACCAACGATATGAACTTTCTGCCCACAAATGTCACGGTCACATGCACCATAATCTGGTCTTTGATAAACTTTGATTAAGTTGAATCGAACCTCAGGTTTTAAAGTATATTCTTGACACCTTTTCAAACCGAGCAAAATAGGCCCATAGTAAGGCCGTCGGGATAATGTTTCATGGTTCCGATGATTCTGTTTAGACAACTCAAATTTGGTCCCTGTCGGTGGCGCGTTTTATCCAAACAATCCGTTTGAACTCCAGTTTCCTCAAGGTTTGGTGCTTTTGTGCATAGAAGTGCTCCATTTTATTGCGATTTTGGTACGTGACAACCAAGGTGCCTCTCAAGAATTTAGTAACCATGCTCTTCCGAAAGCAGTCCATGTGAATTATCCTAGTGATAATCAGCCATCTTCTCAGTTAACGTATCACAATGCAGTTCATTTGGAGTGTGTGAACAAACAATGCCCATTTTGATGTGACATGTGATAGCAGTTTTGCCGAAAAAGGTAATAGTTGGCGTGCGGATGTTAGAAGGCATGTCGTCCATAGCTCACTTGGGAACAGCAAGCCATAGTCCATCCTGAATCAAAAGCAAACCCGATTTAAAGAAACATACAGAATGTCAATGGTTGTTCAGAATTGACGTAGAAGTAGATCCAACCATGCGCGTGAATAAACCAATCATTTTCACGATAGTAAGTGCGTCTCTCAACAAAAAGTCAGATTGATTTTTAATCAGTTTACAATAATCAAAATTCAAGACACCTACTTGCGTATGAGATCGACGTCTCGCAGGTTGTTCAATGATGGAGAAGTTAGACGAGGACCTGATTGAAACTTAACTGCCTACGACGTCTAGAAAATCTGATCTGATCCATAAAATTTGTGCGCCTACACAGAGCAGCTCACTGGAATATTTTTGCACCAACACTAGAACATTAGAAAGAATAGTAAGGTATTGTCTGTGCATACCCACTGACAAAAATGCGGGACGCAAAAGCCTAAAGTGCCCCTGATTACCGTTCCATTGTGTTAGTTGAGTTCTTCAAGCACCGGAATGGTGAATGTGTGTAAAAGTATGTCCGATTCATTCACCCTCATTTGTGAATAATGTGCGGATTGAAGTAGTTTCTTGAAAAAAGTTTTATTTGTTATGGATAACACAGTGAACTGCAGAATATGGAGATTGAGCGATCCATCAACTAGTGCATCATAAAACTCACTCATCCATTCAATATTGATAATGCACTATGATACAAATGACGGTCATCCTATGTAGATGATAAACTGTATGGCAGCGGGAACTTAAACAATACTTATTGGATATTCCCGGGGTGACTGATTTGGTGCTGACCAATTTGATAGTGGTACCCACGAGCAAGATGTTTCAACTGACACATGTGTACATGCATTCAGTTTTCAAGTAGATCCTCATTTGGCCAAAAAAATACCAAACGTCTTCTAGTCTGTCGTGAAATCCGTCTAATTGATCCATGTGTTATGATCTGAATCAGACAAAACAATAACGTGTATGGGTTGATACTATTACTTATCCAACCAATCCACTTCGGCTTGCACATGAGCACACAATCGCAAGGGTACGGGACACGCGTTGGCTGCTTTTTTGAGGATTCCAACAAAGATACGAGAAACACATAACGAGTTACATATAAACCCAAAGCTGACCGTGGCTGTCGCCCACTAGAAACCAGGTTTATTTCAAAAAATAGAAATCAACTACATGACCGAATTAGAAAAGCTTCGAAAAATTTTCAGCTTGACTTTTCTGTAACGACATTTACAAGGTGAACTATTATGTTGACCTTGCACACTTATGGCCCCGAGTTATGTTGAATCATCCTCGTTGCCACCTACTACTTGAACGTACACCATTTATGAGTAGCTTCAATGAAAACGTGATAAGACGACAAATGTTATCAATCCACATATGGATTGAATAAACCAGGTTATTGTTACTTAGGGATGTATATCAATATGTTGACGTAATTGTTACTTACGACGATTGATTTCGATCAAATTCACCGTGTAAGCTGCCGCGTGTCATCCAGTTTGCAAATCACACAAATGAATTACCCCACATCAAGGTTGTTATCTGTATTTGATGGGAGATAATGCCACTGATGTTAGGGGTTGAGTGTGGCTACCAACTAATTGTGTGTAGCCCGACTTGGCAACTTCCCCTCGAATCCAGAGATGGATGACTTTCGATGACTGATAACGCAGAATTCGCATTTTTAGACGAACTTGAATAAACCATCTGGAATTGGCCTGCACAGACAGACTATTTTCGACCGGTGAGCTTGTTGTCCTTTGGGACGACTCTTACATTGTTGCAATGCGACGTGTTATATTGCAAGAAAAGCACTGTGGAAGAGTTCTTTGAACATTATAATCTCATCACAGTTATAAATTCTTGTCTGAGCGCAGGCGTGGCTTGTTGTACCTTTCAAAGAATCGGCCGGAATAACTGATGTTTACCAAAGTACAAAAAATAGGAAGGCGTGATCTGCCTGCGTGTCAACCTTGTAGGTCCATCCCATACGATCCCACAGATTGCGGACCAAACCATGCCTGCGGGCTTGCATTCATTTACCCATTCATATTACTTCAAGGCAAACGGAATATTAGAATAATCAGATCAATTTTCGGGTCTTTTTCTTGTACAGAAAGCTTGTGTTGAATCTGTTTTGCCTGTTTCAACCCTGCTCATTCATGACCACCAACCCGTGCTACGTTCGGACAGGTTTGACATTCCTAATTCATTTGACGTTGACCACATGGTTGCACGGCTATCAGTCCACACGATTCCTCATCGCTCTCAAGCATTGCCCGTCCGTCACACACACAGACATATACACATGCACACGCTGAACCACCACTCGGTCGATTGACTAGACCTGGACTAGACTGCTCGATTGGGCACCGAATTCTGATCGGCTGCACCCGGCAGGCATGTTTGATCACGCACATGTACCGATGCATACACACACGCACCCACACAAGATTGTGACCTGTTCGACCCGTGACTAATCGTGTATTTGTGCGCCTGAGCGAATCCCTGCCCTACTCCCCGGTTGGCCAGAGCCATCGATCGATTTCCGCCTGATCGCCTTTCCGTTCGTTAATGTCCCGGAACGTTAGTAAACGGTGATTCCCGTGAGGACGCCACGTTTGAGGTTTGTACACTTACCCCTTTGATTGATTATTGTTTGCAGTACCGCTAATAAACCTCAGCTAGTTTGATTTGGTTTCTGAGGAGAGCGCGTCACTCCAACTCGGCCTAGACACCGAATAAAGTTGACTAAAGTTCAGAATCGGACGTACGTATCTAACAGCTTGTCTCATCATCATTTTGTTGTGATAACGTGAACCCCTTGGTGATAAAATAACGTTGCCAAGACGTTCGAAATGACCACTTCAACATTCTGTCGATATCTGGTGGGTTATGAAAGTAACCAAAAATGCAAAGAAACGTCAGAATATATTGATCTGTACAAAAATCTTAATCATAAACTTTGTTGTAGTCGATCATGGCTGAAGGTTTCGTGCCAGACTAGCTAAGTTAAGCGCAGAACCAAAACGAGTCCATTCCAGGACAAAGATGAATCAGGCACAAATACGCGATACTACTGAGGTAAATATGTGTATGTTTAAAACTGAAAATACCAACACTTAGCGATCATGGAGTTAATCAAGTTGACCAGATCAACTGTCTGACAACCGGCCCAGTTCAGCTGGAGCAGCACAGACAGCGAAAGATATAAACTAACGGGCAGAAAAGGACTACTGGTCTGTGTAACACACACCAAGCAGAAGAGGGTTAAGTCTAAATGGGAATTAATCCGGAAATGTGGATCACTACAATCGCAGTCACAGTAAGGGAAGAAATGTAAGTTGCATTTCAGTCTTCGGTTCTAAATACTGAGTCTCCAGTTATCTTCGGAGTCAATCATGTTGATGTTTTCCGCTTGAACAGAGAAGGGGGATGAATTAGTGCACTCCATCACTTTCGAATTTTGTAACACCGTGCTCTTCCTTACTTTGCTCCGTCCCCGGAGCCGTAGGTCTTTCCCTCTCTGGAAGAACTGCTAATCAATCACGACAGTACTGCACTCTGGTGTGGCGTGATTGCTTGTGTGCTTCCATGACCGAAATTACTATCCAGGATGGTTTCCTTAAAACGAAGATGCAGTCATGCCTGATAGGCTGATGGGTACAGGTTAGATGAAGTCCAGTCCCTAAACCAGTTATTGGGCAACATTTGGGCAACATTCTAATCACTAAGACGTATGACTTACCAAGAAACAACTAGAATCTTCCCTGTAAAGGGCCTCACCAATTTTCCTTCCCTTTATTTGAAATCGATACTGAACGCCTCGGGGAACTGCGGTAGTTCAAGAAAGGGGCACAAATCGAATAAAATCAATATGTTTAAACATTCGATTTACTTGGTTGCCTTCAACGTCCTCACTCAGTGTCCAACAGAGCAATGGGCTGGCCTTGCTAAGACTCTTGACAATTTTTAAATATTCACAGAATGTATTGTTGGCACGAGGAGCCTGAATTTCATGTATTGCAAATCCACTTGCATTTTTCACATCCAAAAGTCTGACGTTATGAGCCGGAAACGAACCGGCGACCCTCCGCATACCGGGAAGATGCTTTCTCGCGGCGTCAGACTTTTCGATGTGAAAAATGCAAGTGGATTTTCCACTACATGAAATTTCAAAGTAGATGAAGCCGTTTCTCCGAAATACGCACAAAAGTCCTTCTTTCTTAGACCTCGCTTCGCACCCCAGGTACAGCCTCAGCCCCTTGCATCACTCTTTAGGTGTCTCGTGATCCGGTATCTAGTGATCGTGGCCAGGCTGACCTTGGGATTGTTTTAGGAATAAGGGCTGAACTGGATTCCAGTCAGCATACTTTTGTGCGAAGTCCGGTTGGACAGTTCTGTTCATTTCAACAGCAATAGCCTAAAGCGTCGATGCCTTTTCGTCATGTCTGTGTATGAACCTACCGATATCAGTTTCTCTGAGACCAACGAAAGATTCTACTACGATTTATCTCAGCTGATTCAAAGCTTGCGTTTATTGGATATGGTGGTCATTACTAGGGCTTACAACACCAAAGTCGGTCGTTTGGGTGATTCCGAAAAGCACATTGGAGGCCCGTCTGCTATCTCGGTCGACCTCACTGTGAGTCACGACCTTCTCGTCCAACTGTGGTCCGGCTACAGATTGTTGCTGACGTGTAAACATTTCTACCACAGGAAGTGACATCCACTTACATGGTATACCCCCACATCTCCACAATGTTCCACTCAGATAGATCATACTTTCATTGGTCGCCATTACCTTAAATCAACTGAACGTTGCCGTTTAATTTTTGTCTGCGCCTGTGCAAAACCAGATGATAACAGACTATCTGTCTTTCAGGCACAGTTGTCGGCACTGTATTCTATGCAGCCGGATATCTTGGACTCAGATGAACGCTGGTAGAAGGTCAAGGAAGACTTTTATACGGCTAATGATGCCACACAGGACTCTGGTTCAAATAAGACACACAGGGGGCGGATATTTTCAACATCAGTATCTTTGTCGGATATTCGCAAACCCATTTCTCCGGATGCCAGCTTCAATAAATTGATTAACTCTTCGTGACTCCAACTTACTAGGAGCCTGGGAAGTGACCGTGGACAGTGAGGACCTGTGACATGCAGGGAAATGGGAAAAGCTGGTGCCATATACGCTACCAATAATGGTAGATTTTAGGGGTCAATTCACAGAAGCGCAGTACATGTGAATCAGACAAAGAAACCGACGGCCCACTGACTCACTCTCAAGGACATCGTTTAAACCGTTGGGTGAAGCACTTTGAGAAACAATTCAGTGGGCCCACTTCAGCAATGGACCCTCAGATTATACCTGGCAGAATAAATGCTTATGCTAGAGAAAACTTACTTTAAAAGATACATAGCTGCTGGATCAGATGCACTGTCTTCATTTTTATTCCAGAATGGATGCGAAGCTTTAGTGTCGAAGTTAGCAAATCTCCTCCGGTAATTTGGTATGGTGAGTTGAATCCTAGAGAACGATGTGAAACGGTTATTGTACCAATGTACAAAAAAGATGGTAGGTCCTGTTGTGTAAACCACAGAGAAATTGGCTTGGTAAGTAACTCATCCTAACTGCTCACCGGGATTATTCTCCACCGGTTATTTACTGCCCATGAAATTCATACGCATGAGAACCATGTTGGTTTCAAACTCAGTCGGGGTTGTACTAACCACATTTTGACTCTATTAGAAATCATAGAACACAGCCATATCCTTCGTAGGGTCAAAATCTCTATCTTTCCTAAACTGGAAGCGACGTTCAACTCCGTCGACCTAAACAACAATTTAGCAATGGTTTAGATGCGTTTTGTACATTCAGAGTGTAAAATTTTGTTACAGGACTGGGTTGACGCTACACTAAAACTCGTCTTGTCAGGGGAAGCTCAAGTGGAAGTAGATGAGTGTTGTTAGCTGGACACTTACATCTCACTATATGGAGAAATATCGAATGTGGTGTCATTGCGTATTCGGAAGGCATGTTTGGCCTTTGTCAAACTCAGCTACTTGTGGCGTCGGCGTGACATCCAATTGTCTGTCAAGGGTCGAGTGTACACTGCGGCCGTTAGGTTTGCTCTTTTATACGTCCGAGAAACATGGACGGTAAGGGTAGAAGATAAATGAATTCTGCCGAGATTTGACCATCGATATTTCCGTGTCATTGTCGGTTGTGGTGGGGAACACCGCATCATTATTGCTGAGGTTAAATGTAGAGTGATGGGAACAAGAGATCAGTCCGTGGATCAAGCACTGAATCCAAACGCATGCCCACCGATAGACTTCCTCATCTTCCGCTTCTTCCTGAGGCGGAAAGTTGTGGGAATATAGGTCGAGGGGGTCAGTACATAACATGGCAATAATTTATTCAAACCTAGACTGGTGGACTTGGCCAAGTAAGTCTTATTAGATTTCTAGGTAAGGGTCCACGTGAAGTGCCCACCGAGTGATTGGAGGCATTAGGTGGAATGACTAGGTGTCACAGACAGTCACCTAGCCGCATCCGTTTTTCTTTCTCTGCCCTCGTGACTCTAGCTGATAACTTTGGTTTTTTGAGTTTTTCCAACTTTGTGCTATTGTTCTTTGGCCCTTTAGTCGACGCTAGTGGGGGATATCAACCAAAACCAGAGCACCGAATTGCAATTTCGAATAAGCTGAAACTTAACTGAAACTTCTGGTTCTGATTGCACTTGTGACACCATATTGCCATCTCAGTGAATCCAATGTTTATACGGATTCATTTTGTTGAGATGAACCACAAACGACAGATGACCAGAGTGACCCGGATCGCGAATAAAGCGTGTACCTTCTAATAATATATTTTCAACTACAAAAGACCCTTTCCATTTTATCGACAGCGTTTCCAACATGCCAGCAGTGGGCACAGCGTTATTGAGCGACAGCGCAAAAATCTAGAATATCCCTCCGTTGTGACCGCATATCCGATAAGGAATTCTAATGTAAACACGTTCACTACCAACGTGGGGACAAACGGATTATTTGAGTTACACAAGCATACTCATGCACGGACAACCAATCTGTATTCCTCCTGAATAGCCATACACCCATTTGGTATTGATCATTATTCGTGCTTCAGTGCGAACAGGTTTGGCTGATCAGTTATTCTGCATGCTGCCTGACAAGAACTATCAACGTGTGAGAGCACATGAAGCTGAGCGTTTACACTTACTTTCTTCCTTATGGCTTATTTGCCAGCTACGATTGGGTTGCATTCACTGAAAAATGAATGAACTTTATCAATTGCTCGTTCTAATGTTATGAATAAGGCAGCAAGATTCAAATAACTGTCTTCGTTCAACGAAGACGTTTTCATACTCGTGAACGTCTCATGCCCAGAACACTGTGAGAATATATCAAGAAATGCAAGTTAGACATTATATACTCACAGCTCCAATTTCTCACTGAAAACGTTCCGCACGTATCGCCAGTCAAGTTCTTGTTGAATGTGTTAGACTCGTCCCAAGGTAAATATGTGGCATTTATATGATGTTTGTCCGTGATGTGTTCCCGATAACCTGCGAAAGTCAATCCTATCCAGGGTTTCTGTAGACCTGTAGTGATTACAAGACTGTGGCGCTCCGGTCCCAATCCAAATAATAATTTGTCCACATGTTGATACGTCAAAACTTGTGAGACCATGGGACCAATATCTAGTAAATAATACGTTTATCGATTGCGATATTCAAAGTCGAGGAAGAATATATATATATATATATATATATATCGCTCATCCGGGGTAACTTGATTCGAACCTACCAAACCACATCTGCGGATTCTCCTCAACGGCACCAGCACATGTCATTTTTGCCTGTAAAATTGTACCCATTCCCGGAACTGGTTGGCAAACAATCAGTGCATTTTCGGCGTAGATATAAGAACGATTGAATACCAGCAGTGATTTGGGGAGTCTTGGTGCACGTGTCTCAAACGTGAAGGAAATAACACAGGGATCTGAATGCAAAGAAGATTCGAATCAAAATGTGTTTTGCTGTAATCGCGACACAGATTGAGAAAAATTATACGTTGCCTGGTTTTTTCAAGAAATCGCTATTGTGTTGTCCAACGAGTACACGAGGTCATTCACAGCTTATACCGGCATATTCCACAATTTCTTCTAAATATGAGTTTAATCAAACGAGTTAGATTCGAGAAAGATTTCGCTTGGAACCTTGCAGTATTCCGAACAAAGTTTTGAGAGTTTAGAGATGTTTATCTAAAAGATGTCATCAGTACTACTCAATTTTGATAAAAAGCAGGTCGGATGATATAGAACTATTTGCAAGCTAATCAAATAGTTCATTTGAACTTACCGAATTGGTAAGTATACCTTTCATGCCTGATTCCGTACAGACGAATAGATGCGGGAGAAATGTTTTGCCTGATCACATCCCTTTTGGGGACAATTCGAATCCCGCGAACTTGAATAGGCCAGCGGAACACACAAGTAAATGTACCTCCATGGTCCGCAAAGAACTTTTCCAGAAATGTTGCACGAATGGAAGAAATGTGCATGCTGAATTCCCCGTGATTTACTTTAAACTTTACGGAGAATTATGTGGGAGAGACAAAATGCATTGCAGTAAATGCTTTTCATTGATTCTATGCGAATAAGTGTTATTTCTGTGACTAAATGGAAATAAAGTGAATCATGTTTCTTGGTTTGAAGTGATCAGAAGTTGTTTCCTCGTCAGGAATAAATCGGTTTGTGAAAACGTTTTGTAAGTTTTACCTAGCATAATTTTTTCACAGCGAAATCTGCCTTCCATCTCCCGAGGTTTTTGGATTTGTGATGTCACATCGATTGGTTAAAAATCTCACGAACACATTGAAAACAAGTTGATTGCGCACAGTTTACCGTCTGACGCCTTAGACTCGCTGGAATGGTTTGTTTTAATTTTTAAAATAAAAATGAACTCCTTTACCAACGAGTGTTCAGTAGCATTGCCTTCGATTGTCATCTCTTTCGTTCAGAAAGATTTTCTGAATGTTACCGTTTGTTTTAGTACTGAGCGGTGAACATCTAAAGGTAATGGCTTTGAAGCAGTGGTGAATGATATGAAGTCTCAGCTAGATGATATGGTAGCTAGGTATATCCTCGATTGTTTTAGTGAATAAAAGTGTGTCCCTTCTTTTAAAAACCTCATTCAGTTTGAAATATTACCTTGTATCCGTGAAATCGGCATTTTGCATACATAGAAAAACCTGCGAATGAGTGTGAGTTGAAGCATTCCTTATACACAATATATGATTACTGTAAGTTGGTGTCGCAGAAAAACATTTGCTTGATAAACTGACCTCCGCAATGGCCGAGAAAGCCAGTCCATCAGTTGTGAACGAAATAGAGCCTGCGAAAGCTTGCACCTCCATTCGTTTGATGTCGATGCGGATGTAGTGCAAATCGCTCATTATGCCTAGAAGTATAGTCCAGTGGCGCCAATCAAAAGGTAATCTCGCCAGAAATTCATCTGTAACATACGCCTTGGACAGCCAATGGCTAATTGGATAGGCAGATGACCATGTTGTCACCTGGCAATCGCCAACCTTGTCCGAGTTATGATCAACGAGATCAGTAAACTGATCTTTATGACATGGAGTTACGTGAATGGATATAATGTATTCAGTTATACCGTGCGAGTTCAAAGGTAGAATTTTGAAATTAATCAATGAGAACTGTGAAGAAATTGAATAACTTGGTGATGGCAATGAATTGGTTAGGTATATCAGATTTTATTCACTGTGTTCCTTTGTAGCTGGATTCCAACTGGTTCTTCGTGCGATATTATTTATAATCGTAATTTGACTATATCTTAAATTGTTAATATGATGGCTATCCCCTCCATCGTGGGTCAGACCAATCAACCTATTATACGAGTAGTGCAGATTCGCAGAGACGAAGTCTGAAAAATGTGGCAAGTGTTCTCCTAAAAATAGACATATTTAACCAATCTGGTAGTTTGTTTGAATGTGCAACGGTTAGTTTTAAAACTCAATAATAAGTGGTCAAAATCCATAGCTAATAGTACACATCAAATTTTAATTCTATCTGACAGGTTGTGGCAAGTTATCGAGACACAGTTGAGATGAACATGCAGAATGGATTGACGTTACGATGCGTTGGAATGCTGCTGGTTACTTAGAAATCCCTTATTCATTCTCGTGCACCCGACCACAGGCAGCAGGTCGGCTGTCTACGAAGCATGAGGTTGTGAGTTTGATTTCGCATCTTCGAGCGATTTATTTGACATGACTGATGCGAGTAGATTCGGCGTTAACTAAATGCACAAAAGTATGGACATGTTTACTTGAAAGCTGTTGAATTCACCACGGTTGATGACAAAGTCTGATAACTAAATTTCAAGCTCTGTGACCGGAATCGTACAAAATCACTTGTGATTTATATCGACTAGGAATTATATAATATGAAACCAGAAAGGAAACAAATAATAAAAACACTCATCGTTCGGAT
Source organism: Fasciola hepatica (assembly GCA_948099385.1). Classification (NCBI taxonomy): domain Eukaryota; kingdom Metazoa; phylum Platyhelminthes; class Trematoda; order Plagiorchiida; family Fasciolidae; genus Fasciola; species Fasciola hepatica. The sequence goes on from CANUEZ040000149.1 coordinate 82,185, forward strand.
TATATGACAGATTTGCAATATGGAGCGAGCGCGTGGTTCGGAAGAATATCATCCTCCTGTGAACCGTGATGAATAGAAACATTCTGACCAGTACTCACCGCGGGCTGAATGTAAGACAACGTTTCTCATCCCAAAGGTAAGAGCCTGCTCATGGCCATCAATGGGATGCTCTAATTCACAAAATCCCATTAGTGTTACCGTTAATATTGCGAGTCTGGAATTTTTTGAAAAATCGAACGTCTGGTTGAATTGAACATTGACGATCACATTCCATGTATCGTCTGTGAACAATTCACCAGTCTGAAGCAGAGTAGAAATGTGACAATTTTACTGCTCAGAAATTAGGCTGAGTAGTTGTTCTTCTTATGCTAAAATGTTTTTGCATGTTTTATCATAATTTTAAATGATGAGACGTGTAAATAACAATAGTTACTATTTTGAAATACCCGAAATATTTCGAATCATTCGGTCAGCACATCTGCAGCCTCGAGCTCAGTGTTCCAAACGATGTATCGGTTTATTTTAAACAAGGTGATTCGAAAGAAAAACCTTAGAGACTGGTAACTTTTGTCACAGTAGTAACTATCTGACTCGGATTATTCTACTTGTCAAGATAAAGTATACTAGGAAATGAACAAATTTAAGTTCTGTGGTCTTGTGAACCCCGTTATTTTCTTTGCGATGAATCAAGTTATCCCGTAAACAAGTGACTCTTTTGTTCTAGGAGGCTTGACCGAAATTCATATGACGGAAGTTTGTCTCTTAGCTTTACTCGCTTGCATATGACCAAACATTCTGAAGTCATTCAACTGGCTGCTCACACGGACGTGATTCACACAGAGTTTTATAGAATTTTCAATAACATAAATTGCTGTGAGCGGGTTTCTTTACTCAAGCAGCTACATCATATTCCAGGAACATCGGGTTTTAATTACACTCACACCAGATCCTAGGATGGTAACATTGTGTTGCATTCGTCACCACTATTTTCATCCAAGAATAGAAGGCTTCCAGGCTTTCTTCTGTATTCATTCCAAATAGAAACATGTTTAGTGTGCAGCGTTACCGGTTACTGTTTTTCTCAGTTTCACAAATATTGCCACAATTATTTACGCAAAAGATATTTGTCTCGATGAAGTCCCGATGAAGCCCTCTACGCCCAAAAAACCGGTAAATGGAAATGTCATAATCCTACATTCCGATAATTTTTGATTCACAGTGGCTGGTTGGAGTGAAAATTGAGTGACCTTGATTTATATGAGACACAGTTGTCGGATTAATTTGTAACATGAATAGATCCAATTATAGTTTGCAATAATTATTTTGAGATTTACCGCAGGATTCATTGCACGAGGTGATTTCTTATTTGATGAACCGGTTTGGATCTAGTTGGTACCAGTTCTTATTCACCTAAGTGTCAGCCACACTCGTGTCTGGCGGAAAGAAACTGGGATGAGTGACATCCCAAAAGCAGACTCACCGTTTACGGTAAGCTCGTTCCGTAGGACATGGTCAACTGCTTCTGTAGGCAAAACTTGTATGGTAATTTCACGACAGCATTCTCCGCTCAATGCATCCGATTAGTATTCCAGAAACGTCTAATTTGTCAAATCAGAATGTCTTTCAGCGAAACCAAACTGATTCAGGGCAACTTGCCGTATCAGGTGACTAAAGAGGTTGCATACATTTGAAGTATGATCAAATATGTTTGTGTTTTAGGATTTCAGACTGGTGAACCCGCAATACTGCAAATAATAAAGTTTCACACTTGCCCCCACACCAGCTAAAGATTGAAATGTGATTGAAATGAAGTTACCGTTTTCGAGAAAAGTAAAGCTGTTCTTTTACGAGGCGAATGGGTTTCACGCATGGAACACGCAATGACTTATGTTCTTCTACGCATATTGGTAGACTATTAGCCTAAAAACGAAAATAACTCCCTCAGATCCGAAGTGAATCCATGTTATTAGAAGAAAAGTAATGATTAATAGGAAAAGTTATAATATTTACACTTAAAGATCAATTATATTTCTATTTTTGGTTCGCGTCTTATTGCATCTCTATGATCCTATTGGATACGGAAACTCAAAGTTCAATAATCTATCACGTTTCAATCACCATTAGGATGTGGGACAGTCCGTATTCTTCAAAATAGTGAACAAAGAAGTCCAGAATTTCCGGGTAGTCTGTCGCGAGGTGCTTAGGAAAAATAATCAACTTTATTGTAAAAAGCAGTGTAAGCTGCTCAAAACTCGGGTTTACATTCGGTTTTGGACCAACTGACAAACCCGTAGAGTTGGTGAATGATGTTCTGACTTGTTCACCCCAGTAATTGCTCACATATATATGAAAACTCCGCCACCTTGCTCTGGCACAGAGCAGTGCGACCACTAAATAATACGACTCCATCGTCGAGATTATTCTGATGCCAAATACTTTGCAAAAATATCTTCTCAAGCCGAGGGTATTTCTAGTTCAAGCAAGATTTGAATTTATCGGAATTCGCTCGAGTAAGGAAACCATTTTGCCGATCAGAACAGCTCTCTGCCCTGTATATTAAAACATGTTCTGGCACGTCCCTTGATTAGCTGCGCTACATTTTGTGGCAGACTTGATCAATGTCACTTTGGAATTATTCCCATTATCAGCGCGTCACCCAGAGTCCGCTACTCGAAGGAATAATTTGCTGGGACTAAAGACCCAAAGCATTCCATTTCACTATGCGCAAGTCGGTTTTAAAATAGCTGGTGGAGATCAAGTAGGACTAGGAAAAGCAAGCGCGACAGCTAGCAGATTGCCTCTAAAAGCACAAGTTCAAGTGTAACGATAATTGAGTACATTGTGTGAAATTCCCACGCAGTTCCCTTCCCTCACTCAAGTGACCCCAATCGGCTCATTACCCGGCCCTTCCCAACCAATTCAACCTATACGCCTTCTCTTCTTTTCACTTGTTGAACCCGGTTACGTTGCCTCGGTTCACCTACCGTCTTTCAACAAGTGTACTTTTACACTGAACCAATTTCCCATTGCGGTCAATCCAGGTGCCTATGAACTTCAGTTCTTGTTTATCATGCTTGCCTCCGTTCTTTATTCGCTTTCTCACTCGCGTCACACGAGTGACCTTTGTACTTTCCTTCCAGGCTAGAGATCATGCCGTGCCTGCGTGAGAGTCTAGTTCAAGTGTGAGTGCGATTCTGTTGGTCCATGTCTGATCGGAATTTTATTGTTCAGTAACAGCGTAGTCGAAATCGTTGGTAGGTTGTCGACATTTGGGTCACCACGGGTAACCTTTTTCAAAATTGGTTTTACAACCGGTTGTAAAACCAACGATTTCGACTGCGCTGTGTTACTGAAGAATAAAATTCTACAGTACCACTCTTTCCCTGATTGGTCATTTGTTCTTCCCATAAGAGACCGATTTCACCCTATTCCAATGACTGGGTCCCGTATTGCTCGGCTTACATTCCCCGACGGACCCTTCCGACGATTTAAAGTATACTCACGGACCTTTGTGACTGGATTATCCCACAAGTTGAGGTATGTTACTAGTAATTGCAGTGATTGATTTCTGAAGTTCACGTAGTTCACTGACTCGCCTTATTCGGACTGGGTTTGGGGTTCGTGTTCCACGAGCTACTCATTCACTGGACAGCTGTTTAGTTACATTCAAGGAAAATGATGGTTCCCGCATTGGTCAAGACCAACATTCGGCCTCTTTTCTAGCCAACGTTCAGAACTCTCGGATTAACACAAAAATCTCTCTGATCTGTATCCAAGAAACACGGAAAGCATTACAGATGAAACCTTTCTCCCAAGGAACTTCGATTGCTTTCGTCAAGACAGGAAACAGGGAAAAAGAGGCCAGGGGGTGATGTGGGTACTAACGACGATTCCGAGTGTCCTGGGAAGTCTGAATTTCGTTTTGCTTTCCCTTGTAATGGTGTGCACTGCTTGACTGTTAAATGTTACGCCAGATTTTCGCGTTTTTGAGGTAATGTTATCAGTAATCTGTACATAGCTCGCTTTTTGCTCCCAAAGCGATATCAACTTGTTCCTTGACGCTTCTATACCCGTTTTTATTCCATTACTATCTGACTGTGCATGCACTGTGGTCGGTGATTTCATTCAGGCGCTTACACATCCCTTAGTTACTTTTCGTTTAAGTGACCTCTGTTTAATCCCAACCAGGGAAATGTTACTTTTGACAGAATTATCACCAACAATCCCAAACTTTCTCACTCGCAACTGAAAGCTGCTGAGTGAATCAGTGATTATGCTCTCATTATCATCACACTCAAAATGGTTCATGGTCAGCATACCATTCACTCGTCAGGACCGAACAAATATACGTCACCTCCAAAACCTTGTCACCCATCAACGTTACCCTGCTTCAAAGATCACTTCTGCCTTTCTTATTTAGTCTGTGTTCAACGGTGGATTTGGGAATGGAGTACCTGGTGTTTCATTGACAATGATAGAAGTTATTGCACTTCACTGGGCAGCTATCGCCTGCCTAAGGTGACAAGCCCCCGATCCAAATATTGCCGTCCGTCCACATTCCGCCTACTGGACTGGGTGCATAAGGCTAAGGACTGAATCCGAAAAGTCGGTTTGCTGAGATGGGTAATAGTTGAACGGTGAGTCAGTGTGATCAGTCCATGACATAAAAGAAAGGTATGAAAAGCCTAACCAGTGGACTTGACCATGTAGAACGTGGTTGACTTCTCTAGGGGGTCCACGAGACCCTCTCACCCAGTGGTTTGATACACTGGAGGATCTGGCAAGGGACCGCGATCAATGGTGCTCTTGCATTCATACACTTTCTCTATCAACAAAATATTATCATTCGCATCTCCTTCCTTACCCTTTTCATACTCATTACTTTTTCATTATTTCCTTTCAGGTTGCCACCAAGAGATAGTAACCAAAGCCACTGGATCCCGTGCGTGGGTAACGGTTGTCTGAACTGAACTGAAGTGGATCTGTTTTTCAAAAAGGGATTTTCATGTTGTATTGCGTCTATGGATTTAGTGACAGCGTGAAATAAAATTTCCCACCTTCAGTTTGTATTCAACGGTACAGGTGTCATAATACTAAAAATAATCAACCGACAGACCATCGAGCAGCCGTATCGCAATATAAAGCAATGGATCTGAGTATTCTAACTGTGGAGCATATAAAAACAGATTTTACGACAAAGACCCTCAAACAAATGAACAGTCATATAGAAGGTTAGTGCATCATCGGATATTCACTTGCGTTAGTCACACTCGACTGACCGTACTGTGATAAAGCAGTTGCTGGAGAATCTGCTCGGAAAGCTGGGGGTCAAGGGTTCTTCTTGGCTGACCGTGTTATAATTTTGAATACGAGAAAGAACAAGTGGGTTTTTCATTATTAATCATTCAGGCTTCTCGTTCCGATAATATATTCCGTGGTATTCTTAATCATCTATTTGCCTTACCTCCTTACGGCTCTTTGAAAATTGTCTTCGCTGATTGCAAACTCAGATCACTTGCCTCAACCGGATCCTTAATTTTAATTAGGCATATTTACATATATTTATTGATGGGTCCTGAAGAAATATCTCAGTCAATAAAGTATGTCTTCAATTTTGTTCCTATCTTCTGTTGTTATCTTGAGTTGAGACCATGTTTGAAAAGTCTATTCAACAACTTACAACGAAAGAAGTAGAATATAATATTTTTACATAAAAATTGGTTATGTTTTTAACTAGAACAGACTCAGATAAGAAGACTGGATTCATCCTGTTGACCCCGATAGAATTTCGAATGCCGAAATAAAGTATTCACGTGAATAACAAGCAGGGAACATTGGGAATAAAGCTGATTTCCCTGTTACCTAGTACGTCTCACCGCCACGAATAAACCGCTAAGGAATGCCTTTTTGTCCTAACCATAGGGATTACCCACTTTATTGCTTCTCTTTCTAGCCATAACTTTTACGTGGACATGATTAGTGAGATGAACGAGTTTAGGCTCCACGGGAAGCTAATATACCATCTAGATGCAGATTCTGCTGGATTGTAGAAATGTGTGTCGAAAAATGGGATGTAGTAAATCCTCCCCAATCAAGAAATACTGGTCGGAATCGCTCAGATTACTTCTTGCGGAGGGCTTGTACTTACAGTGGACCTGATACATATACGACGGTCCCGTGAATGCACTACTGATTATCCCCGCGGCGATGGTCCGACAGACAAATATGTCAATCCTCGTTCCTACTGATTGCATCCTGAATACTTCATGCTTGTAACTGGCATCTCGTGATTTTTGTATGCAAGGGCTTTAAGTTTGACGATCTTTGTTTTCAGAGGATTTTATTGCATTACTCTGAATGGATCACCTAAACAGGTTCAAGGCCAAGTGGCAAAAACTGCTATCACCTATGCACTTTTATTCAATGACATTTTATAAAAGCAAACAGAGAATTATTAGCAGCCTTAAGCACACAAACAGCATGTTTTCGCTCACCCTCCGTCACGAACAATGCATCAACCAGACTTCTGCAGGTGCTTCAGGAAACCCCGTGGGTAAGGAGCACTACCGGTAGTAAACAAAGTGGAAGAACAATAGTTCTGCTTATATTAGTTTGTCCAAGATAATTAGGAATCATCCCAGTCCCACCCACACGGCAATCGATGAGCGAATATGAAAATATATTTCCAAAGATGGTTTATTGCACGAGAATATGAGTTTCAGAATATGGAACGTCCCCATCGGTTGTGTGTGTTTCGCACAGCTAACTGTTTCCTTAACCCGTTCCCACGGATTCCTTGTTGTAGGTGAACAAATATCATATGAGATTTCAAGAATATCTAAAGAAATGCCACACGGAGGCTGCTTAATCAATTTGATTCCATTTGTTGACGGGAAAATATCCCAAACCCCTTGCGCAGTACACACCCAAGTAGAGTGCGTGCGTAGTAAGGATTTCTGAGGACTGATTGGATTAGTAAAAAATGCTGTCCCCATTACCTTCACGCTCTCACTATCACCATTCCGAGTGGTTAGCATAGACGCAAAATATACTTGATCACTAGTTGGAATTTATCGCGAAAAACGAATGGTTGTTAGTTTTACCCTCTTTATATGATGGCTTGTAATGTTTTCCCTTGCCCAACAAATATTTGCGGATCCCGGTAAATGCTCCTGTATAACGGAAGCACGGAAATCGTTTTTTTAAAGGTCGGTTACCAAAGCTGCGATGTGTCTTCCGAATTTGATGCTGGCAATTATTCACTCGGGTATACCCTATTGAAAGCTTTCATGGCTTTTCAGTCAAAAATAATCACAAATTATATTCGCTCAGAATGAAACGTACAGCTTGAAGGATGGGGTGTGTGGTTAGCCAGAACAATCCGTACGATGTTGTCGCTGGACACAATGTCAAGTGTCGCCATTATGACTGTATGCTAAAAGAAATGGCTTTACGTAATTAGATTCTAGATGTAAAGCTGGTTTGACATATTTTAAATAAGTTTACATTTTGGTTAATTCTAACAGTATGTAGCCTATATAGATGCCAGCAAAAGTCGCCCCCGTTGATTGGTTCGATTACTTCCTTGGTCGGGGTGAGTAAGTTCAGCGCAACGGTGTAAGTGCCGAACACCTTCCCCGATGAACATTTTCCACACCGGTTGTATGGGTGTGAGTCAATGCTCGGAAGGAATACAACTGGTAGCTTATCCACAAAGGAGGAATGAAACCAAAGTAAACGGGCTACATGATCGCACCGATGTTCTGAATTTTCGGCGGTAGGATATTCCTGAGTAACTCATCGTTACTCTGTTTACATTCCGCAAACGCTCACTTCATTACGAAAATGTTCCAAGAATCTAATAACCAATTTCATGCATCAACTCATATATAAGGGACACTTCTTATGGGGTGCAATGTCGACACACCGGTCGGTGATGTTCACGATGAAACTGCACCAATATTTGGTGTGGTGATTTGGGTGCTAAAATGTTCCAAATAGTTACGCAGGTTGATCTCCTTAAGCGGAAGATGCAGTCACGCTGTACCTATCCATGGGTGGAGAGCAGACAGAGCCTATTCTCTCCTAACTGTAATTTGGCAACCTCTGGTTTTTCAGCTAGTAAGTAAGGGTAGATGCACTTCACCAACCAAAGTATCGCTACTATATAGATGTAGAAGTGGAATGCATGGGATTTCTCTTGACGCTGAGAGAAGTCGTCGCACTGAGAAGATGACTCTGAGACAAAGAATGTTGCTTAGTCCACACTTCGTTTGTTCCGTTATATTCAGGGGGCTGAAAACTGAATCTCACTAGGCCTGTTGAGATCTTTACGTCTCAAACGATTCAGTTCCTGGTGCTCGTGGTCAGGATGATGTCAGGGTCGATTTGAGCATGAGAAGTGAGCGTGCACTCCTAGAATGGGCTGCAGTCAGAAGTCATTTGTGTACATCCCAGCTAGAAGCTTGTGTACGGATTAACAGTAACAGACTGGAGCGTCAGTACATGGTACGTCTTTTCTGCGGTGGTGCCAAAGCTTCAGCGACCCGTTCCGTAGAGTTTATTTTATAGGATAATCAATAACAATTTTTTAAGATATGGCCTTGTACACGGTTGTCGATTCAGCCATATGTTCAGAATGGCAACAAGCCAAGGAATCCCGAACGACCGCTTCTAACACTGTATAATATTTTGGTAAAGCAAGCCTCACAATCATGTTTTTAGACTACAGTGGCTGCGTTTAATACTCACAGGTCCTTCATTCTTTAAGCCTCATTCAATGATGTGCGTAAACCTCTGAGGCACCAACTGACCACTGGGTTGAGTGATGACTACCAGCAGATGTAGATAACGAAATGTAGAGGGAAAGAGACGGCTGCGTTTATGGATAATAGTCACCACGTTTACCGCTGGAACTGAAGTACCGGTCAAGGAAGACTTTGGGGAAAAATATCACTGTTTTCTTATTCCTTATTAATGTGTGATAGCAGTACAGGAACACGGTTTGTTGTTTATTAAACACTGCCAATTGGGAAGTATCCGGTGACGACATGAGGATTCGAGCCCGGAGTTGAAGGTCCGGAATCCCAATGTGGTAAACTTTCGACTACTGATAGTCAAACAAGATAATGGAAAAGTATGACAGCTCACCAATACCCTCTCAGGAACTTCATCTGGACTGTTGGGTGAACACTAAAGAAGCGGTTCCGTTGGCTGTGTGTGTTTGTGCCGATTTATGAAAAAATGACAGATTCTATTGTGAAAACCACAGTAGAATTAGCTTAGCAAGTATCCTTCCAAAACTGTTCACAGGGATTACTCTACATTACATCAGTAATTCTGATCTCAGGGGTAGGATCGTGTGAACTAATGTCAGTCAATAGAACATGCGCCGGAAACACTCGGAATGGTGATAGTGAGAACGTGAACGTAATGGGGACAGCATTTTTTACTAATCCAATCAGTCCTCAGAAATCCTTACTACGCACGCACTCTACTTGGGTGTGTACTGCGCAAGGGGTTTGGGATATTTTCCCGTCAACAAATGGAATCAAATTGATTAAGCAGCCTCCGTGTGGCATTTCTTTAGATATTCTTGAAATCTCATATGATATTTGTTCACCTACAACAAGGAATCCGTGGGAACGGGTTAAGGAAACAGTTAGCTGTGCGAAACACACACAACCGATGGGGACGTTCCATATTCTGAAACTCATATTCTCGTGCAATAAACCATCTTTGGAAATATATTTTCATATTCGCTCATCGATTGCCGTGTGGGTGGGACTGGGATGATTCCTAATTATCTTGGACAAACTAATATAAGCAGAACTATTGTTCGTCCACTTTGTTTACTACCGGTAGTGCTCCTTACCCACGGGGTTTCCTGAAGCACCTGCAGAAGTCTGGTTGATGCATTGTTCGTGACGGAGGGTGAGCGAAAACATGCTGTTTGTGTGCCTAAGGCTGCTAATAATTCTCTGTTTGCTTTTATAAAATGTCATTGAATAAAAGTGCATAGGTGATAGCAGTTTTTGCCACTTGGCCTTGAACCTGTTTAGGTGATCCATTCAGAGTAATGCAATAAAATCCTCTGAAAACAAAGATCGTCAAACTTAAAGCCTTTGCATACAAAAATCACGAGATGCCAGTTACAAGCATGAAGTATTCAGGATGCAATCAGCAGGAACGAGGATTGACATATTTGTCTGTCGGACCATCGCCGCGGGGATAATCAGTAGTGCATTCACGGGACCGTCGTATATATATCAGGTCCAGTGGATACAGCAAGTTCAGAATCGATAATTCCCGAGTGCACTTTGGTTAGACTATTTCCAAATTTGCGAATTAGGAAAACAAGAATATCCGTGCGTGGTGTTACCGGTTACGGGCTTGATCATCTCGGTGTGCATGATTTGCGTAATCAAAGGGATAATGGCGAGTTGGTAAGTATGAAGTTTTTGATTCGGCGTGAATCTCCATCCATTGGGGGTTTGAGGGAAATTAGAAGTCCGGATCCACTGCTAACTTTGTTCAGTGAGGATTCATCATGTCGAATAACTCACGTTCGAACTTACGAGCGTTGGTATGCACAAAGTGAAAGGAAAACCCAGCCACTGGAAGCCACAACTGAATGGGAATACTACACTACCCAGAAGGTCAAAGTTACGTACAACGCCTCGGCGTAGGTGTTCAACTCGCATCCCAGAAAACTCTGTTAAAACATCGGAAGTTCAAGTGAGTTCGTCAAACCATTCAGTGGTTCTATACAAGACGTGTAAACTGCGAGAGTCTTCAAAGGTCCAGGATTCAACAGATATTCCCTGTTCTCCTGATAACTGCTTCCGACCATCCAGGAATAGTACTACACGACAAATTGAATTGAGAATTGGAAAGATGATGGATTTACGAAACGGTACAGTTCATAGAAGACATACTGATCAGGTATGCAATAGAATGCCAGTTGAAGAGCAGCCAGGTGGAAAGGAAGTGAACCTACAAGTGGATGATCCAGTTGTAATGCGTAGATTACCTCGCTTCAACCCTGTGTCGAAGATTATCGAAAGTAGCGTCATCATTCCAGGATAAACGAGGAAGGATGAGGTGATTCTCTCCTGTTCACATGCAGTGCGAGAAAACTCATTTGGATCAATCAGTGTTTATTCCTTCGTTTTACTTTCCAATCAGCATCCATGCATTTCTGCATACGAAAAAATGCGCCATGCGCGTATAACTCATCTCGGTCCAACCGTAGATATTGATTATCGCAGTACTCGTTTTTCGCGCACATGATCTACTCCGTATCACATGACACTGTCTGGCAAGTTTTTGTCCATCAATCACATTACTGATTGATCAATGATTGTGTGTAAATGAGTTCTCCTCCATATTTCATGCCTATATTAATGCCGCGTTTTAGATGCTACACATCAGTACATTTTAGCACCGGTTGGTGTGATTTCTGATTTCGTTTAGGGCGATCTGTCCATCACAGTTGGTAATGCGCGCAGGATCTGAACGTGCATGGGAAAATCCAATCGGATTTTCATATTGGATGAAGTTTGCACTCTAGCCGTGCAAGTACCGGTAGCATATATAAAGAGACACTAGGTGCAGTATGATCACGATCGATGTTGTTGATGGCCTTGCGGGGATTGCAGTAGGAAAATAAGGAATAAAGAGCCGCATGGTCGGCTAAGTAATAGAATAGGTTGGAAGTGGTAGACGGAATGCAATAACAGATAATTGAGCGAGAGTAGGCGCAAGTACTGAACTTTGGGGGACTCCAGGATTCGCGGGTAATGGCTAGAACTGGACTCCATCAACTCGGACGGACAATAGCCCGAAGACCAGAGTAGCAAAGCCGAGGTTGAAATCCGTATTGACAATCGAATAGTGGTCCTTCACATTCGAGAAACATACGCAAATGGTCTTAAATATCAGTTTCAAATACTTTCAAAAAACAGGAGTGAAAAAATCGGATGACATAATCTGGTGAGAAAGATCGCTGCACTTTTGGAATGGGAATAATCTCGGCGTGTTTCTTAGGGAGTTGAATTTGGAAAATGAAGAGGATGTAAGAATGCGAGAGAGGTAGAGTGTGTGCGAGAGAGAGATAAATGAACAGACAAACAAGCAAGGAATAGAAGGGAGCAGGGAAAAACGGATAAAGAAAGATCCAGCGACAGAGATAAACAGAAAAGCAGACGTGGAAGGAGAGCCAACTGTGGGGCATACATTTTGAGGACGATGGGTGATACTCCATCCGAATTGAGTGGTTCCCGTATGCTCGGGGAAAGCAGCACATGGATCATCTCGGTGCTAATATGAGGAACAAGATTGCAAACTGAGGGAAGCCTGGAGATCGGAAGAGTAAGATAAGAGGGTAAGGAGGTGTTGAAAGCAAGCTGGAACAGTAATAATCTCAGCTTTCTCATATGGTTCGCAAACACGATCACTCATATATAAGGGACACTTCTTATGGGGTGCAATGTCGACACACCGGTCGGTGATGTTCACGATGAAACTGCACCAATATTTGGTGTGTTGATTTGGGTGCTAAAATGTTCCAAATAGCTACGCAGGTTGATCTCCTTAAGCGGAAGATGCAGTCACGCTGTACCTATCCATGGGTGGAGAGCAGACAGAGCCTATTCTCTCCTAACTGTAATTTGGCAACCTCTGGTTTTTCAGCTAATAAGTAAGGGTAGATGCACTTCACCAACCAAAGTATCGCTACTATATAGATGTAGAAGTGGAATGCATGGGATTTCTCTTGACGCTGAGAGAAGTCGTCGCACTGAGAAGATGACTCTGAGACAAAGAATGTTGCTTAGTCCACACTTCGTTTGTTCCGTTATATTCAGGGGGCTGAAAACTGAATCTCACTAGGCCTGTTGAGATCTTTACGTCTCAAACGATTCAGTTCCTGGTGCTCGTGGTCAGGATGATGTCAGGGTCGATTTGAGCATGAGAAGTGAGCGTGCACTCCTAGAATGGGCTGCAGTCAGAAGTCATTTGTGTACATCCCAGCTAGAAGCTTGTGTGCGGATTAACAGTAACAGACTGGAGCGTCAGTACATGGTACGTCTTTTCTGCGGTGGTGCCAAAGCTTCAGCGACCCGTTCCGTAGAGTTTATTTTATAGGATAATCAATAACAATTTTTTAAGATATGGCCTTGTACACGGTTGTCGATTCAGCCATATGTTCAGAATGGCAACAAGCCAAGGAATCCCGAACGACCGCTTCTAACACTGTATAATATTTTGGTAAAGCAAGCCTCACAATCATGATTTTAGACTACAGTGGCTGCGTTAAATACTCACAGGTCCTTCATTCTTTAAGCCTCATTCAATGATGTGCGTAAACCTCTGAGGCACCAACTGACCACTGGGTTGAGGGATGACGACCAGCAGATGTAGATAACGAAATGTAGAGGGAAAGAGACGGCTGCGTTTATGGATAATAGTCACCACGTTTACCGCTGGAACTGAAGTACCGGTCAAGGAAGACTTTGTGGAAAAATATCACTGTTTTCTTATTCCTTATTAATGTGTGATAGCAGTACAGGAACACGGTTTGTTGTTTATTAAACACTGCCAATTGGGAAGTATCCGGTGACGACATGAGGATTCGAGCCCGGAGTTGAAGGTCCGGAATCCCAATGTGGTAAACTTTCGACTACTGATAGTCAAACAAGATAATGGAAAAGTATGACAGCTCACCAATACCCTCTCAGGAACTTCATCTGGACTGTTGGGTGAACACTAAAGAAGCGGTTCCGTTGGCTGTGTGTGTTTGTGCCGATTTATGAAAAAATGACAGATTCTATTGTGAAAACCACAGTAGAATTAGCTTAGCAAGTATCCTTCCAAAACTGTTCACAGGGATTACTCTACATTACATCAGTAATTCTGATCTCAGGGGTAGGATCGTGTGAACTAATGTCAGTCAATAGAACATGCGCCGGAAACACTCGGAATGGTGATAGTGAGAACGTGAACGTAATGGGGACAGCATTTTTTACTAATCCAATCAGTCCTCAGAAATCCTTACTACGCACGCACTCTACTTGGGTGTGTACTGCGCAAGGGGTTTGGGATATTTTCCCGTCAACAAATGGAATCAAATTGATTAAGCAGCCTCCGTGTGGCATTTCTTTAGATATTCTCGAAATCTCATATGATCACGATCGATGTTGTTGATGGCCTTGCGGGGATTGCAGTAGGAAAATAAGGAATAAAGAGCCGCATGGTCGGCTAAGTAATAGAATAGGTTGGAAGTGGTAGACGGAATGCAATAACAGATAATTGAGCGAGAGTAGGCGCAAGTACTGAACTTTGGGGGACTCCAGGATTCGCGGGTAATGGCTAGAACTGGACTCCATCAACTCGGACGGACAATAGCCCGAAGACCAGAGTAGCAAAGCCGAGGTTGAAATCCGTATTGACAATCGAATAGTGGTCCTTCACATTCGAGAAACATACGCAAATGGTCTTAAATATCAGTTTCAAATACTTTCAAAAAACAGGAGTGAAAAAATCGGATGACATAATCTGATGAGAAAGATCGCTGCACTTTTGGAATGGGAATAATCTCGGCGTGTTTCTTAGGGAGTTGAATTTGGAAAATGAAGAGGATGTAAGAATGCGAGAGAGGTAGAGTGTGTGCGAGAGAGAGATAAATGAACAGACAAACAAGCAAGGAATAGAAGGGAGCAGGGAAAAACGGATAAAGAAAGATCCAGCGACAGAGATAAACAGAAAAGCAGACGTGGAAGGAGAGCCAACTGTGGGGCATACATTTTGAGGACGATGGGTGATACTCCATCCGAATTGAGTGGTTCCCGTATGCTCGGGGAAAGCAGCACATGGATCATCTCGGTGCTAATATGAGGAACAAGATTGCAAACTGAGGGAAGCCTGGAGATCGGAAGAGTAAGATAAGAGGGTAAGGAGGTGTTGAAAGCAAGCTGGAACAGTAATAATCTCAGCTTTCTCATATGGTTCGCAAACACGATCACTCATATATAAGGGACACTTCTTATGGGGTGCAATGTCGACACACCGGTCGGTGATGTTCACGATGAAACTGCACCAATATTTGGTGTGTTGATTTGGGTGCTAAAATGTTCCAAATAGCTACGCAGGTTGATCTCCTTAAGCGGAAGATGCAGTCACGCTGTACCTATCCATGGGTGGAGAGCAGACAGAGCCTATTCTCTCCTAACTGTAATTTGGCAACCTCTGGTTTTTCAGCTAATAAGTAAGGGTAGATGCACTTCACCAACCAAAGTATCGCTACTATATAGATGTAGAAGTGGAATGCATGGGATTTCTCTTGACGCTGAGAGAAGTCGTCGCACTGAGAAGATGACTCTGAGACAAAGAATGTTGCTTAGTCCACACTTCGTTTGTTCCGTTATATTCAGGGGGCTGAAAACTGAATCTCACTAGGCCTGTTGAGATCTTTACGTCTCAAACGATTCAGTTCCTGGTGCTCGTGGTCAGGATGATGTCAGGGTCGATTTGAGCATGAGAAGTGAGCGTGCACTCCTAGAATGGGCTGCAGTCAGAAGTCATTTGTGTACATCCCAGCTAGAAGCTTGTGTGCGGATTAACAGTAACAGACTGGAGCGTCAGTACATGGTACGTCTTTTCTGCGGTGGTGCCAAAGCTTCAGCGACCCGTTCCGTAGAGTTTATTTTATAGGATAATCAATAACAATTTTTTAAGATATGGCCTTGTACACGGTTGTCGATTCAGCCATATGTTCAGAATGGCAACAAGCCAAGGAATCCCGAACGACCGCTTCTAACACTGTATAATATTTTGGTAAAGCAAGCCTCACAATCATGATTTTAGACTACAGTGGCTGCGTTAAATACTCACAGGTCCTTCATTCTTTAAGCCTCATTCAATGATGTGCGTAAACCTCTGAGGCACCAACTGACCACTGGGTTGAGGGATGACGACCAGCAGATGTAGATAACGAAATGTAGAGGGAAAGAGACGGCTGCGTTTATGGATAATAGTCACCACGTTTACCGCTGGAACTGAAGTACCGGTCAAGGAAGACTTTGTGGAAAAATATCACTGTTTTCTTATTCCTTATTAATGTGTGATAGCAGTACAGGAACACGGTTTGTTGTTTATTAAACACTGCCAATTGGGAAGTATCCGGTGACGACATGAGGATTCGAGCCCGGAGTTGAAGGTCCGGAATCCCAATGTGGTAAACTTTCGACTACTGATAGTCAAACAAGATAATGGAAAAGTATGACAGCTCACCAATACCCTCTCAGGAACTTCATCTGGACTGTTGGGTGAACACTAAAGAAGCGGTTCCGTTGGCTGTGTGTGTTTGTGCCGATTTATGAAAAAATGACAGATTCTATTGTGAAAACCACAGTAGAATTAGCTTAGCAAGTATCCTTCCAAAACTGTTCACAGGGATTACTCTACATTACATCAGTAATTCTGATCTCAGGGGTAGGATCGTGTGAACTAATGTCAGTCAATAGAACATGCGCCGGAAACACTCGGAATGGTGATAGTGAGAACGTGAACGTAATGGGGACAGCATTTTTTACTAATCCAATCAGTCCTCAGAAATCCTTACTACGCACGCACTCTACTTGGGTGTGTACTGCGCAAGGGGTTTGGGATATTTTCCCGTCAACAAATGGAATCAAATTGATTAAGCAGCCTCCGTGTGGCATTTCTTTAGATATTCTCGAAATCTCATATGATCACGATCGATGTTGTTGATGGCCTTGCGGGGATTGCAGTAGGAAAATAAGGAATAAAGAGCCGCATGGTCGGCTAAGTAATAGAATAGGTTGGAAGTGGTAGACGGAATGCAATAACAGATAATTGAGCGAGAGTAGGCGCAAGTACTGAACTTTGGGGGACTCCAGGATTCGCGGGTAATGGCTAGAACTGGACTCCATCAACTCGGACGGACAATAGCCCGAAGACCAGAGTAGCAAAGCCGAGGTTGAAATCCGTATTGACAATCGAATAGTGGTCCTTCACATTCGAGAAACATACGCAAATGGTCTTAAATATCAGTTTCAAATACTTTCAAAAAACAGGAGTGAAAAAATCGGATGACATAATCTGGTGAGAAAGATCGCTGCACTTTTGGAATGGGAATAATCTCGGCGTGTTTCTTAGGGAGTTGAATTTGGAAAATGAAGAGGATGTAAGAATGCGAGAGAGGTAGAGTGTGTGCGAGAGAGAGATAAATGAACAGACAAACAAGCAAGGAATAGAAGGGAGCAGGGAAAAACGGATAAAGAAAGATCCAGCGACAGAGATAAACAGAAAAGCAGACGTGGAAGGAGAGCCAACTGTGGGGCATACATTTTGAGGACGATGGGTGATACTCCATCCGAATTGAGTGGTTCCCGTATGCTCGGGGAAAGCAGCACATGGATCATCTCGGTGCTAATATGAGGAACAAGATTGCAAACTGAGGGAAGCCTGGAGATCGGAAGAGTAAGATAAGAGGGTAAGGAGGTGTTGAAAGCAAGCTGGAACAGTAATAATCTCAGCTTTCTCATATGGTTCGCAAACACGATCACCGGAGGAATAAGAGACCGGAGAGGAGTGAAAAGGGCAAAGTTGTGTGAGAGTGCATTAGAATTCATCCAAAATTTTCGGCTACTAATGACCGATGAGAATTAGCGTTTGGCTTTTCAGTGGATGAAGCATCGTTTGGCTTCCATTCCGACTGACGAGTATCTGCACCCAGGTTTGTACGAATTGGTGGTGGGAGTCTGGAGTGGGCACACAGCACGACGAAACGCGTGACTGAACCATTTGGAGATTTGTGTTTTCCAGGTTTGGAAAAGTATGGAGTAAAATGTTTCATACCTTGAAGAACAATTTCGGTGAAGTTAGAAACGCAAGTGGAGACAATAATTGATGAGACTTGGTATCGCGTCCAGTAGAGTAGCTGCAGTCGGCCTCCGTCTTCGACTTCGTGATTTTTAATTATTACTTTTTCGCATATTTTTAACTTCATGTTCCTGTTTATTTTGCTCTCACATTGACTGCGCCATAATGCAACAACTGAAATCAGGTCACATAAGTGCGACATTTATTGTTCAACGAGCCAAACAAACCAGTAGTCATGTACGACTGCCGAGCACGTAGAATAGAGTTCGTCAACAATGTGAATAAAAAACAAGCAGGTATTAGTAGGTACGCTGACTCGGAATGATTACTTCAGACATGTCGGGTTCCTTGCATCAGTCTGTTTGGATATCACTGATTTTGTAAAATAACTAAAGTCCTCATTTTTCGAATTTCAAGGCCTTCATCCGTGCCTCTGCAGCATTTTCGAACCCCACGCGTCACATGTTACCCGATAAAATTTGCCGAACAATGTGTGCTATTGCGCATCAAACACAAAGTTATCAAAATTGTGAAGGTACCGCTCTTTCTCTCCAAGCTACTACCAACTTCGTAGAAAACAGCTTGGTTTGGCACCCACAACTGGTTCAAAACAGCTCATTATTCATTCACTTGAGTATGTAGCATTGCAAAACTCGAAAATGTTTTATTGTAAGGACGGTAATCTATAATGCTCTGTCCAAATAATTACGGTGTTTTCAAGATCATTTGTGACAATATGCGGTGATAGCTATCAGGTCGGTACAATGTGATATGTGGTGACATCAGGATATTTTATACCAGCAGTCAAAGTAGATTCAGGAATCCCACATCTTGTTTCTTGGTGCTTAGTGGCAGATTGTTGAGGTGGATCGCGATCAACTACGTTATGACTGAGATTTGATTACTGACAGTTGTTTTGTGTTTAGTGATTCATAATTGACCGAAGTTACTGACTATTCGCAGAACGATTGACCACGAAATGCCGATGCTTCCTTCTGAAGAATGCGTTGGAAATCTAGCTTGCCCGATTTGAGTCTCATTCCGAGCAGACGGTTTGGAAACGCCGGGCCGTGTCTTCCTACAAGTTGTGATACGGACAGTTAAGGGAAAGGGCAGAGGATTGACATCGAGTTCGGCTTTTGTGCCAGCGATCTCAGCCCTGGCTACTCCGGTTGGTTAGTGAGATTGCATTAGATTGGATTCGGACGTGCGTGCAACAGTGGCTAAAATACTGCCAGAAAACGGCCACGGACATATTTGCATAGTGAGGATGCATGAACTTGGTGAGGAATGGTAACGTCCTGTGATTTATGAAATAATTCTACTGAATTTGTGTTTATTACAAGTTGTTTGATATCTGTAGTAATAAATGTGCTATTGGAATTTCTCATTTATCCTGTAGCTCATGTTTAGGGATTTCTTCAAAATGAGATCCAAAAAATTGCCTTCCACTTCATGATTATTCAAAGTTCGTTCATCACACAGCTCATAAGGTTTGAAAATGGTCTCATACACGTTGGGGCAGTGAGTATGCCACCAGAAATGCGAACCAAATTAAAACAAACTCGAGTCAAGCAAATTCGCTTGCGAACCGGAAGATGGACAATTCGGAGCTCCATGATCAGATTACATAGATCATCAGTTGAGCACAGCTGTGACATTGGAAGTAATTCTACCAGATTTGTTGAGAATTTTGTGGAAGAAATATCCTAACCTTCTCTGTCATAAATAAGGAGCTTGTAATGTTGATGCATAGGATAATTGAAAACACTTCAGAATGGTGAAGAGATTAGACGAAGACACTTTGCCAAAGGATTTCGGACGGTGTTCTATTGATTATCCTATAAAATAAACTCTACGGAACGGGTCGCTGAAGCTTTGGCACCACCGCAGAAAAGACGTACCATGTACTGACGCTCCAGTCTGTTACTGTTAATCCGTACACAAGCTTCTAGCTGGGATGTACACAAATGACTTCTGACTGCAGCCCATTCTAGGAGTGCACGCTCACTTCTCATGCTCAAATCGACCCTGACATCATCCTGACCACGAGCACCAGGAACTGAATCGTTTGAGACGTAAAGATCTCAACAGGCCTAGTGAGATTCAGTTTTCAGCCCCCTGAATATAACGGAACAAACGAAGTGTGGACTAAGCAACATTCTTTGTCTCAGAGTCATCTTCTCAGTGCGACGACTTCTCTCAGCGTCAAGAGAAATCCCATGCATTCCACTTCTACATCTATATAGTAGCGATACTTTGGTTGGTGAAGTGCATCTACCCTTACTTACTAGCTGAAAAACCAGAGGTTGCCAAATTACAGTTAGGAGAGAATAGGCTCTGTCTGCTCTCCACCCATGGATAGGTACAGCGTGACTGCATCTTCCGCTTAAGGAGATCAACCTGCGTAACTATTTGGAACATTTTAGCACCCAAATCACCACACCAAATATTGGTGCAGTTTCATCGTGAACATCACCGACCGGTGTGTCGACATTGCACCCCATAAGAAGTGTCCCTTATATATGAGTTGATGCATGAAATTGGTTATTAGATTCTTGGAACATTTTCGTAATGAAGTGAGCGTTTGCGGAATGTAAACAGAGTAACGATGAGTTACTCAGGAATATCCTACCGCCGAAAATTCAGAACATCGGTGCGATCATGTAGCCCGTTTACTTTGGTTTCATTCCTCCTTTGTGGATAAGCTACCAGTTGTATTCCTACCGAGCATTGACTCACACCCATACAACCGGTGTGGAAAATGTTCATCGGGGAAGGTGTTCGGCACTTACACCGTTGCGCTGAACTTACTCACCCCGACCAAGGAAGTAATCGAACCAATCAACGGGGGCGACTTTTGCTGGCATCTATATAGGCTACATACTGTTAGAATTAACCAAAATGTAAACTTATTTAAAATATGTCAAATCAGCTTTACATCTAGAATCTAATTACGTAAAGCCATTTCTTTTAGCATACAGTCATAATGGCGACACTTGACATTGTGTCCAGCGACAACATCGTACGGATTGTTCTGGCTAACCACACACCCCATCCTTCAAGCTGTACGTTTCATTCTGAGCGAATATAATTTGTGATTATTTTTGACTGAAAAGCCATGAAAGCTTTCAATAGGGTATACCCGAGTGAATAATTGCCAGCATCAAATTCGGAAGACACATCGCAGCTTTGGTAACCGACCTTTAAAAAAACGAATTCCGTGCTTCCGTTATACAGGAGCATTTACCGTGATCCGCAAATATTTGTTGGGCAAGGGAAAACATTACAAGCCATCGTATAAAGAGGGTAAAACTAACAACCATTCGTTTTTCGCGATAAATTCCAACTAGTGATCAAGTATATTTTGCGTCTATGCTAACCACTCGGAATGGTGATAGTGAGAGCGTGTAGGTAATGGGGACAGCATTTTTTACTAATCCAATCAGTCCTCAGAAATCCTTACTACGCACGCACTCTACTTGGGTGTGTACTGCGCAAGGGGTTTGGGATATTTTCCCGTCAACAAATGGAATCAAATTGATTAAGCAGCCTCCGTGCTGCATTTCTTTAGATATTCTTGAAATCTCATATGATATTTGTTCACCTACAACAAGGAATCCGTGGGAACGGGTTAAGGAAACAGTTAGCTGTGCGAAACACACACAACCGATGGGGACGTTCCATATTCTGAAACTCATATTCTCGTGCAATAAACCATCTTTGGAAATATATTTTCATATTCGCTCATCGATTGCCGTGTGGGTGGGACTGGGATGATTCCTAATTATCTTGGACAAACTAATATAAGCAGAACTATTGTTCTTCCACTTTGTTTACTACCGGTAGTGCTCCTTACCCACGGGGTTTCCTGAAGCACCTGCAGAAGTCTGGTTGATGCATTGTTCGTGACGGAGGGTGAGCGACAACATGCTGTTTGTGTGCTTAAGGCGGCTAATCAATAATGTGTCAGAACCGAAATCGGTTCGGAGTGTATCGAAAAATCGATGCGCCATGTGAAATGTTATGGTAGAATTTTATTGCTCAATAACACAGCGTAGTCGAAATCGTTGGCAGGTTGTCGACGTTTCGGTCACCACGGTCATCACGGTCACCGCAACGTCGACAACCTACCAACGATCTCGTCTACGCTGTGTTATTGAGCAATAAAATTCTGCCATAACATTTCACATGGAGCATCGATTTTTCGATACACTCCGAACCGATTTTGGTTCTGACACATTAATCCTTATCACCAATCGGATTACTCTGGAAAAAAAGCTTGCAAATTGGAATAATCACCGTGTGTTCAATCAGCGATGTCTCCACAACATCATCATTCCAGCCTCTCTTCGTGTGAAACCGCCTGACAATTCTGTGCGCTCCGTGAAGGCAGCTTTGGTCGCTTCTCGTACGTTTCTACGACAACGTATTCGCGACTGCACAATCAAAATCAGTTCCATATGCTACAGAATACGAAACCTGGATGACTGCTTGAATTGTTTGCTACCGCCAAACATACTCAATGAGATCAATGTCATCACCGAACGCCGACGTTTACACGCATTCAAAACCTGTCAATCGCGCCAGATAAGAAAATACGACAGGCTACTCCAGAAGAACACCTCCGTAAAAAACCAAAACCCGGAATTGAGAATATTCCAACCGACTGACCCTAAAAATACAGTCAAAAACTTATCAGACAGAATGTTGACCTCTGCGGAACTACAGTTGCTACAGAAAGGTCTAAATTTCAATTTAAACAAGAAACCTCTAAAGCCTCAAGAAATAGTCCCTCCACTGGAAGGTGCGTTGGAAAAACTACCGCTCGAAAAAGCCAATAAAATCAGACTCAGAATATGTAATATTCTCAGGAATCAGAAACCAATTTCGTAAAATCTATCAAAAGACGAACAGAAGGCACTAACCACACTGCAAAGTGACAAATCTATTCACATCACCAAAGCTGACAAAGGCAACATTACAATCGTTCTAAATAGATCCGACTATGAACCAAAAGTTCGACAACACTTGGAAGATGGACCATATGAAAGAATTGAAGAAAAGAAAGCCAACGCCACACTGAACAAAACAAAGGCACAGATAAGCAAATACCTTTCTGGGCTGAAAGAAAAGCTAGGGAAGTCTCTATGGTTTGCTTTGAATCCTAAGACGAACAGACCTGGAAGATTTTACGGACTACCAAAAATCCACAAAGTCGGCACACCTATCCGACCAATTGTGGATTATACCCCTTGTGCAACCTATATGTTAGCCAAGTACATCAGCACAATACTAAAGCCGTACCAAAAAATGGTGGTAAGTCACATAAATGACGCCTTTGATTTCTCCCGCATTCTAAAGTCTGTCGTATTAGGAGAAGACGAAACGGCGATGAGCTCTGATGTGACATCTCTTTACACAAGCGTGCCCATTAAAGACAGTTTGGAATTTCTACACTCCATATTGATCAATGACACCACCTTAGAACACAGATGTCCATTGAATCCAACTGATATTATTACTGGCGTTGAGCTATGCCTCACTTCCACCTTATTTACATTTAACCAATCATTGTACAGACAGACTGACGGCGTAGCCATGGGTTCTCCTGTACCACCCATTGTAGCTAATCTGTTCTTACACTCGATCGAAACTAAAGCATTGGCCACATTTCACAATCCACCACGAATCTATGTCAGATATGTAGACGATACGTTTGCAATTCTGAAATCAGAACACAGGCATGACTTTCTACAATGTTTCAATAATCAGTCTACCTCAATTCAATTCACAATGGAGACTGAGAGCACTGAGAGAGTCATCAGTTTCCTTGACTGTCGACTACAAGTAAACAACTCCCGTAGGTTTACAGTGAGCATTCACAGGAAACCTACACATTCCGACAGATATCTTGACTTTAACTCAGCCCATCCACAATGCATAAAACGGGCACTCGTATCGTCACTAGCCAACAGAGTCGACAAATTGTGCAACGACGGTGTCACTCATAAACAAGAAATGCAACGCTTACACACGGTCCTTCAAAACAACAACTACCCACGAAGACTAATAACCGATGTGTTAAGAAACAAAATCAGCAACACACGACGAGAAGGACGTAAACTGGCTAACCTTCGTTGGCATCCCGTACAGATCGGGCACATCGGAGGCAATCAGGAAAGTGCTTGGTGCGTTGCGACGCCATCTCACAAGAACCAATGCCTCTCAACACATACACGAACAGAACAACTGTGTTTACATGATCAACTGCAAAGAATGCCCCGCTCAGTACATTGGGCAAACATGCAGACAGATCAAAACCAGAATCGCAGAACACAAAAATAAAGAAAAATGCAGACCGAGGGACCAAATGGCTTTAAGAAAGTTAGAACGCGACTCTGCAATCGCACTTCATGCCATATCCGAAAACCACACCATCGACTACGAAAACACAAGAATCCTCCAATGTGGGTTCCGTACGTACACCGAACGTCTCTACGCGGAGGCTCTGGCAATTAACGCCCACCAATCGTGTCTCAATCGCAACGATGGGGCAGAGATTTCAAGTATATGGATGGCACTTACGACGCGGATGGATAAACACCAAAACGGGTCATAGCATCTTGTTGACCTCAAATGACCCCACTAACACGGACACATAGTATGGACGAAGATTCAAGCCACCCACCCACCCCTTACACTAAAACAACATCACAAACACACAGACCAACACACGAACACACTGTGACTAACACCCAATTGCTCTAAGCTATTATTCCAGTTTCATTCGGTTGCAAAACCAGTCTTGAAAAAGGTAACCCGTGGTGACCGAAACGTCGAAATCTACCAACGATCTCGACTACGCTGTTATTGAGCAATAAAATTCTACCTGCTAATAATTCTTTGTTTGCTTTCATAAAATGTCATTGAATAAAAGTGCATAGGTGATAGCAGTTTTTGCCACTTGGCCTTGAACCTGTTTAGGTGATCCATTCAGAGTAATGCAATAAAATACTCTGAAAACAAATATCGTCAAACTTAAAGCCCTTGCATACAAAAATCACGAGATGCCAGTTACAAGCATGAAGTATTCAGGATGCAATCAGTAGGAACGAGGATTGACATATTTGTCTGTCGGACCATCGCCGCGGGGATAATCAGTAATGCATTCACGGGACCGTCGTATATGTATCAGGTCCACTGTAAGTACAAGCCCTCCGCAAGAAGTAATCTGAGCGATTCCGACCAGTATTTCTTGATTGGGGAGGATTTACTACATCCCATTTTTCGACACACATTTCTACAATCCAGCAGAATCTGCATCTAGATGGTATATTAGCTTCCCGTGGAGCCTAAACTCGTTCATTTCACTAATTATGTCCACGTAAAAGTTATGGCTAGAAAGAGAAGCAATAAAGTGGATAATCCCTATGGTTAGGACAAAAAGGCATTCCTTAGCGGTTTATTCGTGGCGGTGAGACGTACTAGGTAACAGGGAAATCAGCTTTATTCCCAATGTTCCCTGCTTGTTATTCACGTGAATACTTTATTTCGGCATTCGAAATTCTATCGGGGTCAACAGGATGAATCCAGTCTTCTTATCTGAGTCTGTTCTAGTTAAAAACATAACCAATTTTTATGTAAAAATATTATATTCTACTTCTTTCGTTGTAAGTTGTTGAATAGACTTTTCAAACATGGTCTCAACTCAAGATAACAACAGAAGATAGGAACAAAATTGAAGACATACTTTATTGACTGAGATATTTCTTCAGAATCCATCAATATATATATGTAAATGTGCCTAATTAAAATTAAGGATCCGGTTGAGGCAAGTGATCTGAGTTTGCAATCAGCGAAGACAATTTTCAAAGAGCCGTAAGGAGGTAAGGCAAATAGATGATTAGAAATACCACGGAATATATTATCGGAACGAGAAGCCTGGATGATTAATAATGGAAAACCCACTTGTTCTTTCTCGTATTCAAAAGTATAACACGGTCAGCCAAGAAGAACCCTTGACCCCCAGCTTTCCGAGCAGATTCTCCAGCAAATGCTTTATCACAGTACGGTCAGTCGAGTGTGAATAACGCAAGTGAATATCCGATGATGCATTAACCTTCTATATGACTGTTCATTTGTTTGAGGGTCTTTGTCGTAAAATCTGTTTTTATATGCTCCACAGTTAGAATACTCAGATCCATTGCTTTATATTGCGATACGACTGCTCGATGGACTGTCGGTTGATTATTTTTAGTATCATGACACCTGTACCGTTGAATACAAACTGAAGGTGGGAAATTTTATTTCACGCTGTCACTAAATCCATAGACGCAATACAACATGAAAATCCATTTTTGAAAAACAGATCCACTTCAGTTCAGTTCAGACAACCGTTACCCACGCACGGGATCCAGTGGCTTTGGTTACTATCTCTTGGTGGCAACCTGAAAAGAAATAATGAAAAAGTAATGAGTATGAAAAGGGTAAGGAAGGAGATGCGAATGATAATATTTTGTTGATAGAGAAAGTGTATGAATGCAAGAGCATCATTGATCGCGATCCCTTGCCAGATCCTCCAGTGTATCAAACCACTGGGTGAGAGGGTCTCGTGGACCCCCTAGAGAAGTCAACCACGTTCTACATGGTCAAGTCCACTGGTTAGGCTTTTCATACCTTTCTTTTATGTCATGGACTGATCACACTGACTCACCGTTCAACTATTACCCATCTCAGCAAACCGACTTTTCGGATTCAGTCCTTAGCCTTATGCACCCAGTCGAGGGAAAGCAAAACGAAATTCAGACTTCCCAGGACACTCGGAATCGTCGTTAGTACCCACATCACCCCCTGGCCTCTTTTTCCCTGTTTCCTGTCTTGACGAAAGCAATCGAAGTTCCTTGGGAGAAAGATTTCATCTGTAATGCTTTCCGTGTTTCTTGGATACAGATCAGAGAGATTTTTGTGTTAATCCGAGAGTTCTGAACGTTGGCTAGAAAAGAGGCCGAATGTTGGTCTTGACCAATGCGGGAACCATCATTTTCCTTGAATGTAACTAAACAGCTGTCCAGTGAATGAGTAGCTCGTGGAACACGAACCCCAAACCCAGTCCGAATAAGGCGAGTCAGTGAACTACGTGAACTTCAGAAATCAATCACTGCAATTACTAGTAACATACCTCAACTTGTGGGGTAATCCAGTCACAAAGGTCCGTGAGTATACTTTAAATCGTCGGAAGGGTCCGTCGGGGAATGTAAGCCGAGCAATACGGGACCCAGTCATTGGAATAGGGTGAAATCGGTCTCTTATGGGAAGAACAAATGACCAATCAGGGAAAGAGCGGTACTGTAGAATTTTATTCTTCAATAACACAGCGCAGTCGAAATCGTTGGTTTTACAACCGGTTGTAAAACCAATTTTGAAAAAGGTTACCCGTGGTGACCCAAATGTCGACAACCTACCAACGATTTCGACTACGCTGTTACTGAACAATAAAATTCCGATCAGACATGGACCAACAGAATCGCACTCACACTTGAACTAGACTCTCACGCAGGCACGGCATGATCTCTAGCCTGGAAGGAAAGTACAAAGGTCACTCGTGTGACGCGAGTGAGAAAGCGAATAAAGAACGGAGGCAAGCATGACACGCAAGGTTGGGCACCCATGACAAACAAGAACTGAAGTTCATAGGCACCTGGATTGACCGCAATGGGAAATTGGTTCAGTGTAAAAGTACACTTGTTGAAAGACGGTAGGTGAACCGAGGCAACGTAACCGGGTTCAACAAGTGAAAAGAAGAGAAGGCGTATAGGTTGAATTGGTTGGGAAGGGCCGGGTAATGAGCCGATTGGGGTCACTTGAGTGAGGGAAGGGAACTGCGTGGGAATTTCACACAATGTACTCAATTATCGTTACACTTGAACTTGTGCTTTTAGAGGCAATCTGCTAGCTGTCGCGCTTGATTTTCCTAGTCATGCTTGGTCTCCACTAGCTATTTTAAAACCGACTTGCGCATAGTGAAATGGAATGCTTCGGGTCTTTAGTCCCAGCAAATTATTCCTTCGAGTAGCGGACTCTGGGTGACGCGCTGATAATGGGAATAATTCCAAAGTGACATTGATCAAGTCTGCCACAAAATGTAGCGCAGCTAATCAAGGGACGTGCCAGAACATGTTTTAATATACAGGGCAGAGAGCTGTTCTGATCGGCAAAATGGTTTCCTTACTCGAGCGAATTCCGATAAATTCAAATCTTGCTTGAACTAGAAATACCCTCGGCTTGAGAAGATATTTTTGCAAAGTATTTGGCATCAGAATAATCTCGACGATGGAGTCGTATTATTTAGTGGTCGCACTGCTCTGTGCCAGAGCAAGGTGGCGGAGTTTTCATATATATGTGAGCAATTACTGGGGTGAACAAGTCAGAACATCATTCACCAACTCTACGGGTTTGTCAGTTGGTCCAAAACCGAATGTAAACCCGAGTTTTGAGCAGCTTACACTGCTTTTTACAATAAAGTTGATTATTTTTCCTAAGCACCTCGCGACAGACTACCCGGAAATTCTGGACTTCTTTGTTCACTATTTTGAAGAATACGGACTGTCCCACATCCTAATGGTGATTGAAACGTGATAGATTATTGAACTTTGAGTTTCCGTATCCAATAGGATCATAGAGATGCAATAAGACGCGAACCAAAAATAGAAATATAATTGATCTTTAAGTGTAAATATTATAACTTTTCCTATTAATCATTACTTTTCTTCTAATAACATGGATTCACTTCGGATCTGAGGGAGTTATTTTCGTTTTTAGGCTAATAGTCTACCAATATGCGTAGAAGAACATAAGTCATTGCGTGTTCCATGCGTGAAACCCATTCGCCTCGTAAAAGAACAGCTTTACTTTTCTCGAAAACGGTAACTTCATTTCAATCACATTTCAATCTTTAGCTGGTGTGGGGGCAAGTGTGAAACTTTATTATTTGCAGTATTGCGGGTTCACCAGTCTGAAATCCTAAAACACAAACATATTTGATCATACTTCAAATGTATGCAACCTCTTTAGTCACCTGATACGGCAAGTTGCCCTGAATCAGTTTGGTTTCGCTGAAAGACATTCTGATTTGACAAATTAGACGTTTCTGGAATACTAATCGGATGCATTGAGCGGAGAATGCTGTCGTGAAATTACCATACAAGTTTTGCCTACAGAAGCAGTTGACCATGTCCTACGGAACGAGCTTACCGTAAACGGTGAGTCTGCTTTTGGGATGTCACTCATCCCAGTTTCTTTCCGCCAGACACGAGTGTGGCTGACACTTAGGTGAATAAGAACTGGTACCAACTAGATCCAAACCGGTTCATCAAATAAGAAATCACCTCGTGCAATGAATCCTGCGGTAAATCTCAAAATAATTATTGCAAACTATAATTGGATCTATTCATGTTACAAATTAATCCGACAACTGTGTCTCATATAAATCAAGGTCACTCAATTTTCACTCCAACCAGCCACTGTGAATCAAAAATTATCGGAATGTAGGATTATGACATTTCCATTTACCGGTTTTTTGGGCGTAGAGGGCTTCATCGGGACTTCATCGAGACAAATATCTTTTGCGTAAATAATTGTGGCAATATTTGTGAAACTGAGAAAAACAGTAACCGGTAACGCTGCACACTAAACATGTTTCTATTTGGAATGAATACAGAAGAAAGCCTGGAAGCCTTCTATTCTTGGATGAAAATAGTGGTGACGAATGCAACACAATGTTACCATCCTAGGATCTGGTGTGAGTGTATTTAAAACCCGATGTTCCTGGAATATGATGTAGCTGCTTGAGTAAAGAAACCCGCTCACAGCAATTTATGTTATTGAAAATTCTATAAAACTCTGTGTGAATCACGTCCGAGTGAGCAGCCAGTTGAATGACTTCAGAATGTTTGGTCATATGCAAGCGAGTAAAGCTAAGAGACAAACTTTCGTCATATGAATTTCGGTCAAGCCTCCTAGAACAAAAGAGTCACTTGTTTACGGGATAACTTGATTCATCGCAAAGAAAATAACGGGGTTCACAAGACCACAGAACTTAAATTTGTTCATTTCCTAGTATACTTTATCTTGACAAGTAGAATAATCCGAGTCAGATAGTTACTACTGTGACAAAAGTTACCAGTCTCTAAGGTTTTTCTTTCGAATCACCTTGTTTACAAAACACCAATGCATCGTTTGGAACACTGAGCTCGAGGCTGCAGATGTGCTGACCGAATGATTCGAAATATTTCGGGTATTTCAAAATAGTGACTATTGTTATTTACACGTCTCATCATTTAAAATTATGATAAAACATGCAAAAACATTTCAGCATAAGAAGAACAACTACTCAGCCTAATTTCTGAGCAGTAAAATTGTCACATTTCTACTCTGCTTCAGACTGGTGAATTGTTCACAGACGATACATGGAATGTGACCGTCAATGTTCAATTCAACCAGACGTTCGATTTTTCAAAAAATTCCAGACTCGCAATATTAACGGTAACACTAATGGGATTTTGTGAATTAGGGCATCCCATTGATGGCCATGAGCAGGCTCTTACCTTTGGGATGAGAAACGTTGTCTTACATTCAGCCCGCGGTGAGTACTGGTCAGAATGTTTCTATTCATCACGGTTCACAGGAGGATGATATTCTTCCGAACCACGCGCTCGCTCCATATTGCAAACCTGTCATATAATCCGAACGATGAGTGTTTTTATTATTTGTTTCTTTTCTGGTTTCATATTATATAATTCCTAGTCGATATAAATCACAAGTGATTTTGTACGATTCCGGTCACAGAGCTTGAAATTTAGTTATCAGACTTTGTCATCAACCGTGGTGAATTCAACAGCTTTCAAGTAAACATGTCCATACTTTTGTGCATTTAGTTAACGCCGAATCTACTCGCATCAGTCATGTCAAATAAATCACTCGAAGATGCGAAATCAAACTCACAACCTCATGCTTCGTAGACAGCCGACCTGCTGCCTGTGGTCGGGTGCACGAGAATGAATAAGGGATTTCTAAGTAACCAGCAGCATTCCAACGCATCGTAACGTCAATCCATTCTGCATGTTCATCTCAACTGTGTCTTGATAACTTGCCACAACCTGTCAGATAGAATTAAAATTTGATGTGTACTATTAGCTATGGATTTTGACCACTTATTATTGAGTTTTAAAACTAACCGTTGCACATTCAAACAAACTACCAGATTGGTTAAATATGTCTATTTTTAGGAGAACACTTGCCACATTTTTCAGACTTCGTCTCTGCGAATCTGCACTACTCGTATAATAGGTTGATTGGTCTGACCCACGATGGAGGGGATAGCCATCATATTAACAATTTAAGATATAGTCAAATTACGATTATAAATAATATCGCACGAAGAACCAGTTGGAATCCAGCTACAAAGTAACACAGTGAATAAAATCTGATGTACCTAACCAATTCATTGCCATCACCAAGTTATTCAATTTCTTCACCGTTCTCATTGATTAATTTCAAAATTCTTCCTTTGAACTCGCACGGTATAACTGAATACACTATATCCATTCACGTAACTCCATGTCATAAAGATCAGTTTACTGATCTCGTTGATCATAACTCGGACAAGGTTGGCGATTGCCAGGTGACAACATGGTCATCTGCCTATCCAATTAGCCATTGGCTGTCCAAGGCGTATGTTACAGATGAATTTCTGGCGAGATTACCTTTTGATTGGCGCCACTGGACTATACTTCTAGGCATAATGAGCGATTTGCACTACATCCGCATCGACATCAAACGAATGGAGGTGCAAGCTTTCGCAGGCTCTATTTCGTTCACAACTGATGGACTGGCTTTCTCGGCCATTGCGGAGGTCAGTTTATCAAGCAAATGTTTTTCTGCGACACCAACTTACAGTAATCATATATTGTGTATAAGGAATGCTTCAACTCACACTCATTCGCAGGTTTTTCTATGTATGCAAAATGCCGATTTCACGGATACAAGGTAATATTTCAAACTAAATGAGGTTTTTAAAAGAAGGGACACACTTTTATTCACTAAAACAATCGAGGATATACCTAGCTACCATATCATCTAGCTGAGACTTCATATCATTCACCACTGCTTCAAAGCCATTACCTTTAGATGTTCACCGCTCAGTACTAAAACAAACGGTAACATTCAGAAAATCTTTCTGAACGAAAGAGATGACAATCGAAGGCAATGCTACTGAACACTCGTTGGTAAAGGAGTTCATTTTTATTTTGAAAATAAAACAAACCATTCCAGCGAGTCTAAGGCGTCAGACGGTAAACTGTGCGCAATCAACTTGTTTTCAATGTGTTCGTGAGATTTTTAACCAATCGATGTGACATCACAAATCCAACAACCTCGGGAGATGGAAGGCAGATTTCACTGTGAAAAAATTATGCTAGGTAAAACTTACAAAACGTTTTCACAAACCGATTTATTTCTGACGAGGAAACAACTTCTGATCACTTCAAACCAAGAAACATGATTCACTTTAATTCCATTTAGTCACAGAAATAACACTTATTCGCATAGAATCAATGAAAAGCATTTACTGCAATGCATTTTGTCTCTCCCACATAATTCTCCGTAAAGTTTAAAGTAAATCACGGGCAAAAATGACATGTGCTGGTGCCGTTGAGGAGAATCCGCAGATGTGGTTTGGTAGGTTCGAATCAAGTTACCCCGGATGAGCGATATATATTCTTCCTCGACTTTGAATATCGCAATTGATAAACGTATTATTTTCTAGATATTGGTTCCTTGGTCTCACAAGTTTTGACGTATCAACATGTGGACAAATTATTATTTGGATTGGGACCGGAGCGCCACAGTCTTGTAATCACTACAGGTCTACAGAAACCCTGGATAGGATTGACTTTCGCAGGTTATCGGGAACACATCACGGACAAACATCATATAAATGCCACTTATTTACCTTGGGACGAGTCTAACACATTCAACAAGAACTTGACTGGCGATACGTGCGGAACGTTTTCAGTGAGAAATTGGAGCTGTGAGTATATAATGTCTAACTTGCATTTCTTGATATATTCTCACAGTGTTCTGGGCATGAGACGTTCACGAGTATGAAAACGTCTTCGTTGAACGAAGACAGTTATTTGAATCTTGCTGCCTTATTCATAACATTAGAACGAGCAATTGATAAAGTTCATTCATTTTTCAGTGAATGCAACCCAATCGTAGCTGGCAAATAAGCCATAAGGAAGAAAGTAAGTGTAAACGCTCAGCTTCATGTGCTCTCACACGCTGATAGTTCTTGTTAAGCAGCATGCAGAATAACTGATCAGCCAAACCTGTTCGCACTGAAGCACGAATAATGATCAATACCAAATGGATGTATGGCTATTCAGGAGGAATACAGATTGGTTGTCCGTGCATGAGTATGCTTGTGTAACTCAAATAATCCGTTTGTCCCCACGTTGGTAGTGAACGTGTTCACATTAGAATTCCTTATCGAATATGCGGTCACAAATTTGCAGTTCATTCAAATAACTTGAGCTTATTAATAATCATTTCATCTATGTTTCCAAGTGTGCTACGATGGCATCTATCATCAAAACCAGAAGGTCGGTGTTTGGGCACGAGAAATCGGTAGTCGACATCAATCATTCGGTTAATCATTACTGGTCTACGTCTACTGGAGTTCAAGAAACAGCAATATACAGTTGTCTGCTTGGCCACTGTGGAATTTCGAATCCATATCTGTTTGAATAGACTTGTGCCTTTGCGAATTATTTACTTGTGTAACAATGGTATACAACAGCTACTCTGTAGCTATGTGTACCCAGAAAACGACGTTGAAAGTTACCTCTGTCCGTCCCGTTCTATTGATTACCACGATTGCACATTCTAACTAACGCACTTTAAATTATTCACGATAGTACATTTCTCGTTCAGTCGTTTGTTGACTTCCATACAGAGACGTAACCCAGTAAATCTCTTGTTTGTGAATCTACGATTATGAAATGGAACCTGACCTTAAATGTCTTCGTCAGTAGATCTTAATCTGATGTATATCCTCAATGTGACAGTCGTGTTTATGCGCCCTTTGTCAGTGATCTTGAGTTTGGTTCCCCATTTGGTAAATAAATCCATGGTATTCGATGTGAATTTCTGTCAATCTTGTTCAAATAACTTTGTTTTTGACGTTTCCCACTTATCAAGTCTCCAACATTGCATGTCGAGTGCAGTCAATCGACTCGACTTCATCTTCTTGTGTCAGCACCAATCAATTTCATGAGCAATTTTCCATAAATAAACGCGACTGATCAGGAATTCCACATAAACATGTACCCGTCACATTCCACGTGAAATCCTTGACTTAGAGCATATACCTTCTCTTAGGTTTTACTCTGAATAAATGTTTCACAAATAAAGATCCTGAATGTTTCATTCTCAAATGAGCACTTCACAATTAATCGGAGATCGTGCAGTCCCATAGACAGTTGGTTGTAAACCAGTAGCCATTGCCGTTGTAAGCAAAGCAACCAGATTTTACTGCCCATAAGAACACTAGTGTCACAGATGTACTGCAACACATCAGCTTACGTGTTGTACTCCATCCTCCTAGTGAGGATGGCGTGAGAAATATCCCCGTGCTTTATAGTTTTACCGAGATTGGGACATAATTTTACATTCAAGTTAAATCGAAATCTCAAACATTCCATGCACTTCTCGATCAGTGAGTAAATCGGATGGATGAAAAAGAAAGCGTCCGTCGGGAAATAATTTTGAACTGATAAAGATGTTCATTATACAAGTACTTGATTCAGTGGCAGCAATATTTTTGATGGACCGTGTTCAGAATAAACGATGATCAGTACATTATTAGGATGGTCGTGAAAGTTCAGTATGTGAGTAGTTATAAAAATCGGCAAATAGGATGGACAACGAAAACAATATAATAACTGGAAACAGGTACTCCGCCTATTCAATGAAGATAAGCAAACTTCTCATTTGAATTCCGAATAACTGTATCCGTCACAGATATCCGTCCACAGCGTTGATGGTAGTTAATCCTCGAAAAGAAGTAGTCAGCTCATGTGATCCAAACTGAAATCAATACGCCGGGGATCGTTTGAACAATCACATTCCTGTTGTGAATTTAGCAACAACAATTCTAGAAATATAGAGTATTCTTCAATGAAGTCAAAATGTTAGATAGACACACTGCAAGTGATCTCTAGTCAAAAGCGTTCCGAGTTATGTACTCACTAGTCCATGGAATACTACATTGAAACAACTGAACATATTGACATGGATCAGTAGATATGATTGATCATGGAATCGGATGAGCTTGAGAATGTGGGTATACGTGCGTGGCAGTTTTGTAACAAGTAACGCAAAGTCGGTAGACCACCGTGGGTTGTTATTAATTTTTATCCCCAGGAGCTTGATGGATCAGATTATTTGAATAAAACTATCACACCGTCTTTGCAGAAGGATCAAAACAGAAAGAAGAAATATGCACTCTGAACATCCCCAGGAGAATATTGTGAAAATATAAAAATGGAAGTGTTCAACACTTAAAGAACTGCGAATGGTTTACACACAAGGATATCATCAGAGTACTTCAATCTTAAGCCGGAGAGCATACAGACACACCACAGATGCAATCCGACGATGACTAAAGAGACGGGAGGCTACTTTAGAACACTCCGGAATTATTGATCACAGGTTTGGGAAAATATTTCACTAATTTGGTAAGCTGCACTCTGGATAGACAAAAAAACAATTTAAGATATAGTCAAATTACGATTATAAATAATATCGCACGAAGAACCAGTTGGAATCCAGCTACAAAGTAACACAGTGAATAAAATCTGATGTACCTAACCAATTCATTGCCATCACCAAGTTATTCAATTTCTTCACCGTTCTCATTGATTAATTTCAAAATTCTTCCTTTGAACTCGCACGGTATAACTGAATACACTATATCCATTCACGTAACTCCATGTCATAAAGATCAGTTTACTGATCTCGTTGATCATAACTCGGACAAGGTTGGCGATTGCCAGGTGACAACATGGTCATCTGCCTATCCAATTAGCCATTGGCTGTCCACGGCGTATGTTACAGATGAATTTCTGGCGAGATTATCTTTTGATTGGCGCCACTGGACTATACTTCTAGGCATAATGAGCGATTTGCACTACATCCGCATCGACATCAAACGAATGGAGGTGCAAGCTTTCGCAGGCTCTATTTCGTTCACAACTGATGGACTGGCTTTCTCGGCCATTGCGGAGGTCAGTTTATCAAGCAAATGTTTTTCTGCGACACCAACTTACAGTAATCATATATTGTGTATAAGGAATGCTTCAACTCACACTCATTCGCAGGTTTTTCTATGTATGCAAAATGCCGATTTCACGGATACAAGGTAATATTTCAAACTAAATGAGGTTTTTAAAAGAAGGGACACACTTTTATTCACTAAAACAATCGAGGATATACCTAGCTACCATATCATCTAGCTGAGACTTCATATCATTCACCACTGCTTCAAAGCCATTACCTTTAGATGTTCACCGCTCAGTACTAAAACAAACGGTAACATTCAGAAAATCTTTCTGAACGAAAGAGATGACAATCGAAGGCAATGCTACTGAACACTCGTTGGTAAAGGAGTTCATTTTTATTTTGAAAATAAAACAAACCATTCCAGCGAGTCTAAGGCGTCAGACGGTAAACTGTGCGCAATCAACTTGTTTTCAATGTGTTCGTGAGATTTTTAACCAATCGATGTGACATCACAAATCCAACAACCTCGGGAGATGGAAGGCAGATTTCACTGTGAAAAAATTATGCTAGGTAAAACTTACAAAACGTTTTCACAAACCGATTTATTCCTGACGAGGAAACAACTTCTGATCACTTCAAACCAAGAAACATGATTCACTTTAATTCCATTTAGTCACAGAAATAACACTTATTCGCATAGAATCAATGAAAAGCATTTACTGCAATGCATTTTGTCTCTCCCACATAATTCTCCGTAAAGTTTAAAGTAAATCACGGGGGATTCAGCATGCACATTTATTCCATTCGTGCAACATTTCTGGAAACGTTCTTCGCGGACCATGGAGGTACATTTACTTGTGTGTTCCGCTGGCCTATTCAAGTTCGCGGGATTCGAATTGTCCCCAAAAGGGATGTGATCAGGCAAAACATTTCTCCTGCATCTATTCGTCTGTACGGAATCAGGCATGAAAGGTATACTTACCAATTCGGTAAGTACAAATTGGATACGGAAACTCAAAGTTCAATAATCTATCACGTTTCAATCACCATTAGGATGTGGGACAGTCCGTATTCTTCAAAATAGTGAACAAAGAAGTCCAGAATTTCCGGGTAGTCTGTCGCGAGGTGCTTAGGAAAAATAATCAACTTTACTGTAAAAAGCAGTGTAAGCTGCTCAAAACTCGGGTTTACATTCGGTTTTGGGACAACTGACAAACCCGTAGAGTTGGTGAATGATGTTCTGACTTGTTCACCCCAGTAATAAACACAAATTCAGTAGGATTATTTCATAAATCACAGGACGTTACCATTCCTCACCAAGTTCATGCATCCTCACTATGCAAATATGTCCGTGGCCGTTTTCTGGCAGTATTTTAGCCACTGTTGCACGCACGTCCGAATCCAATCTAATGCAATCTCACTAACCAACCGGAGTAGCCAGGGCTGAGATCGCTGGCAAAAAAGCCGAACTCGATGTCAATCCTCTGCCCTTTCCCTTAACTGTCCGTATCACAACTTGTAGGAAGACACGGCCCGGCGTTTCCAAACCGTCTTCTCGGAATGAGACTCAAACCAGGCAAGCTAGATTTCCAACGCATTCTTCAGAAGGAAGCATCGGCATTTCGTGGTCGATCGTTCTGCGAACCGTCAGTAACTTCGGTCAATTATGAATCACTGAACACAGAACAACTGTCAGTAATCAAATCTCAGTCATAACGTAGTTGATCGCGATCCACCTCAACAATCTTCCACTAAGCACCAAGAAACAAGATGTGGGATTCCTGAATCTACTTTGACTGCTGGTATAAAATATCCTGATGTCACCACATATCACATTGTACCGACCTGATAGCTATCACCGCATATTGTCACAAATGATCTTGAAAACACCGTAATTATTTGGACAGAGCATTATAGATTACCGTCCTTACAATAAAACATTTTCGAGTTTTGCAATGCTACATACTCAAGTGAATGAATAATGAGCTGTTTTGAACCAGTTGTGGGTGCCAAACCAAGCTGTTTTCTACGAAGTTGGTAGTAGCTTGGAGAGAAAGAGCGGTACCTTCACAATTTTGATAACTTTGTGTTTGATGCGCAATAGCACACATTGTTCGGCAAATTTTATCGGGTAACATGTGACGCGTGGGGTTCGAAAATGCTGCAGAGGCACGGATGAAGGCCTTGAAATTCGAAAAATGAGGACTTTAGTTATTTTACAAAATCAGTGATATCCAAACAGACTGATGCAAGGAACCCGACATGTCTGAAGTAATCATTCCGAGTCAGCGTACCTACTAATACCTGCTTGTTTTTTATTCACATTGTTGACGAACTCTATTCTACGTGCTCGGCAGTCGTACATGACTACTGGTTTGTTTGGCTCGTTGAACAATAAATGTCGCACTTATGTGACCTGATTTCAGTTGTTGCATTACGGCGCAGTCAATGTGAGAGCAAAATAAACAGGAACATGAAGTTAAAAATATGCGAAAAAGTAATAATTAAAAATCACGAAGTCGAAGACGGAGGCCGACTGCAGCTACTCTACTGGACGCGATACCAAGTCTCATCAATTATTGTCTCCACTTGCGTTTCTAACTTCACCGAAATTGTTCTTCAAGGTATGAAACATTTTACTCCATACTTTTCCAAACCTGGAAAACACAAATCTCCAAGTGGTTCAGTCACGCGTTTCGTCGTGCTGTGTGCCCACTCCAGACTCCCACCACCAATTCGTACAAACCTGGGTGCAGATACTCGTCAGTCGGAATGGAAGCCAAACGATGCTTCATCCACTGAAAAGCCAAACGCTAATTCTCATCGGTCATTAGTAGCCGAAAATTTTGGATGAATTCTAATGCACTCTCACACAACTTTGCCCTTTTCACTCCTCTCCGGTCTCTTATTCCTCCGGTGATCGTGTTTGCGAACCATATGAGAAAGCTGAGATTATTACTGTTCCAGCTTGCTTTCAACACCTCCTTACCCTCTTATCTTACTCTTCCGATCTCCAGGCTTCCCTCAGTTTGCAATCTTGTTCCTCATATTAGCACCGAGATGATCCATGTGCTGCTTTCCCCGAGCATACGGGAACCACTCAATTCGGATGGAGTATCACCCATCGTCCTCAAAATGTATGCCCCACAGTTGGCTCTCCTTCCACGTCTGCTTTTCTGTTTATCTCTGTCGCTGGATCTTTCTTTATCCGTTTTTCCCTGCTCCCTTCTATTCCTTGCTTGTTTGTCTGTTCATTTATCTCTCTCTCGCACACACTCTACCTCTCTCGCATTCTTACATCCTCTTCATTTTCCAAATTCAACTCCCTAAGAAACACGCCGAGATTATTCCCATTCCAAAAGTGCAGCGATCTTTCTCACCAGATTATGTCATCCGATTTTTTCACTCCTGTTTTTTGAAAGTATTTGAAACTGATATTTAAGACCATTTGCGTATGTTTCTCGAATGTGAAGGACCACTATTCGATTGTCAATACGGATTTCAACCTCGGCTTTGCTACTCTGGTCTTCGGGCTATTGTCCGTCCGAGTTGATGGAGTCCAGTTCTAGCCATTACCCGCGAATCCTGGAGTCCCCCAAAGTTCAGTACTTGCGCCTACTCTCGCTCAATTATCTGTTATTGCATTCCGTCTACCACTTCCAACCTATTCTATTACTTAGCCGACCATGCGGCTCTTTATTCCTTATTTTCCTACTGCAATCCCCGCAAGGCCATCAACAACATCGATCGTGATCATACTGCACCTAGTGTCTCTTTATATATGCTACCGGTACTTGCACGGCTAGAGTGCAAACTTCATCCAATATGAAAATCCGATTGGATTTTCCCATGCATGTTCAGATCCTGCGCGCATTACCAACTGTGATGGACAGATCGCCCTAAACGAAATCAGAAATCACACCAACCGGTGCTAAAATGTACTGATGTGTAGCATCTAAAACGCGGCATTAATATAGGCATGAAATATGGAGGAGAACTCATTTACACACAATCATTGATCAATCAGTAATGTGATTGATGGACAAAAACTTGCCAGACAGTGTCATGTGATACGGAGTAGATCATGTGCGCGAAAAACGAGTACTGCGATAATCAATATCTACGGTTGGACCGAGATGAGTTATACGCGCATGGCGCATTTTTTCGTATGCAGAAATGCATGGATGCTGATTGGAAAGTAAAACGAAGGAATAAACACTGATTGATCCAAATGAGTTTTCTCGCACTGCATGTGAACAGGAGAGAATCACCTCATCCTTCCTCGTTTATCCTGGAATGATGACGCTACTTTCGATAATCATCGACACAGGGTTGAAGCGAGGTAATCTACGCATTACAACTGGATCATCCACTTGTAGGTTCACTTCCTTTCCACCTGGCTGCTCTTCAACTGGCATTCTATTGCATACCTGATCAGTATGTCTTCTATGAACTGTACCGTTTCGTAAATCCATCATCTTTCCAATTCTCAATTCAATTTGTCGTGTAGTACTATTCTTGGATGGTCGGAAGCAGTTATCAGGAGAACAGGGAATATCTGTTGAATCCTGGACCTTTGAAGACTCTCGCAGTTTACACGTCTTGTATAGAACCACTGAATGGTTTGACGAACTCACTTGAACTTCCGATGTTTTAACAGAGTTTTCTGGGATGCGAGTTGAACACCTACGCCGAGGCGTTGTACGTAACTTTGACCTTCTGGGTAGTGTAGTATTCCCATTCATTTGTGGCTTCCAGTGGCTGGGTTTTCCTTTCACTTTGTGCATACCAACGCTCGTAAGTTCGAACGTGAGTTATTCGACATGATGAATCCTCACTGAACAAAGTTAGCAGTGGATCCGGACTTCTAATTTCCCTCAAACCCCCAATGGATGGAGATTCACGCCGAATCAAAAACTTCATACTTACCAACTCGCCATTATCCCTTTGATTACGCAAATCATGCACACCGAGATGATCAAGCCCGTAACCGGTAACACCACGCACGGATATTCTTGTTTTCCTAATTCGTAAATTTGGAAATAGTCTAACCAAAGTGCACTCGGGAATTATCGATTCTGAACTTGCTGTATCCACTGGACCTGATATATATACGACGGTCCCGTGAATGCATTACTGATTATCCCCGCGGCGATGGTCCGACAGACAAATATGTCAATCCTCGTTCCTGCTGATTGCATCCTGAATACTTCATGCTTGTAACTGGCATCTCGTGATTTTTGTATGCAAGGGCTTTAAGTTTGACGATCTTTGTTTTCAGAGGATTTTATTGCATTACTCTGAATGGATCACCTAAACAGGTTCAAGGCCAAGTGGCAAAAACTGCTATCACCTATGTACTTTTATTCAATGACATTTTATGAAAGCAAACAGAGAATTATTAGCAGCCTTAAGCACACAAACAGCATGTTTTCGCTCACCCTCCGTCACGAACAATGCATCAACCAGACTTCTGCAGGTGCTTCAGGAAACCCCGTGGGTAAGGAGCACTACCGGTAGTAAACAAAGTGGAAGAACAATAGTTCTGCTTATATTAGTTTGTCCAAGATAATTAGGAATCATCCCAGTCCCACCCACACGGCAATCGATGAGCGAATGTGAAAATATTTTTCCAAAGATGATTTATTGCACGAGAATATGAGTTTCAGAATATGGAACGTCCCCATCGGTTGTGTGTGTTTCGCACAGCTAACTGTTTCCTTAACCCGTTCCCACGGATTCCTTGTTGTAGGTGAACAAATATCATATGAGATTTCAAGAATATCTAAAGAAATGCCACACGGAGGCTGCTTAATCAATTTGATTCCATTTGTTGACGGGAAAATATCCCAAACCCCTTGCGCAGTACACACCCAAGTAGAGTGCGTGCGTAGTAAGGATTTCTGAGGACTGATTGGATTAGTAAAAAATGCTGTCCCCATTACCTTCACGCTCTCACTATCACCATTCCGAGTGGTTAGCATAGACGCAAAATATACTTGATCACTAGTTGGAATTTATCGCGAAAAACGAATGGTTGTTAGTTTTACCCTCTTTATATGATGGCTTGTAATGTTTTCCCTTGCCCAACAAATATTTGCGGATCACGGTAAATGCTCCTGTATAACGGAAGCACGGAAATCGTTTTTTTAAAGGTCGGTTACCAAAGCTGCGATGTGTCTTCCGAATTTGATGCTGGCAATTATTCACTCGGGTATACCCTATTGAAAGCTTTCATGGCTTTTCAGTCAAAAATAATCACAAATTATATTCGCTCAGAATGAAACGTACAGCTTGAAGGATGGGGTGTGTGGTTAGCCAGAACAATCCGTACGATGTTGTCGCTGGACACAATGTCAAGTGTCGCCATTATGACTGTATGCTAAAAGAAATGGCTTTACGTAATTAGATTCTAGATGTAAAGCTGATTTGACATATTTTAAATAAGTTTACATTTTGGTTAATTCTAACAGTATGTAGCCTATATAGATGCCAGCAAAAGTCGCCCCCGTTGATTGGTTCGATTACTTCCTTGGTCGGGGTGAGTAAGTTCAGCGCAACGGTGTAAGTGCCGAACACCTTCCCCGATGAACATTTTCCACACCGGTTGTATGGGTGTGAGTCAATGCTCGGAAGGAATACAACTGGTAGCTTATCCACAAAGGAGGAATGAAACCAAAGTAAACGGGCTACATGATCGCACCGATGTTCTGAATTTTCGGCGGTAGGATATTCCTGAGTAACTCATCGTTACTCTGTTTACATTCCGCAAACGCTCACTTCATTACGAAAATGTTCCAAGAATCTAATAACCAATTTCATGCATCAACTCATATATAAGGGACACTTCCTATGGGGTGCAATGTCGACACACCGGTCGGTGATGTTCACGATGAAACTGCACCAATATTTGGTGTGTTGATTTGGGTGCTAAAATGTTCCAAATAGCTACGCAGGTTGATCTCCTTAAGCGGAAGATGCAGTCACGCTGTACCTATCCATGGGTGGAGAGCAGACAGAGCCTATTCTCTCCTAACTGTAATTTGGCAACCTCTGGTTTTTCAGCTAGTAAGTAAGGGTAGATGCACTTCACCAACCAAAGTATCGCTACTATATAGATGTAGAAGTGGAATGCATGGGATTTCTCTTGACGCTGAGAGAAGTCGTCGCACTGAGAAGATGACTCTGAGACAAAGAATGTTGCTTAGTCCACACTTCGTTTGTTCCGTTATATTCAGGGGGCTGAAAACTGAATCTCACTAGGCCTGTTGAGATCTTTACGTCTCAAACGATTCAGTTCCTGGTGCTCGTGGTCAGGATGATGTCAGGGTCGATTTGAGCATGAGAAGTGAGCGTGCACTCCTAGAATGGGCTGCAGTCAGAAGTCATTTGTGTACATCCCAGCTAGAAGCTTGTGTACGGATTAACAGTAACAGACTGGAGCGTCAGTACATGGTACGTCTTTTCTGCGGTG
The DNA here is from genome assembly GCA_948099385.1 of Fasciola hepatica. Classification (NCBI taxonomy): domain Eukaryota; kingdom Metazoa; phylum Platyhelminthes; class Trematoda; order Plagiorchiida; family Fasciolidae; genus Fasciola; species Fasciola hepatica. Next base: position 125,905 of record CANUEZ040000149.1, read on the forward strand.
GTGCCAAAGCTTCAGCGACCCGTTCCGTAGAGTTTATTTTATAGGATAATCAATAACAATTTTTAAAGATAGAGCTTTGTACACGGTTGTCGATTCAGCCATATGTTCAGAATGGCAACAAGCCAAGGAATCCCGAACGACCGCTTCTAACACTGTATAATATTTTGGTAAAGCAAGCCTCACAATCATGTTTTTAGACTACAGTGGCTGCGTTAAATACTCACAGGTCCTTTATTCCTCAAGCCTCATTCAATGATGTGCGTAAACCTCTGAGGCACCAACTGACCACTGGGTTGAGGGATGACTACCAGCAGATGTAGATAACGAAATGTAGAGGGAAGGAGATGGCTGCGTTTATGGATAATAGTCACCACGTTTACCGCTGGAACTGAAGTACCGGTCAAGGAAGACTTTGGGGAAAAATATCACTGTTTTCTTATTCCTTATTAATGTGTGCTAGCAGTACAGGAACACGGTTTGATGTTTATTAAACACTGCCAATTGGGAAGTATCCGGTGACGACATGAGGATTCGAGCCCGGAGTTGAAGGTCCGGAATCCCAATGTGGTAAACTTTCGACTACTGATAGTCAAACAAGATAATGGAAAAGTATGACAGCTCACCAATACCCTCTCAGGAACTTCATCTGGACTGTTGGGTGAATACTAAAGAAGCGGTTCCGTTGGCTGTGTGTGTTTGTGCCGATTTATGAAAAAATGACAGATTCTATTGTGAAAACCACAGTAGAATTAGCTTAGCAAGTATCCTTCCAAAACTGTTCACAGGGATTACTCTACATTACATCAGTAATTCTGATCTCAGGGGTAGGATCGTGTGAACTAATGTCAGTCAATAGAACATGCGCCGGAAACACTCGGAATGGTGATAGTGAGAGCGTGAAGGTAATGGGGACAGCATTTTTTACTAATCCAATCAGTCCTCAGAAATCCTTACTACGCACGCACTCTACTTGGGTGTGTACTGCGCAAGGGGTTTGGGATATTTTCCCGTCAACAAATGGAATCAAATTGATTAAGCAGCCTCCGTGTGGCATTTCTTTAGATATTCTTGAAATCTCATATGATATTTGTTCACCTACAACAAGGAATCCATGGGAACGGGTTAAGGAAACAGTTAGCTGTGCGAAACACACACAACCGATGGGGACGTTCCATATTCTGAAACTCATATTCTCGTGCAATAAACCATCTTTGGAAATATATTTTCATATTCGCTCATCGATTGCCGTGTGGGTGGGACTGGGATGATTCCTAATTATCTTGGACAAACTAATATAAGCAGAACTATTGTTCTTCCACTTTGTTTACTACCGGTAGTGCTCCTTACCCACGGGGTTTCCTGAAGCACCTGCAGAAGTCTGGTTGATGCATTGTTCGTGACGGAGGGTGAGCGAAAACATGCTGTTTGTGTGCTTAAGGCTGCTAATAATTCTCTGTTTGCTTTTATAAAATGTCATTGAATAAAAGTGCATAGGTGATAGCAGTTTTTGCCACTTGACCTTGAACCTGTTTAGGTGATCCATTCAGAGTAATGCAATAAAATCCTCTGAAAACAAAGATCGTCAAACTTAAAGCCCTTGCATACAAAAATCACGAGATGCCAGTTACAAGCATGAAGTATTCAGGATGCAATCAGCAGGAACGAGGATTGACATATTTGTCTGTCGGACCATCGCCGCGGGGATAATCAGTAATGCATTCACGGGACCGTCGTATATATATCAGGTCCAGTGGATACAGCAAGTTCAGAATCGATAATTCCCGAGTGCACTTTGGTTAGACTATTTCCAAATTTACGAATTAGGAAAACAAGAATATCCGTGCGTGGTGTTACCGGTTACGGGCTTGATCATCTCGGTGTGCATGATTTGCGTAATCAAAGGGATAATGGCGAGTTGGTAAGTATGAAGTTTTTGATTCGGCGTGAATCTCCATCCATTGGGGGTTTGAGGGAAATTAGAAGTCCGGATCCACTGCTAACTTTGTTCAGTGAGGATTCATCATGTCGAATAACTCACGTTCGAACTTACGAGCGTTGGTATGCACAAAGTGAAAGGAAAACCCAGCCACTGGAAGCCACAAATGAATGGGAATACTACACTACCCAGAAGGTCAAATTTACGTACAACGCCTCGGCGTAGGTGTTCAACTCGCATCCCAGAAAACTCTGTTAAAACATCGGAAGTTCAAGTGAGTTCGTCAAACCATTCAGTGGTTCTATACAAGACGTGTAAACTGCGAGAGTCTTCAAAGGTCCAGGATTCAACAGATATTCCCTGTTCTCCTGATAACTGCTTCCGACCATCCAAGAATAGTACTACACGACAAATTGAATTGAGAATTGGAAAGATGATGGATTTACGAAACGGTACAGTTCATAGAAGACATACTGATCAGGTATGCAATAGAATGCCAGTTGAAGAGCAGCCAGGTGGAAAGGAAGTGAACCTACAAGTGGATGATCCAGTTGTAATGCGTAGATTACCTCGCTTCAACCCTGTGTCGAAGATTATCGAAAGTAGCGTCATCATTCCAGGATAAACGAGGAAGGATGAGGTGATTCTCTCCTGTTCACATGCAGTGCGAGAAAACTCATTTGGATCAATCAGTGTTTATTCCTTCGTTTTACTTTCCAATCAGCATCCATGCATTTCTGCATACGAAAAAATGCGCCATGCGCGTATAACTCATCTCGGTCCAACCGTAGATATTGATTATCGCAGTACTCGTTTTTCGCGCACATGATCTACTCCGTATCACATGACACTGTCTGGCAAGTTTTTGTCCATCAATCACATTACTGATTGATCAATGATTGTGTGTAAATGAGTTCTCCTCCATATTTCATGCCTATATTAATGCCGCGTTTTAGATGCTACACATCAGTACATTTTAGCACCGGTTGGTGTGATTTCTGATTTCGTTTAGGGCGATCTGTCCATCACAGTTGGTAATGCGCGCAGGATCTGAACATGCATGGGAAAATCCAATCGGATTTTCATATTGGATGAAGTTTGCACTCTAGCCGTGCAAGTACCGGTAGCATATATAAAGAGACACTAGGTGCAGTATGATCACGATCGATGTTGTTGATGGCCTTGCGGGGATTGCAGTAGGAAAATAAGGAATAAAGAGCCGCATGGTCGGCTAAGTAATAGAATAGGTTGGAAGTGGTAGACGGAATGCAATAACAGATAATTGAGCGAGAGTAGGCGCAAGTACTGAACTTTGGGGGACTCCAGGATTCGCGGGTAATGGCTAGAACTGGACTCCATCAACTCGGACGGACAATAGCCCGAAGACCAGAGTAGCAAAGCCGAGGTTGAAATCCGTATTGACAATCGAATAGTGGTCCTTCACATTCGAGAAACATACGCAAATGGTCTTAAATATCAGTTTCAAATACTTTCAAAAAACAGGAGTGAAAAAATCGGATGACATAATCTGGTGAGAAAGATCGCTGCACTTTTGGAATGGGAATAATCTCGGCGTGTTTCTTAGGGAGTTGAATTTGGAAAATGAAGAGGATGTAAGAATGCGAGAGAGGTAGAGTGTGTGCGAGAGAGAGATAAATGAACAGACAAACAAGCAAGGAATAGAAGGGAGCAGGGAAAAACGGATAAAGAAAGATCCAGCGACAGAGATAAACAGAAAAGCAGACGTGGAAGGAGAGCCAACTGTGGGGCATACATTTTGAGGACGATGGGTGATACTCCATCCGAATTGAGTGGTTCCCGTATGCTCGGGGAAAGCAGCACATGGATCATCTCGGTGCTAATATGAGGAACAAGATTGCAAACTGAGGGAAGCCTGGAGATCGGAAGAGTAAGATAAGAGGGTAAGGAGGTGTTGAAAGCAAGCTGGAACAGTAATAATCTCAGCTTTCTCATATGGTTCGCAAACACGATCACCGGAGGAATAAGAGACCGGAGAGGAGTGAAAAGGGCAAAGTTGTGTGAGAGTGCATTAGAATTCATCCAAAATTTTCGGCTACTAATGACCGATGAGAATTAGCGTTTGGCTTTTCAGTGGATGAAGCATCGTTTGGCTTCCATTCCGACTGACGAGTATCTGCACCCAGGTTTGTACGAATTGGTGGTGGGAGTCTGGAGTGGGCACACAGCACGACGAAACGCGTGACTGAACCACTTGGAGATTTGTGTTTTCCAGGTTTGGAAAAGTATGGAGTAAAATGTTTCATACCTTGAAGAACAATTTCGGTGAAGTTAGAAACGCAAGTGGAGACAATAATTGATGAGACTTGGTATCGCGTCCAGTAGAGTAGCTGCAGTCGGCCTCCGTCTTCGACTTCGTGATTTTTAATTATTACTTTTTCGCATATTTTTAACTTCATGTTCCTGTTTATTTTGCTCTCACATTGACTGCGCCGTAATGCAACAACTGAAATCAGGTCACATAAGTGCGACATTTATTGTTCAACGAGCCGAACAAACCAGTAGTCATGTACGACTGCCGAGCACGTAGAATAGAGTTCGTCAACAATGTGAATAAAAAACAAGCAGGTATTAGTAGGTACGCTGACTCGGAATGATTACTTCAGACACGTCGGGTTCCTTGCATCAGTCTGTTTGGATATCACTGATTTTGTAAAATAACTAAAGTCCTCATTTTTCGAATTTCAAGGCCTTCATCCGTGCCTCTACAGCATAGCCCAAACTAACAGGTAGTATTTTCGAACCCCACGCGTCACATGTTACCCGATAAAATTTGCCGAACAATGTGTGCTATTGCGCATCAAACACAAAGTTATCAAAATTGTGAAGGTACCGCTCTTTCTCTCCAAGCTACTACCAACTTCGTAGAAAACAGCTTGGTTTGGCACCCACAACTGGTTCAAAACAGCTCATTATTTATTCACTTGAGTATGTAGCATTGCAAAACTCGAAAATGTTTTATTGTAAGGACGGTAATCTATAATGCTCTGTCCAAATAATTACGGTGTTTTCAAGATCATTTGTGACAATATGCGGTGATAGCTATCAGGTCGGTACAATGTGATATGTGGTGACATCAGGATATTTTATACCAGCAGTCAAAGTAGATTCAGGAATCCCACATCTTGTTTCTTGGTGCTTAGTGGCAGATTGTTGAGGTGGATCGCGATCAACTACGTTATGACTGAGATTTGATTACTGACAGTTGTTCTGTGTTTAGTGATTCATAATTGACCGAAGTTACTGACTATTCGCAGAACGATTGACCACGAAATGCCGATGCTTCCTTCTGAAGAATGCGTTGTAAATCTAGCTTGCCCGATTTGAGTCTCATTCCGAGCAGACGGTTTGGAAACGCCGGGCCGTATTTTCCTACATATTTGCATAGTGAGGATGCAGTTGCAAATATGTCCGTGGCCGTTTTCTGGCAGTATTTTAGCCACTGTTGCACGCACTTCCGAATCCAATCTAATGCAATCTCACTAACCAACCGGAGTAGCCAGGGCTGAGATCGCTGGCAAAAAAGCCGAACTCGATGTCAATCCTCTGCCCTTTCCCTTAACTGTCCGTATCACAACTTGGTTAGAATTCTCACGAACACATTGAAAACAAGTTGATTGCGCACAGTTTACCGTCTGACGCCTTAGACTCGCTGGAATGGTTTGTTTTATTTTCAAAATAAAAATGAACTCCTTTACCAACGAGTGTTCAGTAGCATTGCCTTCGATTGTCATCTCTTTCGTTCAGAAAGATTTTCTGAATGTTACCGTTTGTTTTAGTACTGAGCGGTGAACATCTAAAGGTAATGGCTTTGAAGCAGTGGTGAATGATATGAAGTCTCAGCTAGATGATATGGTAGCTAGGTATATCCTCGATTGTTTTAGTGAATAAAAGTGTGTCCCTTCTTTTAAAAACCTCATTTAGTTTGAAATATTACCTTGTATCCGTGAAATCGGCATTTTGCATACATAGAAAAACCTGCGAATGAGTGTGAGTTGAAGCATTCCTTATACACAATATATGATTACTGTAAGTTGGTGTCGCAGAAAAACATTTGCTTGATAAACTGACCTCCGCAATGGCCGAGAAAGCCAGTCCATCAGTTGTGAACGAAATAGAGCCTGCGAAAGCTTGCACCTCCATTCGTTTGATGTCGATGCGGATGTAGTGCAAATCGCTCATTATGCCTAGAAGTATAGTCCAGTGGCGCCAATCAAAAGGTAATCTCGCCAGAAATTCATCTGTAACATACGCCTTGGACAGCCAATGGCTAATTGGATAGGCAGATGACCATGTTGTCACCTGGCAATCGCCAACCTTGTCCGAGTTATGATCAACGAGATCAGTAAACTGATCTTTATGACATGGAGTTACGTGAATGGATATAGTGTATTCAGTTATACCGTGCGAGTTCAAAGGTAGAATTTTGAAATTAATCAATGAGAACGGTGAAGAAATTGAATAACTTGGTGATGGCAATGAATTGGTTAGGTACATCAGATTTTATTCACTGTGTTACTTTGTAGCTGGATTCCAACTGGTTCTTCGTGCGATATTATTTATAATCGTAATTTGACTATATCTTAAATTGTTAATATGATGGCTATCCCCTCCATCGTGGGTCAGACCAATCAACCTATTATACGAGTAGTGCAGATTCGCAGAGACGAAGTCTGAAAAATGTGGCAAGTGTTCTCCTAAAAATAGACATATTTAACCAATCTGGTAGTTTGTTTGAATGTGCAACGGTTAGTTTTAAAACTCAATAATAAGTGGTCAAAATCCATAGCTAATAGTACACATCAAATTTTAATTCTATCTGACAGGTTGTGGCAAGTTATCAAGACACAGTTGAGATGAACATGCAGAATGGATTGACGTTACGATGCGTTGGAATGCTGCTGGTTACTTAGAAATCCCTTATTCATTCTCGTGCACCCGACCACAGGCAGCAGGTCGGCTGTCTACGAAGCATGAGGTTGTGAGTTTGATTTCGCATCTTCGAGTGATTTATTTGACATGACTGATGCGAGTAGATTCGGCGTTAACTAAATGCACAAAAGTATGGACATGTTTACTTGAAAGCTGTTGAATTCACCACGGTTGATGACAAAGTCTGATAACTAAATTTCAAGCTCTGTGACCGGAATCGTACAAAATCACTTGTGATTTATATCGACTAGGAATTATATAATATGAAACCAGAAAAGAAACAAATAATAAAAACACTCATCGTTCGGATTATATGACAGGTTTGCAATATGGAGCGAGCGCGTGGTTCGGAAGAATATCATCCTCCTGTGAACCGTGATGAATAGAAACATTCTGACCAGTACTCACCGCGGGCTGAATGTAAGACAACGTTTCTCATCCCAAAGGTAAGAGCCTGCTCATGGCCATCAATGGGATGCTCTAATTCACAAAATCCCATTAGTGTTACCGTTAATATTGCGAGTCTGGAATTTTTTGAAAAATCGAACGTCTGGTTGAATTGAACATTGACGGTCACATTCCATGTATCGTCTGTGAACAATTCACCAGTCTGAAGCAGAGTAGAAATGTGACAATTTTACTGCTCAGAAATTAGGCTGAGTAGTTGTTCTTCTTATGCTGAAATGTTTTTGCATGTTTTATCATAATTTTAAATGATGAGACGTGTAAATAACAATAGTTACTATTTTGAAATACCCGAAATATTTCGAATCATTCGGTCAGCACATCTGCAGCCTCGAGCTCAGTGTTCCAAACGATGTATCGGTGTTTTGTAAACAAGTTGATTCGAAAGAAAACCTTAGAGACTGGTAACTTTTGTCACAGTAGTAACTATCTGACTCGGATTATTCTACTTGTCAAGATAAAGTATACTAGGAAATGAACAAATTTAAGTTCTGTGGTCTTGTGAACCCCGTTATTTTCTTTGCGATGAATCAAGTTATCCCGTAAACAAGTGACTCTTTTGTTCTAGGAGGCTTGACCGAAATTCATATGACGGAAGTTTGTCTCTTAGCTTTACTCGCTTGCATATGACCAAACATTCTGAAATCATTCAACTGGCTGCTCACTCGGACGTGATTCACACAGAGTTTTATAGAATTTTCAATAACATAAATTGCTGTGAGCGGGTTTCTTTACTCAAGCAGCTACATCATATTCCAGGAACATCGGGTTTTAAATACACTCACACCAGATCCTAGGATGGTAACATTGTGTTGCATTCGTCACCACTATTTTCATCCAAGAATAGAAGGCTTCCAGGCTTTCTTCTGTATTCATTCCAAATAGAAACATGTTTAGTGTGCAGCGTTACCGGTTACTGTTTTTCTCAGTTTCACAAATATTGCCACAATTATTTACGCAAAAGATATTTGTCTCGATGAAGTCCCGATGAAGCCCTCTACGCCCAAAAAACCGGTAAATGGAAATGTCATAATCCTACATTCCGATAATTTTTGATTCACAGTGGCTGGTTGGAGTGAAAATTGAGTGACCTTGATTTATATGAGACACAGTTGTCGGATTAATTTGTAACATGAATAGATCCAATTATAGTTTGCAATAATTATTTTGAGATTTACCGCAGGATTCATTGCACGAGGTGATTTCTTATTTGATGAACCGGTTTGGATCTAGTTGGTACCAGTTCTTATTCACCTAAGTGTCAGCCACACTCGTGTCTGGCGGAAAGAAACTGGGATGAGTGACATCCCAAAAGCAGACTCACCGTTTACGGTAAGCTCGTTCCGTAGGACATGGTCAACTGCTTCTGTAGGCAAAACTTGTATGGTAATTTCACGACAGCATTCTCCGCTCAATGCATCCGATTAGTATTCCAGAAACGTCTAATTTGTCAAATCAGAATGTCTTTCAGCGAAACCAAACTGATTCAGGGCAACTTGCCGTATCAGGTGACTAAAGAGGTTGCATACATTTGAAGTATGATCAAATATGTTTGTGTTTTAGGATTTCAGACTGGTGAACCCGCAATACTGCAAATAATAAAGTTTCACACTTGCCCCCACACCAGCTAAAGATTGAAATGTGATTGAAATGAAGTTACCGTTTTCGAGAAAAGTAAAGCTGTTCTTTTACGAGGCGAATGGGTTTCACGCATGGAACACGCAATGACTTATGTTCTTCTACGCATATTGGTAGACTATTAGCCTAAAAACGAAAATAACTCCCTCAGATCCGAAGTGAATCCATGTTATTAGAAGAAAAGTAATGATTAATAGGAAAAGTTATAATATTTACACTTAAAGATCAATTATATTTCTATTTTTGGTTCGCGTCTTATTGCATCTCTATGATCCTATTGGATACGGAAACTCAAAGTTCAATAATCTATCACGTTTCAATCACCATTAGGATGTGGGACAGTCCGTATTCTTCAAAATAGTGAACAAAGAAGTCCAGAATTTCCGGGTAGTCTGTCGCGAGGTGCTTAGGAAAAATAATCAACTTTATTGTAAAAAGCAGTGTAAGCTGCTCAAAACTCGGGTTTACATTCGGTTTTGGACCAACTGACAAACCCGTAGAGTTGGTGAATGATGTTCTGACTTGTTCACCCCAGTAATTGCTCACATATATATGAAAACTCCGCCACCTTGCTCTGGCACAGAGCAGTGCGACCACTAAATAATACGACTCCATCGTCGAGATTATTCTGATGCCAAATACTTTGCAAAAATATCTTCTCAAGCCGAGGGTATTTCTAGTTCAAGCAAGATTTGAATTTATCGGAATTCGCTCGAGTAAGGAAACCATTTTGCCGATCAGAACAGCTCTCTGCCCTGTATATTAAAACATGTTCTGGCACGTCCCTTGATTAGCTGCGCTACATTTTGTGGCAGACTTGATCAATGTCACTTTGGAATTATTCCCATTATCAGCGCGTCACCCAGAGTCCGCTACTCGAAGGAATAATTTGCTGGGACTAAAGACCCGAAGCATTCCATTTCACTATGCGCAAGTCGGTTTTAAAATAGCTAGTGGAGACCAAGCATGACTAGGAAAATCAAGCGCGACAGCTAGCAGATTGCCTCTAAAAGCACAAGTTCAAGTGTAACGATAATTGAGTACATTGTGTGAAATTCCCACGCAGTTCCCTTCCCTCACTCAAGTGACCCCAATCGGCTCATTACCCGGCCCTTCCCAACCAATTCAACCTATACGCCTTCTCTTCTTTTCACTTGTTGAACCCGGTTACGTTGCCTCGGTTCACCTACCGTCTTTCAACAAGTGTACTTTTACACTGAACCAATTTCCCATTGCGGTCAATCCAGGTGCCTATGAACTTCAGTTCTTGTTTGTCATGGGTGCCCAACCTTGCGTGTCATGCTTGCCTCCGTTCTTTATTCGCTTTCTCACTCGCGTCACACGAGTGACCTTTGTACTTTCCTTCCAGGCTAGAGATCATGCCGTGCCTGCGTGAGAGTCTAGTTCAAGTGTGAGTGCGATTCTGTTGGTCCATGTCTGATCGGAATTTTATTGTTCAGTAACAGCGTAGTTGAAATCGTTGGTAGGTTGTCGACATTTGGGTCACCACGGGTAACCTTTTTCAAAATTGGTTTTACAACCGGTTGTAAAACCCACCTTCAGTTTGTATTCAACGGTACAGGTGTCATGATACTAAAAATAATCAACCGACAGTCCATCGAGCAGCCGTATCGCAATATAAAGCAATGGAACTGAGTATTCTAACTGTGGAGCATATAAAAACAGATTTTACGACAAAGACCCTCAAACAAATGAACAGTCATATAGAAGGTTAGTGCATCATCGGATATTCACTTGCGTTAGTCACACTCGACTGACCGTACTGTGATAAAGCAGTTGCTGGAGAATCCGCTCGGAAAGCTGGGGGTCAAGGGTTCTTCTTGGCTGACCGTGTTATACTTTTGAATACGAGAAAGAACAAGTGGGTTTTCCATTATTAATCATCCAGGCTTCTCGTTCCGATAATATATTCCGTGGTATTCTTAATCATCTATTTGCCTTACCTCCTTACGGCTCTTTGAAAATTGTCTTCGCTGATTGCAAACTCAGATCACTTGCCTCAACCGGATCCTTAATTTTAATTAGGCACATTTACATATATATATTGATGGATTCTGAAGAAATATCTCAGTCAGTAAAGTATGTCTTCAATTTTGTTCCTATCTTCTGTTGTTATCTTGAGTTGAGACCATGTTTGAAAAGTCTATTCAACAACTTACAACGAAAGAAGTAGAATACAATATTTTTACATAAAAATTGGTTATGTTTTTAACTAGAACAGACTCAGATAAGAAGACTGGATTCATCCTGTTGACCCCGATAGAATTTCGAATGCCGAAATAAAGTATTCACGTGAATAACAAGCAGGGAACATTGGGAATAAAGCTGATTTCCCTGTTACCTAGTACGTCTCACCGCCACGAATAAACCGCTAAGGAATGCCTTTTTGTCCTAACCATAGGGATTATCCACTTTATTGCTTCTCTTTCTAGCCATAACTTTTACGTGGACATAATTAGTGAGATGAACGAGTTTAGGCTCCACGGGAAGCTAATATACCATCTAGATGCAGATTCTGCTGGATTGTAGAAATGTGTGTCGAAAAATGGGATGTAGTAAATCCTCCCCAATCAAGAAATACTGGTCGGAATCGCTCAGATTACTTCTTGCGGAGGGCTTGTACTTACAGTGGACATGATACATATACGACGGTACCGTGAATGCACTACTGATTATCCCCGCGGCGATGGTCCGACAGACAAATATGTCAATCCTCGTTCCTGCTGATTGCATCCTGAATACTTCATGCTTGTAACTGGCATCTCGTGATTTTTGTATGCAAAGGCTTTAAGTTTGACGATCTTTGTTTTCAGAGGATTTTATTGCATTACTCTGAATGGATCACCTAAACAGGTTCAAGGCCAAGTGGCAAAAACTGCTATCACCTATGCACTTTTATTCAATGACATTTTATAAAAGCAAACAGAGAATTATTAGCAGCCTTAAGCACACAAACAGCATGTTTTCGCTCACCCTCCGTCACGAACAATGCATCAACCAGACTTCTGCAGGTGCTTCAGGAAACCCCGTGGGTAAGGAGCACTACCGGTAGTAAACAAAGTGGAAGAACAATAGTTCTGCTTATATTAGTTTGTCCAAGATAATTAGGAATCATCCCAGTCCCACCCACACGGCAATCGATGAGCGAATATGAAAATATATTTCCAAAGATGGTTTATTGCACGAGAATATGAGTTTCAGAATATGGAACGTCCCCATCGGTTGTGTGTGTTTCGCACAGCTAACTGTTTCCTTAACCCGTTCCCATGGATTCCTTGTTGTAGGTGAACAAATATCATATGAGATTTCAAGAATATCTAAAGAGGAGGCTGCCTAATCAATTTGATTCCATTTGTTGACGGGAAAATATCCCAAATCCCTTGCGCAGTACACACCCAAGTAGAGTGCGTGCGTAGTAAGGGTTTCTGAGGACTGATTGGATTAGTAAAAAATGCTGTCCCCATTACCTTCACGCTCTCACTATCACCATTCCGAGTGGTTAGCATAGACGCAAAATATACTTGATCACTAGTTGGAATTTATCGCGAAAAACGAATGGTTGTTAGTTTTACCCTCTTTATGCGATGGCTTGTAATGTTTTCCCATGCCCAACAAATATTTGCGGATCACGGTAAATGCTCCTGTATAACGGAAGCACGGAAATCGTTTTTTTAAAGGTCGGTTACCAAAGCTGCGATGTGTCTTCCGAATTTGATGCTGGCAATTATTCACTCGGGTATACCCTATTGAAAGCTTACATGGCTTTTCAGTCAAAAATAATCACAAATTATATTCGCTCAGAATGAAACGTACAGCTTGAAGGATGGGGTGTGTGGTTAGCCAGAACAATCCGTACGATGTTGTCGCTGGACACAATGTCAAGTGTCGCCATTATGACTGTATGCTAAAAGAAATGGCTTTACGTAATTAGATTCTAGATGTAAAGCTGATTTGACATATTTTAAATAAGTTTACATTTTGGTTAATTCTAACAGTATGTAGCCTATATAGATGCCAGCAAAAGTCGCCCCCGTTGATTGGTTCGATTACTTCCTTGGTCGGGGTGAGTAAGTTCAGCGCAACGGTGTAAGTGCCGAACACCTTCCCCGATGAACATTTTCCACACCGGTTGTATGGGTGTGAGTCAATGCTCGGAAGGAATACAACTGGTAGCTTATCCACAAAGGAGGAATGAAACCAAAGTAAACGGGCTACATGATCGCACCGATGTTCTGAATTTTCGGCGGTAGGATATTCCTGAGTAACTCATCGTTACTCTGTTTACATTCCGCAAACGCTCACTTCATTACGAAAATGTTCCAAGAATCTAATAACCAATTTCATGCATCAACTCATATATAAGGGACACTTCTTATGGGGTGCAATGTCGACACACCGGTCGGTGATGTTCACGATGAAACTGCACCAATATTTGGTGTGTTGATTTGGGTGCTAAAATGTTCCAAATAGCTACGCAGGTTGATCTCCTTAAGCGGAAGATGCAGTCACGCTGTACCTATCCATGGGTGGAGAGCAGACAGAGCCTATTCTCTCCTAACTGTAATTTGGCAACCTCTGGTTTTTCAGCTAGTAAGTAAGGGTAGATGCACTTCACCAACCAAAGTATCGCTACTATATAGATGTAGAAGTGGAATGCATGGGATTTCTCTTGACGCTGAGAGAAGTCGTCGCACTGAGAAGATGACTCTGAGACAAAGAATGTTGCTTAGTCCACACTTCGTTTGTTCCGTTATATTCAGGGGGCTGAAAACTGAATCTCACTAGGCCTGTTGAGATCTTTACGTCTCAAACGATTCAGTTCCTGGTGCTCGTGGTCAGGATGATGTCAGGGTCGATTTGAGCATGAGAAGTGAGCGTGCACTCCTAGAATGGGCTGCAGTCAGAAGTCATTTGTGTACATCCCAGCTAGAAGCTTGTGTACGGATTAACAGTAACAGACTGGAGCGTCAGTACATGGTACGTCTTTTCTGCGGTGGTGCCAAAGCTTCAGCGACCCGTTCCGTAGAGTTTATTTTATAGGATAATCAATAACAATTTTTAAAGATAGAGCTTTGTACACGGTTGTCGATTCAGCCATATGTTCAGAATGGCAACAAGCCAAGGAATCCCGAACGACCGCTTCTAACACTGTATAATATTTTGGTAAAGCAAGCCTCACAATCATGTTTTTAGACTACAGTGGCTGCGTTAAATACTCACAGGTCCTTTATTCCTCAAGCCTCATTCAATGATGTGCGTAAACCTCTGAGGCACCAACTGACCACTGGGTTGAGGGATGACTACCAGCAGATGTAGATAACGAAATGTAGAGGGAAAGAGACGGCTGCGTTTATGGATAATAGTCACCACGTTTACCGCTGGAACTGAAGTACCGGTCAAGGAAGACTTTGTGGAAAAATATCACTGTTTTCTTATTCCTTATTAATGTGTGATAGCAGTACAGGAACACGGTTTGTTGTTTATTAAACACTGCCAATTGGGAAGTATCCGGTGACGACATGAGGATTCGAGCCCGGAGTTGAAGGTCCGGAATCCCAATGTGGTAAACTTTCGACTACTGATAGTCAAACAAGATAATGGAAAAGTATGACAGCTCACCAATACCCTCTCAGGAACTTCATCTGGACTGTTGGGTGAACACTAAAGAAGCGGTTCCGTTGGCTGTGTGTGTTTGTGCCGATTTATGAAAAAATGACAGATTCTATTGTGAAAACCACAGTAGAATTAGCTTAGCAAGTATCCTTCCAAAACTGTTCACAGGGATTACTCTACATTACATCAGTAATTCTGATCTCAGGGGTAGGATCGTGTGAACTAATGTCAGTCAATAGAACATGCGCCGGAAACACTCGGAATGGTGATAGTGAGAACGTGAACGTAATGGGGACAGCATTTTTTACTAATCCAATCAGTCCTCAGAAATCCTTACTACGCACGCACTCTACTTGGGTGTGTACTGCGCAAGGGGTTTGGGATATTTTCCCGTCAACAAATGGAATCAAATTGATTAAGCAGCCTCCGTGTGGCATTTCTTTAGATATTCTCGAAATCTCATATGATCACGATCGATGTTGTTGATGGCCTTGCGGGGATTGCAGTAGGAAAATAAGGAATAAAGAGCCGCATGGTCGGCTAAGTAATAGAATAGGTTGGAAGTGGTAGACGGAATGCAATAACAGATAATTGAGCGAGAGTAGGCGCAAGTACTGAACTTTGGGGGACTCCAGGATTCGCGGGTAATGGCTAGAACTGGACTCCATCAACTCGGACGGACAATAGCCCGAAGACCAGAGTAGCAAAGCCGAGGTTGAAATCCGTATTGACAATCGAATAGTGGTCCTTCACATTCGAGAAACATACGCAAATGGTCTTAAATATCAGTTTCAAATACTTTCAAAAAACAGGAGTGAAAAAATCGGATGACATAATCTGGTGAGAAAGATCGCTGCACTTTTGGAATGGGAATAATCTCGGCGTGTTTCTTAGGGAGTTGAATTTGGAAAATGAAGAGGATGTAAGAATGCGAGAGAGGTAGAGTGTGTGCGAGAGAGAGATAAATGAACAGACAAACAAGCAAGGAATAGAAGGGAGCAGGGAAAAACGGATAAAGAAAGATCCAGCGACAGAGATAAACAGAAAAGCAGACGTGGAAGGAGAGCCAACTGTGGGGCATACATTTTGAGGACGATGGGTGATACTCCATCCGAATTGAGTGGTTCCCGTATGCTCGGGGAAAGCAGCACATGGATCATCTCGGTGCTAATATGAGGAACAAGATTGCAAACTGAGGGAAGCCTGGAGATCGGAAGAGTAAGATAAGAGGGTAAGGAGGTGTTGAAAGCAAGCTGGAACAGTAATAATCTCAGCTTTCTCATATGGTTCGCAAACACGATCACCGGAGGAATAAGAGACCGGAGAGGAGTGAAAAGGGCAAAGTTGTGTGAGAGTGCATTAGAATTCATCCAAAATTTTCGGCTACTAATGACCGATGAGAATTAGCGTTTGGCTTTTCAGTGGATGAAGCATCGTTTGGCTTCCATTCCGACTGACGAGTATCTGCACCCAGGTTTGTACGAATTGGTGGTGGGAGTCTGGAGTGGGCACACAGCACGACGAAACGCGTGACTGAACCACTTGGAGATTTGTGTTTTCCAGGTTTGGAAAAGTATGGAGTAAAATGTTTCATACCTTGAAGAACAATTTCGGTGAAGTTAGAAACGCAAGTGGAGACAATAATTGATGAGACTTGGTATCGCGTCCAGTAGAGTAGCTGCAGTCGGCCTCCGTCTTCGACTTCGTGATTTTTAATTATTACTTTTTCGCATATTTTTAACTTCATGTTCCTGTTTATTTTGCTCTCACATTGACTGCGCCGTAATGCAACAACTGAAATCAGGTCACATAAGTGCGACATTTATTGTTCAACGAGCCAAACAAACCAGTAGTCATGTACGACTGCCGAGCACGTAGAATAGAGTTCGTCAACAATGTGAATAAAAAACAAGCAGGTATTAGTAGGTACGCTGACTCGGAATGATTACTTCAGACATGTCGGGTTCCTTGCATCAGTCTGTTTGGATATCACTGATTTTGTAAAATAACTAAAGTCCTCATTTTTCGAATTCCAAGGCCTTCATCCGTGCCTCTACAGCATAGCCCAAACTAACAGGTAATATTTTCGAACCCCACGCGTCACATGTTACCCGATAAAATTTGCCGAACAATGTGTGCTATTGCGCATCAAACACAAAGTTATCAAAATTGTGAAGGTACCGCTCTTTCTCTCCAAGCTACTACCAACTTCGTAGAAAACAGCTTGGTTTGGCACCCACAACTGGTTCAAAACAGCTCATTATTCATTCACTTGAGTATGTAACATTGCAAAACTCGAAAATGTTTTATTGTAAGGACGGTAATCTATAATGCTCTGTCCAAATAATTACGGTGTTTTCAAGATCATTTGTGACAATATGCGGTGA
Organism: Fasciola hepatica; assembly: GCA_948099385.1. NCBI lineage: Eukaryota > Metazoa > Platyhelminthes > Trematoda > Plagiorchiida > Fasciolidae > Fasciola > Fasciola hepatica. Next base: position 142,936 of record CANUEZ040000149.1, read on the forward strand.
TAGCTATCAGGTCGGTACAATGTGATATGTGGTGACATCAGGATATTTTATACCAGCAGTCAAAGTAGATTCAGGAATCCCACATCTTGTTTCTTGGTGCTTAGTGGAAGATTGTTGAGGTGGATCGCGATCAACTACGTTATGACTGAGATTTGATTACTGACAGTTGTTCTGTGTTTAGTGATTCATAATTGACCGAAGTTACTGACTATTCGCAGAACGATTGACCACGAAATGCCGATGCTTCCTTCTGAAGAATGCGTTGGAAATCTAGCTTGCCTGGTTTGAGTCTCATTCCGAGAAGACGGTTTGGAAACGCCGGGCCGTGTCTTCCTACAAGTTGTGATACGGACAGTTAAGGGAAAGGGCAGAGGATTGACATCGAGTTCGGCTTTTTTGCCAGCGATCTCAGCCCTGGCTACTCCGGTTGGTTAGTGAGATTGCATTAGATTGGATTCGGACGTGCGTGCAACAGTGGCTAAAATACTGCCAGAAAACGGCCACGGACATATTTGCATAGTGAGGATGCATGAACTTGGTGAGGAATGGTAACGTCCTGTGATTTATGAAATAATCCTACTGAATTTGTGTTTATTACAAGTTGTTTGATATCTGTAGTAATAAATGTGCTATTGGAATTTCTCATTTATCCTGTAGCTCATGTTTAGGGATTTCTTCAAAATGAGATCCAAAAAATTGCCTTCCACTTCATGATTATTCAAAGTTCGTTCATCACACAGCTCATAAGGTTTGAAAATGGTCTTATACACGTTGAGGCAGTGAGTATGCCACCAGAAATGCGAACCAAATTAAAACAAACTCGAGTCAAGCAAATTCGCTTGCGAACCGGAAGATGGACAATTCGGAGCTCCATGATCAGATTACATAGATCATCAGTTGAGCACAGCTGTGACATTGGAAGTAATTCTACCAGATTTGTTGAGAATTTTGTGGAAGAAATATCCTAACCTTCTCTGTCATAAATAAGGAGCTTGTAATGTTGATGCATAGGATAATTGAAAACACTTCAGAATGGTGAAGGGATTAGACGAAGACACTTTGCCAAAGGATTTCGGACGGTGTTCTATTTAGAAATATGTATTCAATAAGTATATTTTGAAATGTAAGTGTGTTTCAGGCTGTTTGGGGTTAGTGTCCACCAGCACAGTTATGTTGAGCAGAAAACGACTCAGTTTGGTCCAAGATACCTGGGAACATTGTGGTGAATAGGAATATGCTAAAACCTCCGTATTTTTCTGGATGTATAGTCAAGAAATCATCATTTTTTGAGAGGAGCACAGGCACGTGAAGAAGCGAAATCTTGATATGATAGTGACCTGTAAAATATCCTAAAATGAAAAATTTAGTTAAGAGAACAATGCCAAAATACAGCGGAAAATTGTTGACACATCACAAGGTTCTCAATAACAGCAACAATAATGAGTGGTTGCAAACCACCTGCTGCATATTGCGGAGAATGTGTTTTCCTTCGACAATGCTGAAACGATCAATTTCTTGTGCCATGCGGATCACATATGCTTTTATTGATACAGTTGTAATTTGGGCAAAACGTGCCAACTTTCTGCCGGTCTGACAAGCCGTCTTTATCTGCACCCATTCGGTTAAGATAACTGAATTATCCGTGATCGCCATGAACATCCTCTGACTGTTCATGACGATTTCGGATGAAGCACGTTTTCTGAGTAGATAATTCATGTTTACCCGGGTCTCCTAAAACTGGAACATTTGATCTCCACGGGAGATTTTGATTTAAAAGTGAATGGTTTCCAACTTTTGCATTTGGACGTTTACTTAATCCTTACCCCTGATTGGGCAGCATTCAACACACCCACTAGAAATTCTGGAATACGTTGATCATGTTTCCTGCCTCCACATTTCGCCTTTTTTGAGTCAAATAAAGTAGCTTTTAGCTTCTCTCTCGACATGTCCACGACAAGTCGTACCATCCCTTGACTGAAGATTCTCATGCTGTGCATCTGCGATCCAGTTTACGTTTTAAGATTTTTTCGGTTTCTACTCTTCGTGTGAAGGGTTCACCCACCACCTCTGTCCACTACATTACCGGATATACCGGCTTCTTCTATCCCCAATTTCTTGCCAGTACTTAGTCCATCGAATTTCAAGGACCGAGAAACGTGAACTTTCGTAATAATTCCCTCTCTCCTGCATTGTCGCAACGCTGGTCCTCACAGATCCTAATAACCGATGTTTACCGTTTTCCTAAGTACAATATGAAATAACCACCCCAAATTTATGGGATAAGAGCAGAAATCTTCCTCATCTTTTGTGTTCTGATTATACGTCACCTTTTACCTCAACATTTTCTTACATAATCTAATAAACTACACCTCTTCCGGTAACTCGACATCAATCAGTGCGATATTATCTTGCCGCTATGTGTAGAGCGCTAATTTTCAAGATAACCAACGATATGAACTTTCTGCCCACAAATGTCACGGTCACATGCACCATAATCTGGTCTTTGATAAACTTTGATTAAGTTGAATCGAACCTCAGGTTTTAAAGTATATTCTTGACACCTTTTCAAACCGAGCAAAATAGGCCCATAGTAAGGCCGTCGGGATAATGTTTCATGGTTCCGATGATTCTGTTTAGACAACTCAAATTTGGTCCCTGTCGGTGGCGCGTTTTATCCAAACAATCCGTTTGAACTCCAGTTTCCTCAAGGTTTGGTGCTTTTGTGCATAGAAGTGCTCCATTTTATTGCGATTTTGGTACGTGACAACCAAGGTGCCTCTCAAGAATTTAGTAACCATGCTCTTCCGAAAGCAGTCCATGTGAATTATCCTAGTGATAATCAGCCATCTTCTCAGTTAACGTATCACAATGCAGTTCATTTGGAGTGTGTGAACAAACAATGCCCATTTTGATGTGACATGTGATAGCAGTTTTGCCGAAAAAGGTAATAGTTGGCGTGCGGATGTTAGAAGGCATGTCGTCCATAGCTCACTTGGGAACAGCAAGCCATAGTCCATCCTGAATCAAAAGCAAACCCGATTTAAAGAAACATACAGAATGTCAATGGTTGTTCAGAATTGACGTAGAAGTAGATCCAACCATGCGCGTGAATAAACCAATCATTTTCACGATAGTAAGTGCGTCTCTCAACAAAAAGTCAGATTGATTTTTAATCAGTTTACAATAATCAAAATTCAAGACACCTACTTGCGTATGAGATCGACGTCTCGCAGGTTGTTCAATGATGGAGAAGTTAGACGATGACCTGATTGAAACTTAACTGCCTACGACGTCTAGAAAATCTGATCTGATCCATAAAATTTGTGCGCCTACACAGAGCAGCTCACTGGAATATTTTTGCACCAACACTAGAACATTAGAAAGAATAGTAAGGTATTGTCTGTGCATACCCACTGACAAAAATGCGGGACGCAAAAGCCTAAAGTGCCCCTGATTACCGTTCCATTGTGTTAGTTGAGTTCTTCAAGCACCGGAATGGTGAATGTGTGTAAAAGTATGTCCGATTCATTCACCCTCATTTGTGAATAATGTGCGGATTGAAGTAGTTTCTTGAAAAAAGTTTTATTTGTTATGGATAACACAGTGAACTGCAGAATATGGAGATTGAGCGATCCATCAACTAGTGCATCATAAATCTCACTCATCCATTCAATATTGATAATGCACTATGATACAGATGACGGTCATCCTATGTAGATGATAAACTGTATGGCAGCGGGAACTTAAACAATACTTATTGGATATTCCCGGGGTGACTGATTTGGTGCTGACCAATTTGATAGTGGTACCCACGAGCAAGATGTTTCAACTGACACATGTGTACATGCATTCAGTTTTCAAGTAGATCCTCATTTGGCCAAAAAAATACCAAACGTCTTCTAGTCTGTCGTGAAATCCGTCTAATTGATCCATGTGTTATGATCTGAATCAGACAAAACAATAACGTGTATGGGTTGATACTATTACTTATCCAACCAATCCACTTCGGCTTGCACATGAGCACACAATCGCAAGGGTACGGGACACGCGTTGGCTGCTTTTTTGAGGATTCCAACAAAGATACGAGAAACACATAACGAGTTACATATAAACCCAAAGCTGACCGTGGCTGTCGCCCACTAGAAACCAGGTTTATTTCAAAAAATAGAAATCAACTACATGACCGAATTAGAAAAGCTTCGAAAAATTTTCAGCTTGACTTTTCTGTAACGACATTTACAAGGTGAACTATTATGTTGACCTTGCACACTTATGGCCCCGAGTTATGTTGAATCATCCTCGTTGCCACCTACTACTTGAACGTACACCATTTATGAGTAGCTTCAATGAAAACGTGATAAGACGACAAATGTTATCAATCCACATATGGATTGAATAAACCAGGTTATTGTTACTTAGGGATGTATATCAATATGTTGACGTAATTGTTACTTACGACGATTGATTTCGATCAAATTCACCGTGTAAGCTGCCGCGTGTCATCCAGTTTGCAAATCACACAAATGAATTACCCCACATCAAGGTTGTTATCTGTATTTGATGGGAGATAATGCCACTGATGTTAGGGGTTGAGTGTGGCTACCAACTAATTGTGTGTAGCCCGACTTGGCAACTTCCCCTCGAATCCAGAGATGGATGACTTTCGATGACTGATAACGCAGAATTCGCATTTTTAGACGAACTTGAATAAACCATCTGGAATTGGCCTGCACAGACAGACTATTTTCGACCGGTGAGCTTGTTGTCCTTTGGGACGACTCTTACATTGTTGCAATGCGACGTGTTATATTGCAAGAAAAGCACTGTGGAAGAGTTCTTTGAACAGTTGCACGGCTATCAGTCCACACGATTCCTCATCGCTCTCAAGCATTGCCCGTCCGTCACACACACAGACATACACACATACACACGCTGAACCACCACTCGGTCGATTGACTAGACCTGGACTAGACTGCTCGATTGGGCACCGAATTCTGATCGGCTGCACCCGGCAGGCATGTTTGATCACACACATTTACCGATGCATACACACACGCACCCACACAAGATTGTGACCTGTTCGACCCGTGACTAATCGTGTATTTGCGCGCCTGAGCGAATCCCTGCCCTACTCCCCGGTTGGCCAGAGCCATCGATCGATTTCCGCTTGATCGCCTTTCCGTTCGTTCATGTCCCTTATATGCGCGTTCCTTTCCTTGTCATTGTTAGTTGTGGTCGTTTCGTTAACCTACTTGGTGACTTGTGCCTCGGCCTATTGGCCATAGAACGTGTTATCCATTCTGAACTGTACGGAACGTTAGTAAACGGTGATTCCCGTGAGGACGCCACGTTTGAGGTTTGTACACTTACCCCTTTGATTGATTATTGTTTGCAGTACCGCTAATAAACCTCAGCTAGTTTGATTTGTTTTCTGAGGAGAGCGCGTCACTCCAACTCGGCCTAGACACCGAATAAAGTTGACTAAAGTTCAGAATCGGACGTACGTATCTAACAGCTTGTCTCATCATCATTTTGTTGTGATAACGTGAACCCCTTGGTGATAAAAAAACGTTGCCAAGACGTTCGAAATGACCACTTCAACATTCTGTCGATATCTGGTGGGTTATGAAAGTAACCAAAAATGCAAGGAAACGTCAGAATTTATTGATCTGTACAAAAATCTTATCAGGAACATGCACGAAGTCAACAATGCAGTGTCGGATTTGAAGTGAGGAGAACTTTGCGGAAATAGACAATCGCTCGGCCTTGGGAACAACTCAGGATAACTAGAGGATGCGAAACCATTTCGCGGAAAGTGTTTCCTCCAGGAAGTAGTGGACATAAAGCAAAAGCATAATGAAACTGATCGAGTGAGCGGGATACTGATGCGGAGAAGCAAAAATGTGTTTTGCCAAATAGTGGTGAACAGAGAAGAGGTTGTGTTTTGTTTAGACATGAGTACATTCAAGAACATCATGCATACGGAAACTGTCTAGCGTAGAAGCGATACAATTGCAGGAGAAACTCATTTTGTGGAAAGGTAACAAGGTTTACCCAAAAGATAAGACAATGCTATAAATCGTTACCTCCAAGGATGGACATTCATCAATCATAAACTTTGTTGTAGTCGACCATGGCTGAAGGTTTCGTGCCAGACTAGCTAAGTTAAGCGCAGAACCAAAACGAGTCCATTCCAGGACAAAGATGAATCAGGCACAAATACGCGATACTACTGAGGTAAATATGTGTATGTTTAAAACTGAAAATACCAACACTTAGCGATCATGGAGTTAATCAAGTTGACCAGATCAACTGTCTGACAACCGGCCCAGTTCAGCTGGAGCAGCACAGACAGCGAAAGATATAAACTAACGGGCAGAAAAGGACTACTGGTCTGTGTAACACACACCAAGCAGAAGAGGGTTAAGTCTAAATGGGAATTAATCCGGAAATGTGGATCACTACAATCGCAGTCACAGTAAGGGAAGAAATGTAAGTTGCATTTCAGTCTTCGGTTCTAAATACTGAGTCTCCAGTTATCTTCGGAGTCAATCATGTTGATGTTTTCCGCTTGAACAGAGAAGGGGGATGAATTAGTGCACTCCATCACTTTCGAATTTTGTAACACCGTGCTCTTCCTTACTTTGCTCCGTCCCCGGAGCCGTAGGTCTTTCCCTCTCTGGAAGAACTGCTAATCAATCACGACAGTACTGCACTCTGGTGTGGCGTGATTGTGTGTGTGTGTGGGAAGATGCTTTCTCGCGGCGTCAGACTTTTCGATGTGAAAAATGCAAGTGGATTTTCCACTACATGAAATTTCAAAGTAGATGAAGCCGTTTCTCCGAAATACGCACAAAAGTCCTTCTTTCTTAGACCTCGCTTCGCACCCCAGGTACAGCCTCAGCCCCTTGCATCACTCTTTAGGTGTCTCGTGATCCGGTATCTAGTGATCGTGGCCAGGCTGACCTTGGGATTGTTTTAGGAATAAGGGCTGAACTGGATTCCAGTCAGCATACTTTTGTGCGAAGTCCGGTTGGACAGTTCTGTTCATTTCAACAGCAATAGCCTAAAGCGTCGATGCCTTTTCGTCATGTCTGTGTATGAACCTACCGATATCAGTTTCTCTGAGACCAACGAAAGATTCTACTACGATTTATCTCAGCTGATTCAAAGCTTGCGTTTATTGGATATGGTGGTCATTACTAGGGCTTACAACACCAAAGTCGGTCGTTTGGGTGATTCCGAAAAGCACATTGGAGGCCCGTCTGCTATCTCGGTCGACCTCACTGTGAGTCACGACCTTCTCGTCCAACTGTGGTCCGGCTACAGATTGTTGCTGACGTGTAAACATTTCTACCACAGGAAGTGACATCCACTTACATGGTATACCCCCACATCTCCACAATGCTCCACTCAGATAGATCATACTTTCATTGGTCGCCATTACCTTAAATCAACTGAACGTTGCCGTTTAATTTTTGTCTGCGCCTGTGCAAAACCAGATGATAACAGACTATCTGTCTTTCAGGCACAGTTGTCGGCACCGTATTCTATGCAGCCGGATATCTTGGACTCAGATGAACGCTGGTAGAAGGTCAAGGAAGACTTTTATACGGCTAATGATGCCACACAGGACTCTGGTTCAAATAAGACACACAGGGGGCGGATATTTTCAACATCAGTATCTTTGTCGGATATTCGCAAACCCATTTCTCCGGATGCCAGCTTCAATAAATTGATTAACTCTTTGTGACTCCAACTTACTAGGAGCCTGGGAAGTGACCGTGGACAGTGAGGACCTGTGAAATGCAGGGAAATGGGAAAAGCTGGTGCCATATACGCTACCAATAATGGTAGATTTTAGGGGTCAATTCACAGAAGCGCAGTACATGTGAATCAGACAAAGAAACCGACGGCCCACTGACTCACTCTCAAGGACATCGTTTAAACCGTTGGGTGAAGCACTTTGAGAAACAATTCAGTGGGCCCACTTCAGCAATGGACCCTCAGATTATACCTGGCAGAATAAATGCTTATGCTAGAGAAAACTTACTTTAAAAGATACATAGCTGCTGGATCAGATGCACTGTCTTCATTTTTATTCCAGAATGGATGCGAAGCTTTAGTGTCGAAGTTAGCAAATCTCCTCCGGTAATTTGGTATGGTGAGTTGAATCCTAGAGAACGATGTGAAACGGTTATTGTACCAATGTACAAAAAAGATGGTAGGTCCTGTTGTGTAAACCACAGAGAAATTGGCTTGGTAAGTAACTCATCCTAACTGCTCACCGGGATTATTCTCCACCGGTTATTTACTGCCCATGAAATTCATACGCATGAGAACCATGTTGGTTTCAAACTCAGTCGGGGTTGTACTAACCACATTTTGACTCTATTAGAAATCATAGAACACAGCCATATCCTTCGTAGGGTCAAAATCTCTATCTTTCCTAAACTGGAAGCGACGTTCGACTCCGTCGACCTAAACAACAATTTAGCAATGGTTTAGATGCGTTTTGTACATTCAGGGTGTAAAATTTTGTTGCAGGACTGGGTTGACGCTACACTAAAACTCGTCTTGTCAGGGGAAGCTCAAGTGGAAGTAGATGAGTGTTGTTAGCTGGACACTTACATCTCACTATATGGAGAAATATCGAATGTGGTGTCATTGCGTATTCGGAAGGCATGTTTGGCCTTTGTCAAACTCAGCTACTTGTGGCGTCGGCGTGACATCCAATTGTCTGTCAAGGGTCGAGTGTACACTGCGGCCGTTAGGTTTGCTCTTTTATACGTCCGAGAAACATGGACGGTAAGGGTAGAAGATAAATGAATTCTGCCGAGATTTGACCATCGATATTTCCGTGTCATTGTCGGTTGTGGTGGGGAACACCGCATCATTATTGCTGAGGTTAAATGTAGAGTGATGGGAACAAGAGATCAGTCCGTGGATCAAGCACTGAATCCAAACGCATGCCCACCGATAGACTTCCTCATCTTCCGCTTCTTCCTGAGGCGGAAAGTTGTGGGAATATAGGTCGAGGGGGTCAGTACATAACATGGCAATAATTTATTCAAACCTAGACTGGTGGACTTGGCCAAGTAAGTCTTATTAGATTTCTAGGTAAGGGTCCACGTGAAGTGCCCACCGAGTGATTGGAGGCATTAGGTGGAATGACTAGGTGTCACAGACAGTCACCTAGCCGCATCCGTATTCTTTCTCTGCTCTCGTGACTCTAGCTGATAACTTTGGTTTTTTGAGTTTTTCCAACTTTGTGCTATTGTTCTTTGGCCCTTTAGTCGACGCTAGTGGGGGATATCAACCAAAACCAGAGCACCGAATTGCAATTTCGAATAAGCTGAAACTTAACTGAAACTTCTGGTTCTGATTGCACTTGTGACACCATATTGCCATCTCAGTGAATCCAATGTTTATACGGATTCATTTTGTTGAGATGAACCACAAACGACAGATGACCAGAGTGACCCGGATCGCGAATAAAGCGTGTACCTTCTAATAATATATTTTCAACTACAAAAGACCCTTTCCATTTTATCGACAGCGTTTCCAACATGCCAGCAGTGGGCACAGCGTTATTGAGCGACAGCGCAAAAATCTAGAATATCCCTCCGTTGTGACCGCATATCCGATAAGGAATTCTAATGTGAACACGTTCACTACCAACGTGGGGACAAACGGATTATTTGAGTTACACAAGCATACTCATGCACGGACAACCAATCTGTATTCCTCCTGAATAGCCATACACCCATTTGGTATTGATCATTATTCGTGCTTCAGTGCGAACAGGTTTGGCTGATCAGTTATTCTGCATTCTGCCTGACAAGAACTATCAACGTGTGAGAGCACATGAAGCTGAGCGTTTACACTTACTTTCTTCCTTATGGCTTATTTGCCAGCTACGATTGGGTTGCATTCACTGAAAAATGAATGAACTTTATCAATTGCTCGTTCTAATGTTATGAATAAGGCAGCAAGATTCAAATAACTGTCTTCGTTCAACGAAGACGTTTTCATACTCGTGAACGTCTCATGCCCAGAACACTGTGAGAATATATCAAGAAATGCAAGTTAGACATTATATACTCACAGCTCCAATTTCTCACTGAAAACGTTCCGCACGTATCGCCAGTCAAGTTCTTGTTGAATGTGTTAGACTCGTCCCAAGGTAAATATGTGGCATTTATATGATGTTTGTCCGTGATGTGTTCCCGATAACCTGCGAAAGTCAATCCTATCCAGGGTTTCTGTAGACCTGTAGTGATTACAAGACTGTGGCGCTCCGGTCCCAATCCAAATAATAATTTGTCCACATGTTGATACGTCAAAACTTGTGAGACCATGGGACCAATATCTAGTAAATAATACGTTTATCGATTGCGATATTCAAAGTCGAGGAAGAATATATATATATATATATATATATATATATATATATATCGCTCATCCGGGGTAACTTGATTCGAACCTACCAAACCACATCTGCGGATTCTCCTCAACGGCACCAGCACATGTCATTTTTGCCTGTAAAATTGTACCCATTCCCGGAACTGGTTGGCAAACAATCAGTGCATTTTCGGCGTAGATATAAGAACGATTGAATACCAGCAGTGATTTGGGGAGTCTTGGTGCACGTGTCTCAAACGTGAAGGAAATAACACAGGGATCTGAATGCAAAGAAGATTCGAATCAAAATGTGTTTTGCTGTAATCGCGACACAGATTGAGAAAAATTATACGTTGCCTGGTTTTTTCAAGAAATCGCTATTGTGTTGTCCAACGAGTACACGAGGTCATTCACAGCTTATACCTGCATATTCCACAATTTCTTCTAAATATGAGTTTAATCAAATGAGTTAGATTCGAGAAAGATTTCGCTTGGAACCTTGCAGTATTCCGAACAAAGTTTTGAGAGTTTAGAGATGTTTATCTAAAAGATGTCATCAGTACTACTCAATTTTGATAAAAAGCAGGTCGGATGATATAGAACTATTTGCAAGCTAATCAAATAGTTCATTTGAACTTACCGAATTGGTAAGTATACCTTTCATGCCTGATTCCGTACAGACGAATAGATGCGGGAGAAATGTTTTGCCTGATCACATCCCTTTTGGGGACAATTCGAATCCCGCGAACTTGAATAGGCCAGCGGAACACACAAGTAAATGTACCTCCATGGTCCGCAAAGAACTTTTCCAGAAATGTTGCACGAATGGAAGAAATGTGCATGCTGAATTCCCGTGATTTACTTTAAACTTTACGGAGAATTATGTGGGAGAGACAAAATGCATTGCAGTAAATGCTTTTCATTGATTCTATGCGAATAAGTGTTATTTCTGTGACTAAATGGAATTAAAGTGAATCATGTTTCTTGGTTTGAAGTGATCAGAAGTTGTTTCCTCGTCAGGAATAAATCGGTTTGTGAAAACGTTTTGTAAGTTTTACCTAGCATAATTTTTTCACAGTGAAATCTGCCTTCCATCTCCCGAGGTTGTTGGATTTGTGATGTCACATCGATTGGTTAAAAATCTCACGAACACATTGAAAACAAGTTGATTGCGCACAGTTTACCGTCTGACGCCTTAGACTCGCTGGAATGGTTTGTTTTAATTTTTAAAATAAAAATGAACTCCTTTACCAACGAGTGTTCAGTAGCATTGCCTTCGATTGTCATCTCTTTCGTTCAGAAAGATTTTCTGAATGTTACCGTTTGTTTTAGTACTAAGCGTCAAGACAGGAAACAGAGAAGAAGAGGCCAGGGGGTGATGTGGGTACTAACGACGATTCCGAGTGTCCTGGGAAGTCTGAATTTCGTTTTGCTTTCCCTCGACTGGGTGCATAAGGCTAAGGACTGAATCCGAAAAGTCGGTTTGCTGAGATGGGTAATAGTTGAACGGTGAGTCAGTGTGATCAGTCCATGACATAAAAGAAAGGTATGAAAAGCCTAACCAGTGGACTTGACCATGTAGAACGTGGTTGACTTCTCTAGGGGGTCCACGAGACCCTCTCACCCAGTGGTTTGATACACTGGAGGATCTGGCAAGGGATCGCGATCAATGATGCTCTTGCATTCATACACTTTCTCTATCAACAAAATATTATCATTCGCATCTCCTTCCTTACCCTTTTCATACTCATTATTTTTTCATTATTTCTTTTCAGGTTGCCACCAAGAGATAGTAACCAAAGCCACTGGATCCCGTGCGTGGGTAACGGTTGTCTGAACTGAACTGAAGTGGATCTGTTTTTCAAAAAGGGATTTTCATGTTGTATTGCGTCTACGGATTTAGTGACAGCGTGAAATAAAATTTCCCACCTTCAGTTTGTATTCAACGGTACAGGTGTCATGATACTAAAAATAATCAACCGACAGTCCATCGAGCAGCCGTATCGCAATATAAAGCAATGGATCTGAGTATTCTAACTGTGGAGCATATAAAAACAGATTTTACGACAAAGACCCTCAAACAAATGAACAGTCATATAGAAGGTTAGTGCATCATCGGATATTCACTTGCGTTAGTCACACTCGACTGACCGTACTGTGATAAAGCAGTTGCTGGAGAATCTGCTCGGAAAGCTGGGGGTCAAGGGTTCTTCTTGGCTGACCGTGTTATACTTTTGAATACGAGAAAGAACAAGTGGGTTTTCCATTATTAATCATCCAGGCTTCTCGTTCCGATAATATATTCCGTGGTATTCTTAATCATCTATTTGCCTTACCTCCTTACGGCTCTTTGAAAATTGTCTTCGCTGATTGCAAACTCAGATCACTTGCCTCAACCGGATCCTTAATTTTAATTAGGCACATTTACATATATATATTGATGGATTCTGAAGAAATATCTCAGTCAGTAAAGTATGTCTTCAATTTTGTTCCTATCTTCTGTTGTTATCTTGAGTTGAGACCATGTTTGAAAAGTCTATTCAACAACTTACAACGAAAGAAGTAGAATATAATATTTTTACATAAAAATTGGTTATGTTTTTAACTAGAAGAGACTCAGATAAGAAGACTGGATTCATCCTGTTGACCCCGATAGAATTTCGAATGCCGAAATAAAGTATTCACGTGAATAACAAGCAGGGAACATTGGGAATAAAGCTGATTTCCCTGTTACCTAGTACGTCTCACCGCCACGAATAAACCGCTAAGGAATGCCTTTTTGTCCTAACCATAGGGATTATCCACTTTATTGCTTCTCTTTCTAGCCATAACTTTTACGTGGACATAATTAGTGAGATGAACGAGTTTAGGCTCCACGGGAAGCTAATATACCATCTAGATGCAGATTCTGCTGGATTGTAGAAATGTGTGTCGAAAAATGGGATGTAGTAAATCCTCCCCAATCAAGAAATACTGGTCGGAATCGCTCAGATTACTTCTTGCGGAGGGCTTGTACTTACAGTGGACATGATACATATACGACGGTACCGTGAATGCACTACTGATTATCCCCGCGGCGATGGTCCGACAGACAAATATGTCAATCCTCGTTCCTGCTGATTGCATCCTGAATACTTCATGCTTGTAACTGGCATCTCGTGATTTTTGTATGCAAAGGCTTTAAGTTTGACGATCTTTGTTTTCAGAGGATTTTATTGCATTACTCTGAATGGATCACCTAAACAGGTTCAAGGCCAAGTGGCAAAAACTGCTATCACCTATGCACTTTTATTCAATGACATTTTATAAAAGCAAACAGAGAATTATTAGCAGCCTTAAGCACACAAACAGCATGTTTTCGCTCACCCTCCGTCACGAACAATGCATCAACCAGACTTCTGCAGGTGCTTCAGGAAACCCCGTGGGTAAGGAGCACTACCGGTAGTAAACAAAGTGGAAGAACAATAGTTCTGCTTATATTAGTTTGTCCAAGATAATTAGGAATCATCCCAGTCCCACCCACACGGCAATCGATGAGCGAATATGAAAATATATTTCCAAAGATGGTTTATTGCACGAGAATATGAGTTTCAGAATATGGAACGTCCCCATCGGTTGTGTGTGTTTCGCACAGCTAACTGTTTCCTTAACCCGTTCCCATGGATTCCTTGTTGTAGGTGAACAAATATCATATGAGATTTCAAGAATATCTAAAGAGGAGGCTGCCTAATCAATTTGATTCCATTTGTTGACGGGAAAATATCCCAAACCCCTTGCGCAGTACACACCCAAGTTGAGTGCGTGCGCAGTAAGGATTTCTGAGGACTGATTGGATTAGTAAAAAATGCTGTCCCCATTACCTTCACGCTCTCACTATCACCATTCCGAGTGGTTAGCATAGACGCAAAATATACTTGATCACTAGTTGGAATTTATCGCGAAAAACGAATGGTTGTTAGTTTTACCCTCTTTATACGATGGCTTGTAATGTTTTCCCTTGCCCAACAAATATTTGCGGATCACGGTAAATGCTCCTGTATAACGGAAGCACGGAATTCGTTTTTTTAAAGGTCGGTTACCAAAGCTGCGATGTGTCTTCCGAATTTGATGCTGGCAATTATTCACTCGGGTATACCCTATTGAAAGCTTTCATGGCTTTTCAGTCAAAAATAATCACAAATTATATTCGCTCAGAATGAAACGTACAGCTTGAAGGATGGGGTGTGTGGTTAGCCAGAACAATCCGTACGATGTTGTCGCTGGACACAATGTCAAGTGTCGCCATTATGACTGTATGCTAAAAGAAATGGCTTTACGTAATTAGATTCTAGATGTAAAGCTGGTTTGATATATTTTAAATAAGTTTACATTTCGGTTAATTCTAACAGTATGTAGCCTATATAGATGCCAGCAAAAGTCGCCCCCGTTGATTGGTTCGATTACTTCCTTGGTCGGGGTGAGTAAGTTCAGCGCAACGGTGTAAGTGCCGAACACCTTCCCCGATGAACATTTTCCACACCGGTTGTATGGGTGTGAGTCAATGCTCGGAAGGAATACAACTGGTAGCTTATCCACAAAGGAGGAATGAAACCAAAGTAAACGGGCTACATGATCGCACCGATGTTCTGAATTTTCGGCGGTAGGATATTCCTGAGTAACTCATCGCTACATTCCGCAAACGCTCACTTCATTACGAAAATGTTCCAAGAATCTAATAACCAATTTCATGCATCAACTCATATATAAGGGACACTTCTTATGGGGTGCAATGTCGACACACCGGTCGGTGATGTTCACGATGAAACTGCACCAATATTTGGTGTGTTGATTTGGGTGCTAAAATGTTCCAAATAGCTACGCAGGTTGATCTCCTTAAGCGGAAGATGCAGTCACGCTGTACCTATCCATGGGTGGAGAGCAGACAGAGCCTATTCTCTCCTAACTGTAATTTGGCAACCTCTGGTTTTTCAGCTAGTAAGTAAGGGTAGATGCACTTCACCAACCAAAGTATCGCTACTATATAGATGTAGAAGTGGAATGCATGGGATTTCTCTTGACGCTGAGAGAAGTCGTCGCACTGAGAAGATGACTCTGAGACAAAGAATGTTGCTTAGTCCACACTTCGTTTGTTCCATTATATTCAGGGGGCTGAAAACTGAATCTCACTAGGCCTGTTGAGATCTTTACGTCTCAAACGATTCAGTTCCTGGTGCTCGTGGTCAGGATGATGTCAGGGTCGATTTGAGCATGAGAAGTGAGCGTGCACTCCTAGAATGGGCTGCAGTCAGAAGTCATTTGTGTACATCCCAGCTAGAAGCTTGTGTGCGGATTAACAGTAACAGACTGGAGCGTCAGTACATGGTACGTCTTTTCTGCGGTGGTGCCAAAGCTTCAGCGACCCGTTCCGTAGAGTTTATTTTATAGGATAATCAATAACAATTTTTTAAGATATGGCCTTGTACACGGTTGTCGATTCAGCCATATGTTCAGAATGGCAACAAGCCAAGGAATCCCGAACGACCGCTTCTAACACTGTATAATATTTTGGTAAAGCAAGCCTCACAATCATGTTTTTAGACTACAGTGGCTGCGTTTAATACTCACAGGTCCTTCATTCTTTAAGCCTCATTCAATGATGTGCGTAAACCTCTGAGGCACCAACTGACCACTGGGTTGAGTGATGACTACCAGCAGATGTAGATAACGAAATGTAGAGGGAAGGAGACGGCTGCGTTTATGGATAATAGTCACCACGTTTACCGCTGGAACTGAAGTACCGGTCAAGGAAGACTTTGTGGAAAAATATCACTGTTTTCTTATTCCTTATTAATGTGTGATAGCAGTACAGGAACACGGTTTGTTGTTTATTAAACACTGCCAATTGGGAAGTATCCGGTGACGACATGAGGATTCGAGCCCGGAGTTGAAGGTCCGGAATCCCAATGTGGTAAACTTTCGACTACTGATAGTCAAACAAGATAATGGAAAAGTATGACAGCTCACCAATACCCTCTCAGGAACTTCATCTGGACTGTTGGGTGAACACTAAAGAAGCGGTTCCGTTGGCTGTGTGTGTTTGTGCCGATTTATGAAAAAATGACAGATTCTATTGTGAAAACCACAGTAGAATTAGCTTAGCAAGTATCCTTCCAAAACTGTTCACAGGGATTACTCTACATTACATCAGTAATTCTGATCTCAGGGGTAGGATCGTGTGAACTAATGTCAGTCAATAGAACATGCGCCGGAAACACTCGGAATGGTGATAGTGAGAACGTGAACGTAATGGGGACAGCATTTTTTACTAATCCAATCAGTCCTCAGAAATCCTTACTACGCACGCACTCTACTTGGGTGTGTACTGCGCAAGGGGTTTGGGATATTTTCCCGTCAACAAATGGAATCAAATTGATTAAGCAGCCTCCGTGTGGCATTTCTTTAGATATTCTCGAAATCTCATATGATCACGATCGATGTTGTTGATGGCCTTGCGGGGATTGCAGTAGGAAAATAAGGAATAAAGAGCCGCATGGTCGGCTAAGTAATAGAATAGGTTGGAAGTGGTAGACGGAATGCAATAACAGATAATTGAGCGAGAGTAGGCGCAAGTACTGAACTTTGGGGGACTCCAGGATTCGCGGGTAATGGCTAGAACTGGACTCCATCAACTCGGACGGACAATAGCCCGAAGACCAGAGTAGCAAAGCCGAGGTTGAAATCCGTATTGACAATCGAATAGTGGTCCTTCACATTCGAGAAACATACGCAAATGGTCTTAAATATCAGTTTCAAATACTTTCAAAAAACAGGAGTGAAAAAATCGGATGACATAATCTGGTGAGAAAGATCGCTGCACTTTTGGAATGGGAATAATCTCGGCGTGTTTCTTAGGGAGTTGAATTTGGAAAATGAAGAGGATGTAAGAATGCGAGAGAGGTAGAGTGTGTGCGAGAGAGAGATAAATGAACAGACAAACAAGCAAGGAATAGAAGGGAGCAGGGAAAAACGGATAAAGAAAGATCCAGCGACAGAGATAAACAGAAAAGCAGACGTGGAAGGAGAGCCAACTGTGGGGCATACATTTTGAGGACGATGGGTGATACTCCATCCGAATTGAGTGGTTCCCGTATGCTCGGGGAAAGCAGCACATGGATCATCTCGGTGCTAATATGAGGAACAAGATTGCAAACTGAGGGAAGCCTGGAGATCGGAAGAGTAAGATAAGAGGGTAAGGAGGTGTTGAAAGCAAGCTGGAACAGTAATAATCTCAGCTTTCTCATATGGTTCGCAAACACGATCACCGGAGGAATAAGAGACCGGAGAGGAGTGAAAAGGGCAAAGTTGTGTGAGAGTGCATTAGAATTCATCCAAAATTTTCGGCTACTAATGACCGATGAGAATTAGCGTTTGGCTTTTCAGTGGATGAAGCATCGTTTGGCTTCCATTCCGACTGACGAGTATCTGCACCCAGGTTTGTACGAATTGGTGGTGGGAGTCTGGAGTGGGCACACAGCACGACGAAACGCGTGACTGAACCACTTGGAGATTTGTGTTTTCCAGGTTTGGAAAAGTATGGAGTAAAATGTTTCATACCTTGAAGAACAATTTCGGTGAAGTTAGAAACGCAAGTGGAGACAATAATTGATGAGACTTGGTATCGCGTCCAGTAGAGTAGCTGCAGTCGGCCTCCGTCTTCGACTTCGTGATTTTTAATTATTACTTTTTCGCATATTTTTAACTTCATGTTCCTGTTTATTTTGCTCTCACATTGACTGCGCCGTAATGCAACAACTGAAATCAGGTCACATAAGTGCGACATTTATTGTTCAACGAGCCAAACAAACCAGTAGTCATGTACGACTGCCGAGCACGTAGCATAGAGTTCGTCAACAATGTGAATAAAAAACAAGCAGGTATTAGTAGGTACGCTGACTCGGAATGATTACTTCAGACATGTCGGGTTCCTTGCATCAGTCTGTTTGGATATCACTGATTTTGTAAAATAACTAAAGTCCTCATTTTTCGAATTCCAAGGCCTTCATCCGTGCCTCTACAGCATAGCCCAAACTAACAGGTAATATTTTCGAACCCCACGCGTCACATGTTACCCGATAAAATTTGCCGAACAATATGTGCCATTGCGCATCAAACACAAAGTTATCAAAATTGTGAAGGTACCGCTCTTTCTCTCCAAGCTACTACCAACTTCGTAGAAAACAGCTTGGTTTGGCACCCACAACTGGTTCAAAACAGCTCATTATTCATTCACTTGAGTATGTAACATTGCAAAACTCGAAAATGTTTTATTGTAAGGACGGTAATCTATAATGCTCTGTCCAAATAATTACGGTGTTTTCAAGATCATTTGTGACAATATGCGGTGATAGCTATCAGGTCGGTACAATGTGATATGTGGTGACATCAGGATATTTTATACCAGCAGTCAAAGTAGATTCAGGAATCCCACATCTTGTTTCTTGGTGCTTAGTGGAAGATTGTTGAGGTGGATCGCGATCAACTACGTTATGACTGAGATTTGATTACTGACAGTTGTTCTGTGTTTAGTGATTCATAATTGACCGAAGTTACTGACTATTCGCAGAACGATTGACCACGAAATGCCGATGCTTCCTTCTGAAGAATGCGTTGTAAATCTAGCTTGCCTGGTTTGAGTCTCATTCCGAGAAGACGGTTTGGAAACGCCGGGCCGTGTCTTCCTACAAGTTGTGATACGGACAGTTAAGGGAAAGGGCAGAGGATTGACATCGAGTTCGGCTTTTTTGCCAGCGATCTCAGCCCTGGCTACTCCGGTTGGTTAGTGAGATTGCATTAGATTGGATTCGGACGTGCGTGCAACAGTGGCTAAAATACTGCCAGAAAACGGCCACGGACATATTTGCATAGTGAGGATGCATGAACTTGGTGAGGAATGGTAACGTCCTGTGATTTATGAAATAATCCTACTGAATTTGTGTTTATTACAAGTTGTTTGATATCTGTAGTAATAAATGTGCTATTGGAATTTCTCATTTATCCTGTAGCTCATGTTTAGGGATTTCTTCAAAATGAGATCCAAAAAATTGCCTTCCACTTCATGATTATTCAAAGTTCGTTCATCACACAGCTCATAAGGTTTGAAAATGGTCTTATACACGTTGAGGCAGTGAGTATGCCACCAGAAATGCGAACCAAATTAAAACAAACTCGAGTCAAGCAAATTCGCTTGCGAACCGGAAGATGGACAATTCGGAGCTCCATGATCAGATTACATAGATCATCAGTTGAGCACAGCTGTGACATTGGAAGTAATTCTACCAGATTTGTTGAGAATTTTGTGGAAGAAATATCCTAACCTTCTCTGTCATAAATAAGGAGCTTGTAATGTTGATGCATAGGATAATTGAAAACACTTCAGAATGGTGAAGGGATTAGACGAAGACACTTTGCCAAAGGATTTCGGACGGTGTTCTATTTAGAAATATGTATTCAATAAGTATATTTTGAAATGTAAGTGTGTTTCAGGCTGTTTGGGGTTAGTGTCCACCAGCACAGTTATGTTGAGCAGAAAACGACTCAGTTTGGTCCAAGATACCTGGGAACATTGTGGTGAATAGGAATATGCTAAAACCTCCGTATTTTTCTGGATGTATAGTCAAGAAATCATCATTTTTTGAGAGGAGCACAGGCACGTGAAGAAGCGAAATCTTGATATGATAGTGACCTGTAAAATATCCTAAAATGAAAAATTTAGTTAAGAGAACAATGCCAAAATACAGCGGAAAATTGTTGACACATCACAAGGTTCTCAATAACAGCAACAATAATGAGTGGTTGCAAACCACCTGCTGCATATTGCGGAGAATGTGTTTTCCTTCGACAATGCTGAAACGATCAATTTCTTGTGCCATGCGGATCACATATGCTTTTATTGATACAGTTGTAATTTGGGCAAAACGTGCCAACTTTCTGCCGGTCTGACAAGCCGTCTTTATCTGCACCCATTCGGTTAAGATAACTGAATTATCCGTGATCGCCATGAACATCCTCTGACTGTTCATGACGATTTCGGATGAAGCACGTTTTCTGAGTAGATAATTCATGTTTACCCGGGTCTCCTAAAACTGGAACATTTGATCTCCACGGGAGATTTTGATTTAAAAGTGAATGGTTTCCAACTTTTGCATTTGGACGTTTACTTAATCCTTACCCCTGATTGGGCAGCATTCAACACACCCACTAGAAATTCTGGAATACGTTGATCATGTTTCCTGCCTCCACATTTCGCCTTTTTTGAGTCAAATAAAGTAGCTTTTAGCTTCTCTCTCGACATGTCCACGACAAGTCGTACCATCCCTTGACTGAAGATTCTCATGCTGTGCATCTGCGATCCAGTTTACGTTTTAAGATTTTTTCGGTTTCTACTCTTCGTGTGAAGGGTTCACCCACCACCTCTGTCCACTACATTACCGGATATACCGGCTTCTTCTATCCCCAATTTCTTGCCAGTACTTAGTCCATCGAATTTCAAGGACCGAGAAACGTGAACTTTCGTAATAATTCCCTCTCTCCTGCATTGTCGCAACGCTGGTCCTCACAGATCCTAATAACCGATGTTTACCGTTTTCCTAAGTACAATATGAAATAACCACCCCAAATTTATGGGATAAGAGCAGAAATCTTCCTCATCTTTTGTGTTCTGATTATACGTCACCTTTTACCTCAACATTTTCTTACATAATCTAATAAACTACACCTCTTCCGGTAACTCGACATCAATCAGTGCGATATTATCTTGCCGCTATGTGTAGAGCGCTAATTTTCAAGATAACCAACGATATGAACTTTCTGCCCACAAATGTCACGGTCACATGCACCATAATCTGGTCTTTGATAAACTTTGATTAAGTTGAATCGAACCTCAGGTTTTAAAGTATATTCTTGACACCTTTTCAAACCGAGCAAAATAGGCCCATAGTAAGGCCGTCGGGATAATGTTTCATGGTTCCGATGATTCTGTTTAGACAACTCAAATTTGGTCCCTGTCGGTGGCGCGTTTTATCCAAACAATCCGTTTGAACTCCAGTTTCCTCAAGGTTTGGTGCTTTTGTGCATAGAAGTGCTCCATTTTATTGCGATTTTGGTACGTGACAACCAAGGTGCCTCTCAAGAATTTAGTAACCATGCTCTTCCGAAAGCAGTCCATGTGAATTATCCTAGTGATAATCAGCCATCTTCTCAGTTAACGTATCACAATGCAGTTCATTTGGAGTGTGTGAACAAACAATGCCCATTTTGATGTGACATGTGATAGCAGTTTTGCCGAAAAAGGTAATAGTTGGCGTGCGGATGTTAGAAGGCATGTCGTCCATAGCTCACTTGGGAACAGCAAGCCATAGTCCATCCTGAATCAAAAGCAAACCCGATTTAAAGAAACATACAGAATGTCAATGGTTGTTCAGAATTGACGTAGAAGTAGATCCAACCATGCGCGTGAATAAACCAATCATTTTCACGATAGTAAGTGCGTCTCTCAACAAAAAGTCAGATTGATTTTTAATCAGTTTACAATAATCAAAATTCAAGACACCTACTTGCGTATGAGATCGACGTCTCGCAGGTTGTTCAATGATGGAGAAGTTAGACGATGACCTGATTGAAACTTAACTGCCTACGACGTCTAGAAAATCTGATCTGATCCATAAAATTTGTGCGCCTACACAGAGCAGCTCACTGGAATATTTTTGCACCAACACTAGAACATTAGAAAGAATAGTAAGGTATTGTCTGTGCATACCCACTGACAAAAATGCGGGACGCAAAAGCCTAAAGTGCCCCTGATTACCGTTCCATTGTGTTAGTTGAGTTCTTCAAGCACCGGAATGGTGAATGTGTGTAAAAGTATGTCCGATTCATTCACCCTCATTTGTGAATAATGTGCGGATTGAAGTAGTTTCTTGAAAAAAGTTTTATTTGTTATGGATAACACAGTGAACTGCAGAATATGGAGATTGAGCGATCCATCAACTAGTGCATCATAAATCTCACTCATCCATTCAATATTGATAATGCACTATGATACAGATGACGGTCATCCTATGTAGATGATAAACTGTATGGCAGCGGGAACTTAAACAATACTTATTGGATATTCCCGGGGTGACTGATTTGGTGCTGACCAATTTGATAGTGGTACCCACGAGCAAGATGTTTCAACTGACACATGTGTACATGCATTCAGTTTTCAAGTAGATCCTCATTTGGCCAAAAAATACCAAACGTCTTCTAGTCTGTCGTGAAATCCGTCTAATTGATCCATGTGTTATGATCTGAATCAGACAAAACAATAACGTGTATGGGTTGATACTATTACTTATCCAACCAATCCACTTCGGCTTGCACATGAGCACACAATCGCAAGGGTACGGGACACGCGTTGGCTGCTTTTTTGAGGATTCCAACAAAGATACGAGAAACACATAACGAGTTACATATAAACCCAAAGCTGACCGTGGCTGTCGCCCACTAGAAACCAGGTTTATTTCAAAAAATAGAAATCAACTACATGACCGAATTAGAAAAGCTTCGAAAAATTTTCAGCTTGACTTTTCTGTAACGACATTTACAAGGTGAACTATTATGTTGACCTTGCACACTTATGGCCCCGAGTTATGTTGAATCATCCTCGTTGCCACCTACTACTTGAACGTACACCATTTATGAGTAGCTTCAATGAAAACGTGATAAGACGACAAATGTTATCAATCCACATATGGATTGAATAAACCAGGTTATTGTTACTTAGGGATGTATATCAATATGTTGACGTAATTGTTACTTACGACGATTGATTTCGATCAAATTCACCGTGTAAGCTGCCGCGTGTCATCCAGTTTGCAAATCACACAAATGAATTACCCCACATCAAGGTTGTTATCTGTATTTGATGGGAGATAATGCCACTGATGTTAGGGGTTGAGTGTGGCTACCAACTAATTGTGTGTAGCCCGACTTGGCAACTTCCCCTCGAATCCAGAGATGGATGACTTTCGATGACTGATAACGCAGAATTCGCATTTTTAGACGAACTTGAATAAACCATCTGGAATTGGCCTGCACAGACAGACTATTTTCGACCGGTGAGCTTGTTGTCCTTTGGGACGACTCTTACATTGTTGCAATGCGACGTGTTATATTGCAAGAAAAGCACTGTGGAAGAGTTCTTTGAACAGTTGCACGGCTATCAGTCCACACGATTCCTCATCGCTCTCAAGCATTGCCCGTCCGTCACACACACAGACATACACACATACACACGCTGAACCACCACTCGGTCGATTGACTAGACCTGGACTAGACTGCTCGATTGGGCACCGAATTCTGATCGGCTGCACCCGGCAGGCATGTTTGATCACACACATTTACCGATGCATACACACACGCACCCACACAAGATTGTGACCTGTTCGACCCGTGACTAATCGTGTATTTGCGCGCCTGAGCGAATCCCTGCCCTACTCCCCGGTTGGCCAGAGCCATCGATCGATTTCCGCTTGATCGCCTTTCCGTTCGTTCATGTCCCTTATATGCGCGTTCCTTTCCTTGTCATTGTTAGTTGTGGTCGTTTCGTTAACCTACTTGGTGACTTGTGCCTCGGCCTATTGGCCATAGAACGTGTTATCCATTCTGAACTGTACGGAACGTTAGTAAACGGTGATTCCCGTGAGGACGCCACGTTTGAGGTTTGTACACTTACCCCTTTGATTGATTATTGTTTGCAGTACCGCTAATAAACCTCAGCTAGTTTGATTTGTTTTCTGAGGAGAGCGCGTCACTCCAACTCGGCCTAGACACCGAATAAAGTTGACTAAAGTTCAGAATCGGACGTACGTATCTAACAGCTTGTCTCATCATCATTTTGTTGTGATAACGTGAACCCCTTGGTGATAAAAAAACGTTGCCAAGACGTTCGAAATGACCACTTCAACATTCTGTCGATATCTGGTGGGTTATGAAAGTAACCAAAAATGCAAGGAAACGTCAGAATTTATTGATCTGTACAAAAATCTTATCAGGAACATGCACGAAGTCAACAATGCAGTGTCGGATTTGAAGTGAGGAGAACTTTGCGGAAATAGACAATCGCTCGGCCTTGGGAACAACTCAGGATAACTAGAGGATGCGAAACCATTTCGCGGAAAGTGTTTCCTCCAGGAAGTAGTGGACATAAAGCAAAAGCATAATGAAACTGATCGAGTGAGCGGGATACTGATGCGGAGAAGCAAAAATGTGTTTTGCCAAATAGTGGTGAACAGAGAAGAGGTTGTGTTTTGTTTAGACATGAGTACATTCAAGAACATCATGCATACGGAAACTGTCTAGCGTAGAAGCGATACAATTGCAGGAGAAACTCATTTTGTGGAAAGGTAACAAGGTTTACCCAAAAGATAAGACAATGCTATAAATCGTTACCTCCAAGGATGGACATTCATCAATCATAAACTTTGTTGTAGTCGACCATGGCTGAAGGTTTCGTGCCAGACTAGCTAAGTTAAGCGCAGAACCAAAACGAGTCCATTCCAGGACAAAGATGAATCAGGCACAAATACGCGATACTACTGAGGTAAATATGTGTATGTTTAAAACTGAAAATACCAACACTTAGCGATCATGGAGTTAATCAAGTTGACCAGATCAACTGTCTGACAACCGGCCCAGTTCAGCTGGAGCAGCACAGACAGCGAAAGATATAAACTAACGGGCAGAAAAGGACTACTGGTCTGTGTAACACACACCAAGCAGAAGAGGGTTAAGTCTAAATGGGAATTAATCCGGAAATGTGGATCACTACAATCGCAGTCACAGTAAGGGAAGAAATGTAAGTTGCATTTCAGTCTTCGGTTCTAAATACTGAGTCTCCAGTTATCTTCGGAGTCAATCATGTTGATGTTTTCCGCTTGAACAGAGAAGGGGGATGAATTAGTGCACTCCATCACTTTCGAATTTTGTAACACTGTGCTCTTCCTTACTTTGCTCCGTCCCCGGAGCCGTAGGTCTTTCCCTCTCTGGAAGAACTGCTAATCAATCACGACAGTACTGCACTCTGGTGTGGCGTGATTGCTTGTGTGCTTCCATGACCGAAATTACTATCCAGGATGGTTTCCTTAAAACGAAGATGCAGTCATGCCTGATAGGCTGATGGGTACAGGTTAGATGAAGTCCAGTCCCTAAACCAGTTATTGGGCAACATTTGGGCAACATTCTAATCACTAAGACGTATGACTTACCAAGAAACAACTAGAATCTTCCCTGTAAAGGGCCTCACCAATTTTCCTTCCCTTTATTTAAAATCGACACTGAACGCCTCGGGGAACTGCGGTAGTTCAAGAAAGGGGCACAAATCGAATAAAATCAATATGTTTAAACATTCGATTTACTTGGTTGCCTTCAACGTCCTCACTCAGTGTCAAACAGAGCAATGGGCTGGCCTTACTAAGACTCTTGACAATTTTTAAATATTCACAGAATGTATTGTTGGCACGAGGAGCCTGAATTTCATGTATTGCAAATCCACTTGCATTTTTCACATCCAAAAGTCTGACGTTATGAGCCGGAAACGAACCGGCGACCCTCCGCATACCGGGAAGATGCTTTCTCGCGGCGTCAGACTTTTCGATGTGAAAAATGCAAGTGGATTTTCCACTACATGAAATTTCAAAGTAGATGAAGCCGTTTCTCCGAAATACGCACAAAAGTCCTTCTTTCTTAGACCTCGCTTCGCACCCCAGGTACAGCCTCAGCCCCTTGCATCACTCTTTAGGTGTCTCGTGATCCGGTATCTAGTGATCGTGGCCAGGCTGACCTTGGGATTGTTTTAGGAATAAGGGCTGAACTGGATTCCAGTCAGCATACTTTTGTGCGAAGTCCGGTTGGACAGTTCTGTTCATTTCAACAGCAATAGCCTAAAGCGTCGATGCCTTTTCGTCATGTCTGTGTATGAACCTACCGATATCAGTTTCTCTGAGACCAACGAAAGATTCTACTACGATTTATCTCAGCTGATTCAAAGCTTGCGTTTATTGGATATGGTGGTCATTACTAGGGCTTACAACACCAAAGTCGGTCGTTTGGGTGATTCCGAAAAGCACATTGGAGGCCCGTCTGCTATCTCGGTCGACCTCACTGTGAGTCACGACCTTCTCGTCCAACTGTGGTCCGGCTACAGATTGTTGCTGACGTGTAAACATTTCTACCACAGGAAGTGACATCCACTTACATGGTATACCCCCACATCTCCACAATGCTCCACTCAGATAGATCATACTTTCATTGGTCGCCATTACCTTAAATCAACTGAACGTTGCCGTTTAATTTTTGTCTGCGCCTGTGCAAAACCAGATGATAACAGACTATCTGTCTTTCAGGCACAGTTGTCGGCACCGTATTCTATGCAGCCGGATATCTTGGACTCAGATGAACGCTGGTAGAAGGTCAAGGAAGACTTTTATACGGCTAATGATGCCACACAGGACTCTGGTTCAAATAAGACACACAGGGGGCGGATATTTTCAACATCAGTATCTTTGTCGGATATTCGCAAACCCATTTCTCCGGATGCCAGCTTCAATAAATTGATTAACTCTTTGTGACTCCAACTTACTAGGAGCCTGGGAAGTGACCGTGGACAGTGAGGACCTGTGAAATGCAGGGAAATGGGAAAAGCTGGTGCCATATACGCTACCAATAATGGTAGATTTTAGGGGTCAATTCACAGAAGCGCAGTACATGTGAATCAGACAAAGAAACCGACGGCCCACTGACTCACTCTCAAGGACATCGTTTAAACCGTTGGGTGAAGCACTTTGAGAAACAATTCAGTGGGCCCACTTCAGCAATGGACCCTCAGATTATACCTGGCAGAATAAATGCTTATGCTAGAGAAAACTTACTTTAAAAGATACATAGCTGCTGGATCAGATGCACTGTCTTCATTTTTATTCCAGAATGGATGCGAAGCTTTAGTGTCGAAGTTAGCAAATCTCCTCCGGTAATTTGGTATGGTGAGTTGAATCCTAGAGAACGATGTGAAACGGTTATTGTACCAATGTACAAAAAAGATGGTAGGTCCTGTTGTGTAAACCACAGAGAAATTGGCTTGGTAAGTAACTCATCCTAACTGCTCACCGGGATTATTCTCCACCGGTTATTTACTGCCCATGAAATTCATACGCATGAGAACCATGTTGGTTTCAAACTCAGTCGGGGTTGTACTAACCACATTTTGACTCTATTAGAAATCATAGAACACAGCCATATCCTTCGTAGGGTCAAAATCTCTATCTTTCCTAAACTGGAAGCGACGTTCGACTCCGTCGACCTAAACAACAATTTAGCAATGGTTTAGATGCGTTTTGTACATTCAGGGTGTAAAATTTTGTTGCAGGACTGGGTTGACGCTACACTAAAACTCGTCTTGTCAGGGGAAGCTCAAGTGGAAGTAGATGAGTGTTGTTAGCTGGACACTTACATCTCACTATATGGAGAAATATCGAATGTGGTGTCATTGCGTATTCGGAAGGCATGTTTGGCCTTTGTCAAACTCAGCTACTTGTGGCGTCGGCGTGACATCCAATTGTCTGTCAAGGGTCGAGTGTACACTGCGGCCGTTAGGTTCGCTCTTTTATACGTCCGAGAAACATGGACGGTAAGGGTAGAAGATAAATGAATTCTGCCGAGATTTGACCATCGATATTTCCGTGTCATTGTCGGTTGTGGTGGGGAACACCGCATCATTATTGCTGAGGTTAAATGTAGAGTGATGGGAACAAGAGATCAGTCCGTGGATCAAGCACTGAATCCAAACGCATGCCCACCGATAGACTTCCTCATCTTCCGCTTCTTCCTGAGGCGGAAAGTTGTGGGAATATAGGTCGAGGGGGTCAGTACATAACATGGCAATAATTTATTCAAACCTAGACTGGTGGACTTGGCCAAGTAAGTCTTATTAGATTTCTAGGTAAGGGTCCACGTGAAGTGCCCACCGAGTGATTGGAGGCATTAGGTGGAATGACTAGGTGTCACAGACAGTCACCTAGCCGCATCCGTATTCTTTCTCTGCTCTCGTGACTCTAGCTGATAACTTTGGTTTTTTGAGTTTTTCCAACTTTGTGCTATTGTTCTTTGGCCCTTTAGTCGACGCTAGTGGGGGATATCAACCAAAACCAGAGCACCGAATTGCAATTTCGAATAAGCTGAAACTTAACTGAAACTTCTGGTTCTGATTGCACTTGTGACACCATATTGCCATCTCAGTGAATCCAATGTTTATACGGATTCATTTTGTTGAGATGAACCACAAACGACAGATGACCAGAGTGACCCGGATCGCGAATAAAGCGTGTACCTTCTAATAATATATTTTCAACTACAAAAGACCCTTTCCATTTTATCGACAGCGTTTCCAACATGCCAGCAGTGGGCACAGCGTTATTGAGCGACAGCGCAAAAATCTAGAATATCCCTCCGTTGATATGGCCACCAGAACCGAAGTCCATTAGCATGTTCCAACTTGGTGACGCCTGCATGACGTAACTTTGCATACAGTGTTGTCGAGACAGTCCTTATCACTGCTCAAGGAAAAACGTTATGGTTCATACTGGAAAGCCACTATGCCCTCTGCCATCTTCAAGGAATCTCAGAGGCTCCATAACTGCTTCGGCCATAGACTGGAATCTGCCATCTGCTACTTCCAGTTTTGACTTTATCATATATGAAGCGGTGCTTGTTTCATTTGACTGTATCACTACCCAAGATCTTCTAGCATGCCTTTGGTATCCCCACGAAATCGACGATGCCGAACGGACAATCGCCATGATCTGTCACCGGGTGTCTAGACATGATATCCGCGTACACATGACTTTTACCCGACCGGTGTTCGGAAAGGTAATAGACGTTACGTAACAGATCCAACCATCGAACACTCCATACCTGTGAGTCCTTGAAATTCTGTAATCAAAATGGCACTTATTGGTCCATGCGGACACAAAATGGGCGACCAAATAGATAGTGCCGGGTTTTCTCAAAAAATTCACCAAGGCCATCAATTTCTTCAGGGTATTACAGTGGTTCTTCTCTCTGTTTGAAAACGTTTTACCACCAAATGATACACAGTGCTTTTGGCCATCTATACCTGAGAAATCATCCCACTGATAGCACCGTCACTTGCATCGGTATCCAGGCAAAATTCACTCACTTCCGTGGACACATCTGACAAATTTAATACTGGCGACGAACACAACGCGGAAAGTAATTGCTGGAAGGCTTTTTGTAAAACATTATTGAAACTACACTTGGAAGTTCAGCCTGTATTGATCGAGAAACTCCCTCAAGATGGTTTTGTCCAGATCTCAGGCTATCTATCATAATCACATCTTGTAGTTACCGAAAAGTTCATTTGCTATCCTTCCAATTTGACCACCAGTTTCCACAGAGACCACCAAATCCCCTTTGCTTCAAAATCCGCGTGAAAATTTGTTTGTTTAATCCCATTAAGTCAAGTAATTTAGGTCTTGTTTCTATGACAGGTGTCGATAGACTTCAGTTGTCGTTTGTCTTATTGTTGATATAACCAGTTCGTACTGGTGTCTGGTTCTAAACAGATTTTATCGCTCACGTAGCCCTTCTTCCATATTTTGGAATCTCTGAGCCCTGAGCATTTGGTGGTAATGAACCGTTCTGTTATTACGTCATAAATACATAGGTTACTAGACAATGTCCAAAGATTCGGACGTCATTATCTTCCTCTAACAATATGCTTTTCCGGTGTGGATGACTGGACTTGGCCGTCCTGCTACCATAACCATACTAATTCGTGTATTCCTCACCACACTTGTGTGTGTCCTTCAAGCAATTGCCTATCTTCTGATCGTGGATTTGTCAACCCCCCCTTCAAATGAGAACCTTTTTGTAAGCCACATTACACGCTTCGGCCTTTCCGTTTCGAGCGTTTGTTGTCCATATACTCAAAAAGAACGGCATTGCATAGAGCTGTCTACTTTGACTAATTGTAGCAGATGGATTTCTTGCCGATCTCAAACAAAAGACACCAAACGAGAATAAAACCTTAACCTCGTATCGTGGATGACATATGTATATATATATATATATATATATATATATATATATATATATATATACATTTAAAATAAAACAAATCTCCTGATGAAGTAAAGCGAACTCATATGAAGGCTGGAAATGGGAAATTCATTCTATCATACACTTCCATCGGCCCTGAACGCATGGTAGTACACGGAAAATAGCAAATTAGTCACCAAAAATGTAGCGCTAATTAGTAGAAGTTAGTTTTTTCTTTTCTGTGTATGGGTTTTCTTGTGCATGATCGGCTTAAGCCACGATAAATTTTAGGTGGGTTTTAAATGTTTTGAACACACATTAAAGGCCTAAGTTGTCTCCAAAGTTCCAAAATGTTCCCACCAAAGATAATATATTTTACTCGTTGGTTGGAGAAGTTCATAGGAACTTCATCGAAAAGTAATTCATTTGCACTACCACGAGGCGGGCCGCAACTTATCAGACCAGCGGGATGCTAAACACTTTTGATATGAGACCTATGCTGGTTTATAATATCAGGTGGGGCACCATCTAGCTTTTCAGCTAGCGCGTTTTGGAAGACGGATAAGTAAGATGGATGGGAGAGATTATCGTAAGCTAACCGTCGTTGAAGCGTGCGTTTGGAGCATCCAACGAAGCATATGGACAGCTTAGTGGAAACTAACGTTTGTTCGAAATCAAGGGGTGCTCCAGTACGAGCGATAGTCTTGTATGCAACCCCACTGTTTGTGTCTTACAGGGATGTCGTTGATCTGGACCGACTTTTTGACTCGGAAGGTGTGAATGCCACGTGGCGTACCGGCGGTTAGAATGTCTGAAGTTGGTTTCGGCCAGGAACAGGCGATGGTCAGAGCACAGGACAAAAAACCGTTTGCCGTACTTCAAGCGACAGGAATCTAGTCCGAAAGGACCTATTAGATAAGCTTGGTCCGATGAGAGCTGACCCACTCTTGCATTCAGATTTCCTGCCAAAATCATGATATCAATCCGGCGTGCTTTGTGTAAGAGTTTGTGAAGTTTTTGGTAGAAGGTGTCTGATACGGCAGCTTCTTTGAAATTGTCTAGATTTGCACGATATCGATCACGACTCCCTGTATCGCAAACTTCGGATTTAACCGACCCGAGAATCAGAACATCGATTGAGCGATTTTCAAAGTGCGTTATCTAAATAACCAGTTTGTGAGTATTGCTAACATAACTGTAGTTCGTCTCAGGCTGATGTAAGGGCAAAATCCGACGGACAACCAGAGTCCAGACCAAACCGAGCCGTAGACGTTCCATAACAACGGAACAACACTTCCTCAATCCGAGCAAACCAAAAGTAGAAAGGCCAGCCTCGACTGGGTAAGGATAACGAGTGAATGAGTGTGACAAACGAAAGGCGAAGAAAAGTAAAATCCACTGTATTTGATGTCTTTCCAACGGATTTTAGTTCCCAACCGGAAAGATGTCACCATGCTGCTTTAACGGTCGTAACACTTCCCGGCAGTGAGCACATCTGCTCATTTGAAACACATTTCCGTATACCGTTCGTAGACCTATTAACAACAGTTGCTTACCGGTGGTGAACACTCCAGTCAGATGAATCGCACCAAACCTTGTCATTCCGCGAAACATCACCGGCTGAACTCGAATCGAATATTTTTTTCACGTACTTAATGATCGGTAACATTACGTACAAGTGTTGGTGAATACACCGATCCATCAGTGTAATAGTAAACTATGCCTTTGATCCATTTGTTTAACAGCCAACCTTTCACTTACTCCGTCAGTAACCCGCAAGGAAGCACGGATGCAGATCAAAAAATGGTGAGACATCATAGAGCATTCCTTTGTGTATCGTCGATGACATCTTTATGATAATATATATATATATATATATATATATATATATATATATATATATATATATATATA
Source organism: Fasciola hepatica (assembly GCA_948099385.1). NCBI lineage: Eukaryota > Metazoa > Platyhelminthes > Trematoda > Plagiorchiida > Fasciolidae > Fasciola > Fasciola hepatica. The sequence continues at coordinate 175,384 of CANUEZ040000149.1, forward strand.
TTTAAAATAAAACAAATCTCCTGATGAAGTAAAGCGAACTCATATGAAGGCTGGAAATGGGAAATTCATTCTATCATACACTTCCATCGGCCCTGAACGCATGGTAGTACACGGAAAATAGCAAATTAGTCACCAAAATTGTAGCGCTAATTAGTAGAAGTTAATTTTTTCGTTTCTGTGTATGGGTTTTCTTGTGCATGATCGGCTTAAGCCACGATAAATTTTAGGTGGGTTTTAAATGTTTTGAACACACATTAAAGGCCTAAGTTGTCTCCAAAGTTCCAAAATGTTCCCACCAAAGATAATATATTTTACTCGTTGGTTGGAGAAGTTCATAGGAACTTCATCGAAAAGTAATTCATTTGCACTACCACGAGGCGGGCCGCAACTTATCAGACCAGCGGGATGCTAAACACTTTTGATATGAGACCTATGCTGGTTTATAATATCAGGTGGGGCACCATCTAGCTTTTCAGCTAGCGCGTTTTGGAAGACGGATAAGTAAGATGGATGGGAGAGATTATCGTAAGCTAACCGTCGTTGAAGCGTGCGTTTGGAGCATCCAACGAAGCATATGGACAGCTTAGTGGAAACTAACGTTTGTTCGAAATCAAGGGGTGCTCCAGTACGAGCGATAGTCTTGTATGCAACCCCACTGTTTGTGTCTTACAGGGATGTCGTTGATCTGGACCGACTTTTTGACTCGGAAGGTGTGAATGCCACGTGGCGTACCGGCGGTTAGAATGTCTGAAGTTGGTTTCGGCCAGGAACAGGCGATGGTCAGAGCACAGGACAAAAAACCGTTTGCCGTACTTCAAGCGACAGGAATCTAGTCCGAAAGGACCTATTAGATAAGCTTGGTCCGATGAGAGCTGACCCACTCTTGCATTCAGATTTCCTGCCAAAATCATGATATCAATCCGGCGTGCTTTGTGTAAGAGTTTGTGAAGTTTTTGGTAGAAGGTGTCTGATACGGCAGCTTCTTTGAAATTGTCTAGATTTGCACGATATCGATCACGACTCCCTGTATCGCAAACTTCGGATTTAACCGACCCGAGAATCAGAACATCGATTGAGCGATTTTCAAAGTGCGTTATCTAAATAACCAGTTTGTGAGTATTGCTAACATAACTGTAGTTCGTCTCAGGCTGATGTAAGGGCAAAATCCGACGGACAACCAGAGTCCAGACCAAACCGAGCCGTAGACGTTCCATAACAACGGAACAACACTTCCTCAATCCGAGCAAACCAAAAGTAGAAAGGCCAGCCTCGACTGGGTAAGGATAACGAGTGAATGAGTGTGACAAACGAAAGGCGAAGAAAAGTAAAATCCACTGTATTTGATGTCTTTCCAACGGATTTTAGTTCCCAACCGGAAAGATGTCACCATGCTGCTTTAACGGTCGTAACACTTCCCGGCAGTGAGCACATCTGCTCATTTGAAACACATTTCCGTATACCGTTCGTAGACCTATTAACAACAGTTGCTTACCGGTGGTGAACACTCCAGTCAGATGAATCGCACCAAACCTTGTCATTCCGCGAAACATCACCGGCTGAACTCGAATCGAATATTTTTTTCACGTACTTAATGATCGGTAACATTACGTACAAGTGTTGGTGAATACACCGATCCATCAGTGTAATAGTAAACTATGCCTTTGATCCATTTGTTTAACAGCCAACCTTTCACTTACTCCGTCAGTAACCCGCAAGGAAGCACGGATGCAGATCAAAAAATGGTGAGACATCATAGAGCATTCCTTTGTGTATCGTCGATGACATCTTTATGATAATATATATATATATATATATATATATATATATATATATATATATATATATATTTAAAATAAAACAAATCTCCTGATGAAGTAAAGCGAACTCATATGAAGGCTGGAAATGGGAAATTCATTCTATCATACACTTCCATCGGCCCTGAACGCATGGTAGTACACGGAAAATAGCAAATTAGTCACCAAAATTGTAGCGCTAATTAGTAGAAGTTAATTTTTTCGTTTCTGTGTATGGGTTTTCTTGTGCATGATCGGCTTAAGCCACGATAAATTTTAGGTGGGTTTTAAATGTTTTGAACACACATTAAAGGCCTAAGTTGTCTCCAAAGTTCCAAAATGTTCCCACCAAAGATAATATATTTTACTCGTTGGTTGGAGAAGTTCATAGGAACTTCATCGAAAAGTAATTCATTTGCACTACCACGAGGCGGGCCGCAACTTATCAGACCAGCGGGATGCTAAACACTTTTGATATGAGACCAATGCTGGTTTATAATATCAGGTGGGGCACCATCTAGCTTTTCAGCTAGCGCGTTTTGGAAGACGGATAAGTAAGATGGATGGGAGAGATTATCGTAAGCTAACCGTCGTTGAAGCGTGCGTTTGGAGCATCCAACGAAGCATATGGACAGCTTAGTGGAAACTAACGTTTGTTCGAAATCAAGGGGTGCTCCAGTACGAGCGATAGTCTTGTATGCAACCCCACTGTTTGTGTCTTACAGGGATGTCGTTGATCTGGACCGACTTTTTGACTCGGAAGGTGTGAATGCCACGTGGCGTACCGGCGGTTAGAATGTCTGAAGTTGGTTTCGGCCAGGAACAGGCGATGGTCAGAGCACAGGACAAAAAACCGTTTGCCGTACTTCAAGCGACAGGAATCTAGTCCGAAAGGACCTATTAGATAAGCTTGGTCCGATGAGAGCTGACCCACTCTTGCATTCAGATTTCCTGCCAAAATCATGATATCAATCCGGCGTGCTTTGTGTAAGAGTTTGTGAAGTTTTTGGTAGAAGGTGTCTGATACGGCAGCTTCTTTGAAATTGTCTAGATTTGCACGATATCGATCACGACTCCCTGTATCGCAAACTTCGGATTTAACCGACCCGAGAATCAGAACATCGATTGAGCGATTTTCAAAGTGCGTTATCTAAATAACCAGTTTGTGAGTATTGCTAACATAACTGTAGTTCGTCTCAGGCTGATGTAAGGGCAAAATCCGACGGACAACCAGAGTCCAGACCAAACCGAGCCGTAGACGTTCCATAACAACGGAACAACACTTCCTCAATCCGAGCAAACCAAAAGTAGAAAGGCCAGCCTCGACTGGGTAAGGATAACGAGTGAATGAGTGTGACAAACGAAAGGCGAAGAAAAGTAAAATCCACTGTATTTGATGTCTTTCCAAAGGATTTTAGTTCCCAACCGGAAAGATGTCACCATGCTGCTTTAACGGTCGTAACACTTCCCGGCAGTGAGCACATCTGCTCATTTGAAACACATTTCCGTATACCGTTCGTAGACCTATTAACAACAGTTGCTTACCGGTGGTGAACACTCCAGTCAGATGAATCGCACCAAACCTTGTCATTCCGCGAAACATCACCGGCTGAACTCGAATCGAATATTTTTTTCACGTACTTAATGATCGGTAACATTACGTACAAGTGTTGGTGAATACACCGATCCATCAGTGTAATAGTAAACTATGCCTTTGATCCATTTGTTTAACAGCCAACCTTTCACTTACTCCGTCAGTAACCCGCAAGGAAGCACGGATGCAGATCAAAAAATGGTGAGACATCATAGAGCATTCCTTTGTGTATCGTCGATGACATCTTTATGATAATATATATATATATATATATATATATATATATATATTTAAAATAAAACAAATCTCCTGATGAAGTAAAGCGAACTCATATGAAGGCTGGAAATGGGAAATTCATTCTATCATACACTTCCATCGGCCCTGAACGCATGGTAGTACACGGAAAATAGCAAATTAGTCACCAAAATTGTAGCGCTAATTAGTAGAAGTTAATTTTTTCGTTTCTGTGTATGGGTTTTCTTGTGCATGATCGGCTTAAGCCACGATAAATTTTAGGTGGGTTTTAAATGTTTTGAACACACATTAAAGGCCTAAGTTGTCTCCAAAGTTCCAAAATGTTCCCACCAAAGATAATATATTTTACTCGTTGGTTGGAGAAGTTCATAGGAACTTCATCGAAAAGTAATTCATTTGCACTAACACGAGGCAGGCCGCAACTTATCAGACCAGCGGGATGCTAAACACTTTTGATATGAGACCAATGCTGGTTTATAATATCAGGTGGGGCACCATCTAGCTTTTCAGCTAGCGCGTTTTGGAAGACGGATAAGTAAGATGGATGGGAGAGATTATCGTAAGCTAACCGTCGTTGAAGCGTGCGTTTGGAGCATCCAACGAAGCATATGGACAGCTTAGTGGAAACTAACGTTTGTTCGAAATCAAGGGGTGCTCCAGTACGAGCGATAGTCTTGTATGCAACCCCACTGTTTGTGTCTTACAGGGATGTCGTTGATCTGGACCGACTTTTTGACTCGGAAGGTGTGAATGCCACGTGGCGTACCGGCGGTTAGAATGTCTGAAGTTGGTTTCGGCCAGGAACAGGCGATGGTCAGAGCACAGGACAAAAAACCGTTTGCCGTACTTCAAGCGACAGGAATCTAGTCCGAAAGGACCTATTAGATAAGCTTGGTCCGATGAGAGCTGACCCACTCTTGCATTCAGATTTCCTGCCAAAATCATGATATCAATCCGGCGTGCTTTGTGTAAGAGTTTGTGAAGTTTTTGGTAGAAGGTGTCTGATACGGCAGCTTCTTTGAAATTGTCTAGATTTGCACGATATCGATCACGACTCCCTGTATCGCAAACTTCGGATTTAACCGACCCGAGAATCAGAACATCGATTGAGCGATTTTCAAAGTGCGTTATCTAAATAACCAGTTTGTGAGTATTGCTAACATAACTGTAGTTCGTCTCAGGCTGATGTAAGGGCAAAATCCGACGGACAACCAGAGTCCAGACCAAACCGAGCCGTAGACGTTCCATAACAACGGAACAACACTTCCTCAATCCGAGCAAACCAAAAGTAGAAAGGCCAGCCTCGACTGGGTAAGGATAACGAGTGAATGAGTGTGACAAACGAAAGGCGAAGAAAAGTAAAATCCACTGTATTTGATGTCTTTCCAACGGATTTTAGTTCCCAACCGGAAAGATGTCACCATGCTGCTTTAACGGTCGTAACACTTCCCGGCAGTGAGCACATCTGCTCATTTGAAACACATTTCCGTATACCGTTCGTAGACCTATTAACAACAGTTGCTTACCGGTGGTGAACACTCCAGTCAGATGAATCGCACCAAACCTTGTCATTCCGCGAAACATCACCGGCTGAACTCGAATCGAATATTTTTTTCACGTACTTAATGATCGGTAACATTACGTACAAGTGTTGGTGAATACACCGATCCATCAGTGTAATAGTAAACTATGCCTTTGATCCATTTGTTTAACAGCCAACCTTTCACTTACTCCGTCAGTAACCCGCAAGGAAGCACGGATGCAGATCAAAAAATGGTGAGACATCATAGAGCATTCCTTTGTGTATCGTCGATGACATCTTTATGATAATATATATATATATATATATATATATATATATATATATATATATTTAAAATAAAACAAATCTCCTGATGAAGTAAAGCGAACTCATATGAAGGCTGGAAATGGGAAATTCATTCTATCATACACTTCCATCGGCCCTGAACGCATGGTAGTACACGGAAAATAGCAAATTAGTCACCAAAATTGTAGCGCTAATTAGTAGAAGTTAATTTTTTCGTTTCTGTGTATGGGTTTTCTTGTGCATGATCGGCTTAAGCCACGATAAATTTTAGGTGGGTTTTAAATGTTTTGAACACACATTAAAGGCCTAAGTTGTCTCCAAAGTTCCAAAATGTTCCCACCAAAGATAATATATTTTACTCGTTGGTTGGAGAAGTTCATAGGAACTTCATCGAAAAGTAATTCATTTGCACTAACACGAGGCAGGCCGCAACTTATCAGACCAGCGGGATGCTAAACACTTTTGATATGAGACCAATGCTGGTTTATAATATCAGGTGGGGCACCATCTAGCTTTTCAGCTAGCGCGTTTTGGAAGACGGATAAGTAAGATGGATGGGAGAGATTATCGTAAGCTAACCGTCGTTGAAGCGTGCGTTTGGAGCATCCAACGAAGCATATGGACAGCTTAGTGGAAACTAACGTTTGTTCGAAATCAAGGGGTGCTCCAGTACGAGCGATAGTCTTGTATGCAACCCCACTGTTTGTGTCTTACAGGGATGTCGTTGATCTGGACCGACTTTTTGACTCGGAAGGTGTGAATGCCACGTGGCGTACCGGCGGTTAGAATGTCTGAAGTTGGTTTCGGCCAGGAACAGGCGATGGTCAGAGCACAGGACAAAAAACCGTTTGCCGTACTTCAAGCGACAGGAATCTAGTCCGAAAGGACCTATTAGATAAGCTTGGTCCGATGAGAGCTGACCCACTCTTGCATTCAGATTTCCTGCCAAAATCATGATATCAATCCGGCGTGCTTTGTGTAAGAGTTTGTGAAGTTTTTGGTAGAAGGTGTCTGATACGGCAGCTTCTTTGAAATTGTCTAGATTTGCACGATATCGATCACGACTCCCTGTATCGCAAACTTCGGATTTAACCGACCCGAGAATCAGAACATCGATTGAGCGATTTTCAAAGTGCGTTATCTAAATAACCAGTTTGTGAGTATTGCTAACATAACTGTAGTTCGTCTCAGGCTGATGTAAGGGCAAAATCCGACGGACAACCAGAGTCCAGACCAAACCGAGCCGTAGACGTTCCATAACAACGGAACAACACTTCCTCAATCCGAGCAAACCAAAAGTAGAAAGGCCAGCCTCGACTGGGTAAGGATAACGAGTGAATGAGTGTGACAAACGAAAGGCGAAGAAAAGTAAAATCCACTGTATTTGATGTCTTTCCAACGGATTTTAGTTCCCAACCGGAAAGATGTCACCATGCTGCTTTAACGGTCGTAACACTTCCCGGCAGTGAGCACATCTGCTCATTTGAAACACATTTCCGTATACCGTTCGTAGACCTATTAACAACAGTTGCTTACCGGTGGTGAACACCCCAGTCAGATGAATCGCACCAAACCTTGTCATTCCGCGAAACATCACCGGCTGAACTCGAATCGAATATTTTTTTCACGTACTTAATGATCGGTAACATTACGTACAAGTGTTGGTGAATACACCGATCCATCAGTGTAATAGTAAACTATGCCTTTGATCCATTTGTTTAACAGCCAACCTTTCACTTACTCCGTCAGTAACCCGCAAGGAAGCACGGATGCAGATCAAAAAATGGTGAGACATCATAGAGCATTCCTTTGTGTTCAAAGTCATTTTTTGCTCTGGTTCACGTGAGTACCGCTGTTGGGTGAGCAAAAGACAATCCTAAGCCGCAACTTACTATGGATCGCATATGACAGTGGCGCTGAGTTACCTAAGCTACACCTGTCATCAAGTGACACCGCAACTGGACTGAGACACAGACCACATGTGAAAGCACAAGTGGGACTGATAGATAACAGCACTTTTTTGCCTTTTAGTCGTTTCACTTCCTAAGGAGGAGCACAAAACGAAATATGATCCCAAATGCGGAACTGGTTCATCATATCATCACCATGGCATGATATACTCGACCTGCGCAACCTTGCACACCGACTGGAGTGAGAACTAGAGTTGAGCTGCATACGTATGAACCATGAAAACCAATTTTTTCCCCTCGATTATTACTGATTCGATTGCAAATCCATCGGCAATAACACCACCGTTAACGTTGTACTGCAGACAGTTCAAAAATCTCATGAGTAAATTACCATGAGGTATAAAATAACAGTGTAAATACACGAATAATCGATACCTATTGGGGTGTATATGCCCAGTCTGAACGTGTATTCCGTCCAACTGAACCACTTCTTCTAACAAACATATTTTGCAAACATCTCGTTTCACTTTCCCGCGCGACGTCCGTACCCATACTTCTCTGACCGATCTACCCCTGATGGAACAAACCTCGCTGACAACTCTCAAAGGCCATTGATTTCCATGAAAACCATCCATAACAACCAATACCAAATCACCTTGCCTTATGTGTATCTTGACAAAGGGCCATCTGTACTTTTCTTTCAACGATGAGATATTTTCCGCTTTCTATCGATGCAAAACGATGTCTCCTAACGTTGAACCCTCCGCCATAGCCTCATAGGATCCATCAGCGTTGCACTATCCCTGAGTAGCTGAAACTTACTGGGTGTTGACATATCTAATTCCTTAGCATTCTCTGTCAGAGGAAGTGACGATCGATCGTTGATGATTCTTTCAACGTCGGTCAGAAATATCAAAAGGATCTCGTCCGTCGTATGCTGACTATGGGATATTGCTCGTAATATTCCGTATCGACCTCTCCAAAACGCCCCCTCAATGACTCGCATCAAGTGAACCGAATGCTCATCTACCTCACGTTCTAACAAAAACTACAAATCAAATTTTGTGAGATGCCGCTGAGACCTGCGCTCTCTCAAAACTGCTACCATTATCACTTCATATTACTTTTGGATGCCCTCTCCTAGCAGCGAATCTTATTATAGCCTGGATCAAGGAGTCTCCGGTAAGCGAGTGGGTTACTACGATATGCACTGTCCTTATGTTTAGGTACGTAAACAAACAACCCTAACGTTTCTCTTCCACTCCTCTACACTTACCATAGCAGGATCTGAAGTATTCGACACCAACCTGAGCAAGTACATACCCAGAGAAGCGGGAGCAATACGATATTGAGGGTACCATTTTCTGGCAATATGGTGGAGCCGGCTCTCCCCTACATGTTTAAAACTTACTAATAACTCGACGAACTGCAGCTCTACCTTATAACCACGCGCTCGCTCCATATTGCAAACCTGTCATATAATCCGAACAATGAGTGTTTTTATTATTTGTTTCCTTTCTGGTTTCATATTATATAATTCATAGTCGATATAAATCACAAGTGATTTTGTACGATTCCGGTCACAGAGCTTGAAATTTAGTTAGGAACACAGTGAATAAAATCTGATGTACCTAACCAATTCATTGCCATCACCAAGTTATTCAATTTCTTCACCGTTCTCATTGATTAATTTCAAAATTCTTCCTTTGAACTCGCACGGTATAACTGAATACACTATATCCATTCACGTAACTCCATGTCATAAAGATCAGTTTACTGATCTCGTTGATCATAACTCGGACAAGGTTGGCGATTGCCAGGTGACAACATGGTCATCTGCCTATCCAATTAGCCATTGGCTGTCCAAGGCGTATGTTACAGATGAATTTCTGGCGAGATTACCTTTTGATTGGCGCCACTGGACTATACTTCTAGGCATAATGAGCGATTTGCACTACATCCGCATCGACATCAAACGAATGGAGGTGCAAGCTTTCGCAGGCTCTATTTCGTTCACAACTGATGGACTGGCTTTCTCGGCCATTGCGGAGGTCAGTTTATCAAGCAAATGTTTTTCTGCGACACCAACTTACAGTAATCATATATTGTGTATAAGGAATGCTTCAACTCACACTCATTCGCAGGTTTTTCTATGTATGCAAAATGCCGATTTCACGGATACAAGGTAATATTTCAAACTGAATGAGGTTTTTAAAAGAAGGGACACACTTTTATTCACTAAAACAATCGAGGATATACCTAGCTACCATATCATCTAGCTGAGACTTCATATCATTCACCACTGCTTCAAAGCCATTACCTTTAGATGTTCACCGCTCAGTACTAAAACAAACGGTAACATTCAGAAAATCTTTCTGAACGAAAGAGATGACAATCGAAGGCAATGCTACTGAACACTCGTTGGTAAAGGAGTTCATTTTTATTTTGAAAATAAAAACAAACCATTCCAGCGAGTCTAAGGCGTCAGACGGTAAACTGTGCGCAATCAACTTGTTTTCAATGTGTTCGTGGGATTTTTAACCAATCGATGTGACATCACAAATCGAAACTTACCCTGGGCCTCGGAATTTTTTTTCGTTGCTTTTTTTGTCTATCCAGAGTGCAGCTTACCAAATTAGTGAAATATTTTCCCAAACCTGTGATCAATAATTCCGGAGTGTTCTAAAGTAGCCTCCCGTCTCTTTAGTCATCGTCGGATTGCATCTGTGGTGTGTCTGTATGCTCTCCGGCTTAAGATTGAAGTACTCTGATGATATCCTTGTGTGTAAACCATTCGCAGTTCTTTAAGTGTTGAACACTTCCATTTTTATATTTTCACAATATTCTCCTGGGGATGTTCAGAGTGCATATTTCTTCTTTCTGTTTTGATCCTTCTGCAAAGACGGTGTGATAGTTTTATTCAAATAATCTGATCCATCAAGCTCCTGGGGATAAAAATTAATAACAACCCACGGTGGTCTACCGACTTTGCGTTACTTGTTACAAAACTGCCACGCACGTATACCCACATTCTCAAGCTCATCCGATTCCATGATCAATCATATCTACTGATCCATGTCAATATGTTCAGTTGTTTCAATGTAGTATTCCATGGACTAGTGAGTACATAACTCGGAACGCTTTTGACTAGAGATCACTTGCAGTGTGTCTATCTAACATTTTGACTTCATTGAAGAATACTCTATATTTCTAGAATTGTTGTTGCTAAATTCACAACAGGAATGTGATTGTTCAAACGATCCCCGGCGTATTGATTTCAGTTTGGATCACATGAGCTGACTACTTCTTTTCGAGGATTAACTACCATCAACGCTGTGGACGGATATCTGTGACGGATACAGTTATTCGGAATTCAAATGAGAAGTTTGCTTATCTTCATTGAATAGGCGGAGTACCTGTTTCCAGTTATTATATTGTTTTCGTTGTCCATCCTATTTGCCGATTTTTATAACTACTCACATACTGAACTTTCACGACCATCCTAATAATGTACTGATCATCGTTTATTCTGAACACGGTCCATCAAAAATATTGCTGCCACTGAATCAAGTACTTGTATAATGAACATCTTTATCAGTTCAAAATTATTTCCCGACGGACGCTTTCTTTTTCATCCATCCGATTTACTCACTGATCGAGAAGTGCATGGAATGTTTGAGATTTCGATTTAACTTGAATGTAAAATTATGTCCCAATCTCGGTAAAACTATAAAGCACGGGGATATTTCTCACGCCATCCTCACTAGGAGGATGGAGTACAACACGTAAGCTGATGTGTTGCAGTACATCTGTGACACTAGTGTTCTTATGGGCAGTAAAATCTGGTTGCTTTGCTTACAACGGCAATGGCTACTGGTTTACAACCAACTGTCTATGGGACTGCACGATCTCCGATTAATTGTGAAGTGCTCATTTGAGAATGAAACATTCAGGATCTTTATTTGTGAAACATTTATTCAGAGTAAAACCTAAGAGAAGGTATATGCTCTAAGTCAAGGATTTCACGTGGAATGTGACGGGTACATGTTTATGTGGAATTCCTGATCAGTCGCGTTTATTTATGGAAAATTGCTCATGAAATTGATTGGTGCTGACACAAGAAGATGAAGTCGAGTCGATTGACTGCACTCGACATGCAATGTTGGAGACTTGATAAGTGGGAAACGTCAAAAACAAAGTTATTTGAACAAGATTGACAGAAATTCACATCGAATACCATGGATTTATTTACCAAATGGGGAACCAAACTCAAGATCACTGACAAAGGGCGCATAAACACGACTGTCACATTGAGGATATACATCAGATTAAGATCTACTGACGAAGACATTTAAGGTCAGGTTCCATTTCATAATCGTAGATTCACAAACAAGAGATTTACTGGGTTACGTCTCTGTATGGAAGTCAACAAACGACTGAACGAGAAATGTACTATCGTGAATAATTTAAAGTGCGTTAGTTAGAATGTGCAATCGTGGTAATCAATAGAACGGGACGGACAGAGGTAACTTTCAACGTCGTTTTCTGGGTACACATAGCTACAGAGTAGCTGTTGTATACCATTGTTACACAAGTAAATAATTCGCAAAGGCACAAGTCTATTCAAACAGATATGGATTCGAAATTCCACAGTGGCCAAGCAGACAACTGTATATTGCTGTTTCTTGAACTCCAGTAGACGTAGACCAGTAATGATTAACCGAATGATTGATGTCGACTACCGATTTCTCGTGCCCAAACACCGACCTTCTGGTTTTGATGATAGATGCCATCGTAGCACACTTGGAAACATAGATGAAATGATTATTAATAAGCTCAAGTTATTTGAATGAACTGCAAATTTGTGACCGCATATTCGATAAGGAATTCTAATGTGAACACGTTCACTACCAACGTGGGGACAAACGGATTATTTGAGTTACACAAGCATACTCATGCACGGACAACCAATCTGTATTCCTCCTGAATAGCCATACATCCATTTGGTATTGATCATTATTCGTGCTTCAGTGCGAACAGGTTTGGCTGATCAGTTATTCTGCATGCTGCTTAACAAGAACTATCAGCGTGTGAGAGCACATGAAGCTGAGCGTTTACACTTACTTTCTTCCTTATGGCTTATTTGCCAGCTACGATTGGGTTGCATTCACTGAAAAATGAATGAACTTTATCAATTGCTCGTTCTAATGTTATGAATAAGGCAGCAAGATTCAAATAACTGTCTTCGTTCAACGAAGACGTTTTCATACTCGTGAACGTCTCATGCCCAGAACACTGTGAGAATATATCAAGAAATGCAAGTTAGACATTATATACGCACAGCTCCAATTTCTCACTGAAAACGTTCCGCACGTATCGCCAGTCAAGTTCTTGTTGAATGTGTTAGACTCGTCCCAAGGTAAATAAGTGGCATTTATATGATGTTTGTCCGTGATGTGTTCCCGATAACCTGCGAAAGTCAATCCTATCCAGGGTTTCTGTAGACCTGTAGTGATTACAAGACTGTGGCGCTCCGGTCCCAATCCAAATAATAATTTGTCCACATGTTGATACGTCAAAACTTGTGAGACCAAGGAACCAATATCTAGAAAATAATACGTTTATCAATTGCGATATTCAAAGTCGAGGAAGAATATATATCGCTCATCCGGGGTAACTTGATTCGAACCTACCAAACCACATCTGCGGATTCTCCTCAACGGCACCAGCACATGTCATTTTTGCCCGTGATTTACTTTAAACTTTACGGAGAATTATGTGGGAGAGACAAAATGCATTGCAGTAAATGCCTTTCATTGATTCTATGCGAATAAGTGTTATTTCTGTGACTAAATGGAATTAAAGTGAATCATGTTTCTTGGTTTGAAGTGATCAGAAGTTGTTTCCTCGTCAGAAATAAATCGGTTTGTGAAAACGTTTTGTAAGTTTTACCTAGCATAATTTTTTCACAGTGAAATCTGCCTTCCATCTCCCGAGGTTGTTGGATTTGTGATGTCACATCGATTGGTTAAAAATCTCACGAACACATTGAAAACAAGTTGATTGCGCACAGTTTACCGTCTGACGCCTTAGACTCGCTGGAATGGTTTGTTTTATTTTCAAAATAAAAATGAACTCCTTTACCAACGAGTGTTCAGTAGCATTGCCTTCGATTGTCATCTCTTTCGTTCAGAAAGATTTTCTGAATGTTACCGTTTGTTTTAGTACTGAGCGGTGAACATCTAAAGGTAATGGCTTTGAAGCAGTGGTGAATGATATGAAGTCTCAGCTAGATGATATGGTAGCTAGGTATATCCTCGATTGTTTTAGTGAATAAAAGTGTGTCCCTTCTTTTAAAAACCTCATTTAGTTTGAAATATTACCTTGTATCCGTGAAATCGGCATTTTGCATACATAGAAAAACCTGCGAATGAGTGTGAGTTGAAGCATTCCTTATACACAATATATGATTACTGTAAGTTGGTGTCGCAGAAAAACATTTGCTTGATAAACTGACCTCCGCAATGGCCGAGAAAGCCAGTCCATCAGTTGTGAACGAAATAGAGCCTGCGAAAGCTTGCACCTCCATTCGTTTGATGTCGATGCGGATGTAGTGCAAATCGCTCATTATGCCTAGAAGTATAGTCCAGTGGCGCCAATCAAAAGGTAATCTCGCCAGAAATTCATCTGTAACATACGCCTTGGACAGCCAATGGCTAATTGGATAGGCAGATGACCATGTTGTCACCTGGCAATCGCCAACCTTGTCCGAGTTATGATCAACGAGATCAGTAAACTGATCTTTATGACATGGAGTTACGTGAATGGATATAGTGTATTCAGTTATACCGTGCGAGTTCAAAGGAAGAATTTTGAAATTAATCAATGAGAACGGTGAAGAAATTGAATAACTTGGTGATGGCAATGAATTGGTTAGGTACATCAGATTTTATTCACTGTGTTCCTAACTAAATTTCAAGCTCTGTGACCGGAATCGTACAAAATCACTTGTGATTTATATCGACTATGAATTATATAATATGAAACCAGAAAGGAAGCAAATAATAAAAACACTCATTGTTCGGATTATATGACAGGTTTGCAATATGGAGCGAGCGCGTGGTTCGGAAGAATATCCTCCTCCTGTGAACCGTGATGAATAGAAACATTCTGACCAGTACTCACCGCGGGCTGAATGTAAGACAACGTTTCTCATCCTAAAGGTAAGAGCCTGATCATGGCCATCAATGGGATGCTCTAATTCACAAAATCCCATTAGTGTTACCGTTAATATTGCGAGTCTGGAATTTTTGAAAAATCGAACGTCTGGTTGAATTGAACATTGACGGTCACATTCCATGTATCGTCTGTGAACAATTCACCAGTCTGAAGCAGAGTAGAAATGTGACAATTTTACTGCTCAGAAATTAGGCTGAGTAGTTGTTCTTCTTATGCTGAAATGTTTTTGCATGTTTTATCATAATTTTAAATGATGAGACGTGTAAATAACAATAGTTACTATTTTTGAAATACCCGAAATATTTCGAATCATTCGGTCAGCACATCTGCAGCCTCGAGCTCAGTGTTCCAAACGATGTATCGGTTTATTTTAAACAAGGTGATTCGAAAGGAAAACCTTAGAGACTGGTAACTTTTGTCACAGTAGTAACTATCTGACTCGGATTATTCTACTTGTCAAGATAAAGTATACTAGGAAATGAACAAATTTAAGTTCTGTGGTCTTGTGAACCCCGTTATTTTCTTTGCGATGAATCAAGTTATCCCGTAAACAAGTGACTCTTTTGTTCTAGGAGGCTTGACCGAAATTCATATGACGGAAGTTTGTCTCTTAGCTTTACTCGCTTGCATATGACCAAACATTCTGAAGTCATTCAACTGGCTGCTCACACGGACGTGATTCACACAGAGTTTTATAGAATTTTCAATAACATAAACTGCTGTGAGCGGGTTTCTTTACTCAAGCAGCTACATCATATTCCAGGAACATCGGGTTTTAATTACACTCACGCCAGATCCTAGGATGGTAACATTGTGTTGCATTCGTCACCACTATTTTCATCCAAGAATAGAAGGCTTCCAGGCTTTCTTCTGTATTCATTCCAAATAGACACATGTTTAGTGTGCAGCGTTACCGGTTACTGTTTTTCTCAGTTTCACAAATATTGCCACAATTATTTACGCAAAAGATATTTGTCTCGATGAAGTCCCGATGAAGCCCTTTACGCCCAAAAAACCGGTAAAAAAGGAAATGTCATAATCCTACATTCCGATAATTTTTAATTCACAGTGGCTGGTTGGAGTGAAAATTGAGTGACCTTGATTTATATGAGACACAGTTGTCGGATTAATTTGTAACATGAATAGATCCAATTATAGTTTGCAATAATTATTTTGAGATTTACCGCAGGATTCATTGCACGAGGTGATTTCTTATTTGATGAACCGGTTTGGATCTAGTTGGTACCAGTTCTTATTCACCTAAGTGTCAGCCACACTCGTGTCTGGCGGAAAGAAACTGGGATGAGTGACATCCCAAAAGCAGACTCACCGTTTACGGTAAGCTCGTTCCGTAGGACATGGTCAACTGCTTCTGTAGGCAAAACTTGTATGGTAATTTCACGACAGCATTCTCCGCTCAATGCATCCGATTAGTATTCCAGAAACGTCTAATTTGTCAAATCAGAATGTCTTTCAGCGAAACCAAACTGATTCAGGGCAACTTGCCGTATCAGGTGACTAAAGAGGTTGCATACATTTGAAGTATGATCAAATATGTTTGTGTTTTAGGATTTCAGACTGGTGAACCCGCAATACTGCAAATAATAAAGTTTCACACTTGCCCCCACACCAGCTAAAGATTGAAATGTGATTGAAATGAAGTTACCGTTTTCGAGAAAAGTAAAGCTGTTCTTTTACGAGGCGAATGGGTTTCACGCATGGAACACGCAATGACTTATGTTCTTCTACGCATATTGGTAGACTATTAGCCTAAAAACGAAAATAACTCCCTCAGATCCGAAGTGAATCCATGTTATTAGAAGAAAAGTAATGATTAATAGGAAAAGTTATAATATTTACACTTAAAGATCAATTATATTTCTATTTTTGGTTTGCGTCTTATTGCATCTCTATGATCCTATTGGATACGGAAACTCAAATTTCAATAATCTATCACGTTTCAATCACCATTAGGATGTGGGACAGTCCGTATATCATAGGTTTCTTCCAGGGTGTCTTACTCTAAGTAAATAATGAATTGATTCCAAATGTCTATCGATTTTCGACAGTATCAGCCGCAGTTCTGTCGCCTGTCAATGTATTGAATAGTACACGCAAATTACGTGGCCTGCAAATCCGACCAAATTACGACGCAAAAGTCAAAACAATGTTTGTACAACGAAGAATACAGACGGAACTAAGGTGAGATACTTAGCGAGTGCATTTTGCTTGTAGGTGGAAACCACGAGTTGTTCAGATAATCGGGACATAAATGAATTACGACACTTGTTGGTAATGCGATGACGTACGTGGAGTTTCAGAATATAGTGTTTGATGGTTTAGCTGATTCAAATTCAGCTTTTCAGAAGACACTACTTACCATGATATCCATCCTACGGATATCCGTTTTGTTCAAAGTGGTTTTCTTATTCATGTTTGTTGAATACACATCGCTGACCCAAGCGCTATTGTGTAGAACCAAAACCACTGACCGACATTCGCCTTGAGATGTTTCGGTATTTTCCAGGATTGCATTAATCACCACTGTGTCCCTAAACGGATAATAAAAGGAAAGCAGTATTTCGGCTGTAGTTAGGGACGTATAGTTACGTAACATGCACAAACCAAATGAAACTGTTGCGTGATGCAATAATATGAAATCCTGTTTTACACAAAACATCAAAAGTGAGATTCAGCAGATACAGGATCATGAACAGTGAAATATGAGATGGTGTAAGATGTTAGCGTACACTGTAAAAGTGATACTCCGGAAATCTGTTGCAGTGATTTTAAAGAAGGCTACTCCTGATTATCTCGAAATGTGCCATCGAGCTCAAAGATACTACGATCGAAATAACAATGGCTGGCACTGAATTCATATTAAACATGATTGAAGTAAGAGATCAGTCGGAACAAGAAGCACATTTCTCTAGTATATGGTGAACATTGTTGGTAGGTTCTCATCTTCTTATGTGAGGACTGCAATGTGTGTGGCCGTCTATTGGAGGAACTAATGAAACGGGGTGCTTGTTGAAACATTTGACAACAATAAAGAATGTAGCTAATCCACTCTGTTGAAGCAGGAGGCTTGTGAACATTTCACCGAAAAGTGATTTTACCACTATCTGTGAGACAGAAAAATGATCCAATTTCTCAGTTGTCGAGATTATGGAATGTTTTGCAGCGTGCGTATTACGCGCAGAGCGATCAGAATAAAAAGATCCTCAAAACGTGCAAGTTTTATTAGAGCTTGTGTTTATTTCAGTAATAAGTGTAAGTCACTTTGATGAAATTTGCCTTGCGATAGCATGTGGGGTTGCATAATTTTAATCTCACAACGTGGAACCTTTCCCAAAGGCCGTTATATCTTATCAAAGGTTTCCCACCGGGGAAAAGCCAGATCGAGCAACAATCAGACTTTGCCATTCAAGATATAAATATATCCTAAAGACCGCCAGACAGCCGACGAAGAATGTATGTGTCTGTATGTCATTATTAAACAGTGTTTTTCCAAATACACTCACGGGCGAATTTTAAATGTCCCGAAAATTGTCATGTACTAGCAAAATATATTTTCCTTTTAACGTAATAATATTCCGCACTACCAAGTCAACTATAAAATGCCCTTTCTGCTCAATCTCAAACCCAAGAAAAATGAAAGAAAGTTTGTTTACACGAAATGATGTACATTTTCTTATGGTGCATCCAGGAGCGGACGTTCTCTTAAAATTACCGAAAAGTTTCCAGTGCAGCTTACCCTGGGTACACATCCAAAGTATTGGTCTGCATCACAAAACAGAGTTCGGTGATCGGTCGTTGCTCTTTTAAAATGCCAACTGATAGTGTTTCATTCATTTGGTTTCCTTCGAATCTGCCCTCTATTTGTATATCAACGCTCGAGTTTGTTTGAACTTCTGCACAATGTGTAAGCTTCACTTCGATCTCCACAATAATCTCTAGTAACGACTGATCACTTTTTTCCAACTAGAAAAGAAGAAAACAGGCAGGAGAATTGGTAGAAGCTTTATTTTAACAATATGATGAAGCTTCACCGAGAACCTAAATTTCCCGGTTTACGTGATAGCGTAAGATTTGCTCATGTTTTCGGCCAAGGCAGTTCACGATAATATATTCAGCATATTTTTATACCTTGCTAGCGACTGTGGAGCAATTTATCTGTTAAATTCATGCGGGCTCTGAGTCATCGATAAGACAGTGCACTTCAATTTTGCTGATGATGATAGTCAACTGTTTATCTTATGTCCATCAGGGTTGAACTCATTCTATACATAAGGTCCTCTCAAACTTTCGGTACTTTTACCTGTTACTCCAATATTTCGATCAATTCCAATGTTTGGAGACCAGAAAGAATGCTTTGCTGGGAGTTACAGAAGTCCAGTTGAAGTTCATCTTCAATTTACATATATGAGATTTCCAAGAGGCACTATACCCGTGCCATTGTCAGGTCTTGTTATAATCACTTCTTTATTCTTTTGTAACTCTCTTAGCATTTTAATATGACCTATTTTCAGTAAACCTCTCACTTTTGGTTTGGCCCCATTGTACTGGCGGTCGAGATTCGCCTCCACAACTCTTTGTATGTGCTCAGAAGAAATTTGTGCTTGCACTCAGTCTACCCTGGCTCACTCACCACCCAACGTCAGTTCCAAGAACATCCGAAAGCCCACATGTTGAGAACGTATTAGTCCATTCACACCTGGTCTACGGATAATCCTGTATCACACTCAGTGTTAACAATGATCCCTGACACGATTTTCGCTGATTACATCCCTTATGCATCTAGTCATATATATTGTATTGTATTAGCATGATTAGGAATCACTGAAAACGAGCTTGTTCGCTAACCTGTTTTTCAAATGTGCACTGGGAGATTTTTCGAACAATTCAAACAGGCCAATGACCTCGTGGTATTAAGGGAACTCAATAAGTATATTAAGTTCTCTACTTAACTGGCCATGGCGAGAACTCACGTTCAATTTCTTGATGACTGTATCAATCTATCAGTTTTCCCAAACAATACGGAACTATATTGAAACAGAATTGGATTCATATATCTTGTGTGTCGCTTCGGCGTCAAGCTCTCAATAAGCGTGATACTGTGTCTAGCCATCTCCTGAATTTAGAACGGACTTGTGGGTCATCTTACCGCTCCTCCCCTTTTCCTTTTCATTTGATTCATAAGATCCTAACCTTCTGTCCACAAGAAATTTTAAAAAATAATTTGAAACCGCTCTCGTTTTCACCGAATCACCAAAAAGAAAATTTGTGAAGCAATATTTACGATCTTTACAACAGTTCCCATATGACCAATACACCTTGTTCATTAGCATAATAGACAGTGTTACAATAACGCTCAAAAGTCACTAAAAGATTAGTCGCTGACTTTAGTCGCCAGAAGTTACCTTAGCTCAGTTGCTTTCTATTCACGTGAACCCATTTTTACCGTCTATACAAGCCACTCTACTACATCATGTGCCTTGTTTTCAATGAGTTCGGATTGTGTATTATGTCTGTGAGCCGCTCCCATACGCCTCTCGTATATTCTTTGCGCGCCATTTATGCATTTAATTATTTTGTATCATTTATCAGTGAAAGTCAGTCAATCCTCAGTGATTCATAACCTTGCAATAAATAATTACTCTGATCAATGTGGTTATTCAATAATTTTCACCTAACTTCGGCCTCAGCAACAAAAAGATATGTGGCGAATTGTAATCACACTTATCCTTTCAATCTTTCATTGACCACGAAGTTTTTTGTGTGACTTCGAGCGAAACATTTTGATGAACAGGCTTCTGTTATATTTATTCTCAATTGGATCTTTTTCAGTGGCGTCATTCAATTCGTGTCCTTATACAATACTGATAATGCTCGTTTGAGCAAAAACCAAAATAATGGTTGAGATTGCTCGTGGATACCGTAAAGCAGATGGATGAAAAAGTAGCACGCCTTGGGCTAGGAATACTGTTTCCTAGATTCTGTGTTAGAGGGGATATCGTGGAATAATCCGGTACCACAGTTACACCGATCCAATAAATTCGGTTTAGTAATAGTAAACGGTACGTTTTATTCAAAAGCAATAGTCGATTTTGTTCTCTTTTAAGTTTCACAAATTTTAACAAAACTCGGAATGCAAATATGAACATTTCCGGACCAGAATTGTTTATCAATAGATTTTTGGGCTTCCTAATCAACTATTATTTTTTTAATTTCCTCAATGGAGATTAAAAGTTTCAACAAGGAATATCATAAAGATACGAACTCTGTTGAACATATTGCCTTGCATTTCCATTTGTGACATGCGAATGTAACACTCTTTCAGTTTTAATTTATTCGCCAAAGCTTGTAAAAT
Organism: Fasciola hepatica; assembly: GCA_948099385.1. Taxonomy (NCBI): domain Eukaryota; kingdom Metazoa; phylum Platyhelminthes; class Trematoda; order Plagiorchiida; family Fasciolidae; genus Fasciola; species Fasciola hepatica. The sequence goes on from CANUEZ040000149.1 coordinate 196,376, forward strand.
ATTCATGTTAGTAGCAATCCAGTCGTGACCAATAAATAAACGCCAAATCAAATACGAGTTCAATCTCCTATTTTCAGGATAGTCGCGAAAAATCGTGATCAACTGGAGGTATATTTGGAAGATTTATGTGCGGTCGGCGGGTAAAGTAGTTGGGTGAGTTAATAAAAATGGGTGTTACCATTTTATGTGGGGAATATAATTCTCTCGGTAGCTAAGAGAAGGAAGATGCAGTTCATAAAGAGCACGAGACATTGCTTAAAACATCGATGTTTCCTTATTCCACATATGAACTTGCTTTCTAGGAAAATTGTTCAGAATGAGACGAATTGCTCTTTATTTCTTACTTTGTGTATTTTGGTGTGATGAGAAGTACCTTTACGTTAGCGAATCTGAATTCACAACGAGAATGAAAGATTTTTCTATGTCAACTGCTTCTTTTCACGCCAGCACAAACCACGGACGGGATCTGTGTGGGACAAATCTTCCCCTAAAACTTCCGTGCTTTCCACTGGTTCGACTGCACGGTATACGGAAGTGGTATTTTCAGCCACTACTACTACACCTAAGATATCCTGTCGATGGAAAGCAGTATTTTTTTCAATTTAATTCCCAATTTTCTTCTAGATTGCTATTTTGATCAACGTGGCTACAGCAGGCAAACAAACACGCTCTTCTTTACAATGCACAATATCTACGGGGAAAACTACAATTGAGAATTCTCGACTTTGCTACAATACGTCTGCAGACGATGATGGATCTGTAAGACAAAAGCGTGACGTACAAGGTGTAAGTGACACACACAACAAATCCCAAGTAGTATTGTGACTCATCGTTGTGGACCATTTGGTTCAGAAACTGTGTTGAACGAACAGAGAATATCTTGTAAATTAGTTTACGGTAGATCTCGACAAAATTCGGCTGCTTTAGGTGTTCCCATTTTTGCAACTGGTGAACCGCATTTTTACGGTGTCAGCAAGTCATGAATTTATTCCTGGTCTTCCATGCCAATCTAGTTATTTATTTCACACAAGGAAAAAGTTGTCAACCGATGAATAAAAAAGAAGTGACGCAAGTATGCGATGTATTTATCAAGTTTCGATGCAAAGTAGAAATTCGTCACTGAGCCACTGTTTGATCCCACCTCAACATCTTCAGCTCATTGACGACCACTTGCTAAACCCTCTGTCTCTGGTACCATTATTATTTTAGACTATGAGGTCTCAGATCCTCCTAATTTATTTATAATTTTCTCTCTTGTAGCACGACATTTTGCGATAAATTATCAACCCAAGCCGTTGCATATAAGCTCTGCCATCATCCACGTAGATCCACTTTCTCAGATTAAACAAAATAGAAGCCCTTTTCCCGTTCTAGTTTAAACTCAATTTGCGAACTGGCCTTCCCGTAATCATTCCCTCGGGGATATTCTTTTTTACAGGAACAAGGGCAACCAAATCTCTCTCCCTTTTCAAAGCATTACCATTCAATTTGAGGTTATTGAAAATGACTTTATTTATTGCACCCAAATGCAGACGAACATGCAAATATAGTGCAACGTGGGTTTGTTAATTTGACGTTCAGATGGCAACACATTCATAATATGTAGACTAGAGCGTGCATTTTTGACAAAACCGATATCGATGTCTGCTCTACGTACTAAAAACCAAGTTTGACACTCGTGAACCGAGCCAAATGTGTGCATTCCCAGACTCGAACATACCCAAACGGCAGTGAAGTTTCTTATGATTTAAGGGTATCAAACCAAATGAGACGAGCTGGTTTGTCTAAGTATGAACGAAATTTAGAAAAAAAATATGTAGGTGTATTTAAGCCACTCCAATATACTTACGGCATTAACCGATTGGCGCTCTTCTCAGGTTGGACGAATTAATACATGAAATTTTTGATTTCCTCCCCAAAATATCATATTCTTACCAAACGTTTCTTCTCACGAAATTTTGAACACAGTCATTTTAACTGATGAGATTAAAAAATATTCATCATTTTTCCCTACAGATACATATGTCCGTGTCCAATTTTACCGGAAATCTTTGTTTGAACAAACCAAAGTCAACAACAATCAAGATTTTCATTCCCCCGATGAGGACAATACATTATTCTTCTCTTTCGGTGACGTGCCCAAAACCCCTCAACTCTAATAAACCTCAGTGCACAGTGAAAGTTGTCCGCCTAACAAACGGGATGTATGTGGATTTCAAAGCAAGTGTACAGAGCTTTACTGAATTCAACACAACCCAGCAAAATAGAGTTAAGATCAATTTTATGGAAATCACATTTGCAGATGAGGAAAACGCACATCTCCAATGAATGAGGTGCCACTTTTCGTCTAGAACACAAGGAAAAAGGATATAATATGATTTGCAATGTCGTCTAACATTTGTTCCAGTTGGATTCCCCAGCACGTAAAAGTGTGTCAGATGTGGACTAAGTGCAAAGAACTAAAAAAAAGTGTTTTTTATGCAAGAGTATTCCTAATTAGTGCCTGCGTAGAAGAATTTTCGATAGAAGAATTAAAAACCAAAAATTGCTATGCAGAACAGATGGTGCAAATTTGAGGGACTTGTTATTTGATATGGGAATTTAGAAGAGCCCGATTTCAACATTTCGGGGCTCAGTATCAGTATTGTATAAGGACACGAATTGAATGACGCCACTGAAAAAGATCCAATTGAGAATAAATATAACAGAAGCCTGTTCATCAAAATGTTTCGCTCGAAGTCACACAAAAAACTTCGTGGTCAATGAAAGATTGAAAGGATAAGTGTGATTACAATTCGCCACATATCTTTTTGTTGCTGAGGCCGAAGTTAGGTGAAAATTATTGAATAACCACATTGATCAGAGTAATTATTTATTGCAAGGTTATGAATCACTGAGGATTGACTGACTTTCACTGATAAATGATACAAAATAATTAAATGCATAAATGGCGCGCAAAGAATATACGAGAGGCGTATGGGAGCGGCTCACAGACATAATACACAATCCGAACTCATTGAAAACAAGGCACATGATGTAGTAGAGTGGCTTGTATAGACGGTAAAAATGGGTTCACGTGAATAGAAAGCAACTGAGCTAAGGTAACTTCTGGCGACTAAAGTCAGCGACTAATCTTTTAGTGACTTTTGAGCGTTATTGTAACACTGTCTATTATGCTAATGAACAAGGTGTATTGGTCATATGGGAACTGTTGTAAAGATCGTAAATATTGCTTCACAAATTTTCTTTTTGGTGATTCGGTGAAAACGAGAGCGGTTTCAAATTATTTTTTAAAATTTCTTGTGGACAGAAGGTTAGGATCTTATGAATCAAATGAAAAGGAAAAGGGGAGGAGCGGTAAGATGACCCACAAGTCCGTTCTAAATTCAGGAGATGGCTAGACACAGTATCACGCTTATTGAGAGCTTGACGCCGAAGCGACACACAAGATATATGAATCCAATTCTGTTTCAATATAGTTCCGTATTGTTTGGGAAAACTGATAGATTGATACAGTCATCAAGAAATTGAACGTGAGTTCTCGCCATGGCCAGTTAAGTAGAGAACTTAATATACTTATTGAGTTCCCTTAATACCACGAGGTCATTGGCCTGTTTGAATTGTTCGAAAAATCTCCCAGTGCACATTTGAAAAACAGGTTAGCGAACAAGCTCGTTTTCAGTGATTCCTAATCATGCTAATACAATACAATATATATGACTAGATGCATAAGGGATGTAATCAGCGAAAATCGTGTCAGGGATCATTGTTAACACTGAGTGTGATACAGGATTATCCGTAGACCAGGTGTGAATGGACTAATACGTTCTCAACATGTGGGCTTTCGGATGTTCTTGGAACTGACGTTGGGTGGTGAGTGAGCCAGGGTAGACTGAGTGCAAGCACAAATTTCTTCTGAGCACATACAAAGAGTTGTGGAGGCGAATCTCGACCGCCAGTACAATGGGGCCAAACCAAAAGTGAGAGGTTTACTGAAAATAGGTCATATTAAAATGCTAAGAGAGTTACAAAAGAATAAAGAAGTGATTATAACAAGACCTGACAATGGCACGGGTATAGTGCCTCTTGGAAATCTCATATATGTAAATTGAAGATGAACTTCAACTGGACTTCTGTAACTCCCAGCAAAGCATTCTTTCTGGTCTCCAAACATTGGAATTGATCGAAATATTGGAGTAACAGGTAAAAGTACCGAAAGTTTGAGAGGACCTTATGTATAGAATGAGTTCAACCCTGATGGACATAAGATAAACAGTTGACTATCATCATCAGCAAAATTGAAGTGCACTGTCTTATCGATGACTCAGAGCCCGCATGAATTTAACAGATAAATTGCTCCACAGTCGCTAGCAAGGTATAAAAATATGCTGAATATATTATCGTGAACTGCCTTGGCCGAAAACATGAGCAAATCTTACGCTATCACGTAAACCGGGAAATTTAGGTTCTCGGTGAAGCTTCATCATATTGTTAAAATAAAGCTTCTACCAATTCTCCTGCCTGTTTTCTTCTTTTCTAGTTGGAAAAAAGTGATCAGTCGTTACTAGAGATTATTGTGGAGATCGAAGTGAAGCTTACACATTGTGCAGAAGTTCAAACAAACTCGAGCGTTGATATACAAATAGAGGGCAGATTCGAAGGAAACCAAATGAATGAAACACTATCAGTTGGCATTTTAAAAGAGCAACGACCGATCACCGAACTCTGTTTTGTGATGCAGACCAATACTTTGGATGTGTACCCAGGGTAAGCTGCACTGGAAACTTTTCGGTAATTTTAAGAGAACGTCCGCTCCTGGATGCACCATAAGAAAATGTACATCATTTCGTGTAAACAAACTTTCTTTCATTTTTCTTGGGTTTGAGATTGAGCAGAAAGGGCATTTTATAGTTGACTTGGTAGTGCGGAATATTATTACGTTAAAAGGAAAATATATTTTGCTAGTACATGACAATTTTCGGGACATTTAAAATTCGCCCGTGAGTGTATTTGGAAAAACACTGTTTAATAATGACATACAGACACATACATTCTTCGTCGGCTGTCTGGCGGTCTTTAGGATATATTTATATCTTGAATGGCAAAGTCTGATTGTTGCTCGATCTGGCTTTTCCCCGGTGGGAAACCTTTGATAAGATATAACGGCCTTTGGGAAAGGTTCCACGTTGTGAGATTAAAATTATGCAACCCCACATGCTATCGCAAGGCAAATTTCATCAAAGTGACTTACACTTATTACTGAAATAAACACAAGCTCTAATAAAACTTGCACGTTTTGAGGATCTTTTTATTCTGATCGCTCTGCGCGTAATACGCACGCTGCAAAACATTCCATAATCTCGACAACTGAGAAATTGGATCATTTTTCTGTCTCACAGATAGTGGTAAAATCACTTTTCGGTGAAATGTTCACAAGCCTCCTGCTTCAACAGAGTGGATTAGCTACATTCTTTATTGTTGTCAAATGTTTCAACAAGCACCCCGTTTCATTAGTTCCTCCAATAGACGGCCACACACATTGCAGTCCTCACATAAGAAGATGAGAACCTACCAACAATGTTCACCATATACTAGAGAAATGTGCTTCTTGTTCCGACTGATCTCTTACTTCAATCATGTTTAATATGAATTCAGTGCCAGCCATTGTTATTTCGATCGTAGTATCTTTGAGCTCGATGGCACATTTCGAGATAATCAGGAGTAGCCTTCTTTAAAATCACTGCAACAGATTTCCGGAGTATCACTTTTACAGTGTACGCTAACATCTTACACCATCTCATATTTCACTGTTCATGATCCTGTATCTGCTGAATCTCACTTTTGATGTTTTGTGTAAAACAGGATTTCATATTATTGCATCACGCAACAGTTTCATTTGGTTTGTGCATGTTACGTAACTATACGTCCCTAACTACAGCCGAAATACTGCTTTCCTTTTATTATCCGTTTAGGGACACAGTGGTGATTAATGCAATCCTGGAAAATACCGAAACATCTCAAGGCGAATGTCGGTCAGTGGTTTTGGTTCTACACAATAGCGCTTGGGTCAGCGATGTGTATTCAACAAACATGAATAAGAAAACCACTTTGAACAAAACGGATATCCGTAGGATGGATATCATGGTAAGTAGTGTCTTCTGAAAAGCTGAATTTGAATCAGCTAAACCATCAAACACTATATTCTGAAACTCCACGTACGTCATCGCATTACCAACAAGTGTCGTAATTCATTTATGTCCCGATTATCTGAACAACTCGTGGTTTCCACCTACAAGCAAAATGCACTCGCTAAGTATCTCACCTTAGTTCCGTCTGTATTCTTCGTTGTACAAACATTGTTTTGACTTTTGCGTCGTAATTTGGTCGGATTTGCAGGCCACGTAATTTGCGTGTACTATTCAATACATTGACAGGCGACAGAACTGCGGCTGATACTGTCGAAAATCGATAGACATTTGGAATCAATTCATTATTTACTTAGAGTAAGACACCCTGGAAGAAACCTATGATATACGGACTGTCCCACATCCTAATGGTGATTGAAACGTGATAGATTATTGAAATTTGAGTTTCCGTATCCAATAGGATCATAGAGATGCAATAAGACGCAAACCAAAAATAGAAATATAATTGATCTTTAAGTGTAAATATTATAACTTTTCCTATTAATCATTACTTTTCTTCTAATAACATGGATTCACTTCGGATCTGAGGGAGTTATTTTCGTTTTTAGGCTAATAGTCTACCAATATGCGTAGAAGAACATAAGTCATTGCGTGTTCCATGCGTGAAACCCATTCGCCTCGTAAAAGAACAGCTTTACTTTTCTCGAAAACGGTAACTTCATTTCAATCACATTTCAATCTTTAGCTGGTGTGGGGGCAAGTGTGAAACTTTATTATTTGCAGTATTGCGGGTTCACCAGTCTGAAATCCTAAAACACAAACATATTTGATCATACTTCAAATGTATGCAACCTCTTTAGTCACCTGATACGGCAAGTTGCCCTGAATCAGTTTGGTTTCGCTGAAAGACATTCTGATTTGACAAATTAGACGTTTCTGGAATACTAATCGGATGCATTGAGCGGAGAATGCTGTCGTGAAATTACCATACAAGTTTTGCCTACAGAAGCAGTTGACCATGTCCTACGGAACGAGCTTACCGTAAACGGTGAGTCTGCTTTTGGGATGTCACTCATCCCAGTTTCTTTCCGCCAGACACGAGTGTGGCTGACACTTAGGTGAATAAGAACTGGTACCAACTAGATCCAAACCGGTTCATCAAATAAGAAATCACCTCGTGCAATGAATCCTGCGGTAAATCTCAAAATAATTATTGCAAACTATAATTGGATCTATTCATGTTACAAATTAATCCGACAACTGTGTCTCATATAAATCAAGGTCACTCAATTTTCACTCCAACCAGCCACTGTGAATTAAAAATTATCGGAATGTAGGATTATGACATTTCCTTTTTTACCGGTTTTTTGGGCGTAAAGGGCTTCATCGGGACTTCATCGAGACAAATATCTTTTGCGTAAATAATTGTGGCAATATTTGTGAAACTGAGAAAAACAGTAACCGGTAACGCTGCACACTAAACATGTGTCTATTTGGAATGAATACAGAAGAAAGCCTGGAAGCCTTCTATTCTTGGATGAAAATAGTGGTGACGAATGCAACACAATGTTACCATCCTAGGATCTGGCGTGAGTGTAATTAAAACCCGATGTTCCTGGAATATGATGTAGCTGCTTGAGTAAAGAAACCCGCTCACAGCAGTTTATGTTATTGAAAATTCTATAAAACTCTGTGTGAATCACGTCCGAGTGAGCAGCCAGTTGAATGATTTCAGAATGTTTGGTCATATGCAAGCGAGTAAAGCTAAGAGACAAACTTCCGTCATATGAATTTCGGTCAAGCCTCCTAGAACAAAAGAGTCACTTGTTTACGGGATAACTTGATTCATCGCAAAGAAAATAACGGGGTTCACAAGACCACAGAACTTAAATTTGTTCATTTCCTAGTATACTTTATCTTGACAAGTAGAATAATCCGAGTCAGATAGTTACTACTGTGACAAAAGTTACCAGTCTCTAAGGTTTTCTTTCGAATCAACTTGTTTACAAAACACCGATACATCGTTTGGAACACTGAGCTCGAGGCTGCAGATGTGCTGACCGAATGATTCGAAATATTTCGGGTATTTCAAAATAGTAACTATTGTTATTTACACGTCTCATCATTTAAAATTATGATAAAACATGCAAAAACATTTCAGCATAAGAAGAACAACTACTCAGCCTAATTTCTGAGCAGTAAAATTGTCACATTTCTACTCTGCTTCAGACTGGTGAATTGTTCACAGACGATACATGGAATGTGACCGTCAATGTTCAATTCAACCAGACGTTCGATTTTTCAAAAAATTCCAGACTCGCAATATTAACGGTAACACTAATGGGATTTTGTGAATTAGAGCATCCCATTGATGGCCATGAGCAGGCTCTTACCTTTGGGCTCTTACCTCTCACTCGGGGGAAAAATACCTAATGTAATGTGATTTAACTGTATAGTTTCTGTTCTGATTATATAAACAGTTAATCGTTGTCCGATTACTCCAGTGAGTATGAGCAATTTCTACGCGACAGGAAAACTTCATGGTATACATGGCACTCGATGGTGTTAATAAAGTTGCTTCGTGCCACATCTAACCCTGGTTAAAACACATATAAATCTCATTTTTTCGGGTATTAGTTGAAAATACGACCGAAATAAGGTAATATCTACCCATTTATTTTCCACTTACATTTTTCTGCTCACATCAGTCGGACACTCCATACCAGACCCAACTTCGCCCAAATCTGCGTTCTCTAGCCGGATGCCTTCTTCAGCAACACAAATCAAACTTGTCTGTGTAAGACATCCAAAATTTTGCAGGTGTATACGATATACGAGCAGGACAGATTGGTAAGTACTTTGGTCGTCTGTCGTCTCCCCTTCTGAATAGATTTCCGCCGCTCGTAGGTCAAAGTGACACAGCTAGGAAAAAGATAAATTGATGATTTCAAGCAAATTAGAAACAAAAAACAACCTGATATGATCGCATATCATTTCACAGAAATATTCAGAAGAAGTGGTTATCGTTTCATTCCTGAATTTACACTAGAATTCGTGACGTTACACTAGAATTCCTCCCGTAAGTATCCTAAAAACTTAATAACCTAAAATATCGGTTTTGTTAGGATTTGCTGTGACGTTTGAACTCATGGTCATGCTGATCACTCTTCAAATAAGTGCTTAATTACATTCATTTTTATCAATTTTCAAGGAGGATCTATGAAAACGCTATTTGGAGGTGGACGTTATGTAATCTGGAGTTGGGTACAAAAACTCTGAATTTGGTATAGTGTGATCCGATCTGACCAACACTCACCATCTCAGATCTCACCGACCAGTCTTTTCTGCCAAATGTATCTTTCACAAGCTCACAAATAACTAAAGCCAGTCAAGAAGTAGTGCAAAATAAAGCGGAATATTGAGTTTATATATCTGAATTTGTACCGTTTATTGAGAAAAATACCAAAAATAAACATAACGAGAAGTCTGTCGGCTCATGATGATGTGAGCTCCTCTGGCGAGTGTTGCAGTGCTTGCAGTTTTTTTCTCCAGTTAGTCATGGAAACCAATAACCAATGAGAAAATGACAGATGCATTGACTTATCCGGTTGACTTCATAGTTCGTGAAATTAGGTTAGCTTTTTACTCACTGGTGATATAGACTGATTGACTCAACTCTAACGGGCTCATCATGTTCATGTGAGACAATCTGCGTATTGAGTCCCACACGTGTGAGCCAATATAGCACAGCACATGAACGCGAACTACTGCATTTGCATCAGATTGATTAGAGCCTGACTGGAATATCACATGAACGGTGACAGAAAGCGAAATGGGATGCAATGTAGGATCCAACTTTATTTCCCCAGTTCTTGAATCGATCGAGATCTTATCAAATCCGGTAGAATCATCCCCAATCCAGAAGCGTACATCACCCGAAGACTCCATGTCGTCTAACTGTAGACGAACGACGGACAGTCGACGTGTCTTCGTTGCTCGATTAAGTGTAACGTGATAAACTGATTCGGTGAAGACAATTGCCTGAACAGCTGTAGGTATGGGAGGAAATATTCACACATGACAATCCTCTGACTCTGGTTAACTTATAGGACAAAGAAATCAGTTCAAAATGGAGTCATCTGTTTAGTCACTCATATAGTCCAATGGGATAGAAAGGTGACTGAATGGCATATGAACAAAGTTTATTAGCTGTGATTCACATACAACACTGCTGAATTGGACTCACAAGCTATGTGCTGAGCTGACAGTGCTATCTCAATATGACTACTTAATAATTAAGGTTAGAAAAAGTTGAGTAATAACACATTTGGTGAGAAGAACCAGAGATCATGAATATGAAACATACAATATTCAATTTGATTGTAGAGTTAGACGTTGTATTGCATTAAAAACGTACATACCGTATTGCATATAAATCGAGAGCAGTGCAACTTTAAGAACACTAGCGAACATGGTGACTTCACCAGTAACGAGTGAAAGGCTCCAAGTTAAAGCAACCCAAAATTACAGGACATTTCGGCTATTCAAACATCACACACCAATTTTTCGAGTTCCCAAAATGTCATTGGTTTAGAACCAACCAACCACTGACCATTAGAGGGATAGGAACTTATTTGATGCGGAGAGAAATCCCGTAAAAACCTATCAGAATGGAGGTGAAGAGCCTGAGAAGACAGATTAGTGGTTGTAATAGTAAAACGGGGTGGGAGTACATCCAAGATTTTCCTTCTCCTGTGTCCGGCGGTGTGTCCGATTCATATGCAATGGTAGAGAGAATGAGGAACAACGTCACCAGTGAATGGATCCCCATTGCTTGGTACCCTGAATTTGCATTGGTTACTCGCAGGGACAGAAATCAGCATCTGAGCACTGCACGCAAAACTGACAATAACGTAATCAGTAAAACAAACCTTGGTAGCAAGTAGTCAAACTTTACTTGGGGAAATTTCAAGTGCAGTGACATTTTCCTGAAAATCAACAAAATATTCCGAACTACATTCGAAAACGTTGTATTCACACCTGTACGTTCTGAACTGGACAAATAGCACACCTTCCGAATTTCTACTCTTTGAATATTGGCGTGCGTAACAGCACTAATCTGCTCCTAAATAGACAATGAGGCCTCAGATCTAACACAGGCATGCATTGGATCAGCAGTACAAGTGTCGAGGTTAAACATAGTAAAGTGCTAGTTGTTTGCAATCCTTAAATCCTGGAAAGTGCTGAGTACGAACACAAAATGGGCTATGAGCACTGACAAGCCCCTAACCCATACTGAGCAAAACATCTTTCAGCGCCCAGTGCTTCACTAAGCGACGGCATATTTTCGACCGTCATGTATGAAAAAAACGCAGAAAAGCGTATTTAATGTCAATCCCAAGCTAGATTCATCCTCTCACTCCCTATTTCCTTTTTGACAAATAAAAAGAGGTGAATTTGGTGCGTCGTATGACATTTGATTGCATTGACACTGACGAATGTACACAATTTTTGCTTGCAGAATAGGTATTGAAAACATGGGAACGAGTAGGGCGAGCCGTATGTTGCAAAACGACAGAAGAACGTAACCTATCTCAATAGATCAACTTTGAGAACACTGGCAGGTACTCACCGATGATCATAGGGATGGACCTGGTTTCCATCAACTCTAATTCGGTCATCGTATTTTATTTGAAACTACTGGCCTTCACCTAAAATTGATTTGACCCCCGACTAGAAATTAGCTGTGCATTTGTAACTGTGTGGTCAACAGACTGGCAGTAGGGTAAATCGGGTGAGCATTTGTTTACGTACACAAGAGTGGAATTGCTTCTTCACGTTTATTCTGATTGTCAGGCAATGAGAAATGTCTTGGTTGTTGGTGTACTTTTCCACTGTTCCATAGAAAAGTGAGACCGAGAGAACACCATCAAACTCACATTTTTCCGAGTCATGTAAAATTACAAAAGAAGCTAGCATTGTCCTGATTGGCGTGACAAATATTATGGAACTATGAGACACGAAAATAACAGCTATCACTTCCCTTACTAACAAATAAAGGAATTCAAGCCAAGGATTGTTCAATAAACCACCACAGAAACTATCTGACCTGATCGAGCCAAAAACAAAAACTTCAAACCAGATGCTGGTTGTGCGGGCACAGAAATTCATGACATTGCTGTGAGTGTGAGAGGCAAGAATGGAGATAGTCGAACTGATTGCCGTACAACACAAGGCTCTTTTCTCTCACACTTTTCTGTAGAAACACCAAGATGCAACTGGTTGTAGATGATCATAGTTCGGGAAACATTTTCTGCAAGGTTGACCAGTTGATAGCCCACTATCTCAAAGCCGATTTAGGGCTTGCGTTCGCGTTGGGTAGACATGGACATCTGTCAACCCGTTACACTTGGAAACACCTTGCGAGTTTTCATATTCGTTTACTCCCGGAACAATGGGAGTTCCGATCATTTGATGTATTTAAGATGCACTTCAGACCAAGTGGCGGTAGACTGTATGTAGTGCTTATGAAATTCACTAGCCCCGTACAAATTCCTGGACATATGACCCGACACAGGCATTCGCATTGTTACTTTGGAGCATGAAAAAGGATTATTTAGAAAAGCTTGAATATTATATATATTTTAAAGTGTGGTAAAAATTACAATTCACTTTATTCATCAATTAACATCTCTGAACCCAACAGATGGGCTGATTTTGCTTACAAATAGATCACTTATATGCAAGTTAGGAGGAACCAAGAATCACTACAATTGATCTAACGATCGCGATGTCATTGCGCTGCTCGATGGAGATTTCTCGGTCGATTACCTTGTTAGTAATTCATGTGGTTTTATTTGGTACACATACCCTTTACTTTAAGGTCAAATCAGCGTCATCCGTTCGCAGTACACGAGGGCCAATGATCTTGCGCAAATGATTTTCAGATGCTTTGACTATAATGAGGAACATAGAAATTCCCATGGCCTCTCAGCTCGGTCATTGTCACAAAGGTTTTTTCTCAGTCGCGGTAATCGAAATCCAACATGGTGACCTACAGCCGGATCATCAGAAGTTAAACACTTGTCTGTAAACATTCGTAAATTGGCCTAACAATCGCCAAAGGTATCGGTGTTTAAATACGAACAATCTTGAGAGTGGCCTGCTTCAGCGTATACTCAACTGTTGACAGATAAGCGAATATCACGGGTACACCACAGATCACTGCAGTTATCAAAAGCCAAACAAACATTCAGTGCATGAGGAGACTCATGCGATATCCGAAATGCAATAAAATGCAGCAGCCCAGATAACAGAAAAAATCAACGTGGATTATAGGCGCTCAAATACCGAAGGTTTTGGCTTTGAGTTGACACAGTCATGTTAGAGCATCTTGTGAGTTGAAGGTACGAAACCCATACCCAATATGTCCACACAGTGTTTGCAGCCGTCCAGAAAAGCGTGCATTTATACTGGATATTCATTTACAGGAGATGTCTTCCCTTTAAATTCAGCGTCCAAAATTTGTCAAACCGGAGAAAAGTCACTACCAACAATTTCACAAAACAAAACAATGAGCTCTAGGGACCAAAAGAAGAGAGATTTGCCCAAATGTACACAAATTTTCCTAGATTAATTGGTTGAATGATGGCCGCAATCGACTGAAGTTGAATTTACCTGAATCCCACGATCAACTTGAATGCAGGGGCATAATGCTGAAATCAAATTCTCTATGCTACACCCATAAACAAGAAGCGATCAGAGAGAACTGTGCGATCTAATAAATTGAGCACCGTTTTCAATTAGGAAGTGCAAAGATGTGAGGCCTATAACTTCCGCGTTCATGTTCTAAAATCTGTCCAATACTGCTTTTTTGACAAACACCAATTGACTGGACCAGGTCAAATAATGTCAGGGTACAAAGTGGCTTTATTCTTTACTGAGTGAATTTTCAACGTTCTATACATATACCAAACAGGAATTAAATTGATGATGTGTGAGTTTTTTTAATGGTTTCAGAGGAATCATGGTGCATGCGATTGGGTGAAATTTACCGTTTTGCCTTTTTAGGTATGTGAGTGACAGGAACTGGTCTCCAGCGGAGAACGATCGTGTTCCGATGCATTCGGTAAAACGTATCACCAGAGGTCCGATTAAGTAGGAATCGCAATAGCTTTTTTACTGACTATCAACTGTGGTCAAATGATTTAAGTGATCTCTGTAGTCGTTTATTCCGACTCACCCGTTGCGAAGAGCTCAAACAACAGAGCTTTTCCCCACTGTTTCACATCTGAGATAATTGGAGCTTCCATGAATTTTTCTGAATTCAGTCTGTCCAGTTTGTTTTATTTAAGTGACCCAAATACGTGGTTCGCTTAGCTTGTATATGATTTTCGCTCACAAAAGTAACCTATTTCTGCTGCTTAAATGTTTCCATATAAGGCGATGAAAACCCAGTGCACTGGATGTAAATTGACTGTATTGGGAAAAATATATCGAAATAGAAATTCAACTACCTTGACAGATGATTGCAGCAAATTGGGACATTAGGATTGTAGAACTGAATAGAACCGGTTGTCACAATCATTTCTGTATTAGTATCGGATTCATGGGTTGATTTTCTATGGCAAATCCTCAGCCAGAAGAATGGGTATGCATAACGTGGCGTGACTTGCAATGGGTCTTAGGGTGAGCCTCGGTGATATGGTGATCAAAGCTGGCACCAACCCAGCACAGGAAATTGACGAAATCGCAGTTGAAAGAACTTCTGGACTAATATCTGAGACCAGGTTGTTGTTCCTACACTTTATTGTCTTCGCTGGTACTTTATTGTCTGTCTGATTTTTTGAATTGGTGCTCATCACGGACCTGAACGTTGAAGTAGCCATCAACTCTGGACTTGGGGCTGATCAGCTTAGGCTGGGAATAGCGGCCTAATGAAGTGCAATGTATAATCATCGTCGAGCAGAACTCTTAGTACCCCTTTCCTGCATTCATCTAGTAAAATTATTTTGGATAGCCGACCGTTTCTGTCACCGTGTTCATTTGTTAGATTTCCCACTTTGATGGCATGGTGGCAGAACTAAAGGTTGGTTCAGGGAGACTCGATTTCAACTGCTGTCTATTTGCCTAACTATTTTGTTCACGAAAGCACACTTCATCACACCAAACCAAGGAGCAGCTTCACTTTTATGGCTATCGCTTGATACATAAGAGATGTAGTCGAGGGAATACAGGTCAAGAAACAGCTATGGTTTATGTCGAAGATTCATAACACATGGAGAGATAGTCATTCATTTGGGAACATCCGGAAGATTTGTGATGAATACTTACCAACCGAATATTTATGCTTCTGCAAAAATCCGAGCTTGACCTGTGTGACTATAAAATGTTTGTTCGTCTTCGTATTTGCGTTGGGTTCTGTGCACCGCTCATATTCGCGATAGCGACCTCCAGTTGTTGATTGGGCTATTGTTTCACGTTCGGTACCACAACAGTTGCCTTGTGCCATTCAGTCCCGCAATCCAGTAATTCTGGTCTCCATTTATTTCTGCAGTTTTGAACTGCGGTGCGTCGCTTGTGATCTTTCAGAGGAGCACAAAACTGCGGTTACCCTAGTATAGAAGTGATCAATGAATTGGTGTTTGACCGTGTTCGGTCAAAGAATGGAACTATCGTAGAAAGAGAGGAATTATGTCAGCAGCAGCGCGGTAACTCACGGGATATTTCAGCCTTTATTCCTCAGGTGCCGAGACAAAATTGTCGATGTGATTTCGGTGATCAGCTTGAAGCTGAACTCCGTGATTACTTAGTTGAAGACAATAACTGCTCCCAAGTGCAACCGATCTACCGATTCCATAATCTCCGTTACAGAGTGTGCGTTCTGTGTATTCGGACAATACACGGATGTGAATGAACTTCCTTATACTACTGCCAAAGTTCTGCTGTGTTTCATTTGGGAAGTCACGCTATGTGTTTTCAGAACCTTCAAATTCCAGTTTAAATCTAACTACTCGTTTCCGTAAGCAGAAATTTGCACGCACTCCATGTTCTATGATCAATTTGTTTGATAATCGTGAATCTTGTGCTAAATTGCTTTCCCTAATAATTTGTTACTTTTGAAGTTAACATAACCACATACTGGGTAAACTGAGATATATTCGGACCGTGTACATACAGTCAACCATTTCATTTCAAATCTGGATCTGAATCTTTTGAAAACCTCTCCCAACATCTGTCCCTCAGTGACGGATTCAGTTCATCGACAGATTACTCGTTCGTTTCTCACTGGTCAGTTCGGACATTGGCATTGTCGAGCCGTTCGTTTCCATAGGTGTACTGTGTCCCGCTGTTCGCAATGTTAATTTGAAACAAACTGATATTGTTATCGAGGGAGTCGCTGGATATACCTAACTTAACTCGGTTTCGTGTATTGCTCCAGTAACTGATCACACGGGATATTCCTTTCACCGCACCATCATCACTACTGAGAGAAAACCTTCTGCACTTTGTTTGAAGCCCAGTAAAAATAAAAACGTCTATATTTCTCTGTTATCACAGAAGCACGTAATCAGTCACATGATTGAACTCTAAGGTGCTTTTACGCGTGCGGATGGGATAAAAAGACCCCGTATTGTTGAATGTAGTTGAAGATCTCGATTGGAAGCGTTGAACAGCCTTTTGTGGAATTTGTGACTTTTCAAGGGGATACACCCGTTGTTCATCAGTTGAAATCCAGTGGAGAAACTAATAGAATCGTGGTGAGTATTGCGTCACTTTCAGTACGAGACTTCGTCAGCTTACATGCACCATTGTGGGACCAGAGTTTATACTGTCTCACTTTCAAAGCCCCAGCCACATCTAACCTGAAGGACACAAACCTACTGATTCCGTTAAACGTAATTCTCACGAGTTCGCTGCTTTCGTTATAATTCGGATTACATGCCCAATGAAATAACGTTGTTTCGTTTACTTAAACTATCGTTTGAATATACAGCCTACTGATGAACTGCTCATTTGCACCGATCACGTACACACAAGGTCGTGAAGTGTTACCATAATTTTTACTTGTATGTTTGGCTTATATTCCATTTGCTTTTTTACTTGTGATATAGTTGTAGTGGTTGAAGTGACCGAACTGAAATCAAAAGACACTCGAACCGATACTGGAATGTACTGGTTCTCTGGTACACACAGCACTGCATTCACATGGGCATGATATATGTAACTGAGAAGGTATGCACCCAGGTACATGATTGGTAGACACTAACTTATAAAATGTTGTCAAGCGATGTGGATATGGATCATGCGTGCGAGACATTTGTACTATATCCAAACGATATCCACCATGTCCGCATAATATCGAAGGTTTCACTAACATAAGTCATACGGGTTCGGTGAATTCGGCCGTGTGGAAGTTCACGGGCGATGATCGGAGTGTAAACTGAATAAGCGAGCAGAGGTTGGTTTAAACGGGATTCCTCGTGCTTCATGAGATTACAGTAATCTTGTTTGTTTTCGTATCCTACTGAGTTTTCGATCATACATCAGCTCCAAAGTAGCAAACGATATACCCCACAGCACTATCTGAGGTATTACTATTCCATGGGGTCTGTATGGATAAATACTCTAAACATTGCATTCGATGTTTCTCTTAGACCCTTTCAGTCTATGTCGAATTATGCCAAGAAAGAACTGGAGGGGGTAGAATGCTATCAGAAATATGTCAATATCCGTAAACCCACATAAAATTTATGATAACAGAGCTATTACGGCACTTTTGCAAGTTTAACGTCGACAACCTACCAACGATTTCGACTACGCTGTGTTATTGATCAATAAAACTCTACCATAACCCGCGGTTCATTTAAAATGTGGCTTCCCATGTGAAATTTACTTTTGCGACAGTATAATTCAGTTATTTTTCTTCAGCCAAGCAGGGTTATTTCTTGTATTTTGTTATAAAAAACCTCAAAACGAAAACTATCTTTCCGTTCATTCACTCCCATCAGTTACAGATCTGTAAGGTTGGTTAGACGTTACTTCGCGGTTTCCTTAGTAAACGCGTGCTTCGGTTCTTTGCACTGCGTGGACCACCTGCACGTTACTCTAATGCTCGGCACTGTACGAATATTTTAACCAGAACAGTATTCTCCACGACCCGTGAGAACGAGAAGGTGATTGGGAGAGATAGTGGTTAGCGTGCATTTGGGAGCGTGTGTGAGGGCGTGCGCAAGAGCAACGGTCAAATGGCAACCGCGCTTGGCAGTCAGCGTTCAGTTAAACAATACACGTGGTAAAGGTATGAACGAAGTTGGCCACCGCTACAGTTCACCTTCTTCCCCAAGACATCTCTCACTGGAATTGACGCCGCATTAACTGCGTTGATCCCCTGTTGTTCGTGCTTCATGTCGGATCACAAGAGCTGAAAAAGTCTATATCCAAATCAGTATTTATTTGTCTATTTCTCTGTTACACGACTTCACAATTATCTATTCGAACACAAGTTCACCATTATTTCTCGATCACGGAGCACTCTGTTCCATTTACCATCCTCACAAATGCCTACACAAATCCACTGCAACAAAGGTTCGGTGAGTTTGTGTCTGGCAGTTGCTGCTTTTGATGACGACATGATGAAACGATAATCAACATAACGGAGGTTAGCGAATTCTACAGTTGCGTTTTTCATTCATAAACACCTAGTCACGTGATGAATGTAATTCTAATTGCCCACTTGTGTAACAGCCACGGTGGACCTATGGATTTCACCCGTGAAATCTAGTGGGACCAATCGAGTGACACGTGAGATCCCGAATCGTCAGCGGCAGAGGACGAGATTGTCTGATGATAAGGTACCATTAAACGAATCACATTATTGAGCAAAATGTACAAACCCAGAACTGTGAGGTGTCCGGGCATAATTGCAAGCACCGTCGGGGCACAATCGACGTAATTGTGCGTCCTTTGGTAACTGACACGACAATCAGTACATACCAAAAAGGGGTGTGAGACAGCATTCGGCTGTGTCCAAATGTAGTAAGCAGCTTTTGCTGTGTCAAAAACACCAGTGAACCTGGTCACCGGCAATCACAAAACGGAATTTTCATGAGGTTAGCACGTGATACATGTGCAGAGGACAGAGGTGACTGTGGTTCACCACTCAAGAAGAGAGCTAATCAGACGACAGAAGTCGGGGCGTACACAAAGCGAATGGGACCAGGAGCAGTATACGTGGGCCGACAAGCAAGGTGTGTGTATTTGTGTGTGTGTCTGTCTATCTATCTACCATTCTATGTGTGTGTGTGGTGTCGGATTAGGCGAACGGGCAAGCGGTTCCAGGCAAGATGAACAGCGTAGTGAATGAACATCGATAATCGGGGATAGAAAACGAGTGTTACGGGTACTAAATCCGAATCGTGACGAAGATTATGAGAAGAAATTGTGAATCTGGGACTAGATTCAACGGGAGCCGTATCATCTAATTCGTGATTCTCATTTATACTTTGGACCTATATTCCACGCAGCTAGACTGTGTTTGCTGCCTAGATCGACAGTTTGCTTATGGTTGAAAACGCGTTGCTGTGATTGCCTAATTGTAGGCATTTTTTATGCCACGATGGCTCAAGGTCAATCTATCTGGAATTCTCACTAAATTGATAGTGGGTGCATACACATCTCATGATGATTCTAGCGTCGAATAGTATTCAGATTTATTCAGAGCCAAGGCTAAGCACCTTGTTTGCAAAACTGACGGGGTAAAAGTGTAATACGGGTTTACAGAACACCACAGATATTCTCTGTAGGAAAAGTATCGAGGACTTAAACTGAAATAACTGGATTGCTCGGAATAAGATCAGAAGCCACACTAGCTGGCACTGAAATGTATTGGTCTTCAGCATATAAAATGAGGCAGCTTTATAGGCATGAGACAAGGAAGGGAACGCATTCGCACAAGTAATAATCCATCCGTAATGTGATTGGTGCGCGCACACTTGCTAGGCACTTTCACGTGATATGGAAGTGGATCGTGTGCGTGAGATACGCCTACCGCGATAATCAATGCACATGGTTGGACTGAGATGAGTCATACGGGCATGGCGCATTTGTTCGTGTGCAGAAATGCATGGATGCTGGTTGGAATGTAGATCGAACGAGTGAAAACTGACTCATCCAAATTGGTTTTCTCGAAACGCATGTGCATTGGACGGGCATTCTTGAAATGCGCAACCCTTTAGCAAAAGTCGTACCGGTTCAACTGGATAACTGGATAACACAACAGACTGAAAAAACGTCCTCGTGCTCAGCTTGACTTGATTGTGAAAGTGCTGGATAGAACAGTCTGATAGAATGGATATCACTAAAGGAACTGGTAAATTCGGAATATCATTCCGAATCCATCTGAATGCATTAGAAGTCTGAGTACGGTTTCCATCGTATAGCCGACCAGATTGTCACCAAACAGAGAAGACGAATTCGACATTCACCGAATAATTTTGACCGGCTTTTCAACCGACCTTCCAGCCACGTCACGAGGTTACCAACCCTTCTGATTAAAGAGACGAAAGATGCCATCCGCGGTCACAAAAAATGACAAAAGACGTCAGGATCGTCAAACAGCTACGAAACAGGACGGCTCTTGGGGAGAACAGCATCAAACTTATTGGCTTTACGAGTCGGCAGGATGCTCCTGATAATTCACTCCATCGGTAGGCTGGGATTAGGATGCTTCTATGCAGTTAACTATTGCCAAGAATGGAGTAAGTGAGACAATCGGTGGTTCAGCCGATTTGCCCTAGATGGAGGGATTTTCTGCCATCTGCTACTCCGTGCAGAGAGGCTGACATAATCGACCTAACCAAGCGTTTTTTTCAAAAAGTAACTATGTGGAACCAATTTTCACATTACTAGAAGACCATTACATAATCCACCAGTCAAAAGTAGCTTATTCCATCGATTTTCTATTCACCCCGAGCCCGGAAATTGCGGATGTATATGTGGTATATCAGAATACAAAATATAACTTTCCAGATACAAATTTGGACAATGAAATCAATAGCATTATGAAATGGCATTAGTATGCACGATATATTCCGGAACATTTCGCTGCGTCTTCATCAGTACATACTGCAGTCAAGGTGGCCATTTATAAGTGAAAAATTCAACGTTCTCATGAGACGAAAGGCAACGGTACAAACACACACAACTAAAGATAACAAAAAGAAACTCACTACCAAGGGAAGGCTAGCGTAATTACCCATTCTCACTGCTTGCACAGTTGAGGGTGACGTCGGTTAATTACTAGTGCCTCCGCGTGTCTCAATAGTCGTTGACTGTTTGTGGCACAAGTGACGGTGAACGCCGTGCTCAGATTAACACAATGATTAGTGTTCCATAGGTTTTGCGTAATGGATGATTTGAGTGTTCTGCGTGCGCACGAGGGCATCACTGATTACGTCTGTCCGCTCATTGATTTTTTTGTAACCAAACCGGAATGTGTTCAACCATTCTATTACGCAGTTGTATCTTCGTTCCTCCAATGTGGGTGGCTGAGCGCCCACAATTAAATCGGCAAATCTGTCACTGTACCGACGGAATCGACTTTAACGGGAGGCGTTTTCGTGTAGTCTCAGCTATTGTGTTCCCCCAAGGCATATAACCCACATCAACTCACAGGCTAGATTTGAATCGTTCTACGAGCAGCTGTCTGGCTTACATCCAACGAGCGAGGAGACCGTGAGATGGTTCAAGGCAAAACTGGTAGTCCTGGAGTACACGCACCGAACAAGCACGACGAAAGAGAACCGTCTTTTGACAGAGGAACATTACGAAGCTATCAGTCAAGTGATGTGGAACCCAGACATTATAATTCTTCGACCACACGAAGATTCAGGGGTAGTTGTTCCGAAAAAATCAGACCACAGAGATAAAATGGAGCCCAGACTAGGAGATGAAACGAAATTCAAACCCGACCCAATGACTGACGACTTCAGCGGACTAGAAAAGAACATAAAGGCAGAGTTGGACAACCTAGTAGAAGCAAACTTGATCCCAGAATCCACGGCCATGAAAGCAAGTTGCAGGGGAAGCCAAATGCCACAAATGTGCAGCTTGTCAAAAGTACACACAGAAGGCATACCGCTACGACTAATATTATCCATGGCCGAATCCTCGCAACACAAACTAGAACAATTGCTCGTGAATCTACTGAAGACGGTAAGGGAATTTTTCGGGTAAAAAAACTCGAAAGATAGTTTTAAAATGTGTGAGCCGATGAGCCAATTTAATTGTGGGCGCTCAGCCATATGCCTTGGGGGAACACAATAGCTGAGACTACACGAAAACGCCTCCCGTTAAAGTCGATTCCGTCGGTACAGTGACAGATTTGCCGATTTAATTGTGGGCGCTCAGCCACCCACATTGGAGGAACGAAGATACAACTGCGTAATAGAATGGTTGAACACATTCCGGTTTGGTTACAAAAAAATCAATGAGCGGACAGACGTAATCAGTGATGCCCTCGTGCGCACGCAGAACACTCAAATCATCCATTACGCAAAACCTATGGAACACTAATCATTGTGTTAATCTGAGCACGGCGTTCACCGTCACTTGTGCCACAAACAGTCAACGACTATTGAGACACGCGGAGGCACTAGTAATTAACCGACGTCACCCTCAACTGTGCAAGCAGTGAGAATGGGTAATTACGCTAGCCTTCCCTTGGTAGTGAGTTTCTTTTTGTTATCTTTAGTTGTGTGTGTTTGTACCGTTGCCTTTCGTCTCATGAGAACGTTGAATTTTTCACTTATAAATGGCCACCTTGACTGCAGTATGTACTGATGAAGACGCAGCGAAATGTTCCGGAATACATCGTGAAATCTTATGCTATTATCCCTCCCGTTCAATTGTCATAATTCGGCCATTTTTCTGGCTGAATTTTCAGTATCTTGATGACTGACTACGCAATTAATAATGGGGATCTTTTAGTGCGGAATGATAATTCTGAGTTCGCAAATTTTTCACGAATTAGAGAAGACTGACATATCTTGCCGGCTTTGGTTAACGATGCAGTCGATTGGACAATGAACTGTGTTGTTGCTGATCAACTCGATGGCCAGCTGAACTGAACCGTGCCCACATCAGCCCTGGAAATTTGCGGTTAGTTTTGATATGTTCGGAAATGCTCCCAATAAATTTTAGTTATGTCTCAACCTACTCGTTTGCCTTGCAGATACGGTTAGTCTTGAAGTTATTTCAACGAAAACGCAGACAATAATGTGTCAGAACCGGGATGTGTTCGGAGTATATCGAAAGATAGGTGCTGCATGCGAATGGTTATGGTAAAATTGTATTGTTTAATAACAGCACAGTCGAGATCGTTGGTAGGTTGTCGACGTTTCGGTTACCATAGGTAACCTTTGTCGAGACTGGTTTTAGGGGCGTAAAACTAGTCTTGGAAATAAGCCCCCGTGCTGCCCGAAATGTCGACAACCTACCATCGACTTCGACTACGCTGTGTTAATAAACAATAAAATTTAACCAAATCGAAGACATGTTCGACTCGCTGTGAGGCCGTCAACTCAAATGTTGTTCAACAGTGACCATACAATTGAGTAAATCTAATCATTTACGTATCTGGGTATAACTATACTTCCTAATGGCCGGGCGGTGTATCAACGTTATCAAAGATTGACGAAGTAGCAGACTTGTTTCTTCCACTCCCATGTGTACTGTGTACTCGGTGAGAAATGATCCTTGAAACCCAGATATACGTCTTCTATGTCGTTATCTGGTCGGGTTTGAAAGTTTGCAACAGGAAGCTGAGGATACTAGGAGATCAGCAGTATCTAGCTGTTGTTTGCGCCAAATTATTCGTACAATCTGACAAGAAAGGTTTCAGAGCTACGAAACAACAGGCAATACCGCGACACTGACAAACTATCCGTTTTCCCTCACCATCTTTGTCTGCAGTGGTTCGGACATGCACTCCGGCCACCCGACATGGAACTGTTCAGAAAAATCCTTTGACCTTCCTCAAGTACGAGATAGTGCTATCGCCTTATGGTCAACTGAAAATGCATTTAGGTATCGAAAGCAAGCCTATGGAGCATGTAGGACAACAAGGGGGATACCATTAACGAAACTAGAAAAACCGGGTCACTGTTTTCACTGGACACGCGTCCAATCACCGTGTATTGTTGTCAATGATCCCCAGTATCCATGGGGCTGACATAATCTATTTCAGGACAAGATCGTGCAAAAGTGAAATGAACCCAGCATGACCCTTCCCAGTTTGCATATATGCTAAGCTGGTGTGCTTTGGAAGTTGTTTCCTTCAGTCCAACTAACAGTGAGTTATCGAAGGACAAAGATAAATCAGTTGGTACTGTGTTCACCTCAAATACCCAAACTTGTTTCATTTTATTCCTTATGCTCACACAATTTGCTCACGAGGATATAATACTACTTCACTGCAAGGAAGCAGTGAACCAAAATAAGGAAACAGTTCCGAAGACTCATACAGCAATCGTAAAGTGCTCCGAAGGGGTGCTCATTCTCTATAAATATTTTAAAATTCAATTAGTGATACGTTTGCACATCCCCCGCTCTTGATTTGAAGTATTCAGTTCATGTCAACGTGTATCGTATTTAGTGCTATTATTCTAACTTTAATATATTTAGGGGACAGGAAGTGAATTTCCGAATAACTTTCCATCCACCTGGTTTCAAATTAAACCCGCAAATTGTTCAGAGATTATTTCTGCTGGTTCATATGCATCGTTCTACGAGGACAATGTGATCATTTGTAACAGTTCCATTTATAGACTCGACTTCTTCAAGTACCCAATATAAGCAATAAATAGCAACTTCCGGTGGGCTAAGCACATACATTTGGTTTGTAAAACTTTAAAATTTGACTTACGTGGTTTGTAGACAACCAGCTTTATGCTGCAAAATCTAGTCTATCTACATATATTTATCAGTGCATCCTCTCTTTCATATTCTATTTCTCCCCTGTTATACACCCTTCACCTTGAAAACGCTTATTCGAAACATATATCGAGTCGTCTAATAATAATGAGTCACGATTCCCTAACCATCGTCAGAGAATGTATGAATAATCCTGTTGGGACTGTGTCTAGAGATTTGCTACAAGTTACCATTAGATATTACACGCCAGTCACACACCAGTTCTTCTTCCTGCGATTCTCACCCAGAAATTGCTTCAATCGCCGATCAGTCGTCTCTTGCAATAACATTGAAAAGAACTAGCCTGGTTCATACTTAGGTTGCATTTTGACAGAGAAAGACACTGGATCCTGCTCTATTCTTCTTCTAATTCGTGTTCCCTGTGAAATCAGAATGAGGTGGTCATTTGAGTGATTGTTTTTCACAGGGAAGTATACACATGAGCTTTCAAAAGTTATACAAATACAAATACGAGCCCCACCCAGCATAGGTGAAGATCGGGACAATTAAATCAATAAACAGCGCAGCCTTTTCACAACCCAGACTTGACTGGTCACACTTTATGGAGTCTGAGGCCGCCCGTTCCTGCCGGAGTGAAGTCACATCCTGGCAACAAAGCACCGCCCTGAACCAGTCATTATCTAACAGCAGTTCAGGAAAAAATAAAGTTCCGAATCCGCATCATAGTTACCTGGCCGATTATGACTTCGGTCTCTTTCGACCAGTGCACAATTCCAGCGTGTCACCCGCCACTTAGATTTGCCCATCAACATTCAATCCCCACAGCTGACTTACTAATCAGCACCTGGCTGCCATCGATTCCTCATATATTTTGGGTCAGTATTGTTTCCGATGACTAAGTACTTTAAATTTCTCACTGGATGCACTATAGCATAACAATACTGTCAGCCGATATTTTGGTTTTTATCATGCTATAACCTTTTTCACCTAATTTTGCAAGACTTCTTTTTAGGACGCTTCGAAACAACAAATCTGTTTGATCTACACTGATTATAGTTGCAGATGCTGTTGGTGAAACGCGTGGTCTCAAAGTTCATTACCATTTCATACAAGAACGGCCTACTGGCACCGTGATTAGCATTGATCTCTTCAAGGTATTTGGGCCACCTTGACAGGCGGGAAATATCGAGGTTTTCAGGTGAAATGCTAATTATCCCATCACTAATTATGCCTGTATGGGGTCCAAACTCGAACGACGAATACAAAACCTCGATAAAAGTGCCCCGCTGTTTGAGTGTCACTACGAAGAACAAACTGACATTCTGCAACCTACAAGCGAACCCTATTTGGATGTTCCATCATGTCTGTTAGGAATGAAACTGGGGAATGGTACGATCAGGGTAAATGTGGTCCGGGGTTTGTACTGACGAAGATTCAAAAGTCATGTACAGTTTGTAACGGATTCCTAGCAGTCGTTGAGATACGCGTAACACAATCTAGAAAACGCCAAGCGTCCAATTGTGGTTTTTCGATACGTGTTACGAGTATCTCGACGACTGCTAAGAGTCCGTTACAGTTCTCAATGGTAACCGCTCCGTGAATCAGTCAGCCAAATGCGAGCAAATTCAGGTTTGCTTGAGGTTCAAGCTGTCAAGTCAACGAAATGTCTACGGGGACTGTCAGCGGTCACTTAAGGTCAATGTCCGGCATGTGGTTCAGCGGATGAGCAAGTGTGGCGCAAAACGGTAATGGAAAACATAAATTGGAGTGAGGGTAGGGGGGTCAGATCGATCCTGAGTTAGTGCTTCGAGTTTGATTATTCTGTCGATTACATCGCCCACCAAATCCGCCACGGACTTCCCTAGTCAACATGCTCAAATCAGAATCGAGTCCTGGCACTCCCTTCTTACCTACGATTCAGCACCCTTCAACTTCCCTTGGGATGTCAGGATTTACAGCAGTACACCTGCGCACCCCCTAGCCTAAGGTTCCGTCGCTTCTGCCGCACCCCAGCACAAATGGTACAATTTACTCTTGCCACAAGCGCTGAAATGCAAACAGTGCGGTAGCGCCCGATCAATCCACTCCTTCCAGAAAACACACCTTTCGTATATCCCGGTTGATGAACCCATCCTTGGTCCGAACTGACACGAGACGCACGAGGCCATCAACCGAAGGCTTGCATTCTACGACCCCCAGGGGCCATTGCTTTCTTGGTCCAATATCGGATGCAATCGTTACCAAATCACCGACCTTCAAGTTCCGATCCTTCGATATCCACTTTTGTCTTTTTTGCAGAATGGGGAACATATTCCTTAGTCCATCGGCGCCAAAACACGGCCGCCAAGTGTATGACTTGTCGCCATCTTTTGGTGTATAGGCATCCCTGGTTGCCATCAGCTTCCACACCGGAGTTCCCGCGGAGCACTAGTAAATGATTCGGCGTCAAAGCATAATCATCCTTGGCGTCAGACGTCACCGGAACAAGTGGGCGATTGTTCAGTATCCTTTCGGCTTCGGCCATTAACGTAGTCAATGTTTCGTCCAAAAGTACCTGCTCGTGACAAATGGAATAGATAATTTTCCTCACAGACCGGATCAGTCTTTCCCACACACCTCCTCTGTGACTAGCGGCTGGCGGCTGGAAGTGCCACTGAGAGCCCCTTGAAAGCCAAAGGTCATTGACTTTTGTAACATTCCAGCTGTTCATGCATAATCGAAGCTCTTTAGCCGCACCTACGAAGTTCGTTCCGTTATCGCTATAGACATCTCTTGGACAACCCCGTCTAGCTCTAAAACGCGTGAGAGCTAAGATAAATGAATCACTGGTGAGACTATAAACAACCTCTATATGTATTGCTCTCGTCTGCAGGCAGGATAAGAGGTATCCATAGCGTTTCTCTGTAGACCGTCCTCGTCGAACAGGGAATGGATCGAAATAGTCAACACCGACCTCGTGGAACGGATACCATCCAGCCTCAACTCGCATCGGCGGCAAGGGCGCCATTTGTTGGGCACTGTGATTTGAGCTCCTTCTATGACAGATAATACAGAAACCAATTACCCTTTTGACTGTTGTACGGCCTTGAAAAATCCAGTATCTTTGCCGTGTTGAGGCCAAAACTTGAGAGGTACCTCAATGCCCTTCCATTGTATGGTAATGACGAACAATTAAATACGCTACCGGATGTGCCTTCTGCAGGATTGCAGGATGTTCAAAGCTCGGCTTGTGATTGGAGTAGTCCAGCAGCCCGCCAACACACATAGTTTCATCAATTATTACAGGGCATCAGGTCTTCAAGTGCCCGGATGCTGAAGGCCTGGATTTTTAAGGTTTGGAAGCATTAGACTTAAGTCGACTTAGGTCATCGGAAAATCCACTACTCTGCGCTTCGCGCACGATATTGTGTTCGGCCTTACGAATTTCGTCGAGTGTTATTCGCCCTACTGATGCTTCAGTGCGAGTCTTCGCACTCATGCGGTACAGCAGATAATCTTTAAGCCGAACTAGCCAGGCCACAACCTTCAACAGTTTCATCCAGATGGGAAACTTGACAAATAACGGATTTGGCTCTCGGCTTATTAAATTACCATCTGCCGTCGGTTTTTTGAACTCAATCTCTGTTGTCATGCCCGCATTTGGCAAACTAGTCGGCCATCGTGCACGTGGAAGCCTCGAAAATTCCGGGTCAGAGATCCACTGTTTCAATTTCATTAGTGTATATGACCCTATAGAAGCTGCGTCTGCTGGGTTACTCTGAGATGGCACATGTCGCCACTGATCAGGTGATGACAACGCATGGATAAAACTTAGCCTGTTTGCCACGAAAATACTGAAGCGAGTAGTGTTGTTGTAAATGAAATAAAGGAAAATCGATGAATCTGTTCAGAATAACGTTTCAGCAGATTGCCATCGTATGAACGATTTTACTTCCTGCCCCAGGCAAATGGCCAGCTTGGCGGCGGACAACTCGATCCGGGGTAAAAAAACGATCTCTAATGGCGCTACTCTAGATTTAGCTAACAAAATAGAGCAACTAACCGAGGCAACTTCAGCGCAAAAAGGAGCATATACTACGGCCCCAAAGCCCGTCTCGGAAGCTTTACAAAAAATATGCAGCTGGGAATAATCGTCCTTCTCTCCTTCAACCCTAACGCATCTTGGAATCTTGAAGTTGGGTAACTCAATCATGAAGTTCAGCACACACGACGTCTCGAATGTTTCGTCTACAAGTCGTGCCCATCGATGTTTCAGCGGCCGAGATAGCAATCCCCTCTAACGTGACTACTGAGTTAAGATACGCATCGTATTCAAGCTGAGTTAGGGCAATTTCGCAGCTCTGCATTTTTATCGCCAATTTTGTCAGTGACTCAGCATCGTCTGCTTTAGGCATCACGACTGACAGCAGACGGTTCAATAGGGATCGTGCAACGACATGCGTCTGACCGAAAAGATCCGTGAGGATTTCACGAGCCTCTCGATAGCCCTGGTTTGGGGGCAACATGACGCATTCTTCTATTGCGTCTTTCGCTTTTCCCTTGCAGTAGTACAGAAGATACAGCAATCTTTGGCCTTCATCACTGATTCTGCTTTCGATATAATACTCGAACTGTTTCACAAACCTACAGTAACGTTTTGCTTCATCATTGAACTCAGTTGGTTCTACCTTAGGTAGCTGCATTTTGCATAAGACATCTCGCGTTTCCTCTGGTAATGGAAAGTGCGGTTCACGGAGTAAATTGTGGTCCTGTTTCTCACAGCCGCTGAGGAACATTTCGATCTTCTCTGACTGATTAACTGCATCCTCTCTAACAGGATCACAAACTTCATGTTGTTCTGAGAGTTCGAAATTCAGTCGTGCCATCTGAAGCTCATTTCTTGCCTTCAAAAGGTGGTGCTCATTCTCTAATCGAATTTCTTCGATTAGCTGCTTTTCCTTCAGCTGGGCTAGTAGAAGCACATTCTTCGCAGAATTTAAACTAGATGACGTTTTTAACTTACAACTAACTCGTGAGCCAGGACCAGAAGCCTCATAAAAAGCATGGGACAAAGGGGGTTGGACTTGCCTTGGATCCTTGGGTTCAATTATGTGCGATCGGTTAGTAACAGGCATTCTTTTGGCCGGCATCTTGATTCCAAGCACGTTGAGATTTGTAACGGACTCCTAGCAGTCGTTGAGATACGCGTAACACGTACCGAAAAACCACAATTGGACGCTTGGCGTTTTTTGGATTGTGTTACGCGTATCTCAGCGACTGCTAGGAGCCCGTTACACTGTTTCTCATCGAAAAAATCAAGGGCAAAATTATACTGTGAAAAAGAGAAAACGGCAAATCCTATCCTTCAGTGGTGACCAGGGTTTATCCTTATTTAGTGGCCAATGATAAAGGTATGTAAGTAACACGATGACATCTATGAAAAATCACTTGGAAATTTTCAAAGAACACTATAACCCTCGCCAACAGAATATTTCAAAATACCTCTCTAACTCCGGAACTGAGTCTGCGTTAACTCTCCATTGTTACCACAAATACGACCGTTTATGAAATTCTCCAGTGCTGTGCCGTGATTGCGCACTGGGGAAAATACCTGTTCATTATCTAGCTTCATGCGAATCCCCGCATCACATTGTATCCTCATGTTCACGCAAGCACGCAAAGCTAACCTCATTTATCCTAATCACGAGCAGTGAGCATTTACTAGTGCAAGCCCTGACCATCTTCAAGCCTCAAAGTGAAATACAAACCAAGAATTGTTCCTATATCCATGAACCTTTAAACTTCCTTGCGTTCGAAAGAAAGAACGAACACAAAAGACCGGTGCTTCTTACCTGGATTGGACGTAATGGCCCCTTAAACCATCCCAACTGATTTAAACGTGCTTTCTTGAAATGGTAGTTGGGTTTATTAGCGTTGCTCCATGACATATTGTAAGTTACACTGGTTGAAATCGATCAGTGGCATTTGCGACAAATTTTGGAGGTTTAGTATTCTGTGAGAAACAGACTCTAAGTCATGCGTATTACATCAGCTCACCGCGTAAAAATGTTATCTTTGGAGGGCATACGATCGGAACGATGAATGTTACATGGGTTCTTGTTTGGTCACGGAGATTTTCCATACAGAGATTGTTAAACAAACATAAACAAGATAAACGTAAAGATAACATAAGCCTTTTGCATCTCTTTTCAAACTTGATGTCAAATGTTGTGCCATACAACTTCTGGAACCTTTTTATAGGACTTTTATTAGGCACAAAGAAAGTTGCATTTATCGACATCACAATATTCAGTATTTTCATGATCAATGCAGATTTGGGCTTTCTGAATCCTATCCACATTTTTTGGTATCTTAAAGTTTGAATAATCGGCATGTACACCATTTATCATACAACTACTCTGTATTTATATGGGACCTTTTAAATGATACTCATTTTAGTAATACGCGAGAAATTTGCCCAATATTACTGTTCGATTTGCTAGTCGGGCACATCGTTAAAATGTACCTTTGTTATGAAACACCGCTCTACTGTCACTCGTGGAAGTTTCGTTCCACAAAGGAAGGGGCACATTCAGGCGTCATGATCGAATCGCTGTTTCATGTGATTGGCTATTCGTAGAGAACAAACAGATGCAATCATTGGAAATTCAAGTGGAGGAAGTTGCATGATTCCATGTGGTGTATCCCAACACAACAGCTAACCGAATTATTTCACCATCCGACATTTTACCGATGTGAACAATTCTGACGACCTTTCATCCCTAGAATTATCCAGCCTCCGTTAGCCATATGGAAGAAATAAGTGCACGTTATGACAAGTTGTGTCTTATAACAACACCAAAGTTCTAGTACTTTGCGTGAAACTGTGGCATCCACGTGTGCTATTGCAGAAGCCAGATGAGCGAAAGATGGGCAAAATTAACTAACATCAATAAGTTGACAAATGTGTTCTTGGTAGGAATGAGCATTTTGTGGACAGAAACGTTAGTACATTTTTGATTCAGAGTATTGAGTTATAAAGAACTAAAATAACAATTGAGCAAAAACAGAAATCCCGTCAATCTGAAGTATTTGTATGCACCGCTGTTCCAAGATTCCGTGGTTCTTCCTCGTTTTGAGGTTGATTCTGGAAAGATAGGATGAACACAGGTGAAGATGCAAAACAGTGAGCATTGTGTAAAGCAACCATGCCAATCTAATATGAAGATATGGAATATGAATTATTATTGTTTTCACTTGGAATGGGGAGAATGCAGTAATTATTAATATAAGCTCTATTTACTTGCGGTTTCCCTGGTGAGTGTGTTGGTTTCGAGAAGATTCCTCTGTCCATGTGGTTTTCACACCAATACCTGTAATAAAAACAATATCTTACCTAATAATTTTCCCAAAAGATACAATTTCAAGAATTTCTCAGGATTGCCGGGAAAGAAACAAATAAAAATACACCAGGAAATTTAGATTTATTAAACTTCTCTGAATGACTTGGGCGTCATTCTTCCTAAAGTCTATAATACAAAAATGCTTGAGGGAATAGGATTTAAATTTCTTTCGCAGTTTAGGCAATTATTTCCTATGCATTATTTCTTGAAAATCAGAAGGAATGCTGACCTACCGTCGATCTTCATCTGGCATGCGATTTGTTCCAATTTACTGTTAGTCATGTCTGAATAATAAAAAAATGAGAGGAATTACTCGCACCATTTTTCCATCACCAAGTTGTCATATTTCTAGAATCAATTTAAATTTGTGGTCGGATTGTTTAGCAAATTGCATTTAGTGAGTATGCCAGTAATTCTAACTACTGCAGTGGACCCAATTCAATGTGTGGTGGCGCATACAGGCTTGATTCTTTCGGATATTACATACTTATCCAATGAGTTCTTACAAATTGTGCCACTTTAGAATGAAACATTGTCAAATAAAGGACTACAAATTCCTGGTAGCTTATCTGCTTGATGAGAATAAGCAGAACTTGCTTACTCGAAAAACCGTTGCTTGTGTCGAAGTCCGGACTGCAGTGCAAAAGAACACCGAAGATTTTCTGTATTTGTCTTTTTTTTCCGGGAATATTGACGAATACATGGTACAAAAGATCATACAACCTCGGACAGCCAGACCAATAAGTGAGCAACCATGTGTTATTTTGTAATTCTGCCGCCAATTTGTGAAGGCAATTGTTCAGCTTCCGGGGTTAGAAGACAGTGGTATACAAAAATGGTTGTACGCGACAGATTAATTTTTACTGTTGAACGCAAGTTATCAGTACGAACATTAACTTATCGGCTGAAATTTAGTTTGATGCTCAGTTGAAAATCTGCTTCAAATTTGAAAATCTTAAGTGAATGTTTGATTTTAAAAATATTGTTCTTGTACAAATATGAATAAATAAATAAATGTTATATATATATATATATATATATATATATATATATATATATTTATATATCCCATAGAATTTGCTACTCATAGAATGTATGCTGAAATCATTATCCATTAGAGCCGTGATCTTCATGTCAGATTGTTATTCCAATCATGGGAGTTTAATGCGAACGGCTCTGTATCTTATTCCCATGTGTGAACTGTATCAGCTACCACCAAAAATCACTGTTGTCAACTCAAGCAGCAAATTGGTGAACTCGAATTAACGGGACTCAGTTGCACCGTTCACTTTTGCTCACTTCCAACCGAGTACGGTATCTGTACCTTGTAGCTTCTTCAGTATCGCATACTTCAAATTTCATTTGTTTGTCAGATTTCCGTCGCAAATGTCCTCTGAAAACTGCATGGAACAGAACGATCTTCTTGCGGAATACTTTTTGCTATATGATTATAGGTGAATAACTGACAATCTGAATAATATCGGTCGATTAAGCCCCAAACAACTCACCGGTGAGATTGTGCTTGACTGATGCATCTGTGAAAGGAGGTGTAACATGCATTTTTCCATTTTTGTAGGACAAAACCTAACGGATAAACAAGCGGAGATTGATTAAGTTAAGACTGTCGTGAATCGTTTGCATGCCATCTAAATACCATGTTAACTAGTCACGCGGAAGACCTCTCACACATCGAAGTAGCAGGTAGTTAGGGTAAATAACCACAAAACAACCTGGGAATTGAACAAACGATAATAAATCTATTAATTTCTTCCCTATGGTAAATCAGTTTACCAGTGACTTTTATTATCTCAGTATCCATTACGCCGAATCGCCTCAGTATGCCTTGTATTATTCCATTTAACCACGTAATTAGAGTAATTTTGCGCTCCTTATTGGCATTTTGGCCAATGTCAGGTGAGAAGAAATATATATTAGCTGTATCATTCCAAGAAGTCTTGAATGTGTAGTCACATCCAACGTGATTATACCAAACATGATCAATTGCTGCCATAATAACATTCATCTTGGAAGAAAAAAAGGATTCATGAGAAACTGATGATAATTTGTTGTTTGGTAGATAAGCGACTCGCAAGTGAATTGAAAAGTCACTGGCCATCTGGCAAATTGAAGTGTACATTGTTTCTTTACTAATTCTGTGTGAATGATTGCTGTCTAATCCATATTTCGGTAAAGAATATTCAATTTGATATCCTGAATTACCAAACGATGAAAATATTGGCCACTTGACAGTATGCGATTAGATAGGCTCACATAATTACAAAACAACTCTGCCAATTTCATCAAGGTGAGAACGATGCCAGAATAATGAATTGCGTTCAGAATAACAGCAGATGAACTTCGTGTTGAGACTCACCGACTACGTCACAAACGTGAACTTCTATGAAATGAGAAAGTGGTATATTCGTGGTATTAGTTCAAGAGAAGGATGTTGTGCTCAAATAGCACATGTCGGAAATTAGATTAACCAATCCAATCTGGTAGATCTGTCCCAGTTGAATAGAACAGGTAGACAATAGAACAAACCCGTATAACTAATAGCATGCTCGATTAAATGCGTTATTGAACTGATATATGCAATGGTCCATGCACAAGTCGTGTAAACGGCTGGATGCGCCGACGTATATATCTGAAACGATTCTGTTTCACCCAGTCAACGAGCACATAAACCAAATGCATCCATCAGTGCATCCATAGGAAAGTGGCCATCGCACCACTCACATGGGTCAATGTGAACCAAAACACCTAGTCACAAATTTTCATAATCAGTATTACTCTGCTCCGTTATTGCAGAATTCCTACAAAACAGATCATTCAGTCCACTAAAAGACAAGTCAGTTCGCTTGGTCCCTTGTGGCTCACTGCTTTAGAAAGAATGCTCGTTGGCTCATGTGAGTGAAAAAGCGTTTCGTTTTAATGATCACAATGCACGGCAACGAATCAAATAGTTTATCGCTTTGAGATTAAATGCAACACATTTATCATTTTCTTGCATCAAAGAGAATAAAAATCGTCTCTTGATTAGCGTGGAAATTTGTTTTGTATAATCATACGATAATGTTATTCGCGGTCGAAGCAAACATAATATACTCTTATTACAACGAGGCGAGTTCTGTTTTCTTTATAACCTCCTTAGTGCATGCTATATATATATATACATATATATACATATATATATATATATATATATATATATATATATATATATATATTCATCGATAACCCTTACACATTGACGAGACGCGGTGCCCCGTACAAGTATGAGACAGAAAAATGAACGTTAGAATAAAACGAAAAATTTTCGAAGGGTAAACCATAATTTGTCACAAAAAACCGCTACTGAGCAATACTTAAATCATATCCGTCAACGTTTTCGGTCACCTATTTAGAACTCCAGGTCCCTAGCCTTGCATGCTTGAGGAACCGACGGAGCTAAGACTTCATATAAACAACCATGATAGATCGGTGCTTGGCTTCTGCGTTCTCCTTTCCAGCCAACCTGAGACTTGCCTAAAGGATTAGGACGAAGAATTCAATGAAGCGGCATACTCAGCACATGCCCTTACCTACGAAACAAATGGAATGACTTTGTTGCACTTACTGAGAACGCGGCATGTTTGATTCCGAAGACGCGAGCTTAAACTTTGAAATTGCTTTCCAGCTGTTGCCAATACCTTCGCGAGATTGTCCTCAGATATCGATGATCGAACATGGACAACCTGACGAAATCAGCTTCTCGAACAGGCCAGGTCTCATAAGCGTATAGGAGTGCAGTATTACACTCTACCTCTCTCCAAAGATAACGCAAATAGCAGTAAGTCACTTAGGCCTTCTGTTATTCCATTGTTCGAATCGTCTCCAAACCACCACACAGCAGTAGAAAACCCTTCCTACAAAATCTACCGATCATTACCAAGGCTAAAAGCGAACATGGATACCTGCAAGTGTTGTAGAAGCACTTTACACTTGTAGAGTGAAAAGCACCGACAGTCAACTCAAGATTATATAGAATGCGCTGTGCCGAAGTAGCATGATCGCAAATCAATAAGATATCATCTGCATAGGCCAAGTCTACAACTCTTACCGGAGAGAAATTCAACGCCTTCAACAGTCTAGTTTCCTGGTGTCTTTCTTAAGATGTTGTCAATCATGAAATTGTACAAGAAGTGTGAGATTGGACAACCCTGAAGCGCGCCGCTTCCAACTGGGAAGTCAGTTGACGATGAACCGTGTGCTTGTACTCTGTCGAAAGTCTGGTGACATAGCTCCTGAGTGATTTTGGCTTACTAATCAGGCACTCTTTGTCTGATGAGATAAACCCAGAAGACCATCCTATCGACGAAATCCAAGGCTTCTCTGATGTCCAAGAATATTACCAATATCAATCCGTGATATATGTTGCTCAGCTCATGTGTCTGACGACTGGTAAAAATTCGGTACATGCTGCGGCGAGTGAAATGAAAACTGGAATGTACTTCATGGACCGATTGTTCGCGTTCAGCGGGCAATCGACGGAGGAATATTGACGCCAACAGCTTTGATGCGACCGAGATCAAACTCATTCCTTGACTGTCAGAACCGGCGTGTCTAGCCCCTACCTGGTACAAAAGGATAACTAACGAGCAGTTAAATCTTTGTGAGGTTCATTGATAGAGCTTCACCTTCGTAAAGTGGCTGGGTGACCCTTTGTAGATGGGCATACCACCGTCTTTGTAGAGGACTGCAGTTTTTTATGGACGAGGCTTTTCCGGATATGGAGTGCTTGGTTTACTACTTCGGTCAGCTTGTTGGTAAGGACTGTCTGTGAAAGCTGGTGAATTAATTGGTCGTTTACCTTGCAGATCATTTCGCTCACTCCAGGCATCTTGGTTCCTGTTAATCGCATCAGTTGAAAATGTCTCCGAGCATTTCCATGTGCAGCAGCTTGTTCCATTCAAAATACTCTCCGAGACTACCATTTCTCTCGAAGTTTGTACAAGTTATAGATCGAATTTATTCGTAGTTTGGCGTGAACGTTGTGATTCTCGCCCCTGGCAGGGATATTTTGGCTATTCGGAAGTACCCAATGGGATCCAGTCTAAAGCTGCGTGCCGTGGGGCTAATCCACAGGATGTAGCACTCCCTAAATTTAAAGAGTTTTAGATGTGTGCCCAGCAGTGTAAAAATCATCGCGTTTTTGGCTACTCATCTGGGCAGAAAGCTAATTCTGATTTCTCTCCCGGGACAGACTTGCAGCAAATTTGGTCTATTCTATCCATTGATGGCAAACTTTTGACTGGGTGGGTAGCTGTACTATGAACTTGGCACAAGAGGGCTTGTCATGAATCCAGATGTGTGTTCCGGGATGACTTCATTGAGCCACGTCAGTTTGGTTTTGTTGTCTGGTTGCGACCAAGACTGATTAACAGATGCGGTCTCCATGTGACTGTGCTGAACAAGAATAAAAGAGTTCTCTGCATAGATAGAAAGTGTCGCATCTTAGCCACAGCCGAAGCCGTGAGCATTCGACTCTACAATCCCCCCCTGTGAGCACAGAAACAATTTGTGCAAGCACTTAAACGTCCATGGCCCACTTCTTGTTCCCGAACACGTGTGCAACCACTCGAACATTCTTCGTTGTGATCAATTTCACATGCATACACACACACACGTGCACAGACAGATTTGGATGATCATCCCCTTTGTTGGTTTGAGTCATATTTAATGTTATGTATTGGTATGAGTACGAATAACTGAAAACGAGCTTGTTCACCACGCTGTTTTGTTCTCAATGTGTTCTGTGGGATTCTTCGTACATAGATAGAAAAGTCGACTACCCTCATCCGCGCGTTGACGGCTAGCACTGCTTTGGCCACCAAGCGTTCGCTCGCCTAAATCTGGGTGACCAGTGTGGGCTTTCATATCTCTAACCAGTACCACAATTTTTCTACGAAATGCTTTTCGAGAAATTGTGTGAATTTGCTGGTAGAATATATCTTTGACTGAGCCCACGCTGCAATCATCAATGGCATAGGCAGTGAAACAAGCAGAAAACGGTTGCCATCGTGGACTTCGTTAGACTTGAACGAACCCTCTAGGAGCTGTAGACTGGGATTCGGTCGCGTAGAGCAGACTCAACTCCAGTACTCGAAGCTATTCTGACACCTGCATGGCCAAATGCCGAATCTGCAGTATCTCCGGATAAGCACAGCATCAAAGTAGGTGCTTAGGCCGAGTTCAGGCGAACGACGAATATGGGGTCGTGGATACGAGTCTAGGACTGGCAACAGACGTCAATGGCCAGTGCCTGCAGGGTGCGCGCTAAAGCTGCTTATTGGCCTATTTGCATTAGAATCTGTACATTAATCCAGCAAGGTTCAGAGTCACATGCGGTTTCAGTAGTGGTTTTAATGAACTGCATACAGCTGAGGGATGTATTTTATTTTCATGCCCAGTGTCTTCATCGATGGCAATCTAAGAAGTACGAGGAACAGTACTAATGTCGTCTTGTGTAAATGGATTGAGTTGGAAGTGGTGGTGTGTTACTGGTTGGTTGGTTTTGTCCGACCACCAGCACCTTGGTCATATCTTGTGTAGTTTGAGTGGGGGAGTGAAGCGGAGCGCAAGAAAGAGTAACTATATATGCAGATGAGGTTTCATGCAATCATTTTGGCTGAATACCACTCCGTAGGCCAAAAGGAAAAATGAGTTCATTTACGAGGTTCCAACACTGGGCTTTGTACCCGAACATTTATCCTAAATGGCAGTAGGAAGATATGAGGGTCTTGTAGCCCTCTGAAGGTCAGTAGATGATCATAAGTCCACCAACTCTTCGGGTTAGATAAAACCTCCTTGCTGCCCAGTAAATCCCTCAACTACAGATGTTGATGAGAATAGTGTTGGACGCTCCATGCTTTGCAGTGGCTGGTTTAGAATCAGGGCTTAGCCAACACCTCTAAACTGACTATCGGTCAGTCAACCCAGTAGAGAGCAGCAAGCACATGTCTTCGTCCTGATGCTGGGTGGGAACACTCCAGCCGCAAGGAGATAGTGAGTGGAACTTTCTCAGGAGAGACTGCAGCAAATGCATTTCGAGGGGTGCTCGGGACGAGCAGCTATCTTGGAGTACGAAACACACATCCAGCAGCATACCTAAGCATTTGGAAACCTCAGTTTGAAAAGATACTTCAAAATCACCATATTGCGTGAGCTATATCCTGCATTTACTGTGAAATCTGGAAACGTGCCTAATATAGTGGTATACTAGTATTAAAACAGTATTTGTATAACAATATTTCGTATCTACGAATAGTGAGTAGCAAGACTGCCAGAGGACGACCTCACTTAGTGCGAATCCGATATCCACCGACATGTACTATTCCAAAAAGAGATTCAACTTATCTTTGACCAAAACCGACGCTCGTCAAACAAGAAATGGGAGATTAAGACGTGCCACTGAAGGTTGATTCTGGCGCTCCGTCAAAACTGGGATCAGAATTTACTGAAATTAACTTGGAATTGAGCAATAAATTAATGTGGCCCCTTTGCTATAAGATAAAACTTTGAAGAGACAGAAAAGGTGATCAGACAGTTGATACATTGGTTTGACAGATCAACTTGAACTTTGATATTTTGTTTTTTATTTATTTCACTTGTAGCACTTTTCTGAGAATATTTTACCCAAGTAAATTTTCTCAAGAAATTAATTCGACCCACACTTTGT
This sequence comes from Fasciola hepatica, assembly GCA_948099385.1. Lineage (NCBI taxonomy): Eukaryota > Metazoa > Platyhelminthes > Trematoda > Plagiorchiida > Fasciolidae > Fasciola > Fasciola hepatica. The sequence goes on from CANUEZ040000149.1 coordinate 236,557, forward strand.
CCACCTGTAAGGGCGAATGAACCAGACATAATTTTTGACACAATGATCCTGTCGGTCCCTTACTAATTCAGCCACCATAGTAAGATGGTTATCAGGTGCATTTTACGCACTTGCACCCTATACTTCTGTCAGCTTGTATGTGCAGACAACTCATCAATGTTCTTTGAAATTTTTTAATGTTGGTATAGAAACATTCTAGTCAGTGATGCAATGTAAGCGCACACATTTTATGGATCCAGTTTCGTTTTATAGACATGGTAGGCATTCAAGTCTCAATCAGGTCATCGTCTTGCTCCTCTATCACTGATCAAACTGCGCCATATCGATCTCAAAAGCAAGTGGGTTTCGCAGATTTTCGTTATTTTGAACCTAGTAAAAATCAATCCGAAGCTGGGGCCAAATACTTTTCGTTTAAAGTAATTTTGGTTTCTGATTGACGTTTGCATGAAGCATTCCAGTCTTGATGTATATTGTCAATGTAGCAACCAGCAACACTAAGGCAGGTTTGTATGGACTGTGGTGATCATCCGATCAACGTGAAGATCAACCAGTGGAACGGTCCTGACAAGCAACCTCTTTCGGATGAGAATGTGATCTCCGTGTGCCCCACTTAACATAATCGGATTTTGGGACAAACCCGATTATTAACGATTCTGATCCCATTGAATGGAGGTGAAAAAGAGCTAATAGGGTTCAAGGACACTGTCCAGTCTATGACGAACTCATGAAAGTATTGAGTGCCAATATGTGATAACAGCTTTATTCTCAGTGGCAAGAATTTTCTTAGCGAAATTTTCTTAATTCTTATATAGCAATGTCTATTCGTATTTTGATCATCAACCTCAGGAAATGAATTTGCATTTTATTTACCTAGAGCAACGTAACCGATCAACCCACCGTCTTTTGCCGCGGCATGACAAAAAGCCGAGTAACGAAAACAACGGGGTGACGATGCGCAACCAATATCCCTAAACTGAAGGTGAATCAGATTGACCGTGGTTCTTCGGACGTTCCCACTGATAGCGATAAATTCATCGTTCATAACAGAGAGAATTTTTTGGTTTTGTTCTTCATGGGATTTATCTTAAGGGATAAAATTGGGTGCTACGAAGTTGTTTTCCATTGATACTTCGGAATTATGACCCCTTTTTGGTTAATTTCATTCACATCAGAAATAGTTTCATATGAACAAAACCCTGTGTAGCAGAAGAGACAATAGAGGGTTTGTATAGTACGACGTTTAGTATAATTTAGAATTTAGGGGATAAGTTATTTGACAAGAAGTTGAATTGCGTTGTATTAGCTGCCATTCTGTCTCAAACAATATTAGGATGCTCGACGTAGGGTAGTATTTTGGTATAGATCGGTATGAGATAAAACGAGATAAAACGTAATTTTAAACGCAAGCCGAAATGCCAACCAGTGATTCCGTAGCCACCCAATTGGTCTCAAAAGGAGAATGATGTCTAATATTATTCCACTGTAATGATACAAAATAGACTGTTCACATAATTTTGTGGTGATCATAGGCACGTTTGTGCATTCAAACATAATATTTCCCTGTTATCCTCAAACCACCCTTGTGACTGGTCGTTCTGTTTGCACCCGGGTTGGTTGATTCGGCTTTGATCGGTTCGAAATACTGTTGGCCACTGATCAGTCAACTCAATCATTCAGTTGGTCCCACTCTTGTCTTCTTTTCTGGGTAACCGATGATATTCTGTCTGCTTCATCTACTCAGACCTGCCAGTGACTTTGGACGGGAAATAACGGGTTGTCTGCTAATGGAACCAGGCCGTCTGCAGATGAGTGTCTAAAAATACCCACACAATAACTACCACCGTTTTCGAAAATACGGGCATCAAAGAACAAATGCTTGCATTTGAAAGGGGAAATGGACGGAACAATTGTTTTTCAGTCATTCATTCTCAAGCTATTTTGTTTCGAACCAATTGTAGGAGCAGCTAAGTCCCACGGGATCTATAATCCTCTGGCTGTACGGACTTCCCACGATCCACAAACCTGGAACACCGATTCGCCCCATATTATCAATGACAAATTCACCCTACCATAATGTCGTTCGATGGTTATCTGAATTACTTGAACCAATCAAAAACATATGGCTGTACATTGTCGTAAGGACACATTTGATTTCACAGAGAGAACAAAGATGTCCATATGGAGGAAGAAATAATTTTTTCGACCGAAGTTGAGTCTTTATTCACAAAAATACCGTTGACAAATCTATCGACTTCGTGGTGAACTACGTAAAAGCAAATAACATGAATCTCAATAGTTTTAAATATTTGTGTTGGTTGTAGCTCAGGTAATTCGTTGCCATGATGTTCTGATCGCTGAGCTTGGCGTTTAGATCGCAAACGTTTCATCACCAGTCGAGGTGACATTGTCAGTTATATACCAAGTCAATTGTATGGACTGTGGCAAAGAGACATGACCCATTCTCTCTCATATCCGTCCACGAGGATCAAGAAAGACACAAGTTCAATCTGGACGACGTTAAAATTTTGGATCAAGCAACCACGAGGCGCGCAAGGGAGTTTTTGGAAACCTGGCACTCTTCAAACAACTCAATCAATAAACATATTGAATTGGACTACGTGTACAGTCGGATGAAGAGCAGACGGTTGAACTAATCAAGAATGTCAGAAGCAGAATTATTGGACCAAAATAACTCAACCCGTATTATTGAATCTGAGTTTTTACACTCACACATCTTCGGAACTGACCCGCTGAGAATTCAAATATCAGAACATGGAAACAACAGGACAAAGCGAAAATAATTCAAGCTCACCGAACGGGACGTCAACAGTCAAAAGCCAAAGGTCAAGTTCTTAGAGGCGAAGCCGTAAAACAAACATCGAGCCTTGAGCACAACGTCGTCTACCAAGCTCAAGGTCAGGACTAACGACAAACCTATGAATATGAGATCATTACCAACAGAGCAGATGCACCGACGATGACACCTCTACTGGTGATGAAACGTTTGCGACCTAAAAGCCAAGCTCAGCGATCAGAACATCATGGCAAATAACTTGAATGTCTGCATTTTGTTCCTTCCCACTAAATCTAGTGAGGACTCAGTTCTGCTTCAAAATCGATTTCGTTTTATTGGTAAACAATGCATTGTTTGTATAAGATATGCGCTCGTCATAAACAAAACGGTGCGATAAGGCCTAATGGCCAACTGACAAACCTAAACGGCCCGTCTGGCTGGTTTATCTGGCTGCGCCCAGATCGGCTGATTCAGCTCTGATCGAATGTTCACGGCTGACTGATCCACTGATCGCCTGACTGGCTCTGAACTTGTCGCAAATTCTGGTCGGCCGATCACGTGCTGTCTGTTTCATTGAACCAAACCGTCTATTACAAAGTAGCTGGGTGCACTCCCCCACAGTTGGTTTATCACTAGAAGGTTGGTGCGAGTCCCTGCTTTGATGCACATTTAATATTCTGTTCCTACTCAGTAGAACTTTATACAGACAGCGGGACGGTGTGGCTATGGGTTCACTACTAAGACCAATTGTTGCCGATGCATTCCTCGCAAAGTTAGACGGAACCAAGCTGAAGTCTACAAGTGACAGCTTTGAACAATACTATCGTTATATGCACGACATTTGGCGTCACTGACGGTAATAGTGACCTAGATGTTTTGCAAATACTATTTAATGGGACGCACTGAGCAATATCCTTTACAACTAAACGCGAAGTAAACAAAAAACTACCGTTTCTCAATGTGACTCTTACGAGAAAGGAGGATGGTCGGATTTGGCGGAATATGCATGGAAAACAAATATGGAGCGGTCAATATCCCAATTTCAACAGTTCTGTTAGTAAGGAATAGAAGGAAAACTTAGTAAAAGGTTTGGCCTTTAGAGCGAGGTAAATCAGTTCCTCGGACACCTTAGAGGAAGACTTGATGCTAATAAGAAACAACCTACGTAAAAACAGTGACCCGGATCGGTTTATCGTAAGAAATCTTATCGAAAGATTGCCAAAACTCCCCGTGGAAACCATAAGAAGGAAAGATCTTTATAATAGCTTGCCAGTGAAAGGCGATATCCTTAGTGAAGTCTTAAACCGTCGACTGGAGAGAGAAATTGAAAATATGTTTAATGCTGCCACACTTCGTTCTGTTTCGAGGTGCACCTATTATCCAGATTTAGAACAAGGATAGGATGCCGATGCTGACTTCATCAATGTTTGTATACTCTTTCAGATTTATTTGTGACGCATCTTATGTAGGTCGAACAGCAAGACATCTAATAACTCTGATTACCGAGTATCATCCGCGCTGGTTGAGACAAGGACAGATCGGATCGATAAACAGCGCAGTCTTAACGCGGTTGGGTGACACTGGACAACAGGTGAATTCTGAGGGTGCTTTCAAAGTTGTTTATCGTGTCCTCCCCCCCAAAAAAATGCAAAAATGTTCAGATGAGCACTCCAGCTATAGCCCAGACAATTGGAATAAGGAAATAGACCTCTAACCTGCTCGCCCAAAAGCGTTTAAGTTGGGCACTCCAGCTCCCATGGCGCAGGATTGACCAGGGCAGCATGAATCTACCGTCATGTTAGTTAGATGGCATTAGCTAGATAAATAGATAACATGATAAGGATAATGTGGCTGACAAGCCCTTCAATTTAAGTTTTCCACTCAACGTCGCTGCAATTATATTTTGTGGGATTTCGTGAACGATGCTTACACTGTTTCCACCAAGGCATCATGGACAAAAGGGAGACGTTTTCTGACCAGCCCAACTGTGCCGGTAGAAATTCCTCTCAAAGAGCGGAAAATAAGCTGACATTTTAAACTCTACTCCATAACTGAGTTCAAATAAAAGGAACGTGGTCCGGGATCCGATGGTAAAGTGTCTCGGGCTGATCCACACCCGATATAGGATGCCTTTCCCTCTCCCATACCTCCACGTTCCTGTACCAGTGGACTTCATCCTAGGCTACTTTCACTGGACAGTTTAGCGTCACAGGAGAAAACAGCGGTTATTTCAAGAGTTTACCGGATTTCCGGTTAGATGCACTTCGAACGATATTACCTCTAGCGAACGGTAAATCTCACGAAAACAGGTGACATCTAAGCCTTAAGAGGTCTGGATACAAGAACATTAGTCATTATTGAAAGCCGTGGAATTTTAACGGATACTTTTATCAGTGTTATCCTAACGGGTCATCTTAGATAGAAAATGCGTAATATGTGATTTATAACTGTAATTCAGTGCATTGTGTGAAGTTCTCACGCAGTTTCCATTCCTCAATCACGTGTCACTAACCAGCTTGTTACCCGGACCTTCCCAACCAATTCAACCTACACGTCTTCTCCTCGATGCACATGATTAACCCGGTTAGCTTGCCTCAGTTCACCTACCGTCTTCCTATAAGTGCACTTTTACAGTAGACCAATCATCCATTTCGGTCAATCCAGGGGCCTACGACCTTCAAGTTTCATGCGTCATGTCTGCCCGATCTTGTGTGTCATGCTTGCCTCCGTTTTTTGTTCGCCTTCTCACTCGCACCGCATGAATGACCTTTGTACTTTCCTTCCATGCTAGAGATCACGCCACGCCCGCGTGAGGGTCTAGTTCAAGCGTGAGTGCGATTCTCTTGGTCCTTGTCTGATCCAATTTCATGTTCATACCTGCCCTCCGTCTCATATACGCTTACCACTCTTTCCCTGATTGGTCAATTGTTCTTCCTATAAAAGATGGATTTCACCTTAATCCAATGACTCGGTCCCGTATTGCTCGGCATACGTTCCCCGACAGACCCTTCCGACGATTTGAAGTATATTGCCGACCCCTGTGACTGGATTGCCCCACAAATTGAGGTACGTTGCATGTAATTCCAATGATGGTGTAGAAAGCTCCTTCTGGAAAGAAGATCAGTGATCATCATTTATTAGAAACGGTCGCGAACGGCAGCTGTTGCTTTGGTGCCAAAGCAGCAACTCCTAAACAATCGCAAGTCCGCATAATGCTTGAAATCTCCGATCTGTTGCTGCTGACGCACTAAAATGTCCAAAGCATTCGTGAGAACGTCTACTGGCTGCAATCCAGTGTGGTAGATCACGCTCAGTTCTCATTCTCAGAGCGACCATGACCACAGCCTGACAACGATCATTGGAATTTGGATCTCCAAATGTGCGGCGAGTAAAACGAGAGACTGAGATTGTAACTGAAACATTACAATTAATCACAGAAGTGGGAGTTTATACACTTTCCGATGACACAGCATACACTAATTCTGAAGATGTCAAGAGATATGGCGAGACCAACCTGCACAGTCGATTCGCATAGTACGAGGACGGGGAATGCAGCCAATTAAAGGAAACACTTTTGTCTAACAGGTACATTTGATTCTTTTCTTAATCCTGAAATACTGCTTTCTTCCGAGTTGCTATGACCTGAGACGCGTAGCATCGACAATATTCAATAGGAAAGATGAAAGGGGTAAAAACTTCCTGTACAGGATGGATGCTAGAAGTTTTGTGCATGGATCATACATAGTAGATGTCCACACCACAGATGGAGTGTTTCTTCATGAAACGCAACCGGAGCCACTGATTCCAACATTTGACTCACAGAGGCTGGACGTTATCCCAGCATTGGTGCATGGTCGATGTATCTGTAAAACCATTCCGATCCGTCACATTATACTTGATTGTTGATGATATGATACCAAGTATTCGCTGATGTTCTGTTATACATCGACTTTCTTGAATCTGCTGTAATTGCATGCACCCGCTGGTGCAAGCGGAACGTGAACGGGGCAGCATCCCCGGTACTGGAAGCTAATCAGCCTAGGCAGGCGACACTTGTCCAGTGAAATGCGTTGGCTTCTCCCACTGCTGAGAGAAACATACGTACTGCACTTCTACGTCAACATTATGAAGACATTTCAGTTGGTGAAGTACATCTCTCCTTGTTTATTTGCTGATGTTCCGTCTTCAGGTTATAGTGACTAAAACTAGAGGTTGTCCAATTACAGGTTTAGAGAGAATGAATCCCGTCTGTTCCCTACCCATTATTCTCTAGTGCATAGTTGAATTTCCGACTTAAGGAGACCAATCTGTGTGGCTTTTTGGGACATGCATGATGCTGGTCATCACATCAATTAGTGGTGCAATATACCGGTGTATCAACACAGCGCTCAACAATACCTATTCAACACACATCACCAGCATAAAAGGCAACTAACGCTTTCGAATGATATGATATTTATGACCAACATATCATAAAACTTTTAGGAAATCAGTGCAACCATGCAGATTGTTTACATTAGTTTTTATTCCTTTTTAGTGACAAACGATCTATCATAATCATCATGAGCAATGAAACACATTTATCCGGCAGTAGAGGAAGGTATCAATTGGGCAAAAGTGTTTGACAGACATAAACAACAACCCTAAAGATACTGACACGGACAACGCCATCAGCTAAACCAAACAACGGATGTCAACTTTGCCAACTCCTTTATCGGCTGAATTCTGGCAAACCTAAACAAAATTTACACCTTTATTTAAAAATTCAAGCCAGAATTCTGTCTAAAAGCTCAACGCATAAAAGAGTTTCTTTTAGTATACAGTCCCGACACAAACATGACGAAACTTTACTTTTTATCTCATACCAATAACCTATCGAATGTTCTAGCTAACCATCCAGCCCCACACATCGAGATACCTGAATTCTGGAGGAAAATCATTTGTACTTAATTTTGGCCCAGTCATGAAATCTCGGAACACCGTGTATCCAAGTGAATGAGTGCCAGAATTAAATACGAGAGAATTCTTGCAGCTTTCTAATGGCTTTTAAGATGAGACAATTTTTCCTGCTATCTTCCATGCTCGATCATTTATTAGAATTCTGAAACATTTGACTTGCAATGGTAAAAAATGAGTCATCGCGCGGAATTGGATAGCCACTAGCCATCACTTTTTCCTTGATAAATAATATCTCTTGAGCAAATATATTTTCTTCCTGTACTAACAAATTTGAAAGCGGAGATATGAATAAAAATGACGTTTCTGTTAATTCAATCAATCCTTAAATATTCCTACTTTAAATCACCTTCATTGGATTTTGTACAGCTCAGAGATGGGGGGGGAATTGTGATATCTTCAAGTCAATAAATGGAACGCAATTGATTCTGCAGTCTTTGTGTGGCATTTCTTCATACATCCTTGAAATCATACGTGATTATTGTTCATCCAGAATAAAGGGAACCGTAGGAGCGGGTTAGGGAACAATCTCCTGTGAATAAAGCACAGCGAATGAGGATATTCCATAATCTGAATTTCATGTTATTTTGCAATTTTTCCTTTGGATAAATATTTCAGTATTCATTCACTAATGAACATGTGGGAGTGATTGGAATGAGTCCTTGTTGGATTGGACAAACCTACATATCCAGAACTATTGTTCTTTCACTTTATTTATTACTTATAGTGCTCCTAATATGAAGGGATTTCTAGAAAATCTGTAAAAGTCTGGTTGAGATGTTATTCGCTGTCGAGAATGGGAGGCACTACACTGGTTGTACACAAAAATATGGCATTGTTTCTCTGTTTTCATCCGCGTAATACAAGTGCGTACCTAGGAGCAGTTTTCAGCATGAGGCCTCAGACCTCTTCCAGGTGATTCGTTCAGAATAATGCAACACAATTTCCTAAAACTGATAGGTCGCAAACAAAAATCAAAAGATATAAATAACTTGCTGTTAGGACTTATGATGCAACCACTAAAAACGAAGAGCAAAACGTGTGCCTCGCCGATCGTTGTTTGTCAATTTTTTCCATCTTATCAGGGTTGAACTCATTGAGTGAGGCGAATAGCGTGGGTATGCTAGTGAATTTATTCTATGCCTGCAAAAACCACGAGTATTCCTCTTTCAGAGTTTCAATCACCATTTCCCATATAGTTAGTCAAAGGCTAAATTTTGGCACAAGTGTGAACAATCCGTTTTGGTTTTACCTGCTCCGTTCTTGTCCCTTATAAACCCGTAGCGGTGAGGCCTATTCACAAATATTACTTGTCACACTTGTCAAAACGACTTCGCCAATCTTCATAACTTCCCTAGTATCAGAACCCAGCCGATATACTCCAAATGCACTTGCCTCAGTTTAGCATATCACTTCGAAGAGCTTCAATAGTTTCATCAAATATATTTGGTGCATACTGCTCGACTGAGTGATTTTCCCTCGGATTCCTGGTACCCGCTGTTTTATTAGCTCGAGTCTCTTGACTATTTCTGTACTTCAGTTTCACATTAGTATGCATATATATATATATGTATATACCAATACATATATTTATATATATACATTCATAAAGGAATGAAAATTACTAGCCAGCATTTCTAGGAGGGAAGAACTCAATTGCTAATACATCAGAAAATAAATGGATAACTTAGGCCGACGCAGAAAGTAGTTATATATATGCGAAAATGGCCCCAACAGGATGTGAAATAAGTACCAAAACACCAGAACTGCATTTTGATACGCTTACTTTCCAGACCTGGATCTGATTGAAATTATCTGGGGTCTATTGTTATGCAGTTTGCAGCGATTGATACTGTAATCCTCGATGAAATGCACGATATGAGAACTGATGCCTTCTTCAACAGTATCGGAATTATATCTGAATCACAGTGATCTTTTTATTCACTTTCTTCTCAGTATGTGAAAATGGTGTAATAGTTCGGGAAGAGTGTCGGGCAAATTATAACCTGCCATCTTTAGAAGGTGGCCGGGGTGGATAGAGAACAGCTGAAAGCCCACTTTGATGACCGTTTGATTTTCGCCAGTCATTACCTAGAAAAGCGATTGTGTTCCGTAGCTAAAAGATCCCTATGACTATTCATCTAGGGCTGAGTTGAAGAGCACCTCATACACCGTGAAATATGTTATCCGCTTGCACCTGTAGCTCCCATTTGTGATGGGTCTCCGTATGACTCACCCATGAATAACAAATAGCAATCACAGTCGAAGTTCCTTTGTAGACAGATCAATAAATAGGATCCTTGTGATCGATATAATTATGCAGAGCAAATGTATGAAGTTGGCCAGACAGTGGAGTACCGTGTACGTATAACTGATGATCAGCAATAACCGCGATACCGGTCGTGTGCTTGCGGGAAAATTTTGTCCACCCTCTAATATAAAGTTTATCACCGCACCGGTTCTAAATTAAGCTTTTTGCCATTTCAGTAGAAGGAGAAAAACATACTGGGGACAAGATTGCTCCACACCGTGCTATGGTAATAATGACCACTAATCAAACAGATACACAATTTTCACGTCTTTGGTAGTAAGCCCTGATTATTATCCGGTTAATAATATGAAATGTATATGATGACGTTAATTCTGTCCCAAACAAATTTTGTCTGAAAAGCAAGTATAATAACCAAGTACCTCTCAGAATGTAAATCTTGCGGAAAGGAGAAGTTTGGTACGATTTGCCAGGCCGAAAAATGATTTCCTGGCCGTACGGCCAAGTTCAACCTCAGGCTGTCAAATATAGCGCTACTTCTGTTTGAATGCGATGAACCGAAACCAAACGTGGATAGAACGAACAAAGTGTAGAACGGTCTCTCTTATTATCAAAATGGAGAAACATTCTGTGGACTAAACATGCCCAGGAGAGGATAAGCGTGAAACACGAAATGATGTGAGCATGAAGGACTCGGGAATGGTTGACATAAGTTGTGATATTGGGAGAAAAAGAAGCATCGAACAAAACCAGAAATGTTCCAAATGCACTTGGTGTTACGCTTGCCGCCAAACCTAGTCAAAGCCAGCAAAACAATTGTGAATGGTATTTGGCCCAGGCTTCTCCATCTTAATTTAGCTTCCGAGATACCAGACATACAGGAGTATGCCTACTGCTTCCCCTTCAATGGGGCCTAAATGACTCGCAAAACACACTCAAATACCCTCACCTTAAAACCCAAGCATTTGTCAGCAACCTAGAGCAAATGAAATTTTCGCATACCTCTACATTTTTTTCCTTGAGTATTCCAAACCGTGTTCGTCTGTATGAGTCCGCCCTAGTTAAATTCAACATTTACAATTACCCCGTGCTGGCTAGCATGCTGCTCTTGACTGCACCTCTCCAACGAAGATGTCCGTCTTGTCTTTGCCCGGTAGCAACTTACGTTCTCTGTTAGCGACAATGTTGAATCCAGCCCTTGTTCTCCGTTCACGAATTCATGTTCTTACATGTGTGGGTTGTATAAAAGAATCAAGGCTTAGCCCACAGACTACTGAGTCACTCGTGTCAATGAATGGCTTCAAACTGTCCAAGTAGGTCAAGATTTCAACAAATGAGAAGACTGGAGGCGGGCTCAATAAATAAGTCAACTCCGGATGTGGCAAGCCTGAAGTTCTTTATTCAAACCTGAATGATCGGTACTAATTGTTTAGTTAGGAATTATCAACCAAACTTTCTCGCCATAGGAGCACCATCATATAAAACATATACGGGGCTTCATTTTCTAGACAGAACACTATTTCATCTTTCTATGACTCATTTTTACCCTTCCTTATTTCCTTGTTAGATGATTGTTTGCTTATCGTAGTAAATAACTTGCATACCCTGCCCCTGTGGCTTGACACTGAGAATTGAAAGTGACAGTGTATTCCCTGAACAGCGGGGAGGTCGTCAACCTGCTGTCCGTCACACCGTTTTAGTTGATCCTCAAGCTCGCAGACTGCACCGACGGAACAAGAGTTGTTGTCATTATAGACCTCTGCCGGCATTCCATGTCTACCAGCAAATCGAGTGAGTGATTTTGAAAAGGAGTAATCGTTTGCAGGTAAAATATCCGTGCCTGTAGACATTTTAATCGACAACCATATCGTTTTTCCTATTTTCTTACTCTGTGAAGAATGATGAGTCCACAGTAATCTGGGAGAGTAAAACCAAGGATAAGCATTTTCCCAAGACAGATTGGAACGAGAGCCATTGATCACTAACTCTCAACGGTGGCTAGTCGATGACCAGTTACGCGCATCTTTATCACATATGTAACCGTGCTGATTTCCTTGGTCATCCAGTAGCTCTCACGGATTGCTACCAATAGGGTCTTACCCATATGAGCTTATTCACTATGTTGATGATAGGTCATAACTTCATTTACGACATGCTGGTTCGGTAGAATAATGGTGCATGAAAGTGGACGGGTAGTTGGCGCAAAGCAACATACACACACAACATGCCTTCTAATATTATAACCGGATATGTTTTATTTGAGGTGTCCTAGGCTACTTTGCACATCTTCCACGCAGTAGCCTTAGTGTCGTAGCAACTCACAGAACGTTCCTTTTTGCACCACTGTTAGAACCTTTATTCTGACGTTGTCTACTTGGAATTGAGAGGTGCCCCAGTTTCAGCACACCACCCTTCGATGAGCACGCAAACTGGATGAAGTAATTAAGCCAAACAAGCCATAAAACATGCCCTAGTAGGTCAACAATTGTGCACGTAATCTGATTATATTACTTAACAATTATCGAATTTGAAAAATACCTGATCGCACGGATTAAATTCGGCGTACATTTTCACTGCATTTCTGAACTCGATTTCTTGGACCACCACAGAATGTTCTAGTCACTATGTGGACACGGATTTGATTTGTGTGACCCAAGACCTAATGCACAATAACACAATGCTGGCCGATTTACCCAGTGGTGCTCGCCAAGCATAAGCGACGACTTCACAATTACATATCGATGCATCACAAAACATGTGCTGCCCGGCTCGCCCAATAGCTTTCTTTCTTTGTTTCTAGCACTTCTAGAAGTATGAACCACATTCCGCGGCACCTGAACCCTACCCATTCCTGTTCAGCCTCAGCCTTTACTCGGCCAAGGGTTTGATTTCAGCCATTCCTAAACCCAAACAACTTTTGTAACTGTTTATTGGCCTGAAGGCACAGTGATTCCACTAGTCTCATTGGATCAAATAAGGAGCTTACGTTAGACAGAATGCCTATAATTATCAACGGCCGATCGAACAAATGAAATTTAAATGTAAAGACTTCCTTCACATTTTCCCAATGAAAGCCTAGTGCTCTTTAACGTGTATAGCACAAATGAGGAAGCTGAACAGGCCTGGCTTCCAAACCAGTATGTGGGAGAGGAGGTACAATCCTTATGGTGTAGAAAGTCATATTCTGAACTTTCCACCGTCAACCACTTAATTATCCTTCTCGCGAAGTCATCAGTCGTGGCACCGGTTGCAAACCAGGCACGATTAGGGACTATACAAAAGTCGTCTTCTACGTTTTTCGAAACCACCTATTTGTCACCCTTTCCAAGATCGCACGTGATCTTGCGTAAATCAAAGTTGGCACAATAAAAGAATGCGTTTTCATATGGCATTCTTCAGGCTCCTTAGATAGATTCAGTTGTGGCCACCGCAAGGATAGCAGCACCCCTTCATACACTCATGGAACCCACACTCGTAAGAACATTTCTTCTATGTGCACGAATGTGGTAATACCTTCCTCACGAAATCTCTAAATTATGCCCCATAGATCGGCTGCGTTTCCACAGCCTTGATAGAGCATATGATTTGATAAACAAAACTTAGCTCTAGTAGCGCAGTGCAGTAGTACGCGCAGATTTTCTGGCTATTTTTGGTTGAGAACGGTGTGGTGCCACAGATACCTCCGATATTGTTATTTACCATACCATTGCTGATCTTGAACTTGTAGTGCGTACCTCGTTTCTATAGTCCCATCCACTGTTTTTTAACACGGTAGGATTTTGGTGTCCCATTCGAGTTACTTTTATCAATCTTAAAATAGCCTAAGCTCGTTGATAGCAGCACATCGCGAAACACTTATAACACACACTTTCCGTTTCCACTGTGCAATATTTTACCTAATTTTTGGGGTTGAAACATCTAAGCACTTCATTGAAGTCCATTATTATCGCCCAGTCCAAAGATGTGTTACATGCAGTGTCAGCTCGGTCATCGAATTGCCAGAATCTTGTCTTTAAAGATTTTCAGTGAAGATGTTCGTTAAAAACGGACGAATTAGTCACTTCATTGTGACACTGTTGGTTTTTCCAAACGACAGTCCATTGAAGCTGATAAAGAAACTTCAAAGTAAAAGGTGATATATGATCTCTTGGATGCCAAACTCGGATTCCAGTACGCAATTGGCGTTGTACTACATAGCTTCACAAAGGGTTGTCAGTTTCAGTAACGAAATACTGTCCCTGGACTATACAAACGAAACATGATTTTTCTGAAGTCGACAGATTAGATTATTTTGAAGACGTCAAACGTTTCAAGCAATCTTCAGCAATGATGGTAAATAACTAGCCAACGAAAGGCATGCTGAGCTAGTCGTCGACCATTTTGAACAGTCTGGTGTTGGCACTGACAGTCAACCGTGCATATTTAGTACAGTAAAGTTGCTCCGTCCGGTGGTTGAATTACTCAGATATTACCAAACTCGAGCACTTAGCCGCAGAACGCGTAGTTGCAAGAACAAGTGTATTAAGAAAGAATATCATTAAAGTATTATTTGCTACCTTATTCAACTTGTGGGCAACCTGGCCGCAAATTACGTACCAGTCAATGAAGATGAAATCATTCATCACAAGGGATGGCAAGCATATGTAGGAAGGGTTGAGAGTGAAGTCGAACAGGATAATGAAAAACTCAACTACATTTTTTCGCGTCCAAGAGTCCAACGCCGTGAGGCGGTATCGAACCAGCGACATTGCGCTTACCAGCAAGATACTTTACCTGGTATCTGCATTTGAAGGCAGATGTGCAAACGAACTCGTTTTTGCTGCTTCGTTAACCAGCCAAAAGCAGCACGTCTGGATAGCTTAGATGAGAGACAGAATATTTCAAACTAACTCGGAATGGGTTATGGGTTAAAGTCAAGGAGATAATAATTGATGTGGGATATATTTGGTCAAATATAATTGGGTCATCAAGTGTGTTTCACAATGAGATTGACAACAGACAGCCATGACGGATCCAGGACCTCGATTGACTGTTTTTGAAAGTAAAGAGGGGGTTGTTCAGCACAACAGCAGACAGACATAACTGACCTCTGTCGATTGTAAACGGCTGGTCGTGTAGATCGTCCTCAATTATTGGCACACGGTATTCTAGTGATTGGTGCCATTGTTAAAATGGAATTACATAACAAAAGTGTGTAGGTAACCCAACATTCTGCCCTAAACGATCGGGTGATACAGTATAGGAAGTACTTACGATACCAGCATACTCAATAAAATATTCGGGTTGGGCCAGTCGGGAGGATGATAACTTCGATGTGGTGAGAGGGGGAAAGTAAAACAGCACGAGGAATGTCAGTGCTTTCAATAATGAATTCGAAGAACTAGTAGTGAGACCTAGTATTCACGATATGTGTCCACAAAGAGTCAGTATTGTCAATTAAATAAACTTGCTGTGCGACCAATGAACCGTTCAGGATAGCAGTTTTCTGAGAAAACACTCCTCAGTAAACGAAGTTCGTTTTCTATTGTGTCTTCCGTGTAGAATTTCCTTGCTGTAATAAAAAAGCAACGTACTAGATTCCTTTTCACTTTCAGTGGTATGAAACTGTGAAAATGAATGTATTTGCCGTTCCAAGTTCCTTTCTTATGCACTGACAACTGAACGGAACCATCACTTCGACGACGTACACAAACATCGTGGTACGGTAGGTTGTTTTCATTTTCTTTTGCCGTAGTGAATTGCACATGTGAATGGGCTGTGTTAAATCTGTTAAGTAGTTTAGTTAGATCAACTTTGGTATCTACTACACATACGATATCGTCCACGTACCGTTTGTATAAGGTACACCCTTCGATTGTTGACTTGAGGTGGTTATTTTTGAGTCTTGCCATGAAAATGTCAGCAAGTGAGGGTTCCAAAGGTGAACCCATTACCACCCCGTCCTTCTGACGACATATTTTACCGGCAAACTGAAACTGGATATTGTGAATGCAAACGAATTGTAACCGTTTCAGTTCATCCAAAGAGTCAACAGCTTTTTTACTGGAGGAAATGGGACCTTTCCTTTGGTGTTTTGGCCACCTGTGCCAAAAGCCTTTTCTCCAATTCAAATGTATTTGTTGGACTGTGCTTACATTCAGAGGCTGAAGTTTTGCAGTTGTTTGGTGGAAAATATCAATTTTGCTTTGGTTTTTATTTCAAATCTCATCTCTCACAGTTACTAAAACTAGCATCTTCCCCACACCGAACGGGGGTGCAATTCAAATTATTACTTTGATCTCTCTGCCACGGTCGAGAAAATATTTCTGCCTGATCGTCCCATCAAAGCTTTGCGTTCAGTTTCCATGGTGTGGAATTTACAGTATTATTTAGGTGAATTCTACGAGATCAAACTCACAATGTAAATTTGCCATAGCCAGCACTGCTGGTGCCAGTGGTCTTCGTGAGCAATTGAGCGAGCACAGAAACACGCAGCGTGCAAGAAATACCTGAATACCCAGTGGCACTGTTTTCCAAGTGATTCCAATTGCCCTTCGTGAATTCCATGGATGGTTCACGATTTTCGCACATATAAACTAAATACAACAAAAGGTCCTGTGGGATTTCTTTATCACAGGATCAGGTGGCATTTTTCCTATCGGTGTGTCGGTATACGATCAGATGGCCGAATTACCTTTTGAGGGGTTCCAGTGATCAAATCGGTCGAGACCGGATGTTGTGTTGGTTTGAGAAAGGAGGCTGTTCTTCAGAAGTATGCTCTAGGTGGTGAGGCACTGTATAATTGTCTTCCCCGTGGGAGGTTGAGTCAAATCCTGGTAACAAATGGAGACCAAATTTTATTTCAATTTTGCCAAGTGGATTACTCACGATGGTTCTGGATTTGATTATAGAGGCTTACAAACCGCAACTCCAAATGAAACTGTCAAGTTTTACCCGGCGAACAGAACTTCAGTTTCATTGATGGCACTTCTAGAGTTGTCACACCCAAGGTCATAGATGAGAAGTTACTGCCAAGCAATAAAAGTAATAGTGGATGATTGCAGGTCTTGGAAGCTAAGTATTAGCAGTAGGTAAAACAATGAGATAGAATGGTAACTATAATAGATTAAATGGACGTGAAAACATGTCAGTAAGAAAACGACAGTGCGACTGGACACGAATATATGCGTAGTTAGGGACGATGGCTTGTAAACGACAAACAACACGGAATGGCAAGAAGGAAACTGTGATTCGCAGATGAGCGTGTAGCTGAGGTTATAAAAAGCGTACGTAAGCTATGGGTTAAAAACACAAATAACATCTATCTAAACTGTCTGAGAAAGAAGGCGAGAAATTTGTAGTACAAGGTGGGTTGATGCATCCCCATTATGCAAATATGGTCGCCGCCGTTTTCTCGCAGTTCTTTAGCCACTGCTGCACACAAGTCTAAATCCAATCTTATTCAATCTCATGAAACTAACCGGAGTAGCCAAGGTTGAGAATACTGGCAAAAAAGTCTAACTCGAAATTGACCTCTGCCGTTCCCCGCACATTTACTGCCCGTATCACAACGTGTTAGAAAACAAGGCGTGGTTTTTCCAAACCGGACTAACAAATGTGTGGGTGAAGTCGGACTCGATAAGAATGCAATCTACTTGATCCTTTTCACGGAGTAAAAATCAATGCAATCTGCGGTGAAAAAGTCAGAGATTGCTTACGGGAGTGAGTGTAAACGTAAAAACAGAGGGCACCATCAAGATAATCCAGATTTTGTTTCGAATAGGTATTTTAATAACCGGACGAGGGGACTTTTACGGATAAGATCTATCCAAATTGGCTACAGTTTTCGAAGTTCATCTGGCTTACAATGTTGTCAATCAAAAATGGTCTGAGAGTGGATGATAAATGCACTCCGTTTTTGAAGGGTTGCATTTTACTGAGAGGAACACTAATGAATCATTCAGTCATCTTGCATCTTCTGTATGCGTTTGGAACTTAGGAACTTCTCACTGAATGGTTTTAGACAGTCGTGCAAGAGCGTGCCCACACACAAACAATCATGCACACACACATGCAAGTCTGTATCAACTAATATCATTCACGCCATTAACTCGACATTCTTTTTGTAACATTAGGCCACAACCAGTTAGAGTATAAAACAAGAATTCGTTTCACTCCGATTACCTTCTTTTTTACTTGTTCTAACTTAGTACAAGAACTAATTGATCAGTTTGAATTTTTGTCTCTTTCCGTGGGAAATTCTTCGTTTCAATTTAACAGCATTGCCTCAGTAACTTCAGCCACCTAAGTGATAAAGCTCTTTGTTACTGTTGAAGTCTTCCAAATTTTCACGGATTACTCCCAATAAAGGATGGGCCATCGAGTTTTCTTCCATGAGATATAACTGAAAAGTCTATTCGCTTGTAGTTTTTTACTGCCTAAATTGCTTCAGCATGGACAAAAAAGAGGATACCGCAATGATTACCTACTTTTGAATCATTTATGGATGCATACATGTCAACATATTCATTGCCCGAACGCTTATGTATATATGAATAGAATTTGAGTAGAAAACCCTATATGACGCTAAAATGCACGTTTACTCAACCTGACCCAACACTACTGGAACAGTCTTATATGATCAGCACAACTTGATTAATGGTTTTACCATCAAACGGATTCCCCAATCGTCAATTCGGTTGTTTCTTTTCGTTGGATTACCATCACGAATGTTTTGACTACTTAAAACGTCGAAGTAGGTAAAATGAAACAAGGTTTATTGTGAAATGAGCACCATACGGTGTATCACACTGTAGTTCCCTATTCAGACAATATAAAATCCACTTGCATCTTTCGTATACAAAGGTCAAGGAAACGATAAAAATATACTAAAAACCAAATTCGTTGTAGCATCAATGGTCTTGTAGTATCGCAAATCAATCCTATGAATTCACAGTACACTGGTGACCACCAATGCTCCTTACTTGACTGACGACAAATGCATTAGGAACGAAATTATGAACAAATCAATTAGAACGTGTGTAACGCTTGCGCAGTATGTGACAATAAATGAGTGAAATTAGCAGACAGAGGTGACTGAGGAAAGCAATGCAAACGTTGATTGGATGTTCGAAACCGGATCCTGGTCACGAGTGGGGCCAATGCAATCGGGCTACTCGGGCATGATAAATGCGCATAAAAACATCCAAACAGAAACTCCAAATGCTTCTCTTACTGCCAACATGGATGCCATTACTCCCTTGGGAAGCCGCATAGGAAGAGAGTTGAACCATAAACATCGTTTTCATAGTGATTATCAGAGGAAACCAATCTACCTACAATATCCTTATTCATAATCGGAAAGTATTATTCTCTAACAAAATAATTTTCTACCATCTACGCCAGTTCCAACTCTAAGTTTTCTAAAAGCGGCACTCAGGTACGATGAAGCCAAGTGAACCACGTATATGGTCACGGGGCCCGATACAATCAAATAACATGGTACCTAAAATAACAGGACAGTATACGACTATTTTACGGGCAACAAACAATTTTACATACAATTTCTCAGTTAAAATAACGAGAAGAAATCACTTCATACTAAGGGATTTCCGTACATCTCATGACTGTCCGTGGTGTAGAAGACAGCTTCCAGCGATGCCCACAATCCCAGTGAACCTGACCCCAAGAAGTTAGATGGGAATGTGTCCAAGGTTACCGCGTGACACACGGGAATAGATCACAGGTGAGAGTAACACCTTGGTCATGAGACAACCAGTCACCCGAGGGGATTCGGGGGCATCCAAGCAGCCAGGGCATGGAAACTGAAACTTGGGCGGCTTTTAAACGAGTCGCATGTGTGTGCACGCATCTGTGTGCATTTCTCCAATGGATCAAAAAGCCCAAAGCTTCACCCCAGGCTACTAGGGAATTACGTGGAAGTCAAACTTGCAATCGTAAAACCATTTCTTCATACGATCTATGTGACTCAATTTTCTTACTTACAGCTCAAAATTTGGAAATGCAACAATCTGCATAATTCATCAACACTTACGTTAGCTCTGCGAATTCCCTGGTTAGATGAATTTGGGTTCTCTTGGTTACCATGAATGATCTGTCGGGAACTTGAAAGGCATCATTTCATAACATGTTCTGCATGAATATTTTCTTTAAAAATCTTGATGGTAAAATTTTACACAAGCAGTTTTCGTCGCTAGTGAATAAACGCTGACTTGGTTAGGAGCATTTATTTCTTCTGAAGTGGCAACGATGTTTATCGCGTTTTATTAGCAGCTACTAGCTAGAAGTTTTACTCACTGAGGTGGTCTTTGGTGAAGGATTGGATGGTGGTTCGAGTATATTCAGTGTCTACTAAGAAGGGCCTTCCGCATGTTCTGTGGTGGCCAAAATTTAGACAATCGTGATCGGGGAGTTCTGACACCGTCGTCGACAACACGGGTTTCCATGGCGCTCAGGTTGATATGTGCACAGTTTCACGCATGTCCTCGTTTCATCGGCATGGTTGTTGTTGTCATATTATACCCGGGCTTTGCTGCTCTACACTACGCTATTTCGATCGGTTGTGACTACTTGCTTTTCGGGAACCCCACTGTGATGGTGAGCCGTGCAGAGCATCGACTTTCTAAGAGGGCAATTTCATCTGCTGGGTTAAAAACTCTACTGTGTACCGGCTGTTCATATCAGGGCACTTAGTTATCTGATGTATGGTGGGTAATGAATGTGCTTGCACCCTATTCGCAGGTTTTGCCACTTCGCCCACAGTTGGCTGATTCCAAATAAGGTTAAGGTAACTCAAACGTTAATGGTAAGTGTTTGCATTTAAGGCATGAGTAGCATCGATTGATTACAGCAGGATTCCGGAGGACTAAATATAACAGTGACAAAATAAGCATGAAATGACTTCTTGTTGGTTTTTAGTGCTCAGAAAACAAATAAGGAACCAACCAAACGCAAAACGTGCCCTGATTGCTAATAAAACCAACCAATTTTCTCTGTTTTCTGAAATTACTTTTCAACCAAAACTTTTTGAGGGACTAAATTCAACATACTAAGGCATCGACTCATTGATATAATGGAGATGCACACGGGTATTACGCGTGAAACAGATAAATCGATTTATCCCGGAAAATGTGTCCGAGAGGATGTTAAATGCTATTTAACCCATACCTCGACGAATCGCATAATCACTGGAGTGAATTAAAAGCACCACCATCTTGGTCGCTGATGGCTCATTTTTGATAACCAGCCATTTTAATATTCACTACCTGAGTTGCACATGATTAACGAACGAAAGTTACTTAATCAATACGGTCCAACTGGAAATAGAGGCCTCTTGTTTATGGACATCGAGGTAATAGGCAAAATTCAAGGCTGTCTGAGTAGAAGCAGATGAAAATACTGCTGTGAAAGATCCGGGGATACACATGGGCTGGATTTTCAATAAAATGTTCCACTGAAAAATAGTTATTCATGAATTTTTGAAAGGTTTAAATTGTTGTTTCGGCAACAGAAATTGTTGGGTCTCACGAAGAATTTCCTTCGAGGTCAAAAGAAAAGTCTTGAGCGGTTCATCGAAACAGTTGGGTGAATATACCAAAGCTACAGAGGTCCTGGCAGATGAATGCGTTCAGTCAGCCTGTACAACATCTCCGAGAGTTTGCATGAGAGAACTATGATACCAGAGTCATGTAAGATCGATTATCATTGTCAAACTTGAGGCTAATGTGCTATAAATCACATCGATTGGAATACTAAATGGAATAAAGGGATATTAACAAAGGCTAAAATGAAGCTCCTGCCATGGTTGTCCAGCTTTGAGTACGTATAGAGTAATGATGAAGGGAATCAAATAATTACTGCGGTTCACAAAAGGATTTAGCGGAAGGCTAAATTGGTTAGAGTGGCGATGAATTTACCCAATAAATAATCCCAAAAGGATGACTCACATGTGCAGTTGTGGTCACAGTTCATTTCACAAACACATTTCTCCCCAGTGACTTCAGGAATACAGTAAAGTAATCAACATCAGAAAATAAAATGCGGTGTCCGCAATGATCTTCCAACAAATATCATTGCCTTTTTTCATCCCACCGCTGTACCGCTGTTTGATCACGTAATTAAACGACCGATACATGTTATTATTGGTTTGGTATACAAACGCTCTTATAAGCAAATCCCTATTTGAATCTCCGAAAGAATGGGGTAATACGTCCTCCACACTGCCAACTACCAACTGATAGTTCTGATTTAAGTTCAATCACCCTTATATATGAAAAACCTAACAACATTCGCCCACTTACTGGTACGTACTATCTTGGTAATGTTTACCACAAACAGCCATAAAACAGTAGCCCGTACCCCGCGCCAAGATGCAGCTGCACCTACCTTGCTTCTCAATAACGCCTGCTCACTGGTGAATAAAACCCCTACTCTCCATGTTATTGTAATATCATTCGACTTCAATATCACTGTCATTACCAAAATCTGGATAAATGGCTGGGTTCCATCAGATCAAACCAAACTGGTTTTCTGAATCGGGATCATTCATGAAAATCCTTATTCATGTACACTAGCCAGAAGCATTTCAAATATTGGGGAGATCTTACCCATTATTAATGAGAAATCTTTCAAATTAAATGAAAATGTGCCATTTTGGTACTTAATAGTTTTTCAATCTAACGCTGAAAGACTGACAGAAGCCGATGCCTACACACACCACTTGTGTTTTGATAGCTTTATACGCCTCCGAGTTTTGATTACAGCTGTAAGTGGTTTTGCAGAGGAGAATATGCCCTGCATTGCGAGAGCAACGGCAGCTTTGCCAGCCTACTGCACCTATGAGATTGTCAAGAAATCCTGCTCATTTGTGAAGAAACGGGTGATTAACCCTGCCGTTCGCAATGTTTTAGTCTGCGGTTACGTGACCTGGTCTTTTCGCGGTAAAGATGCTGCGCATTTTTACGTTTTTGTTTACCAATATCTTCGAAACACTGCTCATGTCCGGTGGGGAAAATGAAAGAGCTATGACAAATTTTTTCCTCGGGTGTTGGGTACGGACAGTAGCGCACTCTCCGAATTGATTGCTCCGCATGGCCTTCGATGGTACGTACATGTTATGTGAATGCCTACAGTCCATCTTTCCGTATCTGTTTGCAAGTGCTGGGCAAGACTAGAAGAAGCGACGTGGCAGTTAGGCCAGGACTTGGCGTAGAGGTACGAAGATATGAGCATCAGCATTGACTTCAGCTTAAGCTTACCCTCTTTCTGCCCGGGAACAAGCAATGAGGATTCTCTTGGCTTGAGGCGCGGAGCAAAAATGTCTTAGAGTAAGGGTCAGGGGCGTGAATGCTGTACGATTTGTCTGCAAACGTTCTGTGACCATATAAAGAAAATATATTTCAGAGAAGAAAATGACAGGAAAATATCAGTACACAGTCTCGAAGTGAGTAGTAAGGTGTTGCATCTGTTTGACATGACAACTTCTCCTCGGAAGCAAACGGCCAGTTTCACGGCTGTTCCCGCTCTTCAGGTATGCGTACCCGACACTGTTCTTCTCAGTCATCTCTATACTCGAGCTTTATGATGAAAATCCATACTTGGGACCGTGAGTCCTCATCCTGAAATTTGCCGTCGTGAACGATGAAATAACTTTGGAACACTTACAGTATGACCTATAAAAAGACCACTTAGTACATGCATGATCCCTGCAACTCAAATGAGGTTATACCCATAAGTGTGCATTCTGTCTGGTAACTTCGACGACAGTCCCAACCTATCGAATTCCATTTTATGCTATTGAAAAAGTTCTCAGCAGCCAAGTACCAGATGAATGCCGTGGATTAAGGGAAAAATGCAATGGAGTGAATCCTTGAACAGCCGATAAGTGATACGATTGTGTACTATTCTTTTCCGCCACCAAGTTCTTCCAAATGGATAAGCGAGTTTGTCTAGATTTCATACCATCACGAAACCTATTGTTTTTTGTGCATGTGTTTTCAATTTTAACTCGATTGTTTGTCAACTACATTGAAAACGACAGCCAACTGATGCGTCAAACGACAACGTGAAACTTTACTCACCATTAAGTGAGTTACACTTTCGCTGACTGTTGAATCTGACACTGCCATTGTCGCCCTCGTTCACTAACCTCTCATTTAACTTGGAATTTTCCCTTCGGTTCTACGGTTCTTCTGTACGAAACGCGACTATCAAGTGAATCGGCTTTCTTTGTGAGAATGAATGGTCTAGAATAAAAGAAATAAGATACATCGTCTCGTTCTCCATTTGCCAATGAAAAATAAGCCAGAATCGCAACATTTTACTGAAAGCGAGATGAATTTGTGTTGTATGTGAACTCGTTCGTGAATTTGGAAAAGCAAGTTCCACAGACGATGGAATTGACTCTGCACCGTACTAGAGAGGAAGAATTCCAATGTCAAAATCGATCAAGGACCACGAGGTAGATGGGTCAACGGATGCGACTTGTCACCCTGGCACGTCCGGACTGAAAGTCTTAAAGTAAAGTTGAGTGTAACGGGGAATGCTGGGGCAAGGGAACGACGTGAAGATCAAGGCGAAAGGACGAACCATCCGAGAGTCACAGACAAAAGAACAGACAACGAATATGTCGGAGGCTTCCCGAAGCAGACAAAAGGAGGCACACGGACTACTACGGGGGAAGCAGCGGGATCTCTGGCAACCAACAAGGTAGCCCAAGTAAGGGGCTACTGATCAAGCTGTCAACTGAGACAATCGGACCAACCGGATAGAGATGACGCCTAAGAGGAGCAAGCTATCAGCCACGGGCAACTGGACAGAAAGCAGTCGAAGCGCTCAAGCAGCCGCAAGAGCAATGTTGGTGCCGCGCAGTCTGGAAAAGGGCCTATAAAAACAACTGTTTTTCATGACCGGACCTGTGTGGCTGTTGGAATACAAGTATCCCACCCGATGTTCTCGTCGTTGTTACAACCACACCCTTTTGCTCTATTTGTCTCAGCTCTTTCAGAACGCCTTCTCTTTGACCGTACAGCATCACTCGCAGTTTAGAGATTACTAAATCAACATCAACTTCCAACTTTACCGGCTTCACCACCATTCCGCCACGATTGTTGAAGCAATATATCACCAGCTGCTGGAACATCGCGGGATCAGCGGGAGTGGCTGTGCTGTGTGAAACTAAAGTGAGTGGTACAGGTCTCATAATGCATTTAATCCCAGGATAGACGGACTATCAACTGAAATCAGGAAACGGACTGGAACATATGTCTCCTGCTTGGTTTGTACAATCAGGGTCGTTTCAACCAACTGCGTGAGGTGATGGCAGGTTACATCCTGAATGCGTATATCAGTAGGTTTTATGGTTGTCCGGAGAGTAATCATCTCCAGCACTTTCTCCGGACTGATGAACTCACAACTCCCCGTTGAAATCCGCATTCAAGTGATACAGGTTTTTACAGAAATTGGTTATTCTGACCGGTAGTCTTCAATGTGTAGATGGGTTCGATATGTTCGGGTTTATTTGTTCCGGTCACCTCTGTCACGTCGCATTTGGATCTTCGGCAAACGTTTCGTATTTGGCCAGTTTTCCCACATGCACTGCATACGGCTTGACAGAATCGACATGTTGAACGCAAACGGAGATCGTAGCATGACATGCATCTGTTCACCGCTTTATGAGAAACGGCAGCATCGGGACGGCGTGTACTTGGTGGTTACGGAGCAGGTGCGTTGGCTTGGACATCTTTTGTTGAAACAAAACTGTCGTATTCGATATGGTGGTGCATTAGACGCCATCAGATTGCTCACAAATTCTGAGAGCCTCTGAAAACTTCAAGCTCTTCTGTTCCAGTGACCGCTGCTAAAGCCTGATGTGGTTGATTCCTGCAACTTGTCTATTAGCAAAGCATTTCCTCCAAAAGATCTCCATAATTGCAGCGGCCAGCCTGGTGATTCAGTTGTAGAATGAACCGCGACAAGACACACTGTCCTCGTACAAGTGAACTGAATTGTGCGCGTTCGGTGGCCTGGCAAAACATGATTCAGTATAAGTTCTTTCAGTCTGTCAAATGGCAGTTTTGCGGACGCGTCGGGGTATGCCAAGTTCTTCAGCAACGAATACGATTCGCGTACATTCGCAGTAATTATTAAAGCCGACTGATCTCGATTAGCTCCTTTACGAATACTGCACCAGAGCTCTAATCGTTCGACCCATTCTTCGATTTGAGATGGATTACTGTGTAAGTTCAAGAGTTCAATGGTCAGTGACTCAATGCCGCGACGCCGATTTTAGGAATCGTATCTAACCGGCCAGTTGTACGTAATGAAATAACCTGACCCGGACTCCGCGCACTGGAAGAATGACAAGACCAGACAAGAACTGCAAGAATGTATTCTGTTGCATTTGGTTGGTGCGCACTCGTTTATCTACACAAATATGCATGAATTCATTGGCAGATAAAGTCATGGCCAATCACAAGGTAACTTTGCTGTATCTAGATAATCTAACAGTTACGACCAAGCTTTACCCGATTTGCTGGATCCTGGAAACGAAGTTCTAGTGCACTGAACCGCATGTGGAGACAGTCAAATCACTACAATATCATTTTGTAGAATAAACATGTCCATGTAATCGGAATATGAAGACTGGTGCAAGAGATGCGTGAATGTTATGTAGTGTCACCAGCAGTGACACGGTGACGGTTATCCAAGCAGTGACATGGACAAGAAATGGGGCATAAAACAAAGTCGACATTTCCCTGTTTCAAAAGATGTTTTACTATTTGCCAAAGTTTGTCCGACCGGTTTAGGCAGTATTCATTGGTATTCGACCCAGGCTCCCTCTTCTGACGAAAGACTTTAAAGTATTGCGCTTCACTCGACTCACCATACGTACGCTAACTTCCTCCCAGTTGGGCGAAACGGACTTACAGCAGTAAACCGGCACACCCTTGGCCGGACACTCGGGCACAGGAGAGTACTCGCTCTTGACCAAAGTTCTCACGCACCTATTCATTGTGTTTCCTCAGTGGTGCAAACTGTGTCCATCCGTTTGAGTCCGTCCTTATCAACTTCAGCACCTTCAGTTATCCTCAACGGCCACTTTCTTTGCGTACTTGTGAACAAAGCGATCAAATCTACATCAACCCTGAGGCTAATATGTTTTGACGCCACATTTTGTCTTACTGGAAGTGTCAAAACTTACTCTATCATCCATCTTGGCCGCAGACCATTCACGATGAGGACAGCCTGATTCCAACATCCAAAGTAGTTTTTTGTCGAGTCAGACCTTACCAGCTTAGCATATTCTTTTTATTAAACAACATGAGGCTACTTGGTAACATTGCCAGTCTATTCTGGTCTTCGGCCAAAGGCGAAATTGTTGGCTTCTATCACAGTCAGATGCAGTACCGATAAAAGTGAGACGATGTAGCAATCGCCCGAGGATGTTTAATTTACTGCAAACTATGGGTTAAAGAAGGCCCGTCAACCTGCTGGATGGTCCCTTGTTGAACCCGGTCAAGAAGAGAAACAAGAGCATACGAAGCTCAAATAAGCACGTGACTGTTGTATTCAAGAGTGAGGCGGATATGAGCTTTGTGCAGCAGAAGATGAGTTAATATGAAGGAGCGCCTAGTGCAAAATGGAAAACTAACTTTGTGATCAGCATCAGAACTGAGCTGACATATGAAAGAGGAGGATTGGATCTGGAGAAGGCGGCACGGCAGACTGTAAGAAAATGTATGGGGAAAATGAATGAAGTTCGGAGGAATTTGAGAGGAAAGAGGTGTTTGAAGCAATAAGGGTAGCATGACTGAGGGAACAGTACGAGCAGATAAATCCGAAGTCGGAATCTAAAGAGACACTAGTTATATTATGATCACCATGAACGTTGTGGTTGGCCTTGTGGGGAGTGCGGTGAGAAAATAAAGAATGAAGAGCGTCATCATCGGCAAAGAAATATATTGGGTTGGAAGTAGTAGATAAAAATAAATAACAGATAAATGAACGAGAGAAGGCGCAGGTACTGAACATTGAGGCACGCCAGCCCTCGAGGGTAATGGCTAGAACTGGACCATATCATCTCGGAGGGGGATGATTTGCTTACTGAGAAAACCTGTTGTCCGCAGTGCGAGAGCGTGAGTGAACCCGGAAATAAACAGGTTTCCAGAAGAACTTCGTGTGAAATCCAATCAAGGGTTGAAGAAAATTCAAGCGCGATCTCGTGCATTTCATCGTGATTGTCGAATGTAACCGGCAAGGCGTGTAAGACCAGAGCCAGCAGATCGCAGTTGCAACGGTGAGGTCGGAATCCGTATTGACGCAATTGGTCTTAGATGACAGTTTCAAATGCTTTCAATTAAAACAGGAGTGAGAAAAATTGGGTGACAGAGAATCTGATGAGAAAGTTTGCTGCACCTTGGGAATGGAAGTAATCACGGCGTGTTTCTAAGTGAATCAAGAGTGGAAAGATGAGGAGAGAGAGAGAGAGAGAGAAACGAAGAGTAAGAGAAAGTAAGAAAGGAATGAAGAAGGAAATATCCAGAGACAGAGACAGAGATAAAACAGAAAAGGAGACGTGGAAGGGGAGCCAACTCTGGAGCATACATTTTGAGGACAGTGTATGATATGCCATCCAAATCGAGTGGTTTGCATACGCTCGCCGATCGTCTGAGTGTTAACATGAGGTATAGAATAGCAAACAGAAGGAGGCTAAGTGACCTGCGGAATAAGATAAAAGGGAAAGAAGGAGGTGAAAGCAAATGGGGTCAGCAAAAACCTCAACAATGTCGAATGGTCCGCAAACACGATCACCAGTGGAATTATGAGTGAGTGGGGAGTTCCGAGGGCAAAGTTGTGTGAGACTGCATTGGCAAGGAACTAAAACGTTCTACTACCGCTTGAATGACTGAGAGATTTGGGTTTTCCAAATTTGGGAAAGATTGGAATGAAAAGTTTCATAACATGAAGAAACATTTCGGTGAACTTAGAAGCGGAAGTGGCAAAGTTCGAGGTATAATAAAAATCCTTCCGAGGAGTGGAAGCTAGGAGGTCACGATAGCCGTCCTAGTATTGTGGAATGTTTAAACTGTTTTGTAGGTAGCTGATTGCTGAAAATGGAACTGTGGGCAGTTGCGGATTATTGAAAGCCGCTATGTGCAACAGACTAGATGTAATAAGGTAAAGGACGACATGCAAACCGCACGACTGCTGCTCATTCAGATGATGACTGCATTCAAGTGAACAGGATAGCGACTTTGCAACTATACGTGTTTGTAGAATTTGATTTGTTTTGTCGATGTCCGAACAAGAATTTTTTAATAAACACTCTTCGAGCCTATTATCCAGGCACATCTTGTGGATTATCACACTATTTGGCTGAGCTGTGGAGCCAAATATATATCTAAATGCGGTTTGAGTATCGGAGCATATAAAACTGACGGATCAGAAAGTCATGCAATGTCCCGATAAGCCGCTTGGCGGATGAGTGTTGCTCGGGAAAATGGACAGAACAGTAAGGTCAAAGGGATGGGTACAATCTTTAGCTCGATTGGGGATACATGTAGGGCGGTTCACTAGTTGGCACAGGTTTTGGACAACGGAGAAATGTTTTCTACTTTGCTCTGCAGCAGCAGATGAAACTCACGTGCTTGATAGCACTGGAACCTCAGCAGAATATATCTTCCGCTGTTCACTACGGCCTGCTATTTTGTGAACCTAGCAAGCCTATCCAAAATATGCCAAAATAGCACACCTGAGTAAGACTAGTTCCATGAAACAAAAACACTGCGAAAGTTAGAGTGAACTAGTCATCAAGTCCAACAGCAAACCTGTATGCCCCAGGTACAAACCATGCGGTCATTTGTCTCGTTCCTGATCGACAGCTTCTAAGTGACCACGATATCCTTCTGGAAATACGTTACGACATTTGTATGACCGTTGAGCGCTCGATGGCTGTGCAGTGAGGATTGGTTGACGGAGCGGTAATACCGTATGATACATTATATCACATACATGAAATCAGTCCCAAAAATAAGCGATCTAACCTATTGAATGTTTTCATTTATCCCCTAAAGATCTATGGATAAAACAGCAATTAAGTCTACCCCAGTTGGTGTGGCATCTGAGATGCGTCGTTTGTGCCGTAAACGGAAAATTATTCACCAATGGGCATACGTGTGGTTAATATCGTTGAATAAAAAAATCCTTGCCTTTGTTTGAGTAACAATAACAGCCAGTAAAGCTATGAAGGAAACTGATTTAGGATTTGGGACGACAGGAAATCACGTATCAGGCAATATCAAAGTGGTCTTCATAAAAAAGAGAACCGGATAATTTGTACAATATATAGCCCATCATTTTAAGTAACGATCTGCATTGTTTATGTCGAGTGTGGTCTAATCAAAACACCGAAACTGTTCCAGGAGGTGCATTGCGATTCTCATCAGATGACAGGTATACACCGAAAGTGTCAGTCACAGTTGATTGAAGATCGTTTTCGGTTACTGGGAAAAATAATCCAATCGGTGCTCAACTTTGTTCGCAAAGAAGATGTGGTACTCTATCCTGAGTGGAATATATCAGTTGGACAGGTTTGACCAGACAGTGATGACTGAGTAAAACTCACGATCAACTAGCAAACTAACGGTAAATTGCCATCACGCAGTCACCTTGCACTCATGAGACAAATTTGCCTTCCACCAGACACATTTGAGTACTTTGAAACATTGGGTCCTCTTTATCCAATTCATGAGAACAGAGAGAAGACGTAAGTCGCCAGATGCAAGCATTTCGTTTACTCTTGTCAACCGCTGACGTAAAACGTGTCAGTATATATACATGGTTCAGTAGGGGTATACGTGCAACAGTAAAGTAGGCACGATCGAAAGCTCTTACAGTACGTACGTCAAGTCTGTCGTGTTAACGTCAGGGTAAACAAACATTTTGGGTCAATCGTTTTTGTACATAGAGTGCTGGCTGATGCATCATGATTGGAATAGCTTCACTGTACGCTAATAGTTTCGGTGTTGGATTGCGCAACAATGCTTTGAAACACTGGGTCAAGTCAACTTTGTGACCTGATGCAATCAAGTGTTTTCCAATCGAAGGAGCTGGCGGTTTCACGTCATTGTGTATTGCCCTAGCAGGTTGCGTCATCAAGTTTGACAACCATTTGGGTATGTGTTCTGACACTCGTTGAGTCAAGCAACGATCCGTCCTGCCAATGTATACGTCACCGCAACTGCAAGTGAACTGATAGACAATATGTGAGACATTGGGATCAGCAAGACTGTTTGAGTGATTTTGAAAACATAACCTTTTGGTCGTCTGCAGCAAACGCAACTGCGCCGCTGTGTATGTGTGCCTTAGAGCTGACTTGAGATTACAATTTATTTGATTGAATAAATGATCTCCTTTAAAAGGCAAAGTGATAAAAACTTGCTTCTTTTTCACGTTCATTGTTTTCGCGCGCACAAATCTCGGCCTCTGATGTTGTCTGACAAAGTTCTCCGGATAACCGTTAGCCAGCAGCGTTATGGGCTCAGAGCCCAGAAAATCTGTACAGAAGATCAAATACAAAACGAGGAGGAGTTCATGAAAAGAACGCCAGCAAAAACGCAGAACTGGGAAAATCTCCACATTGCTCGCTATTTTGATGCCATACCGAATAGCGTGGAGTAAGTCAAGGCAGGGTGAAACCACTGTAATCCCATTTGAATCGAACAGAGAGTGCGTGGACGGAGAAACGATTTTAGAATCACACGCTGATTCTTCCACAGTTAATTCGTCTGTTAACACGACTAGCTTTCAAAATGAGGACACATATTCCCAAGTATGGATTTGCGATATGAGTAGTGTTCCCTTGTACCTGGATGACAGGACAGACTCAGTCAGTCAATCAATCAATGATGTCACAGTCACCGGTCGCACTCGAAGGATGCCACTTCTGATGCACTTATTGCAATCCTGTCGAAACAGCGAACGAACTGGACCAAAGCTCCAAATCGAAACACCTGGAACATACATTCTAACGGGATCAGGCAATCATCGGAACAGAGCACAGTAAGATCTAATTACGAACCGAACGCACACAAAGATGCTCGTATACACAGAACATCTTACCACAAGCACATGTCGCATTTTCTCGAGAACCAGAAGCTGCGAGAATTTATTGCGAGTAGACTGATTCACAAATTGCTGGTCCATGAGCACATATTGCGTTGAAGTCCACGCGGCAGCAAAGGAACCAATTAACGGGAAATTATATGGAGAAAATTATACAACAAGGAAAATCAGGGGCAACAGCCGAACAACTGGCAGAACAATATTGCAACCACTTTGCCTGCAATTCGCAAAGTATCCTGCGGACTAACGACCTCATACGCCGGAGGCCAACCATGCAGCGAGAAACCCGAGGTGAGGTGGATATGGGGACAAACGGAGTTAGCAAATCTACCGCTGCCGGAACGGGAACCATCTTTTGGAAAAATAACGCGCCATGGTGAAATTTTCTACAAGACAAGAAAGAACCGATTATGACGGTCAGAGGAGTATTGAATTCCTCTTCGGACTATGTATCTTTTCGTGGTAAAATGTAAAGAAGGAACTGAACAGTTGGAATTCAAAAACGTCATTGCCAAATGCTACCGAATCCAGAATCACCTGGGATTTCAGCAGCCGAGTCAATGAAACGTTCAAAGACAATGTGGGTCGAAGGTCATGGAACAAAGTCAACGTGTAATTTGCAGACAGTGCTCGCATAAGGTAAATGTCCGATTTGTAGTTCAGCGGGTGAGTCAATGTAGTGCAAAACTGTAATGGGAAACAATCTCGGAGTGAGGGTAGGAGGTCGAGTCGATCTTCAGCTAGTGCCTCAACTTCAGTTGTTTTGTCCTTTACATTTATGATATAACTTGAAAAAATCTACCAAACGGATATTAATAAAGGGCCATTCAAGTTGTCCCTTAAACATCGACAACACCTGTACATAATCCGAGGAGGAACCCTTACAATATTTGGCTATTTTTCATCATATTGTCAACTTCTGATACTAAGACGTTGTTTTTGGCAAGCAATGAAGTCGTTTCACACTAATATGGCCTGTATCTGTCAACATGTCTAATTCTCATTGAAAAACAATTCAGACCCATCACAATAGTAAAATTGACGTTCTCGGCAGATTCTCTAAGTGCGCATGGAATCAACTTTGTGGCGAGCATTAAACCAATCCAGAATAAAATGAAGTATGTTCAACTAGGCCATCGGCACAAACTACGTGTAAAAAAACATAAATACATCGTAGAGATGAAAAGTACTGAAGTGCTCTACGAAATCATTTTCAGTCCCGCAGTAATTGTGTACTCTTTGTCGTGGGTAGATGTTTGCATATCTGAATGGGATTTGGTTTTTTCCAACAAAGATCCAATCAACCTTGACAAAACTGCTACTTTAGTAGCAGAGCATCCTACATGGATCTTATTATATCGCCGTCATCACCTGAAGGATGGTAGACAACTTCACCCCTCATCAAACCATAAACCAGTCGAACCCATTCTGGGTTTCTTGTTCCATAGTGGATTTTTATGAATAACTGTCCAAATGATGTTTTTGTGGAATATAGTCTGTCAGTCAGCCGATCGATTGTTGGCAGTTGTTTATCCAAAAACATCGTGTGTACACAAAATATTACATTACACTATGCTCCTTTTGCATCCCCGGGTATTCCAGTCTCACAAGGGCAATGGAAATGTCCAAAATGGTGAATTATGTAGGACGAAAGACTTTCCACCGAATAAGTATAGTTTGAGTTCGCTACAATTTCTTTTTCGTTATGTGATACCAATCTGTGTCCTAGTTTTCACGAACCTAATGATGATTCGTAAACTGTACCAACTAAGATTCATCACATCCGAAAAATTCAAAGTTGACGAGAAGACTTTCCAAAGTTATTGTGAGTCAGACAATTGTCAGGCTGGAAATTCTGCCCATTCCTCATGTTTCATCAAAAACACTTTATTCATGAATGTTTTTTGTCTTACAATGGAATGAACTTTGGTCGGAGGAATTCTTGTTGTTTTGACGATTGTGAGCAGCAGTGACATTGGTCAATACGACGTAGGTTCGATCGCCCGTGTCTACCATGTGTGCAAGGTTGTCTTGCTTAGTCACTTCAATCACATCTGTACCGTCCGGACAATTACTCCTCCTCGGAATACTGTGACAATGCACTTGCGAAGGTGTGCTTCGATTCTACGGAAAATCAAATTGAGATTGCACTAGTATTGTTCAGTTATTTGAAAACGGGGAAAAACAGTTGTCATCTCATTTTTTGAGGGCATTGTGAATTACTTCGAGTCTGTGCCCGCAATTTTTGCACTGGGATAAACGTAAGTAATTTTAAGATGGGACGATGAGTAGTGAATAACCCCTACACGCAACTACTGAGCGTGATGCACTCATCTGTATGTAAATATATGGAGACGTTGCATAGGACTACCGCACGAGATCAGGATTGTTGACGGAATGACGGGCAGAAGAAGCACGCGTTGGTGAATTTCAGGGTCACCTGCCTGAAGACACATCGGATATGCAAATAAAGGAAAATAAATAACAAGTAAGTACTTACCTCTTTCATTGATGTTAAACAGTCAGATCGAGATTATATCCAATCAGACTAATACAAGTTTGATTTGCTTGTAAACCTAACTTGCAAAACACAATCCACGATAACTGGGATATCAATTGATTAGTTGACAGGATGATCCAACGAGACGAAGAGAAATCGAAACAGACAGCAGTGAAAAAGTAGCCGCTTGCAGGGGCTACGGAAGCCGGACGTATTCAACGACGACGAACAGGAGCACTCAGTGGGACTTCCTTAGCTGCGCATCTACAAATTGTTCACATTCAACCGAGGGATAGATTTTGCAGCCTCTCTCTGTGTAACTTGAAATATTGGGCGAACGACCGGGCCCCTATTTGAACACGCTCATGAACATCCAGCCTGTTTAATGTGGGAGAAATCAGGACATTTACGAGTGATGTGTGTTCTCACTTTTTAATTCGATTCATTTTTGCACAATTTAAAGGGTTCAGGGCTAACAATCGAGACTTGCCAAGTGTTGAATCTTAGCCACAACCAAAGCCGTGGGATGCAACTCCACCGTTCTATCCTGAGGGTTTGGAAGTCATTCGTGCAGGCAATTAAGCCAATTTGGCCCAATTCATGTTCACAAACAAGTATGGTATCAAATGTATATTGTATATTCTGATCAATTTTATTCGTATACATGCACCAAAGAATATGCACCTGAGAGTTTTCCAAAAATTGGAGGCCACTTTCTGCATCCTCTTGTCAGACTTTGTTTGGTAATTTTGATTTTTATATTAAATATTCAATTGTGTTATGTTGCATAAATTGGTGAATTGTATTTATCCGACAAAACTCCGGAGGGCTCACGAGATCTCTGTTCATAACTGCGCACGAAAAAACGAACATATCCTAAATGAGGTCATATCTAGGATTGGTTTTAAACACTTGGCTGTCATGTACAAGTGAACAGTTCAAATATACAAAAACGTGTGTAAAACCTAAGACACTGTTTGAATTCATACCAGGGAGATAAATCTAGCCTCATCCATGTGTGGTAAATGTGATTGTTTTTTGTGTTGCCTAAAATGTGATTCTATTTAATGTCGACGTATTATTTGTTATTTAATACTGGCTCAACGAAGGAAAAATGGAATTGGGGTGTGGATGTTCGTCAAACGTTCATCATGCGCAACGAAAGTATTATACAAAAATAGAAGTATTCAAAGCATACTGATTATTACGAGCATGACAACAATAAACTGTTACGAATCTTTCATTCATAAAGCCTCAGACGTATACTTTTCGTTCCAAGCTTCAAGGACGTATCCACATGTAGAACAATGATCTTGGTTCAGTGAGTGACCGGATGTGCCCCGAAATGTTTTCTTTCCAACAAATAACTGATTCGAATTGCAGCGAAAGCTTTGGCTAGAATTCCGGCGTAAGCAATTATGAACCTTCAATAATTTGATCGGATTCGACCATTCATATTCCGATAAAGCAACGAGGATGCGAAGAAGCCAGTGTTTAAGGGAGCTATACCAATGAAGGTAAAGAGATGAAACTGGGACGCGAGGTCCTTTGTCACGGGGTTGCTCATTCGAGTGTCCGCCGAAATTTTTAATTTCGTCATCCGGTGTTCTACTGGTAAATTTAGGACTTTTTACGATTTGAGGTATTAGAAATATAAGGCTGATCTGTATTCGTTATTTGGAGAGAAAATGACGACCTAACCCCGTTCGTCTTCAAACTTTATTTAAGTGGATTGAAGAAATTGGGTTTTTATATCCCAGTTGAGTCCTCAATACACTTATTTGTACATGTCTGTTTTTCCACTTATTTATATACAACTTACCAACAACATGAAAGCTTGCATACGTAACCTCGTTGTTCAATGGGTCAGCAGTGACCTAGATAAGAATAGTTTACAGAAATTACAGTTGTGATTCATCTGTGGACTCGTCAATGATAAGTATCCATTTACTCTCCATCCCAGTGGCGATGTATACATTATATATATATATATATATATATATATATATATATATATATATATATATATATATATATATGTGCACAAATAGACCCAGTGCAGCAGCATGTCCTGGTGAGACCTTCAAACGTCGCCTTACGGTTTGTTCCCATGCCGGAATATCTTGGCCGTATCATCATTCCGTCTGCACTAATTTTACGTTCACCTTTTGTCGTTGTCACAGAAACGTAGTGCCATTATTGGCATGCCAAATCTTGTATCATATACATGTGAATACATGAAACTCATGAAGAATCTGAAATCCCTACTGAGATGCAGGTTCGGAAAATAAGTGAGAAATAAAACGAAGATGATGTTTGGAAAACAAACCAACCAGAGCCGGTAAAGTTTCACCCGGTGAAATGTGAGACTACGGAAGCAAGCGTTTTGGATTTACGGACTTATCCACTACATTAAAGATGGCAAGATTTTTTCGAATGCAAAGTAGCTTAAAAAGGTCAATTTATGTCCTGCTTGTAGGACACAGATTATTGGTGCATTCTTCATCCAACAAACAAGTCAGTATAAATGAATAATTTCCGTGGGTTATAGCATACGGTTAAAATGCATACCGTTTCGCTGTGCTTGAAGGATCTGAACTTGCGCGTAGACACTTAGAAATGTCACTTTCATGCAGACTTCAAATTTTTCGGCCAAATCCTCAAAGGCGATGGCATCAAACTGAGAGCCGAGAACACTGCAAAATAACAGGTGAATCCTTAGCAAAGACGCCACTGAGATAAAACGTATTCCCGGGGTACCCTCATATGAATTTCGGTATTCACCCTTAATCCGTATGACAGATGAATGTTCACTGCTAATGCTTCAAAAACCTTACGAAAAGTGAGTTGCTCATCACGCACGGGATTGCGAGGCTTTGCGTGTTCTCGGGAGTGCAAACAACAGTCTCTGACTTTGTTTGACCAACTGTTAACCAAACGTAATGACCGTGTTGTCCTAAGAACATTTTGAGTCCGAGAGATTATCAATCTCCTACAAATAAATACTCATCGATGTTGATCCAGGTTGATCAATTTTATAAGTTAAATGATCATTGGGTCCGAACGTAGAAGCCAAGCAATTGATGGGCAATATCGTGATAAAACCAAGCAGTATGAGCACATTGATGAGTGGCTGCTAGTGTCCACTGTGGAATTTGAAGAAGCTTCCGATGTCAGCAGACAATAAATTTAAACGTTTACTGCTAAAGACGAAACACTCAACTTCATTAGAGAGTTCCCTTCGAGTCAATGGCTTCGTCAGACTAGAATGACGTGACTCATTCACTTGTTTTATGTTTGGTACCAGGAGTTGACACTATTGAGCGAATGTCTCACGCATTGCAAGATTTTCGCGATGCGTCAAGCTATCTTTCCTAAGACTGTCCTCCACTCATGAAGGAACTAAACAGACTTCCTAATCGTGTTTCTGTTCCTTTGGATGTCGACGTTCCTAGAAAACTGTGTTTATGACTGTGACCCATACCAGCTGTGGGATTAGAGTCGAAAACCAGTTGGTTCATCATACAACCAGCAGTCTATTTATTGAGGCCTTGGTCCAAGTTTGCTGATGACGTCATGTGTCCACTTTGCTTAGCACCTCATTATCAAGTTGATTGTCTCATTTTTTTTTATTTGTTTCACTCCGAATGGTTGGAAGTGCTCACGTGTGTGTAGA
Organism: Fasciola hepatica; assembly: GCA_948099385.1. Lineage (NCBI taxonomy): Eukaryota > Metazoa > Platyhelminthes > Trematoda > Plagiorchiida > Fasciolidae > Fasciola > Fasciola hepatica. The sequence continues at coordinate 274,874 of CANUEZ040000149.1, forward strand.
GCTAACGGCGATGAGTATATTTTGTTCGTTAGAGCACTTATTTTTCTGATTTAGACTACTGGAGGAAAGTTATAAATAACGGCCTTCAGTCCATAAGGCAAGGCAGTTATTCTGTTTTGAAAATAATGCCCTACATCATTCTTGAACAGCGCCTTACAATCAAAGCGGAAAACGATGTGGTGTGGAGCTTTAGCGGAACATTGAAGGCAATTTGTCTATCGCGTAAACATCGAGAGAAAGCTGTTTTAGAAGCTTCAATTACTTACCATACAAGGCAGCATCAGGACACAAACATGACACCGGCATAACTCATGTTCGCACATTCTATCTGTACAGTGCTGAACTGTGGGCATTTTCCGCGCCTCGACGAATTTCGACGTCAACGATTAAATCCGGCTACTTATGAGAAGTCAACTGCTCCAATCTGGCTATTGACCTTTGTCCGTCACAAAACGAGTGTTACGAAGAGTGAGTCTGATTTGTATAAGCCCAGTGATCTTGTGTCAAACAATGGAAGATAGACGACTAATAAGTGCACGATGGAAATTCACAAAGTAAGAAACAAAATAAAACGGATAAAGAACAACTGTCTTTGAGCATCCAAATAATGCTGGTTTGTGGAAAGTGCACAATCCTACATATGTTACTTTTTCTATACAGAGCTTTAGCAGCTCTGGTCCCCCGGCTGCCTGAGAATTTAGATTGCTCTGTGGTCAGTTGCCTTTGGCCACTCGCTCGACTCTATTGTGCACCATTTCCGTTGGCCTGGTTCAAATGTTTCAGTGGACAGTTTGGTTAGTACCTACCCAAATGGGCTGTTTTGCTGTTTCCTGAGATCCCACTCCATCTTCTAGTCCGTATATCTCTTTTTGTTTGTTGAGGTATGCTTCCAACATATTCGCTGTCCTTTCTTTGGTATGTGACTCTCGATGGGCTGACCCGATAGGATTGATGCTCACATCGTTATCTTACCCCAGCTGAGTTCTATGATGACCAGAGTCTCGTTCATAGCACTTTTGTTTGGAACGACCGGAGAATTATTGTGACTCCTAATAATTCTCCCTTCTTTGTGGTGTCGCTTACCGCCGTCTCCCGACAGGCTAAATTTTGATCTACTGAGTATCACCTCAACCGATGCAATGATTATTAAGTTTGAGGACTGGATGGAATGGGTTTATTTGCGCACTTCTACAAAGCTTCACATTTTTACAAGCAATCCAGCGGTTGCAAAGTAAACCGATATTCGAGGCGACTTAAACGGTCCGCTACTGAATCATTCGACTGCATACGATGGACTCCCACTACCGTATTTAGATCGGCCGAAACATAACTCACTTTCCCTTCATTTAGCCTTCCTAATAACTCAAAAAATGTCCTGAAAGCGGTTCTCTAACAGATTTATTAACTTCTGACACGTTTTTCAATGTTATTTTGTACAACTTTATTGTTTTGTGCTCATCATTACTCAGTTAGACACCATGGGTACCAACCATTGGGCGAAAACACACGCTTTAGTTTTCGAAGTGACTGCAACTGATATCACTCACAAAAGCACTGGCCCGATCTGGTTTCATAATATCATCCCTCTTTCTCTCTTTACCTTCACACCTAAGTGGAATTTTCATTGCGCTCATCTTCATGAACATGGTGACAAAATATATGTTTACAGCGTCACTCTCATGATACCTTTATATGGAAGCCATGCTCTCGTTTCGGAATCCGTCTGAAGAGTTTTCGAACCAGACAGCTGGGTACGTACATGATAGAAAATCTAACAAAACAAATGCTCCTGAAACCAACCCCAATAACAGCATTTTGGAAGTTTGAGACCGAGTTCTCAGTCGTACTTGAATCTCCACTTCTATGGAAGAATAGAAATGAAAAATGAAACATTTCACTTGCTCGTGGCAAAATTCGGCATCCATATAACAAATGAACATACACTTCCTCAAGGAGGAGCGATCCATTCCCTTGTAGTACATAAAAAATAGCTATACAATTAGTGATAATTGTCTTCCTTACAGAACATCTCGTTTCACAGACTGAATACATTTGTTGAACTCGATAAATTCTGTTTTTCGAAGAAATCGTTGACCGCACTGAACTGACAAGGTTGAGCAACATGATGTCAACTTGTGAATATCCCGTCAAAAGTCATGGACTTCTGAGAATCCTAGGTTTCATCTGTGATCATTTAAGCGGAAAAATCCGAAATTGTTTTCACTACCAGTCACATAGTTTCGTAATTGCATCGTGCAACAACTTTTGTTTGACGCTCAGTGCAGGCCTCCGTAGGGGAAAAATGCCGTGTAAAAACGTATTGGACATTCTTCTTCAGATCATACTAGTGTTTCTTTCGACAAGTGTCTGTGATCAGAATGTGAGTGCTATCATTGTCGAAGTCAGCAGTGTTGTTTTCTGCAAACAACGTTTGGTTACGGAGGCACTGCTAGCGATGCTTATCGAAAAAGTCTCGTATGATATGGCACAATGAAAGTTCGCTCTGCGCCTATTACAGTAGTGAATACTCCTAGATCGGTAAACGCGCTGGACAAAAGTAGTGAATAAATAAACACTTAGGTTATCTCACTCGTGTGACATTGATATAAAGTTGATGCATTCAAAACCACTCAAAATGTTTTCTTCGGCCAGCCTATAATCAATTGCAAGTTTGGAGTAGTCGCAAAATAAAGCAATACTGTACAAGATTACATCTCTACAGCTTCTTTCTGATATGCATGAATGCTGTTGACAAAGCAACAAAAAAAATTTCACTTGATCGCATCACTCCTTATGGTTCCATGGAGAAAGCCATCTACACAACCTGGAAAGAGAATTATTGCAAGTTCATCAGTCGCATCATTGATCTCAAAACCATGGAACATAAACTTGATTGATCCTCTTCATATTCCCAAACATCTCACATTTACGCGCGAGTACAGAAATCATCGATAAAATGTCCAGATAGGCCACAACTAACATTTCATGAAATTGTGTAGAGAAACGTATTAACATGTCATATTTATCGAGTCATTTACCATCAATGTGGTCGAACTCAAAGCACAAGTCAGCATTCATTTAGATTCACAGTTGCACCTTTCTTGATTAGTTCTATTTCTGTAAGTAAATGAGTATCTTTTCGCATGGATTGCTTTTTATTAGATCACCAATTCCCGAGGTCCATGGCACATTTAGTTTCAGTGTTAGCCGGATTTGGGTTTTTTCAAATATAAATGAAAGCTTTCATTGGTTGTATTTCAGGCTGGAAACATTTGTTCCCAGGTAGAGTTATCTATGCGAGAGTTGAATTTTGAGTATCAAAAATGGAAACACGAATAACATGGCTGGTTTACTTCTTTACAGTATCTTCCGGAGTTTATATAAAACCACATTCATTCAACTCCGCTGTTCCATAAAAACTAAACGATTCGTCGTGCTAATAAAATCCTAAGACCGCGTCTTCGATGAATTTCCCGTTGCCATTTTCTCTTTTTGTCATATCCAGGCCATATGTTTTTATTATTCTCCCTCGCATCTAAAATTGCGCTCCTGGGTGGTAAAGTTAAGGAACTATTATGTTTGCCTTTCCTTTCTCTTCATGAGTACAGTGGAGTAGCATACTTTGTGACTATGAATAGAAAATCGTTAATCGTGAAACTGTGACACGTAAATTTCGCATAAGTTCCATGTGATAACTAGGTGGACGACAGTGGATCGCCACCTACCAATAGGTTGACCTACGATGTAGCTGTTTCATTCACTCGACTTCTGGTTGTTATATACGTATACCCTTCGACCACCCTGGACTAATTTTTACCTGCGGTTTTTTCAAACGTTCTATAAATCACTTGTATGAATGTCAGTAGTTTGCAATTACCATACAGAGAACACTTCCTAACAATACACACTAAGCTGCATTCATCTGTAAACTAAAATATGGAATGTGCACTCACTCAACTGTTCAGTGTTTAAGATGCGTGAACGGGATGATAAAGGTTTTCCATGGATGCAGTTTCACTCTTTGGGCATTTCGTAGATGTAGTTGTGCCTCCCGATAATAAAAAAGGGTACACTGAACGGCAGTCCGATTTTATAAAATCCAATTTACCCCACAAATAAAGTCAGTTTGTCTCATTATAATATTGCACGTACGAAACACTCATCAGTTGGATACATACAGAACCCTGTCGATAAAACACCTCAAACACTTGTGATTTCTATCAGGCCAGCTATTATAAGCTGCTTCAGACAAGAAACTATAAAAGTAGTACTTCATTTTTATATCCGTGATTGATTCTGAATTTATGTTTGTCTAACCAGAATGCGAGGTATCCGAAAGTACTCGGCGAAAAACACTACTTTGAACACAGAAGTCAATAGCATTAGATTGCACGATGTATTCCCGGCCATTTCTCTGCATTTTCTCTAGTGCATATTGCAGTCAAGGTGATTGGTTATAAATGGGAAATCGAACTTTCCCATGAGACCAGTGGAAAAGGTATGCACACACAATTATTGACAGCAAAAAGAAACACGTTACCAAGGCAAGGCCATCGTAATTATCCATTCTCGCCGTTTTCACAGTTGGGGTTAGCGATGGTTAATTGCTAGTGCCTCCACGTATCTCAATGTTCGGTGATTGTTTGTGGCATAAGTGACTTGAATGCAGTGCTCAGATTACCACAGCGGCGGGTAAAAGATGATTAACTGTGCAATATAAATGTCGGAAAGCGATCTTAACTACCAGCTTCGTAACCTCTGAACTCGTTAAACACCTTGCAGATTTCCGGGAAATTGGCTGCATGCTGGTATGCATCCACACATAATCTTGGTTTCACAACAGCTTTTACTGGTGAGAGATTTGTCGGTACGGAAAATATACCGTTTAGGCAATCGGGCTGAATACTTGAAGTTCAATTATAATTTTGCTGGTTTGTCTACTGATAAAAAACCGAAACTAGTCCAGTGCAGAATACAGCTTAGATGGGCATGGACAAACCTTCAAAAGATTCTCCACGACATAAAAAACTATGAGATTGACTCTTATTTTTTGAGAAACACCGTAGGTAGCGCTTCGTGTCAATTCATTGTTTTTGTGCGTATTTCAGATTGACGGCTATTTGGAAGGATGTGCAAAATATTGAGACCCTACAGCATTTGGCTTCTTCTAGTACCGATAGCATGTTTTAAATGTGAAACACGAGTGATACATGCATCCAGTCAACATTTTTCTGAAAGCAGAGATAGTGCCCCAAGAAAACTTACAGACTGCATGTTCAGCACCGATTTCAGCTTCAGTAGCTGACTTGAATGTTAGCAATTCCAACTTTTAGGATTGTTGTCAGTTGCAAGTAAATTGGCATCTTGTTGGATTCTTTCTTTCTCAACTCGGTTCCTTTATTTGGTCCCCAATCTAACTGAAATGCAGAATAGAGAATAAAAAACAATTTAAATAATACTCAGGCGCATCTCGTCTCTGTGTGGGGGAGGGAAGGGGGTGGGATTTTACAGAAGATATCATGCGTGAATACGAGCCCCATTGTATTTCAATTCTGAAAATCCAGGCGTCTGCCAATTATTCTTTATCAGTGAAATATTATTCAATTCCAATTGAGTCTTGCTGGTCTGTTTTGGCAATTATCAGTCAAACATGCGATCGCAAGTCGTATGCCAACCTTTTTATTATGAAATGAGAATAATCTTCGTATGCTTCAGAAAATTAACAATTTCACAACAGAGAAAATCAGTGGCCTTAGTCTAAATTTGTCAGTCTTTCGCTGTGAGCAGATTTGGGTATTCACAGGCAGAATGGGTCCCCCCAGATTACAACCTTCTGGAATGTTATAAACTCTCTATGAGGAATGTCTTAGTTTGCAAGAAGATCAGCTCACAGGAAAATTCTAACCGTTCGACCAACCGTGCAGACCTGAACAAGAAACATTTTCATTGAGCTTTTAAACTCAAACAAGAAACAATTTCGGAGGAAATGTACTTGGAAATGTTTTCAAACAAAAATGGTCATGCACTTTTCCATGGGGATATGATATTACATTTCTTGCCCGTTACCACCCCTAGCCCATGGAGACCCAACGTGATTCTCCACTAAGAGTCTGAGGGTCTGGCTGTCGGCAGTCCCTAATAGTGCAATGAGGCATTGAGGCTATCAGGGATTTCCTTCCGTGGCACTCATGCACAAAGCTATTGGGTTTGGTGAGTTCTAATCATGTTCACCAAGTCCTACCTAAGTCCGTGGTAATGATCTTAGGGACTTTAGATGATTGGGTCATGAGAGATTCAGCATCACGCTCACATGTCCATATTATTCACCTGACAAAGTGATACAGCCACCGATGTGTCGAAGCGTTGGCCTGATGGTAGTTAGGCATTCTGGAAAGCTGCTGCAAGAAACAGTCAAAAATAGATGACGAAATTAGGTGTGAATATTTCACAACCAGCAACGTCCGGTCATTCGGATTCCAAAGGTGTCTTGCAATACGGCGTAGCACTTTATTCGGGGAATCCTCAGAAATTTCTACGCAGATTATGGACACCTGTTGGTAGAGAAAACCAGAAACACGGTCGGTTAACGAATATTACAATAAGATCACTGATAAGTAGCCAGGTTTATTGTTTCAAAGCGTACAACGCAAGAGCATGGTTCAAGTAAGTGAAAAATATAATTCGACAATGAAGAAAAAAATACAGGTTAGAATCACATTGATCTGCAGTGCATTTACTGAAGAGTTAGAACCCCTACTCATCGAAAGACATGCCAATGAGACTTACTCCTGAAAGTAACCGCAACTGCAGTTGGGTTTGTGAACAGCCGTAACCATCGGATGGTAAATAAGAAATTCGAGGGAAGCCGGAGACACTGAAAAGTAGGCTAACTGCTAAAGACCAAAATTTTATTTTGTTGTCGGATAAGTAGAAAGCACTTACAATGCCTAATTAAATCCACATTAAAATTATTCGCATTGTAATATCAAATCTGCATCTGGATATGATGTTTATTCATTCAACAAACGAAAAATCTCCATATAAGGAAGTAAAAAGAAAAGTTTCTAGGATGTTATTGAACTCTTGTGCGAATCACTTAGGGTGTAGATATTGCTGGACTGGTTTCACAGAACCGCTTCAACAGCAGAATATGAGAAAGCCAGATAATGATTGTTCTTCTGTTGAAATTTAACTTTTAGATTGGTTGAAATAAGTAAAATGTATATCTCTTTTATGCAACCTTCGAGCCAAAACTAGTGCTACTATTGTGCCCATTTCCTACAGACCATGTCTCTGAATGAGTGCAATGCCTCTCAGGAAGAAGCGACGGGGGAGATCCCGACTAGTGTTTCCCAATGGGAATCTACTTTATGTAGTACTGGGATTCGGATTAAAAGAAGATGGCAATTTCGACATATGTATTATGATATTGCATTACCTTAACTCATAATGCTACATAATACCATTTATGGAAGGGATCCACGAGTAATTAAAATGTCACACTGGGAACTGTCCACTGGCAGCCAGGTTTGAATTCGAGAATGCAAAAATACTGTTGCCACAATCGGTCATGTTCATTTAGTGGCATTTGTCCAATGGGAATCCAAAAAAGTGATTTTAGAGAAACATACGACCAGTCTGTGATACCCAGATGCATGTTTTGTTGGTTGCTCATCTAGTTCGGCATATTCAAACTAACTGGGTGATCTGAGTAAATTTGATCTCGTAGACAAATCGAAGGCCGAGTAGCGGTGCGACGGATGATGGTTCACACCCTCGAGAGGTCGAATTTCTCGAAGTGCTAACCAAGAGCTTGTTAGTGGACAAAATAAGGAAAGTAGGGCAAAGTGAATGATAATGTCAGAAAAATGTACACGAAAACTGGTTCGTAGAGAAGCAAATTAGCGGATTTGATCGATATCCAGTACCGAAAAATGAGCAACACTGACCCTAAATGGAGAGTTCGTCGGTGATATATCTCTTTTAGGTGTATGCGGTGTTGGTGTAAATGAAGAAGGCTTAGGCCATTGGTCCAGACGAGTTACCTTCACCAGTGTTGGAAGTAGTGTGGAAGAGCACTGCTGACGACTGCTAAAAAAGGATGAAACAGCTTTAAGGTGCTTCCACAGCTCTCATTGGTTTGAATATTTCATGATGAAATTATATTATTTAACCAAATATTTATTTGCCCCATATCCCCGGCAAGTCCCGATACAAATATTTCGGTGATTTTCAAAACCAAGTAAAATGTACTCATCTTGAATATAGTCAACGTTACCCGTGTTGTCGATGTGCCTACACACTTTCATTCTGTTGTGCTTTTCATCCGACATGTACTTTTAAAGGAAATTGCACGTGCGTGCATTGACTGAAGCGTGGATGAAGAGAACTATATAACTGACATAAATAAACAGAGGTTGCATGAGGGCTAACTCTCAAGAGTTCAAAAACAGTGCTTGCGATTGTTAGAATATGAACGGATTAGCCACAAAGTATATCAAGTCGATTTGGTTAGCATTCATCAAATACCCAGAAAACATTTCAAGAATGAGTTGAGAAGCTGTTATATAGATCTGAAAAATTCTCACATAGAACTATAAAACCATCGAGTACCGATAATTTTGCATCTACTTTACCTTGTGTTGAGTGCTTTTTGTTTCAGTGACACGACAAATCCGTCGACCAGTCGCATACATAGTCATACCCTTAACATCTTTATTCCTCACTGACGTATACGTAAAAGCTTATAATACCTCACTGGAAAATGGGATGGACGGGTCGGCTTGGCTCGGGAGACGACAACTGAGCTCTTTCTGATCGAACTTTATGCGAAACTTTCCGGTATATGACGGTGTGAGACACACTGTTTTGACCGATGGATATGTGGCGTGTAAACCATTCTGTCTACGATATCCATTTGTCATATTGAGTGTCTAGCACTCTGTCATCCCCGTCCATGAGGGACCTTCAAATACAGACATCAAGAAATTCTCGCCATCAGTCATTCGAACTCACACCTTCCAAACAGGAAAGCGACACAGGAAGTTCACGGATCATTAGAACACTTGGGACGTATGCAAAACGGGAGACCAATTCCGTCGAAATTCTAGATATAAGCCTCTGTAGCAAAGTTCAACGTTGTGTTCACTCAATATATATTTCAGCCTAACTGAAGGTTGATTGTTAAGTGGGGTTATCATTTGACCATTAGTCTCTCACACTTCTCAAATCCACACTAACCACTTCAGCTGCCGATCTTTTCCTTGTTTTCACGGATCACGTGAAACACAGATTTGATCACCGTGTCCGCAAATTGCTAAATATAAGAGTAACACGTACGACTGTTGGACCGGGGTAATAAGGAAGTGGGGTGACAAACGACCAAACTTCCAGTAACACCCCTTTCTTCAACCTGGAAATTTTCGGTTCTATTTTTTTCACTCAGACTTTATCATCTAGTTTGAATGAACGCAGTTTTCTGCATCCCCGATCACGTAATGATTTACCACAGTCATATATATAATCGATTAGGATATAATTACTGATGGTGATACGGCATCCTTCCTCTATTACATGTAATATAAATTACGGAATAATGTTCAGACCTACAAACAATAGACAGAGTTAAAGTGGATTGTGGGGAAATATGTTCGTAAAAACCAGTTTATTGATCCGGCTTCTGAAGAGAGGAAGGATGTAGGCGGGTGAGATGAGAGAGATATTTAGAAAGTTTCACGGTTTGAAGGTCCCGAGAAGAAGTTTGAGAGATAAATGTACGACACCCAGTGACAGAAACGTGGTAGGGAATAATAGTTCCCTGGGTGCGTGATGATCGTGAAATGGTTTTTTGGAACAGGGAACGCCGAAGAAAGCTCGTAAGAACGAAACCCAAAGAAGAAGAACAACGAAGCAACAGTCCGACGATAGGCCAGTGACCGCAGATTGGAGGTTAAAAAAGGGTCGTCAACCAGCCGGATGGCTTTTCGTTAAATCCGATCATGACGAGAATGAGAGGTATACGAAGCCCTATCCCACATGTGACTACAGCATTCAAGTGCCGGGCGGACATCATTTATGTACAGCAGAAGAAAATAAGCTGGAGTAGAAACACTTCTGGCGAGTAACAGTAAACCACCTTTGAGCGCAGCACGAGAGGCGAGCTAAGACATGAAAGCCGAATAAAACAAAGAAGTTATAGATTAGTTAAGATGAGAGATAGAATCTGTGGTATGCAGCACAGTTGAATCAAAGGATAAATGCTAGGAGAATAAGTGATGTTTCAGAGAAATCGAGAGAAGCATGATTTTGAAAGCAATAAATAAAACATAAATGTGGGATCTTCATGAGATGTGTTCGAGGTCGGAGTCTAAAGATACACTGATTGCACTGTGGTCACGATCTATGTTGGAGTTGTCATGTTGGAGGGTGTAGTAAGAAACAGAAGAATGAAGGGTTTCGTCATCGGCATAGTAGTGGATTGGTTTGAAGGTAGTAGATCGTAGACCACTATTGAATAAAAGAAAGAGGGTGGGCGCAATTATTAACTCTTGGGGACCACTAGCTTCCACAGGAAATGGCTAAGACAGAACCCAATTGACCCGGACGAGGAAGATTTACTTGCTAAGGGAACTTGATTTTCACGATACGAGAGCAAAATGAACCCGAATGTGGACAGTTTCGCCAGCAGACCTTCAAGCCAAACTCGGCCAGAGGCCTTAGAGATGTCAGGAGAGACTATGTGTGTTTCTCCGTGGTTGCCTAGTGCAGCCGACCAGGAGTGGGTGACCACAGCCAGGAGATCCGCGGTGGGACGGTGAGGTCGAAATCCGCATTGGTGAGTACTCAGTAGTCCGCTGCATACTAGAAAAGTGTGCAGTCGATCAGAAGTGACAGTTTCGAGCACTAAATGAATAATAGGTATGAGAAAAATAAAAAGATAGTTATTCGGGCCAGAAAGGTCACGGAATTTGGGGATAGGGAAAAATCACGCGGTCTTCCCAGGTGATCGGAAAGTAAGAAGTTGGAGAGAGAAACAGAAAAGACGACGTAAGAGAGGGGCCATTTCAGAGACTCACGTTCTAAGAAGCATAGGTGGTATACCGTCCGTTCCTTTTATTTTCCATAAGTCCGAATAACATAACGCTTGGCGGATCTTCCTAGCACCAACGAGGTGGAAAATGGAGGACAGAGGGAAGAAGGGGAAAGGAAGAATTGGGATGATAGGGCAATAGAGAGTTTAAGATGCAAGCCGGGAAGTAAAGACCTCAAATCTCTCACGCGAATCACAAACGAGATCATCAAGGGAACTACACATGAAAAGGAAATAGAAAGGGGAGGAATCGTGGGAGACTGATTTGTCAGGGGATCAAAATTTTCGGCTACTAGTGAGGAGCGAGAGTAAGTGTTCGGTGCTCGGGCGGGCAAAGCTCTCATTGACGCCCTGTAACATTGACAAGCATATGTTTGTGGCCTGTATGTAGCAGCAGTGGGAGTCTCGAGTGAGCGAGCGGGGCCAGCGGCGAAATTTTGCACGCTTCATGCATATAACATGATCACATGAGTACTTGAACCCCTCGAATGATTCGGGTTTGCCGGTTTTGGAAAAAAAGAAATGCCAGTTACGTACTTCGAACCACAATGTTTGGTATGTTAGAAATGGGAGCGGGAAACGTCCGAAATAACGCAGCAATAGTCGAAGGTTAGGATGCCAGGAAGTCGTGGAAGCCATCCCAGTTGGTTGAACTGTAGTGTCAAATTGTTTGTCTCAAGGTAGGCAGATGACCGAGGACAGTATAAATTGAAGGGACAGGATATAATACAGTAACCAGAGTGAAGATTACTGAGGAGAGCGAAGGACCGGAAACGAGAATAAGATCAAAGGTACGGGCAGGATGGCCAGCTCGATTGATGATACGTATGAGGAGATCAACTAGTTGGCACAGGTTGTTTACCAAAGTTTCGTGCCCCAGAGTCGAATGGGTGAATCATTCTCCATTGTGAACACTGAAATCTCCTAAGGTGGTGATATGGCAGCTGAGGTCCGCAGCAAACAAGTGCTCCACCTTCGAAGATGAGAAGTCACTCCTCGATGAGTCACTACTCTCTGGTGAAAGGTACACAATACAAAAGTAGTGACTTAAATAAGGAAGTCAGAGCTTCATTCGCAGTAACTGAAATCCATGACAAGGAAAGTCACGATTTTTGAGTCTGGAAGTGGCAACTGACCTGCGGATAAAGGCACAACCGCCAGCAGTGGGTGAGAAAGAGTAGTGAAGGGAATCGTGGGGCGATCGGAAGTGGGTGTTGTCTCGTTAGGTGAGATTTGAGTTTCGGTCAAAAATATGGCAAGAAGAAAAGGTTGGAGATATTGGATTATAGAATCGATATTATAGTTTATTCCGCGAATGCTAGTGTGAGTGACGAGTTCATGCTTGTTTTCCTGGTGAGCAGAGCGAGTAAGAGAGCCAGTATTCGTGTGATTGTATACTGTCATGATTTATGGTGTGAACGAAATCGGAAAATTACTACTTCCTTATGCTCAACGTTTTCTGAGCACCTTCATTGTCAGTTGGAGCGCGCTTTCCGCTTGGTCATTTGAGCGACTATCATTGTGATAGCCGAAATGTGACATCAAGACGAATTTATGAGATCCTATGCTGCGAAAATGAGGCACAACATCAAAAACACTCGAATCGGAAATGCCATGTCATCAGGATTTAGTTCGCAGTTTGTTGATACATTCTGCGATTTGGTTTGTTCTGAGGAGGTTCAAGTTGACGAAGTTGATGAACCCATCAACGGCCACCATAAAACGCCCCTTTCGGTGGTGAAACATACGCAGAGCCACCATTTCCCAGGATTGGCGTAGCTCCCGCGTTGACCCAGTTCAGTTTAGCTTAGAATCAAGGCGAATCTAGCCAAGACTGATGATAGATACGGTGCTGGCTTGCAGTACTATTGATGTAGATATGAGCAAGATAGATATAACTATCAGCCTCAACAGTTGTCTATCATGAGGTCAATCAGCGGAGCCAGATCCATCGTCTGACTATTGTTCATGTTCAACGGGTAAGGCACAGACAATGGCATTAGTAAATTAGAAGTGACTGAGTCACGTTTATGCGATAAAATGAGCGGTCATTCGATGCGTACCATAAGGAAGAATAGGAGAACAGATTGAGTCACAAGTGGAGAAACAACTGCGGTTGTCTAAAAATAGCGGAAAGAAATAACAGTGAGGGCTGAATATCTGCTCGCGTATCCGACCTACGCTAAAGTCCGTACAGCAATGGACGCACCTTGATCGGTCCTCTCCTTTGTTGGTGTTATTACATTACTTGTGTGAATAAAGATTTCCAAAGGTCTATTTAACCTGTGCTCTCTTATCTGACAATTAGGCTGTCCCTCTGAGCCGGCTGATTTATTATTTATTGCTTGCTTGTGACCGGGGTAGCATTGGCAGGGCGTATTCTTGAATGGTTTATGGAACCACTTAAAGTATTGCAGGTTAATCCTCCCCTTGCGGCGAACAGCCCTTTCGTAAAACTTGGTTTTCAGCCGGTTTTTGGTCAGTTCCGTCAGAGAAAACAATAAATATTCTAGGCGGAAATGTTGAAACCATCGTGAAAATATAAAAATTACAGGAAACTATGACAATCAATTGTGTTATATTTTCGTGAAACATTTGTTTCAGTGGATCAGTGTTGGTCGTATGGCAGTGCTCGCTTGAACCCGTTTCCAACATTCGTTTTGCTTCACTTCACATGGTTTGGGTGGTCTGGAGATCACTGTTACATCTATCCAGGTTTCACTGGAAGCAAGGATTATATTATGTCATGCGATAACACGACTTTCAGTCGCACAGTTGTAATGAACTTTTGCTGCTTGATGGAAATTTAAATTCAGTGGACAATTACAGACACCTTGCAATATATTTTCTGATTGCTGGTGAGGTTCCAGGTCAACCTTCTGTCTAAGTTGTTTGCCGTAAACTCTGTTGATTCAATCAGAAAAGTGTTGACCGCTGTTTGTTCCTGTGCCTTACCTATACGATGCTGTTGGACCGGCAGCGCAGCCAAAAGATCCGTAACACGAATGCTTCTTATCAGCGCCAAGAATGGTGAACTGGCGTCTGCAAATATATATTTCAATATAGACTCCGTGTATACAAATCCACCCCAGAGAGATTTTCCGGATGGCAACATTGAAGAGCATATTCAACAATGGTTTGTCAATGCCAGAGATCGAGGATCCACCAGGAGAAAAGAAAGTGGAGTTTAATTTTACGGTGGGGTGCTACTGCTTTACCGATGGATTTCGTTAGTATTTTCGTAGCAGTCATGGTATGAAACACAAGAACATTTTCAATACATTTTTGGCCAATGTTCAGCACAAATTTTCCGCTATGTTTCTAGTACAGGTAATATGATGTCCAAGATGCAGGTGTCCATATAAATCTTTTTTCGATAAGATCAGTTTACCACTGAAAACTGTATTTGGTAAAATTGCTTCTATTACGACCAGTGTGCTTACTACAGATGACTGGTTTTTTTAAGGGCACAGAAATTTGCTTCATATTTTCACTTCAAACTCTTGGTCCGAGGGTCGAAATAAATTGACAGAAAAGGGCAATCATGTACACACTGTGTTTAATTGTACATAATTTTCTATTTATCCTTTCTCAATTGCAATATATTTCCTTGTTTCCCATTGCACAAATGGTTTCTTTTATGAGCCATAAATGAGGGTAAAAAACCGATGGTTGAAGTAATTCCACAGTGATCATGAAATGACGGAGTGAATAGAAACTTGATTTAGATGAAGTGGGAGAAGATTATAATGGGACCCTGTATTTCATACGACTGGTTATACACCGCTCAAGAATCGGTCGTTGTTATAGCACAAACTAATCAAAAACCGGCCGAAAACCGCTCCATAACCACCCTAAAGCTTCTGGAAAGCCGGCCGAAAACCCGTTGGTTACCGAGCATTTTCGATGAGGTTTAGTTACATGGGACTGTTTTCATCCAATGACAAGGCTTCTGACTATCGGGCAGATGTTCCAACAGCAGAGCCATCGCCGTGCAGTCAGTTGGATTTGAATGACGCAAATGAATATACTGTGACGCTCATACCACAACTCCAAGTGTACACACCAATTTCCATGATAGTTACTCAGCACGGCACAAGTCCCTGAATACATCCTTCAACCAAAGACGTTCTATTATATTGTTCACACTGACTCCAAATAAATCCCAAATAAATCACCATTAGAATAGCTAATCTACACGTCCTGCAAGGAAATTCTACAGGGATCATATATCACTATTGGTGGATGCTTGCTTACTGGTCCTTTGGATATATCCCATTCTGAGAAAAATGGAATAACTGAATGAACAAGGCATCAAAGCGGATTGCAAACAGCATTAATCTATCATAAGGATTTTAAGGGTTTTAGTGGTTAAGCCTAACCATTGTTACAGGAGTGTTTGAAACTGTCAGAAAGACCAGATCCGAGATGTTTTGATAAAGACTATTCATTTTATGAGTAGGAGTTCTGGAATGTCTAATATTATTATTTAGAAAAGCATAAGTAATAACGTTTTGCTTCCTTTGTAATCCACCACACATAAATGGCATCAGATTTCACGATGAGCTCGAGGGCATTTGGGAACAGCAAAATGTAGAAATAACTGGCGACGCTGGAATTATAATCCGAGTTTGAGTTTCATGATAAAAACGTATTTGCTGTAGCGGCTAGAAAGTAAGTAATTTTGACCAGACCATGCCACGGAAAATGGACCTACGTGATGTACAACATATCGCGTTTTAGTATTCTCCAGTTGAATCCACGAATTACACACATGTTTTGAGAATGGATATTGAAGAACAGCGTTATGTTGTGGTTTTCAGGTGAAGCGACAGTAAAAACATTACACCCGTCGCTTGACCGAGTATTCTTTCAATTAGAAATAAATGTGATTCAGATCAACCATACGATTGCTTTGGATGTCGAATGAATATCGTTGTGGCTCACGATTGTTTTCACATATGGTTTAGTCAGTCTGTGGTGTAAAGTTGCGTGAAAGACATGGGGAAATTCAGTCATCTACAGATCCAGATCAGATCCTTGTTTGTTGTCCAAATTTCGCCCCAAACAGGGGACCTAGATTTCATAAGTAAGTTCCCAAATTCAGGTTATTGGATATTCGTATTCAACACACATAGACAAGTGGAAATATCAAATTGTTTTCTATTTCAGAATTGACGCTTTTGGTGTTCATCAACATCAACAGTGACTATAAACACGAACATTTTTTCTATCTATACAAGGGTTATTTGCATATGGTAGCAGATTGCTTGGTGTATATTACCATGCTATTTTATGACCTCAAATTACCATTCGGGGGAAAAAAGTAGTAATAATATATGGTTTGTAGAACTGAATCAGCATTCCAGATTATCGAAGCCAAAGATCACTTAGAAGAACAAAACAATTGATTACAGCAACTGATGTATTTAGTAAAACCTTTAATGTTTGTAATTGCTTCCGAAGTGACTATCACGGTAGGTGTGTTTTATCATCTGATTGAAACTTTGCATTTGGGTTAGAGAGGCCGTTGCTGCTTATATGAGGATAAAATGAGAATTTTGAACAATTTCAAACAACAATGCTGACCCCTATATTCAGCTGGCTACCAATGCGAAATCTGAAGTTTGAGCATCATGAAAATAATAGGCTCTGTTTTCATTGTGGAGTACAACTTTACGAGAACTGAATGAAACAGGCTTTTGCTAGTTGATTATTCTTGTTTTAAGGGTTGATCACACAAAAAATCATCTAAATATAGTTTTTATACAAAATTACAACACTGAACTACGGAAATTAGTGAACCATTTCCCGACTTCACCATAAAGACATCGATGAGTAGTGGCTGGATTGGGGAGCTCATTGTCACCCCATCCTTTTGATGATAGATCCGATTGTTATAACTGAACTGAATATCACGTGTGGAGGAGAGCAGCAGTTGTGTCGAGGCTCCTCGCGGAAGGCTTATCTTAATTTGGCTACCCTCGATAAAACCTTACAGGTGATGGATGGTTTCCCGATTGAAAGGCTGGCAAACAGTAACCTGAAGTCTAAGGAAAGCATCCGCTGTTCTTTAACAGTTTGATCTACTATACAGTGCATGAACTCGTGTGCATCTCTCAGTCTGCGCTTCGACACTTTCTGTCTAACCGGTTCCAGCAGATATTTCAACCATTTGTCCATTGCATGGTACAGTTACCTGTACATGTCTAGGATAGGTCTCGAAGGGACAGCATCCTGATGCATTTTTGGATAATCCATACAATCCAGAAACGATGGTTCCTGTAGGCCGTATACATTCAAATGCGATCTAAATAATCATATCTTTCTGCTTCAAAAGTTCTAAAATGTTGTACAGAAACTTCTCTATTCGCAGTGTTTCATCTTTCACTGATGTAATTTTCGAGAATTTAAAATTGCCTTTCGAAATATCATTTTTTGCACTGTATTAGCCTTACTTATTGTGTAGCATCATGTCCTAACGTCTTCCGCATTCTATATAATGATGTCAGTATTCTTTTGTTATTCAGCTAGGCTCTTATATGTTCTGTTCTCATTTGTCCACTTCTTTACGGCTTAGCTTTCTGGTATTTATAGTACGTTTTCACAGCGGTGGACCTGAGATTCTATAGTTTCAACTGTGACAATGCGAATAAACTAGACGTTTGAGCATGGGGATTCCCAAGTTCAGTCTCCAAATTTCATTGTTTATTCCGGTTTCCTGGAGTACAGAACTTGCACCCCAAAGAAAACTCCTCAAGCAATGTTTACATTTTGTCTAACTGATAGTCGAAGAAACAGGTTGAGGGTCTGACGGGAATTTATTCGCTGGTTTTTATCCTTCTATTTGTTTTGACAAGATTTACCGTCTCCGATTCACTTTCTTTGTAGAACTGACCGAAAGCAATCATTGAAGGATCGCTTTCGTGTCAATTTGGACTAATCCGTACCTCGAGAATACGATGTAAATGGCCCTCCTAATTCCATAATATTTTACACACCTTGGCCTAATCTCTAAGCACCTGAAGCCGGTATACCACATTCAATGAGTACACCCAAATTCCATTTACCACGGAAAGGTACTGTTTTGGGAATATAAACCTTTTATTACTTTGTTCGAGAAATTAAAACTGAGTGTGTGCCAGTCCCAGTTTCTTACAGAACCTAAAAACCCCTTTAAATTCCTTCAATTCGGCCGGTCTTTAGGCCTTTTTCAACTGTCTGACTATTCCCACTGAGCAAAGTTAAGGAACAATGGTTGGAAAACAAGCTCGTATTCGTTGATGGACATTCATGTCATCAAATCCCAATATGTTACCACAAGTTAGAGGATAGAATAAGTTTGACAGCAGATGAAACTATTCACATGCGATCATGATTTAGACCTGAACTATAGTTTTTCCACCGTTATACTCCAACACTTCCGCCTTTTGTCTAATTGGTCCAATCCCCTCAATCTTCGTTATACTCTGTGATGTATTGGTTCTAGTAATAAATACGTAGAAATAATTCATCGTACCATAGGGATGTGTACTCACAAATTAAGACATGACGACACCGAATAGTGTGCTGAAAAATACCGGGAACACATTTACGTGGTGAAACTTCGCAGCCTACCACACAAATGTTTGTTAGTGGGCAAAATAGTGTAAAATTAACGAAAGTGCAAATGGAGTCAGGAGTATGCTCGCATATTAGTCACCATTAAAAAGGCCGTAAATGCGGAAAGCCCGGGAAGCAAATAAGTGGACTCAACCGATAAATCGCCATAATTAAGGGATCTAAGGTTCGCAAAGTGGTTCAAGGTAAACAGTAATCTTAGATCACCTTTCAGTCTGTAAAATGTAATGGATTATAGATTGATACTGTCTCGATCACAATGTTTCCAAATCAATGCACTACATACCTGGGGTCTGAATGGTGTTAAACAGATCTCTTTTAGAAATCGTAATTAATATTTGTGCTTCAAAGTTCGTCTAACCGAATGACCCATAACTCAGGTCAGTTTGAACACGATCATTGAAGCACCCAACTCGATGTCACTATGTTTTTGGCCCACTGGAGTTTAACATCTATACCACAGATAATGTGCTCCAGACAATATTTGTTTCCGATGACTGATATGATGTTCAAGGGATGGCTGGTTGAACCCAGGAGACTTGTCGCTACAGCGCAAGTGAGTATCATCAGAAGACCTCAGTCGGCAGTAAATCCGTGCTCTGCAGTTCTTGTTGTTGGTTACGCTTCAGTCAACAAAAAAGTCAGTGAACCCGAACAAAAGATGACGGACCTGCACAGCCAGATCTAGTCTACGGGTGACTTTCAATTAAAGATATCCTCGATATCTAACGCCATATCATCATCAAATGCTTCATGAACTCCATTTTGAGCATACATGCAAGGAATTTGATCCAACACTTAAAGACTCCAATCGGAGGATGAAACACTCTTCTTCTGACATTTACCATTAGCCATTCTCAAGTTACAGCCACTGACCTAGATCTTTTCTCTGATAGAAACCGTAGAATAGCGTCTTACAGATTCCCAGCCGGACCTATAGTTCCCATATTAAGCTCAATTCAATAGCTCTTGTTCATGAATATTTGGATCAGCCACGAATCCACGCTTCTTTATCTTGACTGGGATGACTATTTCCTGCAACACAATCCTCAACTTGCTGCTGACGCGCTCTATGTCACGCTTTCTAGTTTATTGACATTAGTCATCACTATTATCTCCAACCATTCTCGAGCCCGCAGCCCTTATCCAAAAGACTGTAGACTAAACATCGAAACTGATGAATAATTATAATATTATCAGAGATTTCACATTATTTTTGCTACTCCACGGTCTTTCTGTAGCCAGACTAATGAACTGCTGAAAAAACAAGATATCGACCTTGACTTGTCATAATAGGTCCTACAGATTAGTCCGTTTGGTAAAGAGTAGAAATGATTGCAATTCTCGAGAATACCTCATTTAATATTGAGAAACAATATGCGAGTTAAATTTTCAGCTGTGATCCCTGAAGCGTTCAGTACCTCTTTCTAAAAATCCATAACTACTGAAGCCACTACTAATTCGTCCCCCATACCTCTCCTCGCCGATCATATTCCCTCTGACATTGAGTTTAACTACTCCACCGAATTGGTCCATCCTCTCCTTCTATCTATGACGGGATCTTGCCGTCACCTTTTAATTATGGTGGAACTGAAACCGCTACCTTCCTTATGAATCACTTAGACGTACTTCTAAATACTGCATTTTCTCATCCATACATAAAACCCCACCCACTATTCCAATCAACAGAAAGGTCCCCTGTAGTTGCCAGAATAATGAAAAGTCTGGTTAAAAAGCTTGTTTGATTTTCTTCTGCCCCATAATTGCATCCAGAGTGGCCAAAGTGGCTTCTTGAAATTACGATCTTGCACGACAAGCTAATTTGACCTATTCCATTCACCGACTACGGTGGCGGACAGAGGTAAATTTATGATTATCGTTTACCACGATATAGCTAAGGCACTCGATCGACTACCGAGCTCTCGCTTGCTCAACATACTCCATAATCCGATTTTATTGTGGAATATATCTTACCTGTCGGATGGGATTCAGTTAGCATGTGCTGATGGTTGCCTATCCTAAACCGTGCCTGTCTTTAATAAAGTTGCAAAAAGAAATGTTCTTGGTCCGTTACATTTCCTACTCCATATTGACGACTTAGTTCCGGTAGTGCTCCAGTGTACTCCCTTCCTCTTCACTGATGACACCAAAATTGTTTCTGAGTTTCAACATCGGAAGTTGAATACGGCATTGTCTGCAATGATTAATGACCTAAAGCAACTTAATCAGTGATGCCATTCATGGCAGATGTGAGTCTCGACTTCTAAAAGCCCCTACACTCATTACAGATGTCACGTCTCTTCCGTGATCCTGTCACTGAATCAAGTGCCCATCGCCATGAGCTCATCAATGCGGGATTTTCGACTTTTGCTGCACTAGCGATCTGAAATTCCCGAAACGTCTAATTTCAGACAGCAATGGGTAGGCAGATAATTGGCCTTGTTTTCAGACCACTGAAACTAAAAATGTTACTCTCTTCACCTTTCAATCCCATATAGAACCCCATCTCAAATACTTCCCCATTATGTTCTTCAGAATGTCTAAATGGGGTAGACTATACCTTGAAAAATCCAGCTTTCAGTTACCATAAGTTAGTAGGACACTCCCCCGTTGAGCCATAAAGATCGATGCAATCTACTAAATCTGAACCCCATATGACTTAGACATGTTGCACTTCGCCTATGCTTTCTCTACAGACTAATTCCTTGCTCTACGTTCCCTACCCCCATCCTACACTCCAAGCCAGTCGAGGCCAGTCGAGGCTTTCAATAAGTCCCCATTTCCGCATTATTAAATACTCAAAGCCTTGGACTAAGCTTTCCCAGGTTATTCGTAAATGCCTGTCAATAGCCTAGTTTAGCAATACCCTGGAATCACAACTCGCCGTCGTTTGTCTTATGTCTTCAACCAGTACCATATTCGCTGGGGGTCGAGTCTTTGAAGAAGGCATCGAACTTTAGAATTCTCTTTTTTGACTGCTCTCCTATTAGGTTTCTTTTCTCGTACCGTTATACTCCTATTCTACCATTGTTCTACCATCACACCACCTGTTTCCGGTATATGTCTATCCACCATAGCATGGCCTAACTTCATCTAGTCAACCCATAGAGTTAGGTTTCAAATAGCTCTTGTTCAAACTTTCTATCTGGCAAAATAAGCACTGCGGATACTAGAGCCCATACAACTATGTGCCTGGTTCCACTCAACCAAATGTTCCTCATTGAACACTACATACCGTCTGTTCGTTCTTTCTGTTCTCTAACTCTACCACCATGTATGTGGTAGTCGACGTGAATAACTTCTCCACATTACACTGGGGTT
Source organism: Fasciola hepatica (assembly GCA_948099385.1). Taxonomy (NCBI): domain Eukaryota; kingdom Metazoa; phylum Platyhelminthes; class Trematoda; order Plagiorchiida; family Fasciolidae; genus Fasciola; species Fasciola hepatica. The sequence continues at coordinate 296,904 of CANUEZ040000149.1, forward strand.
GGCCTTAATTTCTGTCTTCTTTTCCTAAACTTTCCGTGGCCATTCTGTCCTATACATTCACAGTTTGAGAAAACCCGTTTGGACCAATGTGTGTTTATTTGTTCATCGTGTACTGAAATCGGCATCCATGGCTTCCCGCACATCTGCTAATGCAGCATGCACTGATGACTCATCTTAGTGCAATCATGGAAACTAGTTGTCGCAGTACGCATGTCTCGCAAATAGGATCTGCTTCCACATCACTTGGCAATGTATGGCAACTTTCAGCCCACCAATCATATTGCTCGTGAATCAATACCTGTGTGCATTTGCATTCCCTTTCACATCTCATGCGTTTATAAATACCGTATTTTATATGCCAAAGGACCAATACATTTCAGTGCCCGTTGGCTTGTCCTCTGATTTCATTTTGGGCAGTTCTGTCCCCACAACTCTGACTTTCCAGTCCTATTGCTCGAGATATTATTTCTATCCATACAACAAAGCCTACCTCTTCTTTGCTCCCGAATATTGAGAACTCAGCCATTTCCCGTGGTTTGCCTCACCATCAACCTGACACTACACAGTCCAGCACGGACGACAATCCACAGCAGCCTGTACTCATCTATATACTGTTTTAACTAAATTCAGTGACAAAGTCCAGAAGGCCACAGGGCATATTGGAATTTGCAGTGAACCAAACGTATTAACTCATTTAATCTAAGGACAATGACACTGGCCCTTGCTCTGTCTCTTCACATTTTCCCAAGTTCTTCCATCCCTCCTCCCCAGTTTTTCCGACAATGCGATCAGGAAGCTCCACAACGAAGCGAAATGTGCCATCAGTTCTTCTGCTTGCACCTAAATCGGGTGATAGTGTATTGAGCTTCCCACATACTCGTACTGATCAAGCCCTTTCTTCTCTGTTACCATACCTCACAAAAGCGACCTTCAATGTGCATGCTGATACCACCTGTAAAAACCAATGTAATCTAACTGCAGTGTACTTCCTGGCCAAGATGTCTTAATATTCAGCGGTACATTAGGGGACTAGACTTACATGGCTAGGCAACTAAAATGCGCACTCAGAACTTCATTTGTCCACATGCAAATCATTCTCCTTGCGAGATTTGGTTGGATTATGATAATGATGTAGATCGATTCAAGCGTAGAACTAAATTTTTCAAAGACTACTTCGCCTATCGTTAGGCAAGAAACAAAACTAAAATTTTCTCGTTGTTCAATCACTAAACGAATCAGTTACCACCCAGATATGGCTATTCCGAGTCCACAAAACCGAGTCAAACGTAATGTGTGAGAATGATGGATAACAGATGATCTTGGCTGAGTTTACTTTGTAGAACGGTCCAAAAAGGTGCAACGCGACCCTGAAAATGATACTATTCGGGTATGAAGTCCCCCTTAACTATCCCCCACTGTAAGTACAAGCCCTCAGCAAGAAGTAATCTGAGCGATTCCGACCAGTATTTCTTGATTGGGGAGGAATTACTACATCCCATTTTTCGACACACATTTCTACAATCCAGCAGAATCTGCATCTAGATGGGATATTAGCTTCCCGTGGAGCCTAAATTCGTTCATCTCATTAATTATGTCCACGTAAAAGTTATGGCTAGAAAGAGAAGCAATAAAGTGGATAATCCCTATGGTTAGGACAAAAAGGCATTCCTTAGCGGTTTATTCGTGGCGGTGAGACGTACTAGGTAACAGGGAAATCAGCTTTATTCCCAATGTTCCCTGCTTGTTAATCACGTGAATACTTTATTTCTGCATTCGAAATTCTATCGGGGTCAACAGGATGAATCCAGTCTTCTTATCTGAGTCTGTTCTAGTTAAAAACACAACCAATTTTCTATGTAAAAATATTATATTCTACTTCTTTCGTTGTAAGTTGTTGAATAGACTTTTCAAACATGGTCTCAACTCAAGATAACAACAGAAGATAGGAACAAAACTGAAGACATACTTTACTGACTGAGATATTTCTTCAGAATCCATCAATAAATATATGTAAATATGCTTAATTAAAATTAAGGATCCGGTTGAGGCAAGTGATCTGAGTTTGCAATCAGCGAAGACAATTTTCAAATAGCCGTAAGGAGGTAAGGCAAATAGATGATTAGGAATACCACGGAATATATTATCGGAACGAGAAGCCTGAATGATTAATAATGGAAAACCCACTTGTTTTTTCTCGTATTCAAAAGTATAACATGGTCAGCCAAAAAAGAACCCTTGACCCCCAGCTTTCCGGGAGGATTCTCCAGCAACTGCTTTATCACAGTACAGTCAGTCGAGTGTGAATAACGCAAGTGAATATCCGATGATGCACTAACCTTCTATATGACTGTTCATTTGTTTGAGGGTCTTTGTCGTAAAATCTGTTTTTATATGCTCCACAGTTAGAATACTCAGATCCATTGCTTTATATTGCGATACGGCTGCTCGATGGTCTGTGGGTTGATTATTTTTAGTATCATGACATCTATACCGTTGAATACAAACTGAAGGTGGGAAATTTTATTTCACACTGTCACTAAATCCATAGACGCAATACAACATGAAAATCCCTTTTTGAAAAACAGATCCACTTCAGTTCAGTTCAGACAACCGTTACCCACGCACGGGGTCCAGTGGCTTTGGTTACTATCTCTTGGTGGCAACCTGAAAAGAAATAATGAAAAAGTAATGAGTATGAAAAGGGTAAGGAAGGAGATACAAATGATAATATTTTGTTGATAGAGAAAGTGTATGAATGCAAGAGCATCATTGATCGCGATTCCTTGCCAGATCCTCCAGTGTATCAAACCACTGGGTGAGAGGGTCTCGTGGACCCCCTAGAGAAGTCAACCGCGTTCTACATGGTCAAGTCCACTGGTTAGGCTTTTCATACCTTTCTTTTATGCCATGGACTGATCACACTGACTCACCGTTCAGCTATTACCCATCTCAGCAAACCGACTTTTCGGATTCAGTCCTTAGCCTTATGCACCCAGTCGAGTAGGCGGAATGTGGACGGACGGCAATATTTGGATCGAGGGCTTATCACCTTAGGCAGGCGATAGCTGCCCAGTGAAGTGCAATAACTTCCATCATTGTCAATGAAACCCCAGGTACTCCATTCCCAAGTCCACCGTTGAATACAGACTAAATAAGAAAGGCAGAAGTGATCTTTGAAGCAGGGTAACGTTGATGGGTGACAAGGTTTTGGAGGTGACGTATATTTGTTCGGTCCTGATGAGTGAAGGGTATGCTGACCATGAACCATTTTGAGTGTGATGATAATGAGAGCATAATCACTGATTCACTCAGCAGCTTTCAGTTGCGAGTGAGAAAGTTTGGGATTGTTGGTGATAATTCTGTCAAAAAGAACATTTCCCTGGTTGGGATTAAACAGAGGTCACTTAAACCAAAAGTAACTAAGGGATGTGTAAGCGCCTGAATGAAATCACCGACCACAGTGCATGCACAGTCAGATAGTGATGGAATAAAAACGGGTATAGAAGCGTCAAGGAACAAGTTGATATCGCTTTGGGAGAAAAAAGGGGGCTATGTACAGATTACTGATAACATTACCTCAAAAACGCGAAAATCTGGCGTAACATTTAACAGTCAAGCAGTGCACACCATTACAAGGGAAAGCAAAACGAAATTCAGACTTCCCAGGACACTCGGAATCGTCGTTAGTGCCCACATCACTCCCTGGCCTCTTTTTCCCTGTTTCCTGTCTTGACGAAAGCAATCGAAATTCCTTGGGAGAAAGATTTCATCTGTAATGCTTTCCGTGTTTCTTGGATACAGATCAGACAGATTTTTGTGTTAATCCGAGAGTTCTGAACGTTGGCTAGAAAAGAGGCCGAATGTTGGTCCTGACCAATGCGGGAACTATCATTTTCCTTGAATGTAACTAAACAGCTGTCCAGTGAATGAGTAGCTCGTGGAACACGAACCCCAAACCCAGTCCGAATAAGGCGAGTCAGTGAACTACGTGAACTTCAGAAATCAATCACTGCAATTACTAGTAACATACCTCAACTTGTGGGGTAATCCAGTCACAAAGGTCCGTGAGTATACTTTAAATCGTCGGAAGGGTCCGTCGGGGAAGGTAAGCCGAGCAATACGGGACCCAGTCATTGGAATAGGGTGAAATCTGGCTCTTATGGGAAGAACAAATGACCAATCAGGGAAAGAGTGGTACTGTAGAATTTTATTGTTCAATAACACAGCGCAGTCGAAATCGTTGGTTTTACAACCGGTTGTAAAACCAGTTTTGAAAAAGGTTACCCGTGGTGACCGAAATGTCGACAACCTACCAACGATTTCGACTACGCTGTTACTGAACAATAAAATTCCGATCAGACATGGACCAACAGAATCGCACTCACACTTGAACTAGACCCTCACGCAGGCACGGCATGATCTCTAGCCTGGAAGGAAAGTACAAAGGTCACTCGTGTGACGCGAGTGAGAAAGCGAATAAAGAACGGAGGCAAGCATGACACGCAAGGTTGGGCACCCATGACAAACAAGAACTGAAGTTCATAGGCACCTGGATTGACCGCAATGGGAAATTGGTTCAGTGTAAAAGTACACTTGTTGGAAGACGGTAGGTGAACCGAGGCAACGTAACCGGGTTCAACAAGTGAAAAGAAGAGAAGGCGTATAGGTTGAATTGGTTGGGAAGGGCCGGGTAATGAGCCGATTGGGGTCACTTGAGTGAGGGAAGGGAACTGCGTGGGAATTTCACACGATGTACTCAATTATCGTTACACTTGAACTTGTGCTTTTAGAGGCAATCTGCTAGCTGTCGCGCTTGCTTTTCCTAGTCCTACTTGGTCTCCACCAGCTATTTTAAAACCGACTTGCGCATAGTGAAATGGAATGCTTTGGGTCTTTAGTCCCAGCAAATTATTCCTTCGAGTAGCGGACTCTGGGTGACGCGCTGATAATGGGAATAATTCCAAAGTGACATTGATCAAGTCTGCCACAAAATGTAGCGCAGCTAATCAAGGGACGTGCCAGAACATGTTTTAATATACAGGGCAGAGAGCTGTTCTGATCGGCAAAATGGTTTCCTTACTCGAGCGAATTCCGATAAATTCTAATCTTGCTTGAACTAGAAATACCCTCGGCTTGAGAAGATATTTTTGCAAAGTATTTGGCATCAGAATAATCTCGACGATGGAGTCGTATTATTTAGTGGTCGCACTGCTCTGTGCCAGAGCAAGGTGGCGGAGTTTTCATATATATGTGAGCAATTACTGGGGTGAACAAGTCAGAACATCATTCACCAACTCTACGGGTTTGTCAGTCGGTCCGAAACCGAATGTAAACCCGAGTTTTGAGCAGCTTACACTGCTTTTTACAGTAAAGTTGATTATTTTTCCTAAGCACCTCGCGACAGACTACCCGGAAATTCTGGACTTCTTTGTTCACTATGGTAGAATTTTAATGCTCAATAACACAGCGTAGTCGAGATCGTTGGTAGGTTGTCGACGTTTCGGTCACCACGGGTAACCTTTTTCAAGACTGGTTTTGCAACCGAATGAAACTGGAATAATAGCTTAGAGCAATTGGGTGTTAGTCACAGTGTGTTCGTGTGTTGGTCTGTGTGTTTGTGATGTTGTTTTAGTGTAAGGGGTGGGTGGGTGGGTTGAATCTTCGTCCATACTATGTGTCCGTGTTAGTGGGGTCATTTGAGGTCAACAAGGTGCTATGACCCGTTTTGGTGTTTATCCATCCGCGTCGTAAGTGCCATCCATATACTTGAAATCTCTGCCCCATCGTTGCGATTGAGACACGATTGGTGGGCGTTAATTGCCAGAGCCTCCGCGTAGAGACGTTCGGTGTACGTACGGAACCCACATTGGAGGATTCTTGTGTTTTCGTAGTCGATGGTGTGGTTTTCGGATATGGCATGAAGTGCGATTGCAGAGTCGCGTTCTAACTTTCTTAAAGCCATTTGGTCCCTCGGTCTGCATTTTTCTTTATTTTTGTGTTCTGCGATTCTGGTTTTGACCTGTCTGCATGTTTGCCCAATGTACTGAGCGGGGCATTCTTTGCAGTTGATCATGTAAACACAGTTGTTCTGTTCGTGTATGTGTTGAGATGCATTGGTTCTTGTGAGGTGGCGTCGCAACGTGTTATCTATTCGGAAGAAAACGCGAACACCATACGCACCAAGTACTTTCCTGATTGCCTCCGATGTGCCCGATCTGTACGGGATGCCAACGGAGGTTAGCCAGTTTACGTCCTTCTCGTCGTGTGTTGCTGATTTGTTTCTTAACACATCGGTTATTAGTCTTCGTGGGTAGTTGTTGTTTTGAAGGACAGTGTGTAAGCGTTGCATTTCCTGTTTATGAGTGACACCGTCGTTGCACAATTTGTCGACTCTGTTGGCTAGTGACGATACGAGTGCCCGTTTTATGCATTGTGGATGGGCTGAGTTAAAGTCAAGATATCTGTCGGAATGTGTAGGTTTCCTGTGAATGCTCACTGTAAACCTACGGGAGTTGTTTACTTGTAGTCGACAGTCAAGGAAACTGATGACTCTCTCAGTGCTCTCAGTCTCCATTGTGAATTGAATTGAGGTAGACTGATTATTGAGACATTGTAGAAAGTCATGCCTGTGTTCTGATTTCAGAATTGCAAACGTATCGTCTACATATCTGACATAGATTCGTGGTGGATTGTGAAATGTGGCCAATGCTTTAGTTTCGATCGAGTGTAAGAACAGATTAGCTACAATGGGTGATACAGGAGAACCCATGGCTACGCCGTCAGTCTGTCTGTACAATGATTGGTTAAATGTAAATAAGGTGGAAGTGAGGCATAGCTCAACGCCAGTGATAATATCAGTTGGATTCAATGGACATCTGTGTTCTAAGGTGGTGTCATTGATCAATATGGAGTGTAGAAATTCCAAACTGTCTTTAATGGGCACGCTTGTGTAAAGAGATGTCACATCAAAGCTCACCGCTGTTTCGTCTTCTCCTAATACGACAGACTTTAGAATGCGGGAGAAATCAAAGAAGAAGAATACACTGATAATCATCCCTGTATAGATTCTGTTGATTCTATTTGCTGGCATTTGCTTTTTATTTGCCCTTCCGTTCTGCTGAAAGCCGCTACATTTTCCATTAGGAAGTAAACGTTCTGGCATTTTATTCAATAAACACTCCTCGAGTTGTTGGCACTGTGTACCACTCATTGATAGGTTTCCCTGATTAGGCTACAATCACACGTACCCTTAGATTCACAGTCACACCAAATACGCAGTTTAACACGAGGCTGTGATCATTTTATTAAAAAGAGGCAAATGTATCCGCAGAACGACTCAAGGCTTCGTGTACTGGTTGCTTGGACAGAATTTGCTGTATCCCCACTCACGGATCTATCGTTCTCTTGAGTCAATCTCCATGGCTGTCCAATTTCTAACATTTATCTATACCGTCCGATCAAAACCGTATAATCTAAACCAGATTTTCTTTATCACTCACCCACATAAAAATATATTCCCTGAAAGGCCATATGCTTTCTGATACAATAAATGCTTGCATGTCACCAGACTAACGGAATCTAGTGAAACTGAGTAATCTTGCCTCAGTCCCATCTGCACGCAAAACCTCCGTGCAGACAGAAATCATCACAACAAATGGGAGGTTTTGGAATATCCAACTGATGAGTCATCTACACACAAATTATCCTCTGTGGAGGTAAATTTTCCCGAGAAGCCACTCAGTAAATCTGTATAGTCTTGTGTCTCTATAGGTCTAAAGAGTAACTCATCTCAGGAACCCCCAGGCTTCATTCACAGCGTCGATACTGAAAAGAATCTTCTCCGCAGAAGCTCCTGGATCAGACTGCCTCAAATTTGTTGTGTTCAGGGCGTAGGCTTTTGTACTGTTTCCTTAAATTTTGGACCATCATATTCAGTGTCGAAATGAGAGATAGATTATAGACAGTAGAAAAATAGCAGCCCCGATTCTCACCAGAAGAGCAACAGTGAAGTGAGTCAAAAACTGTTTTCAGCATTTCCCAATCTTGCTCTTACACATCACACTGGAGACAACCATCATTTGATCGGCCGTTAACTGGTCTTAAGATCGATTTTCACAAAAGGCATGATAGTCAAGTAATGCGTACTGACGCCTAATCGACAACTGATAGTGGGTTTCCGCGGTTAAATTTTCACTTTGGGTCCTGCATCTTCAGCCAGGGCAATTAAAGTATCTGAACTAACCATTTTTGTGCACGCGGATCCTGGTTCACTGGAAGTAAAGCAATTGCGTATTTTCTGGTCAAGAACCGGAGTCCGAATATATTTACTCGTTTGGGGACAACGCGAAGCACAACGTTGAATGAGTTACTCGGATCAATCTTATAATCACTTCCAACTAGAAGACTCGGAAAAGCATTGGTGATTGGGCCGGTTTTCACAGAAATAGCTCTTCGATTTTTCCCCATTACCCGTACCTACGTCGCTCAAACAGTGTGTGGAACAATGGTCCTCCATCGATTGGCTGAAACTGCGGGCATTTTTCATTCCAACCATCAGGTGACTCACCGGCAGTCACACTCCGGCCTCGATCCCCTCACTATCCTGAAATATTACATTCTGTCCACACCTGACAGAAAGATTGAAGTGTCCAGATTATGGTTCCTGTTTAATAGTGACGCATCCAATTGCAGCGACATACATGACCCGCTCTCTCTTTCCCTCTCAGATTGGTATTAGGCCTCGCGTTGTTCCATGGTTGAGAGAATACTTCCAGAAAACTTACAAACTTTGTTGCACACTGTTGTGTAATAAAAATGGAGTAAAAAGATAGTTTTCTCACTACTTGCTCACTGCCATCTATAGATGCACACATATACTCTTATTTACTCAGTACTGTATATGTGAAAGCTTGAAGTGATATATCGAGAAGAAGTTTCTTTGTGAAACAGGCATTTTTATAAATCGACGGATTCATCGTAAAAGCTCGCGTGATCACATTTCAACACTGGAAATGTTTCCAAAATCTGTGCTAAAAGGTTCAAATTGACTCTGCTCATCCACTTCCAATAGATCTTTTGAAATGCCTATCACCTTCCTCGATTGTTTTAACAAAACAATTCATTTTGTACGCACTTCAGCGTACTGTAGTTCTATGAAAACCTTACCGACCAAGGATTTTGCACAACCTAGATTTCGTTATGAAACATTTTACACAATTCTCGAAGTAGTGCAGATGATCTCTATCCGTTTCCTCGGGACTGTTTGTTTTATATCTTTTTGATACTACGTGGATGTGAACAACGCTATATTGAGGCTGAATATTGACCCCCCCGCAAGGAGTATTGCATCTACTAATGTTGACTTGAAGGGAGGGTGTGCTCTGGAATAGTGTTTGTAATTGTTGTGTGGCACAGGTCTGTCCGGAGACGGAAACTGAACAGATTACCATTAGCTGAAAGGGGTTAGCTTTCAGAAAGTCTAGGAACCGCCGTTAGGAAATGACTGGTTCAGGGTGGTACTAGGTTGCTGGGACCAGACTTCACTCCGGAGTGAACAGGCGGCCTTTAACCCTACAACGAGAGTGGTAATTTACAGCCATCCCAACAGTGCAAACAGTTAAGCTAAGTGTGAAAAGGCCATGCCAGTTATTGACTTAATTTTCTATGTCTTCACCCACTCTGGGTGGAGCTCACGAATGACTCCTGCCAGACTTTGGCCGTGCGGTCCGTGTGTATAGTCTTGACGGGACAAGTGAAGGAATACACATAAAATGAAGGTGTGGAACCAGACACGTTTTTGTATTTTTACTTGTCCGACCTTTGAAAACTTGTATGTTTACATTGCTATTACACATTCGCTCACATAACCCCCCACCTTCGGACTTCACAGAGAATAGGAGTTAGACCAAAAGCAGTGTTAAAGTCAGTTTCTGTTCCAGTCAAAATACAACGTCAGTATGAAACAGGAGAATACTTTTATATGACAGCAACAGGCGGTTGACCGACCATTAAACCATTTCTCGGATGGGAAGACAATTTGGAGTGCTACTGATCTGTGGTACCTAGCAGTAGGTTGCGATCAATCCGTTTGCACGATGTCTATCAGTAGGAATAATGAACCAATTCTCAACAGAAATGAGGAATCATGGCTTATTACTATTGGACAACTCAATAGATTTTCTAATCATCGTTTTCGAGGTAAGGGGAATATAACAGGAAGGAAATAGAATAATATGGGAAAAGTTCACTAATAGGCATCCATAGATGAGCCGAACGTCGGAGCATAAAACTGGCTATCTTTAAATGTCGAAAGATAAATTTCGGAATAAGCTTAGAACTCCGGAGGTTTCTATTTATCGGTAATGCTACGTACCTGAAGAAGTCGACTCTAGAATTGGAACTGTTAATAATGATGACATTGTTTGAGTAGAAAACAGTACACGAACCAGTAGAAATGATCTCCAAACAATTCGGGAGTTCATTGTGAAACCAGATGGACGGAAAGTTGTTCAGAAATTCACTTCCCTTCCCCCAAATATAGTGAAATTAGAGGGATTGCACTAAATAAGATAAAGACTGACACCAACTGAATTCTTCGAAACAACAGCGAAGAAGTTGGAGATATATCACTAGTACAGTTTGAAAATATTTATAGAGAAAGAGCGCGACTTTGAAGCGCTCTCCGATTGCCCTATGAGCCTTTGGAACCATATTTTCTCATTTGGTCAACTGCTTCCTTGAAGTAAACTAGTATCATAGGCTGGTGAGCAAATTATGTGGGCGTAAGGATGATTCCATTTTGACGAGGAACCTTGTTTCAGGAATAGAATGGAACAAGAGTGAGTAATGGAGGTAAATACAGTACCAACAACTCTCTGTTATTCGGACTGAAGAGGCCACAATGTTTAAAGTACACTGGCTTAGTATATATGCAAACTGCAAAGGGTCATGCTGGGCTTCTTTTACTTTTATGTGACCTTCTCCTGAAGCAGTACATCTCAACTCCATGGCCATTGGGGATCATCGCCAAAAGTACTCGATTAATAAAAGCGAGTTCAGTGGAAACCGTGACCCAGTTTTTCCAGTTTCGGGGACCTTAGTCCGTCTACTATCCTAAAGGCTCCAAATGCTTATCGACGGTACTTAAATACGCTTTCTGTTGACCACAGGACGACAGCATTATCCCGTACAAGACGAAGGACAAGGGATTGTTCTGGGCCATTCCACGTCAAAGCGGCTGAGTATATGTCCGAACCACTGCAGGCAACGGTGTTGAGGAAGGACGGATAGTTCGTCAGTGTCACGGTATCGTCCATATTTCGTCGCTCGTTAGCCGTTCCTGTCAGATTGTATGATTATTCTGGCGCAAACAACAGCTAGATACTTCTGGCCTCCTAGTATCCTCGGTTCCCTATTGTAAGCTTTAACACCTGCTTGTGAGCACCGGCCAGATAGCGATGCAGAAGACGTATACCTTGGTTCGAAGGCTCATTTCTCTCCCACTGTTCACTGCTTCGTCAATAACTGATAGCACTTATCCTTCACCTGACCGTTAGAAAATAGAGTTGTCCCCAGGTATCTGAAGGATGGTAAATACTCAGTTGTTTAACCATTGTTTGACGACGTTTGAGTTGACGACCTCAGGGCAAGTCGAACATGTCTTGTTTTTCGCTGAGCTAACTTCGAGACCAGTAGTGTTTGTAAAGCAAACGAGTCGGCCTAGAAGTAACTAAAGTTTGGTGGGTGCATTTCTGAACACATCGATGCGACTACAAAACTGCACGCAAGAAACGTGCACAGTTGAGCTCAGTTCAACATCGAGTTGATCAGCAAATGCACTGTTCACTGTCCATTCGACTGCGTGGATGATTAAAGCCGGTGAGATACACCGGTCCTGTCTAACTCGGGAATTAAATGGGAAATCAGGAGATTTCCACTCCACACTAAAGGGCGTACTCTAATATCGGTGTAGTTCGTCCTCTGGACTCATGAAAGCTTGTCAGGAACACCATCGGATTCTGATATACCACGTAGACATTCACGATGTGCTGACGTCTTGCCTCTCTGTAATCATGAGGGATGGTAAGCTCGTCGTGTGGACAGAAGGTCGGTTGAGAAGCCGGTCAAAAATACTCGGTGAAAGTTTAATTATTCTCCTCTGTTTAGAGATAATCTAGTCTGCCACATCACGTAAAACGGACTCAGATTTCTGCTGTCTATTCAAAGTATTCAGATGGAGTCAGAATAATATTCGAAATCGCCAATACCCCACGCCGTATCCACTCTTTCATCCATTTTATCCAGCACTTTCACGGTCACGTCCAGCTGAGTGCGAGGACTTCCGTTTCAGTCTGCGTTGTTCGGTGGTTTCTGCAAGTGGAGTTTCTCTTCCTATTCCTAATAGTTTGAAAGATGGTTACCGAGGTCCAGTCTTTTACATTGTTTTTCCATCCTCCTAATTTTTCCCAAGAACATTCTCGATCATCGGATTGATCACCTACCACTGTTCTTCCAACTATGAACCCGTTCATTTGTACCCCTAATAAAGTATCCAGTTAAACCGCTAAGGCCTTTGAGAAAGCATAACGGTTTGCAGAAATGGTCAAGTCTAAGAATTTAATTCGGTTCGGTGGTCAGAATTTGAGGTTTGTGGACTGATGGAATTGGAAGTGTGTTCTTACACCAACACGGGCAAATCAATGGACCACTAAGGTTACCGACGTCATCAATAGGGTTTGGGTTCACGATACTTTACGCGCAAAGAATATTTATGGCTTTCCGCAAACAGACACCATTCTTTAACCCCGACAGTAAACCGTCAAACAGCAAATACAAAGCTTAGCCTTGGCTCTGAATAAATCTGAAAAGTATCTGACATTATAATCATCATGAGATATGTATGTACCCACTACATTGAGTTTAAGTCTTCGTTGCTTAAAAAATGTAAACATCAAGGCAATAAATGATAGCAACCCGTTTTCAACCATAAGCATACTCCCGATCTATGTGGCAAACAATTCGTCTAGCTGAGTGGAACATCTTAGTCACGGCATTTGACAATCAGTGCGCAAACACTATTCATGTTTTTTTGGATGATCAGTGAGTAAACGTTTTAACAGTGAAGTGGCTTACATCATGTGTTTTGAATTCGTAGGGCATTCCTTCTTAACCAAATATTATTCGCGGGGAGTTCAATATGAGATTAGCCTCAGCTTTGGTCATGTAGTTCAACTGTGGCCGATTTAAATCAGGTCAGTGGTCACCATAATCCAAAGTTTGGGGTTGATTCAAAAGCGTTTCTTCCAACCTTCACAAATGTAAGAACATAGAGTCTATATCGAAGGCGATAATTATTGTTCTTGCAGATAGTTGTCGCGATATTAGTCAAATTTGACAATACCACAGTCGATCCCAGATGATCAACAAGTTCGGTGAACCAACGCATTCATTTGTATCAGTTCCTAAATAAGCATGAAGCAAATTCCTTTGTTTTAATCGTCGAAGTGATAAGGGAACGACATTGTGGAAATTTCAACACAGAATTCCATTTGGTCTCAATACCGGTTCCTGTCTCCCAGAACAGATAATCAGGATATATATGCTTGGTGCTGTCAATTCGTGCTCTTTTAGTGGCTAATGAATAGCTCCAAAGTATAAACGATAATGACGAACTAGGTAATGTTTGCCCTTAGTGATTTCTGCACAGTTGGACATTTAGAATTACATTCATAACGCGACTGAGTGTTTAGAGATAAAAAATGCAACTGGGTAATTTGCTTGGCACCATTTTGTTGAGTATCATAATAATATGCAGAAAATGCTACTCACAAACACTGGAGGTTGGTTGCAGGGGAATTGTGTAGTAATTTGGGAGGATAGTAAATGGAACAGAGTGCTCGGTGATCAGAAATAAAGATGGACTTGTATTCATATAGATAATTGTGAATATACGTGACGAACAAATATACAGATAAACATGGATCTGGCAATAGTCCTTTTCAGCTCTCTTGATCCGACATGAAACACAAACAACAAGGGATCAACCCTGTTAAAGCGTCATCAATTTCAGTGAGAGCTGCATCAGTGATGAAGACGGACTGTAACTTGGGAGTGGATAAAGCAAAGCTATTCTTGGAATTAAGATTGTATATAACAATACACAAAAAATAGTATTGTTTGGCTGACCACAAATCACTGAAGGACAATGCCTTTAAAGTAAATTTCGTGAGGGAAGCCACATTTTAAAATAGACGCAAATTATACTGAAGAGTGCGAATCAGCATTACATTGAGGATCATGTACACACCGAAGAAGCGCGATTGTTCGGGTCAGATCTTCCATCAGTGATAGTACTACGATATTCTAGAAAATCGTGCGAAGTAGAGTTGTGTACACATGTATGTGGGTTATTGTCAGTGTTACACTCACAAAAGAGTCGTAACAGCGCTATCACCACGAGCGTGTTATATAGGTTCATGGACAGCGACATCATTTTGACAGCGTTCGACGCCTTCAAGATCTTCATTGAAATAGTGCTGTACTTTCATGAAATACGAGGAGTCCTATTTTGAGCTAACCTCTGTTCATTTGTTCAGCTTACACTCCAGTCATGGATCATAAATTTCCACACACCATCTAATACACTGAGCACGTATGAAAACGTTGTGAAACCTTTAGTGTCTTACAGATTTAGTTACTATAGTTTGGATATAGAACGCATGTCTCGCTAGCATCATCCACGTCCACATCGCTTGATAGCATTTGAAAAGTTTGTGTCTACCAATCAGATTACTCACGGGCCTGTATGCATATGTTGTCCGTTATATATATCATACCTATATGAATGCAGTGTTTAGTGTGCTCAAGAACCAGTGCATTTCAGTACCAGTTCGGGTGTCTATTTAATTTGGGTCGGGCTATTTGATCACTACAACTAGATCACATGAGAAGAACCATGTGGAACATAGGAGAAACTCGCAAGCACAAAGTGTAGTAACATTTTACCATCATGGGTGTACGTTTTGGGTGCAAATGAGGGGTTCATCAGTAACCAGTGAACTTAAGTGACAGTTTAAACGGAAGAAAAATCGGACTTCTATCGGGCCGGTTTTTCGGATTATAACGAAAGCAGTGAACTAGTGAAAATCACATTGAATAAAGTTAGTAGGTCCCTATAATTCTGGTAAGACGTGGCTGGAGCTGTAGAAGCGGGACGGTATAGACTCTGGTTCCACAGTGGTGCATGTACGCTGATGAAGCCTCGTATAAGAAATGATTCAATAATCACGAGAAATCCTGTTAACAAGTTTATTGAATTTCAACTAAATAACTATTGCCGTACACCCTTTTGCACGATATACTCGCTTTGGGAATCCTTTTTACAGCTAAAGTATTAAGGACTTTTCTAGTAGCTCATGAAGTCTACAAAAAAACGTTGAACGCTTTCAATCGGGATCTCCGTCTACGTCCAACTTTACGGAAGTCACTTTATCCCACCCGGAGGCTTCAAAGAACAGTAGAATTCTACCATGGGATGGACTGTGTGCCTCTGTAATTACAGGGAAATGTAAATGTTTTTGTTTTTACTGGCCTTCGAAGTGAAAAAGGTTTTCTCCTAATGGTGATGAAGGTGCGGTGAGAGGACAATTCGGTGTGATCAGTTAGGCACATTCAGTGACTCCCTCGAAAATCATATCAATTTATTTCAGTTTATTAATATGAATAGCAGGACAAAGTATAGCTATGGAAATGAACGATTCGATCATTCCAGTATCCGAAACGAATTTATGTTGATTTATACGACCAGTGAGAGGTGAATGGGTAATTTGTCAATGAACTGAATCCGTCACTGAGAGATCGATGTTGGAAAACTTTTCAGAAGATTCACATCCGGATTTCAAATGACATGGTTGACTGCATGTATGCGGTCTGAATATGTCCCACTACGAAGTATGTGGTTATATTCACTTCAAAAATACCAAACTATTGGGAAAAGCACTTTAGCACAAAAACCACGCTTATCAAACAAGGTGATCACAGATAATCGATGTCGTGCAAAGTTCTTCATATGGAAATGGGTAGTTCGATTTCATTTGGAATTAAGGGGTACTGAACACATATCGTCTGAACTTGTAGACGAAACACAGCATCAATAGGGAAATGGTAACGGTGAGGCTATTCACGCCCTCCTATTGTCCACATACATCACGCATATTGTGTAGCGGAGATCGATGAAATGGTAGATGGGTTGCTCTTGAGAGCAGGTAATGTCTGTAATTAGCTAATCACGGAGTTCAGATTCAAGCTGATCGCCGAGCTATCATCGAGAGGTTTACCTCCGCACCTGAGGAATGAATGCTGGAAGATCCTTTGAGTCACTGAGCTGGCGCCAAAGCAGTTCTGTTGTTCATACAATTTTTGAATAAGGACTAAACGTGGTCAGGCACTAACTCCTTGATCTCTTCCATATTAAGGGAAACCTTTACTCTGTGGTCCTTTGAAAGATCACAAGCGAAGCATGACTGTTCGAAACTACCAAAATGATCATCCATCTCGTTCATGAGATAAATGAAAACCCGAAATTTCTAGATAGCAGGAGTAAATAGCGTGAAGCAACTGTTATGGTACCAAATGTGAAATGATAGCGTAATAAATGATTAGAGGTCCTTATCCCGAATGTGACTGGTGCATAGAACCCAACGCAATTAGGAAGACGAACAACAGTTGTGTAATGCATGATTCTGAATAGCCATTTTCTGAAGAACAACAATGAACGTCCTTTGCGTTTCACTGGGCAGCTATTCCCTGCCTGAGTTGACCAGCCCGAAGTTCAAAGTACGCCGCCAAGTCAACGTTCTGGTTGGTGCTAAGCGCCAATTCCAAAAATCAGATAGGCAATGAAATACCAGCGTGGACAACACATTGTAGGTACGAACCCCAGGTCTCAGATATTGATCCAAAAGATCTCTTTAGTCGGTGCTTTGTTCACAGTCCTGTGCTGGGTTGGCGCTAAAATGCTTTGTGAGTTAGACTCCTGAGTCAAAGGCCCCGGTTAGGGTTCCCACAGAAGTCATTTTCGGTGCAGGCAGCTCAAAAATATGATATACCGAGCAGCTTTCTGCGGTTTCTGTTTGCTTATCATCTTCCTAATCCCAATTCAAAACGATCCGAGAAGAAGCAAAGAGCCATTACCGGAAATATATGAATTATGATTAAGATAATGACTTAGGGATAAGGGAAGCTGCAGAACCGATTTTCATGGCTGAGGAAGCTCTTCGCTTGATTGCCCTCGTATTTCACATACTTTGGTAAAATATGTAGCAAGTTGCCCTACCCAGGACCTATGAAAACCTTAAATTGGACGTGTATTATGTTTCCAAAACCCGCACTCATTACTCGTCGGCAGTGATAAGACTCCAATCTCCTGATTCAAACTGGGTTTGTTGTTTTACCTATCGATTTTGTGTTTCATGTTCGTAGTTAGACTTCCGTTGACGAAACTCTGAGCATGAAAAGTGCGAATGCACTACTGGAATGCATTCCAGTGATCACTTGTCTACACACCGTTCAGTTGGATGATTTTATGCGTGTAAACAGCAGCAGACTGAGGCGTCACTGCCTGCTTGACCTCCATCTTTGTAGCTCTCTTGAATTCAAGGAGTTATTTTATGATGATTCTTGTCAAGTGTTCTGCATCGTATGCTCTAGGGATTTCAAGACTGTTGTTGGTAATTTCAGTGCTTAAGCTGTAGGCGTAACCTTAACGAAGGTGCCCATAGAAGGCCGATTAGTCGTTCGAGCGGATCACATCCATAATGGTGGTCGAATAATCGAATAATGCTGTGACAACAGTTTGATCTCTAAGAGTTCGAATTACTCGCGGTGCCGACTGAGTTGTTCGTAACCTCCAATACTTACGGATTACTAGACTCAAATCAGTTACATTGCTATTG
This sequence comes from Fasciola hepatica, assembly GCA_948099385.1. Classification (NCBI taxonomy): domain Eukaryota; kingdom Metazoa; phylum Platyhelminthes; class Trematoda; order Plagiorchiida; family Fasciolidae; genus Fasciola; species Fasciola hepatica. The sequence goes on from CANUEZ040000149.1 coordinate 314,855, forward strand.
ACTGAATCTAGTGCAAATCAATTTAGTATCGTTCATTTTGTTGGTGCACAAAAATTCACACATTTCTTCACTCCCGTTTGATCATGCAACTCGTCGGGGGACGAAAGCAAACAAAGTTCAACTTTCACCATCGTAAGCTGCTAGGGAATAAACACTGATTCGTTTACTAAATGGAATTGTTCATAAGGTTATAAATGCGGTCAAAATCTTGGGATCAGGCTGAGACAGATGTACCCAGTTTTGGGCTGTTAGTTCTATTCAAGACCAAAACCAGGCAAAAGCAGGAAAAATGGATATATTTACCCGCAGTTCCACTCTCGGATACGCGTAGATCTTCTCCCCGGAACCAAAATGTACCTAGGGGCTAAATTATTTTATATCTGAGAAATGACCGTGAGCAAACTCAAAGAATAAAAGGTCATCTAGACTGACCGTAACTTTCAAGTGTGGAATCCTGGAGGCGGTCCTGGCACATACATCAAAAGTTACTGATGCAAGTCTTCAAAAATATTTAGTGGCGTACAGTGACAATCTGCATACTCGTTTATCGGTGGGGTGCAATCTACGGTTCCTCAGATAATATCGATCGAATTTCAGTGTATCACCATTTTAACCGTCAAATGATATTTCTATATTTATTGATAAATTCACATCGGAAATAAAGTACCACATTAAAATTTCACTGATCATCGTGGTTGAAGATTGTATTCACTCAGATGTCGGTCCTCCAAACTGCTGGAAGCTGAAGAATATTTTGAACGTCTTCACAAGAGAAAATGCTCTGCTCGATTTCCTATTGTCACTCATACAAAGGTTGCACCCTACAAAAAGAAGCTCATCTATCCAGCTCTGATCATTGTATCAACAACGTTTACCCCGAGACCTTTTCCAGGTTACACCACGTTGGATATACTCGTTCTTCCGCCTGCAGGATTCTCCATAGATATGCAACGCATAAATCCAGGGTATTGATACGAGAAATAGGTGCGGATTTCCGACTTGTTGAAAACACGGGCAAATTTAGTAACGCCGAATAGGTTACTGGATAGCACATATCACTGTGATTTGAGCGAGTACACTGTATGGTCCATGTGCAAAAATTCCGAAGCCGTTTGGTGTTGCCTTGCTGTTCAACTGGAAGAGTATAAGCAGTATTAGAGGTTGGGTGGCATCACTGCATGGGTTCGGATCCCGCTGGGGTTAGGGACTTTTACCATTTGGGTATATTCAAAATTTGTCAAGTCTTCCCCAGTCGTATAGTAACCAAGCATCAAAAGTTATCAGACTGCCTATGTTGTACTTGGGCCCATACAAAACATTCCCCCATGGTAGGAGTCGACCAGCGCGCTCGGATCGGATTGTTGTTGTAGAAAGTCAGTGACGGAAAGGCGCTTTATCATGCCTTCTGTGTAAGAAACACAATTAAGGGCAAGCACAGATGGTGTGGTCATTAGGTTGCTTAGCCGAGTTCGGGCAGTGGTTCGATGACTTTCAATGATGAGTTGAACGTCGGCACTGAATGACGAGTCATATTATGATGCAACCCTGAGTGGTCAGAGACATTTTCATTCTACGCACGGCTGGCCATTCCACTGATTTATTTGATGACTGAATCAAGACTAGACAAGTGCGCATACCAACAGCTCGATCTTGATTTCTCTGTGAATGACCATTTGGTGTTTTCTGTCTGGGTGGCCTGTGATAAGAATGCCTCAAAAGGGTGAATCCATTTTTCTCCTTTTTCATGAGAAAAAGTCATGTTTGTGTGCGAAAAACCAATTGAGTTTTGAAACAGCGTAAAAGGGTTATCATTGGAAATTAACAGAACACAAATAACACACCGTTTGCTCCAATAAGATTAGGTAATATCGGTTTTTCTGAAAACTACACAGGAAAAAGTTTACAAGATGCATTTAAATATTTATTACGACATTTATCACATTTTACTTTCTGCCTCACAATTTAAACTCTTCTGTAGTCCGAGTATAAGTGTCAGCCAAATGGCGCACTGCGCAAACCACTCAAGGACCGAGGTCCTGTGATCACTGTGACTGTTATCATGATGTGAATGTTTCACAAATGGTTCACTAGTTCACCTACAGTTGCGGTGAAATGCACCTTGTCCGAAAAGAATAATACACGACTCAACGGAATAGTCTCACGCATATTTTCAGCTGGCTTGTATAGTCATTGATTCAGCGAGATTGTTCAAGAAACGTTTTAGCAACAGACCCAAAATTGACTGTCTCTAAAAGTCTACCTTTCATAGTTGATCAAGGTGATTTCAAGTGGGCACACAAATGCAGTTATACAGCCTCCAACCCATTTTGCAAACCATTTGACATTACGACACAATCCACCGTGAATTTATATTTCATATCCATTGAAAATATATTTCCCATTGGCGGTCCTAATTTCTTTCCTAATAACTGGAAGAAATAGACGTAGTGTTAAAACTTCCTATGTCAAAAATGGGATAACCTTTTCCGGGAAAAGTTCCAAAATAGTGAATTTTTGCAAGATTAGGCTTCAAACTTGACTCGAAATTCAGATACTAACCGGAAAGATATATGGTGGCAAAGTTAGTGAAAAACTCGTCCCAGATGGAAAACTCGGTCAGGTATCAGGTAAAACTTCAAATCCCTCTCAAATTACCGGCGAAAATATTTGAAATAGGGAAGAAATTGACAGAGAACTCTCTCAATTGAAGATTCAGAATTTTTTCGAGGAGGTGTGTTGATGACTTACCTCGACAAACACACAGTATTGAGTTCAAATACAAACTTTCTCGCTCAGTTCGTGAATCTTCCAATGAAATTATTAGTTGCCAAATTGAATGTACGAAGACGAAAGAAAGCGTAATGACTTGCCAAAATCCGGCCGTAGTTGCAGCACGAATGTGCATAACAACAAAGGAAAAAGGACATTTGATGCACTCGAGACACAAAAGAAATTAGTGAACAGCTAATTGAGGCCTGTAAAGATTTTCGCCGTTTAAAGTAAGTGAGAAATGAATAGACATAGAAAATTTCCATTTTAATAATGCTAAAACTGTTGAAAATCTTTGACTTAGGTCAGTTGGTTTCACAGTGAATGGAACAAAATAGTTCTACACTGAGTGAGTTGCAATAATATTGAAATGTGAAAAACGCCGATATTTCTGAAGGAGAATGATACTTTTTATGTTGGGTCAGCTATGAATTGGCAAATTTAATTTTACAGCCAGTTCAATCAAATTTACCATGGGTATGAAATCTCATAGTACAAGGATATGAGAGAGAAAGATTGGGAGGGAAATTTCATATCGCCGACTCACTGGATGGTTGCAGAGGAGCAACAGTAATCCGCATCAGAATATAGAAACATTCAATTTTCCTGGTTCTCTTTCTCAACTCGGTTGTTTTATTTGGTCCCCAATCTGACTTTATCCAATACTCAGGCGCATCTTGTGGGGCGATGGGATTTCACAGAAGATATCTTGTGTAAGTACAAGCTCAGTTGTAATTCGATTCTGAAAGTCCAAGCGTCTGCCGCTTATTCTTTATCAGTGAAATATTGTTCATTTATAATTGAGCTTTGTTGGTCTGCTTTGGTAATTATCAGTCAAACGTGTGATCTCAGTTCGTATATGAACCTTTCACGATGTGGACGGAAGTGAGAAAAATCTTCATGCACTCCAGAAATTATTAATTTCACAACAATGAAAATCAGTGGCCTCATTCTAAATTCGTCGATCTTTTTCAGGTAGCAGATTTGGATATCCATACTCGGAGGAGGTCCTCTCAGATTACAACCCTTCTGAGCGTTATAAAGTCTCCGTATGAAATACTTTAGTGTGCAAAAAGATTTACTCCACAGAAAAGTTCCAGTCATGCAATAAACGTTGCATAACTGAACAGGAAACATTTTCGTTGTGCTTTTACCTCCGAGGAAGAACCCAGGCCGGGTACAATATCTTTGAGAAAGTTCCCGAACAAAAGTGGTCATGCACTTTTTCTAGGGATAGTCTTGCATAATTTATTATTATTAATGTAAAGGTTTTAGATGATTAGGGTAAGGAGGGATTCTGTATCACGCTAACTCGTCAATATTGTTTGCCTGACCAAGTGATTCAGATATTGATTAGTTGAACAGCTGGCCTAATACCAGATCAACATTCTGAAAAGTTGCTGCAAGAAACAAGCGAAAATTGCTGATGAACTCGGGTGTGAGTACTTCACAACCAGCAACATCCGCTTATTCGAATTCCAACGGCCTTATGCAGTTCGCTGCAACACTTTCCACGGAGAATCCTTGAAAGATTTTGAGCAAACTACGGATGCCTGAAGGAAAAAATACTAGTATCTTGCACCGTTTACGAGTAGTGCAACTCTTTCAACGTAAACGAAACTGATTTATTGTTTCAAAGCGTGAAACACAGGGGCATTGTGCAACCAAAGGAAAATGTTTTAATGATAAAGAAAACAAAATACGTTACAATCACGTTGGTCTGCAAAGCATTTGGTGAGAAGTTAGAACTCTTACCCATCGGAAAAAGTACCAATCCGACGCTTTTTATGAAACCCGCTGCTAACTGGAGTTGACGTTATGAGCAAAATTAACCCCCTGATGGTGCTGGTAATAAAAATGTCACGCTGGCCGTTGTCTATTGGCAGTGGGCTTTGATTTTGGGAACACGAATTTCGTAGTTCGCCAGTGTTGCCACAACCAGTCATGTTTATTTGGTGGCATTTTCTATTGGGTATTGAAAATGAGGGATTTTGGAGGTGCATACGTCCATTCCGCGATATCCAGATACACGTTTCGTTGATTGTTAATCTGACTGTGCACACCTAAACCAGCTGACTGACGTAAGCAATGGGCCCTCACCTGGTCAGCGTAAATGATGACGCAATATTTTGGCTGATTTTTTGTATAGGGAATTTATTTCAATCATCCGATAGACAGGTGTCTGATACTGGTCCCTGAATAAAATCGGTATTTCATACCTATGAATGATAGGGATGTGGAAATAAATGAATTACTCAAACTAAAAGAAAATTGGTGTGATTTCGGCCGTAACCGCACTCTGCCGTATTTCATTCACAGTGTGTGCTTCTGTTGCAGTTTCGGATTTCCAAACCGGTATTTTGATAGGTGATTTTTCACTAACGGCAGCAATATGCTCCAGTTCATGCTATCCTAGGTATCGAGTGTGTACCATGTGTATACGCATGCCTCCCAACTCAGTCAACAAAACCGACCTGTTCACAACCGGCGAGAGCATATTTGTGCATGGACAATATACAAGTTGGTCGAAAAACGTCGTTCCATTGAAAATTTTTCTCTGTAAGTTAAATATTGCACGGTGAACACCACAGAGTCATTTTCGGTTTGCAAATAAGAGACTGCTATAACCATTTTTGTTATAAGTAGCCAAGTAGCTGGATGACAGCATAGAATTTCCCCGGAAGTATACAAACGGTTTCTCTGTTAATGGCCTCTTTTCAGGTGTGCGTAATCGCTACTGTCTTGTTCACTCATCTTTATACTCGTAAAAGCCAATGGAGGGTTTCCTAACTGCAATCTTATTTGAGTCATGGGAGGGGGGTTTGTACATGGACGAAGACGTGATTTTTAAATTATATTGGTGTACTACTACGTAAATATGGAGAAAGATGGGCGTATGATCAATAAAGGATTGGCGTAACCAAATCGGGATAAAGAAAGGACATCTATCTTTGCTATGACATAATACGTTATTAAAGTGCTAGTCTGAGTTGAAAACCTTCTACTCCTATCGAATCTGAACAGATTTATTAGATCACAACTCCACAAAACAAATCAAATTATTTAGTTTTTGACAGTGTTACGACCAACGAGTGCAGAAAGATAATCGTTTTAATTACCAGTTGTAGCCACAATCCCTTGGTATTGAGTTTGAAAATTCCAACAGTCAGCTTGCTTGTTTATCTTTACTGATTCATCCATACACCTTGATGATGCAAGAAAGTCACACACTGAGTGGGCATATGCAGGCTGATGTGTATTTTATTTAGATTATGAAAGAGCCTAAAATGCGGCCTGTTTCAGTATAGTTATAACCGTTTTTTAGTGTTGTTATTCGGAAACAACTCTTGGTTCGATCTAATCCCCTACTAATGCAAAGATGAGGTCAGTGGGAATGCAATGCACACTTTGTTTTTATGATTTCCCAACAAACGGATCCGGTAATGACAAGGAATTGACGTGTTTTAGCACACAAAGTAATGTCCCAAAATCATATCTGTCAGAATACTAAGGCTGTAGATAACAATGTTCATGGGCTCAATCCCAGCTTGTGTATAAGCAACTTTTTATTCTCATTGGTGCTACAAATCGGTGAGCTTACATCGGTTGATTAAGCAGATTTATATGAAACGAGCTGAACCTTACTGGTTCTTCCACTCCATGGAATTTCATACGGCGTACTGAGGTCAGTCTCGCTTCAACCAGCTGAGAGCTCTATCAAAATAAGTAAAAAATCAATTCTGGCTTGAGTCGAATCACTAATGGATCACACTCATCACCTCATCCGTGTGTTACTGGACGATAATAATGATAATAACCGTATCGCACATGCTGTATTACAATACAACAGATAAAAAACCAATTCACATAAAATGAGATATCATGAAATTTGGTTGCATCCAAATTGCAGTAGGGTTATCTTGCTCCTGCGCTTTCACGGTTAGGAGACTATTTTTCGAATACCACTTAGAGTGGTAAACTTGGTACAAGTCTATCTTGTCCCCTAGTGAATTTTACCGGCTTTTGGTCTCCACTTTAAAGTTATGATTATGCTTCTTCCAATGATCAAAACTGAATTACAAGCGACTTCTATTTTCCAGTATACCATTTAAGAACACAATTTTTAATGTGAAGAAGAATATAAGAGGAAAAATGGCTTCATTTGGGTACTTGATGTAGAACGGCAACGGTTCACATTCGGTTAATGCGCACTATCAACCTCAAATGGGATTTATTGAAAACTGGCTTCAGACGATGTTGTGCAGCGGTAAAACGTCCATGCGTTTCCAATTTGAATTGCTGATATTCATAATTCAACTCTGCCATAGACAACTTCACTTGAGAACAGATATTCCCAGTTTGTGAAAGAACAGATGAAAGCTTTTCGTTTATCTTTGTTGAAATCCCAACTGAGCTAACATCGAAGCTAAATGAGCTACATGATCGGTGATCTCAGCTATGAACTTCGGGAACTGGTGGACTAGTGAAGTGCAATATATATGAATAAATATTCAATAACTTACACAAATAAAACTAATCAAAAAAGGTTCAACCGTGAACCCAAATGAAGTTCGACTTGCGCTTCGTGTTCGGTCACATTGATGATGAGTGACTTCGATCAGTATGGCATGTGAATTTGTATGTCTACACAAATTCATGAATTATTGGATTTGGCTTTCCTGGGTTTTCCATCGATGATCTCAACTAGCAAGTAATTCCGAGATGTATAGGAATATGAAGGGGATCAGTCGCGTGTGGGTTTCATAATTTAAGCCTCCGTGATGAGACTGATCCGCTAGCATTAATTCTCTTTTTCGTTCATCCAGATGGCTTTCATCATTGATTGAAAGTGGCTGATGCGACCAAGTGAAAGTAATTCTGCAGACACGTGAACCGTATGCATGAGTGTCAGAAAGAAGCTGGAGCGACGCAACCATGTAGAATACTGCATTATTTTGCGACTACATCAAACTCGCTTTCAATTATAGGCTAGCCGAATAAATCATGTTCGATAATTTTAGTTACAGTACCTTCACATCAACGTCACACGAGTGAGAACTGCCGAATATCCTTTTTCACGATATTCCTTACTTGCATTCTGATAACTGAACTGTCCAACGAAACATACGCGTGTCCTAGGAGTAGAATACATAGCCAATTCAAGCACGCATTTTGCAACAGACTGAAAAAACACAGGCTGCGTCTTCGAAATCCTGCATTGTGCGCCCAACAATAATTGTTGCATGGTAGAATTGCAAAAATATGTGAATCTCGTCACAACTCGTCACGGGTATCAACTTCTCCTGTACGGAAAATGATAATACGTAGAATTCTCGGAAAGGAGTGACTTATGACAAGACGTTTCCCATTTTTTCCCATTGAATAGAAGTTTACAATACGTATCACGTCGATTAATGTGTGACTAAAACCCGTGGTTGATCTAGCCAGTGGATATCTGTGAACGATACACTGTACAACCCAAAATTCATCGAGTTCAACATAAAAACATGCCAGTTTGCCAAAGACTTTCTTCAAGGAGACTATCATCCATATGGGTAATAATCTGCATGAGGTTGAATTATTTATAGACGTGGACATGAATTTTAATTTCTTAACAAATTTTGCTGCATTTTACCACAAAAACTTAAAGTTTTCCATTTTTTTGTATATCTTCGCGCAGCTGCAGTGAATCGAATGAGGTTTAGAGTTTATCCTCAGTTATGGAAGACGCGGTTAACCAGAGTATTTTCTGGAGCAATTGCGTTTACTGGTTTGTCGATCAACTGTTTTCTTTCAGAATGGGGCTAAATAATCGAAAACATTTGGAGGATGCCACCTTGCCTAACGGTTCAGCATATATGTTGAATCCGCCAAGCATACTTGCCGAACACAACCGACCATTTTCACTCTGCCAACACTCAGCTTACTAGGATCCAATTCGATGTGACTAACTGATCGCCTCATCGACCAATGCACCCTACCCATTTTCTCCACACAAACACAGACGCACCCGTTCATACCTCGTCCGTACCGTGCTCCTTGTGACTGTGAAGTCACCTTTGCATCAGATATGAACCCTATTCAATTCCATGGTAAATCCTATTCGCCATTCAGTTGGTGTGTATTCCCAAATTGTGTTCACGTTCTACATTGTTCGTAAGCCATAGTTTACTCCTGCTCTCTGGCCATTGGGCCCGAGTTTTTCATCATGAATGCTCTCACTTTCTCTGGAGTAGAGTGATATGTACACTCGCCTGTGGACATCATGATTTAGACATTGAGTGTTTTTCGTCTATTTCATTGACTTTCATATCATAGTACAGTTTTATAAACCTCGGCTAGTTTCATTTCATCTTCTGCGGTTTGTTCGTCACTGTTCGATGGCCAGAATATAGTTCAGATTTACCAATAGTCTAACTTCAAAATTACATAATGGTGATGCCTTAGGTATACATCATGCACGCAATCATTTTTTCGATTCGAATCCAATCATTGAGCCATCCCTCGACGAGTAACCAGTTTAAATTTACGAAGCTAGCGTCACATTTGGATGTTCATCTCAGGTTACCATAGGGAAATAAATAGTGTCACATTATTAAGGTATTTATGTTTTACCTTGTTATAGCACAAAGTTGCCTGAAACTAATTTGTGAATTACAATTATCGAGTGTGCTTTGTGTTGTACTTATCAAGAAAATAATAGTGGTCACTGAGGGCATGGCTAAATGTTCGCAGGACAAAATCAGTTCTGTCACGTAGGAATTTTATCTATTGAGAATTCGCCAGATTCGGCAAGTTATTACAATCACTCGAAAATGCGAATTGTGACACCCACATTGATCAAAATGCCCTACACGTTATATATCACTGCCCTTACAGTGTAAAAGATACGACGGAAAAATAAGGGGCACACACAATGGGCCGAACAAGTTCCAGCTTGCTTTCAGTAATTCATTTATATTATGCAATTCAAGTTTCAATTAGACACTGGGCATCAATTAGAGCGAAACTTCTTTCCACATCATCAAACCGATCTGACCTAAATATCGGAATTACGGATTACCAACTGGGATGCAACCGCGTTTAGCGAACCGATTCTGCCCACTTTCAAGTGTCACTTTTCCTTGTTCATCTGCCCTACTTGGCATTAATCGTGCAATACAACAGCTATTGCTGACTAACCTATGATGAGTACTGTGTTCAACTTTTTCCTATGCTTCGCGTCCAACTTAAAGTAGAAAAGGAAAAGCGATTCTTGTATCTCAAAACACATCTCTTTTTTGTCCTTTATTATCAGCGGAATAGAGCTGGCACAATATTTCGTACTTTCGCCAAACTTGTGCTTCGAGATTGCATATTAGCACGCAACATTCAATCACGATTAGATCGATGATAGGTGTCCAACAGGTAGCGTGTAGTGGAGCTTGCGCACTAGATTTTTTGACAGTTAGTAGTGCAGGCGGTTCCGCAATCGACATTCTGTAAATCCTGCGTGCTTTCCTTTGCAAATACGTTACAGACGACAAACTCATTTGGAGCTTAGGAAAATGTCAGCCTCAACCACTTCCGTTCGCCGATGCGAATACTTATATTGAGAAAGAAATATGGTGACAAATATATTCGGCCGAGGTTCGAATGAACCAAAGAAAACCATTTGTTGATAGCCCAGTTAGTCTTTATTAACCAGTTCATATTTTGTGACAGTAGAACACATCGACTCTATTCGGTCCCCTCCATTAGGATCATTGATTCGGACAACAGGCAAAGCATCGCTTTGCTCCGGAATATCCTGAAATGCTTTTGCAATAATCTGTTCGTATGCAACACAAACACCGACTCAGAAATCGAGGAATAAAAGGATAAATAAGGAATTAAAGATATAAGTACGAATTTTTATTGCAAGCAAAATTAAACAGCTTGGGGTGTCGGAAAGGGGTGAATTTTGCAGTGTATCAAATTAAACGATAAGCCAAGAGACTTGTGCAACTTCCATGTGTGTCTCAGACAATTTCCTTAGACAAACTTTTCCGTTGCCGAAGATAATGGATCTGAAGCCAGGTTCGTAGGCAGATTACCTATGAAATGGCAAGAATAAATGTAATCAGTAACTGCATGAATTCGTCAGTGGTCTTATCCGCAGACCGGACAAGTCAGTTTCCTAATTGTTTTAGGGTTCGTCTTGTTTTGAGGAATTTTCCTTGCGAAAAGTGCGCGGGAATGTGGTCTGTTACTTTGGTTGCCTTCGTTTTTCATGCTGTGTCTACTAATTGTGGCATAGTACATATCTTCGTTCTGAAATCCTATGCATAATTCCATTGTGGTGAGCGGATTGGTGCCTCATCTTATTGTTAATGCATTGCTGGTACACGTAAACAGATCTACAGAACCATGGATTGGGACAGACAAGACAATTTATCCTTGGTATATTAGGTAATTAAAAGGAACCAGCTTTCATACAAATCAGGCCGGTGTTGTCAGACTGAACTTGACAAAGGATACTATCAGTTTTCATTCTGTGGTTTCTGGAAGCTTATCGCCAATGAATCTGGAAACAGATGGCTTCAACTTTCATTTTCCCCCCGAAAAATATGCTTTTGCCTCCTATTCGTGAGTGATAGAGTGGCACCGTAGGCAAAACTTATCCATAGATATTGAATCGTGCACAAAGTTTGACTGCGAGATATTTTGAGATAACACTCAGCGGTTACACACGGATTTGTCTACCTTAATCTTCGATCCAAAAACATAAACCAGATTTTGATGAAGCCCCTCGGTCATGATCATTTACAAAAACTCCACCTGTTCCGAACTCAGCTCAAATATTACCGAAAAACAAGAGAGTAGCAAATGAGTTTCCCACCAGTCGTTGTACATAAGCTTCAATTCATTTTTCTTCTTTTTATAAACATTACTTGGCAAACACAGATCTGTCTTTTCGGTACTTCACATCATACCAATACAGTAGACGTAGGAGGTTTTCTGTAAAATTGGTAAAGTTGACAAGTAGTCGCCACACAGCAGAAAAGAATATTAGTGCGATATCTTATATATGAATCACGTCGGGTATGCTCTGAAAAAAACTCTCAGAAGTGAGAGAAACGACCAGGTATGCTTTGCGAGAAAAGGGGTATCCAGAGGATTACCTCCCACAACACATGGACTTTGCCTTTCAGCCTAAGTATCCAAGTGTCCACAAAAAGCCCCTTTACAAAACACGGAATTTAAGTGAGATGTGGCATCTGAAACGCTGAGCCGTAGACCATCGCATGCAGCAGCAAGTATATCCAAGGCCGCGAAATTCAAGTTCTCTTTCAGTACTAGGCCATACCTGAGATAGAGGACAGACTACCTAGCCATTCGACCTCCTTTCGAGTATACTTTCTATTCATACACCTGTGGAGTAAGAATACATGGGAAGAACACCTAGGCGCCTGTCTGAGCGAGTTCATGAGCATTGCCTTAGCTGGCAAACGAAAGGAATCCACAAAACCGTAACCAGTGCGTACTTGGAACATGCGATTGATACAGGGCACCAACTCACACGAAACGGAGCATTCAAGGTCATCCATCGAGTTTCACAAAGACGCTTCAGAGGGGTTAGATAATGAATCCCATCCACGGCCGGGGAGTTTGCGATGAGGCTGCATCGACCAATCTTGGGTTTGCAAAAACAATTTGTCAAGGCACATGCAGTAGGCCTAACATGTGGCGGACTTGTCCTCAGAAAGCATTCTCTTTAGCCTGTCAAATGCCACTGTAACTTCCTGTGAACACCCTGGAATATTTCCTAACTATAACAATTTTATTATAAAAAAACCCGTAAGTATATTGTATTGGCTAGATATGAAGACTCTTGCAAGACTCTGGAAGTGTTTGATAAATGGTTCGCATTTCTGTCCATCACGATAACTAGGCGTGCAGACGGTAGTGTCAGTAAGTCCGTATACCAAAAGCACACATGATCAGGACAATGCCTGCATTTTAAGTGCTCTGTACCCCATGAACCTAGGCACCAAGTGGCTTTGGGTGGCCTGGTCCGATTGTACGTTTGGATTGAGTTCTCATCGGCATGTGACCGTGACTCGTGTACTCGATTGTGTTTCTGCTTGCAAGCCTGTGCTCGTGCTTGCAAAGCTCTCAAGCTAAATACACGTTTGTCCACGCTGGCACGTTTTCATTCCGCGTCTCGAATTCGGGATATAACTAGTGTGGACAGTTGCAGCCTCCACTATAAAACGGACTACCTTTGAATGGGTGTTGAGTGTATTTGAGAGATCTCGAATATTCGTCCCTGAGTTACGAATGATAAGAGTGTAATAGATGCGTCGGGTGTTCATTTTCAAAACCCGGGATGATGCCAATAATCAGTTCGTGCTCAGGGTTTGCTTTGGTTCATAGAGAAATATGAGCCGTAAAATGTATCCTGTATCGCTGGTGTGACAACAGTAGTGATATCACATTCATTTCTGCCAATCTTCAGTTCCGTTTCCACTCCTGAGTAAGATTTGTTGTATTGCTCTCAACCAAACTGTTCCAGGCCCGGCCACGGATGAAATTCATGCTGTCGTGAATCCTCCCTCATGATTTTTTGCACTTTAATGTTTGCTCTGCCGAATCCCACTGAAGTCTCCGTGACGTGACTCCGGTTTTCTGGTAACTTGTGAAGCATCATTCGTCCCGTCATGGTGGTTATCAGCTATATCTGGGTATCGTTCTTCTCATTGGCCTAAAACGCAGAGCAACAATAACATTGGCTAAACGTACCCAGTCAAAAGAAAAGTATCAGTTCAATACATAATAAAATACCAATAGGTACTGACAGATGTAAGAGGACAAGACGGATGTGGAGCTGGAAGTTGGAATAAAGAAGAGGTTCTATACAAGAGATTTGGGTCGGAGTGTTCGCCTAGTACGGCCATGATGACACTACCGGTTGCACTAAGTTGTACTTCCTGCCTAATTCAGTGTTTAGGATTTTACCCCCTAAGAATACGGTTGTGGTATGAGAAACCCTACTGCCTGCTGAGAATCTCAGGATTTACCACCCACGTCCTAAAATTGGTTATTGAGCTAACTAGAAGTTCAACGACTAACCATACCTTCGTAAAATTGACGTCATGCGTGTAATTAAACTGATCTTTGTTTAGATATTTGATAGCAGAGTAAGTTAGAAATGGACATGGAACTTTATGAGCAGTCTTCTGATCTTACTACTCATTTATATCAGCAGTTAGCTTCGTGGTGTGGTGGAATACGCATACTGTTCATTGCATCAGTAGGCAGTTAGTTACTCAAAGCACACGGATTTCGAGAGACAATGAACTTGATTACGTCATATGAGCTGGAAGCAGTATGATGAAAGCGTACGAACTACGTGATAGCACCCTCGGATCCGATTATGACTATCTTTAGGTGCACTCGACAGCTATTATTCCAGTAAGATTTAGGGTTATGTTTCATTTATTTCGGTGATTTCCGAACCAGTGAAGTCCAGAAGACAATCTATTTACCACACTATGGCATCGGTAGTCAGCTGGGGACATTCTCTTGAATGCCTGACAGAAGTCGCGAAATACCGTTAGAGGGTTTCACTGTAGGATGATAAATGAAAAATAGTACGCTTAATGATGAGGCAAGGAAATGGGAAGTTTGAAGACGTCAATGTCATCTTTATAAGACCAGGGAATGATACTGAGGATATGATTTATAATGAAGATGTTGCAATTGCTAGTAACGAGGTAACGAAATATTCGTTGTTATCCCGTGCATAAAAATTGGCGGTATTGTTCTACAGGATCGCGCGTGTTTGCAGTTCATTTAATATCGGTGTTCTGAGCTTGAAATGATCACTGTCTGGTATATTACTGCCAGCTGAATCCGCGTCATCCGTGCAACAAGGACTCCTATTTTACTTATCTAAAATTTTGAGATATGGAATTCAGATCATATTTCAATTCCCACAAAGACCTTGAAACAGTTTGAGCACGTTTTGCGATGAATTTGCATTCTCAGTCAGTAGTGATCTAGCAGTATAGATCATGGGTTGCTACGACATTTCCGTTATTCAGATCACTACTAAGACTGACTTTTTGTGACTCTGTTTTCCTCTTCTCTGTTTTGAAGAGCTGTATTCCAGTTTTTGTTAATAATACCATCGTGTCCTGTAAATATTGTTTGTGCTAATACATGAGAATGAAATAAGAGATGACCGCACATACATTTATATGTTTAGTCTTTTCCCGTTCCCATAGTAACTGCCGAAACGGATTATATCAGTGGTCTCATGATACACGTCTGAAATCAAAAAACTGCTACTCGTCATCTTGTGGTGATTCAGCCGCCCTCACTCGAGATACGGCCTGGTACAGCTTCGGAGCTGCGCAGTTCGATGAGCCTCAGCCAATCAGAATCGCCGAGAACATGGACGGTAATAGTTTTCTTTGAAAGATCAACTGCTAAGCTACCAATTATTTGCTTTGATTTAACAACCTTATGCAGCTCAGTTCTACCATACAATAAACATGTCTTTCCTCAGCCTCGGTGTTATTGCTACTTTGAGTTGCGTAATTCCAGGTGAGATCCCTTTTAGTGCTTTCTATCAGTTCGGGTACGGCGAATACTACACATCTTTGACCTCCAGTTATGCTCTGGGAGTGTGATTCGATTCTCGGAGATAGTTCAGACGAAATGACTCCCTTATCGTGCACAGCTTCATTCAGACTGACCAAAAGATAATACCTGGTGCAAATGAAACCCATAAAATAGGCAAAAATGCCAAATAACTTCTTCCGTACCTCCGTGTAGAAGATCAAGAAAGGCACTGCTCCATTTGGTTGAGTTGGATGAAAACTGACTCAGTCTGTTGCGTTGTGCTTTAACGTGATACAACCTCGGCTACGGTCAAGTGGTCATCATAGCGAACCTCAGGGTTGGATGTCCCGGATTGAAATCCTGCAGCCGCCTCCCTCGATTCTTCATTCGGCAGCCTTCAGTTGTCGTACCTCTCACGTATACCAAATAAAAGGAAGCAGTTAATATGATTCAGTACCGATATCATTAATAATATTATTATTATTCTCATTGTTACGTTCACCAGAGAGATGAATCCGCCTTTAAGAACGGCGTAAGTGCTCATTTGGCCTGTCCAGAATCACTAAGGCACAACTAAAGTGGAGTCATCAACTGAGACTGGCAACAACCGAGAGCAATTTTTTAGTTTATTCTGGCCCCAGAAACCTGTAATAATCACAGTACTTGAAATGAGGAAATGTTTTGAAGCTACTCCAAGTCAGGTCGAGTAATTGCATTGTGCAACCCGAGGGATGAATATTCAGCCATCACATGACCAAATACACATCTTCAGAAGACAAATACTATGATGCAAAAAAGGAAATACTGGGTAATGGGTAGTAAGAACTTGCGTTATTCGAAATATTGTATAAGTTGTGATATCACCAAAACTGGATTATGCAAACATCTTACTAGGTAGCAAATAGTGGAAGTGCGGTACCCCCGAGAGCTTGCAACCAGGTGTTTGTGTTGAAAAAGTTTTTGGAGAAATTGAGTGGAGACAATGAAAATGTTTGTGGACAGCTTTTGACATGCCGTATCATGGTTAATCTTATAGAGTGAGTGAGATGCCGTTGGGGTATGCTACTGACTGATGATACGAACATAAAAGGTCTGGCAATAAAGTTGAAGTATCTCAGTAAGAGGCCAGGAAAGATGACAGGTGAATTATCTAGTTATTGAGATAAGACACGTGAGAAGACAAAGCCTTCGCTAAGATGAGTAGGTACGGAATAAAATTTACGCCGTTAAACCCAGAACTATGCAAACCGAAATAACGAGAATGCCAAGGCTGCGGAACGGTATGTCAGTTTGACTGCCGATTGCACTTGTACAGACCTTTTTGGTCAAGGGGAATGATTGATAGGACACTTGTTACCCATTACCAGTGAGCTTGTTTATGTCGATCCTAAGTGGCCGGAGCAACGTATGTGACCGCGAAACTGTGCCGTGCCTTGTCCCATGTAATGCCTGCCCAATCACCGAAATCCTCCTCCTTTAAGTGCACCTCGTCAGTTTGGCTCGGCTGTTGCACTGATCTCCGGAAAGGAACTGGTGGAAGTGGTATGGCCTCCTCGGCATTAATCTCCGCTGGAGGAACAAGTGGGTCATCGACTTCACCAAGATGCCAGCTCGCCTCCATAACAGCCCCTTTGAAGTGTATCTGGCTGAGATGGCATCGATACACGGGTGTACCTCCTAGATCTGTTATCTCGACCATATACTGACCAAGTTTCCTGGGAAAGATTCCGCGAGTTGTTCGAAGTTCTTTGCTGTTGTGTTCCCATCAAGCAGTCACGCGTACAATCAGAGTCTCGCACGCACATGCACACTGTGCACAGTTGATTCATGCCCCTCACACGCCTGGACATATGCACGTACTTATCCGCATACAAGATTGATGCCAGTCTTGTTCTCTTCTGGACTGCGTTGACCAGTCAGATATTGTTTCATGTGACACAACCTTCCGAGGTCTGATCCGATTGTACGCCTGGATTGCGTTTTCGCTTGCATATGACTCTGGCTAAGGTACTTACTTGTTTGCGTCTCTGCTTTCATGTCTGTGCTCACGCTAGCCGTGCGCTTGTCCTGAATAAATATTCGTCCGCACGTACGTGATTATCTTCTGCTTACCGAAATAAAGGCAACAGTTACCACGGCAGTATATGACGTCACTGCAATCAAGATGCACTAGTGATGACGGCAATCTCCCCTAGTTAAATAGGTCGGTCGGGCTTTACTTTGTGATCACATATATTAAGTTCCGGTACTGAAGCACGAAGTTGTCCAGGAACGCCTCCAAGTTGGACAACTTTCTCCGATTGGCTGATGCTAGTGCCATTTCCACGAAGGGCACCAATTGTTTTGCTATGCTACTGGAAAACCGGCGGCGTGGCGCCGTGCGCAGATGACAACATCAAATTTCGCAAAGCCTACATTTCAGCTCTACTCCAAAAAGTTGTGACAAGTTATCAGTGGGGAATAGTTGTGGAATACGAGTGAAGCATTTTCCCAACACATGAATTACGGACGAAATGGTTGGTGCATTTTCCATAAACACCTCCGAGCATTTGGATTACGAATCTACTAGCACTAAGGCGCGATATCGGTTCAAGAATGGATGGCAGAAGTAGGTTTGGATCCTTTGCCACGGAATGTAATTTTCGGACTCTGGGTTCCAGTAGTTTGGCCTAAACTTGAATTTGTGCAAAACTAGCATTGCAATTTTTCGCCCTAGTGCAGAGGTCTGTGTCCATTTCCGGCCATCAAGACAGCCGTCGGGTCAGTAACTTAATTTTCTCCACGCTCAATTGGCCTTTGTGCAATTCATTCAGAACCGACATACGCAATCTTATCTCCTTTTCTTTTTATTTCATTTATTTTTTTATACAATAAGGATACATCATTTCTGGAAGGGGTTGCGTCCAATGAGGGTCCGTCAGTATTGAGAAACTACCTATCACCATAAATCAAGGCCAAAAAATTCGAATATTTAGTCAGATTTTACCTACCTTACGTCATTTTGGATATAATTGAATATCAACTTTGAATTTGAATAACTAGCGACTGTACTCGTGCTGAAACTGTATATTTCACCTTCGACGGCGCGCTATGTTGTTTTGTTCTTGAACGTCAAAGAAATAGTATATAAGCAGCGGCTTTGCAACGTACAACAGCCTAAGATCCGGCGCCAAATACACAGCTGAGCTGAAGGTCTTGTCTTCGGAGTTCTTTTTGCTTGTTTGCTTTGTCCTGCGATCGAGTACTGGCAATAACACGAGAACTGGGATTGTGGGATACCGACCTTTTGGTACTCTTTGGGGGCTTGTACCAGTCATTTAAGCATGAACTGGCGGCGAAAGCAGGACACGAACTCGGAACCTAAGGCTTAAAAATCCACCTTGATTAAAATGTGATCAAAGCCGGTATGACGAGTCGGTCTACAAGAAAGAGAACTCCTCCCAGTTTTATTCGAAATTCCTCTCGCAGCACAGTTAATCGAGGAAGCTTCCGCTTCACTTTAGTTGCTATCCCTTTTCGGTCGCCGAATTCATCAATGAGTAGAGCTGTTCGGTAAATCTTTCCCATTTCTCCGTCGATAACGGAGCATCCGTGGAAATGGAACTGCTTTGTCCTGTCACTGTGAAGCGCGAATACTTTGGCAGTAATGCTTTCAGGATCTTCTTGGCGGGTCGATGCACGATATCGTAGTTATAGACACCCACAGCAAAGCTTCATTTCTGAATAATAGCAGTCCTTGATTTGTTGGTAGACTTGAATGGGAAGAACAGAAATTAAAAAACTTGGTGGTTCATGACACACTTAACCTTCAGTCCAAATAGGTACTTGTGTAGTTGCCTCACTGTCCCGTTAGCGGCGGAAGCCTCTTTCTGTGACCAAAAACTGTCCCTATATGTAGCGTACCGAGCATGCTAAGAGCGAATAATCGCACATCCATTCTATTCCAGAACGGTTCCTATTCATCAGATTTAGTCTGTATGGTATGAATGGGGCTAGCGTCATTCAAGTGACAATATTCTGTATGATACCACCCTCACGACGAGACTGCTATCTGATGTAGTTTGACGGCTTGCGTGCCTCCATGACCGAAAGAGCTATACAGGATGGCTTAACTCAAGCTGAAGATACAATCATGCCTGAAAGGTCAACGGGTTGAGGCCAGACGAAATCCAGTCTCCTGGCCCTCCTGGTTGGAGGTCGGTGTTAGCTGGCAACTCAGTCGGTGAAAATCAGTGGAAGAATAACTGATTCAAGCAAACGGGCTTCCATTCAGCCACTCAGATGCCTCACGGATATGGTCGCGTTAGAACTAAAGGCATTGTTTGAGAACCATGATCTTTCCCTCCCTTAGCAGTACCCGTTCAAATTCTCTCATTAACTGCTTGAATAGAAAAATTCCTCACTGCATCGGTCTTCACGCAGGATATTCAGGACCAAGCTTCTCCTGGCATCGAAAGGGGTAGGTAAAGATAAGTGGGCTACCGCTCAGAGTTCCCTCTCTTTTATTCAGCCCTTGTATTCCGTCCCAACCCACGTCTCTTTGCTCCCTGGATCCACTCATTGTGCTCCCGCTGATAACACTTTCGACACTCGCAACGGATCATTGTCAAGTAATGCTGGGAATGATCCCCTGTCTAGGGATTCACATTTTCTCAAGTCTCGTCAGCCTCTGAACCTAGGATCCTTTTACTTGCGTACTCTTATGCAGGTCAGCCAGCTGGCGTACCTAGCCCTCACGATAGATCCTCTGAAGAATAATGTTTGCTGCGCCAGCGAAAGGTGTATCCAGGGTTTTATCAGTGTGACTCAACTAACTGCTCCTAATATCTCATCCAGGTATTTCCTGCGCACTTCAGGAGATGAAGCAGCTCGAGCTGCGGGTCAGCTTCGTATAAGAATAGTCTTGACTGACAAGACTAAGGCTGCTCTTTTAGACTGGATACCGAATAACGGTCATTTATATGTTGTAAGACTCCAGATGTCAGTTGGCTTTCGGAAAGATAGTTATGTTAAGCGTATTTTGTTTGTAATCTCGACATACTCTCCAACAGACTGCAGCTCTGACATGCCGAAGGATGAGTTCTATGATGGACTCATCACTCTCGTTCGCAGGAGCAGAGGCTCCGACATTGTAGGGTTAGTTGTTGACTTCAATGCACAAGTTGCCAAACTTGGTGCGTCAGAAGCTTGTTTAGGTGGTAGTTGTGCCTTGCCCGCTGAGTCTACAGATAACGGGTATAGGCTTCTCCAGTTCTGTGCAGACAATCGGTTATTCCTGACTAGTACGAACTTAAGGTACAGCTCACTAAGCACAGCGACATGGCGCCCCAAATATATGGGTTACCTGAGCAAAACGGATCATATCGCAGTAACCTACCGGTGGCCCAGTTCTTTTCAGAACTGTAGATCTTACTGGTCCACGCAAATGGGGGCAGACCATACATTAGTTTTACTGCGACTTTCTTTCCTGCTCCACGGTCATCGACACAAACCGCAAGCCCGGTTAGCAGTATAACGTTTGTCTGATCCAGAAGTTCGCATCTGTTGTGTTGAGTTACTTTGAAAACCCAACCCTTTGTTTGTCTGAGACAAACGCAATTCCTCATCACACTCGCTCCAGGAAACTTCGATCCTGCTGACCTCACTGTTGCATTTTCGCCTTGCTGTACCGTGTACATACTACAAAGTTCTACTTTTTCGACTGGCAAGAATAAAGAAATGCTAGCATCTAGTGACCAATATCTTCTTTCTATTCCCGTGATTCGAATAAAGGGAACCAGTGTTTTTTATTTTGCTTAGACTTAAAGGATGCTACAATTAGCGTTATTTGGTTGATTGTGACAAATCTTATCTGATCCGCAAACTCCATTTGGGACGAGTATGATAATAAGATAGATTATTCCATTTACTCCGAAGAGTTTTACTTTCAAGTCAACAAAACTATATTTCGAGAAAGCAGCAAACATTTTATGAACTTAGTGATGCTTCTTACCACGTGTTTTTGAGAATGGGCGATAACACTTATCTTAGGACCAATTGGGTGTTATGTCATGTACGTAGATAGACATACGGGTAGAACACAAATTGAGAGATACAGACGAAAAGCAAGTGTAGAATAATCAAAGACGTGTAGAAACAAATTTAGTGAAAACTTTGTGCTCCTCAAGTTCATTGGAACGCTAGAATCTAAATGAATGTGAGACTATCAAAGTCATACGCTGGAGTGAATCGTAATGAGAACAAATCTGAAACGGTGTCTGGTAAATGTTCATTTCCTTGGAACCACCGAAGCCACTACAAATGTTTGGAAAATGTGGACTACAATTCTGTGCCCACTTCCTGTGACAGAATCAAAATTCAAAGTTCTTTGTACTTGCTAAGCTGTTTCTTGAGTACCTGCATCGAAGACAGCTTACGGTTGGTTTACTTTCTCCAAAAATTGCTTAGTAGTAAGCCACGGTCCCTCTTGGGCAAATCTGCTGAACAGACGTTACATAAACAAAAATAGAGACAAAAACAAATGCTATGAAAAACTTTCATGTGCACTTACAGATAAACATGAGAAGCTTGGAATAGTTTGGTTCGGAGTGGCAAAACAAGGTTTCAATATGGGGTGAAAATAGAGATTGTGATTTCCAAAAACGGACGCACTGTCGCTACACTAGCAACCTTCACCAAGCAGTCGCTTCAGACAGGTCTTTGCATTTCAGATACTGAATTTTTAAGCTTGCATCGGTGTAAGGCACTTTGAATTGTTCGAATCTAACACTAAGCAAGCATGTATGCCTAACACTGCCAGATTTCGAAAACGGATAAAACCCACGAAAGTAGGAGGCCGTATTGATGTTGTTGGAACGCTGCCGTTTGACGATCGCGTCTTAATTTCAGAGTGATATCGGACACAAAGTTAGGCAAAAGAGCTAGGACTCAACCATCCGTAAGCACAACAGCCAAAAATCTGTCTCCATTTAGCGGGAACCACTTCTCGTGATAGCAAATGGACAAGCAATAAACAGGTCTATAACACTGAACAACGTAGGAAGGTAAATACTCGTTAGTTTTGTTCGACTAAAATACTTTTTGTTCGAGGATCCACGCATCTTCAAGTCACTACAGAAGTGACGCGTGACGTTCTTGAGCTGAGGTAAAGTTGTCTTGAGTCTGTATCGATAAGACCATTATCCATATTGCAACGACAGATTCAATCAAGACAAAAAATAGGATTACTGAAAGCTAAGCTGAAAATCGTTCTCGATGATCTTCACATTTTAAACGTGTGATAAAGAGATGACTTGAGTCAACTCAGTCCATTGTCAAACTCTCGAGTGATTTTACCTGGCATTGATCTGGTTTAAAACAGTAAGCGAGGTCAGGCAACTGCATGGTCTGAGCGCCAGTTAGATTCAACTGTGCAAATAGATGTAAACACTTTGTTGGTAGAATTTTGCTAACAGAAACAAATTATAAATTAGGCCGATAATACCCAAAATATGACCTGCTCATAAAAATCAGGTTTGCACATGAAGAGCAAACTTTTGAAAGTCAGTTAATTAAAGATTCATGTTTTGAACTTTTGCTCTGTCAAATAATGTCCTTAAGTTTACTATCAGGTCATCTTTTATCGCTTGTACTTATAACGTGCTTAAATCAGTTGATGTATAAATATCTACAGAACTATTCTGTCCCCAGACTCAGACACCATGATGTTCGCTCTACTGTTGTTGATCGTTGTGATGACCATCTCCAAGTGTGGTGAGTTAATCAGTTCTGAATACGAAGTTTAGGATTTGTTATTTACTGCTGCTGTTCTGCGTTGTACCACCTCACTGTCGAATATAATCACGTGTTAATATAATATTCCTGATGACTACACTGAAATGGAGAGGGAAGCATAACACATAATGCTATCGATTTATTTTGGCTTTTCAAGGAAAATATAAGAACTGAATACCGGTAAATAAACACTGGCGGTTTTTTCACAGCAACTTCACAAACTTCCTCTGGCATAATTTGGTACTCTTTGTACAAGGTCTTAGTTATAGATCATTTGTTTGTGTTTTGCTTCTAAATATTTACCCTTAAAATTTATAAAGTCTGTTATGGGGATTTTCGAAACTTTTGACCAAGTGAATGATAATCATTTCTGTGGAAACAACAAACTGATTGCCATTTTTCTTTTCCCTTATTCTTACTTGAATTCTTTTGTTCGTTACGACGAGAATGTAGCAAGACTGCGCATGCTTCCCAAAATATTCAAACAAGTTCGCAGTAAAAATCCTCAAAGTAGTGCGAGCCATTGTTTTGTCAGCAAGCTGTATTCTTCAGTTAAACTCATTGGCGATTTCTCTTTTCGTACATGTTTGTGTGTTTCAGCCACCGTCTCTCTTAAATTCATTCACCCGAAACCAACGAGGATCCGCCTAAGCACAATCGCCAGCCCCGCAGATGATGAATAAAAAATGGCGCTTATCGTTTGAGGTTCATTAAGTTTGTCTCACATCAATCGGTTGCTTTTCATGCCTGGTACCCTTTGCATTTCGCAAATCACAGTCATCTGTGTCATTCAAGTGACATTTATCAGTCTGTATTGGGTACATCTGAGGCTATACCTATTGCAGGACTTAGTCCGTATGACTCGGAAACCTGTCAGTGGACGGTGGACAAATTCATGACTGCCCTTACTCGAAACCCAGTGTGTTAGGTGCGTTGTTTGACCTTGACTGAAATACCGGATCAGCAGCTTTGGACACAGATACACAAACACGTATGAGTACTCGTATACTGAATACGGAACCGCATTTTAAAAGCCATCGTGATCGAAACATCTATAACACTCTGGGTCGCGTTCCAACGTGAGAGATGTCCGTTGATAAGGCAAGTGGACGACATGTAAGATCGGTCCACTTATGGTCTAAATGAGCAGTGTGAAAATCTTACCTACCGACTCAGACTTTGCACGTGTTCGTGAAATATTCTGACAGTTTGAACCTGGATGTAAAGCAAAAAATACAGACCTAATTTTTCGAAACTTCTCTTCAGAATGATACGCTACACACACCGTATTTTTGAGCAGTGGTAAGGTTGCATGTACACTGCACTGAACCGAAGATCTTTGTTTGTTATTTATTGTCATCCGAATCTACGTCTTTGTGGATTACCGCGTGCGGTTCACGAGATCCAAAACTTCAGTATTGAGAATATTGAGTTAGAGAAAGTCGGTAAAGCTCTCGAACTTTTCATTTATTTCTGACTGACATTACATAATATCATCAGAGATAGTCGCCAGAAGCATGGCATCTATACTCCTACCTATTTATTTAGCCTTTCTATAGGTCAGATTTGTTTGATAATTATTGTGTTTGATTTGAACATTCATTTGCCCCAAAAACCAGAGATTCGTATACGAAGGCATACTACCCAGGCAATCGACCATTATTCCTCTCAAAAAGGGAAATTCCTGCTCGGTATTGATATTTGCTCATGCTCTTTCTCGCAAACGTTGACCGATCTATCTGGTAGTATATCGATTGACTTCGATTGGCCTCAGCCGAATGAATGCGCGGCTTGCTCCTGAAAGGGCCCCCTACTCCGCTCACTTTCTTACTTACTTGTTGGCCTGCCTGCATGTTTACTCACTGGCTACGGCCTCGTTTTAAGTTTGAGTGATTACTAATAAATGTAGCACAAATGTTACTTTTTCTACTATCAACTTTTGAGACAAACGTCACGTATAATTCCGACTGTGATGCATTCGAAAATTTACGCCGTATATGGTGCCGTCTTCGGGACTTAAGTAAATTTCAGAGTATCAGATAATGGTGTTATTATGTACAAGGCCTTCTTACATTATCGTTGATTCTTTTCTATGCGTGTGACTTTGGTCAATAGAGTAAAAGACTGCATAAAGTAAACAAAGTAATACCAGGATATCAAATTATCACTTATTTGCATTTGTTTAACGCAACTGTCTGCTGCGAGAAGATCAGTCGGCTTCTCGGATAGCTCTGTCAGTAGCTACCCCAAGTTCCCGTCTACGACAAGATCTACTCACCATAAAATCTAATAGTTTCACCAGCCGTGCACTTGGAAGATGGACTGAAGGCCTAGACGATCCATGTTTTCAATATTAGTGCTAGCCCATATCTTCAGTTGGTTACCAACGCTGTATTTCCACTATTAGCACGATACTGGCAGTAGACTCCTCTTCATGGGTTTCGTTTCGGGTCGTCGTAGGACATGACCAAATTACTGTGGGCGACATCGGTGGAAAGACAATGAAAGTCGTTGTATATCTGCATTGTAATGACGCACAGTGGAGATCAAGAAGCGATAATACCACTTCATTTCGTTCATGTAGAGGAGGAGTCAGTGGTCAAAGCTTTCCAGTCTTTTCACGTCGTCTACTTTCAACGGCTAGTTTTCGCACGCGTACGTAAGAGCTGTGCATACAACAGGTCACTATATGCGCAGCTTTGTGTAGAAACATATTTCGCTGCGAGATCACTAAAGTTTGCGAGTTTGTAGGAACGCTCTCCTTAAGCAGTCTGCACGAAGTTTAGCCTCATCCCTGGCCTAGCCTTTTAGCCGGATAGTGGAGTCTAGGTACTTGAAGTGGTCTACCTGTTCCAGAGTTTTACCACCAACGCGTATATAATGTGTTAGGCCTCGCGAAGTCGTAAAGAATTTCGTTTTTATGATGTTTATCTCCAAGCCAACAGTCTTGGCTTTCCATACAATACCTTCGAGAACCGTCTGCAGAGTTCCGGGATCCTCTCCTAAAAGGACAATATCGTGGGTGAATTTGAGATCTGTAAGCCAGGAATAGTAGCCAAGTAGTATTACTCGAAAGTAATTGAGGGCCCGTTGCGTTACTCAGTCCACAGCGTAATTAAACAGGATTGGTGATACTTGGTGGGCGCCGGAGTCGATTAGGAACTCCGAAGACTCCTAACCGTAGGCCCGGACTCGAGTCTGTGTTGCCGAGTAGTATGAATTTACCAGACGGATGTACTTTTTCAGCACGTTATAGCTTCGCAATACGCGCCAGAGTGACTGTTTGTCCAAGGAGTTGAATGCAGCCCGACAGTCAATGAATCACGTTGTGGTGGGTTGTTGGAATTTAAGGCGATGCTCTATGACTTGCCTTATTGTAAAGATCAGGTCAGCATAGCTTCATCCATGACTAAAAACACTCCGGTTGGAGCTCACTCGCGAGCCCTAAACAACAACCATGCGGTTCAGAAGGATGGTCGCAAAACCTCAGCCGCTATGTCGATGAGGCTGATACCTGTGTAGCTCGCGCAGACAGTCCTGTCACTCTTGTTGGTGTAGGGACTAGGATAGAGATTGACCACTCTTTGGGAAAAACTTCGGTGTCCCAGATACGACGTAACAGTGTACTCAATGGGTCCAATTTAACTGGCAAATAGGACTTGAGAAACTCAGGTGAGATGCCGTCCTCCCACGGTGACGTCTCATTTTTAATTGTTTGGGCTGCGGTGATGATTCCCGTTTTGTTAGGAAGCTCAAGGTCGATTGCATAATGTTCTATATTGCGTGGTGTCGTTAAACAGACGGATTGGATGGGAGCGCGGTTGAGCAGCTGACTGAAGTGTTCCATTCATCTTCGAAGGTTCTGGTCGCAGCCCTACATGAGGTGACCGCTTTCGCCGCGTAGCATGAGAGGAGATTGCGCCTTCCCCGAAGAGGAGCGGATGAGTCGGAAGAGCCTCATAAAAACTCCAACAGTGGCTGCTATTTCCATCCGGTTTGCAATTTCAGATCAATACCGTTTACGGTCACTCTTCGTTGAGCGTGCAGCTTCAAGGCGAAGGTTGTCGTAATCAGAGAATCACGGAGTTTTGTGTGTAAAGCCTCAGCGCAACGGTTCCTACATAGATTTAATCCTTTCTGTGCCACTCCTATTTGCCTAGCTTTTTATGGGAGGCGCGGGCAATGGATAATTTTGGCTCTGGTGCCCATCTACGCCACTTTCCTCGTCTATCACAGTTAGTCTGGATGAGAGCGCATTTGATGGGGCTTGAACGTTGACCGGGATTCATAGCATAGAAGTATCTACTCTGCCATGAGGACGGGATTTTCGTCCAACTGAAAGGTGAAGCGTGAGGCAAGTGCGTACCAGTGTGGCCCGCGTCATTGTAGCTTCAGAGTTTGCTGCCTCGATATACCCGACAGTTCTCTAAGGATGATGCTAAAATAGAGAGCACCAGGACTTGAATCAGTTGGTGAACTGTCTTACTCTATTTGGATTACTGTTTTGATGCCAGATCACAGATACAGTTGACACACTGAAGTCTCAATCCAAAGAAACTGAATGACACAAAACGGATTAGCAATGTTATACCACCCGAAAAACACAGGACATGGTGATACACAGTACAGGAGACACAAGACGCCCACTTCTTCTTAGGGCTGACATAACTGACCACTGATGGTACCCAAAACAAAATTCGACTGGATCAACCTAGACCTGTATGTGCACAACAGAATGACTTGTAAACGAAAGCAAACTGGAGAACACAGCGCACATACTGGCAACTCGATCCCGCTGTCTAGCCAGAGAAAGAAGACGAACTCTAACACCATCAAACGTCTATTGCTGACCAGGCAACAATATAAAAATGCTTTCAGCCCTATCACTCATATAGTGTTCGTCATTTGTCTTGCAGAAATTGGGAATGGAACCAAAGCAGATCAGAAAATACAATGGCAAAGTGGCAAAATAATACGGAGGAAGAAATAGAAAATTAACACCAGCGGACAAAACATAAATTGATGGCAAAGGCGGGAATACTAAATTTTTCTGTTGCCTGAAGTTTTTGAACAAAAACAATTTTATATAATGAAGAACCCACCAGAGATTTTCGCACCCAAATATCCACCGCCTCAAGCCGGTTGTGAAAAATGCAAGCGGATTTTCTAATAAGTGGGATTCAGCTTCCTCGTGCCGAGAAAAACAGTTTTCTAACTGAAATGCACCACATCGAACAGTTTGGAAAAATGGTGATTTCCTGTAATAAATAACAGGTCAACGTGTGCTGTTTTGGGTGCTAGAAGTGGGTATTGTTGATAACAGATCGATTAAGGAATGCAAACGTAACCAGCTGGTTAGCTTTTTTGTATCGCTCTCCGAGGCCGAACTTCACCAGTACTTGTTGGATATACTCTTCTTCGGGTCCCGAGCTGGCTTTCCAGTCTCCATCAATTAGCAGGACATGGCGTCTGGGGACCCGGCTAGCAGAATTTTGAATATCCTTGTGAGAGATATTTTTAGTGGTTGGCTCAGAATATAGCTTTGAGGCGTAGAACGCAATCACGACCATGGTAAACCGAATATTTCTGAACCTTACCAAGGTGATGATTACTGTAACTGGTTTTCAAGAGACTAGGCACTTGTAAGCTAGACTCCTTACTGCGATAGTAACTCCATGAAGCCCATATATGTCTACTGACCTAGTGTGGTATATCCAGTGGGATGCCTCCGTCTGAATATGTTGTCCTCTGGATTTATGCTTCAGCGAACTTCGGGTAGACAAGTTTGGTCAATTCCGTAGTGGTAGAAAGTGTGCACAATAATGCACCGGCTACCTGCTTCTAGGAGAATTCTCATGTTCCTGCGGGTTACGTGGACTCGTGATTTTGGGTTCAGGTTTGGGTTCCCAACTCAGGTTTGGTTCACCTTGGCCACTGGGGGAGCACAAGGGCGCGTCGCTAATCGTGGAAGCCGTAGCGTGATCAGAGCGAATAGTAGAGACGAAATCTTGGATGTGAAATATCAGCCCCATCGTCAGTCGTCTCTTGTTCTGGATGCCATCTCTAGCCCGCAAACAACCAAGTGTCACCTGCCAGGTAAAGGGAAGTTCGTTTGTTGGTAACCCGTGGCCGATCGAGCGGCTCATATGCCCTTTGGGTGGTGGTCTATCGATCGAGGATGCTCAACACGTCCTGACGATCTTGGCTCATGACTGTTGGTGTATCTCTATGAGATGGCCTATTTGGTAGGAGAGAGTATGACCCAGTGGCCCATGCAACCTTGTTGATTGGAGGAATTTTTTTGGTAACCGTTCCATCCCAACAGATCTCGTGTGACTATGCAGGAGTATCCGTCTTCACATGCTGAATGCTGTCTGACCGAGGTTTTCATGCTTTGGTTACCCTCCTGTTGGTCTGTTTGCCTGTCACGCGGCTTGCGGGGGTGCGGTCGCGAAGCATGCTTCAGCTTCGTTGAGCCACAGGTGAGAGTTAGGTAAGTGATGGAGACCGAAGAGATGGAAGACACCTCAGAAGACACGACAGTCTGCCAACGCGGAGGTGCTTATCCTCTCGGGTACCCTGTACACCCCAAATATGAAAATACTATAAGGTTGATAAATAGGGCGATAGACGTTATCCTAGATTATTTTTACATAGGCTTATTATCTAAGTAGTTTGCCTGAACAGAGTTTCCTGCTGAAGACCAAGATGTCACATCACCGAAATAATTTATATAGATCGGAATAATTCGCGGCTAGCCCTACTGGTGAACTTCAAACAGCGGGTAAATCTTCATCATTATAACCGAAAATTCCCAAAATCCAACGAAATACTTTCTATAGGTAAAAAATTGTTCGGAATAATGCTCCGTGCCATATTCTTCGGAAGTTTTTTAAATGTGTTCAAGAAGAAAGGTTCTGCTTTTCTTTATTCACTTTTAAACTTATGAAAGTGTGCTCGGTTTCCAGATCCAGTTCATGCAATGACCCTTTGATATCGCACACATAACCACGTTCATAGACATTTCCTTTGTTCTGAGGAGAGACTTCAGTACATGACCTATGGAATGGCCAGTGGATTCAAAAGGGAAAAATGAGATGAAGTATAAGGTAAAAATTGTTTTCAAGACTGGTAGGGCGAAATACATTCTAAAAGGACTGGAAACTCGTGATAAACAAAGGCGGATCAGACGATTAGTAATGTGTATCCACACTGTTTTTCTAGTGTTTGTTTCCTTTTCCCTCAGAGACTTGCACTCCGTCATGGTTACGGCCTACTGCTGGTGGTATTATTAGGGTTTCATCTCAATCTTTAGCGTTTTTGTTCTACTCTCACAAGAAGAATATAAGAGGTATTGCCCTAAAACTTTTCCACTACGTGCTGTTAATTGTAGGTGTAAAATTGTGTATATCCAAGTGAATATTGGGCACGTACGAGAACAAAACATGCTTAACAGTTATCCGTATGAATCAGTTTTGACAATGGTCACATGGGAACAAAGAAATACTGACTTCTCTGCTGTCGCCCCACATGCGCGGGTATAAAATTAGACAAGGAGATTTCATTTTCCTGTTTAGTAACTACGGTTAGTATCATTAAAAGCATTAGTTCACTTTAATGTGTCAGAACCGAGATCAGTCCGTAATGTATCAAAAAATCGATGCGCCATGTGAGATATTTTGGTAGAATTTTATTGTTCAATAACAGCTTAGTCGAAAATGTTGGTAGGTTGTCGACATTTCGGTCACCACGGGTAACCTTTCTGGAGACTGGTTTCGCTTGTAAAACAGGTAGTTAGAAAGGTTACTCGTGATGACTGAAAAGTCGACAGCCTACCAAAGATTTCGACTGAGCTGTGTTATTGAACAATAAAAATTTACCGTCAGCGCACTAGTTTATAACTGGAAAAACTGTCAGTGGAATGATCACGCCATATGGGGATGAATGTCGCCTACATAGGACACACATTATATGGGTCTACGTACGATAATTTTTCGGTTTATGGAAAATATCTTTACATCAGAAATCTTTATTGGTGATTCGTACCAAATGTGTGAACATTTTTGTTCTTTCCAAACTATTTATCTGTCTATGACCTAGATACGTTGCTTTTATGGAAATAATGTGTTATCTTTTCTCTGGAATGCAGACGGCGATGACCTCCGGGACTTGTGTAAGTTACCAAACGTCTGTAATTATGTTACCCATTGTTTACGGTTTGATCTATCTCACCAAATCAGGTAACCTGACGGGAAACTTCTCTTTACCAGTATATGTGACTGGAGTGATAACAATGGATCGATATAACATCGAAAATACAAGGGACACCGATAACATGTGACTGTGTTCTAAAACTCCAAAGAATACTGTTGTATGGCCTCTTCGGCTTTCTGACTGAAAACAGAACGATTCCAGCCTAAATTGCTGATTGCCTACTAATCCGTACCTAATGATTTCAACGGTTACACGCTCGCCTTGCTTGCGACTGAAACATTTTAACGGATCAGGTTTCACCACCCACCTGGGGGTCTTACTTGATCGTGCCGATGACACGTACAGACCTTGCTTACCCAGTTGTGTTACTGGCTTACATACGTGCTCACTTTTGTTCCCGGATAATAAACGGGTTTCTTAAGTGCTGCAAGATCCTAATAACTCCTAGCACAAAGTTCGGTCGAATAATACTCTCAAGTGCTGATGGGCAAAAAGATACGTTGGATTTCTCTGAAATTTGATCACTTGAAAACTTAGCGGAGGATGACTGAGCGTCATTTCCACAGCTCCTTCCAAATTTGCTAACCAAAGGATTATTTGCACAATAGCAGATTTCCCGCTCAGAATGTTTCCTTAAGTTATCGAACAGAATTTAAGCATACGGGACTGCTTGTGCTGCTGTGTGACCATGTTCTAGTTTTTGTTGTTGTTGCTATTCTTATGCTCGCTCGGTGCCACCACTGTTGCTACCTTCGAACTAGTTCTCTTTTGCTCTCTATGTCATAATTTACTACCGTCCGACAGTTTTCCAATGGAAATATGAACGTGGATTCAGCCCGTTTCACCTGGTTTCTCGTAGCTTCTAATTCTTCAGATATCATTAGCAACCAGCGATCTTTTCCTATACTTTCATCCTGATTCAGTACAGGATTTTTATTCATAAATTCATGCGACTCTGTTCTCTGGATTTTGCTCAACGCGCTATTTCCAGAGCCAATAAGTTGTCGAATCAGCTGCACTTCCGACAGTTCCCTCCGTATGAAATGTTGTCATACCTACTACACGTTTTCTAATCTTTTAAGAGCCTACGGCGATCATCAGGAGCCTTTGGCGATGGTTTAAGATCCAACAGTGATCGCTTAAGTTCTCTTGACGATATTTAAAGTACTATGGCCAATATTGTGGTTTGCCACGTGCTCGCCTAAGGTGGCTCACGTGCGGTTGTGTTGCAAAATCATAAGAGGGAGCTACTATGCTCCGGTAACCACACTGAGCATTGAGCTTGTTTCTCTCTAACATCAGTTCTGTTTCGCTTGATCGGATGAATACGTAGTTTCTTCGTGGTGCAACCAGAGCCATCGGGAAGACGATCAATAAAAGATAAAATAATCGGTGCTTTCGAGTGTATCAGCCCCTTCTTTTTCTTTATCCTACTCAAACTGATTGTAGGATTCTCCTCTACCGATGAACACAGCTACATCACGAATTCACTAGAGTTTACAAGTTTTGCTTGTCTTCTTTTAGAGTTGAACTTAGTGCCCAGTTTGACGATGGCCCCGCTGTTGTGTTATTAATTACTAGATGTTAGGGAAGAAGTTTTAAATCATCACCCTTCCTCGTACACTGAACAGTTCTTCTTCCGTCCTCATTACAGACTGTTTTCCCCGTGGAATGCGAATCTGTATTCATCTATTCACTTAGGTTGGTTATCATTCATCGAGAATTCTGCGGATGTTGATGCAGTCATTCACCTGGTGACTTGAAAAAAGATGAAGATCAAATCCGTATGGTGCACGCAGCCGTTCACGAGACTCACATAAAGGTACCAGTTCCCTTAACTGGGACCAAAATTGAGCACGTGATTTGACCTTGTGAGGTGTAGGTCCGTCGTAAAGATTTGCTCGCTGTAAAGTGGACTGTGGTAGTTAGAATACCGAGTGGCTCAACTGGAACCACTGGAAGTCGCAAAGTGGCTACGGTGACAATGTGGTATGACTGACCATAGAAAGCTCATTGTCTGCCCAATTGAAGCCTCATTTGTATTGTCCATTTATTTAGACGTGTGGAGCACTCACCATGCAAGAAGAAGTTACTTACGGAAATGTGGCTGAAGTAGTGCAAATACTTGTCCCCAGCAAACACACAAAGAAGCGGAGTACCATCAGTGAAGACGAAGGGCAAAGTACAGTACGACGTTGAAGGAGTCACCTAGAAACAAACATCAAGATCTGGTGAGGCGTTGCTGTTAGAGAACGTGAATTTTGTCTTAAACGAGGATTCACACTACGAAAATTTTCATATGAGTATATCGCACATATCTGCTCCATGGCAGAAGAATGTCCTGAATTACCACTTTCTGCAATCAAAAGGAAGATTGGACCTTTAAATCTTGAAATAACGGTCGGTTTATCCTCAATCTATCATTTGCTTGATGGTTTCGGATATTCAATGAAAAAGCGTACCATTCAAAAGTTTGAACGGAATAAGTATGGCGTCAATCAAAAGCGCGCTGAATACGCAGCCTGGCTGGAGAAAATTGGAAGCACGTTGTTGCGTCCATAAGCAGACGGAACCTATTACACATGTTGTTTGCTATGAAGCAAATATTGCATCAAAACATTGTCTATTTACAAAGACTCCAATCTCAAAGTTATGGTGTGTTTTTCCCCCACTGGGTTCGTGTGCTACCAAAGTCATCCACGAATGAATGCGTACTCATGTAATCAGTTCCTCCAGAATCGCTCTGTAAAAGTCGGTGACAAACAGACCGGTGTAACAGTTAAAGTTTTATTTTAAGAACAAGACGCTGGAAAGCGAACAACTGTTTTCAATTAATCCTATAACTGCTTTTACAATTCATATGTGTGGAGTAACATTGGAATGCGTTTGCCATTGGTCGGAGTAAAGGTCATCGTCGTAGCGTTAGGAAAAAGGGGATTGGCGGGGAGAGCGTCTCTATCGTGTGCGTGTTGTGGTGAGAGTTTCACTCCTACCATCGCGAGTGGTAATCGATAGTGGATTTTGGGGGTTCGGTCGGTGATTTGTGGTTTCCGGATATGGCCAGGGCAGCTGGAGAGCCTAGACAAGTAGCTTTCGTGCACATAGATCAGGACTTAGTAGGCGAATCGCGATTGTCTCTGCCGTGGCCAGGGGTCGTAGCCGAACAGGTTTTGATGGGTTTTTCAGGGTCAAACGTGCGGCCACGCTCCACCAAATAACCTAGAATGGAACTAGTAGTCACACCAGATTCCCCTTGACTCAACCATCTTGGGTGATGTTCATTAATGCACTGGGACAAAAGCCCTGCCATGCGACCTACGTAGGATGCACCATATTCGCCCCTGAATGACTAACTGATCATGGAAGAGGTCCACTCAGGCAGTTTGTCTCCTTACCTGTATGTGGATCACTGGATAAGTGGAGAATGTGCATTTCAGTCTAGCGGCTGGGAAGGTTGAGTTCACAGCTGCCCTGAGTGTTTTTGTCAACCTCTCGGCATGTGTATCCTCCTTGAAAGATACTTTGAGGAACAGTTCCTTCTTTGGTCGGAGGAAGACTGCTCTGCAGGTAACTTCAGTTCTATTCTTATAGATAAACCTTTCGGGATAGCCATTCTCTCGAAAAACATTTTAAATGAGAAGAAGTTTATCTTGCGAATTCTCCGTTGAGCAAATTTTCGGACTCTGAATGCTGGACATCGAATTAAATTTTGTTTGTGAGACGAGGGCACGGGGCTGTGCAAATTCGCGTACTGGAAGTTCTATGCCTTTGTCCTGTAGACATCGCCTTGTTTTGAACCATCCTCCCTTCTGGGCCTTTTTAAGTTTTTCTAGAACGGTGGGTACATTTCTTTCTTCGTCTAATAAAGAAAATATATCATCCATGTACCGACTGAAATAACTAAAACCTTCAATGGTTTAGTTTAGTTTTCCATTTTCTAGTTTCGCCCTAAAAATGTCCGCTAGCAATGGGCCTAGTGGAGAACCCATGGCGATGCCATCTCTTTGTCGATGGACACATCCGTTAAAAAGAAAATGGATGTGCAAAGTATCAATATTTATTTCGGATTATATATCGGGATGCCCATTTGTATGTTGGACGTATTTATGTATTCACATAGTAAGTCCACGGTTTCCAAAAGTGAACCTTTCGTGAACAGTGATATGATGTCTAACGAGAGCATAATTTTCTTCTGAGTATTGAACACGAATTCAAAACTGTCTCACAAGCTGTACTTGGCAAGTTCTGCGCGAACAGGTTCCAATAATTCAATTAGCCGCTGAGCTGTTGCCTGATATGGTGAATTGGTCATGGTCACAATTGGTCGAACGAAAATCCTCCTTTATGGATTTTGGGTAGGCCGTAAAATGTGAAATAGTCGACCCGCTTGGTTTCAGTCTTTCATAAGTACGGTTGTTTACGTAGCCATGATCTTCTATTTTCCTCAAACATACAACCAGTCTGTTTTCCATTTTCTCAGTTTCATCTTTTTCTGTGTGACATGTGGAGAATTCCATTGGGTCTTGAAGTAATTGCGAAATTTTTCCGAGATAATCTAGCTTATCCATAAGCACAACACCGAGTTTTATTTGAAAAGCCTGTAAGCGCAAACAGATTGAAAACGTTTTTTCAATCCCGGGATATACAACTCGCCTTGTCCCGCCTTACAGACCATTTTTCAATCCTATTGAATTAGTGTTCAGTGGTTTGAAGAGCTTGGTGAAGCAACTGTTAACTGGACACAAAACAACGATTTTGGGAGTACCCAGGGGACACACACTTTTAGAGACTATAGATAAGATTTTAGCAATGCATTGCCTCCCAAGATATTCAAAAACTTTTTACAAAAGCGCGGGCCTGTTACGTAGACACAGTTTTGATTTTGTACTTCCATCCAAAATTATGAAAATTCGTAGGTGTAACTACAAGTGGTGATAAAGTAATATGCATAACAGATTTCCCCGAAGCTTGTTTAATCTGTTATGCCCCCGTGCTACCCATAAATGCAATGGAACAGTAGGCACTAAGATCGCCAGACAATTTTCTCAGTGTTGTCATTTCGATGTAACTTCGTGAGATGAAACATTCCGCGTAGCGAATTAGAATGATACTCCCTCTCTGTGAGCAACCGAGAGATTGAGATACGCCTAAAGCCCTGGATCGAACGTAATGAGCACTGAGACTGTCTGGATATACGGTTCCATTATTCAATAATCAATCATTAAAATTAATGAATAATACAGACCTCAGTTCGTGAGGTATCTTGGATATGATAGTCCTTCAATACACCTTCCGAAATCAGGTACGTCTTTCGATAGATGAATAATGAATGAAATTGTTCAACGCACCAGATGGGAATAAGACAGCAAGCAGGTGTGTCCAAAGGGTTGCCTACAATGGCGAAAGACACCTTCAATTACGGTGCGTCAACAAAGACAGCAGCAGCTGTGTCAAGGAGCTTTCAAGACAGCGCTCGTCTGGGTCCAGTAATGCCAATGAAAGTTGTCACCCGCAGTCAGACGAAATGTGATCAACGTCAACATGTGACACGAGTGAATGGGGCGAAGATTACTGTGGCATGTCGCCCAAGAGGGAACCAATCAAGTGAAGGAAGTGAGGTGCACACAAAAGAATCACGCAGTCAAGTATTTGTGAATATATATCACGCAATTGCTTGCCAGTAGTGTGTGGGATCGATGAATCTTTGTTTGGTTGACTGTCCTTTGGACTTCAAGTTTCAAGCACAAACCTCGGGTCATCCGACCAACCTGCTCTTGGAAGCACCAGACTCGAGTTTCACTCTTGTTAGAGCTCATCACTGGTGCTTATCCTCCACCACACCCAGGGTTTGAACCCGGGCTCTTCCATCTCAAAGGGGTGTGTGTTACCACTACGCCATCCCGCTCCCGTTGGAGCTGATCCGAATCACCAAGTTAAGCTTGTTCAGATGTCGTCCGACAGCTTTGTGAATAGTCAGTCTTGCCTTGTGTACGTGAGTGAATTTGTGTAGCGATCGGCTCAGAATCAAACCCAATTAGACGGGAAGGGTGGAGAGCACGAGTGATCTGAGGAAGGGAACAGAAAATCCGTGAACCGTCCACCAAGTGGTGTATGTGTGTGTGCAAGTATGTGCCAACGAGCATTGCGATAAACCGGACGAGTTAGAACGGCGTTCCGGATCAGGCTAAAGGTGCTGCGTCAATAGTGCGAATGCCAACCGGTGAGGAAAATAGGCACGAACTAGACACAAAATGTCCTGGTTCCAGGAAAATAAGCAACATTGTATGACCTAAGATATGGTACCCAAATGTGAAATAAACAATGGGGCAGACGGTCACCTATACACCGAAACATGTGGTCCGCAGGTCCCCTGGGAAAATTAGAAGTAAACACGGGCAACTCACAATTACCATTACATTGTTCGGGGAAAACAATCTAGATTTGTCAGGTGCCACATCTTGGCCACAGCCAAAACCTGGAGTATTCGACTCTGCTATTCTCCTCTGTTGTCTTAGAAACAATTTGTGCAAACACTCAAGCTCCCCTCGCCCACTTCTTGTTCGCGATCCCTCGTTCAACCACTCGAACAGTCTTCACTGTGCTCGATATCACACGCACACACACATGTGCACAGCCATATTAGGATCATTATTCCTCTTTCTTATTTGTGCGTCATACGTAATGTTATGTATTAATATGAGTACGAGTAACTAAAACGACTTGTTCGCCGCGCTGTTTAGTTCCAAAAATTCATTTAAACTAACATGAATGAGAAAAATATCTGTGTATCATCTGTGACTACAACGGCTTTCAGAGAATGTACTATTGGCAAAAAGGAGCCTGAATATTATACAGTGGTAAATTCACTTGCATTTTTCACATCCATAGTTCCAACACCGCTAGTCGGAGTCGTACCAACCACACTGCGCTTACCGGTCAGATGCTCATACCACGAGAGCTCAATTGGTACAGCATCTGGTCAGTGAGCTGAGTGTCACCGGTTCGACCCCGGGTGGCGGTGTTGGACTTCTGGATATGAAAATGCGAGTGGATTTTTCATTGTGAAACGAAAATTTTCGTTAAATTATTCCCACCGAGACAAAGTCAATTTTTCGTAAACATGCGAGTCCGTGGTGAAAAAAAGGACCCTATCAGTATGAAAGTGAGTTTGTGCTTAACAAACATTCCGATAAGAGGAAGTTCCGTGGTTATAAAATTGTTCATTTTGACATCGGATCACAAACAGAGATCATCTCAACTTAAGTCCACTTTCATTCTGAGTACACTCAAAATTTCTCAGTTATCCCTCAGGTGATTATCAAGAAATTCAGTGAAGCTCTTGGCAACTACACCACCACTTGAACCTAACACATTCATAATAATTTTCAAAGATCAAATACATAGCGTTTGTTTTTATGCTTTCATTGCATAGCGGTAATTTTTTCTTGTTTTTCTTGGGAATCTTTCAGTCCCAGAGGAGCGTCTGTTGCAAATCATAGCCCACGGATCTCCCGGTGAGCCTGAATTATGTTGAATAATTTAATCGATCTATATAAATGGTTGACCTATTATTTGAACTTGAGTTTACTGAATGACTTGTGGTTGGTTTAACCCATGGGCTATAACTTCAAAATAGTTTTACTCGGAAGTTTTGATAGATTTGCGGTGGGATACTTTGTCATATGGTGTCATCCGATTACTTCAAAATGGCGGAAGTATTATAGAGTTATCCCAGTGGAATTCTCGAAAATCGTTTTCGGAATTGCCCCTCAACCAAGCTCAAAATACAAAACGTTCAAAGCCTCAACAAAAGATGTCGATGAAAGAGTGTAACTTGAATTTTAAGGTGATCTCTTATGATGTATCTTCGGAAGGTTATAACCAAATTAGTGATGAAATCTACTGATCTTAGAGAAACTTGCCACATCAGATGTTTAAATGTTGGTCCTATTTATGTGGCCATACTGAAGATTGTAGATTCTTTGATAGTTATTCACCGCCTTTTGCACTGATTTTAGTGGATTAGAATTCAACACATTTCCTATAAAGAGCAACTTTATACAAGGGTTGCAATATCATTTACAAATACATTGTTCGTCACGGAAATAAATAGCCTCGCACCCAAAATTAAACCGAGATATTATCACCAAATCATAACACCTTTGTTTGGAATATAATTCCACGATTCCTAAATGTATTTTGCAAAAGCAGACGGCAATTGCAACCTCTTGCTGATTACTCGATGCCTGTCTGAACCACATTTATCTCTTATGACGCCGAAAATAGTGCTTCTCACTGCTCCTGTTATTCCAAGAAGCTAGAAAGTCACGTTCATTCTGCTGGTCTGAGATTAGCTTTGTGATTTTGCTTAGTTTAATAAGCTGGGCATTTGTTTTCCATACATTTTGTCACTGACGGAACATCTTTTGGACCGAGTCTTGGTTGGGTTACTTCTCGTTCGAGATGCTAACTAGTTGCTGTGGTCGCCGTCTACTGCTGTTCACGCGCTGTGGTTACGAATACAACTTGCTAACGGGTCGACCAGCCGAGCAAGTGCAGGCACGTGATTCGGGACAGTTTGTCTAATGTTTGTTCCGTCTTTAGCCCAACGAAACTTCTTCGAATGTTTTGTTCGGAAATAGGCGTATATCTTTTGGGTCTCCTAATGTGAACCGTGTCCTCCTCGATCATGATGCCTAAATTGCAAGATCTGACCACACTTTTGGGTTTATGAATGATTTTCATAGACTAGCGCAGAAAGATTTCTTTTAGTTTGTCTGTTGTCATTTTTTTGTAGTCTGTAGTCTATCTTATGGCCAACACTGACTCGGTTCTTGCCACTGGTTGTGGCCGATGGCAAAATTGTGGCAATATAACAGATTTCACTGTTTCGTTTTCGTATGGTCCTTTCTCCTATCGCTGATTAGAATGAAGTTTCCTTCAAAAGCCTCGTATTGAACTAATTTGGTGAAATGAGACCAGATTATACGCAAACAGACAACTGAGTATAATACGCTACTAACCTATCAGGGTCGGCATTTTTATGGGCTGAAAATATGCATTGGAAAATGCGCAAGCAGCATTTGAGTTATTGGCACTGATCCTACTTGACCTGAGTGTGTCACATGCTGTTGCATCATACAGACAGCTGGAATGCTCGTCTGATAGACATTGAGACCACTGAAAGTTTGCAATGGAGTGAATCAAACTGGAAGGATGACTTTACCTGCTCAAAGGCGAAGGGTACAATACTGCTCACCTACTAAACTGTGGCTTACTGAACTGAAATATTTAGTTCCATATCTATGTGGCTTGAAGTTATCAAATTTGATGCACTGCCTTTGGTCGCTTTTTATACCTTCTAGTGTCATAGATATAGGAAGTCGGGGGAGATCATGACCATTTTAATCTGACCCACTAACTATGGTGGAAAAGTTCGTCAGTCTTTGGAAGATCTCGTTTAATTGGTAGTCTATACAACATATGCGGTGATCATAAACGAATCCCTGGATGAAACCTTGCGGGCCTCATATTTATTCATGAACGGCTTTTCCGAGAATCTGCCCGGTTTCACCCGGATCGGCTGGTTCTGTTCTAGTCGGCTCAAAAGGCTTCTGTCAAACTGGTGGATCTACTGATCTGCTTGGAAATACCAATGTTTGTCTTCGATTTGTACAGTCAGTGATACGCTATCTGACCCCAACCCTGCCCTTAATTCTAGACGAGCAATGATGTGCTGTCTGCCAACCGACTCAGGGTGTATAGGGACAGTCAGTTAGCCACTACCCTCACGAATACTTCGTCCACGTATAAGTTCGGACTTCAAGTTCCTTTAAATTCAATATGTTCTGGGGAAGGAGCACTCGTGAGAGGCTTCAGTCGTTTTAAAGTATTTTGACCTTTTTGGATTTTCGGTAGTCCACAGAACTCTGTAGATGGCATGTGTTTAGTAATCCTTATCAAGTGCTTTGCTCAGTCTATCAAAGCGAATTCCTAATAGAACCTTTTTGTATTGTTCCCGTCCGAGTTGTTTTCACTTCAGAAGCAGGTTTCGCGGGAAGCACTTCCACAATCATTCATCAGATAATGCTATTCGCTCGAACTAGTGGGAGGAAATTGAGTCTTGTAATAATTTTTATGCTCTGAGAGACGATTAGTTCAACAAACATAGAGAAGCCGTGCTCAAATTACGCGGAGACTCTCAAGGATCGTTTTGAATGAACTAAGCAAGTTTTAGTTGAAAACGGTAAAGATAAAACTGTACTGGTCTTGTAAAAATACACTGGTTTGAATGAGTGACATATATTCGAATACCACTGGAGAAAACATTAAGGTCCGCTGCGGAGCAGTGGTCATTTCATTCACTGGTTTTTAAATACTGTTATATCAATATCCTGAAATACTACTGCGCAGAAAATGAAGTTGTAAGGTAATCAGTTATATTCTATCCATTAAATGAGCTGTCCACTTGCAATCATAATTTTCTAGAAGAGCTTAGAACAATATGTGAGTTCATTCCTTCATGGGCTATTCACTGTAAAATAGGAAACTACACAGTCTAGTTTTCCATTTCCGTGCTCATTTTTTGGATGCAGAGCTTCCAGTAAATAACAGATTCAGCCCTGACATTACCTCCTTAGCCGTGGGAATTATGGTGTGCATGGAAAATAATATTTTAAAACTGATCTGGGTGAAAAAGTGAGTTGCAAGCAAAAGAATTACCGTAGTTTTTCCAACGTGGACGATGTAAGTGAATATTTTGAAAATTCTTCTTGAACCGTGAAAACGAATAATATCAAAAAGGCAGAAAAATATACTAAGAAATGCATATTATTTCCGCGAATTCAATGTTTGTTGGGGTTCATTCAAAATCCTCAATAAACTATGATAATTAATGTTTATGCTCAACTACAAAAACGCTTCTGATTCTTGTGTGTCTGAAACATATACCCTTGACATAATTCGCCTTTAAAAGGAATAGTCATTTCATTCGTTTATTTTAATCACTGACCTTGCTAGCAATCCGCTCTTTTCTGTTGATTTGCAGATGCAAAGGCGGCTTTACATTGTGAGTTGCGAAGCAACGACCTACATCTCACCATATTCAACTATGCGTCGTATAATTTTCCACTCAGCTGTTAATAATTTCAATAAGACAATGAAAATCTTGCATTATGAGTGCGTCGTTCAAACTAGTACATGACAACCACTACAGTGGCTGTATGAGGCTGTTAACTGAGGCAGATTTCACCTGTTCATCTACCGTATTCACCATCTGCTTTGAACATATTTTGTGATGATAAACGGTGAGAACAATTAAAAAGTATTCTTATCTCTTTCGCTAAAGCCCCTTAGTGCAACTGGGGGAGTACGCACTACATTAAACCTTCGTTGGTTTTGATTTATGGGTTCAAATCATACAGTTTTCAAAGGAGTTTACCTTTTGGATCAGTTGAAAATGTGGCCGTATTCATTCTCGCGCAGGAGCAAGCCGCTGATTTGGGGAATATTTGTGGGCGTTATACTGGATGTATTGCACCAGTCGAGTCCGTTTGCTGAAAATCAGTTCAGGCCGCATAAATCTTTGAATGGATTTATTTTTGATTGTTTGGTTTTATATTACAGAGCAACAGTTGTGCCAGCCCCAACACCTACATTGCAGAGATTGGGGTAGAAAAAAGAAAAGTAGAAGATATTGAAATGAGTTTTTTTCTACCATTAAATTGAAGAATATTTTTCATTACAGTACTACAACTGGAGCGACTCAAAAAGGGAAGCTTTTTGAAAAGAAGTAGGTTTAAAATGTTTTTTTGGAACTGATGTGTATATAACCTATCGTGTTTAATAAATATTTAGATAAACTGGAATAGCTACTAGCGGAAGAAGAGTCAGTTGAGGATAACAGTGTTTTAATAATTACCCATGAGTTTGAATTTGTTTGAACACAGTGAAGGACATTGACATATTACTAATGTATCTCCAGTTAGCTATTGCTACTTCAACATTGCCAGTCATACGGTATCTGTCAAATGAAAAACTCAGGACTGCCTCTTGAAGTTTGTGATCCAGGAAACCCAACTGGCTCTGGACTGGACTAAACAGAATTAACACATGAAAATTTCCAAAGGTTGGACAAATAACGAACATTTTATCGATGGAAATGAGAGCAACATCTTGGAAGTGATGTCTTGGGGATAAAAGTGGGTGTGTGCAGAAATCTTTCGTCTTTATGTCCCAGCACGTCACCCATATTACAAACGTTCTGTATTACGCACTTCCGAGAAAATCAGTGTTACTACTGAACAATCAAAAAATTAACCTTCTAGTTGCAGGTTTCATAGTATCGATTACCAGGTGAGGCAGTGCGTGCACATTTAGACGTAACATCACCCAACAGCAGTCTCCTCTGACTTCCTCTGATATGATTAGCGAGGTTGACAAATCCATAGTTCCATTAAGCAGTAACTTCTATCCTTCATTCGTTTCACAGATAAAATGGGAAAAGTCCAGCATGGTTAATTAGCTCACTAGGTACAGCTATACAAGTGAACACATCCGAGGATTTTTCCCGAATATCTTCCGTTTATCCGGCGACCTTGAGCATAAAATAAAATGAGTGCCTGACGCACGATTCTGTTCACAGGTGATAAGCCTGTACCAGAACCTGCATTCAGGGTTATTTTAACTTTTCACTTCCTGCTATAAATGACTCAAATAAAACTAATTTCCAAGATGGTGTGACAAATGGAAGAAATACGAATTCAGATGATAAAGG
Organism: Fasciola hepatica; assembly: GCA_948099385.1. Lineage (NCBI taxonomy): Eukaryota > Metazoa > Platyhelminthes > Trematoda > Plagiorchiida > Fasciolidae > Fasciola > Fasciola hepatica. The sequence continues at coordinate 358,977 of CANUEZ040000149.1, forward strand.
AAATCTTTTTTTACCGCTGGAGGGTAATGCTTCGTGATTTAACTCAGCCCTAGAAATTTCGTGCTTCAAATTCAGTAAAGATTTATTCCTAACTAGTATGCAAATAGCGATTTGAGAAAAACTCATTGTTTACCTAGAAAACCGGATGAATGACTCCGACATGATCTATCTTGAAATGTTACTCATAGTCCAAACCACTGAAACTTGAATCAGAATACAATTAAGTATAGCTGATTCCAGCACACAGTGCATACAACTGCCTCACCTACAAATCGCAAAGCGTTTCATTCGCAATTAGAAAATCTGTTTTCAGCAGAAATGCACGTTTTCCCGGTTACTGAAATTGTCCAGCAGAAATCTGCTCTGATTTGCTAATGTGCGCAATAGAACTAGCAAACAAATGGGATCAGCAGACCATTTACTTGAATGGCCGCCTTCATCTTCTAGTCACAGTTCTGAAGGAGACACTAGTGGTAACGAAACCGAGGGCAAATGAATGCCGTAATTTAAATGTCCATTTTGCTTTAGCTATGTTATAGAAGTATTCACTGAAAAACGAAGAATTCTGTGATTTATGTAAAGTGTGGAGGGATGACATCGTGTGAATACGTGGAGCAAGTTTTACGAAGACAAACCTTTTTTGCCGTAATTCCTAATGACCATGTGGTTTTAGGCATGATTCGCGTAAAAGATGGTGGAACAAGACATAGATTGAAACAAAATCGAAAAGCAAAACTGAACAACGTTGGCTGCACTGGGATAGAAATAAGGAGGAAACCCAAAATTATTTAGGCAAGAAGTTTCATAGTTAATTGCCAAACACCGTAGATACGTTTCTTTAGCTTTCAGTGGAGGAAAAACAGGCTTACACGATCAAGTAGAAGGGACGAGCATCACAACTGCAAACACTGTAATGTCAATGCAAATTGCATCAGCTACCAATTTATTTTGCACAAACCGTGGGGAATATTGGGGACTCACAAACACGTCACTCGCAAGACGAAACTTACAAAGAAAGTCGTTCCAAGTACCATAAGCTTATAACATTCACTTTAGTTGATGCAGGTTGCGGTGAATCAGGACCATTTTTTGTGAAGCTTAATCAGAGAAAAACTAATCTACGCAGAAGCAACAGAACTCAAAAAAGTTTCCAATCTATTGGGCTATATCTTCCTCTGAAAACAGATCTTGCAGAACAATTACGTATTAGACCACGTATCAAAAGATGCTGTACAGCAGATGTTTGCGGGTGTGTCGGTTTTTTTAAACGTTTACATCAGCAAAATGGTTCCACATTTTTATGAACTGCCGCGATTTGAAATAATAATGCAAATTCACTTGTAGAGTTTAATGGGGAACTCAATGCACTTTTCTCAGGTTATATGGAAAAGGTGGCCAAAGTTTAATAATATATGCTAGAAAGAGACTTATTCAGGACAGAAGCAGCCAAGCCGATTTAGGTAGTTTGGGTAGGAAGCGGTATTTACAGAAAAGAATCAGGTGACATGGAAACGCTATGTGGTCAATCAAGAAAGAAAAATCTACCTGACGTGATCGCTACCTTGGTCATGGAATACAGGAACGCGAGTACCGTTTGATTGTGTAGTAGAATTACGAATGTAAAGACGTAACAATTTGAAATCTGCAAAGCGATAAAGTGCATGAGTTGCAACCATAAGCAAAGTCTTTCACAAAAGAAAATACCATGGGAAGCATTTACAAACTGAACTGTTGATCCCTATCTATTTGTTCATATAAGTGACTGTTTCCGTTAGCTTACCAACAAGGGACAGCAGCACACGAGGGTTGGTACTACGACGACTTAAAACGACAATTCATATCAAGTGATCTATGCCTTGAACGACCTTTCTTATGATCTATCTCGTCGCTTGACCGTAAATTCCCTTCTGATTTTCATCAGTGTCAGCACTAGTTTCTCGCTCTGGCAGAGTGCTAAAATCAGGTTCATAGAAACCGACTATGGGATCGATTTCACAATTAGCTGAAGTTTGTTGTAAAGTCACAAGTGGTTCTGGGTATCTTATCTAGTCAGCTTGCTTCAAACGGGGTAATCCGTTTCACCAAAATTACGCCTTTTCTCATGGCAAGTGAATTTGCTTGCTTCCACACTCCTCTATCATAACACAAATTTCCATCTCTCACTATACTCAATAACTTGGGACGAATGAGTAATTAAGACAACACAGTTTCTTTCATCACAGTGCTTATATTTCAAGAGGATTATATGAAGTTCTCCATGAAGTGTTCTCAAATTTCCTTCAACACGAAGGGATACCAACCGAGGATAAAAAGTTTCCAATCTCTACAAGACTGACTTTCCTTGATGACAGTATGCAAAATCCTCCTCTGATTAATCAAGTAGCCCACTTTTCATTCTAAATGGAGCGCTTTATTGATCTGAGCATAAGTACCGGTGAGAAGTGGATAAGATTCACTTTTGGGCTGTGTTTTATTTTATCTCAACAGTCACTTGTTGAAATAGCACTTTCTTCTACCTTCGTCACAGATTATGAATCATCCGTCAGGTTCTGATCTATAGCTTTCATGGGGAAATTAGGAAATTTCACGAAGTAACGTTCATATTGCATGCAGTGATTCGTTCACGGGTTCAAGGAGCAAAGAGGCTCTTGGGATATGAAATGAGGTGAACAGCTTTATTCAATGCTACTTGCCGAAAAGGTACAATGCTGAAGTAAATGAATCTATTGAGGTCATTTTGTTCTCGTACTTCCGACAGTTTAGGGGTTTATGCTAAACTACCAAATTCATTTAAAGGTATCGCATTTCGCCATTCCCGTTCAAATTTGTCATCAACGGGATAATGGTGAATACCTTGTGAAATCTCCGAACTTTGAGCTTCGAATTAGCAAATGGTGAAAAGCTATAAGACCTAGATTACGCGGAAGATTTTGTCTGCTTTTACGGATGCACGGCACATACGCAACACGCATTAGTTAGACTCACAAGAGTTATAGTTCCTCTGAGCATAAGAGTTGCACACTCAAAGCGTAAAGTGATGTAATAAGACTGGACGTCAACGGTTACAAGTTTGATACTCGACAGGAGGTGCTAGCTCCTACTGACCGCGTGATTTACCTGGGCCGCAGCGTGACGACAGATGGGAGCACGGTAGAAGAGATGAGCACGCGTATATCTAAGGCTTGGGCGGCTTAAGCTGGACTGAAGCATTTGTGGTGCTTATCTGTTATCTTGCATACGCTACTAGCTGTGTTCTGTACCGCAGTGAGCTTATTTTTATTGTTTGGTTGCGAGACATGGAGTTTGGTGGCGGAAGATAGTCGTCACCTTGAGGTTTTCTACCATCGATGTTTGTGTAGTATCGCTAAGATTGGAAGGAACAAAGCAGCAAACAATATTTAGGTCACAAATCGAGTATTGAGTACCAGCTCAGAGATTGTTCTGTCACAGCTTATCCAGCTTAGTATACTTCGCTGGTTGGGTCGTGCATAACGGATGTCCAACACACACGTCTTTCACACCGCGCCCTGTTTTCCGTTCCTCCTAGGGAGTGGAAAAACAACAAGGAGATCAACAGATGATAAGGTAGTGGGGAATGAGAAAGATGTACAGCAAACTTAGGAAAAGTAGGTGCTTCACGTCTTCGTGGTTGGGGTCAAAAAGATCCCTCAACCCGTTGGTTGGAGACACTGCAGTATATGACAGCGAATTATGAACAGTAGAGATTGTGTTGTCACTTTCTGTTGGATCACATTGATTGATCAGTGCACGTCTGTACAGTTAGACTCTGTATTACATGTGTCGGTCAGTAGGGTTTTCTCTCCTTTACCCACCCACGTAGGTCCTTTCCCTGTCCACGTTATATTTTCATTCTTTCTATTGCTTTTGAAAGGTGGCACTTCTGACGCTACAACTAAAAATTTGGGCAGAATAAATTCCCTACTCCTGGTTGTTTATCATGCTCTATATTATCTCAATGTTTTGAACAGCTAAATTTGTTCAGTGGAGCAACTGCTTGTTATATCTTGCAGTGTTAACTTTCGTACAGCTTATGGTTTCCTTCATAATAGGAAGAATCCCTTTTAGTGGTCTCAAATGCATCGCCATTTGAAATTTAATTTCCTCATTATGTGGTATTTTGTCCACAGAAAGGACAATAATAAAACCTTAACTAAGGTGATTGATTTCAAAGAGATGAAAGCCTTTTCTAGTGAAGTGCAACTAAACGGCATGAAATAAATAGAAGCCATGACTAGGAATCGGCCCGTATTATTTCGTCTGCAAAGCAATTCTCTGATTAAAACTGGACGTAATATGGCATAATGGACTATTACGAAACCTTCTCGATTTAACAATAGCACAGCAAAAAGATCCGTTGTCTTCCCTTTTCTATATTTAGGCAAAAATATGAAGTCGTTGTTCCAGGGCTTCAACGGTAGGTTACCTGGCTGTCTTCTCCAAAAGTTAATTATTTCCACAAACTGTTGCTTTCTTTCTTGTATTGAGCCTACACTAGTAAGCAAATATCCCTTAATAATTACGAAATCGGACAGGAGGTGATGCAAACGAAATCTTTCTATATCAGTTTTATGAAAACTACAAAGTTAGGTACGGAAACACAGAACCGGACCCTTGTGGAACGGTCAAATTCAAGTAGGAAAATAACACCAATAAAGTAAACTGAATCCTTATGATGTTCAACTGAATGCAGATAACATCTATGATGGAAACGACTGTCCTGTTCAGAATTCACGGTCACATAAGTACCGTCGTAAGCCATTTGTTCGCAAGCTTGTGGACCGAAAACCAGGCTGCAGGTCGGTGAACAGGCAGGAAAAATGGATGCACGAATAATCAAGGGTTGCATGGAGACAAGCGCGAGTCAAGTGTATATTCGGCTCCGGCCATGAAATACACCGCAGAGGTTTCAAAGTGGATGTTATCAGTAACAAAATCCGTGTACGCAAGTGTGAACAAATAAAAAGAAATCTTGCACGTGAAGAATATTGATCGATTACCAAAATATTAAGCTTGAGTGCCTATGTTTACATCGATCTGAGGTGGTAAAATTGACCAAAAATAAAAAAGATTAAACGCAAGAGAAAGCTGATCAGAATGTTGAAAACGATGATGAGAGTGAGCTTGAATGTGAGAGAATTATTGACAACGATGAAAGATGACATGCTTTGAAGGACAAAGATAAACATGAAAACAAACAATACGTAAACTTACAATCAGTAGTGACTGTATGTAGATGAGGATGGAGTTTCGAAAAATAATAACAACCAGAGTGATAATGACGGAGATGACTCTGCAGCTGATGATGATGAAAATGATGAGGAAGATGATGACGGTAATGGCGATTACGGTGAGGAGGATGAAGATGATGACTACTATAACGTGGAAGATGATGATGAATATTTGGATGATGATGTCGATGATAATGGTGATAACTTCAATGATGATTCAGGTGATGATGATTTCGAGGATGATGATTAGGATGGTGAGGATAAGAATTACGACCGTTATAATGACGGTAATGTTGATGAAGAAGTTTTATGATGATAGTGGTGAAGATTATGATATAGGTATTGATCAGGAGCAAGATTTGGATAATGATGTTTTTGATGTTGATGTTGATTCGGATGGCGATTTGGGTGATGCTTTGTGTGCCGATTCAGATGAATTTGAATATTATTTGATATCGAAGTTTTTGGGAATAATTTCCCGGTTTTTGTGAGGATATCTTTGTGTTGATACTGACAGGGATTGCGGTGATCACCATTTTTCGGAAGATTATTCTCATATAGGCTCTAATGAATACGTAGACCAGAGGCTTTGTTACTACAATTAGCTAAATTTTCCTTTTATAGGCCCGGATATTTTACAAATCAAAGCATGTAAGTAACGGTATTCATTCCACGGTTGTAGGCTTTGGGTCTCAGTTTATTTTGGTTCTGATTTTAACTCACTTCACTTCAACCATTGACAAACTCATCTTGCATTCATGTTTTTGATGATTCTGTCATGTGGTACAATTACTGAAACAAAATGTTCCCTTCGTTGTTCTTGAAATTTCTTGGCAGTTCTCGTAGAAAGATCAGGTACGTTCTTGTTATCCATTAACCAGGCATTTGTTATAGTAAACTCAACAAGACGACAAAACAAATATCTAGATCGAAAAACTATATAGAATGTTGCATTAGCCGGGATTAAGGAGCAATTGTTAGTTTTGTTATAATGAGGCTGCATATTGTTGAACAAACTGAAGGCGCGGAAAGCAAAAGCAACTTGAATAAAAACATGCAGTGGTGGTAGAAACTCTGACAGGAATATAGCCCGCTTCCATTGGTCAAAGATACGTAAATAATCCCAAAACGGGTGACAATTTTGATGATTAGGCTGATGGCCCCGACAAGGAGGATCATGGTAATCACCATGCCAAAGCCTGCATAAGTTTTCTGATCAAGAATCTGATTATTATAAAACTGAATAATACGAGAAATAATGTAGTTGGCAGTGATAAAACCTTTTTTCACAAACCTGTTGATCTCATGAACAAAACAAGGTGTTGGAAATGAAGAGATCAAAGATAACCATCATACATATAAATGGGAGAACTGTGGTAAAGGGAAGTCAATTATAGATGTGAATGAAATTGGACATGGGAATGAAGCCTGAGATATGAGCCAAGGAAAATGAGAATAGAAAGATCGGAAAAGAACAGAAAAATAGTAAAATGAACTAAACCACAGTGAAAAATGATCACGATGATGACCGTGATGTTGATAACCATGATGACCACGAATATGATATTGTTCATAATGATCGTGATGATCAAGATCGTGATGATGATGATGATTGAGATGATGATTACGATGAAGTGAATGACGATGATAAAGATGATGAATGTGATGGCGACGAGAGTCATAATGACGTTAAGGATGACGACGTACATTACAAATTTTTGTATCCTAGATTTATCCAAACTTATTTCAATTCAACAGTTTCGGTCGTTTCAGGTTTTATCTTTTTCCCTTATTTGGCTACCTCCGTGCTATATTTCGTTTTTACCAGCTTGGCTGGTCCTTGAGTTTGAGTGTTTCATTCCTAAGATTCCGAAGTAGATTTTTACTATCAAAATGCGCTGCTTTGGATGAAGTCTTATATTCACAATCATCCACCAAAGATACACTTCACAGAACAAATCAATTTCCTAAAATTTCCTTAGTAACTCCACGACGAGTCCCAGTAAAAATTTGCTATAATATGGTGTTCATCACATGCCGATTGCAGAAGAGAAAACAGCAAATAGAAGTACGTCTCCTTTCCAAAAGGAAACCATGAATTGAACAAAAAATCGTTCTAAAAAATGGTTTTCATCATCAGGTAGATCTAGATACTCCCGTGGGGTTCCAAAACTTGAGCTTGGGATTCCGGTTGCAAATGTTTCACCAGCAGTCGTGGTGAAATCCTCAGTGTACTTGTGGTGATCCCCATACCCATTTGTATGCATATGTGGCTTGCTCCTTCATTCACTCTTGATCTCTCGAAAGACCTCAGTCTTAACATGCTACTAATTATAGGAAGTTGAACTTTTAAGGTAAACCTCTAACTTTAGGAACTGGACCACAAAACGTTTGCAGTGCCTTCTGATCAGGAAGAAATTGATCTCGTGAAATCTATCCTAATATTTCTCAATATTCATAATTATTTTGAGGTTTTGTATGTTTCGGCACTTTTTGCATTGTTTTAAATTTGTTGCTTAGATATTTGGTTCAATGCGTCCTATGGGAGTCAATTTGGTGGGCATATTCAGTCTAAGAATTGAGTTCCACGGTTATTTGTCGATAGGATTGAGATTCCGTCTATTCGTTTTCCATGTGTTGAGTTGATTGAACTTCTTGCGTATCAAGAGATCCTAAATGCGACCAAATTCGATGTGTTTATTAGTTGTATTCGTCGAAGAATGCCAGGCATTCAAGAACTCCATTCGATATCTCGTGGACGTGGGATCCAGATTGTGAACTTCATTCAGACTGAACGTGTGTCCTCCTTTGTCCTCGTGGACGAACACTCTCGAAAATGGATTTGTTTCATCGTATCCATTTTTTGTTTTTGCTGTCCTGTGGCATCTTTCATCCCTGCTTTACCGACGTGGCATATATCATGTTCCTCGCATCTCACCACGTTTCTTCCATATTCTGTTTCCAGTTGCTCCTTTGGTCCCTATATGATTCCCCCCCCCCACAAAGTCTTGGTTGGCTAATGGGCAATTGTTATACCTTGTGGCTGGAATATTCTCGTTGTCATTTCGGATACGTTTTCGATATGTTGCAGTGCTGTCCTTCGGTCAGAATGTTTTGCCTGACTCAGTTCGTTTCTGATCTCCTTAATGGTCTTTCGGATGAAGTTTCTCGAAATTTCTTTCTCTTGAAAAGTATCAAAAAGATATTTCTCAATTTGTGTTCAGAATTTCTTTGTGCTACAAGAGGTTTCGGTGTTTTTAACGGAGTTCGGATGCTCCACTCCTTGTGACTGGAATATGAAGCTGTAGTCTTGTTTGATTTTATGGTGCTTATCAACTAAATTGATATGAACCTGGGAAAACACAGTAAAATTCTCCTGAAGGAACGCTACCAAGACCAACAGCTTCTGAACTGATGAGCCCGTGTCTAAACATGTACTTCAAATTCGATGGCGCGGTCCACCAACAAATAGAAGGTACTCCGATGAGATCACTGATGTTTGGATTTATTGCAGAACGTTTGTGAAAGTCATTCAGAAAATAGCCTTACTAAGGAATAAACCAATCTTTCAGATCGGATACGTAAATAAAGCTTTCCTAATAATCAAACATTCGGATTAGGGAATAGCATACCCAAAAATCAACAAATCCTCAATGACCCCAACTTTATGATAGACATGAAGAAGAACACAATCTACTATTCCTGGACGCATTGGTTAGTAGAAATGGCAGTGGCGCCCTCCAGAATTCTGTATTACGGAAGCCAATACACAGGGACCAAACAGGGAGCCTCATTACCAACCGTCCAAATAGCCACAAAGACCAGGAAGGACACACGTTCAGTCTGAATGAAGTTCACAATCTGGATCCCACATCCACGAGATATCGAATGGAGTTCTTGAATGCCTGGCATTCTTCGACGAATACAACTAATAAACACATCGAATTTGGTCGCATTTAGGATCTCTTGATACGCAAGAAGTTCAATCAACTCAACACATGGAAAACGAATAGACGGAATCTCAATCCTATCGACAAATAACCGTGGAACTCAATTCTTAGACTGAATATGCCCACCAAATTGACTCCCATAGGACGCATTGAACCAAATATCTAAGCAACAAATTTAAAACAATGCAAAAAGTGCCGAAACATACAAAACCTCAAAATAATTATGAATATTGAGAAATATTAGGATAGATTTCACGAGATCAATTTCTTCCTGATCAGAAGGCACTGCAAACGTTTTGTGGTCCAGTTCCTAAAGTTAGAGGTTTACCTTAAAAGTTCAACTTCCTATAATTAGTAGCATGTTAAGACTGAGGTCTTTCGAGAGATCAAGAGTGAATGAAGGAGCAAGCCACATATGCATACAAATGGGTATGGGGATCACCACAAGTACACTGAGGATTTCACCACGACTGCTGGTGAAACATTTGCAACCGGAATCCCAAGCTCGACTTTTGGAAGCCCTTGATTTTTGACAATATAATTTTGAGTCTCTGCTGCCAAATGCGCTTTTCGATGATTTAATTGTAGCACGATGTTTCAAGTTGATTTTATACCCTGGTTTTTCACGGTGAGATATACTGAATGTTCGACATCTGGCTAAATATTTTTTGAAATATATATATATATATATATATATATATATATATATATATATATACATTGTTTGCAATGGGTACTTTTCATCCTTTTAATGGAAGGATACTTGTAACTTATTATCTACTATTTGCGATGAAATATGCTTGCATGATATTGTTGCAGATAGCCAAGTTGAAGTTGGATCTGACATAGGAATAAGTAAAATATGAAGTATAACAGGAAAATTTCCATGAGCGTGAGTACGATGATGGGAGCAATGACGCTGTTTTTGATTCTGTTGTTGATGCCTAAGTCTTGCCCTTTTTTGATCATTGCCCATTTTTATTCGATAAAAATATCGTTCAGGAATCTGCTCAATATTTTTCGAACTTTAAATCCTACTTATAATTCATAAACTTGTAAATTTGCTGTTGGCATTTGTGTTCGTTCCTGATAGGGCCCACCGCAGGAAGTGGTACGTTCACTCTTTTGACCACGTATTTTCATTCGTAACAGTTTTGTTCATCGTGGTGCAATGAAAGTGTCTCCTAACGAGAGACTTGAATGAGTACATCGAGAATTCCAAATAAGAATTCGTTTTATCGTACCCTGTGATAGGCACACAACCAGTAGGTTCTGATATAGATTTATATTCACGATTGATTTGTTTTTATCTAGTACCTACTTTATTTGGAAAAGTAGTAAATCTGTGGTAAATGAGATCTGATGAGTTGTTCTTTCTACTAATCAGAGCAATTTTTCGCATGTTTTGATCTGTGGTAGTGCGATATGTGAGAACAATACTCTTTTTCATTCAACCTGTTCATTTTTCGAGGTAACAAAATATTTTTGGAAGAGCTTGACAGTCGATAAAAGTCTTTGCAAAGCAGGAGCCAAAGGTTAGGGCCTAAGTCGAACATGTGATGTCAAGGTTCAAGTTGACGACCCCATGACAGCCAGAAGCTGGATAAGTTGTAACTGAGCAAGCTATTTGTATGAAGAACTAGAGACACAAGGTTGCAGTAGGGGGTAACGATCAGGCTGCATTCATCAGTCGTTCTTTCAAATGACTGACATTTTTGAGTTTTTGAATATTGGTACAGTTAAGCCTACGTTGCATGATTTCATATGTCATCAACTCGACTTCCCATACAGTGACGATTAAGACGGCATTTTTGATTCACTAATCAGCGAATCGGGCTCAAAACTCACTTACATCAAACATACAGAAAACTCGACGTCTTTTGTGTTTGATAAAGAGAAAGAGAAAGTAAACTCTTTTGCTTAGTGTTCGATATAATTATCATATCAACACGGTTATTCTGTGGTATTTTTTCTGCTACGGAAGAAATCCTGAGGAATCATTGTGGAGTGTTTTGGATGGCTTTGTCTTTGTATTCCCAATTTTAAATCGTTATGAAACCGCGCACTGGATCCGTAAAGTCTGCTATTCTGACAAGTATGCAGAGAATCACCGTTGAATGAAAGTCATAAGTTACTGACTACATTTAAAAACCGAAAATCGCCGTGCTCTTTATATCGTTCACAACGTAATCCGGTCTCCACTCTACAAACTATACACCATGCACTGTACCAATTAAGAGTGGCTTGGAATGCTAGAGTTTTAATTGTTGGGACTCAAGGCAACCAAACTCAGGTATTAACATTTCATTGTTAGACGTGTATATTAGCTTGACCTCTAAAATACGGAAGAAAACGGTTTGACGCCTGTCTTTCAAATTCACTTCTTTATGACCACATAAGGAATAAGATGACAGAATGTGAAGTGATCCCAGCTAATAAATGAAATTTGTCTTTGCTATGTCCATCTCATCCATTTGGTTGGAGACACCTAGCCAGTCAAAAAAGAATGTGTTCTCACTTGTCTTTGTTCTTGGGATTTCACTGATACTGAATAAGCAGAAACTAAAAATCTTTGTCAACCGATATCAGCCCTAACCTATCAGTCTACCACTCGTCCTCCGTATCTTTTTGGTACCCCTCAAGTTGAGTCATTTAGCATAAGTGGAAACTACCGTATTCTACAGTGTCATATAAGCTACACGAATAAGAATCAGAATCATATAAAGTAGTTTAATATTTTATCGATTAAAAATGTCTTCCCTGAACCAAATGTCAACATCATCATCGTTATAAAGACGATTCCAAGATGAAATTTAGTATGGTAATGTCAAAATCCGGAACAGACATAAAGCAGACTATCAAACGCAAGTGTATTTCAAAGTGTGGCTTATATGACGAGATTGTGTGACAGCAACGAAAGTACGATATATGTCCTAGCCGTTTAATATAATGTCATCCCACTTTTTCATGTTTATTCATGACCCAAAAACGGTTCGCACCAATATTTATCCATACATCAATGCATACATCAAGTTACACATCTAAACTGTCGATTATCACAATATTTCACGTACCACTTCAGTAGGTATCTCATCAACCACTAAACTTTTATGTTTCAGTCAAAAATATTTAAGTGCAAAATGAATCCTTCTCTCAGACCACTTATAGTCATCTAACAAACTATTGGCCGAACAGCGAATGTGTAAGATTTCCAGAGCATCAATATACCAACGACTTAGAATAAATTAAAAAGGTATTGCCAACGAATGGAACTACGAGAAATATAGATAGATCTTGTTTTTGTCAAACAAATATTGTTATTGAACAGTTGCACTGCTAACGATAACTAATAGTCTGCAGGCGCTGCACTCGTGTCAGTCCGAGTGTGGACCAAGTTCAAACCACTGGCCAAATCACTGGCCAGACAGACAATGAAGTAAACTCAGTAAATTATCCTGTCATTATTTTCAACTAAGCCGTTTTGAAAAATTGATGTTTGTATATAACATAAGCAGGTAAAATCAAAGCGACTAATTAGATTCAAGTGATGGAAATTAAACAATTTATTCCAATTACTGATTGGATTAGGATGACTGTGAAAAGATTACAAAAAGAAAGACGAAAGCACACATATAAGTCATTTTGTTGTTTTCCAAAAACATTTACAAGGCAATAAATCCCAAATTGGGAAAGAACAAAGCTACATCTTAAGAAAAATGAGATAACCTAATAAACTTTCTCACTGACGCGGTTTTCCTCGGTTTTATACTGAAAAAACTATTTTAGTTCTTTATCAGATACACTTTGGTAAATGGTAAACTGAAAGAACTGATTATAAAATCGCGAATACATTTATTTTCACAGAGAAAGAGGGTTGAACAATTTTGATGCCTCACGGTGCGAAGGTATCACTAAATCTTCACCAAAACAATCTATATGAAATACTAGTCTATGACCCCAAGTTTTACAGAACTTTTAAAATCTAAACCATTTTGAATGAAGGTCCCACCCTCAACAAAATACTACCAATTATGAGTTGTTCACTGAAGTTTATTGGATATACTTTTATTCAGTGGCATGCCGAAATTTAATACCTTGTGAGTTATTGCTTGTGCATGATTTTTCAAGATCATCTTCAGTTTTAAACATCGGCTACGCAAAGTTGTTATTTCCACTTGGACATGTGAGACATAGAGTATATGCCTGATCAGTGCTGATCTAGTATTGTTTTCATTCATGCTTATTTAATTGACGGAGTTACCGGAACTAGAAGTAGACTGAGATCCTGCACTTTTTCTACCTTTGACATTGAATGTGGTTTGTATTTGTGCTACACCGAAAGAATCATTGAAATACGCAAGCTGAATGCCACGGATATTACTGCTTCCGTTTCACAGACTTTACGGATCTGCACGGACGTGAGTTCTTGGTGTTCAGTCTCAAGTTTAGATTTCATCTTTCTTGCGAACACTTCATTTATCAAGTAAATCACCGTTAATATATAATTTTATAAAAACAATTTATTTTGGAAACTTATTTCAAGAAGTGGTTCATATGGCTATGGGTGAAGATTTCACAACACATCAATTATATAGAACCCCGAATATCTTAGTGGGTTAGGTGAGGAACTTAAACTGATATTTCACGCCGTTTTGCCCTTTCTTTATTTGTGCACTGCAGAGTATCACCAAAACGATTGAACTGTTGTGCAAGGTCCACGTAGATTTTTACTTGCCTTCTGAATACTGATAATGAGCTAATCCGTAAATGATGCTGGTAAATCATTCTGGCCACCTGACCCGCTTTGTGGTAGTGAAGATACATTGTTTCCAGATAAGAAAATGCATTCTAGTTTGATTTGGACTGACACTAAATGCAGCACCCTGATAAACCATTATTTTCTGTTATCGCGTACTCGCTGCTTCATTTAACTTGATAGTTACTAACTCAAAAGTTAACGTTTGAGACACGAAGGCTACTTGCATGATATGTCGACTCTAATTCCCAAGTGCGTATTCCTAGCTTCATAAATAATACCGTTAATAAACTTGTTTCCGTTTACGACAAATTTGCAAACTCTCTTGTCAAATGAACTTTCAAATACTGCTGGCAGAATTATATGCAGCAAGGACAAATAAAGGTGAGGAGAAAATTACTCGGTATCGTATCATCATTAGCTTGTTTGCTGCAGTTTAGTTACGGCAGTCATGAACCAAAGTAAGATAGAACTCTGTGTTGCAATAAATGAACCGTGAAGTTACTCATCAGATTACAGCAAGCAGTCGTGTGAGCCATGTGGTTGTTTCGAACTCTGTCCTGTTAAACCACAATTGACGTGAATCATTCTTTTTCCGTAGTTAGGTCAATGAATACAATTGACCTCTATTCCGACTTTGTTTTTTCCATAAGTCAAGGATTTTTCACTGAGGCCTAGTTATTTCTTCTATTTATGCGGACGTTTTTGACCACATCAAATCCAAGGTTAATTAACTCGTTAAAAAGACATAATGTAACAGCATCTCACCCGCAGGCACCCTGAGCTTGAGAAAATTCATTATTATACGATAATTCAGGTATTCGGTGATAGGTGCCTAAACAGTTTTCATTTTGCTACCAGTTGACTGATAAACAGTATCGGCTTCAGCACGATTGCTTGCGTCAGTTATTCTATGTACATCGGTACGAGTTAATTACCGATAACACTCGTAGAATCACATTGCTTATTATCATCTTTTGGAGAGAGCTCAAACCTATTTGATAATTGGATCTACCCGAAGCTTTAATTTATTCTAACATTATTGTCATCTCGAGTAACCCTGAGTAATGTGCTCATTCAAAATATATTGTTATTTGAGTAAAACTGAAACGAAGTATGTTTCTCTTATTAGTACAATCTCCCGGTCCCTTAAAACCAAGTAAGCGTGGTAATCGAACTGCTGCATGCTTAAATAGTTAGTGCTGCACTTATTAGAATGTTTGCTATGAACAAAATTTAGACTGCATGTGAGAAACGGAAAATCACTGTCAGGTCCAAACATTTCTATTCACCTATTCGGCTATATGCTGTTGCTTGTGCATGTTTGCAGACGAAATCTCACTTCAGATTCAATCTAACACGAAGCACGCATCCCAGAAAAACCCAGTCAGTTCTCGACTATCAGTAGATTAAGTCCAATTGGATGCGACTCTGAGCGGCAAACGAAGAATTTGGGACAATTAGTTGCAGTTTGTGGAGTTCGCTAAACAACACACGCACAGTAATTTCTGCACTCGCATAGCACGTAAATATGAATAAACTGAAATGAAAGGTAATAAATCAACAATAGTATGAAACCAAAAATCTTTCCATATCCACGTTGACAAATCCCTGGACTCCAAAATAATCAGTGAATAGCGGACACTGCACCCGGCATTCTTTGAGTTTAGATGTTTAGATACTGAACTACATCGATGCACTTAAAGTGCTACAGTTCAAACTTGATGGAAAAACCAAAAATGTTACGTATCTTTGGGTCAGAATATTAGCTGAATCTGAAAACATTAAAAACTTCGTTGTATAACTCCATAACCACGATATTTTTCAGCCTACTACAAATTACTAGTCCCCACTTTTTGTTCGGTAAACTATGTTGGCAATTCATTTACGAACCATAGCAAGCAAACATATTTCATAGGCCGTTTAAAAAACACTGTGAAAATCGGTGGTCATAGCAGTGTTACATGAGGTGCTCACAGTCGTTTAACAATTAGCGTAATAAAGTCAATCATGAAATAAACCAGTTCCAAATTATTGCTCATCTGGATTCTAAAACATGCATTGCTTAGGTAAAGTGAAACTAGTAGACGTGGAGCTTGGTGAGTCATTTCAGTATATTGCCTGTGAGGGTTTTACAAAATAAGTACATGATACAACGAATTCTCGAGCTCATGATCGTCCTCAACATACCGTTCATGGTTGGAAATACCTCAGTGAGGTCCCTCAAATTCTGGGAAAAATCCCTTTGCATGAAATCTTTTCCACCAGTTTTCTCCGCCGTTCTCTAGGCAGGCTGATTCCAGTTAGAAAGGTGCACACCTCTGTACACCTGTTTTCAATAGCTACCTCACTACCACCTTATATAGCGGGGCGCAAGCTTGTTTTCATTTTTTCGTACACATAAAACACAAGACCATAAATAGGAATCATCACGAAAAATGGAAATGACGGGTTTCCGTCCTCATTATCCAGATCTGGTTCTGGTCGTAGTTAGGCGAAACTGATCATAGTATTAAGTTTTCGGCTGCTAGTGTAGGTATTTGCAAACAAAATTGGATTTAGGAGTTGAACTGTCCCCACAAATTATCTTTCAACACACAGGGAGTGTTGTAAAGGTGGCAAGTCACGGCTTTGGCTGTGGCTGGTTTTGATTGATCACTCTGAACAGTATGGATGAGTCAAAAGGCTTTCATCAAATCCATAGTACGGATGAACTCAACAAAATATGAATAAACAGCGCCCATTTATCTCTATTGTTCTTGCATACAGTCAAGCCGGATTGGGGTAAAGAACAAGCTCTGATAAGTATCTGGTCGTATGGCTTACTTGACTAACTGTATATGATTAATTTGAATGTTTCTTGGACGGCACCCATTTGTTTTCATGAAACGAGTTCTGCTCCTCGAGCCTAGTTCAATGACAAATAAATATACACGGGTATCCTTACGACCACTATTTCATTCGGTCTTTGTTCCTTTGCATCATCCTTTCCACCAATCGTTCATAGCAGCCTTTCTGACAGGAAACAGTCAGCAGAAAATAGCTCGGTGTTCTTTTATTGTCTTCTGGGTTATTAATTTGACGGCTTACCCACAGGATATATATGTATCGTCTACACGAGACACGCCAACATATAATGTAAGTGGCATCTGTAGATGGATGGATAAATTTTCTCGGAAGTACTTGACTGGTCTCGTTGTTTTTGAAGGTCCTATGATATCTCGGGCAAACGTTTCCACTTCCAACACCTTCAAAATCGTTAGATCTGCGCATTTGCCTAGCTGATTTCCAAAATTCCAATTCCCACTACCCGGGCTAGTCGATATTTCCATATTCTCCATTGGATCAAAGCTAACATGTGCCGTCAATGCTTATCATTGGCTTTTCGTTGTGCTTCGTAGAACTACTTGCGTTGTCCGCTACTATAGTGCTCAGCTGTTCACCTATTGAGTTCTTCATTGAAGAACCTTCCAAAATTCATAATCAGCTTCTCAGGGACTGCAATTTATCAAGCACTAATGAGATTCCATCAAAACATTATGTTCACTAGGATCTAATTTGAATCGTCTGGAGTGTGAATGGATACTCTTCATTGAAGAGCCCACAAATGAATCACAACTGTGGTTTCTTATAGTTATTCGTGTCTGGGTCACTGCTAACCCAACGAACAACGAGGCTGCATGTGCAAGCGCTCATATTGATAGTGAGTAGTATGTAAACGATTCAAATTAGATCCTAGTGAACATATAACATCGGAGTGTACAAGTATGAGGACGAGTGGGCAGAGGAGTACCGGGTACGCATACATGATGAGCGGCAAGAACCGCGAAACCGGTCGTGTGCTTCCGGGGAAATTTTGTCCACACGTTTACATACTACTTACTATAATATATATATATATATATATATATATATATATATATATATATATATATATATATATATATATTAGTGTAGCAACGAAAGCCAGACGGCGGAGTCACACCTGTGTTTGACCGGTCAGACAATTCAAGTTGCTGAAACCTATGCGAGTGGGTACAAGGCCTTTTCCTAGACCGCGCTGTAGCAACTGGGATCCTCCGGCTGCCTGAGTAGTTCGACTCCCTTCTGGGCAGGTACCTGCGACCACACACCATTCGCACATCATTTACTTTCGGCTGCTCTGACAGATACCATTGATACATTCATCGATAGCAACTCACAATAGCCATCTTTCCGAGTGCCTTGGATCTCGCTGATTTCAATCTTGTATCCGTATACTTTTATTTGTTTGTCACGGAATGCTTCCAACTTATTCATCATCCGTTCCTATATCTATGTCTCTCGACTGGTTGGCCCGATGGGTTTGGTACTCGCATCTTTCTGTTGCTATAGCATTCCCCATCATGATCTGGCTCAGCATGCCACTCAGCTTACCACTGAAAGCCACGAAAGCATCGTGCAAGTGTTTGGTCCTTGTTAGATATCACTAGCTGCGCACATTCTTCAAGACACTAGCGGAACTCAAGCCCTAGTTGAACAATCGTGATTCGAAAACCTATCCATCAGACTATCCGGGTTGGCTACCAAAGATTTGCTTAACAGTTACACTCGTTGATACAGGTTCGACAACGCACTGTTTTTTCCACTAACAAGAGGTAGAACAAAAGCATGTACCTACGAACTCACGTGTATTTAGGTAAGGGGGATGGTTTTGAACAGGTTCCATCCGCATACAATCGACCATAAGATCATAGAATCGGACGAGCAATAGACAAAGAGAAGGTTTCATATAAATTGTCAGAGATGAATCAGCTATGAAGTCATCGGCACTTAACCAGATATCACTGAGATTAGAAGGGAATAAAAAAGAGTTCTACTCATTATGAGGTTGTAGTATTCGAGCGAGGCAAGCTTTTGGGATTTGTTGGTATTGTAGGACATTGGTTTGATCAATTGAAACTATCCACGGGAAAAACAGAAGGTTTAAAAGACTTCATCAGAAACAGTGGGATAGGACGTCATTGAAGAAGACTGGAAAACGCATGGCGATTGATTTGTACTTCTGGAAACGAGATAGCGACGGAGTTTAGCTCCGACTTCCCACAGAATCGCCTTGCATGGGGATTTTGTTAGTGTGCAGGAAGCACGAGGCAAGTAATAAAAGGAGTTAGTATATAAAGGCTTCTACAGATATTGACCTAGATTCACTGTCGTTGATTCTCAGCGCATATTCGGTGCTCTACTTCCTCCTGTCAAAGGCTTAAGTCCTTTGAGCTAAAGCTTTATGGTGTCATTCTCCTGATCTTTAATTTACTGCAGAATTTTTAGAAACACTAACAAAACGTCATTCACAATAACATCTTTCCAAAGCTCCTACGGTTTTGAATTTGCTTCTTATGATGTGCACTCAGTCGCTGGTGAATGAAGACACTACCGTGGACGTCATTCCGCCTCCGATTGTTGACTGACTTTGTTCGACCTAGAGCCAAGCAATGATGTAATAATGTACGTTCGTTTACTTGATGTCTAATAATTAACGGATATTTTTTGCTGTATTCATAAATAGTCAATTTCCAATTTCCAAACATTCTTTCATCCTTTCTTATTTCCGAATCTATGGCGTGCAGGTATAGATGTATTTTTGGGAGCAAGTGAGTAAATTAATGATATATGTAACCTGTTCCAGTGGTTTTAAGATTCCCAGTGCGTTTACATAATTCACTTTGCACAATATAAAAGAACGAGATAGATTCCACACGAAATTCTGCGAATTGGCCGTCCTGAACAGAAATATGGTTCATATAACTGAGACGTTTGCGGCTGCGTGAATGAAATTGATCTTTCGTAATAGATCTTTGCGAGAAGTCACACGGCTTCACAAAATGACATTTCCGTAATTCTACGCAGCACAACTTTTATTCCCTTGTCTTAAAGTCGCCTAGAGCACATCTGGAACACAGAGTTTGCCAAACAAACTCGTTTCGATGATCGGTAATTGTTGTGACTATCTCGATGTCTAGGGCTGTGAATCTAGCAGTAACTTAGTTTCACTAGCTACACGCACGATATGGGCAGAACACGATTACGGGCAGCAGAACAAATTCCAATCGAATAACCGTGTTTATCGATGATTCGTGGTTCTAAATAATACAATAAGCATAAATATACAGCAAATAAAGGACTTACAGCCAGGTGAGAAACCAAGAACAATGGGCAGTAAGCTTCCGAAAATCGGGACAGCGCAGAAAATAAAAACGGTCCACTTAGCAGGCAGCTGAACGAAACTAGCGCAGTTCGGTTGTGGTACAATCAATAAATCAAGAAAGTTTATCGTCAAAGATCAATAAATCGATTACAAACGCGTGAACTGGACTGTGGTTGCAATGGTAAAAAGTGTCATTAACAAATAAGTACAAATAAGCTAAGTCTGTGGAGTAAACAAGAGTACGTGCCAACATGAATGGGCGAATCCAGCAATAGATCTGTTAATGCTGTTTACGTATGACGGCCAATAGTGGAGTGCACTGACAGAACGCTAAGACTGGGAGTTCGAGCCTCCGCTCGGCAGTACAAATGAAACACTCAGAAAGATTATATAACAGTAGAAGTGTAGACCTTCGGGAAAACAAGGTTATGGACAAATACGTGAACTGTTCATGTAATAAGTACCATGAAACTCAAGTATAAACTGATGTGATACCTTAGAAACAGGGAAAATACATTACGAATGTCCGGGGTTCACGATGCATGTACTTACTACTAATAAGTAGCTAAATAGAAGACAAAAGGACAAACTCTAATTACGATTCGTAATTAACAGTAATCATGCCGATACAACAGAATATGCATAAGTTACGCACGGCTTATCGTGAATGAACTGACTGTGAACGATCTATATTCACGCCTAAGTTGCTACGGGGTGTATCCAAGCACAATGTCATTTCATTGGAATGAAATGCATCAATATGCACTTTGCCACACAAAACTGAATAGTAATCGTGTGGTCTATCAACTGCCGAAAGGTTAGAAAAATCCCCGTCATACTCTGTTACCTCGCAATATCCTCTGAACTGTATTCCTACTAGCACGAATACAATCCTCTGTGATGAGAAAAACTTGGGGGAATTTTACCGAACGCGTCACAGAAGCTTTAGCTAAAGTTTGAAGAATATCACAGTAAAGTCCTCGACCATAATAGTCAGGTTGTACAAGGCTAGAGAGAATACAGTTGCTTTTGAAAGCTTCAGTCGAGGATTATTACCTTCGATGGCATGAATTTCCACCACTTAGACACCATTTACCCTAACCCGTCCATAATGCTTTACGTTCAGAAAGCAAAATTTATGATAACTGTGACATTTGTGAAATATAGGTAAAAGGCAAAGAAAAATTCCATTTAAGTGATGAATGGGGAAAATCAACTAGGCAGAAAGCCCCGGAGTTCAGCAGGAAACATGACAGTTTACTGAACGCTTTCGAGGCAGGCTGTGTGGATCAAATCCCATCAAACCAGAGTGAGTGGTACGACATAAGTAATAACCTACCACGCCGAGATGATAT
The DNA here is from genome assembly GCA_948099385.1 of Fasciola hepatica. NCBI lineage: Eukaryota > Metazoa > Platyhelminthes > Trematoda > Plagiorchiida > Fasciolidae > Fasciola > Fasciola hepatica. Next base: position 380,474 of record CANUEZ040000149.1, read on the forward strand.
CACCGACGTGAAACAAAAACCGAAGAACCCGAGATCACTTGGAGAAGACGACATGGCAGGCCTTCGACTCACTGTTTTGCTCAATCTTGGAAAAAGCACAATTCTAAGCGAAGTGGGAAACTTTAATATTCCTCCCTCTTCCAGAGAAAGGCAACTGGACAGTGCGCTCAAACTACAGTGGCATCAGTTCAATTATGGTGGCTGCCAAATCATCATCCATACTTTTATTGAGCCGCTTCACAGCGGTGCACGAGGCGCGTACATGCCTCAATCAGGGAAGTTTCCTCCGTCGTAGATGGTGCGTGGATCAATTGTTCCTCCTCCATAGATTAGTAGAACAGCAATAAGAGGTTTCAGCAACCGACTGCAGCCTGTATTATGGATATTCAGACGGCCTTAAACTCAGTCCACTGATAATCTTTTTGGACTATACTACAAGTGAACGGAATGCCCCAGAAGCCTGTCAGTCTCATGAGATCTTACGACTCAGAGTTGTTCAAGACAACGCATCCATGAAGAAGAATCCAATAATGTTTCCCTCTACTCCGGTGTCATGTAAGATTGCCTGTAGTAACCAGTGCTATTCAACTACACCATTCGTTGGATAACGTGTCATGTGCTTACCGATTGCCCTGGTAGTCATTTGTGTACCGGAGCTTTACTCGCAGATTTGAAATTAACAGACGGTATCGTCATCCTTGGAGATAACCCTATCGCCCTAAAGACGGTTCTGAATCACATAGAATCCTTCGTAAAATTCATGGCACGAGAGCTTAACAGCTGGAAGACAGAGATCCTGCCAACCTGTGGTGTACAGACTATTCTACCGATCTACATGAAAGGCAAAAAGCGAGCAAGTCCTGCCTTTCAAATATCTGGGCTCCACGACACTCTCAAACGGTCAAACAAAAAACGAAGTCAAGGTGGGCATTGATAATGCAGAATTGCCTTTCTCCAGCTTCGCAATGCATTCTGGGTGAGCAACAAAATTAGTGTTCAGACGAAAGTCAGCGTCTTCCTCCCACCTATCCGTTTGATACTGCCCTATGGCTGCAAAAATTTGGTCAATATACTTCGACGACATCAGAAAACTGGAAGGGCTTGACCAGTAGAATCTGCTGGGGATCCTGATATTAGCTTGAAAGGACAGGCGATCAAATGACACAATGAGACAACGAAGCTGTTGTATCGAAAAGCTATCAGCGCTCCTTCAACACCGACGATTGTATTGGTTTGGGCATTTCCTTCGACGTCCAGAAGCAGAAACCTCAAAACAGTTTCTTTCTCCTGATCCATGTCCAGAACGGTGCTGCTGGCTTGGAGGACCGCTGAAAACATGGGTTAGTACTGTCAAATCGGACGATGAGGGGTTAAGACTCCAGTATGTTTACGGCTTTTGCTAATAGAAGAAAAAGTGGATTTCTCTGCGCTCAAATTTTGCTTCTGATCCTCGCTCAAGAGCAGGTTCCATTCGGGATGTCCATGAAACTTATTCCTCACCTCGTACGGGATAGCCTCATGAAGGTAAAGGTATACTGATGCTCGAATATGAACAGTTGTATATTGTCTATACCAATGAAGTAAAACAACAGAAAACAAACGAGCGACTTGGTGTCTGTACTGCGACCACCCACTGGTATTAGAAGGGCTAATCTGCTCCAAAACCACTCCTTTTTACTGTTAAAAAGCAAATCATCCCATATAAGATGCCAGGAAACAGCAGTTAAAATATTATACTACGAGCTTTGGTCCAAAACGGTTTCCATAGCCGAGTCCTCTGAGTGGCTCTTTCAGTTACAAACCCGATTGTTGGTTGCGTCTGTTTTGGTTGACGCAAGTATCGACGACGGATTCGTTGATTCCTTCCGTTTTGTCAAGAAATGAGTAAGCGATCAATCCAATTCGTGAACTAAAGCTTTACAGTCGATTATTGGTAAACAATGGAAGGCTATCTACTAACGGAATTGAGACCACTGTCGACCAGGTGGCGGTGAGATCATTCATAATGTCCTTTTCTTGAGATAATCGAAGGAAGAAGAGTAGTTAGGTTCACGCTCTTGGTGATAAGTTTATGGAGATAAAGATGGTCACTGAAATGAAAGCCGGGAGGTGACACTATGAAGTTTATTGCATTGGGAAAGAAACACTGTTTCTCAAAATAAAAAGGGGGGTAAACGACATTTTCAAAGATTATCGGTTACACCTAAGTAACACACAATAAAGAAGAGAGTCTACCATATATATATATATATATATATATATATATATATATATATAAATGGATAGATTGGTAGATGGGTAGATGAGTAGATAGATAGACAGAAAGATAGATAGATAGATAGATAGATAGATAGATAGATAGATAGATAGATAGATAGATAGATAGATAGATAGATAGATAGATAGATAGATAGATAGATAGATAGATAGATAGATAGATAGATAGATAGATAGATAGATAGATAGATAGATAGATTGATTGATTGATTGATTGATTGATTGATTGATTGATTGATTGATTGATTGATTGATTGATTGATTGATTGATTGATTGATTGATTGATTGATTGATTGATTGATTGATTGATTGATTGATTGATTGATTGATTGATTGATTGATTGATTGATTGATTGATTGATTGATAGTTAGATAGGTAGATAGATAGATAGATAGATAGATAGATAGATAGATAGATAGATAGATAGATAGATAGATAGATAGATAGATAGATAGATAGATAGATAGATAGATAGATAGATAGATAGATAGATAGATAGATAGATAGATAGATAGATAGATAGATAGATAGATAGATAGATAGATAGATAGATAGATAGATAGATAGATAGATAGATAGATAGATAGATAGATAGATAGATAGATAGATAGATAGATAGATAGATAGATAGATAGATAGATAGATAGATAGATAGATAGATAGATAGATAGATAGATAGATAGATAGATAGATAGATAGATAGATAGATAGATAGATAGATAGATAGATAGATAGATAGATAGATAGATAGATAGATAGATAGATAGATAGATAGATAGATAGATAGATAGATAGATAGATAGATAGATAGATAGATAGATAGATAGATAGATAGATAGATAGATAGATAGATAGATAGATAGATAGATAGATAGATAGATAACATGACCTTTTTCTTCTGTTTTTGTTTTCTGACTATTATTCTCCGGCCGTTTCAGGCTGATACGTGTTCAACGTTTTAAAAAACTCCTTTCTCTCACTTGGATCGGTGAAGGCTGATGATAATTTCTCATTGGCGTTTTATCAAAATCCTTGATCCAAAAACCGCACCGGTCCTCTTTTACCAGTTCACAGTATGGAGGGAATAAGTAAGTTTGTTGCTCGTAGTTTGAATGTGGTAATTTTGTAAGGCCGGAAGAAGCAATCACGAATACTCACGCAATAAATACGTTGAAACCATGATTATTGAAATAAATTTATTGCTCTTATTGAGAGGTAGATTTAAATAACGTGATATCCTATTACGAAATCAGTAGGGGCCATCCTGGAGGTTCAGTGAAGCTTACTTCCTCCACGCGTAAAGTATCGGGAAGAGAAAAAAGAATTAGGTAACCCATATAATTCATCTTAAGTTCCTAATGCTCCTTCGTTCATTCATAATTTGATGAGAATAGCCAATAAATCGTTAAACAGGTAGGTTTCAGTAAGTTGGCAAAATAGGTTTCGTAAACCCCGCCGACAAACTTGATTACTTTTTAAGTGGGCGTCGTCGATTTTTCCAGTCCAGTGAGTGGATGTAATTTTTGTTCACAACTCAACCTAACACCAAAACCCCAACGGACCATATACAAACTGGAAATGCTACCTGGAAGCATAATATGAGAGAACAATTTTGTCAGGTTTATCCATTAAATAATTACTCATAGAAGGATGAATGCAAATCAGTGATCTGCAGTGAATTACTCTTTATTCCTACGTTTAGGGTCAAGTATAAAAATTCAAAGAAAGCTGTAATTACCAGCAACATTTTTCTGAATGATACGTGAATCATTAAAAGATCATAAATCGAAAGTTTTCTTCTATTTGACGGAACAAAAAACCAACAAAATTCATCCAGTTTAGTTCTCCAGGAGTTATCAAGGAGTGACTTGGAATCACTTTTATCACTTCTATCGTTCTACCCTATCCCGAAAACAAAAAGAAAAATGATATACCAAAGCTAGGCTCACAAGACAGCGTTTTCGTTCACAGCCAGACATGTAAGGACAACCTCAGGATGTCAATCACGAAGAACATAAGTAAGGTACCTTGTAAAATGCATATAGTAAACTTTGAAAGATAAGCAGCCAGTTAACCTAAGTCGACCGACCCAAAGAACCAGCTAAAACCTTTTTCGAAATCTTCAATATGAGGAATTTGGTAAGGAATGCGGTTATAATACAAACATTTTCCTTAGCTAGTCAGTCTATGCCTTAACTTCCCACCATAGAATCCGCAATTGCGACTTACTACTGGTACGTTTAAATTCATACATGGAAAGCTAATGTATTCATAATATCTGATTCCTATCTTGGCCTCCATACTTAATATAACCCGATCCTGTGATTATTCATTGGCTGAGATTCATAGATATACTGATTTGAGCAGTTACGGTATTTGGCTAAGAATACCGAGCAAGGCTCTGTCGCTCATTAGCTGTTGACTTGGTTTGTAAAACTTACGGTAGCAGTCACAGACTATGTGGTATACAACAGAAACTCATCAGCTTTCCCTTGAGTTGTCAAGATTTTATTACCAAAAATGTCACCATGTTCATCAACCTTATATGTAAGTTGTTGATTCGTAAATAATAGTGCCGTGAAATATATCTTGGTTTTGAGTTTTTGGACCTGAAGACAGATACATTTTCCATTTTAAAAGATTCGAGGTCACTGTGCCAACAAAACATTCAGAGAAAGAATAGGGTAGAACGAGAAGATACAATATCAGTAACACAGAGTTGTCGGTGGAAAATTTTAAGCCGATGTTTCGACTACCGTGGGTAAGCTTTCTCAAGGCAGTTTTACGATCAAATGACTCTGAGGAATCAGTTACCAGTCAAGTGTGTGTGTGTGTGTGTGTGTGTGTGTGTGTGTGTGCGTGTGTCAGATCGTTCGTCGATTAGATCGATTGGGCTATAGTCACACAGGTTTCCATTATGCGAGCCCGCGGTGACGAGGTCAAGTGTCGATGTGACTTTTGGGCTGCTTATGTCTCAGTGATGTCAGTGTGGTCCAAATTCCGAGAATCTCTGTCCCGTCATTTCGGTTGGCGCACGCAGGGTGGGTGCTAATTGCCAGAGCATCGGCATACATGCACTCAGTGTGTTTTCAGTCCATGTTGGAGGATTTTTGTGTTTTCGTAGTTTATACATTGCCCCTCAGCTGTGGCATGAACAGTGATCGTTGAATTCCGCTCTAGTTTCGCCAAGGCTGTCGTGTTGGAGGGCTTGTATTTCTCTCTTCTTGTGTTCAATTATTCTAATTTTAATTAATTTGACGATCGAGACATAAGATGCCGACAGAGTAATAAGTGTTCTAGACTGTTGTCTGAGGATGAATGACTCTCAAAAATTCACCATCGATATTCATCAAAAACCAACACACTAGAATAAATATTTACATTTCGATTCAGCTAGCCCTCATTGTGTAAAACGAAGGCTTATCTCATCGTTTGCCAACAGATTTGAGAAATTCTGTAATGAGAATACCACTCGTGGAGAAGGATTGAGACTTTTAAGCAAAATCCTTCTCGACCATCACTACCAGACACATCTAGTAAGAAAACCAATTGAGGAGAAAAAATAAACCAACGACACAAGCTGCTGGAGGTAAAGACCTTCTGGCTTCCGTCGGCATTCCATACAGATAAGGTACTTCTGAGGCAATCCAAAAGGTTCGCAGCTATTATAATATCCAGACATTCTTTCAGATTGGCAACACTCTGATTCGCCTCCTCACCAAAGTTAGGGAATCACTCAACTTCCAGGACCAGAACAATGGCATTCACAAAATCAGTTGCAAGGAATGGCCAGCTGAATAGGTTGGACACACATTCAGACAACTTATGACTATAATAATTGAACACAAGAAGAGAGAAATACAAGCCCTCCAACACGACAGCCTTGGCGAAACTAGAGCGGAATTCAACGATCACTGTTCATGCCACAGCTGAGGGGCAATGTATAAACTACGAAAACACAAAAATCCTCCAACATGGACTGAAAACACACTGAGTGCATGTATGCCGATGCTCTGGCAATTAGCACCCACCCTGCGTGCGCCAACCGAAATGACGGGACAGAGATTCTCGGAATTTGGACCACACTGACATCACTGAGACATAAGCAGCCCAAAAGTCACATCGACACTTGACCTCGTCACCGCGGGCTCGCATAATGGAAACCTGTGTGACTATAGCCCAATCGATCTAATCGACGAACGATCTGACACACGGACACACACACACACACACCCTTGACTGGTAACTGATTCCTCAGAGTCATTTGATCGTAAAACTGCCTTGAGAAAGCTTACCCACGGTAGTCGAAACATCGGCTTAAAATTTTCCACCGACAACTCTGTGTTACTGGCATATCTTCTCGTTTTACACGTCACATGGAGCTTCGTTTTTCGATGCATTCCGAACGTCTTTCGACCGTCAAATACTGAACAATACAGATCGCTTGCATTTTCAAAGCTTTCCACAATTTACCGTGAATATAACTATTTCAGCCTCACACGCTAGTAAATTTCGGTTAAAAATAATACCTGTTGCAACTCTGGCATAACCCTTTGTTCGATGTCGCTGGACATTTGTCTTCGGGGAGGTTACTATCCTTTACTGTTATGCATAGCATGGGCCAATTCACGTCACATTTTAATACACATGCCTAGTGCTATTATCATGAGCTGGACAAAAATGTGGTGTCCAATTTGCGATTTCAAAGCTAGTCAATTGAACGATTGTCTACATAAAGAACGGTTCACTTAATATAAACTTATTCTTGACAACCTGTGAAAGTCTAAAGCCAGAATAATTCACCGCACTTCTAGTTGGCTACCTAAAATAAAATAAAGATAACAAACGAACAAAATATCTATCGGTAATTCACAAATAAATTGTAATTTTCTTAGGACCATAGAAATCATCAAAGGAAAATTCTTCAAATGATTTCACGGGTCAATGGGAGAACATTCAAAAACAAAGTGGTGTATTACTTGATATTCCAAACTGGATGTGCATGTCGTCACCATAGAAATGGCAGATGAGTTCCTGCTAAACAAATGATAGGAGATGACCCATCTCAACCGGCTTCATCTTTCTTTTTCTTTCAAGTTAACTGCCTGATTTGGCACATTTCGGTGATCGAAATCTAAGAAAGTTTTTATTGATCTGACTTGACTTGCCATTATTAAACAACACATGAGTTCCCCTTGATCGTGATCGCTTTCATTTATCCATTTCGGGCTAGGCTAAGCTCTTAGAAGGCTAGTTACTTATGTCTGGTTGATCTCATCCTTGTTCTCTTTCGTAAGAGAAATAAGCTTCGAGCATGAGGACTGATAACACCTTGAAAATGAGGCTTATTGAGCAGTTTGGTATAGGTCCATAAATCAATACTCCAAAGTTCAATCACCTCAACTTTACCGAACCAGTAAAGCGGCATATTTGTGAATCTTACTTATTGTGTCGCGTTATCAGACCTTTGTAAGCTCCAGGCTTACACTTCAGCAATAACCGAGTTCACTGACTACGGGTGCAATGCATGTATTTGTCTGGAAAACAACATCATTCGGAATAAGAACTGCGCACGACTCGGCATAGACCAGATATTTATTTGTCAGTGCATGACCGAGGTACGGCCCGGAGGATAAATATATGCATGTATTTTCGTAAACTGATATACAGTTCGAGTTCGCGAATAAAAGAGTGAACGCAAATAGTGCATTTCCCATTTTACTTGCTACACTTTTTAGCTGGGCACCTTATTGAGAATGAACAGAAACTCTGTTGAGCTCAAATTTCCTGGTCATCTATGAGCCAGTTTTTATCTAGTTAGAAATATCGGCTCCATCATCTACCGACCCAGTTAGTTATTAATTTTCCCTTCCTAATATTTTCTGCCATTTCAGATAATTGCCATGGTATTTCGTCGTGGTTTTCGTCGTTTCTTGAAAACGGTTTTGTAATAATTATTCACTTGTGTCGTGATTTGTTTATTTATTCTGGGCTGATGGTATTCAGCATGATCGCGTGCGATAGTTCAAAGATGTAAATGACAGTTTCTAGAGATTCAGATAACATGACGCTTAAAACAAAATAGGGATTGTGTGATGAACATCTTCAATGAGTCATGGCATAAATTGACTGGTAACATGTTACTTGACTTATGGTTCATAAACTTAACTCCCATATACTTCAGTAAATCGAATGGAACCAGATTAGGGTTGTTTTTTACTTAATATATATTGCAAAAGTTATTTCCAGCTATCGTCTGCAAATGGACATTGCTACTGTCCTCACACAAAATAAAAAGGAAAGTTTTCGATCTCAGACGAGCACACAATGTCATGCATGGCACAGAAGATTCAGTTAGTTTGTGAAAAGACGACGTCTTTATTTGTGCGCCGAAGGTAAAAATCAGAGGGTTAAACAGACTACGAAGTGACAGGGTAGCCACGTCATGTATTTTGATCTTTGTAAAGAAATTGTTACTTTCCATTTGGGCTTTCTACGCAAGAGCATCATTTTTGTGGGTCAATTTCTATGCGTGCAACCAACTATCACTACCTAAAGCCAGAGCGCTGTATCATGTACTGCTGGCATTGGACAAACTGTCGACATCCACCTCCGATAAACTGGTGTTTAGGTGTTCAGCTCACAAACGTTCAGCCGGCTTTGGAATATCAATGAGAGGCTTGATGGATTTGCACTATTTAAAACTCTTCGCAAGGGCAAGAGAGTTGCCTAGTGCTTCAATGATCAGGGTCAGCGAAATGGACAATTTTCGACTTCAGCATTGAAAGATATTTCGCTAGAAACATGGGGGCAGCTAACAATATCCGCTTTCATTCTTTGTACGTCCGGTGGACCAAAGCTATTACAGAATCACTTTCGTGTTCGGTTAAATCTTGGAGGTGACGTAGCGACGAAAAGTGATAAGAACCGGTTCGAGTGATATTTCAACACATGGTTTTATTTTCACCGCAATTTTGTTCATCTAAATCTTGAATACTCCATAGTTTGAAACCACGACTGGTACTCGTTGAAGGAAGAGCAAAGGGAATAGTAGTGTACGCATATGACTGTCGCTTTGGCTGCACCTGAACTGACTGGACCGAAGTATTTGTAGAATATTGGAAAGTAGCTCTGAATGAACCTTATAGAGAAACTTTCCTCCATGAAGCTTCTCCTTACCAAAGGCAACCTGAGTGGTTTACTTGTAGCACATATACAAGACTCAACAAGGGTGATAGCTCAAATCCCACTAGACAATCTCTACTTATGGGTTCACTTCGGGGTGTTAAGCATCTCAATGTATATAGTTTACGGACGGACTGGTGTCGGATCGTTCTGAGTATGAAACTAAGCGTGCTATACTAGACTGCATAGTACTCAGTTCTCTTTTCCGTGCCATTCATTGAGCGGTCTAGAGCATTTCAACGGTATCCGATTAGGCGCTCAATTGAGCTCTCGGTTCTTCTGTTTATACGCAGTTTCTGAGACTAATAGTGACTCTTATCCTTTTTGGGTGAAATGGCTTCATCGATTGAGTTCTACGCACATACTATTTTTTCTGTTTATTTCAGTGTTCAATTTAGACGCTTGAACTAGGCAAGAATGCAAATAAGGTGTCATTTGTCAATCAGCCGAACAGAGGTTTTTCGACGGCTATGAATTCCCAATCCAAATAATGGCCTTGCTTTCTCTCTTCCCACTTTGCGTTCAAAACGTTGGATCCATAGACAACCACTGACGCGGATCAAATCGGCACTATCTTTTCCCTTCATACATGTCCATTCTGACCTCGTTCATACCCACACGCGGTTTTGCCTACTTCTGGCAGGTTGAAAAACTAGCGTCAGAGTTATTCGTACCTCTCAGCTGCTAAAAACTATCACCATTGACCTATTTACCAGGGAACATTACCTATCACTCTGTGGACGCAGTCGGCTGTCTAAAATCCTGGTTAACTTTCAGCTCTCACTAAGGAGCCTTAACCTCCTGCTGCAGCAAACATTAGGAGTATGCACACATAAACAATGGATAACAGCATCCTCAGCTGCACTGTCTGACACTCGTAAATCGACCCCTTCCGATGTGTAACACGCTGGTGAAAAGGAATTCCCTAGAAACCAACTGATTTGGAGCTTACCATATGACCTTGAGCAGCTGATTGTTAAGTGAAATGCTACGGGGGAAGCTGTGGCTCTCGGAAACAGCTACAGCCTTTGTCTGATACAGTATAATCAAATTATGGTGTTAGAAAACTGATCATGAAAATAAACAGCTCACTTAATACTACCGAAGAACATCACCTGGAATGTCATGCAGGTTATTTAGAGAACAGTTAACTGCCTTCATCTACCGGTACTGTCGGTCTTGATGCATCCGAAAATTCAGCCAGGATATGTTTCGAGGTTCTTGAGCTAACTGGGACAAGTCAGTCCACCGGGAAATGATAATACTTTGTTTAAAGTTACCTGTTATTTATGTCGGTTATTTGCTCCGTTATCGGTGTTTGGATGTGTGTCAAGGTAAAGCACTATGAGCAAAGTAAGCTAAAATTACTAAGTGATGGGAATAAAATTAAATTGCTTACATGAACTCATAAAGTATCCAAGGTTATACGTAGATAGGAATACTATCTAGATATTCTGGCGGAAGCCATTTTTCGGCCAATATGGTTTTCATGGGTGTGACTGTATAATAAAATTAAGAAAAATTCTTTCATACTCATGAGATTTCATGTTATACGCCGTTAAAAGAAAGCTTCTTAATGGTGACTGTTAAGCATAATGAAAAACGAAATTCCAGTTCGGATCAATATCGGCCTTGTAGTCAATGTCATTTGAGTGCTCTTCACTAATCACTCATTTAGTCATCACAATAGCGATGAAAACTTCCAGTGAAACTAAATTTTTCCGGCACTTACCTAGATGGGACCAAAATAGAATCGCAGAAGCCTATAACTGTGGTTCGTATTTTACCGTATATTGTTGTGTTTAAGCGTCAATTTAAGCAACAATCATAGGATGAATCTCAGAAATACTAACCCAAGTAGATATTTAAGAGGTAGACACCGTATCAAATCGAATAAATGGCACTGTTTTTTGTGCATTAGGATCAAAAGCGGTGCCGTAAGTCCATGTTCCCAATCCAGAGCGAGAATATTCCCAAGCACTCGTACTCCCTGTTGGGTATAAGTTACCGGCAATTTCCAATGCAGGTAGTACCAGTTGATACGAAGGCTGCAAGGCAAGTTGTAAGGCGACCCAAGAACTGGCTATTGTAGTCAGAGTTGGTGCATAAAATGAAGGACTATTTCGTCACCAACAGGATGGACTCTATGCCGACGAGACAGATAAAATCAGGAAGAATAAAAGTAAACCAACTGTCTAGTATCATGTACGAACGTTGTGTTCAGAATAATGCTTAGGTTAGTTCAATGTATAAAATCTTTTTCCCATTTTCCTTCAGAGGCTTATATTTTGTCACAGTTACAGTCGTCTGCATTTTAAGCATAGTTATCCACAGCGTACAAATGGACCACAACGGTTAGTGTCTAAAAACCGCGGCTTCACTTGCTTTTTATGGTAAATGTAAAATTGTATAGTCATGCTTTAACGCTCTAATGTATGAGAAATGAACGTATTTATCTGACACCCGCATCCATAATTTTCGACAGTACCTGTACAAGTACAATGAATAGCTCAATGGTCACGAATTCAGACATATATATTGACACTCAGCCGGAGGCCGAGGCTTTCCATAAAATGAGCCACCTTAATGAGAAACTGGTGCGCAAACTGGAACACCTGCTTTTGCTTTTCAATACTAAACTGACGAACTCTGGAACTAAAAAGCCTAAATAAGTCATTAAGAATAGAGACTAACCAACACGATGATAATCGATTAACCTGATGACATATATTTGTATTTCACGGTTTTATGGGCACGACATGAGACAATTCCAGCCATTGCATACAAAATCAGCTTAGAAAAAATGTAGATGATTTCCCAAATGATAAACATTTGAGCAAAAACAAATGAAGTTTTTTTTTTTGGGAAAGGACTGCAATAAGTTATAGAGTAAAAGAAAACCAAGCTAATTAGAAGGTTTTGTAATTACCTCGACTTTCATCTCTACCCTATTGGTCAGCATCGGAACCAGATAAGGTTTGAAGGAGTTTGTGATGAATCTGAAATGTCAAACTTGTGAATGAATGTGAATAACAAAAGGATGAGCCTATCTGTTACGGATTTTTTGGATCCCGGAGTAATACGTGGGTTCGAATTTAAAAAAAAGTCAACGCTAATCAATAAACTTAGACAAAAGAGTCTCGAAGGGCTTGGATGAAACTGGGCTTATGAATACCATGACAAGATTCACAGAAGGCTGGGGTGAACAGCAAGGAACGTTGAATCAAGAGAGAAAGAACACGTTGAGGTACGAACAGATGAGTAACTGACTGCGGTATCCGAAGACTTCCGAGTTCCCGAGTTCCACAAACCCAAAATCTTTGTTTTGCCCCCGCATCCACAAATCTCAAAATAACCTAACGTATTAAAAGTGTGAAAACATCTCTTAGAAACCATCTTATTCAACGTACAACAAAACGAAGATTAGACAAATTTGCTGCTCACTGGTTACATCTAGGTCGAAAGTAAACACTCACAAAATAATTTTATGCTGTTTTATCATATCTGATGCTGTGCAACTTTCATCTCACAAGGCACAGTTTCTTCAAAATCAGTCATCTTCATAGAAATTCCGAATGACCAGCTTATTCTCATAGACCAGTCCCTTCAAAAGTGTAGATTAAAACGGTTTTGAATTGTTTTTACGATCACAATCATCGTGATAACTGTTGTAAGAAATATGACCTTTTCTAAATGATTGAAATACTCCTAATGAGCTAAGTCAGAGTGAAAACGTTTCAGAAACCAGGTACCAATTTATCGTGTCAAACTTTAAATTTGTAATTTAGAGTTGATCAAATCCAACCTTCTTAGACATTGTGGAGTGATGGATGCAGTGAAATGAACTAACTGGTGGCAACACTGTAACCCTGTTACAAGACTGCCCACTTTTGTGTAATTAATTTCGTTACAAGGAATTAGCTTTATTGGACGCATTCTAACTAAAGGTACCGGTTATTTCTCTTGAAAGATCAACTACTTCCATCGAAAGCAATAAGTGAACTCACAACATCACCTTCGAAGATAAAAGGCTCTGTAACTCCTTTACTTTTATATCAATTCTAAGCTGATCGCTACACAGTTGATAAAGAGGGACTTTGGTCACCGTACTGGATGTGTTTGACATGTTTCAGGTTGCTTTTACCAAAGGTTCATTTGTGTAGGCAGAAGAGGGCATTTGTTTTTTTTTAGAATTGTGTAAGTTTGTGCTTCACTAAGGCATAGAACAACGCATTAGTAAAAGACATTGTAAACAAATTCCGTTAAACTTTTTCTTCGAGTTATCTGAATAGAATTTTGATTTGTGGGGATAATATTTGGAAGTCAATTACCTATGTACAATCTTCATCAGTGTTTGGCTTTCCACGGAGGAATAAAAAATTATATCCATGGGCCAGTATGCATCACGTTGACTAAAGACTATCACCTCATTTTGTGGCTTGTAGAATATCAATAGAAAAAACTGTAGAGAATTTATTTTCAACCTGGTGTAGTATGTGGTTTGAAAGTGCTTCTTGATGGTTACTTTGAAACCTGCCGAAAAAGAGAAATTCAAGTTTGTATCGGTGGCAGTGTTAACCTCAAGGTTATTTGGGTGCGCTTCGGTAATCTCTTCCATTGTTATCGCGAGAGAGACGAAAGATACATCACAACTAATTTTTTTCGGTACCCTAATAAAAAGAACCAAAGTAGATTAGGAAAGATCCATAGGTGGTGGGTGAAGAGAATAAAAGCCCCGGTCACCGAATGGATCACAGGAACAATCAAAAAAATGCACTTTTTAGCGCTGAGAGGCCAAAATGTAGAGTTAGTAAGACGATTTTACGCACCTTACACTCAAAAATGGAAGAGTAAATCTCTAAAATAATCCAGCCTCAGATTATCTTCAGGCGTCTTAATCCAGGCTGGACATAAGATAATGTCAATTTCAAATACCATCATTATCACCCGATAAGAAGAGTCCATCGAAAGCCCAAAAAAGGACAGCGTCAGTTGGTTTCGTCTGGAGATTCAAAACACGAGGCCTGTGATTTTGGGGATGAGTTTATTTATCATGAGTGCTTAATACGTCATGAGTCGTGGAAGGCTCAGAAAAATGTCAGTGGACGTGAGAATTTCCTCCCGAAACATTATCTCGCCGGACTCTGATATAGCACACCAACCAACACTGTTCATTTGGAATGGAATGAAATAAGTTTAACTTTACCGGTAGAACTTAGTTGAGTTCACCTGAGAGAGTGGGAAGTTTTCCCAATAGTGACAAAAAGCCTCCCCAAATTATACGAAAAGAAGTTAACTGCAAAACTGGTGGTTTTTCAGGATAATGCTTCCTGCTATTTTACGAAAGGCTTATAAACATGTCCATAAAAGACGATATGTCTTGTCATTTTTCACTGTAAGTCATATAAATTTGTAAGCAGCCTGAAGGTCCTGTTCATACAGTCAACCCCTAAAGGCGTTTATTCAAGTGTAGTTGTTGAACTTTCTCCGTTCAAAAGAGAAAAGTCAAAGAGCTACCTACACACTGTCCATTGGAGCCTAAAGAGCAAATGATGATGAAGCATCAGATGAAAATTATTTCGCCAACGAAGTGGAGATTTCTGTGCCTATCAAACTGAAAAATTCGGAAGAATAAAGGTAGTTAAAATGAATAATATTGTGCATACCTCCTCTGTTCTTAATAACATTGGGTTAATTCAAAGTAAAAAATCTTGTTTTGTATTTTTCCGGAAGGTTCATATTGCGTCGTAGCAGCGGCCGACCGGTGGTGACAAGAATAGGGCTTTGTCTGCATTTCAAGCGTGTTTGATCACCACATGCAACAAATCACCAGATTCATGGTCCTAAAAGCTCTCTACTATTTGCTTGTTATAGTTTATATAAACTATACAGTCGGGTGGTTATGTAGTCATGTACCAGAACAAAACTTGCTTGACGGGTGCCCGTATACATCAGATTCGACTATATCTGTGTGAGAACTAATCTCTGCAAAGTTTATGTGACGACGCTGTGAAAGTTATAATGTTACCAAAATGGCTTTGGTGGTAGATGTAATTCGGTAAAGTTTCGTTGACGGTATATGTCCTTTCCCTAATCAGAAATGTTTGTGAATAGCAGCCTGTTTGTTAGTTTTTTGTCACCCAATCTGTGGCATGATATTTCAACGTATTCCACATATTCCTGTATCCCTTACTTCTGCCGGCGTGGCTCAATGAAGACTAATAGATTGATGTTTGTAATGAGAAATCTTGACAACCACGTCGTCCACTAGGGCTATCTGACTTAACCACAAGTTGGTCGCTGTTAATTCCAGTTTAGTGAACTGAAGTCAAGTAGACCACACAAACATGTCCGAAATTCTCCCAAGTTAAGTGGACTGAAACCTAAAGGCAACCACCCGGAATTTCCTTAATCACGGGAGCACAGGAATTACGTCCAAGATTGAGCTGAGCGCAGATAACTGCATATTATCCGCAGGTACAGTGAGCATCATACCGGTCTGTTTACTTCACTGATATTGTTTTAAGTAATTTGGCATTTATTCACTATATATGGTTATTAGTTTAATCATGGTGTGACAAAGATTAGACAAAATACAATTGCCAAATTTAAAGAGTAGTCGGGTTGGTGATGTCGAATAATACATCAACACTGGTAGGTTAAGAGCTTTTAATTTATCAGTCCATAGCGTAGAAAAATGGTTTGAAATCCGGACCAGTGCACTTGGTCATTATTGGCGTATTAAGTTTCCAATATGGGGCCCAAGAAATCCATGCAATCGATAATGACCTTCAGAACGATATGACTGATTGTACAGGATTTCGATTCCGTAACTGAGTGACTCGCAGATAAACAAACCCTAAGACCCAAAAGAGAGAGAATACCGGCTCGTTTTACTACATATACTAGAGGACAGATTTTCAAACATGCATCAAATTGTGCACAAACCGACCGCAGAATCAATACTGTCAAGAAATTCTTCAAGGGCCCCAAGCAACAATAGACAGAAAAAGTTTAAGGCAGCAAAGCAGGAACGAGTCCAGTGGCTTAAAAAAGTCATTATTTATTGGGGCCTGCTGGCCATTCGACGGACAGAAGAGAGATAAAGATTCGGGGGAATACACACTTTCGAGATTCTCTTAATTTAAGTTAGGACCTGCTCCCGTATAGAGTCTATAGCCCCTGGTCCTCGGTTCATGACACGTTAACGAATTTGCTCGACAGCGCGCAAATAAAGCAGAACTCAAAATACTGGAGCGGGAAAACGTGTGCATTGGAAGAACACAACGACGTGCAGACGGTGTACACAAGCGGAGCAAGTGGGGCCACCAAATTCGGTAATTGTTCAAATAAACAAATTTGTTAGTCTTTTAGTCGTGTGTCGTATCGGTAGCACAACAGTGTTTTTGTGTGCCTGAGTGAATCCTTACTCTACTCGCTGGTTGGTCAGACCCGTTGACGGAGGTTGGCATGCTCGCCTTTCTGTTTGTATGATTCCCTTGAACGCGAGTTCCTTTCTCGTCTGGTACTGTTTTGCTCTTTACGCTAGCCAGTTTGGTGACTTGTTTTCTTCGGCCAGTTGGACCTAGTACACGTCATCCTTTCTGAAAGGTAAGGAAGATGAGTAAACGGTGATTCCCCTGAGAACATCAATTTCTGAGGTCTGTATAATATATCGATTAGATCGACTATTGACTTATAACACCGCAAAATAAAACTCGGCTAGTGGATTTTGTTTCTGAGGGTTGCGCATCACTCCGAGGTGGCCTAGATACACGATGAGTTGACTGTTATTAAAAAATAAGACTGTACTTATTCTACCGTCAAGTAAAAGACACCCAAGTACCCAAAGTCAACTCTTGCAATTTTCAAATGACTCCACAAGGATTCTCCTTAGCCTTATTGGTGGAAACAAAATTCCGGCATCAGCCGTGGCATATTCGTCTTGAAAAATTAATGGCACCTTTGAGTTAGTGCCTGTCGTCTTGGCAGAACCCGTAACATGCAATAGAAACTTCCGTATAGAAAACAACCTCCGTCACCCAAATTTTCTGTCCCGCAGCTACAGCCAGCTTATTTTGTAAAATCCAACACTCCAGCCAGTCAGATTTACACACGAGACCTCATACCCTGTTCAGCGTAACTTTGGTACCTCCGTCTCTCATTACGGGTGTCACATTGGCGTCTACTCTCAGTAAGCTTCAAGGTAAAGCTGATGAATTGCAGTCGGTGGCCTCCACCTGAGAAGCAGTCGCCTCTTTTGCACTCAAATTCCAGAAATATTAGGTTCATTTTCCGTTTGATACGGCAATCGTGAAACTCAATGACAACCAGCTTGGGCCTTTTACTCTTCTCGTGGTGTTGTTACCCCATAAGTTGTATAGTTTCTTTTTGTGATCTGTCGAACAGCCAGTAAAACCTCCTCCTGATAGCACAGACCTTCTTTGAAGGGCCTGAATACGCCAGATTTTTTTCATATTTCCCAGCTTGAATATGGCTTTCAATCACAACGAGACTGCATCTTGGTGTGGTGTGATGGCTTGCGTGCTTCCATGACCCAAAGAACTATGCAGGATAAATTCCTTGGGCCGGAGATGCAATCACGCCTGACAGTTCATTTGGTAGAGGCCGGACGAAGTCCAGTCTCCGAACCAGTAGACGGGCCACATCTGATTCTGTTCACTATGCCTTTGAAGAGGACACTTTAGCGAATAGACACGGAGAGAAACAGTTTACCAGTCTAAAAACATGCACTAGATGGACACAGGATTGTAGTACATGGGGTTTCTCTCGACGGTGGCAGAAGTGATGGCACTTCATTAGAAAGCTATCGCCCGCCTAAGATGGGTAGCCCCCAACCCAAAGGATGCTGCCCCGTCCACGTTCCGCTTGCTCCATTGGGTGCATGGGGCTAAGGACTGAACCCGAAAGGCAAATCGATAACGAAGTACCAGCGAAGACAAGACAGAACGCATGCAGCAATCAGGTCTCTCGTGACAGAACAGAAGTTCCTTCATGGATTCTTCGTTCACGTCCCCGTGCTGGGTTAATTCATCGTTGTCTTGTGGGTCAAACTTTTGAGTCCAAGGCTCCGATTAGAGTTCTCGAAGAAAAACCCCTTTTTTGGGGTGGGCACCCGCGAAGTACGACTAGCCTTAGAACCTCTTTTCTGTAAAAATTATCTCACTTATTCTGAGACCGATGCAAAAGCCACGGGTAATTGCAGCTCTGGCTACATTGGTATTTCGGGAGTCGGGTATAAATCGAATGCACTCCTGAGCCTAAATGTTCACTTCAGTTGGTTGCTTTCATCCTCCGCACACTAGGTCAGATAGAGCGAAAGGCTGCTCTCGCTGAAATTCTTGACATTTTAAAAATAGATATATGCTGTGTCTCCGAAACTCGCATACAAGACCCCACTTCTGTGATCACTCTTCGCACCTCAGATACAACCTCATTCTCCCGCTTCGCTCTTCGCATGTCGGGTGATTCGGTGTCTAGCGCTGGCGGTCAGGTTGGTGTTTGAATTGCTGTGAGCATGAGAGCGGAGCGTGCACGGCTAGACTGGATTCTAGTCAGCAGTCTTTTGTGTGCAGTTTAGTTGGATGGTTCTGCTCGTGTCAATAACACACTGAAGCTTCGATGCTTCTATGTCGTGCTTGGGTTTGCGCTCACTTGCCACAGTTCCTATGAAACCATGGACGAATTCTACCAGGATTTGTCTCAACTGCTTCGAAGCCTGCGTTCAACGGAGGTGGTGGTCATTGCTGAGGATTTTACCGCCCAAGATGGCCTTTCGGGAGATTCCGAAGGGCACTTTGGAGGCCCATTAACTATCCCAACCGATCGCACTGACAATGGTGATCTTCTCCTTCAGCTGTGTTCTGACCATAGATTGTTTCTGGACAGTACGAACTTCTGCCATAAGAAACGGCATAGACTCACATGGCATCCTCCTATGTCTTCATAATATTGGACTCAGATTGACCATATTGTGATTGGTCACAGCTGGCGGGGATCAACTGAAGGTTTTTGTTCATTTTTGTTTAGGCCTGCGGACTCAGATCACGCTATAGTACATGCTCTCTTCAGTCTACGTCTCATTAGTGGTCGCACTAAACCAAATGCCACCCGTCCCTCGCCGTTGCTTCTGGATGATAACCAGTGATGCAATTTCCAGGTGGAGCTGTCTACGCAGTTATCGATGCAGCTGGATATTCAGGACCCAAATGAACGTTGGCAAAGATCAAGAAGGTCTTGTATCCCGCTTCAAATGCCTCTCAGGACTCTGGTTCAGGTCGGCCTTGTAGAGACCTCGATCCCTCTGCGAAAATGACCGTCTCCTGGACATCATTTTGGATCTATTTTCTCTACGATTTTTTCTGACGTCTGACATCGATCTCACAGTTTTGTTCTGTTGCGTACGTTTTACTGGATTGACTTTTCGGAGGTTTCCGTCGACCTCGTTTTGAATCACTTTCACTTTAGGTCCTTCGCCAATTGTACGCTCACGCGGTTCACTTTCTGCTAAGTCGTTATGTTCATTTCCTTTCGGTGTATTTCTCGTATCAGTACTGTTTCGGTGCCACGATACATAGAATACACCTTTGCATCTGCCAACTGACTTATGTCTTCTCTATTCGTCCGATGGACGAGATTACGTTGGTGCTTCGCTGTCGGACAGAATAGAAGACAAGTTCATTAGCCGCCCTTGAACGTCTTCTATAGTCCTTGACGTAAGTTGATTTCACTGACGCTCGTAGATCAGTCCCTCCGGATACCGCATACAACGAAGTGTGTAAACTCCTGAGACGCCAACTGACTAGGAGCTTGGGAAATGACCGCTAGCAGTGCTGGATTACGAAATGTACGGAAATGGAAAAGGCTGCCCTAATTGGCTATCCTCGAGACCTTTTCCGCTTGATTAGAGGTAACGGCGCGCGAAACCCGGTGTAAGTGAGCTAACCAAGAAATCCGACGGCCCACCATTTCACTCTCAGGGACGTGGTCTGGATCGTTGTGCAAAATACTTCAAAAACAATTCAGTTGAGTCACTCCAACAGCGGACCTTCCAAAGTTACCTGCTAGAGAAACGATGCAGTGGCATATCACTCCTTCATCAGAAATGGAGGTTATGCGGGAGGTAGGTTACTTGAAAAGGTACAAAGCCGATGGACCAGACGAACTGTTTCCATCTTTTTTCAAGAATGGAGGAGGGGTTTTTGTTTTGGAATTAACAAACCTTCTTCGGGTAATCCGGAATAGTGAGAGGATTCCTAAGGAATGGTGTAGATTGGTGATTGTTTTGATTTACAAGAAAGCTGACAGATACCCTTGTGCAAACCACGGAGGAGTTAGCTTGGTAAGTTTCCCATCCAAGCTGCTGTCTGGGTTTATTCTCCACCGATTATCCAGTTCCCGCCAGATGTGTGTGCGTGAGAATCAAGTCAGTTTCATACCTGTTAGGGGTTGTGTTGACCACATCTTCACTCTTCGGCAGACCTTAGAGCACAGACATGTTTTCTCCATCTGAAAGAGGCGTTTGACTCAGTTGACCGCATCGTTCTGTGGCGCTGCCTCTCATTGAAGGGTATGTCAGAGGGATTCACTTCTCTTTCCCAACACTTGTATGCAAACAGCCAAAGTCGATTTAGTGCTTACGAAGATTTTTCATCCGAGTTCACCGTGGAAAATGATGTTCATCAGGGTTGCCCTCTTTCACTCTTACTCTTCTTTTTGTAGTTGAACTGATTCTGGAGATAGCCCTATCCTTGTGTGAGAATAGTGGCATCGATCTTTGTTCATGCAGTAAACTGTCTAATCTGGAATAGGCAGACGATATTGTTCTTCTTAGTGCAGATCCAGGTAAGTTGCAAACCCTCTCTGAAAGCTTGAACAACAGTGTAGCAATAGTTGGGGAGTGTTTTGCACCTCCAAAGTGTAAAATGGTGTTACATCAAGCCTTTTCTTGGCAGGGGAGACTCTAGGTGAAGTGGATGGATTTTGTTTCCTGGAAAGTTACATTTAACCGGGTTGGCAGATATCGGATGAATTGTCGCCGCGTATACAGAAGACGCGTTTGGCTTTTGCCAACCTCCATTACCTGTGGCTGCTTCGTGACATCCGATTCTCTGTTAATGGTAGAGTGTACAATGCAGTGATTAGGTCTGTTCTTTTATACTGTTCAGAAACATGGCCGCTGAGGGTAAAAGATAGGCAGAGACTGTTGGTGTTTGAGCATCGCTGTCTCCGTAGCATTGCCCGAGTATGGTGATAACACCGTATCAGCAATACTGAGGTTAGACATAAGGAGTTGAGAACCAGAAGTCAGTCTCTGGATCAAGTACTGAATCTAAACAGGTTAAGGTGACTTGGACACGTGTTATGCATGCCTATAGATAGACTTCTTCGGTGTATGCTATTCTCTCAGGCACGTGGTGATTGGAAGGTAGTTCGAGGTGGTCAGTCCATGATATGGCAAAAAAGTATGAAAACCTCGACCGATGGACTTGGCCAAGTAGGACGTGATAGATTTCCAGGTTGAGGTCCACGCGACCCACCTACCAAATGATTAGAGACAAGGTGATATGGCTAGCTGTCACGGCCAGTAGCACAGTTTCATTCGGACTCTCTCCTAGTGTTCGTGATGTGCACCTTTTACTTTGATTTGTTTGGATCTTTCACTTAATGCTTCTGTTCATTTTACCTTTTACTGGACTATGCCTGAAGGTAGCAACCGAAACCATAGCGCTGATGTGCGAGGGTAATGATTGAATAAGTTGAACTGAACGGTAAATACGGCTTTAGTTCGTGCTTATTTCAACCGGATCGTTTTTCTCCTTGTCAAAGAGTCGTCCAAAAACTTCACATAAGCGTGATGAGTCATGCTATAGACGTTCTCGTAGTGCCTTGATCTCAACTTGTGATAGATTCGCTGCTGGGAAAAAATACTTTGTCCTCGGTGGAGGAGTATTTCACGGCCGGATAACAAACTTCGTTCTCCAGTTTGGAGATCGTAGATGTTTAGGGCTGAGATGCAATTTTGATAATAGTAGAAGCATTTTCTTTGCAACTATACTAATAGACAGCATCCCATTTCAGGTAAGAGCAGCAGTTTTCCTCCGTTGACGAAATTCCCAAGTTTTGTTATCTTTATCGGCGGCAGGGTTAAACACAGTTTCAGTATTACCGATAGCCCGAATGGAGTTCTCTGTCGGGATTGCACGGGTTTCTTTCGGGGTACTCACTCAGCTGTGACCAGAGCTGTTGTTTCCTCATTTTCCATGAACTTGAACTAGTGAAGTGTATAAAAATCAGATTATTAGAACTGCAGTTTCACTCAACTTCAATTATTCAGACTTATACACACAGATTTTTCGGACGTGGTTGAGCCATCAGTCACGGTCATCCCTGTCTAAGGCACCAACCCCAGGACCAACATTGTTTTTGAGAGCCACACATTCACTATTTTCATAGATTCCAATAAACTCATTATACAAAATATTCCAAGGGTGAATAACACAATGTACCGCGAACAAAAAACATTCACGAAGATGTAACTGTGGTATGTAAGGACCAGTGTTCCTGCACGGTAAATTGCTTGTGTTCAATCTGCAAAACACAAACGGAAGAAACCTGAATTCGCACAAATACTCAGTAAGTGCCTCAAGGGGATCTTGCTTTTAGTTAATCGAACACCAATATGACAGCCTACAGCCTTCCCACAACGCAGTGGTAAACTCCCGGTATACCGCTGTGTTAGTTTTGGGGGAATCATGTACAAATGTTGAGACTGTAGTCGTCAGGCTTCCATCGGAGATACTTTGGTGAAATAAGGTGAAATTTTAGAGAAGAAGAAACCTTATTCGCCAGTTCCTGAAGGGAAACAAGCTACCATATTCTACATTAGAAGATAGGTTGAATTTTTTATACTGCTATTTCAGGAAGTTTTGTTTGAGTTGCATGATATTTCCCCATATCAAATCGACAACACCGGAGTCCAAGTTTTGTTTGTGTGTCCATGAGTCCAGCCTCTTTAGAATAGGCCCACGGAATAACCCATTCACGATACTTAATCCAATCCGATTGCAAATTTGAGCGTCTAATGCCAAATCCAGTCCACGCAGGTGAAACAATCCTCGATTGATTGGGTCAAATAGACTCAAATCATCCTGAGTGATGGTTGAAACTTGTATAAGCCTTGAGTTACAACGTTGGCATTATAGGCTTTTCTACTCTTCGACAAAAGAAGAGAAATATATTATTCATTTTCGGGAAATGTCGAGAGAGAAAAAAATATACGTGGAACCGATTAGCTGCTTCCTGACTCGACTGAAAGGTCAACTTTGAGATTGCAATTATTTTGCCCTCCATTTTCGATCGCAGCTAGATTTGTTGAACTGAGTTCACAGAAGGCTTGCGTGAACGGCGCGACTCGTTCAACAACCTATTCTCCACACTCATGGCTCGTTATGTTCAAGCTTGCGAAACTGAAGCTATTTCCACTTATCTTTATCACTGACTCGTGGTCGAAAAGCGGTGCACAACTATGCCCACGTTGGTATATACAATCATATAGAATAGTGTTTGCTTGATTAGAAGCTATTTCACAGAGAATTCTGCAAACTTCTCAGCGGAAAACTTAAATTTTGGCTTTAAATTATTCGAATACTTCGGGAACAAGCAGTGCTGCTTGTGCTTGATGGACTTTTGCTCTAACTACCTCACCGTTCCTAACAAGTGCACATTTATTCATCCGGAAATTGTGCGGACGTTGGTGATCACAATTTCTATGCACACAGATTGGACATTATTTCAGTGTTTGAGGTTCAAACTATGCGCCCGATAATCAGTTGCTCTTCGTTGTTAGTGTGTTTACCTTTTGTTGCCTATAGCCATCTGGATTATTCTTGTGAAAATTTCTCGTCTCTCAACATTTAATTTGAAACCATACCCACTGGACGAGTTATTTAGTGTGGCTTGGAAACGTAACAGCAGCGAAAGAAAGACATAAAGGTTTTCTGACTTAAGTGGCTTTTACAGAACCACCTAAACTACGGCATTCAGATTCGTACACAAATGCATAGATTTTAGAGTCAGATTTGGTGGAATATTTAAAGATGATTTACCCTCACCCATTCACATGCATTTATTGACAACGGCCTTTGCCCAAACTAACATGGGCAAACATATTTTGGTTTTGTTCCAAAAACCCTTATCGTTATCTTTGCTAAAACCACAGTTTGCACCTTTTCCCTCCAATACGGATAACAATACTATAAGAATCTCTGTAAACAAGAATTTCGGCGGAGATTTTAGAGCTCTTTGTACAGTCTGAACCTTATTCTCAACACCGAAAACCTTGGAAGCTGTTTGATTCTAAATAGGAGTCATCATAAGTGCACAGTTATGAGCCCCTTCCAGGATTCGAACTCGGAGTGAACGGGTACGGATCGAGAACTCAGTCACCAAGCTGCGCGAGCTATCACAGTACAGTACCCCTCCGGCTTTGACTTTTGCCAGCTTACGGCTGGTGGCCCGCGCAGCGATCAACTCCTGTGACGAATGACTTATATGCAGATGTTCATATCATGCGGTATTCGTGTACAAAAGCCACTGAAAGTCAGCCGGGATAGCTTGTTGGTTGTCTTCATTATGGTAGCAATCTCTGAATCTCATGCGCGTCACAAATTACTCATAGGTACGACCATATGTTTTGCAGTAGGATGAATGTGGAGAAGCTGTCGGGCTTTTCTGGCTGTCATAAAGGACGACATCTGAACAAATTTAACTTGGTGATTTGGATCGACCCCAAATGGAGCGGGGCGGTGCAGTGGTAGCACACACGCCTTCGGGGAGATGGTACCCGGGTGTGGTTGGGGATATGCACCGCTGAGTCCGAAGGACAGTTAGCCAAGTAGACGTAATGGGTACGGCTTTAAGCATCCAAGCGAGTGATTCAAGAGTTCTCTGTTTATCTTCGTATATTTCTCTGCTATATCAATAAAAAAATCATTCATGGCAATCAGTTATTGGATCAATCGATACTACAAGATATTGGAGAGCTGAACAGGAATTTTGCTACTTCCAGAAATTTACACCCAGTAATATCAGCATACGTGACAGCTACAAAACTCAGCATAATTCTTCGGATAGTCGTTTAGGTCCTTTTCAATATTTTCTACTCATTAGAATAACTGTAGTTGAAAAGGATACCTGATTGTATTTTCCCTCCAACTATCGGCCAGCATTCAAATCAGTCGTAATCGTTGTGATGTTGTTTTATGATCGATGTGCGTTACCACTGTGGTTACATTCTAACTAGTACTGTCTCCTACTGTACGAAGATTTTCAACCATTCGCTGATATTTCGAATGAAGGTACAAACCCTCAACCCTATGCACTTCGTCCCCGGTACCGTATGGCTTTCGAGATTTTTGCAATAACAGAGGATCATTTGCATTCCAATCATCTTGAATGAGTAAATGGATATTTTTAGTCTGGAAAAAAGAGGATAAACATCTCCAAACAACTTGGTAAAAAATTCAATGTACTCTAGGGTACAGTACTATCCTCCTTTCTATTTTCAATTTATATTGGCGATTTCCGGATTCTTCTGCATCCAACATACTTAAATGTGCCGATGATGTTGTCTTTTGTTAAACAATTTCTAACTCCTCAGATTTAAGGGAATTCGATGAATGCCAATCGCGAATACCATGTTTTCCTTCCCAATTAGGTCTAAAACTGAATCCATCTCAATGCCTTGTTTGTTTTCAGTCCCCTTCGCTTACCTCTCCCTATTGATCCTATTACATTGAATTCAAAAGCCCTACCCAGAGTTGGATCCATCAAGTATCTGGGTGTTAGCCGAGACACCAATTCAAGATGGACATCTCATATGCAGCACTATGTCCATAAACAGCGACTCCCATCTTTTTGAATAAGGAAACTCACGCAGTTTCCTACGTCACCCACAATTGTTTCCAAATTTGTTCCTGGATGTTTTCTTCCGCTCTCACTGTATCTTTCACCCGTTATTTTCCCTGACCTTTAGAAACAGGACTTCAAAGCCTTTCACTGCAAACTGGTAATTATCAGCCTGCGTTTCATCACTCCTTTGATTTGCTTTCAGCTAAACTTGCAACTAAATACAGTGAACTTGCGCATCCCTAGCCCACATGATATTGCAGAAATCAAAAATGCCAGAACACTCTCACTTACCTCTTTGTCATCCTTAACCATTCACCAGATCTGAATTTCCACAACTTTCTTCCAGTATTACCATATGTGGAACTCTGTCTCGCCCTGTCTGGAGCGGGTACTGACCAACAAGGACAAAAGCAAGGCGGAATTACTTTCTAAATTTGATTAATGTTTTCTTTTCCCTTCTCACTCTTGCACACCTTTGGGTCCAATATCGTATATTTTGTATATCTAGCTCCAGTTTCATCAAATCACTCTGACTGAAATGTAAGCTTGTTGCTTGCGAAATGTCTGTCCTACAAATACGAAATACAAGATGCAATAGGCCATGGGTCGGAATATCGATGTTTCGACGCTGACACGTTACGCAACTACAATTACAGCAATCTTGCACTTAGCAGTGCATACTCAACGCATTGTAAATTCAATTTCTGGATTTTAACTTAACTGATGGAGCTGTCTTCCCAATAACATTGCTTCCGTTTGTTATCTTTCTTATACCTAATTATATATATATATATATATATATATATATATATATTCACTAGTATCTAATTTGAATCGTCTGGAGTGTGAATGGATACTCTTCATTGAAGAGCCCACAAATGAATCAATACTGTGATTTCTCATAGTTATTCGTGTCTGGGTCACTGCTAACCCAACGAACAACAAGGCTGCATGTGCAAGCGCTCAAATTGGTAGTGAGTAGTATGTAAACGTGTGGATAACATTTCTCCGGAAACACACGACTGGTTTCGCGGTTGTTGCCATGCATCAGGTATGAGTACCCGGTATTCCTCTGCCCACTTGCGGAACTAGTCGTGTGCTTCCGGGGACATTTTGTCCACAAGTTTATATACTACTTACCATCAGTATATATATATATATATATATATATATATATATATATATATATATATATATATATATAGTATGACTAGTTAGCTTATTTTTGGCAATATCATACTCGTGGCTGATACAGTTACATTTATACGTTGGAAAAGTGTAGATTTTGAACAATGTGTTAGAAAGTAATTAGTAAGTGCCCAAAATCGGCATTGAGTGGTCAGGAAGGTAGGAGCGGAAATGTTGTCGTTCCTCGGTTGGGAAAAATATCAGTTGAATAATGAACATGGATTTCAGGGATTATCCATTTCTGGTTTCAAATAAAGGGCCAGCTCTTTGTTACACTGAGTTCCAGGGTTGGTCTGGGATCGCGGCCAGGGCGGTTTGAGTGCTTCATGGAAAATTTTGAGAAAAAAGCGATGGATTCAGTAATCTGATCCCTACAGCCTATGCCTCAGCTGAGTGCTTTTGATTGACTTTCGGCGCGTTTGTAAGGACTGTAGACTATTTTGAAAGAGTTATCTTTTACTTAATGTCTAGTGTACGCAAGGTGTGCTGCAATTGCGCCGGGAATGGATTTTCTGTTTCCCTTCGACAGCCAAGTTGGTTTGTGCTCTGTGATCCTTCGTGATAGCTACTGTGTCGTTCCACCCAAATAGCTTGCCGAATACGAACAATTCCTTTATTAGAAATGTTATTTCCAAATGGATTTCACAAACGAAAAATTCTTCAAGCTTCACCAAATTTTCCATTCTTTTAGGAACATATTCTGAAGCCACACTTTGAAATTGGGTCCATTCATACTATTCATGTGCAACCGATATCAAGAAAAAATGAATATCGTCTGTTTTAGTTCAGTCACCAAAACAACCGACTATATTGAGAATGGCTCACCGAATGAAAGCACATTGGTCTCACTCATGGTGTATCGACGAAAATCTGAATAAAGGCACCTTTTGCTGACACTAATTTAATTGACCGAAATGAACCCCAGGTTACAAATTAAGTAAGTTTGAGTTAAACTGGAACAGGAACTGCGGTTTCGGCTGAGTTAGAATTCGCTCGGTGAAAATTTTCCAAACGTATTCTGGTGATTTAAGGGCTTCTTCGAACTGCGACAAAGCATTACTCCATTCTCCAAATAACTGCCAGTAGACTTCTTCACTGGCGCAGTGACAGTTTGTCTGCCGTCAAACATCTGACATTAGGTGACTGAAATTAGTACTGTTTATCACAGCCTTCTATTCAACATAAAGACAAAATACAGTACACGACGCAGTAAGACATCTACGAAACTTCAGTACGGGAAGCACCAAACAAAGCATTAGTTCACCTGGCTTTCAGTTGTTCTGATTGTGCTCAGTCGTCCTCCAGGAAACCTAGCTTGCAATGGTCCGGCAGTCCCTTTTCGAATATCATTTCTGGTTAACAGACGTAGGTGTTGGATTAAGCCAGTCATTCTTCCGTACGGACGCGAATCTTTCATGACAGGTACCCATGTGGCTAACTGATTCATTTATCATGGACAACGAGCCACGCTGAAGCATTCTGCAGCGTCGAATTTGTAGTAGCAGGTAAAGGCAGAATGCTTGTATTTCTTCTGCATTGCATTGTATTATTGGGCAATTTTAAGCTTCTGGCTTACATTTCAGCAAAGCAGTGTTCACCGATTGCGCGACAGAACGATTAGGTGAAACTTTTGTGTGCCTTTGGATAAGAATACAATGTGGTTCGGATTGGATTTGTACACAGCTCGGCAGTGACCAAATATTCGTTCACCAGTATGTGAATGACTTTGGGCTTGGAGGGATATCTGCATGATTTTTTTCTACGGGAAATAATGTATCATTCGTTCCTATGGTTGGAAGGCTCAACGCGATGCTTGCGTCTGCCGATTTATCTGTTGTGCTATAAGCATGGATACGTCGAATAGATCGAGAGGAAGCAGCGCTACATGATGGTTGAGTATTTGGCGGTGGCTTTTTCTAATTGGTAACGTACTAGAAACTGATATTCAACCTCAGGTAATGTGGGAATCTTTCCACAAACAGTACATTTTCTTTTGTCAAATTTTCCTTTCAATACAGATGTGTGCTGAAGTATTTTATCTCAATTTATGTTAACCTTTTTCGCTGAACAAAAATTTTGTAATAAAAATCCCTTCGTGTCATGGAAGTTGTTTTGATTCAGGAATCGTGATATTCAACTTGAATATCAAATTCTGATGATTCAGATAGTAAAACCCGTAAAATATAACTATGATTGCGAAGTGCAGAATCGAATGAGAAATAAGATAAACTGATTGATCATATGCCATATTATTCGTGGCTAGTAAACATCAGTCCTAACTAGTTGGTTGGATCGAATGAGACTGACTTGTAACTCACTGTCCATCTCAATCAAGCCAGGCACTTGGCCGTAAATGGAAAATTCACTTAATTAAACCAGAAATAAAGTTTGAAATTTTAAACTCCATATGAGCATACACGATATCATGTTTGACATATGCTGATTAGTTAGTTCGCAGAAGGCCAATAACCTTTTTGTGTACCCGGAATGAGTAGTAGACTTAGGTCAATTATGAGACATTCCATACCCGTGCTGATCGAGTAGCTCGGCCCTGGATGTTGAAATGCTTACTTTTCAATTAGGCTTCCTAGGGAGAATTTATCGGTTATAGGAGTTGACCACTATATGAGTAACTTATTTTTACCATTAAAAGTCATAGCACTATATCATGCTCTGCTGACGTTGGTCAAAACGTTGATAGCCAGCCCAAATAAATTGGCGGTTAATTTTTCGAATTAGTCTTTAGGCCCGCTTTGGAAACCCAGTGTGGGCTTGGTTGATGTGCACCACTGATAACCCTTAACAAGCGCCAAACAGTTGTACAACTTCTCCCCATTTTTCCAGTTTTAACTGAATGTTCATAATGCTCGAATATTCACATCAGCTGAATCTTCGTTCACAAAAGCGTATTGCGCGAGTAACTGGGGTATTTGCAGGTCAGCCTAACTGACTACTTATTTCAATTATAGAAGGTGACAGCAGTTAGGGAAAAAAGTGTCCAATTCATTAGGACTATAGGTGAGGCGAAGCATTCATTTTATCTATTCTTTACAAGCCTGTAGATAGATTCTAATACACACATTTATCTTTGTGTTTTTAATTATAGAGGAGGATTAGGAATGACTTGGGAGAGATGTCGGTCCGAACGATTTTTACCGCATGGTGGTAGGTAGTGTAGTCCATCCATCTTCTGATAACGTTCTAGTCTGAGACAATGGGGATACAATTTTCCCCTAAAGCGTAGAGAACATAGGTTGTTTCGAATGTCTGTGACCTCAGTTGTACGCGACGTGACAAGTTTCGTCTGGATCGAAGTAATAATAGGAGTTCCGTAGATTATTCTGAATGATCCATATTGAGGTAATGTATCTCTATGAAGATCTTACCTGTTGCGATCTTGATGTTAACCCTAATTTTTTCTCCCACTTTGTAGTCCTTTGCCGGTGTTGTTGCTTTGACACCATAACTGCTCTTAATTCGGCTGATTAGGTGATATATATATTTTTGTGTGTATTCTTTCACTTGTTCCTGTGGAGCAACGTATATCGGCCGCACGACCAGACGCTTGTCTGAACGCATCCGTGAGCATCATCCAGCGTGGTTGAGGACAAGAACAATTAGGTCAATTACCAGAGCAGTCGTTTCACACCTAGCTGAAACTAATCACATGGTGAACGTGGATCAAGCATTCCACCCCCTGTATAGGGTCCGAGGTCGGCTTTCAAGATCGGTGAGAAGTCGCATCTTGGCCACAGCGGAAGCGGTCGGGATTCGCCTCCACAACCCCCCTTTATGTGCTCAGAAGAAATTTGTGCATGCACTCAATCTACCCTGGCCCACTCACCACCCAACGTCAGGTCCACGAACGTCCGAAAACTTACATGTTGAGAACGTGTTAGTCCATTCACACCTGGTTTCCGGATAATCCTGTACCACACTAGGTGTGAACGATGATCCCTGACACGATTTTTGTTGAC
This sequence comes from Fasciola hepatica, assembly GCA_948099385.1. NCBI lineage: Eukaryota > Metazoa > Platyhelminthes > Trematoda > Plagiorchiida > Fasciolidae > Fasciola > Fasciola hepatica. Next base: position 412,035 of record CANUEZ040000149.1, read on the forward strand.
TGTATCCCTTATGCATCTAGTCCTTTATATTGTGTTGTATTGGCATGATTAAGAATCACTGAAAACGAGCTTGTTCGCCAACCTGTGTTTTCCAAATATATTATATATATATATATATATATATATATATATATATATATATATATATGATGATGATGATGATGATGATGATGATGATGATCTGGTGTCGGGTCACTCTGAATATGAAACCTAAGCATGTTTTTCCGGGCTGGATACCAATAACTAGTCACTAGTTTGCAGTACCCTTGAACGGTTGTATACATGTCAGCAGGCCAAATGAGTCACTGATTTCTAAAGCCGTTTCGGAATGTGTTCTGACACTCTTTGAGCTAAGTGTCGTTCTGTTCTGCCAATGTACACGTCACCGCAATTTCAAGTGAACTGGTAGACAACGTGTGGCATTGAGAGCAATGTGACTGTCAGAGACATCTAATCCTAATCCTCTAGTGGTCTGCAATATGCGCAATTTGCACTGTCATATATATTCGATCCAGAGTGAATCTCAAGTTGTGACTTGAATGATTAAAAATATGATCGCTTTTAAAAAGAACGAGTAAAATAACGTACGCGATCGACAAGAGTGGACGAAATGCTCGCATCTCGTAATGTCTTCTTTCCATGCCTAATGAGGCATTGGAGACAGATGTTCATGTACATCCTCCGCATTGGACAAACTGGAGGCAAAAACGGTGAATGCGATATAACAAGAGATAATTAGTGGTTATATTCAAGACTAATGAACCCCATGCCTGAAATGTTTAGATAAGTGAAAATGATAACAGTCGGAGGATGATATGACCATCAAGCATCGTGATATAACACAAGATGTGAAGAGATGCCTCTTATAGCTTGATTTGCAGTTCGTCTTTTGGTTCATGGTCATCACGAAAAGATAAATTTATTAAATTATTTCGCTTATTTCTCAAGTACAGGGTTACGAAGCCCGGTCACGAAGTGTTGTTGTAGGTAACAACAAAATAAAGCCACTGTCCAACGCTTCACATATGCGACAGACTAATTAAACATCAGCGACTCGGACCGTTGAACTATCAAACTCTGCTCTGCTTTGGTTAAAACTTCACAGTATCTTCGATTTGAGAGCAGAATTACTGGGAGCGGCAAGTGAAAAAGGACTGAAAGCCGGGTAAATAGTGAAAATCAGGAAGATAAAGAACGAACCAGAATGGCCGCGACGCCTAGTCATAACACTTAACTTCAGGAAGCCTTTCGTAGATTGGATTGATGTACCCCAATCCGGAAATCTCACATATTTTACTTGACCTTGTCTACTGATAGAGGTTTGTAGTGGCATTCGACCTTGGTTAATTGTTTGACGCACATCGCCGTTTATCTGAACTCGTTCCACTGGGGTGGCCACTTGACCGGTGCCCGTGCTCGCTACGCGCACACTTCTCTGATATACACTAACCACTCTCCCCCTACCTGTAGTGTTCTCCCTCTCATGGATTGTGGGAAACATGGCCCTGGTGATCATGGTGGCCAATTGCAGAGTACCGCTGTAACGAACCGGTGGTCCATACGTACTAGACGACATAACAAAGAAAGAGCTTGGAAAGGTCAAACTAACTTTACAGGTTTTCATATTCTTTGCCATGTCGTGGACCGACCACCACGAAAAACATTTGATCTACTACCTGCCGCGGAGAACAGCGTACGCCGTGTAAGTATATCGATGGGTATGCGTAATATATGCCACCGTCAACGTAACATGTTTGCATTCAGTTCTTCATTTGGAGACAGATGGATGGTTCCCAATACCCGACGTCTGACATCAGATTTACTGATACGTTTCACCGTAATTCATGGCCAATTCTACGGAACTATACGTCGTAAACCGATGGCTTTTGCCCATCATCAACTTTTAACGGTCGTGTCTGAGTCAGATCTAACTGCTGCAGTGCACACTCGAATCCCGACAGACAATCCAATGCCACGCCAGAATCATAAATGACTGAGGTTGGCAAAAGCCAAACGCATCTTCTGTATTCGCGACGACACCTTACCCGCCATCTGACCACCTAGTGAAATGTAACTGCCAAGGTAACAGAACTCATCTACCTCAGCTACGGCTTCTCCTGACAGCACAAGATTTGATGCAGAGTAAATCCAGTCCTGTAGTAACATTTTACACTTCGAAGGTGCAAAACACATCCCAAACTTTGCCACACTGTTGTTCAGGCAACCTAGAAAAACTTACAAATTACCTGGATTTTCACTCAGAAGAACAATGTCATGCGCGCATTCCAAGTCAGACAGTTGACTGCCTGGACAAACATCGATGCCGCTATTTCCACACGAAGATAGAGCTATCTCAAGAAACATTTCAATCACAACAATAAATGGGAAGGGCGATAGAGGGCAATCCTGACGAACGCCATTTCTCCTGGTGAACTCAAGTGAAAGATCTTCCTTTCGAAGTTCCCAAAACAACCAACTTAGACGTTAAAATCCCCAGCAATGACCACGTCCGTTGAACGCACGCTTCGATGCAGCTGAGATAAATCGTGGTAGAATTCATCCTTCGTCTTAGAGGAAATTCAGTCAGTGGGCGCATACAACAGACATGACGAACAAACACTAACGCTTCACCCTGTTGTTGTTCACCCGTACAGCACCATACAAAAGAAATGCACATAAACTACTGCTGACAGGGAATCCAATCCAGCAGTGCACGTCCAGATCTCGCGCTTAAAACCAGCCTGACCACGAGCAATAGACACGAGATCACTCAACGAGCGAAGAGCGAAGAGAGAGACTGAGGCTATACCCATGTTGCGAAGTGACTACAGAAGTGGAATCTTGTATGCGCGTTTCGGAGACACCATGCATACTGTTTAAAAGTTCCAAGGGCTCTAGCGGGGCAGTCTTTTCCCCACTTGACATAGTATACGAAATCTGAGGGCAGCCAATTGAATTGAATACGTAATCTTAATAAGCGTATTTGACTTATGTTCTGCATTTGAACTATTGTAACCATTAGATATGTTTCCTGAGTGGAAATAACTCGTGGCATTTTACACCCATCTTCAAGTAAAGGAGAGGAAATTAGAAAAGCCCTTTTCAGGAGGGATCATATTTCACGGCTGCCCACATTGCAGAGGGGCGTTTTTTTTGTGAACACTAACCGGAGCATTTGACACAAAAGTTTGGCTCACAAGGCGGTGAGGTGTTACCGCAGCACGGGAACACGACTGAAGAACCTGTGAGGGGACTCCTTCAAGTCTATCACATCAAACTGGATTTTTGTACGTATTCAGTCTTGTCTTCGCTGGTGCTTTGTTATTGATCCGCTTTTTGGACTCAGTCCATAGCCCGATGCGCGGAGTGGAGAAAATGGAACGTAAACCGGGGCGCATGCTCTGGAGTGAGGGTTGTTAGCCTTGGCGGGCGATAGTTGTCCAAAAAATGTGAACAATTCGCCCACCATATAGTGAAACACCAACTACTCCACTCTATGGTCCATGTTGTAATTTTGACCGGATAGCTGCCTCTGTCTTTTTTCTGGAAAGTCGAGGTACAGTTTCTTATTTGTGCTCAATACCGGGATGATCAACTACGGTTATTCTGCGGCCCACAACAACCAACCTCTGGTCGAATTTGGATGACGCGGTGCAGCCTTTGCAAATGCAGGCGACCTGTAACTTCCAAACTGATTCGCCTACTGAAATACACCGCAGTAGGGAGTAAAAAATATCCGAGCTTTTGGGATGCCGACGGATTCTCTGGACACGAAGTGCCTTAAAAGTGCGGTAATCCTAGCAAGTTGTTATTACGTTGCCTTCATGATCGATCTAAGGTCAAATATTTGGGAGTAATTTTTCCTCACGAATTCCCACGTCATACAGGAATGCAATCAAACCAACCATGAATAAGTTCGTAACTATGCTGGTGGAAACGGAATAAAATATCCCCGACCAATCCGGCTTTACTACATAGCTAGTCATGGTGATTTTGAAAATGACTTGACCAAGCTTGTCATTGTGTTTGGCATCTCGCTCTCTGAGGTCACGAAGACGGGAGACCGCATTCAGACCGGACGACACAGTAACATGGCTGTTTCCATTTCGTTTTTCTCAAAATTGCTTCCCGTGAGGCACACATCGCACTATCAAGCGAAGCAAACCGTCACAATCAGGACTCAGTTATCGATTCAGGTAAGGTAGGGGGCAACCGTTAGACTTAGTAAGCTATCACCTGCAAACGAAAATCATACAGTAAGACAGTGCGATTCATAAGTGTTACCGTTTTCGATACTTTGAAGGAAATGTGCGAACGTCTTAAGGCACCTCGCTCGTAAACGTAAAACTGGCTAGTTTGAACTTGAGATTCACCATTTCTCTTCAACAATAAAACGGCGACTGGTGCGCTCCGGATGCTGAACCAAAATCTACTGAAGAAATATGAGTAGGAGAAAGATCGATAAGAATAAGACACCTGGTTTCAAATTGAACTTGACTATGATGTTAAGAAACCGTCACAACGAACTTCAGATTGTTGGGTACCGAGTTCATATCTCTACACCATCGGTCACTTCTCTATACATCAGCCTCTACTTCACCATGAACCGCGACTAGAAATGCTACTCTATTTTTATTAATCAATGGAGCAGAACAAGTCATTATCATTGCAGTATTAGCTGTGATCGTTTCCCACCACGGTGTGCGTCAGAGTCGCAAGGCCTACCTCAAGCCAAGTTACCAATCAGTTTGAACGAGCCAAGCTGAGCCGATCAACCAACAATCAATGAGCCATCACACCACACGGGGTTGATTTTCCGGCTAGTCCAAAATTTGTGTGATTGCGGTCAATTATCAGTCAGACTGATCAGCGTACCAGCAATCTAATCAACCCGACAAGGTTTGAATCTGACTCGATGCCTGAGTTTGAAATTGCTTTACTTATAATGTTATCCATTTATGCAAGACAGACATTAGACCGCTGCGCTGTACTTTTGATTTACCTCTATGGGCTAGTGCCATAAAACCTGAAGGCCATCGTGTGTGCGGGCCGCCCATAGAAACCGCAAAAGAGAACGAAGAACACGACATAAAGGACCACCCTTAGGCCGAAAAATTGGAAGCAATAGGAACCGCATCCACTTGTCTAAAGTCGATTAGCAATTCATGAGATTCACTCCAGCCGGCTGCGATCCTTTTCCAGTTGCAAAACCAAGCGGTTGTCTCTATGCAATGCACAAACATGGCATGAACCATCGCCATGTGTTCACATCTTCATTTACTTAACATTAATGACAATATCCCGTCAACTGGCCAGCGGGGGCACGATTCGAACCGCGGACTACAGCCGTTTGAGAGAAGGGCATGTCCGCGTTTTTCACGCGAACCCGGACAACCCTCCGTTCGCTGACTGGGAACTAGATCACCGCAAAAGTTAGATTTCGGTTGCTTGCCAAATCACACCTGCTTATGAATGTAGAACTCCATGGGAATACCTTACGGGTTCGGAGGAACTCGAACATGATTAAATGTACTACCATTTTACGTGACTACAAGCAGTTTCAAACTGATTGGCCAACTATATGAGAACTGATGTTTTGCGATTCTGATAGATATAAAACTTTACTTACCGACTCCGTCTAGCCCTCTAGCCAGAATGAATTCGATTTCATTCTCAATATATTGATCAGTTTATAGTGTGGAATATACATTGTATTAAGCGGGCCACTTTCACTGACAGTGTCCATCTGACATGCCCGTCACGACACGCATTGCTGTTGTCATCTGGCTGACTTTGCGCGCCCATAGTTTGACGAACGGCAGAGTCAACGACCATGCAGCTTCTCCGTCGTGTACTTACCATTAGCATTACCATGCCTGAATCGTCCTTCTGTGACCGATGAAATCGCCGCCTGTCAATAACCAACCGCCCGAATGCTTGCCACTACAATTCATTCCATTGCTCCCCGTTTGAGAGTCGCGTGCCGTCTTCTTATCCTGTTATCTGGTGAATCCTCACGTAATTTTCTGCATCTGCCGTTGAATGACCAGATGCCTCGGGATTCAAGTTCTACATAATTTACTGAACTAAGTGATTGCCTTTATCAATAGTGTCGCATCGAGACGGTTTCGGCTTTCATTGGTGTGGAATTGGGACTTGATGTCTCGTTAAGACCAACGACACAATCGCAGGTCAAGATTCCGTGTGCGAACTCAACAACATTCCATCTGACGGTTACACTGTTTGCAATACAAATCAATGATAGATAATGGAAAACGCTGTATGCGTAAATAGATCGTGGACGTAATTGACTAACGGTCACCACACAAGCAGGGAAAACTGTACGAAATTGATAAGCCTACCACATCTTACACTGGCTCATGAATCATGTCCCGGCCGACTATAGTGAACCGGTCGTTTCTGGTAACTTTCATGGTCTGCAAACAACGCACTTCAAGGATGTATATCTGAAGAAATGCCCTGATCTGAACTAGTAACAGGTTTGGACCACCCGTCATATCATCTAACCTTGATATTTTCCGCGTTGTTAGTTCAACGGACTTGAGATGAGGGGATCAAAAGCAGACGACCTTCGTGACCTTTTCATCGGCAACCGTGAAAGCAGTTGTTTTCATTAAAGGCTTATGCAAGAGCGTAGCGAAGGGGATAAAACCCATAGACACAAAGCCCCACTTCAGTATCAGGGATTTTCGGCAACCTGACGCTAAGAGATAGAGTGGAGAACCCCGTACGGTATCAACAGATCAGGCGTGGTAATGAACCGAATAATAAAGGGATTACCACCTGTCACTGAAGTGACCGGTGGTGGGTGGTTTCGAACCACTGGCCTCCGAGGTGGTAAATAAACGCCCCAAATCACTCGACCACCACCGACTGACAGCAGAAACATATACCCTACGGACGATGGATATATACCACAGATGATGAAGGTTGACAACGTCAGACGATTATTTCAAAAAAGTTGAACACAAACCACAAGTTTTTGAGCACCCAGCAGGGTAATGAAACACGAATTTAATGAGGAAATCAGCGGATGTATAGATCACCCAAACAATACAAGTGACCTAGAAAGATACATAAGCGCAAGCGTGTGCATAATCACAAAAATGAAACTGGGTTTGGAGGGCAAAATAACTGCAGGTGCAGGAAATCGCAATCAACTCGGTCACGTCGAAGGACCAGGAGAAAGGGTGGTGTGGAATGGTAGGTGAAAGACAACAGAGGTAGGATAGAAAAATAGACGGGAAACCAGAAACGGGATAATAAAAAAGAGGGGGAATGGAACATGACGACAGACAGAGATGAGGTTAGCTCAGAACCATCCGTAGAATGTCCGATCAACCAGTGAAAGCAAAATAGGGAAAAGGAATATGAGACCGTAACAGATCATCATTTTCTGAAGAAAATCTCGCCCACGGGCCCACACACCGACCGGATCAAGGGGAAAACCATGCGCTAGACGATTTATCTGAGAGGAACGTGGACCAGAATGCCAGCACAGCTTCCGATCTACACTGACGCTGACTAACTCGTAGAACTGTTCGGATGGAACACTGGACAACTGGTGCCGCGTGCTTGATTTTGTTTTCTCAACTGTTATCGACTGGAGCGGGCCAGAGTGTGACACATGTGCCGGAAGGAATGTAAGCGCAGTGACAAAGATGGGATGTGCATCTCTGACCGAGTACACACAGGACAGTGTGAACGTTTTTGGGGAAAGACTGAAATAAAACGGAGTGAATTCGACAAGGTTGACATTCTCCAGCAGAAGCGTCTCGGGTGAAAAACGAAACAAGTCGATTCGATCGATATAGCTAGGTGATTGTGTGAAGCAATCGACGCAGCGCAAATGCAACCCTAGTACTGCAGTTCGATGCACGATTGCAACCACAGCGATGTATAAAGCGTAAACAACAACGGCGGCAAAACACATCGTTACCAAGTGATTTCGGAGAACAAGATGAAGACGATTATGGCATTCAGTCTAACCTCAATATTAAAGCATACCGGAAGGACGGGAGAAACACAAACCATAATTTCAAATGGATATTTTGCATTGGTGATGTCAGCAAGCTTGACAACCGTCGACTAGGTACCATCTAGTATTCGTCCTAGTTCCTACCGTCTAAAGCTCTAGTGAAAAGGGGGGTAGAAAACATTGATCCCACTTAAAGTTCTGCATCTACCCGAATCTCGATTGCTTTGGCGATTCGTAAATCCAAGTGAAGGTGGTAGGTTCCTTAAAACAATAGAGTTAATCTAACAGATTCGGGTATCACATTTTCCATTACGCTAGCAAGTGAGAGAAACATACACCTGCGTGCCCGTATAAAGAAAACCCAAATAAACGATAACAGTACAATTGCGTTCGGATTATACAACGCATGCTTTCGTCGTCTTATTTATCGTGCAGTGACGAACGTTCGTTGTCATCTATCAATCAGTACAAGATCCTGAAGTGGCCCATACAGTGCTCCTAATGAGTCGAACATGATCAGCCACAATCCCAAATTTTCGGGAGAAATTCGTGCCAAACCAGTGTATCTTTCTTTGGATTATTTGGATCACCATGCAGTTACCTGAACACATCTGCCTCCCGCTAAATACCAAATTCAACTGGTTTACTGTCACAAAAGTTAACTCGAGAGTTTATGTTTCGTAACACATGGAAATCCACCTTAACCTGTATTTTTCATTACAAGCTGGCGCGCGAGTGCAGTGGAAGAGGTATACCTCACGACCTGGAAGGCTCACTGCACTCGTAGGTAAAGCCAATAACCTAACTCTAAGGCTTAGAATGAGAGTGAACAAAATAAGATTCACACAGATCAAGCGTGATAACGAACAGGGTGACAGTGGATTACTGTCTACCACTTAACAGCGAACCTCTGACCTCCGAGGTGGAAAGTGAACGCTCTATATCACTCAAGCATCACCAGTACATATTTGATTGTTTGCTTTTTTGTTTTAAAATGAAAATCTTACGACTGCTTATAATCGAGCCGAGTGAAGTGCATGCTTTATGCACCCGAGAGCGAACAGGCAGCTGATACTAACGAGAAAGGCAATGAGAATAAAATACGGTCAGCGTCTACGGCTAATTTTAACCGCTCTTCATCAAGTTATGACTAAACTGTTTGTGGGGAACAGGAGTGCAACGGATACCGTAAGGCCCTCACGCCACTGACTTCTATCCTGAGCCATATCACTCAAAGTATCTAACCAGTAATAATCCTCATCCCCTGGGCCCAACAAGCAAGGCGGGAAACATCATCTGAATAATTCAAAACACCGAAATTTGAATTTTCCTTGAACACAGCAAATGAAGGCTTTCTGGAAAACTGTGCACAGCCTACTAGTCACTACGGATATTTAAAATATGACTATAAGTTGTCATATTTATGTTCCTTTCCACCTTTATCTGCCAGCTGAGTATTTTACCTAAAGATCACGCATGAGCGCGGTAGACGATTTATAACTCTACCGAATGGGACCACTGTGCCATCACGGCGAATCAACGGCCAGATGGGCTGTCAACCTACATAAAGATTTACCAAGTCGGACGACGAAAAAAGCCGGGTGACGGGAAAATGCTTTCTACCACTAAGATTGAGCGCCGACGCGGTGGCGGTTTGAGCCCCTCTGTGCAGACTTGAGGGTCCGTGAAAATCAACGGTTCTTGAAAAAATATAAAGGCTCACGCGGCCCAACGCCAAAAGCGTGTTGCACAAACAGCAAACCGGTTCCTAGGTTTATTCTTTGTCCCTGCTTTAGACTAAAAAAAGCAAATCTGGTCGAACTGTAGCAGATAACATCGGATCTCTTACATAACAACTCTCGCCAAACAATCCACTGGTATTGAAAGACAATCCATGACAGATCAAGGAAACTCACAAGTAAACTTCAACACATCCTTCCATTGTGCCCACTCCAATGAGAGCACGTGATCGACTGGGATGGACGGCCAGACAGGCAGGTAACTCACCCGGAGGCAAAGCTACATCAGTGAGCGGTACCAGCGACAAAGGTGAGCGAGACTTGATCGTACTCGGATGGTCGTTCGGAGACTGTGAACTTGATCTAGCTGGGATCGGCACTTGCCAGACGATCACTCGGCCAACACTTTTCCGATTCGCGCACAACGGTTGCATTGTAGTGATTAAAAAGCAGGATGATTGATATGTACTACTAGTCCCTTCTTTGCTTATTTGGTAGGTGGATAGAGGGTCCAAATGTGACTTCAGAAATTGACAGTGTTTGAACCGGTAATTCGAGCGTCCCACAGCTGACTCCTGAGACCGATACGGCGAATTTAGTACATTTAGGAATGATGATTATGTTCGACTTCACCAAGAGCTCCGTTGGTGACAATAATCATAAAGTGTACTACATGAAACTAGAGACGAGTGTGGTCCCGAAGGCAAAAAAAATTTCGTTGTCTTTATTAATTTGATCTAACAACTCATTCACTGTACATGTATACCTGCATTGCTTGCTTCGATGGAATTCCAACAATCAACCTCTCATCATCTGAATGATCCGATTAAAAATAAATTGTTCATTATTCGAACAGTGACCAAAAGCATTGTCCTCAAACCTGTCAACCTAGTTACACGAGCAATGAGGAGTAGACTACGGTCAGTCTTGCACACTCAGTCCATGAGCGATTTTGTATAAATGCGTTGAAAGTGAAGCACCTATTAATATCACTATGGGTCCATTCTTGTAAACTTGCGCAGAAAATCTCGGGCCGACCAACCACAGCTGCCAATTCAATCAAACGTGATCATTACAAGATACAGATGTTAGAAAGTATGGATAACTTTTTTAACAGCGTAAATAAATCAGCTTACTGCAATGCGCATGGCTCGTGCGATCCTTCAAAGCCCACCATCCACCGAAATCTGTGGTAATTTCAAGTGCATCCTGCGACTATAGTTCAATATGCTGCTCCGAATCCAAGCACTGCTAACTCCCTCTCGAGATATGCAAACGAATGTTGTTAACAAAATTACGGGTACTGAAAGTCACTGAATTTTGTGTTCATCTTATCTATCGAACGTTTTTAGTGGAACTCTGACGAACGCTGGGTATAGTAACTGATTCATAACAGTCCCTTAAACATTGACTTACAGTCTTTTGTGACAAAAAGTGTACAGAAAACGAGTAAAAAAGTCAGCACATCATGCTTTTTCACAAACTACTTCGTATTTTCTGGTGTACTTACCAACCACAAATAGTTGTATTCGCTGCTGTGGCGTTGACACCATGCTTGATTCCAAGTCGACGTGTTCCGGGGAAATTTTGTCCACACATTAACATACTACTTACTATCAATATGAGCGCTTGCGCATGCAGCCTCGTTGTTCGTTGGGTTAGCAGTGACCCAGACACGAATAACTATAATAAATCACAGTTGTGGTTAATTTGTGGGCTCTTCAATGAAGAGTATCCATTCACACTCCAGACGATTCAAATTAGATTCTAGTGAACTTATAACATCGGACTGTACAAGTATGAAGACGAGTGGGCAGAGGAGTACCGGGTACGCATACCTGATGAGCGCCAACAACCGCGAAACTGGTTGTGTGCTTCCGGGGAGATTTTGTCCACACATTAACATACTACTATTATTCCTTTTGATTGGATATTTCCGTTGTTCAGCTTGTTTACAAGTGAGTGCTATTGATGACACAGAATTCGCTGAATACTACATTGAACTCTTAACTGTCCTCTGTGGCCCGAGTGTAGTACCGACCGGTCAATGGAGTTCGTGATTTCGGGCATCGATCTTTCATATGCCGAATAGAATTAATTATCTGTTCAATTCGCTACAAACAACCACCAATCATGTACTGACTGAAGGGATTTGGTTGGTACCTCTCAAAGGGAGCCCTAATAGGAAATAAACAAATAATGTGAAAACAATAAGTGAACTACCACTGGTATCATCAACCAGATAAAGAAAGCCTGCACACACAAGAGCGTCACTGATCGTGACACCTAGCTATATCCTCTTATGTATCTAGACACTGCGTAGGGGGGATCATTCGAACCCGACCCAGGAAGCCCAACACTACCTACATGGCACAGTCAATTCGTTAGGCATTTTATAACTTTATCCCACGCCATGGACTGGTCACTATTGAGCATCTTCTAACCCCTACCACCCTCAGCCAACACTGTGCGCCGAGGAATCCTATCCAGAGACATGCATAACACGTCCCAACTACCTTAACCTAGTGAGCTTTAGTGTTGTGTTTACTGGTGTGCCTCGAGTACCCAAGACTATAAGTCGGAATTCAGCATTACCGATAAGGTGCTCCAAACAGATTCGTGCAGTGCTACGAGACATCGGTGCTGGAATACCGACAATCTTCGCACATTCTCCGCTCGTAGCGACCAAGTCTCTGAGTCATTCAGAGGAAATGACCTAACTGCTGCAGCGTACTTTCAAACTTTACTGCGGCTGGTTCCTTGGAAAACGTAAGTCAGCCTCATGAATGTCTCCGATCACGGCTGCCCATACTGGCTGACGCAGTAGCATGGATAAGAGGGCACGTAGATGACACGATCATGAGGGGGGTTTGGTACAAGAGACGTCCCTAGCTTCAACTGGCATAGTTCGAGGGTATGCCTCTGTTCTGTTCAGACAATCATTAGCCATGCACTGGGTGCGGCAATCTCAAAAAGAAAATGTAAGAGAAAAGTGTATGAAAGGAGAGGGGGAGTCGATGAAGGAAGTCTGTGGATGCAAGAGGGCCACTGATTGCGGCATCTAGCCGTATACCTCAACGTATCTAACCACTTAGTGAGAGGGTCTCTTTGACCCCATCCGGGAAGTCTAGCATGCCCTACACGGCCAAGTCCACTAGTTAAGCTTCTCATACCTTTCTTTCATGTCATGGACAGAGCAGCCTTACTCATCTCCTAACCGCTACCCGCCTCAGCAAACATAACACGCCGAAGAATCCTGTCGAATGACATGCGCAACACATGTCCCAACCATCTTAGCCTGGTGAGCTGAAGGGTTTCATCTACTGATTTGATCATTGAACCTAAGACTTTCCGCTAAACCTCACCACTGCTCACACGGCGTTCTCACTAGATTCGAGCAACACTACGAAGATATCGCTGTTCAAATACCGACAATCTTCGTATGTTCTCGACCCGTAGCGGTCATGTCTCTGATCCATACAGAAGCACGGGCCTGACTGCTGCAGTGTACACTTGGCCTTTGATAGGCAAACGGATGTCATGTCGACGCTACAGATGATTCAGGTTGGCAAATGCCAAACGAGCCATCTGTATACGCAGAGACACCTCATCCGATATCCGACCTCCGGGTGAAATGCAGGCCCCAGATAGCAGAACTTGTCTACCACGTTTATGCCTCTGACCTTTACACAACCAAGTGCGGACTGCAAGGCAACAGCGTGCTGATGCATCGTTGCCGGTGGCCTCCTAGGAACTAGTTTGCCATTCGACTGATTTGAAAACAACCCAGGGGCGTATGTGGCCCTGTTGGTTCGACAGATTTCCTACACAGAGGTTGGATTTTTTTATCATATCATTGCGTATGAGTGCAGTGGAAGAGGTATTACCCCATAGCCACAAAGATCCGCCGCACTATCGGGCATAGCCAGCAAGCAGGCTCTCACTTGGAGTAAAGAACCCCATAAGGTTCCAATATATCAGATGTGGTAACGAGCCGGACGACAACGGATTACTGTCTACCACCAAAGTAACCGGTGACGGCGGGGATACGAACCTCGGATCTCCGAAGTCGTAATCAAACACTAAACCACTCGACCACCACCGGAATATTTGGTAAATATCGTCCCCCGAGGTTCAGTTCAGTTTATTCAACCACTAACCTCGCACTTCGGTGCTCTGGTTTCGGCTGCTACCTCCGAGCGTCAAGAGAGGGCAAGCAGAATAGAAGCATGAAATGAGAAGGGTCCAAAAATGAAAGTATTAGACGGGAATCACCAAAACAAAAAAGGGTTCGAATGCAACTACGCCACTGGCCGCGACCCCTAGCCATTTCACTTAATGTTACCAACCATTTCGTACGCGGGTCGCGTGGATCCTAACCAGGAAGTCTAATACACTCTACTTGGCCGATTTCACCAGCCAAGGTTTTTACACCTTTTTGCTGTCACGGACTGACCCACCCTTCAACGCACCCTTAGGCTGGCTGCGCCACATTTCTGTGTTAATCACCATCACATCGAACTATAAGAAATTCACTCCATTTGGCCACACGGTGTAGCAAGTCTGGAAACATTTACACATACTCAGCAAATGGTGCTGACTGCTTCGTTATGCAGCATCACCGTGAATTTTCTAGCCACAGTCACGTCAACAAAAAGAACTTATGCGTAGCTACGTTTTGCATGCAGAACACTACTTCATCTTCTTGTGACTTTTTTATCATTTTCTTGTTTAGTTGTTAGATGACAATATGCACAACATATTAGGCTACTATAATCATGCTTCAACCCAACCCCTTACTGCGATTGATTTAACTGATCTTTGTGTCCCTCCAACTACAGGCAACTCTGATCTAGAAAGGATTATCACCGATCATGCTGAATTATTCGCCCTTAGGTTGTGTGCACCTGTCTCAACCAGCGACCACTGTCTGCTTCTGTTGAGGCCTGACATATATTCTCGGTCTGTTTTTCATTTTCAGACAAACTAGCCAAATCAAAATCCGTCTCCAGAATTTTTCACGTGGTAACATTCTTCTCCTGCAGAGATCCCCCTGCTCAAGCACCTTCTTAATTGTCTTTCAAATCGTCGTGAAGCAGTAATATCAAACTTTACGCTGAAACGGTCAATTTATTTTCGACACGCTCTGCCCTTTAGAAACCGTTTTTCGGAAATGGCCGTGCCACTTCTCCGGTGTTGAAATCCCTAAGACTGAAAGAATAGTATCGCAAAACCCGGGATAATTTGAAAGTAAAATACTTTCTCTATTGATAAAAAAGGAAATTTAAACCATGGCTCGGTGCATGCTAGTCAACTTCACGTAATCACAACAGTAACCGATTACGGCAAGGCATTCGGCTTTTGTGTAAAGAAAACGAGACAACTGAAATTTCCTGTGGACATGGACGGGAACAACAGTGTATTCATCCACCCGTAAAATAAATCTTCAACTACATTCATTCCAGAAGACGGTGTGTACGTAACCCGGTTCTCTCCATAAGCATTTAAGCCTCTTCGTACTTGCAAGATAACTTCAGGCATTGGTCCTGATGGCCTCTCGTCATCACCCTTGAGACATGTTGCTGTTGCTCTGGCCAATATGTTTACTTATCTTAAGCAAATTTTTGTGCTCGTTTTCCATTCCCGACTGCTGGAGACCCTTCGTCGTTGTTCCGATACCCAGACCTTGTAGTTATGATGTCATAGTTGAACGCTTACGTCCCGCTGCATGTAGCCCATCTAGTCTTCAACTTATAGGGCGTGCCGTTCTTAAACACTGGAATTCTTCTATAAACTCTTCCGATGATCCTCTGCAGATTGCCTATAAACCGAACAGGTCTACTCCAGGTGCTATCGAATCCTTAGTCCATCGTATAACTTAATCTTTGGATGGATCAGCAAAGTTTGTGCGATGCGCTTTTCTAGACTATTCATCCGCTTTTGCTTCTACTCCGCGATATCTCCTCCTCCATAAACCGGGAGTTTTCGGTTTACCCACACCTTTGTTAGTAAGGCTGCCTGATTATTTCACCGACATAACTCAGTGCACACGACTAGGTTTCGAAACATCCAAACCCCTAGTGATAATTCACGAGTGTCTCAAGGAGCTGTTCTTCACCATATTTATTTCCCACCAGTTCTCTATTACATCCATTTAAATATGCCAATAATGTGGGTTTTTCTCTAGTTGTTTTTGTAATCCAGGATTTCAATAACTTTCCCAGTAAACTGCCTTACATTCTTGATTTGCCTGTTCGATCCAGTTTAACCCTGAATTTGCCCCAATACTTCGAAAACATATTTACACCTTCTTGATCGGTTTGTCTGTTATTTCCACAGAAGTACGAGCCAACTACTCAGGAATCAACACCGATACAACTGGTGAGGTCGTCAACTCACATTTCAAACTGTATGAAGAAACTGCGCCCGCTATTTTACCAAATTCGTTAGGCATTTTATTGTTGAACAGTGTGGTATTTTCCTTTTTGTCTATCAACGCTTTACCGTTCTACTTTACTGCACTCGTAATTATTCCTGAACTAATGAAAAAAGGTTTCAGAATTCTTCTTCCAGGTTTATCTATTATCAGGCGGGTATCATTCATGCCCTTCAATGAATCATCTACTAAGTTGTGCAAACTAATTCCGACTGCATACGAAAAGTTCGCTTACAAAATCCTTGCAGATAGCTCTCACCATTCATACAGTGACCTATCCAAATGTAATTCTCTCGCTTCTCTTTAAAATGCATACCTCCTCGCATTACCACTTAAAAAACCCCACTGTTACTCAACCGGCCCGAATCCTCAAAAACTGTGTGCGAGAATCAGCCGAACGTTTTGGTAATTTCTATATCTATTCGTTCTTTCTTCATAACTTGATTCGGCGAGTTGCCTAGTGTGAAGCACATGAGATTGATATGCGGACGTCTCTACACAAACGTTTGATCAAACACAGAAGTAAAACTACTGCCTGTATCGGAGAACAGCGTACGCCGAGAAGGTATATCGATGGGTACGCCTAACACATGCCCCAGTACCTCCTCCAGTGAGTGATCGCTCGTTCCCAACATCACACCGTAATCGTTATAGTGTTCCCGCCAGATCCGAGAATTACTACGCAGACATCGATGCCATAAACCGATGGCCTTTGTCTGGTCATGTGCCTGAGTCAGATCTAACTGCTGCAGTGCACACTCGAATCCCGACAGACAATCCAATGCCACGCCAGCATCATAAATGACTGAGGTTGGCAAAAGCCAAACGCATCTTCTGTATTCGCGACGACACCTTACCCGCCATCTGACCACCTAGTGAAATGTAACTGCCAAGGTAACAGAACTCATCTACCTCAGCTACGGCTTCTCCTGACAGCACAAGATTTGATGCAGAGTAAATCCAGTCCTGTAGTAACATTTTACACTTCGAAGGTGCAAAACACATCCCAAACTTTGCCACACTGTTGTTCAGGCAACCTAGAAAAACTTACAAATTACCTGGATTTTCACTCAGAAGAACAATGTCATGCGCGCATTCCAAGTCAGACAGTTGACTGCCTGGACAAACATCGATGCCGCTATTTCCACACGAAGATAGAGCTATCTCAAGAAACATTTCAATCACAACAATAAATGGGAAGGGCGATAGAGGGCAATCCTGACGAACGCCATTTCTCCTGGTGAACTCAAGTGAAAGATCTTCCTTTCGAAGTTCCCAAAACAACCAACTTAGACGTTAAAATCCCCAGCAATGACCACGTCCGTTGAACGCACGCTTCGATGCAGCTGAGATAAATCGTGGTAGAATTCATCCTTCGTCTTAGAGGAAATTCAGTCAGTGGGCGCATACAACAGACATGACGAACAAACACTAACGCTTCACCCTGTTGTTGTTCACCCGTACAGCACCATACAAAAGAAATGCACATAAACTACTGCTGACAGGGAATCCAATCCAGCAGTGCACGTCCAGATCTCGCGCTTAAAACCAGCCTGACCACGAGCAATAGACACGAGATCACTCAACGAGCGAAGAGCGAAGAGAGAGACTGAGGCTATACCCATGTTGCGAAGTGACTACAGAAGTGGAATCTTGTATGCGCGTTTCGGAGACACCATGCATACTGTTTAAAAGTTCCAAGGGCTCTAGCGGGGCAGTCTTTTCCCCACTTGACATAGTATACGAAATCTGAGGGCAGCCAATTGAATTGAATACGTAATCTTAATAAGCGTATTTGACTTATGTTCTGCATTTGAACTATTGTAACCATTAGATATGTTTCCTGAGTGGAAATAACTCGTGGCATTTTACACCCATCTTCAAGTAAAGGAGAGGAAATTAGAAAAGCCCTTTTCAGGAGGGATCATATTTCACGGCTGCCCACATTGCAGAGGGGCGTTTTTTTTGTGAACACTAACCGGAGCATTTGACACAAAAGTTTGGCTCACAAGGCGGTGAGGTGTTACCGCAGCACGGGAACACGACTGAAGAACCTGTGAGGGGACTCCTTCAAGTCTATCACATCAAACTGGATTTTTGTACGTATTCAGTCTTGTCTTCGCTGGTGCTTTGTTATTGATCCGCTTTTTGGACTCAGTCCATAGCCCGCTTTCGGACCAAAGAGGACAGATTATCAGCCTACGAAGGTTTGTACTTTGAAATGTCGAAAGGGTAAAGGTGTGGTCGATACAACCCCTACCAGGTTTGAAACCGGCTTGATTCTCACGCGTTCACATTTCGCGGGCGCTGAAAAATCGGGAGAATAAGCTCGGTGAGCAGTTTGGATGCGATACTTACTAAGCTAACTCTTCTGTGGTTTGCACAAGAGGACCTGTCAGCTTTTTTGCAAATCAACACAATCACGGATTCACAACGTTGCTGAGGAATGAATCAATGAGTCGTCGGATTCCCTGAAGAACTTACGTTCACCCGGCTTCCGTAGACCGGTACTCCTAATAAAACGGCAAAGGTCTCGACTACAGTCGATAGACGCAGCTTCTATTTCTCTACATTTCACGAACACCATAGCCTGGAAGATGAAGAGTCCGCTTCGGCAATCCAGGCTACGTTAGATCTCTGATGTCTGAGTAACTCACTCGAAAAGGAGCATATAGACCACTACATACTGGGTTGTCATTTTCATCCTGAACGATTTACTCCAGTGAACTTACTGGTTTGGCAACCCTAGGTGATGGCGATGGCATGGCTTCAGTTGTGATTCGTGAAAAGGTCGCCAGAGCGTACGGTTGTGCGAAGTGGGTCATCTCAGCATCGTGAACCGAATCCAAAGAGAAATTCTGACTGGACATCTTCGTTGTACTGGTGATTGATTTCTGTTTGCTTGTTCTACCGCGGCGTTGTTGACAATTCACTGCGCTGGAAGAGCCATCCAACGGAGAAGAGGTGGGAAGTAAATGAGCGCCACATACGGCCCACAGATAAACCAAATTCCAGCAAGGCTGTTCGCAGATTGTGGCTAGTAGTGGGACATCGTAGAGTGGACCGGGTGATTCAGTAGTGGGCAAATTTGATGTAGACGTTGCAACAGTGGTGGCGGTGGTGGTGAGGGCCAGTGCACAAACGCCCGCATTCAGTCCGCTGCTTACATCCGGATAAACCAAAAACGGCTATCCCAGTTGAAATTGAAAAATGGAACGCAAACATAAATGGCCCTCACTGGGGAAAGTAAGATCAAAAATTAAAAACAACAGGTACGTATGAAAAGGTTATTACACGCTGGCGAATGAGTGCAGTGGAAGAGGTATACCTCACGACCTGGAAGGCTCACTGCACTCGTAGGTAAAGCCAGTAACCTAACTCTAAGGCTTAGAATGAGAGTGAACAAAATAAGATTCACACAGATCAAGCGTGATAACGAACATGGTGACAGTGGATTACTGTCTACCACTTAACAGCGAACCTCTGACCTCCGAGGTGGATAGTAAACGCTCTATATCACTCAAGCATCACCAGTACATATTTGACTGTTTGCTTCATTGTTTTAAAACGAATACTAGGCGATTGCCAAATTGCCTCAAATTCAGACGACAGACGGTCTCCGCTGTCACCTGTGGAAATACCATCGCCCAACTGAAACGCTTCATGTGGCTCGCAACTCCAAGTTCTCTGGCCGGACTGCCGATTACTCGCATTCGTAATGTGAACAATGGACCATCAAGCAACCAAACCGATGCACACTCGCTAACAAAAACGCTCACTCAGCTGGCACTCAATAACATTCGTGGACTAAATGGAAACAGATTCTGTGGACCAAATTCTTGAGTCATCCACTCAACTGGTGCTATTTTCGTCCGAAAGTCAAATTATCCCCTTTCCCTCTGGAACATCCGATCTTTGTTTTCCGACTCAACTACTGTCTCACTTTTTTTCAATGCGGGGATTTGAACCTATTCCCAAAAACCTACAGCACAATCCTTACTATATAATTTAGAGTTAGAGCTCATCTGGATAAAACCCGAATTTCTGACTTTTTACCGATCATTTCCGCATTTCCTTTCGTTCACGAAACAGCAATGAATGTTCCTTTTTTAAGTGGCTGCTGAGGAATGAGGAGACTACTGTTGTAATTGACCATAGCTCTAGCGCGACCATCCGAGAGGACTCTAATGTCCATAGTCAACCGATACCATTACCCCTGGACACCAAACGGAATAACATGTTAGCGCTAACACGGCGCAGCCGATAGGTTCCCTTACACGAGTCCCCGATCGTGCACACATCATCGGCATTCTTCTAATACCCATACCATCATGCTATTGCACAACTTCACACAAGTAACGAAACGCAATCCCGGTAGACAGTTTTTTTTGTCGTCTCGACTTATGCCCCTGCAGATTGCAGCCCAGATGCAATCAAAGATGTCTTCTACCAAAAGTTACACTATCTCCCACGTAAAGCAAAACGGAACGATATCGTGGTTTTAGCTGGAGACAGGA
This sequence comes from Fasciola hepatica, assembly GCA_948099385.1. Lineage (NCBI taxonomy): Eukaryota > Metazoa > Platyhelminthes > Trematoda > Plagiorchiida > Fasciolidae > Fasciola > Fasciola hepatica. The sequence goes on from CANUEZ040000149.1 coordinate 432,726, forward strand.
ATGCTAGAGTAGGTCGACTCTCTTCGAACCATTTCCATTTGGGAGACCCTTTTAGTCCCCATGCCTGCCCTACAGAAAACGGGGAACGGTTGTTGGTTCTATGTTCAGGTCATCGCCTGTTTATCACCATGACGAACTTTAGACATTCTAACCGCCGGTACGTCCATCCTCTTCGAGTCAGAAATCGACCTAAATAAACCACGTCGCAATTAGCTACAACTGGCAGGACTGCATGCAAGTCTGATGGTCTTACTGGAGCACTCCCATTGACTCCGACTACTCGTCATTTTACACTGAGTCCTTGTGTTTCGATGGACGTCTAAAACGTACGATACAGAAGCAGTTAGACTGTGATATGTTATCCACTCCGTCTGCCTCTCAACTTTCCGAAATGCGCTGGTTGAAACGCCACCAGATAACATCAACGAGCACCAGTCACTTATTGAGAATGCTTCGTATCCTACTGACATAATGATATCCTGGACTCATGCTGAGTATCTGCGTCTTCCTGATGCATGCCAGTCAATCCCGGCTGGCAGTGAGCATAATGTAGCACGGCTTACAACAAAACGTGAACTCAGAGCAAGTCTTCGCAGGAATTGCGAAATCTGGTGGTCTCGAGGAGCATCAGAGATGGAATATGCTGCCTCCGTGGGAAATTCCCGTCTTAACAAAGTGATCGCTCTACATTGCCTCCGATGGCTCGGTCATGTTTTTTGTATACCTGCCCATTGTTCACCTTTCCGTGCTCTCTTTTCGCATGTGCTGGTCAAGGCTGGTGGAAGCGACGCGGCGGTCAAGCCATGACTTAGCCCAGAGCCATGAAGTAATAAGTTTCGGCTTTGACTTGCATTAGTGCTTCCAGCCTTCCAAGTTGAGACCCAAGAGATGAGGATAGTCGATGGTTACGGAGGCTGTGAGTTATGGCTCAGAACCGAATCCAGGGGCTCGAATGCTGTGGTCTGTCTGTGGACTTCCCGTTCCCTATAACCTTTCCAAAAGGAAATCTACAAAACGTGTACGGAGGAAACATTTCGAGAATATTCCTTTAACTTTTTGTAATCAATATACTAGCTCAATCGCTCGCCCCTCGATTTTGTAAGTTTTCTCTGTCGTTGTTGCGCTGGCATCATGCTTCTTCCCAAGTCGGTGTAAAACGATGCATATATATATATATATATATATATATATATATATATATATATATATATATATATATAGAGAGAGAGAGAGAGAGAGAGAGAGAGAGAGAGGTCTAGCTCTGGTTCTCGCGCAGTGTTCCAACTTGCTGGGAGTGGGTTGTGCGATTACGGCCAAGGGTCCACGACCACATGTCCAGTTTGTTTTCCGCGTTTTGGTTGTGTATTTCGATGTCCGGCGTTATTGTCGTGTCACTGTGCTCTTCAAGAACTATGATATATCAGGAGACACAACAGACACTGCTAGTTCTGTGTACGTAGCAAAAAAACACGACAGCACGACACACCATACGCTGGAAAAAGGAGAATTTGAACAATTACATGCAAAGGTCCAGCATCATGCATCTTTTGTCTGAAGTTCTCAGCGCATCAATCTCAGTGACGTCGACAAAATGAGTTGGCGCATCCACAGTTCGGGACCCGCTCGGCGAATCTCAACCGATCATGAACAAACAGCCTCAGTTCATTTCAGTGACCGACGTGAGTTGACACCGTAACGTGAAGTCACCTTTGACAAATGAAAACCTGTCGTCGCCTAACTGAGTCAACGGCAACCGACTACGCAGAAACTACGGCATTTTACCATCACTTATCGAGAACGACCATCAGTGCTGAAGTCCCGTTCATGGCAGTGGAAGCACCGACAAATAGGAAACAATATTTTCTGACATTCTAATACATTTTTATGTTCAGCTACGGAGACAGAGCATCAACCAGTTGGTTGAATACACTGAAGGATATGGCAACTAACCGTGAACAATGGCGACCGTGTTGTCACTTTCTGTTGAATCAGAATGATTGGTCGATGTGTGTTTGTACAGTTAGACTGTGTATTCCGTGTGTTGGCTACTAGGGCGCTGTTTCCTTTCCCTACCCGTACAGGTTCACTCCTTGTCCATCTTGTATGTTCATACTTTCTAATTCAACGTGTAAAATGGTGAGAAAGGCAGTGGTCAGTGGGTTTGCCGTGCTGTTCAACGCTGTACGATGATGATGATGAAAGTCGGTACGATTTGAAGAAAGGAAAGCAATTCATCAACACGATATCGTAAAACAGTTACGTGTCAGCAAGTCTCAAATCCATAACGTTTTGGCGAAGCAGAATAGAATCATTAGCCCCTGGAGCAGTGGAGATCATAAAGACAAAGACAGCCGCGACCGATGATGAAGTTGCCTGCTGTAAACAGCAAGCAATTTAACAAACAGAAGCACAACAGAGACGGCGAGTGCGACAACGGCTCAAAAGTTCATTGACAGAAAACTTTTCTTCTGCACTATTTCGCACACCAATAAATTAGTTACTGCACTTTCATTTTGTATAATGTGAGGTTGGTTTGTGAAAGTTTCCTGCGTTACTGCTATCTGGATGTTCACAAAACCCTACAGACATCCTGCAATTAGGGACATTTTTATCTTTCCCGGGAGTCTCATACTGAAGATACAATCATACCTGAAAGGCCAATCGGTAGAGGCCAGACGAAGTCCAGTCTCCAGTCTCTCCCCCAGCTTTGGGGTCAATATGAGCTGGCAACTCAGTTGGTAAAATCAATCGGAGAATAACTGATCCAAGTAAATGCGATTCCACTCAGTCATCCCACAGCTTCGTGGACTGGTTCCTGTTAGAACTAAAGGCTCTGGTTGAGAACTCTATTCGTTCTCCCGTTTAACAAGTGGACACCCTGGCAGTACCCGTCTAACATCTCGCATGAACTACACGACTATAAGGAATTCCACACTGCATTGGTCGTCGCGCAGGATAATCAGGACCGCGCTGCTCATTGCATCAAGCGGGGTGAGTAGCAAAAAGTGCTACTGTTCAGAGTTCTCTCTTATGTTTAACCTCTGTCTTCCGTTCCCAATCACCTCTATTTAACCCCCTCCCCTCTATCCACCCATAACTCTCCCATCGATAACACGGCCGATACTCGCAGCAATTCACTGTAAACTAGTGTAGGGAATAATTCACTGTCTTGTGATTCACATTTTCCCAGCCTTGTCATCCTCTGAATCTCGGCTCATTCAGCTCGCGCACGCTCACGTAGGCCGATCAGCAGGCGTGCCCAGTCCTCACAATGGACTCTCTGAAGATTGACGTCTGCTGCGTGAGTGAAACACGTGTCCAAGATTCGAGCAGTGTGGTTCAACTAACTCCTCCGGGTACCTCACCAGGGTATTTCCTGTGCACTTTAGGAAACGAAGCAACTAAAGCTGCCTGTCAACGTGGTGTAGAAATAGCCTTGAATGACAAAGCTGAGGCTGCTATTTTAGACTGGATCCCGGTTAACAGCTGCTCATGTGCTGCAAGACTCCAGGACTCGGTTGGCGTTCGAAATGATAGTTGTGTTGAGTCCAGTTTGTTTGTGATCTCGGCGCACACCCCAACAGACCGCAGCTCTGACACATATAAGGATCAGTTCTATGATTAACTCATCACACTCGTTCGCACGAGAAAGGCTTTGACATTGTAGTGCTCGTTGATGATTTTAATACACCAGTCGGCAAACTTAGTGCGTCAAAAGCTTGTTTAGGTGGGCGTTGGGACTCACTCGCTCAGCGCACGGATAACGGGAATAGGCTTCGGCAGTTTTGTGCAGACAATCGGTTATTCTGACAGCTCACGTCGCAGTGCGACGTGGCGCTCATCATCATCATCGTACAGCGTTAAACAGCATGACAAGCCCACTGTCCACTGCCTTTCTCACCATGTTGCACGTTGAATTAAAAAGTATGAACATACAAAATGGTCAAAGAGTGAACCTGTACGAGTAGGGAAAGGAAACAGCGCCCTAGTAGCCAACACACGGAATACACAGTCTAACTGTTCAAACACACATCGACCAATCATTCTGGTTCAACAGAAAGTGACAACACGATCGCCACTGTTCGCGGTTCGCTGCCATATACTTCAGTGTCTTCAGCCAACTGGTAGACGGATCTTTTGGACCCCAACCACGAAGACGTGAAGCACCTACTTTTCCTAAGTCTGCTGTACATTTTCTCATTCCTCGCTGCCACGTCATCTGTTGACCTCCACGTGGTTTATTCCACTCCCTAGGAAGGGCGGAGAATAGAACACGGTACGGCAGACGTGTGTTTGCCATACGTAACACGTGTCCCAACCAACGAAGTCTACTAAGCCGGATACGCTGTCACAGAACGTCCTCTGAATTAGTACCCTATACTCGCTTCCTGACCTCAGCATTGCTCACTCGGTTATTCCACATCGATGGTCGAAAACCTCAAGACGACGAATATCTTCAGCACGCAGACTCCAAGTTTCGCAACCATACAACAAAATTGAACGCACAGTGGCACAGTATACACGACCTTTCAACTTCAGTGAAATATCAGGTCGGCGCCACAAGTGCTTCAGTCCAGCGTACGCCACTCGAGCCTTGGATATCCGCGCACTCATCTCTACTATTGTTCTCCCATCCGTCGTCACGCTGCTGCCGAGGTAGTTGAAGTGATCCACAACTGACAGCATCTCCCCATCAAGCATCAAGCTCTGGACCGTTGACGTCCAGTTTTGTAACATTACCTTGCACTTTGACGGTGCAAAGCGCATGCCGAATGGAGCTACAGCTCTTGCGAGATTATCTAGTGCACGTTGAGCATGTTCCGTGGCTTCGAACAAGCAGACAACGTCGTCCGCGTAATCTGTGTCACACAGCTCTCTACTATTTCCTAGTTTGACGCCTACATCCTGAAGATTTTGCAGCGCACTTTCCATTATTTCGTCCATGACGAAGTTGAACAAAAATGGCAAAATGGGACATCCTTTGTCGAACATCGCTGGTCGTTTCGAACCGACCGGATAGTTCACCGTAAACTCTAACGCGGCCAGAAGTATGAGAATACAATGATCTCATTAGGTTCACGAACTTCTGTGGCATACCTTTTCCATGAAGAACACTGAAAAGCGACGTTCGATCAACCGAGTCAAAGGCACCTTTCAAGTCTAAGAAAACCATTATTTTCGGTGCGTGTGACGCGTTTCAAGTAGTCGGCGAAAAGTAAAAATCTGGTCGATGCATCCTTGACTTGGGCGGAATCCAGCCTGCTGTTTGCGGGTGTTCCTCTCGCGAGCGGGTGTAAGACGGTACAGCAAAGTCGAAGCTAATGCTTTGGTGACTTTCGGAATTAAGCTAATCCCACGATGATTACTACAGTCATTGCGTATTCCCTTCTTGAAGATGGGAACAATCAATGACTCGCTCCATAATAACGGAATACGCTCCGCGTTCAAAATGTCACGGAGCAAGGCGGTTAGTGATTTTATCAACGCCTCGCCACCCAGTTTTAAAAGAACTGGAGGAGGTTCGTCGGGACCTGCCGCTTTCTCCCACCTTAGTAATCGAATACATGACTCTACTTCTACTTCTGATGGGGGCTCAAATGATACCACCCAATGAGTCACAGTTGTTGACACGGGAGTAACTACACTAGCGTGCGGCCAGCTAAACTCCTCCTCGAAGTACTCGGCCCATCGGTCAAGCCTTTGCTGTTTGTTATGGATGGGTTCTCCATTTCTATTCCAAATCGTTTCACTGACCTGAGTTCGCCGTCCACCGGGGTCACGAATAACTTTGAACAGTCTTTGACTGTTACTTGAAGCAGCTGCCACTTCCATTTGTTTGGCTACTTTGACCCACCAATTTTCGCGATCATTCATAAGGCTTTGCTTAACTTGTCTTTGCAGCTTTCTCCGCATCTTATTCATCTCCTTACGGTTCGAAAGCTGACGCTTTTGCTCCATTATACTCAGCGACTCTTGCGAGATCCAGTGTCTCTGATGGACAACGGATCGAGGACCACAGGCGAAACCTGCTGCAAAGTGCATCGCTTGTTTGATATGAGCCCAATGCTCATCTACATTACTGTTCTCCGTGGATCCTAGCTCATGTGCTAACTTCTGCTCATAACGGGTGCAAACTTCTGGATCACACCTACGTTGCACGGCTAACCGAGTTTGCGGTTTGCGACGATCACCATGGAGCTGGAGGGATAATCACATTGAAACTAATGCATGGTCCGACTCTACGTAAGGGGACCAGTAAGATCTACAGCTCTGAACAGAACTGCGCCACCGGTAGCTTACGGCGATATGGTCAATTTGTGCTAGACAAGAACAACCGATTGTCTGCACAAAATTGGAGAAGCCTATCCCCGTTATCTGTACGCTCAGCGGGTAAAGCACAACGCCCACCTAAACAGGCTTCTGACACACTAAGTTTGCCAACTTGTGCATTGAAGTCACCAGCTAGCACTACAATGTCGGAACCTTTACTGCTGCGAACGAGAGTGCCGAGTTCATCGTAGAACTCATCTTTCTGCAAGTCTGAGCTGCAGTCCGTTGGGGCGTACGCCGAGATCACGAACAAATTGCGCTTAACACAACTATCCTTTCGAACGCCGACTGACCCTTGGAGTCTCATAGCACATAAACGACTGTTAACAGGAATCCAGTCTAATAGGGCAGCCTCGGCCTTGTCAGTCAAGACAATTCCTACACCACGTTGACCCACAGCTCTAGCTGCTTCGTCTCCTGAGGTGCGCAGAATATACCTCGATGAGATACCAGGAGCAGTTAGCTGAATTACATTGCTCGAATCCTGGATACGCGTTTCGCTTACGCAGCAAACATCAATCTTCAGAGAGTTCATTGTGAGGCCTAGGCACGCCTGCTGACCGGCCTGCATGACTGTACGCACGTTGAAGGAGCCTAGATTCAGAGGCTGACGGGGCTTGAGAAAATGTGAGTTACCAGACAGAGGATTATTCCCGATACTATTTGACAGTGAATCGTTGCGAGTATCGACCGTGTTATCAGTGGGAGCATTATGGGTGGATAGATGGGACAAAGAGGGATGGTTAGGGACAGAAGACAAAGGTTGAATAACAGAGAGGGAACTCTGAGCAGTAGCACACTCATCACTACCCACCCCGCTCGATGCAATGGGCAGCGCGGTCCTGATTAGCCTGCGCGACGACCGATGCAGTATGGAATTCTTTGTATTCGTGCAGTTCATGGGAGATGTTGGACGGGTACTGCCAGGGTGTCCAGCCACAAAGCAGGAGAACGGTTAGGGTCCTCATCCAAAGCCTTTAGTTCTGACAAGAACCTATCCGCAAGGCAGCGGGATGGCTTAGTGGAAGCCCATTTGCTTGGATTAATTATTCTTCAACTGGTTTTTCCGACTGAGTTCCCAGCTCAAATCAACCCCCAACCTGGAGGACCAAGAGAATGGACTTTGTCTGACCTCTACCCATTGACCTGTCAGGTATGATTGCATCTCCGGCTTAAGGAAGCCATCCTGTATAGCTCTTTGGGTCATAGAGGCGAGCAAGCCATCACACCACGTCAAGGTGCAGTCTCTTCGTGATGGCGTGGCGCTCTAACTCTATAGATCTTTTGAGTCAGACTGATTATATCGCGGTAGGCTACCGGTTACGCAGTTCTGTTCAGAACTGTGGATCTTACTGGTCCACGTACGTGAAGTGGGACCATGCATTAGTGGTATTGCGATTTCCGCTCCAGTGCCGTGGTCATCGATGCAGACTCGATTAGCCGTACAACTTTAGTCTGATGTAGAAGTTCGTATCATTTGTGAACAGAACTTATCACATAAGCTAGGAACTACGGCGAACAGTAACGCAAACGAGCATTTGATCCTTATAAAACGAGCGATGCACGTGACAGCGGGTTTCGCTCTCGGTCCTAGATCCGATGTGCATCAGACACTGGGTTTCGCAAGATTCGCTGAATCGAATAGAAAAAAATGTCAGCTCGGACTGTAAGGGGATGAATAAAATACGAAAACGTCTACAAAGGCAGGACACAAAAACCGTTAGATAGATCGCGATAATTGGCAGGTCCAGGTAGCCGAAAAATGGAAGTAGCAGCTGCTTCTTGTAATGGGCAAAGACTGCTCAAACTTATTCGCGACACCGGTGAACGGCAAACCCCGGTGAATGAAACAATTTGCGATAGAAACGGAGACCGTATTCACGGCAAACACCTAATGCTGGATCGCTGGGCCGAATATTTCAAGCAGTTTAGCTGGCTGCGCGCTAATGTAGTTGATCCGACCTCAACAACTGCGAATCCTTGGGGAGAACCACTCTAGACCACACCATAAGTGGAAATATAATCCAGCATTCGATTACTAGAATATGGAAAAGCGACCTATCCCAAAGAACTTCCCCTCGTGCTTTTTAAACTGTGTGGCGTTACATTGATAAAATAAATTACCACTTCGTTTCGTGACATTTGGAACACGCACTTGTGGCTCTGACCTAATATTTCACTAAAGTTGAAAGGTTGTGTGAACTCTGCCACGGTACGTCCAGTTCTGCTGCATAGGTGCGAGACTTGGAGTCTGCGTGCAGAAGATATTCATTATGTTAGGTTTTCGAACACCGATGTTTACGTGGTATCGTTTAGATGGGATGGAATAACCGAGTGAGCAATGCTGAGGTCAGGAAGCGACTATTGGGTACTAATTCAGAGAACGTTCTATCACAGCGTATCAAGATTAGTAGAATTCGTTCGTTGGGGCACGTGTAATGAGTGGCAAACACACATCTGCCATACCGTGTGCTATTCTCCGTTCTCACTAGGGAGTGGAATAAACCACGTGGAGGTCAACATATTACGTGGCAACGGGGAGTAAGAAAATACTCAACTAACTTCGGAAAATGGGATGCCTCGCTTCTTAGTGTTTGAGGTCCAAAAGATCCATCTACCAGTTGGCTGGAGACACTGAAGGATATGGCAACTAACCGTGAACAGTGGCGACCGTGTTGTCACTTTCTGTTGAATCGGAATGATTGGTCGATGTGCGTTTGTACAGCTAGACTGTGTATTCCGTGTGTTGGCTACTACCCACCCCTGTACAAATTTGGGGCAAAACCAAAGAGACCACAACAGCGACGAGCACCACCAATTGGAGTACTACCCAAACCAGGTCAACCTTTGGCAACCGCGACGCTTTTTCGTCAACACACTGGGAGTACACAAAGCCTCAGATACAGCAGGTGAAAAATATCACCACTGGTGGTCGAGTGGTTTAGAGCGCTTGCTTACTACATCGGAGGTAAGAAGTTTGAATCCCACCACCACCGGTCACCTTGTTGGTAAACAGTAATACATTATCGTCCGGATCGTTAGCACACCTGACCTATTAGGACCTTGTGATTCTTTAGTCCAACTCTCAGGGTCTACCTGCCGGTTATCCGTAATAGTGCAGTGGGTCTTTGTGGCTATGGGGTATATACGCCTTCAATTCAATTATGAGCTACTATGTAATAAATGCATCCACGGGTTTTACACAGCAGTGGTGTATTGTATTGAACTCATCTGAGTCAGTTTTAATACCCACAGTTCATTTAGCATTGCTACCTAATGCGCGAAACGGCCCTGTAAACATACGTCATCAGATACGGAGAGCTCCTGTGTGTCCTTTGTGAGCCTCAACCAGATCTCACAAACGTACAAAGAAGTTGTACACCTAGCGCCACTTCTGTGAAAGCCAGGGAGCTCTTTACAGTCATCATCGTACAGCGTTAAACAGCATGACAAGCCCCCTGACCACTGCCTTTCTCACCATGTTGCACGTTGAATTAAAAATTATGAACATACAAGATGGTCAAAGAGTGAACCTGTACGAGTAGGGAAAGGAAACAGCGCCCTAGTAGCCAACACACGGAATACACAGTCTAACTGTTCAAACACACATCGACCAATCATTCTGGTTCAACAGAAAGTGACAACACGGTCGCCACTGTTTACGGTTAGTTGCCATATCCTTCAGTGTTTCCAGCCAACTGGTAGATGGATCTTTTGGACCTCAAACACTAAGAAGCGAGGCATCCCATTTTCCGAAGTTAGTTGAGTATTTTCTTACTCCCCGTTGCCACGTAATATGTTGACCTCCACGTGGTCTCTTCCAGTCCCTGGGAGGGGCGGAGAATAGAACACGGTACGGCAGACGTGTGTTTGCCATACGTAACACGTGTCCCAACCAACGAAGTCTACTAAGTTGAATACGCTGTGACAAAACGTTCTCTGAATTAGTACCCTATACTCGCTTCCTGACCTCAGCATTGCTCACTCGGTTATTCCACCCAATCCTAGCGATACTACGTAAACATCGATGGTCGAAAACCTCAAGACGACGAATATCTTCAGCACGCAGACTCCAAGTTTCGCAACCATACAACAAAATTGAACGCACAGTGGCACAGTATACACGACCTTTCAACTTCAGTGAAATATCAGGTCGGCGCCACAAGTGCTTCAGTCCTGCGTACGCCACTCGAGCCTTGGATATCCGCGTACTCATCTCTACTATTGTTCTCCCATCCGTCGTCACGCTGCTGCCGAGGTAGTTGAAGTGATCCACAACTGACAGCATCTCCCCATCGAGCATCAAGCTCTGGACCGTTGACGTCCAGCCTTGTAACATTACCTTGCACTTTGACGGTGCAAAGCGCATGCCGAATGGAGCTACAGCTCTTGCGAGATTATCTAGTGCACGTTGAGCATGTTCCGTGGATTCGAACAAGCAGACAACGTCATCCGCGTAATCTAGGTCACATAGCTTTTTACTATTTCCTAGTTCGACTCCCAAATCCTGAAGATTTTGCAGCGCACTTTCCATTATTTCGTCCATGACGAAGTTAAAATGAATGGAGACAAAGGGCATCCCTGCCGAACACCACTGGTCGTTTCGAACCGACCGGATAGTTCACCGTAAACCCTTACGCGGCCAGAAGTATGGGAATACAATGATCTCATTAGGTTCACGAACTTCTGTGGCATACCTTTTCCATGAAGAACACTGAAAAGCGATGTTCGATCAACTGAATCGAAGGCGCCTTTCAGGTCTAAGAAAAGCATTATTGTTGGTCGGCGGTGCGTGTGACGCGTTTCAAGTAGTCGGCGAAAAGTAAAAATCTGGTCGATGCATCCTCGGCCTGGGCGGAATCCAGCCTGCTGTTGGCGGACATTCTTCTCGCGAGCCGGTGTAAGACGGTACAGCAAAATCGAAGCTAATGCTTTGGTGACTTTCGGAATTAAGCTAATCCCACGATGATTACTACAGTCATTGCGTATTCCCTTCTTGAAGATGGGAACAATCAATGACTCGCTCCATATTAACGGAATACGCTCCTCCTTCCAAATGTCACGGAGCAAGGCGGTTAGTGATTTTATCAACGCCTCGCCACCCAGTTTTAAAAGAACTGGAGGAGGTTCGTCGGGACCTGCCGCTTTCTCCCACCTTAGTAATCGAATACATGACTCTACTTCTACTTCTGATGGGGGCTCAAATGATACCACCCAATGAGTCACAGTTGTTGACACGGGAGTAACTACACTAGCGTGCGGCCAGCTAAACTCCTCCTCGAAGTACTCGGCCCATCGGTCAAGCCTTTGCTGTTTGTTATGGATGGGTTCTCCATTTCTATTCCAAATCGTTTCACTGACCTGAGTTCGCCGTCCACCGGGGTCACGAATAACTTTGAACAGTCTTTGACTGTTACTTGAAGCAGCTGCCACTTCCATTTGTTTGGCTACTTTGACCCACCAATTTTCGCGATCATTCATAAGGCTTTGCTTAACTTGTCTTTGCAGCTTTCTCCGCATCTTATTCATCTCCTTACGGTTCGAAAGCTGACGCTTTTGCTCCATTATACTCAGCGACTCTTGCGAGATCCAGTGTCTCTGATGGACAACGGATCGAGGACCACAGGCGAAACCTGCTGCAAAGTGCATCGCTTGTTTGATATGAGCCCAATGCTCATCTACATTACTGTTCTCCGTGGATCCTAGCTCATGTGCTAACTTCTGCTCATAACGGGTGCAAACTTCTGGATCACACCTACGTTGCACGGCTAACCGAGTTTGCGGTTTGCGACGATCACCATGGAGCTGGAGGGATAATCACATTGAAACTAATGCATGGTCCGACTCTACGTAAGGGGACCAGTAAGATCTACAGCTCTGAACAGAACTGCGCCACCGGTAGCTTACGGCGATATGGTCAATTTGTGCTAGACAAGAACAACCGATTGTCTGCACAAAATTGGAGAAGCCTATCCCCGTTATCTGTACGCTCAGCGGGTAAAGCACAACGCCCACCTAAACAGGCTTCTGACACACTAAGTTTGCCAACTTGTGCATTGAAGTCACCAGCTAGCACTACAATGTCGGAACCTTTACTGCTGCGAACGAGAGTGCCGAGTTCATCGTAGAACTCATCTTTCTGCAAGTCTGAGCTGCAGTCCGTTGGGGCGTACGCCGAGATCACGAACAAATTGCGCTTAACACAACTATCCTTTCGAACGCCGACTGACCCTTGGAGTCTCATAGCACATAAACGACTGTTAACAGGAATCCAGTCTAATAGGGCAGCCTCGGCCTTGTCAGTCAAGACAATTCCTACACCACGTTGACCCACAGCTCTAGCTGCTTCGTCTCCTGAGGTGCGCAGAATATACCTCGATGAGATACCAGGAGCAGTTAGCTGAATTACATTGCTCGAATCCTGGATACGCGTTTCGCTTACGCAGCAAACATCAATCTTCAGAGAGTTCATTGTGAGGCCTAGGCACGCCTGCTGACCGGCCTGCATGACTGTACGCACGTTGAAGGAGCCTAGATTCAGAGGCTGACGGGGCTTGAGAAAATGTGAGTTACCAGACAGAGGATTATTCCCGATACTATTTGACAGTGAATCGTTGCGAGTATCGACCGTGTTATCAGTGGGAGCATTATGGGTGGATAGATGGGACAAAGAGGGATGGTTAGGGACAGAAGACAAAGGTTGAATAACAGAGAGGGAACTCTGAGCAGTAGCACACTCATCACTACCCACCCCGCTCGATGCAATGGGCAGCGCGGTCCTGATTAGCCTGCGCGACGACCGATGCAGTATGGAATTCTTTGTATTCGTGCAGTTCATGGGAGATGTTGGACGGGTACTGCCAGGGTGTCCAGCCACAAAGCAGGAGAACGATTAGGGTCCTCATCCAAAGCCTTTAGTTCTGACAAGAACCTATCCGCAAGGCAGCGGGATGGCTTAGTGGAAGCCCATTTGCTTGGATTAATTATTCTTCAACTGGTTTTTCCGACTGAGTTCCCAGCTCAAATCAACCCCCAACCTGGAGGACCAAGAGAATGGACTTTGTCTGACCTCTACCCATTGTCCTGTCAGGTAAGATTGCATCTCCGGCTTAAGGAAGCCATCCTGTATAGCTCTTTGGGTCATAGAGGCGAGCAAGCCATCACACCACGTCAAGGTGCAGTCTCGTTGTGATGGTCAGTCTCGTCGTGATGGTCCGACTCTACGTAAGGGGGCCAGTAAGATCTACAGTTCTGAACAGAACTGCGCCACCGGTAGCTTACGGCGATATGGTCAATTTGACTCAAAGTACCTGTAGAGTTAGAGCGCCATGTTGCTGTGCGACGCGACCTGTGTCGGAAATTTGTGCTAGACAAGAACAATCGGTTGTTTGCACAAAACTGGAGAAACCTATCCCCGTTATCTGTACGCTCAGCGGGTAAAGCACAACGCCCACCTAAACAGGCTTCTGACACACTAAGTTTGCCAACTTGTGCATTGAAGTCACCAGCTAGCACTACAATGTCGGAACCTTTACTGCTGCGAACGAGAGTGCCGAGTTCATCGTAGAACTCATCTTTCTGCAAGTCTGAGCTGCAGTCCGTTGGGGCGTACGCCGAGATCACGAACAAATTGCGCTTAACACAACTATCCTTTCGAACGCCGACTGACTCTTGGAGTCTCATAGCACATAAACGACTGTTAACAGGGATGCAGCTTGAGTATAACATCCAGAGCTATTAACTCCTTCCCAGTTACTCACATTAAGGGCTAATCACCGCTACAAGATGCAGACAATCTTTTGGGGTTACCCCCAATGACGCGGATCAAAATCCATAAAGCACTTGGAGGATCACGCGACGTTCGAAACGCAGGCTGATCGGTTTACACTCGGCTGGCATATTTGATTGTTCAAACTTTATGCTATATTCCGGAGAATCGGTAAAGACTAAATCAGCAAATTCACGTCAGAAGTCACACGCATAAGGTTCATTTTTTTCTTTATCTAGTTGAAGCTCTTACTCACAATTTTCCACCTGACATTTGGATACTCAAAATTGATCAGTACTCACTGGTTAGAAGCTGTTTAAACTGAGACATATACCTGTTAATTCCGCCCAGTCACATAAACAGAATTATCCCGATTTGTTACTATTTATAACGCATTTAGAAAGTGCACTCGGGAGCGCGTTTGATCTTTTTCGCTTTACTTGGCCTTTTCGGCATCCCACTTTCGGTCTTACAGTGGGCGATATTGATCCTTAATCTTGTGACCGGTTAGTGTTCATTTTCCCCACGGGTGGGACTTTCATGCCCGTTGACGTTCGCACAATCGACGTTCACACTCTACCTTCGGCCTGATACGTAAGCGCTTAGCCGTACGGTTAAGAGGACACACACACAGCTCCTTGTTTGACTCAGTCTACTCCGTGTGGCTCCTTACTTCCGTCACCGACTCGTAACTTTTTTTGATTCACTTGCTACACACGTACTCTCGCACGCCTGCATCATTTCTAGTCAACCGGGAGTGTGTAGTGTTTTCTCACGTGTGCACACCCGACTCTCTCTCTGATCGGTTGTTTCTTGTGGAGAGTTAGTCAGTCTCGTCGTGTTAACGCCCCATGGCGTGCGATTATTCTTCCCGCTTAAATGGCGAATTGCTGTCTTACTGAGCTCAGACAGCCGCTGTTGTTTTTTGTCTCTTAGTATATCGGTTTGCACAATTCACTGAATCAATTATTCATATGAATAATGGTACCGTACCACAAGGCGGTCTCGGTCTTCACTGGACTGGGATTGGGACTTAAAGCGTAACTCCCTTATTTGATCAAGACCGGGAATAGTGATTGTTAGACAATCTAATTCCATGTGCGGATTTATCAATACCGATGCGAAGTATCAAAAGGCAGTTTCTGGCAACGTCCCCACGCCGGACTGACACCTGCGCTTCCGTGAACCAGACCACTGAATCATTCGTCACGGTTCGAGCTTTTTTTCGAATGTGTACAAAACTTTTGTGATGAACATTAATGAAGGATTACAGTGAGCTAGACATCGACTCCGGAATGAAATAAAGATGCGAAAGTTAAATGGAAGCAAACGCATCCCACGAACCTTCATGGTATCACTCCGACTGGCTCGTCTGGATTCAGTTATTTCCCCGACAAGCCTCGACCGATCGAATAAAAACACAGAACCACAATCGGATCCGATCGCAAACCAGAAATCAGATGGACCACCTGAGGTCACGCAAGTGAGAGTTTCTGAAGAACCGGGTGCTGTGGTATGTGCCGCTGAAACTGCAGTGCATGCTTCTAGTGGACTTTGCGGTGCCACCAAATTTTTACGGGGAATTGTGAACTGACGTAGTTTTGTTATTTTGCATTCGACAGCTTCTCTTGCGGCCGGGTGCGCATTATTCATAGGTGTCACGCAGTTGGTCGAAACATTGGTAGAAAGTTTACGACTTTTCGCTGAACCTAGTGGACCAAGGAGAAGGAGCGAAAACAAAAGGGCTACATTTAACTCGAAATGTTATATATATATATATATACTACACATTACATACTACTTACTATCAATATGAGCGCTTGCACATGCAGCCTCGTTGTTCGTTGGGTTAGCAGTGACCCAGACACGAATAACTATAATAAATCACAGTTGTGGTTAATTTGTGGGCTCTTCAATGAAGAGTATCCATTCACACTGCAGACGATTCAAATTAGATCCTAGTGAACATATAACATCGGAGTGTACAAGTATGAGGACGAGTGGGCAGAGGAGTACCGGGTACGAATACCTGATGAGCGGCAACAACCGCGAAACCGGTAGTGTGCTTCCGGGGAAACTTTGTCCACACGTTTACATACTATTTACTATGTATATGTATATATATATATATATATATATATATATATATATATATATATATATATATTATATTGGTAGTAAGTAGTATATAAGTAGGTATACAGAATTTCTCGATCTGTTTCGCGGTTGTTGCCGCTGACCATATACGTATTTATATCACTTGGTATCAACCTGAGCGCTCACAAATGCAGCCTTATTGTTCACTGGGTTAGCATTGACCCAAACACGAATGACTAACAGAACTAACATTTATGATTCTTCGTGGACTCTTCAACGAAAGTATCCCTTCGCACTCCAGACGGTACAAATTAGGTTATAGTGAAGATACATACAAGTTTACAACAGCTTGGGAACGAGCAAGATGCAAACAAAACCATGCCGAAGTATTACGAAGTGGGGAAAAATTGAAGTAAACATAAAGACTAGGACAAGTAAAAGTAAATTATTCTAGTGTTTTCATAGGAAACCTACAATTCTTTTTTTCCAACTGTTTACGGGGAACGGGAAGTCCACAGACAGACCACAGCATTCGAGCCCCTGGATTCGGTTCTGAGCCATAACTCACAGCCTCCGTAACCATCGACTATCCTCATCTCTTGGGTCTCAACTTGGAAGGCTGGAAGCACTAATGCAAGTCAAAGCCGAAACTTATTACTTCATGGCTCTGGGCTAAGTCATGGCTTGACCGCCGCGTCGCTTCCACCAGCCTTGACCAGCACATGCGAAAAGAGAGCACGGAAAGGTGAACAATGGGCAGGTATACAAAAAACATGACCGAGCCATCGGAGGCGATGTAGAGCGATCACTTTGTTAAGACGGCGACTGTATGTATCAAACACGACCACACACCTCGTCACTGTTCGCTCGATGTTCCCACCATATACGAGCAATGCTTTGGAGACACCGGTGGTCGAATACAGAAAGCCGACAAGCGCCACAAACGCGGGGGGTCCAGGTCTCGCAACCTTAAAGAAAACTACGAACTGTGGCATCGTACATCTTTCCATTGAGGGAAAGCCGGATGTCACGGCTGCTTCCGTTCTTGCAAGTAGTAATGTGATCTCCTTCCCAACACCTCCACCAGTTGGAATCGAGCTCCCGAGGTACTTAAAGCTATCGACCACCTCTAACGGATCACCACCAAGGGTGAGTGCAGGCACAGGCTTCAGTCAGTCTTGAACACGTACTTTGCACTTTGAAGGTGCTAAGTCCATACCCAATCGGGACACCTCAATCGTCAAGCAGTCCAATGTGTGTTGAACTGCCTGTGCACTTTCGCTCAGCAAGACGATATCATCAGCGTACTCTAGGTCAAAGACTCTTTTCCCTGGGAAGAGTTCACCCCCTTCGTTTGGAAGATCAGAGCAGGCGTTCTGTAGGACATCCTCTATGGCAAAGTTGAAAGGAAAAGGGGATATTGGGCAACCTTGTCGTACTCAATTGGAGATGGCAAACGGTGGTGAAAACTGGCCACAAGCCCTAACCCGACCTGAGGTATGACGGCACAACTTTTTGGGGATATGTACATATTTCTCGGGTACACTATTTCTTAACATTACCACAGTGCAGACCTATCGACGGAGTCGAAGGCCGCGCGAACGTCTAGAAACACAATGATTGTTGGCCTCATCGATGCATCCGCGGCTGGTACGAAACCCAGTCAGTTTTTCGCGAGTTTGTCCGTCACGCATGTTGTGCAACCTGCGAAGAATGACAAACGCCAGCAGCTTAGACGTTATCGGGATTGGGCGTATACCCCCTACGGTTAGCGCAACCACCGCGTGAGTCCTTAGAGGTGAGAAAAACAATCGATTCCCCCTTCACAAAAGTGAGGACTTTCTTAAATAGCCAGACTTTGGGAAACAAAACTCGAATCTCTCTAAAAACCTCCCGTCTACCATCTTTAAATGGGCCCGAGGAGAGGCCATCGGACCCCAGCGCTTTTTGACGTCCTAAGGCTAGGATCTCCTTGCGGATCTCCGTTTCGTAAGGTGGATCCGTCGAAGCAAACTACGGCGCGTGTGCCGGAACAGCTATAGGAGAGGCTGACGCTGGAGACCAGCTAAACTGTGCTTTGAAGTGTTCCGCCCAGCGTAAAGACGTTGCTGCAGACGGTGGATAGACGAAACGCCAGCTTTATAGATCATTTTGCTCACACCTAATGGCTCCCTACCGGTGGCTCGGATAAGATGAAAGAACTTTGCGGGAATTTCCCACGGAGGCAGCATATTCCATCTCTGATGCTCCTCGAGACCACCAGATTTCGCAATTCCTGCGAAGACTTGCTCTGAGTTCACGTTTTGTTGTAAGCCGTGCTACATTATGCTCACTGCCAGCCGGGATTGACTGGCATGCATCAGGAAGACGCAGATACTCAGCATGAGTCCAGGATATCATTATGTCAGTAGGATACGAAGCATTCTCAATAAGTGACTGGTGCTCGTTGATGTTATCTGGTGGCGTTTCAACCAGCGCATTTCGGAAAGTTGAGAGGCAGACGGAGTGGATAACATATCACAGTCTAACCGCTTCTGTATCGTACGTTTTAGACGTCCATCGAAACACAAGGACTCAGTGTAAAATGACGAGTAGTCGGAGTCAATGGGAGTGCTCCAGTAAGACCATCAGACTTGCATGCAGTCCTGCCAGTTGTAGCTAATTGCGACGTGGTTTATTTAGGTCGATTTCTGACTCAAAGAGGATGGACGTACCGGCGGTTAGAATGTCTAAAGTTCGTCATGGTGATAAACAGGCGATGACCTGAACATAGAACCAACAACCGTTCCCCGTTTTCTGTAGGGCAGGCATGGGGACTAAAAGGGTCTCCCAAATGGAAATGGTTCGAAGAGAGTCGACCTACTCTAGCATTCCTGTCTCCAGCTAAAACCACGATATCGTTCCGTTTTGCTTTACGTGGGAGATAGTGTAACTTTTGGTAGAAGACATCTTTGATTGCATCTGGGCTGCAATCTGCAGGGGCATAAGTCGAGACGACAAAAAAACTGTCTATCGGGATGGCGTTTGTTTGCGTGTACGAACACCCAAGTCTAATTGCGCACAACCGGTTGTTAACTTGGATCCAGTGAGACAACGCAGCCCAGCCCTGTCACTGAGAGCTAGGCCTACGCCAGCAAGACCAGAAGCCGCAGCTTTAGGGTCCTCAGACAACGGTACGCGGAACTTCATGGGATAAGATGGGGGTGTCAATCGAACGACAGAACTGGAGCCTTGGATGCAAGTATCTTGGAAACACAAGAATTTTCCTGATAAAGGCCTGCTCTGAGCACTTAAATTTGCTCAAAGTAAACGTGCTGACTGCCTCTGACACCCGTTTAAAGGCACCAAGAACCGTGCTAACAAACTAGCAAGCAAGCCCACTAGTCACATTGACAACTGTAAGCAGACAAAACAGAAAGGACGGGAAATCACGAAGCCGACTCGCAAGATAGACCCGGTACCATTCAGGCCAGATGCAACAACGGTGGCATGTAGCCATGCGACCCAGATCTAACTACGAGCTCAATATATGTGTGTGATGACCCGAAGACAGTTCTAGAATTAAAAGCTTATACAAACAAAAAAACGAATTCCATGGACCACCGATCTTTTGTGATGATCCACAAATATGTTGTTACTCTCTACTGGATCAGAATGACTGACCAATGTACGTTTGTACAGACATTTGTGTATTCCGGGTGTTGGATACTAGGGCGCTCTTTTCTTTTTCCACCCGTACAGGTCTACTCCCTGACCATCTTTTATATTCATTCTTCCGATTTCTACGTACAACACGGTGAGAAAGGCAGGCAGTGGGGCTTGTCCTGATGTTTAACGCTGCACGATGATGATGATGATCACTGTGTACCAAAAGCTTGCATTCTTTTTAATGAACCTAATAATTTCTTTTTAATTACATCTATATTATTTGATGACCGAGGCAAACAATTACTTTTTCGCTTTCGAATCACACGATCCGGATGGACATCCTTCAGTTGAGAATAATTAGAATTCAATGCAGTGGAATCGTTGGTGTGAATAGAATCGTTCGATGATGCAGTTTTTGAGACCACCGAATATTCGAAGCATGTATTTCCTTCCAAACTGATAACAAACGAACCAGTTCCGCCCACATTGGATACTGATATGCTCATAACAGCTTCCGTGCCAGTGTCCAAACCATCGATGATCTGAAAAATTAGGCAGTGAGACACTCATGAGAACAGAAATTCAATACAATCCCAACACTATTTCATGGGGTAAATTCTTATATTATATTATATCATTATATCATTATATATATATATACATATATATATTGATAACTCGGTACAAAGTACAGCAATGTGGGACTACGCAGAAACATAAAAAGAAAATAAACGAACAGTCAGAGGAAAAATATCTCAGGAGTTCAGACCCAAGTTGTCAAAACAGCCGCCACAGAGCAGTAATTTGAGCCATGTCTGAAAAAGTTTCTAGCCAGCTGTGTAGCGAATTTTGAGGTCCCCAGTCATCTAGGCATGAGGAACCGACAGATGCAAGTTTTAGTATCAACACTTTGATAGACCCGTGCTATATCATGGCTCGGCCCACATGCTGCTATTTCCAGTCAACCTTAGGCTCGGCAAACACAGCATAATGGGAAAGTCGATGGGGTGGCATACGCAGTATCCGCCACGGCCAACGAAGCCGGGTGATATTATAGTACTAATAAGCACGCCCGTTTCTTTACATGCGCGTTTGAACTGTGGAACTGCTTATTCGCTGTTGTCAACAAACTCACCAGAAACTCCTCAGGTACTGGTGATTGAACATGGACAACCGGTGGATATCGGCCGCTCGAACAGGCCAGGTCTAACTAGCGGGTAGGAACACACCACGTACAAAAGCGTTGTAAGCCCTATCTTTCGACGGGAGAGAGATCTTTCCACCTCCACAGGTGCCGCAATTTGCAGAACGCCGAATAAGCGTACACTATTTGGCTATTCGCATTGTCTCCTAACTCCGGTCAGAGGTTATACGGCCTCCGAAGCAGACAAACTTCCGACAATTTCTTACGGATCGGTACCGAGAGTAAGTGTGGGGATGGACTCCTGTCATTCTTGTAGAACTTTCCACTTAGAGGATGAAAAACACATTCCGTGCCGCAATACAGACGGCATGAAGTTGTCTAGAATGCACAGTGCCACAGTGGCACCGTCGCAAACCAATGCCTGTTACTAGATAGGATCTTAACACCTTCATTTGTCTGATATTTTTGTCTCTCTTAGGATGTTGTCGATCACAAAGTTGAACAGGAAGGGTGAGAGTGGGCAACCTTGACGCACGCCGCTTCTTAATAGGAAGTAAGGTGACGATGAGTCATTCGTTTGTACTCCGCCCGAAGTCTGACGGACGATTTGGATGATTTTGACTTACTTATAGGACACTGCCCATCTGATGAAAAAATCCTAGAGGACTATACTATCAGTGAAACCAAAAGCTTCTCAGATATCCAATAATATGATCACCGTCGGTCTGCGATAAGTGGGGCGGAGCTCGAGTATCTGATGGATGGTGAAAATTTGCCCGGTTCACCCGCGGTTGCGATGAAAACTGCACTATTCTTCCCGAACCTGCTGTTCGCGCACCAGGGGTAGTCTGTGGAGGATTGCTAAGGCTAACAGCTTTGATGCAACCGAAGTCGAACTTAATCGTCGACAATTGGAACAGATTTTTCTATTCCCTCTCTAGTATATACCGATGATGGATGTGTACTTCCAACTTTGTGGGGTGCATTCGTGGAGCCTAACCTCGAGTAAAGAGGCTGGTGGACTTTTTGGAGAGGGACATAACACCACCTTTAGAGGGCCGGGGGCTTAACTGCGCTTCAGATGGAGCACACGATCGATTTCTTCTTTGGTGGGTGGGACAGGAGAGACCGTCCATGGAGCATGAACTGGTGGTGAACAGTAACTCATTTTCGTCCGGATCGTTACTACACCAGACCTATGGGAACCTTATGTGGTTCATCGCCAATCCAACTCTCAGGGTCTAGATTTTTTTATTACATGCTTGCGCATGAGTGCAGTGGAAGGCATGCATACCCCACAGACACAAGACCCACTGCAATATCAGGGATAACCGGAAGTAGACAGTAACCCACTGTCAAAATGATCTGTCTGTCGATCCATGCCTTATGAAAGCCGATGGATTGGTTTATCGTTTACTTCGCAGAACATCTCTCCCACTCCAGGTTTTCTGGTCATTATGGATCGGAAGAGTTGAAAAGGTATCTGAGTATTACCGTTGGTAGCAGCTTGTTCCATTTCAGCCACGCGTACGGATCACCAATTCTCTTGGTCTCCGCGCAAGCTTTTAATCAAATTCCTTCGTAGTTTGGTGTGGTCATGGTGGTTTTCCATTCCGGCAGGGATATTCCAACAGCTGTCTTGCCATTCCAGAGAACCTGATGAGACCCAGTGGATGGTTGCATGCCATACAACTAATCTACAAGATGTGGTACTCGCTACTTTTAAAGCGTTTTGGATGTTCCCAGCGGTCTGACGAATCATCGAGTGCGGCTACTTTGCTAGTAAGTACACTTATTCTGATACCTTTCCCGGACCGAGTTCCGGCAAAGTTGGTCGACGTCTAGCCATTGACGGCGGACTTTCGACTTGGCGGAAAACTGCACTGTGAACTCGGCACACAGAAGGGCGCTAGTGTAGTTACTCCTGTGTCAACAACTGTGACTCATTGGGTGGTATCAGTTGAGCCCCCATCGGAAGTGGAAGTGGAGTCGAGCATTCGATTACTGAAGCGTGGGGAAATGGCCGGTCTCAACGAACTTCCCCCAGTTCATTTCAAACTGGGTGAAAATGCTTCGATAAAGTCACTTACCGCTATGCTCTGTGACATTTTGAACGCGGAGCGTATTGTGTTATTATGGAGCGAGTCATTGATTGTTCCCATCTTCAAGAAGGGAATACGCAATGACTGTAGTAATCATCGTGGGATTAGCTTAATTCCGAAAGTCACCAAAGCATTAGCCTCGATTTTGCTGTACCGTCTTACACCCGCTCGCGAGAGGAACACCCGCAAACAGCAGGCTGGATTCCGCCCAAGTCAAGGATGCATCGACCAGATTTTTACTTTTCGCCGACTACTTGAAACGCGTCAAACGCACCGCTGACCGAAAATAATGGTTTTCTTAGACTTGAAAGGTGCCTTCGACTCGGTTGATCGAACGTCGCTTTTCAGTGTTCTTCATGGAAAAGGTATGCCACAGAAGTTCGTGAACCTAATGAGATCATTGTATTCTCATACTTCTGGCCGCGTTAGAGTTTACGGTGAACTATCCGGTCGGTTCGAAACGACCAGCGATGTTCGACAAAGGATGTCCCATTTTGCCATTTTTGTTCAACTTCGTCATGGACGAAATAATGGAAAGTGCGCTGCAAAATCTTCAGGATGTAGGCGTCAAACTAGGAAATAGTAGAGAGCTGTGTGACACAGATTACGCGGACGACGTTGTCTGCTTGTTCGAAGCCACGGAACATGCTCAACGTGCACTAGATAATCTCGCAAGAGCTGTAGCTCCATTCGGCATGCGCTTTGCACCGTCAAAGTGCAAGGTAATGTTACAAGGCTGGACGTCAACGGTCCAGAGCTTGATGCTCGATGGGGAGATGCTGTCAGTTGTGGATCACTTCAACTACCTCGGCAGCAGCGTGACGACGGATGGGAGAACAATAGTAGAGATGAGTACGCGGATATCCAAGGCTCGAGTGGCGTACGCAGGACTGAAGCACTTGTGGCGCCGACCTGATATTTCACTGAAGTTGAAAGGTCGTGTATACTGTGCCACTGTGCGTTCAATTTTGTTGTATGGTTGCGAAACTTGGAGTCTGCGTGCTGAAGATATTCGTCGTCTTGAGGTTTTCGACCATCGATGTTTACGTAGTATCGCTAGGATTGGGTGGAATAACCGAGTGAGCAATGCTGAGGTCAGGAAGCGAGTATAGGGTACTAATTCAGAGAACGTTTTGTCACAGCGTATTCAACTTAGTAGACTTCGTTGGTTGGGGCACGTGTAATGAGTGGCAAACACATCTGCCATACCGTGCGCTATTCTCCGTTCTCACTAGGGAGTGGAATAAACCACGTGGAGGTCAACATATTACGTGGCAACGGGGAGTAAGAAAATACTCAACTAACTTCGGAAAATGGGATGCCTCGCTTCTTAGTGTTTGAGGTCCAAAAGATCCATCTACCAGTTGGCTGGAGACACTGAAGGATATGGCAACTAACCGTGAACAGTGGCGACCGTGTTGTCACTTTCTGTTGAATCAGAATGATTGGTCGATGTGCGTTTGTACAGTTAGACTGTGTATTCCGTGTGTTTGCTACTACTGTTTAACGCTGTACGATGATGACTGTAAAGAGCTCCCTGGCTTTCACAGAAGTGGCGCTAGGTGTACAACTTCTTTGTACGTTTGTGAGATCTGGTTGAGGCTCACAAAGGACACACAGGAGCTCTCCGTATCTGATGACGTATGTTTACAGGGCCGTTTCGCGCATTAGGTAGCAATGCTAAATGAACTGTGGGTATTAAAACTGACTCAGATGAGTTCATTACAATACACCACTGCTGTGTAAAACCCGTGGATGCATTTATTACATAGTAGCTCATAATTGAATTGAAGGAGTATATACCCCATAGCCACAAAGACCCACTGCACTATTACGGATAACCGGCAGGTAGACCCTGAGAGTTGGACTAAAGAATCACAAGGTCCTAATAGGTCAGGTGTGCTAACGATCCGGACGATAATGTATTACTGTTTACCAACAAGGTGACCGGTGGTGGTGGGATTCAAACTTCTTACCTCCGATGTAGTAAGCAAGCGCTCTAAACCACTCGACCACCAGTGGTGATATTTTTCACCTGCTGTATCTGAGGCTTTGTGTACTCCCAGTGTGTTGACGAAAAAGCGTCGCGGTTGCCAAAGGTTGACCTGGTTTGGGTAGTACTCCAATTGGTGGTGCTCGTCGCTGTTGTGGTCTCTTTGGTTTTGCCCCAAATTTGTACAGGGGTGGGTAGTAGCCAACACACGGAATACACAGTCTAGCTGTACAAACGCACATCGACCAATCATTCCGATTCAACAGAAAGTGACAACACGGTCGCCACTGTTCACGGTTAGTTGCCATATCCTTCAGTGTCTCCAGCCAACTGGTAGATGGATCTTTTGGACCTCAAACACTAAGAAGCGAGGCATCCCATTTTCCGAAGTTAGTTGAGTATTTTCTTACTCCCCGTTGCCACGTAATATGTTGACCTCCACGTGGTTTATTCCACTCCCTAGTGAGAACGGAGAATAGCACACGGTATGGCACATGTGTGTTTGCCACTCATTACACGTGCCCCAACGAACGAATTCTACTAATCTTGATACGCTGTGATAGAACGTTCTCTGAATTAGTACCCAATAGTCGCTTCCTGACCTCAGCATTGCTCACTCGGTTATTCCATCCCATCTAAACGATACCACGTAAACATCGGTGTTCGAAAACCTAACACAATGAATATCTTCTGCACGCAGACTCCAAGTCTCGCACCTATGCAGCAGAACTGGACGTACCGTGGCAGAGTTCACACAACCTTTCAACTTTAGTGAAATATTAGGTCAGAGCCACAAGTGCGTGTTCCAAATGTCACGAAACGAAGTGGTAAGTTATTCTATCAATGTAACGCCACACAGTTTAAAAAGCACGAGGGGAATTTCTTTGGGATAGGTCGCTTTTCCATATTCTAGTAATCGAATGCTGGATTATATTTCCACTTATGGTGTGGTCTAGAGTGTTCGGCCCAGCGATCCAGCATTAGGTGTTTGCCGTGAATACGGTCTCCGTTTCTATCGCAAATCGTTTCACTCACCGGGGTTTGCCGTTCACCGGTGTCGCGAATAAGTTTGAGCAGTCTTTGCCCATTACAAGAAGCAGCTGCTACTTCCATTTTTCGGCTACCTGGACCTGCCAATTATCGCGATCTATCTAACGGTTTTTGTGTCCTGCCTTTGTAGACGTTTTCGTATTTTATTCATCCCCTTACAGTCCGAGCTGACATTTTTTTCTATTAGATTCAGCGAATCTTGCGAAACCCAGTGTCTGATGCACATCGGATCTAGGACCGAGAGCGAAACCCGCTGTCACGTGCATCGCTCGTTTTATAAGGATCAAATGCTCGTTTGCGTTACTGTTCGCCGTAGTTCCTAGCTTATGTGATAAGTTCTGTTCACAAATGATACGAACTTCTACATCAGACTAAAGTTGTACGGCTAATCGAGTCTGCATCGATGACCACGGCACTGGAGCGCAAATCGCATTACCACTAATGCATGGTCCCACTTCACGTACGTGGACCAGTAAGATCCACAGTTCTGAACAGAACTGCGTAACTCGTAGCCTACCGCGATATAATCAGTCTGACTCAAAAGATCTGTAGAGTTAGAGGGCCACGTCGCACTGCGACGTGAGCTGTCAGAATAACCGATTGTCTGCACAAAACTGCCGAAGCCTATTCCCGTTATCCGTGCGCTGAGCGAGTGAGTCCCAACGCCCACCTAAACAAGCTTTTGACGCACTAAGTTTGCCGACTGGTGTATTAAAATCATCAACGAGCACTACAATGTCAAAGCCTTTCTCGTGCGAACGAGAGTGATGAGTTAATCATAGAACTGATCCTTATATGTGTCGGAGCTGCGGTCTGTTGGGGTGTGCGCCGAGATCACAAACAAACTGGACTCAACACAACTATCATTTCGAACGCCAACCGAGTCCTGGAGTCTTGCAGCACATGAGCAGCTGTTAACCGGGATCCAGTCTAAAATAGCAGCCTCAGCTTTGTCATTCAAAGCTATTCCTACACCACGTTGACAGGCAGCTTTAGTTGCTTCGTTTCCTAAAGTGCACAGGAAATACCTTGGTGAGGTACCCGGAGGAGTTAGTTGAACCACACTGCTCGAATCTTGGACACGTGTTTCACTCACGCAGCAGACGTCAATCTTCAGAGAGTCCATTGTGAGGACTGGGCACGCCTGCTAACCGGCCTACATGAGTGTGCGCGCGCTGAGGGACCCGTGCTCTATCTGAGTGCCCTGGACAAAGCGGAGAAAAGAGATGTGGCGACCAGATCATTGATTTATATAGGTAAATGAAGAAGCTAGCGTTGCCTAGATCTACGCTTCCCAACTTTCCAACTGTGTAATCGATTACCGCTAACTGAGCAATGACTACAATGGCAGAGAATGCTCCATGGCATTTGAAGAAATGTAAAGTCGAAACGACAGACGATCACGAGTCGACCATCATGAGCAAACTAGCCAGTCACTTCTAACTGAACAGTCAACGCCATACCCTTGATCTGTTGGCCAGGTGACACCAGTCAGACCAATTCACAACGCAAAAACTCCGTCCACTTAAATCGGAAAATGTAGAAAACTGAGTTGATTGCGTGCAACTTTGGATCGAGTAGGACATTAGGAACCATTCCAGTACCGTGTTCAGAACCATAAATGGCCACTTTATAGATGGTACAGTGATCCTTTTCCAATGCACCCATATGATGTTATACACAAACAATGACTGTTACTGATGTAACCACTGTAATATCAAAATCTCAATAAAATTAGAAAAATGGTAGTTCTTTGGCTTACCGTTAAGTAAAAGACATTACTATACTCACTTTGGCTGTCGGACACGAGGTTTCATTTTCGTGAATGATATTGACAACATCCATCCGGTTTGGCACACCAGTTTTTGCAGCTCCGCCGCCACCTGCTACTATTACTGAATCCCGTCCGACGAAACAAGTAGCGTACATAGGATAATCGAATGCGTGAATAAACTCATGATTAATTCTTCTGGACATTTCCAGGCCGTCAGAAGAGTGGATAACAATGAAACAGGACAAAAGCAACCCCGAAGGGCACTGAATACAACCGTGTCACACGAACTGAACCCGGCGCCTTTATCAGTTCAGTTCAGTTCAGTTCAGTTCAGTTCAGTTCAGTTCAGTTCAGTTCAGTTCAGTTCAGTTCAGTTCAGTTCAGTTCAGTTCAGTTCAGTTCAGTTCAGTTCAGTTCAGTTCAGTTCAGTTCAGTTCAGTTCAGTTCAGTTCAGTTCAGTTCAGTTCAGTTCAGTTCAGTTCAGTTCAGTTCAGTTCAGTTCAGTTCAGTTCAGTTCAGTTCAGTTCAGTTCAGTTCAGTTCAGTTCAGTTCAGTTCAGTTCAGTTCAGTTCAGTTCAGTTCAGTTCAGTCTGCACAGGACAGGTAATGGCCACGGCCAATCGAGCGTCCAGAATTCCTTCGACGGTATGCACACCAGTTATGCACCCACCACTGCCGAGTGTATTTCGTCGAATCCCCGCTAAAAATGAGAGGGAAACGGAAAACCTCATCGCACATCAACTGCGAGAGACATTATGCATCGTGAGAGTTCGCTGAGACAGTATGCAATAAGGGAAAAAGTCTGCTAAAACATACTCCAGAAGGGCCACAGTGCTACCCGTCATCCATCTAGTTGATATTCTTAAGGCTCACTACAAGGAAAGATTTCGTACCACTTGCGATCTAGGGCATATTTGAAGGATTGGACTGTCTGCAGATCTACCATTTCACCAGGCAGACCGTTCCAACTGTTCACAACCCTGTTACTGAAGAAGTGCGATCTAGCCATCAACCTAGATCGGGCTTTTATCAACTTCTTTTCCTGTCCCCTTGTTCTGGAGTCTACGGCCAATTGGAATAGACTATCTGGTCTAAGGCCAGAAAAGCCCTTCATTACCTTGAACGTTTCTATGAGATCTCCTCGACTTCTCCTCCTTTCCAACGAGAAGAGATTCAGGTCACAGAGTCTCAGCTCGTAAGTCTTACCCCTCTGCCCTTCAACCATTCGCGTGGCGAGACGTTGGACTTTCTCTAGGCAGGCGGCGTCCTTTTTGTAGAAGGGTGACCAAGCCTGCACACTACCTACTATAGCCATGTAAATAGGTACGAATACCTCCGGCTTCCGGCAAGACAAAGCCGATCGCAGTCTAAAGAGCTCCCCACGAGCCTTATGCGCAGCCGCGTTGCACTGCTCCGACCATTTGAAGTCACTTTTCATGATGATCCCCAGGTCTTTAACCCTACTGGCTGCCTCTACGGTGAACAGCCCTTGATCATGAGCGACAGTTAGGCTCTCTGTTGCCCTTGACAAAAAATGGCTTTTTTGAGCGTTTAGAGGTAATTCCCATTTGTATGCCCAGTTTAGGACGGTGCCTATTTCCCTGCCCAAGTCCGCCCTACCCTTAGATCCAACAATCTTCACATCATCCGCAAAAATAAAGCTGAGCGATTGAAGAGTGGATGCTAGGTCATTAATAAATAACAAGAATAGGACCGGGCCTAGGACGGATCCCTGAGGTACACCACTGGTGACATCCACCAAACTGGAGCACCTGTCCCCCACTTTGACATAAAGCGTCCTGTGGGAGAGGAAGTTCTCCAGCCACCTATATACTGACCCACCTTTACCGATTGTCTCCATCTTGCATAGCAAAAGACGATGATTAACGGAGTCGAACGCCTTGCTAAAGTCGAGGTAACATACCTCAACATGCTTACCTTCGTCCAGTCGTCGAGTTACTTCATCTAAGAAGCACAGGGGATTGGTCAGGCAAGATCTATTTTTCGGGAATCCATGCTGCGCCGGGCTTAGCATGGAGTGCTGCAGTAAGTGCTGGCAGATATGGGCACGGATGATCTTCTCGAGAACTTTACAGAGAATGCTAGTTAGGCTTACCGGCCTGTAGTTCTGCACATCCGACTTAGGCCCACTCTTATGTATTGCCACGACTGCCGCGACTTTCCAGTCCTGAGGCAGCTTTCCCTGGTCCAACGTGGATCTATACAATCTGCATACCGATGGAGCTATGATATCCGCCAACGGCTTGATGATAGCTGGATGAATGCCATCTGGGCCCGCTGACTTGTGGCTGTTTAACTCCTGTAGGTACTTACGCACGCATTCCTCTGAAAGATCTAGCTCGTTTA
Organism: Fasciola hepatica; assembly: GCA_948099385.1. Lineage (NCBI taxonomy): Eukaryota > Metazoa > Platyhelminthes > Trematoda > Plagiorchiida > Fasciolidae > Fasciola > Fasciola hepatica. The sequence goes on from CANUEZ040000149.1 coordinate 462,999, forward strand.
ACTGAGGAGGATGTATCAGAGCCAGATCTACTAGTACCCCACTATCTATCCTATGTACACTACCAAAGTATTCCCCCAGGGCGCCTGCTTTGCCCTGGTCGTCAGTGACAATACCATATTCTCTAGTGGATAGCGGACCTACGGCATTTCTTGTTGAGCCTTTAGACTGTACATAGCTGTAGAACTTCTTCGGCTGTTGTCTTACAGACTGGGCCAATTTCAGCTCCAATTCCCGTTTAGAAGTTCTCAAAAGGCTTACAGTCTCGTTTCTCAGCTTCGTATAGCGATTCCAGGCTAGCTGGCTGCCGGAAGCTTTGTACTGGTTCCAAGAGCGGTTTCTACGTCTGATGGCCTTGGCTATTGCAGCCTTCCACCACATTGGCTTGCCCTCCCCACTCCTTCGTTTTAGGGGTGCGAACTCTTCCTGTAGGGCAGTCGGGGATCCTTTTACGGCCTGCCAGCGCTCCTCCACAGTAGCCTCCTCTGGCGCGTCCCAGGTCAAACCCATCGCCCTATTACGAAGCCTATCTATGTCCATACTACCGAAATTCCTAATCAGCCTTGAGGGTACCTTCGGTTGCCGCATGCATAGAACTATTTTGACACACACGTGGTCACTCTTTCCCAGCGGTGCACAATAATGCAGTCCAGCCACATCGTTGGGGAAGTTCGTTATAGCTAGATCCAGCAAGGATGGAACGCACCCAGTCCTATATCTGGTATTCTCCCTAATATGCTGATGCAACGCATTATCATGCAGCCATTCTAAGTAGGTTTGCTCCTCCGATCCCGGCACGCAGACCTCAGCCACCCAGTCGATGTGCGGAAGATTGAAGTCACCTACTATGAGGGTCTTTTGTGCGTCCTTAACTAGTTCAGTCAAAGTCCGCAGCAAACAAACGTCCTCTTCGTGGTTTGTACTTGGTGCCCTGTAGACACAGACGACGTTAACCCTTCTGCCTGGAAGGATGATCGTAACGGCGCATAGCTGGATATTGCGAGTGCACATCTTGGTCTGGGACTCAAGGTGGTTTGCACCTGACCTAACGAGGATGGCTACTCCACCACCAAGGCAATCTTGTTCCCGATCCTGCCTGTAGGCTGCAAAACTGTTACTTATTAGGCCTGGCACATGGTCTTCTTCAGAAAGCCACGTTTCCGTGACGGCAACTATTGATGCTTTCTGTTCGTCAGCGGTTTTGGCAAGTTCCGCCCATTTGTTTCTAATACTACACGCGTTAGTATATAACACCACCGCGTTTGCTCCGTCGCTTCGGTGTCTTTTGTCATTCATTCCTGACTGTTTCTCAGGCGCATCGCCTGAGATGATGGCACGTTTTTGCTTCGGATGTCCCCACTGGGGTGCATGAAGCCGGCTGATGGTCCAGAATTTCTGACGACTCTCAATCCATATCTATAGGAGTGGCCACAACATCCAGACTGGCAGGGGTCACGCTGTCATCTATCTTCGGGCAGCACTGCCAATTCTCGTCTTCCAGCGCATCTTCAATTACAACTATTAGCGACCCCGCACGTGGCTTCTTTACTATTGCCGGGGTCGGGGCCTGAGAGCCGAGTACGGCATTCCGCTGAACTTTTAGATTTCTCACCAGCGCCCTGGCTGGTCGAGCGAGGATACCTCTTGGGGCTAGACCACCAGGCCGGGCTAGACCACCAGGCACAGGACTTGGTGTGGCTAGAGTCAGTCGTTTGTCCAGATAATTGTGTTGTCGGCGCGTTTCCGTAGCTCCCAACACTGCGTGATTTTCTTTTTCTGAAAGGCAGAAATTTTGTGCAGTATCAGCCCGGGCAGAGTAAGGTGGAAACAATAAGTAAATTGCATCTGACCCTAAAAGCTGCTTAACATGGTTCGGGGTATACTGCCACCCAACATAGGTCTACTGCTTTCTTAAAAGACTTCTCGGTTGTGGTATTTATGACCTCTTCCGGGAGCTTATTCCAATAGGGTACCACTGCTTGGTTCAAGTTCTTGAATTTTGGAAATCATACACGGGTTCAAGGCTCAAATTTGATGGACCCCGAATCTTGTGTATTTTCATCTGTTCTCAGAGAAAAATTGCTGGAAAGATTAATATAGTAGTCAGCCGGTCACGCGCTGTCTGCCTTTGTTTGTGTGTACCTTTTATGCAGTTAAGTTCAGTTCAGTTTACACATGACAGGTAATGGCCACGACCCATCGAGCGTCCAGAATTCCTTCGACGGTATGCACACCAGTTATGCACTCACCACTGCGGAGTGTATTTCGCCGAATCCCCGCTAAAATGTCCCTCGCACATCAAATGCGAGGGACATTATGCATCCTCAGCTTTCACTCGAAATGCGTGCAGTGAGCCAAAACGCCGACTGGAACACACTACAGAAAGACCGCAGTACTACCCGTCATCCACCTAGTTAACATACTCAACGCTCATCACAAGGAAATATCTCGTACCACTTACGACCTAGAGCAAATTTGAAGGACTGGACGGTCTGCAGATCTATCATTCCGCCAGGCAGAACATTCCAACTGTTCACTTCTCTACTTTCGAAGAAGTGCGATCTAGTCATGAACCTAGCTAGAACTTTCGTCAGCTTCGTTTCTCGTCCCCCTGTTCCGGAACCTAGAGCCACTTGGAATAGACTATCCGGACTGAGGCCAGAAAGCAATTAACTACCTTGAACGACTCTATGAGAGCTCCTCGATGCCTGTTCCTTCCCAACAAGGAAAGATTCAAATCAAGTCCCTCGGCCCCTTAAACGTTCGCGTGGCGAGACGATGAACTTACCATAGGCAGCCGGCTTCGATTTTGTCGAACGGCGGCCAATATAACGCACATGTGTGGAAATCCTCCCTAGCCATTGTCATATACTTGTACTGTTGAGACTATCCTCTTTATTTTATTGACCCTGGCACAAATACATCATGCATCAATCACTACACTTCAACATTTGTTTATACTTTGCTCATGTGAGGTGGCATAATTTTGATTCGAACTTGGACTGTCGGGACAGTGGTACCTGACATTGACCTTCGTTGAACTCTGGTCATAGTTGCTATAAGTTGTGGCCGTACAATTGAGATTTGTGCATATTTATATGCGTATAATTTGGTAATCCAGTACCGTAGAAACTACGAATCAGTCTTGTTCTGATTTTGGGATTCGTTTGAATTGGTCATGCGTTAGTCACGATTGAAACAACCGGTACAATGAGCCCAAGATCTTCAGCCCTACTTACTGCGTCTATGGTGAGCAGCCCTTGGTCCTGAGCAACAGTTCGGCCCTGTTGCCCTTAACAACATATGGCATTTTTCATCGTTCAAGGACAAGTACATTTTGTATGCCCAGTCCAAAACAATACCTATTTCCCTGCCTTAGTCCACCTTACCTTCAGATTCAACAACCTTCATATTATCTGCAAAAATAAAGTTAGGCGGTTGATGAGCGGAGCCATGTCGCTAATATCCAACAAGAATATCACCGGGCCTGGGACGGGCCCCTGAGTTACACCACCAGTGACATTCACCAAAACTGCAGCACCCGTCCCCCACTGTGACGTAAAACGTCCTGTGGGAGAGGAAGTCCTCCAGCCACCTCTATACTGACCCACCTTTACCGATTGTCTCCATGTTGCACAGCAAATGACGATGATTAACGGAGTCGAAAACCTTGCTGAAGTCGAGGTGGCATACCCCAACTTGATTGCGTTCGTCCGGTCGTCGAGCTACTTTATCTAAGAGGCACAAGAGATTGGTCAGACAAGATCTATTTCCCAGGAATCCAAGCTGGGCCGGACTTAGCATGGACTGCCCCAGTAAGTGATGGCAGATGCAGGCACGGTTGATCTTTTCAAGGACTTTACATAGGATGCTAGTTGGGCTTACGGGCCCATAGTCATGCATAGCTGACTTAGGTCCACTCCTTTGTATCGCCGCGACGACAGCAACTCACCAGTACTGAGGCAGCTTACTCTGATCGAACCTGGACTTGTACAGCTCGCACACCAATGGAGCAATGATATCCGCCAACGGCTTGATGTTAAGTGGGTGGATGCCATCCGGACCCGCTGGCTTGTTGCTGTTTAATTGCCTTAGGTACTTAGGCATGCTCGTTCAACTGCGGAGGGAGATGCACCAGGGCCAGATCGGTTCGTACCCCACTATCCACCCCATGAAATCTACTAGTGTGCCCCTAGGGCGTCTGCTTTGCTTTGGTCATCAGTGACAATACCTTGGTCCTTGGTGGTTACTAGACCTATGGCATTCTTCGTTGGGCCTTTCGACTGCACATGGCTTCAGAATTTTGTGGCTGCCGTCTTACCCACTAAGCTGAAGTTCTCACTTGGAAGTTCGCAGAGAGTCCACAGTCTCATTTGTAAGCTTTGTATGGCAGTTCCAGGCTAGCCGACTACCCGAAGCTTTGCAATGGTTCTAGATGCGGTTTCTACGTTTGATGGGTTTGGTTATTGCGGCCTTCTACCACATGGGTTTGCCCTCCCCACTCCTTCGTTTTAAGGGTGCAAACACTTCCTGGAGGACAATCAGGGATCCCTTTACGACCTTTTAACACTCCCCGACAGTAGCCCACTCTCTCGTGTCAAACCCGCCGCCCTGTTACAAAGCCTATCTATGTCCATACTACCGAAATATCCAATCAGCCTCGAGGGCAACTTGGGTTGCAGCTTGAATAGGGTGATTTTGACACACACGTGGTCATACTTGCCCAGCCGTGCACAGTAATGCAGCACATAAACGTCGCTTGGGAGGATTTGTTATTGCTGGATCCAGCAAGGATGGAACCCATCCAGTCCTACGTCCGGTATTTTCCCTAGTATGCTGGTGCACCGCATCGGCGTGCAGCCATTCTAAGTAGATTTGCTCCTCCGATGCGGGCATGCATACCTCAGCCACCCAGTCGATGTGCGGAGCAATAAAGTCCCCTTTATGAAGGCCTTTTCTGTGTGTGCTTAAACAGTTCAGTTGAAGTCCGCAGTACACAAACGCCCTGCTCCCGGTTTGCACTTGGTGCCCTGTAGGCACAGACAACGTTCAGCATTCTGTCTGTATGGATGATCGTAACTGCGCACAACGAGACATCGCGAGTACACATCCTGGTTTGAGGCTCAGGGTGGTTTGTACCTGACCTAATGAGGATGGCTACTCATCCACCAAGGCGACAGTGTTCTCCATCCTGCCTTTAGACTGAAAAACCGTTACTTGTTAGTCCCGGTACACAGTCTTCTTAAGAAATCCATGTTTCCCAAACAGCAACTATTGACGCGTTGTGCTCCCCAGCGGTTGTGACTGGTTCCATCCACTTGTTTCTAGTACTGCACGTGTTAGTATGAAATCACCGCATTTGCTCCATCGTTTAGGTGTCTCTTATCGTTTACTCCTGTCTGGTTCACAGACGCAAAGCCGGAAATGAAAACAATCTTTTTGCATCGGCCATCCCCACCGGTGTGCACGGCGCTGGCTGACGACCCAGAACTCCCGACGATTCCAAGCCCATCTCTACAGAGGTTGCCATAACATCCAGACTAACGAGGGTAGAGCTGTAGTCCACCTTCGGACAGTACTGCCAATTTTCATCTTCCAGCATGTCTTCAATTACAACTATTCTCTAGCCCCACTCGGCTTCTTTCCTAAAGCACGCGGCAACCACAGACGCTACTTCTGAAGCGTTTCCTCGGTGCATGCCAGGAGTTCAGCCTCTGTACTCAGACCCCGTGAGAATACACGCGGTTGGTACTCCACGGCCTTTTCTAGCCGAAGTTATCGACGAACGCGATAGTGGAAGCTGAGAGAGTGTGTCTTCTAAAAGTATGGCTACCAGGTCAGATCATATGAGATCTGCGCACAGGACGGGAGGCCAACCCAATTCCAATTCAATTCGGGTAGGTGTTCTGACGGTGGGATGCCTGAAAGTCCATATTCTCGTGCCGATTAGCTCTTCGGATCCCCCGGCGCTTCCACAGTTGGAAGAGATAACCCTTCTTCAATAATTGGCCACAATTAGAGAGGGTCCAGGTTAGACCTCCATCTCTCTCTCCCTCTCCAATACTATTCACACACACCTTGCGGTCAATCTCCCCACTACTAAGGATAGTATGGCCACATATTATGCGAACTCCTTTTGAACTCAGCCACTGTGCTCGTACTTATCACGTCCCAAGGAGCCTACTCCAGTCTTTGGCAACCCTGACGGTGAGAGACTGACTTTTGAATCGAGTTAAAGTTCCCTCTTTCTTGATAGTCGGTGCATACCCTCTTGAGCATCTACTTCCTCGCGGCCCAAATAGTGCCCTCTGTGACCTCGTGCTCCTGTGAATCATTTAGTTTTTTGAAAGCCATTCTGCGGTCGCCTCGTCTTCTCCTTTCTAGCAAAAATAACACTAGATGCTCCAAAATCTGTTCGTAGCACAGATGTCTGTATTCTGCGAACCACCGCTTGAATAGCCGTTGTAGCTGCTCGACAGCCTTGGTGTCCCTCACCAAATATGGCCTACACGGCTGGACACGGTTCTCTAGCTGAGTGTTACGAACGTTTGAGCAATGCGTAGCCAAATTCGCAACGGATCCCGAAATCAGAAGGCGATTATCCGTGATAATTCTACGATACTAGATTATTAAAATAAACAATGACATAAACAATATACAAACCTCAATAATACGATCACAAAGACTCAACAACGAGAAACCGAATAGCAGCGTGTGAGCAGACAGCACGTGCGTCAGGCAGGTCCTGAGCAAGGATGTGCCAAAATAGCGGTCTGGGCACGAACAAACAACAATTGGTCCAGAAAAACAACCAGTTCGTAAAGACAAGTCAATAGTGTATGGAAATGAGTGATGTTGGGAAAAAACACTGAATCGCGAGGGAAAAAGGGGGATTTTCCACGACCGGCTGTTACACCGCCCACCAAAATCCTCCTGGATCCTTAGCAAAGTCAAAGGTTCGGTATAAAGGTACTGATTCTTCCTACCTGCCTAGGCCCTGCTGTCAGTGCGCGCGTCTAATGCTCGTCGTCGACGTTCTACTACTGGTCGCACCTAACTCATTGGCTACATAGACGTGAGGCTAGTCTACATCTTCCACAAGACCAAATGACCGATGGCGGGCGTGAATGGTCACATAGACGTTGTCCTCGTAAGGGGCCGTCCGATCCTGGATGTACGTGCTTGAGTGTGTGTGTGTGTGTGCGTGTGTGTGTGTGCCGGGGTTACAATGAAATCACAGGTATGACTACACATCAAAGGAGGACTTTCTGCAATGTCAACAAAAGACCGGGTGGCAAGAAAACGAGTAAATGTAGCATGTATGTGTGACCTGAGCTCCGCTACTTCCACATATGCAAGGGGCATTCGGTAGCGTCAACAAAAGGCAAACAAAGAACACTGTCACATGTATGATGGGTTTACGGGATGTAAAGTGCGTCGTGCATGCGTGTATGTATCGGGATGTATAATGGAATCGCACTCATCACCACATATCGGAAAGAACCTTCTGTAATGTCAACGAAAGGACCGCGAGCACCTTAACGTGTTTGACGGAGATTGTGTGGTATATATGGTGTTTCTTTATCCACCTCGATTACTGGTGTGAAAAAGGTTTACTAGGCCTCAGGGTTATCAGATTCTCCGTCTTCGCTCTCGAGTAGGTTATTACTGCGTATGTCACGAATGAGCACTCCGTTAGCTGTCTTCACCTTCACCGTTCTTATCATTTCGTCAGTGCTTTTGATGGTTTCCGTAACTACTCCCAAAGACCAAGCGCTGAAATGTGCGCGTTCGTCGGCGATCATAACCACGTCCCCAACTTTGAATGGTCTTGTTTTGGCCAGCCACTTCTGTCGAGTCTGCAAAGCCGGTAGGTACTCCCGTAGCCATCGCCTCCAGAAGACCTTGGCCAGATAGTTCGCTTGCTTCCACCCGTGGAGGTAGCTCCCACGAAGGTTTACCGGCCCTTGGAAACCCTCGTTCGACCTTAACGTCAATAAGTCGTTCGGGGTGAGCGCCAGGTGGGTGGGGTCGCCGTTCAATACTGGAACCAGGGGGCGGTTGTTCAGGATTCGCTCCACCTCAGTCATGACGGTGTTCAGCGTCTCGTCGTCGGGCGGCTGCTGCTCCATGATTGACAGCAATATCCGTCTGGCGGACCGGATCATGCGTTCCCATATGCCGCCTCGGTGACTGGCCTGTGGGGGGTTGAAATGCCATCGTATGCCGTAGGCCGCGGTTCGATTCTGCAGTTCGTCCCTGTTTATGTTCTTGTGCCAACGCTGCAATTCCCGTTGAGCGCCCACAAAGTTCGATCCATTATCTGAGTATATATCGGCCGGTACGCCTCTTCGGTTGATAAATCTTTGCAAGGCCCGTAGAAACGAATCGGTCGTCATCGAATGTGCGACTTCTAGGTGTACCGCACGTGATTTCATGCACGTCATGATACATCCGTATCGCTTTTCTAATCTTTTCCCGCACTTGATCCACAAGGGCCCGAAATAGTCCAACGCGGTGTCACTGAACGGCCACCAGCCCGTAGTCACCCTGCATTCTGGTAGTGGGGCCATGAGTTGTTTGCCTGCTGTGGCATTGCGTCTCCTGCATTGCACACACCGTCGGATTACGCGTTTTACAGTCTCTCGTCCTCTCAACAACCAAAGACGCTTTCGGATGACGCTCGTCACGTGACTTTCCCCGGCATGTCCCTCCATGGCGTGGACGTGTTGAATCATTAGCTCTACTACAGGTTGTCTCGCAGGCAGCAGTATAGGATACTTTGTGTCGAAGTTCAGGTGGGCGTTGGTCAGCCTACCATCCACCCGCAGCAGTCCGTTGATGAGTTTGGGGTTCAAACGCTTCAGCTCGCCTCTTGGAGATTGCATGTCTTCATTGGTCGGCCCCACTTCTTCCGCCCTCTTGAGTTCTCGGGCGAAAGCCTCGCGTTGTATCATTCTGAAAATATCGTACTCTGCCGCTTGTAGCTCATCGGGACCTATCGGGCCGACCGGTATCCGACCTGAGGGCCGTAGCCCTTTCATGACTAGTAAATTTCTCTTGAACCTGGTTAACCAAACTAGCGAACGAAGCGTCTTCATCCAGGAAGAAAACCTGACCAGTCGCGATAGAATGGACGACGCTTCGACGACGTTGGTTGCTATCACTACGCCTTTGATCTCCAGTTCCAATTCCGTAGGGGTTTTTAATTCGAACACGGGCCAGTCCTGTTTGGGCAATTGCAGGAAGTTTGGCCCTCTCGTCCACGTGTCCAGTTGCCTGAAGTTGTTCGCACCTCGGGAGCACAGGTCGGCCGAATTATCGCCAGACCTGACATGACTCCACTGGTGCGTGGCTGATTCATCGTGGATAATCGTGAGCCGGTTAGCAACGAAAGTAATAAACCGGCTCCGTACGTTGTTAATGTAGTAAAGTACTATCGTTGAATCCGTCCAGAAGCTCACCGACCAAATGTAGAGATCGAAACATCTCTTCACAGCTTGCACCACCCTGACTGCCAACACGGCTGCGCTGAGTTCAAGGCGTGGGATTGAGACCGACTTCAGTGGGGCAACGCGGGCTTTGGCGAACAGGATCCTCGTGGTATATTGTCCATCTCCTGCGCACCATCGTCCGTACACCACAGCTCCATAACCGACTTCGGATGCATCGGAAAAGGCATGTAGTTCTCCAGTCCGTATCGTATGGCCAGGGGTCAAACATCGTGGGATTCTTATATCCTCTAATTTCTTCAAGGTGTTCAGAAATTCTTCCCAGTCCAGCCGGTCCCCTCGGTCCAGTGCCTGGTCCCAATCAACTTTCTTACGGCACAGCCGCTGCAGCAAGATCTTTCCGGGTAGCAGCCACGGTGAGACGAAACCGAGCGGGTCGAACAAACTTGAGACGGCAGATAGTATGCCACGACGGGTTATTGGCAGCTCGGGAACGTTCATTTCGAAAACAAAATCGTCCGTTCCCGCGTCCCATTGTATCCCTAAAGTGCGCTCGATAGGAAGTGGCGAGCCGTCCAAATCTCTTACCCTTTCGGCCTTTTCGTGATACGCGATGACCTTCAGCACTTCTGAAGCGTTCGACATCCATTTAGTTAGATGGAAGCCGCCCTCTTCCAGCAATCTCGTCAGACCCCTGAACTGCTCTGGAGCTGATTCCACATCATCGAATGACCCAAGGTAGTCGTCGACGTAGAAGTTCCTGGTAACGCTATCTACTACCGTCCGATGTACTAGATCGCCATGTTTGTTCGCTGATTCTCGGAGGGCGTAGTTGGCACAAAATGGTGACGATATGGCTCCGAAGGGGTGGACGGTCATCCTATAATTCACCACTGCGTTGTCCCGGTCGCTCCCTTCCCACCACAGGAAACGCAAAGCATCTCGTTCTCCTACCGGAATCTTCACCTGATGGAACATTTCCCTAACGTCAGCAGACAAAGCCACTTTACCCACTCTGAAACGGCACAGAACATCGATCAGTGGTGTGGTCCAGTCAGGCCCCTGTAGTAGGCGATCGTTTAACGACTTGCCCTGGAACTTGGCCGCACAGTCGAAAACCACCCGCAGTTTATTGGGTTTCTTGGGGTTGATAACCGGATGGTGAGGCAGATACCAGATACCCCTTCTGCTATCGGTGTTAAAAGGCACCTTTTCAACGTAACCGAGGGCCTCGTTTCGCTTCATTAAATCCGCGTATCGTTCCCACAGATTCTGGTCTCGAATGAAGCGTTCTTTTAGTCGTAGTAATCGTTGGAGAACATAATTTCTGTTGTCAGTCCACGGGTCGACCGGTGTGCGCCATGGGAGGGGAACCTCGAACTGTTTTTGAGGCCTCTAGTGCCTTGCCGCACCGTTTGTAGAGCGAAGTGATCCTCTTGAGACAACGTCGGTCTTTCGTCTCCAATGTCATGAAACTCCTTTTCATACAGCTGTTGCAGATGATACTCTATGCGGTCCGTTTCGGCGGATAAGTAATTCACGGAACCGCGTACCCCTACTGGACCGTATAACATCCATCCCAGAGCCGTGCGTACGGCATAAGGTGCCTGGCGGTCGCCCACTCTTTGGTCAAGCACCCAATGCGCCTCTGGCACGTCGCATCCGATGAGGAGATCCACCTCATCATCTTCCCAGTCTACGACGGTTACATCCTGCAGGTGGGGCCACCGAGTCAAGATTGCGTTCACCGACCTTGGTGCTCGCATGGGGAGATCCGCTAACGTGAATGCCTCCGTTGGTTCAATTTCCTCGTTAGTGTCTAGAGAGATGAGTTGCAGCCTTAATCTACCGGCAGTCATTACCTGTGTTACGCCCACCGTGCTCACTGCTAACGACGTCGCACCTTTAGCCAGTTGTAACAACCGGTCGTGGAAAATCCCCCTTTTTCCCTCGCGATTCAGTGTTTTTTCCCAACATCACTCATTTCCATACACTATTGACTTGTCTTTACGAACTGGTTGTTTTTCTGGACCAATTGTTGTTTGTTCGTGCCCAGACCGCTATTTTGGCACATCCTTGCTCAGGACCTGCCTGACACACGTGCTGTCTGCTCACACGCTGCTATTCGGTTTCTCGTTGTTGAGTCTTTGTGATCGTATTATTGAGGTTTGTATATTGTTTATGTCATTGTTTATTTTAATAATCTAGTATCGTAGAATTATCACGGATAATCGCCTTCTGATTTCGGGATCCGTTGCGAATTTGGCTACGCATTGCTCAAACGTTCGTAACACCAGTTGGTGTTTGTCGGCAAACCGCTCTTTCACTAAAGTGGCGTCGGATCCACTATCAACGAAAGCCAACGCTTTGACTATCCCAGTCGGAGTCACTACTCCCACGGCCACTACGCCTAAACGTACCGGTTTACTGGCAGATTGTGAAGTTGAACAAATCACGCTGGGCTTGGCAATCGCCTCGGATATGGTTATTCTCGCCTGATGCAGCAGCCGATGGTGTCTGCCCGTGCAGCCCTCGTAACCACATCGATTCCTTGTTCTACAGGCTGCTGCCCGGTGCGTAGTGTTGAGACAGATGAAACATGCTACTGCCATCCTCGCCATTCCCCACCGTTCGTCTATTGTGGCGTTGCCGAACTTGGGGCATTCTGGTAGTCCATGGCTAGTACCACAGGATCTGCAATTTGGTTTCGCCGTAGCATCTCGTGAAATGACGTGTGTGTTGGTCCAAGGCTGGTACTTTGGATATTCCCGTACAGGGGTTTGGGCTTGGCTAGTACCGGGCTTGTTTGCCCGGTTGCTGTCCCGGATGAGTCGGCCGAATCTGCTGTCAGCTATCTTGGTTTGCCTGTCTAAGTATTTAGTCAGGTCTTCGAAGTTGGCTTCTCTGTCGCCTCGGCTTATCCGTTCAGCTTCTTCCGCCCACCGACCCTGTAGTTCGGGAGAGAGGTGACGGACTATGCCTTCCAAAGTGTGCATGGCGTCTAGGTCAGCCCTGTAACCTAAATGGTCGAGGGCTATTGAGCAGTTCTGCATCTTGATCACCAGGTCGGCCATGGTGTAGACGTCGCCCTTGGTTCTCTTTGCCTCTGCCATCACGCCCTCTATTAGGTTACGGGCTACTTTGAAAGGTTGGCCAAACAAGTCCCTCAGAATCTTTCTTGCCCTTGTGTAGCCTTGTTCTGGATCGAGCATGGTGCACCCGTCGATAGCTTCTCGCGCTCAGCCTCGGCAGTAGTGAGTAAGGTAAAGAAGCCTTTGCCCAGGGTCGGTCACCTTGTTTTCAACGAACATCTCGAACTGTTTGACAAACTTGCAGTATTGCTCAGCTCGCCCGTCGAAAACCGTTAACTCCACTCTAGGCAGATCGATCGATGGTGGTTTGTAGTCGGCGACCGGCGTGGGGTTCCCTATCTTATTGCACTCTAACCTATCGGAAGTGTCGAAGTCACTGGTCTCATGCTCTCGCTGTTTCTGTGTACACTTCTCTGCTTCATGTGCCTGTAGTCTAGCCGAACGTAACTGTTGCTCTAGTTCTAGTATTCTCAGCTTATATAAATCGACATCCTTACGATCAATATTGCTTTCAATAACACATGAGCTAGCACTGACAGGACTAGGCGATCTAGCATTAACTAAAGAATCATATGTACCCAAAACCTCCCCAGAGACTTGCCGTATTACTTCCTGTCCGGATTCGATTGCTTTTGATCCTTTTCTTGGCATTTTGCGTGATTTTTCCTCGTTCCAAATAGATGTATTGAGTATTGTTACGAACGTTTGAGCAATGCGTAGCCAAATTCGCAACGGATCCCGAAATCAGAAGGTGATTATCCGTGATAATTCTACGATACTAGATTATTAAAATAAACAATGACATAAACAATATACAAACCTCAATAATACGATCACAAAGACTCAACAACGAGAAACCGAATAGCAGCGTGTGAGCAGACAGCACGTGCGTCAGGCAGGTCCTGAGCAAGGATGTGCCAAAATAGCGGTCTGGGCACGAACAAACAACAATTGGTCCAGAAAAACAACCAGTTCGTAAAGACAAGCCAATAGTGTATGGAAATGAGTGATGTTGGGAAAAAACACTGAATCGCGAGGGAAAAAGGGGGATTTTCCACGACCGGCTCTTACACTGAGATCTCAAAAATACTTTCATATCGGCAACAAAGCCCTCGGTTTCCTAGAACTGAATGCTCTCCTTAGCTGGTGCAAGTGTCTACATGCTTTCTGCATTAATTTTCGGCAATGGAAATTTGACTTTGGATCAGCACTCACCATCACCCCTAGATCTCGTGATTCCATGGTCCGGGCTAGCGCCTCCCGACAACCTGGTGGCCCTACTTATCGGATGGGCTGCGGTCCGTCCTATTTGATGAGATTTCGGCACTTGCTCAGGTTAAGGGAAAGATCATGCACCACGGACCACTAGTATAGCTTATCTAGGTCGCGCTGATCCGCCGCCTCATCTAGTGCCCCGACTGTAAAGAACAAATACTGGAAATCCTTCCAAATGTAGTACGCGCCTTGTGAATTTGACTATGTTCGACATAACTTGGAAAAGCTCGTCCATAAACCACACTCTTCCACGTTTGTTTACGCATGAGAGACATTTGAATTTTGCCCTAAACCATGTCTGACTGTCGTGTTTGAGCCAAGGGGCTTCGAACCTTTGGGTTTTACTGTGAAGCCTATTTGGCCGCATACTTGAGGCTTGTATATATTTGTACCTTTTGCGAACTTCAATTCAGTACCGTAGAAACTACGAATCAATCTTTTTCCTGCTTTGGGGTTTGTTTGAATTGGCCACGCGTTGCTCGATTTGCGAGAATTGACTTACACTGACCAACCCGAAGTCATCCGAGAATGAAAAGCACTGGCCTTCCAACCGGTCTTCCAAATCAGCAATTTACAGCAGAAACAACAGGGGTCCCAGAACTGACCTTCGCAGAACACCACTAAGCAGCCTCCCATTGTCTGACGAGCAGTCTTCTACTCTCAGTCGGAAAAGTCTCTTCCTTAGGCTTCTTACAGTTCACTCTTGTATTTTGGCCGCGAGTTGAAACGGTTCCACCTTTGCTTGAAGCAGTCTATGGTAAACCGAATCAAATGCCTTCTGGAAATCCAGATGACAGACTTCCATCCGTTTTCCTCGGCCCACTCGGCTGGTTATCTCATCCAAGAACCTTGTCACGTTGAATGCACAAGATCGCTTGTGCCAGGACCTATGCTGGTTGGCAGCTTATTCCCCTCTTAGTGCTTCACCGTTCTATCTCGTAGTATCCTCTCGTGAGTTTCATGCACCACTGACGTCAAGTTAGTCGGTCCGTGGCTGATACACGCTTCCCTGTCTCCACCTTTATAAATGGTGTGGTAATCGATACAAGCCAGTCATAAGGTAGTACACTGTTGTCAAGTGATGCACTGAACAGCTTAACTAGTAGTTCACTCGGGGCAAATGCCAGTGGCTTCAGTACTGCTGAGTGAACATCATCCGGCCGCACCGCCTTGGATACATCTAGCTGTTTCAGACTGTTTAACACCACTCTCGCCTTGATTTCTTCGTCATCCACTTCCAAGATTTCACCGCCCCTGGTCGTAGGTAGCCCCTGAGTACCCTGGTCCTCTCTGTGTGCCTCCTGAAAGAACTCCAACAAGGTAATAATAGCAATAATAATATTGGTTTGTTTCGGAAACGCCCGAAGCACGCCATGTGCATGATCCTGTTGATAAAGGTGATGGAATGGACAGATATAACTCATGGAAGTGTGGAAACTCTCATGAAAATATTAGATAAAAAGGCTCAGAAGAGGGAATAAAGAAGGATGAAAAGAGGATAAACGTATGCACACCATAGAGATAGTGTGGAGTTTAAATGAGCTGAAGAGCGGATTTGAATGGACACCCGGTGAGTTTGAAAGTCAAGGTCAGATGGACTGAATGGCTGGTCCGGGTGATTACAAACGGAGTCTTGAAGTCTTGAAGTACTACACGGGTTCGAGGCTTTGAGCCCAATTGTCCCGGTTCTTGAGGAAATCTTTGATCTTCTGTCGGATTCACCGAGCTGAAACGAGAGTGAAAGGAAGCGAGGGGTGGCGGGGGGGGCAGCGAAAACAATACACATAACCTCATGTAGTGTCACACTGTGGACAGTGCCTTAAGCTGAGTGGGGGTGCGGCATTCATGAACATATATGTGATAAAAGGCATCTATTTTGTTAGGTTTTTTGACAAAGGGAATTATTGGGAGAGACCCAGGTAGAGGTCTGGCTTTTTCTCGAAGATAGTTTTGTTCTGCGAGAGAACAATATCTTCTGGAAGTGCATTCCACATAGTAATAACCCTGTAGCTAAAAAAAGGTAATCCTTAGTGAAGTGCGTGGCCTCGGTTTGAAAACTTTTCTGCTGTGACCACGGAGAGAGGAGGCTGGACAGACGGAGAAGAAGCAACCGCTTTGAGCTGTTTCAAAAAGGTGGAACATCAAAAACAGATCACCTCTTACGCATCTTACGTCAAGGGGATAGAGGTTGAGGAATGAGAGGCGGACGGGATAACGTAGATGGGATAGACCCCTTACTGCCTTGGTGGAGGCCCGCTGAACTCTTTCTAGGATCTCACGGTCTCGGACAAGACCAGAGTGCACTATCTGACTACCGTACTCCAGCAGAGGTCGGATATACGTGCCGAAAATTATGGGGAAATCATCCTTAAATATGCGCGGGAAGGACCTTCGAATCATGTTTAGGACTCGAAAGGCAGACTTGCTCGCAAGTTCGTGATGATGAGAGAAGGATAAGTTACAATCTAACCAGAAACCGAGCACCTTGTGTCGGTCAACCCTTGGCAGAGTGGCTGCTCCATTAATGGAAAACGTGTGACCAGTCTCTCTGCCGAAAGACATGCTCACGCATTTGTCATCATTAACTGGGAGGTTCCAATCCTCGGATCAGCGTTTTGTTTCACAAACTGCAATTTGCAGGTCTTCGACGCTTGAACTCCAGAGGGTTACATCATCTGCGTATATGGCAATGTTCGCAGGAAGGGCTGTCGGTAGATCGTTTATATAGATCTGGAAAAGAAGAGGACCTAAGACCCACCCTTGGGGGACCCCAGTTGTTACTGGGGAGGGTTGAGACAAAACATTCCCGACTTTAACCACAAAGGTGCGGTTGGTAAGGAAGCTACGCAGGATGGCCAACATGGGGCCTGTGATCCCGTATGTCTGCAGCTTATAAAGAAGAGGGGCATGTGGGACCCTATCGAAGGCCTTAGCAAAATCGATGAATACAGCGTGTGAGAGCTGGCCATCATCATAGGCTTTCGTCAGACTATCCATGACAGTAAGCATATTGGTGATGCATGATCTGCCAGGAAGACCGACTGGTAAACGTGAGAAAGGCTGGAAGTTGGTATGAGGAACTGCAGTAGCGAGGAACGATGGAGAAAAAAGTGAGGTGCACTGCAGTGGATTAGATATCAATGAAGCATTGGTACTTTGCAGTGGATTGTCGGCGGACAGGACACAAAACTCACCGTAAAACAGGCAGCGCGCAGTGCAAGACGTAGAGAGATGATCAGATGACAAAAACGATTTAGGAGGATTGGATACGGTAGATGTGAGGCACAGACGTAGAGTTGATGGGTGCCTATGATGACGGTCGTTGGGATGATAGCAAGAGGAATGGCCGGTGAGGAACTGCAAGATGCAGAGCGCGTGCACATAGATATATATGCGTAAGTTTATATATATATATGTAGATATATGATATATATATATATATATATGTGTAGGTATAAAAGAAGCAGGAGCAATAACAATGAGGTCCTAGAAAGAAATTATCAGTCAATAGGAGGAGTAGGTAATGTTAGATCAATTTGTCGTAAGTTTAACTTTGGAATTTCGTGATGGATTAACTTCATGACAAGTGCACATGGCAGCCCAACGGAGAGAAAACTAGAATGCGGAAGCACAGAAGTGATGAAGACTGTGAGGGGCAGTTCATGGAAGAGTGAAGATGAAAGACAGGATCAAGGAAAACAGGTAAGAATGGGTCTAAATATTTGACCAGTGCAGGTGCGAGATATAGTGTTGGACTAGAGGAATCGGGTAGTGATAGGTCAAACGATCTGGAACTGTAAAAGAACACCGTGACGTAACGTTTGTCATTATAATGGTGGAACATGGAAAAGCGGACGATACTGGAAGGTACAGAAAAATGCCTGTGGTGAGCAACAAACGGATCAAGAGATGAAAGCAATGACCGAGGAGACACAGGTATGAAAGCACCAATCAGATCATTTTACTGCAGATGAAACACGAAGGAGGCGGACAAGGAAGCGAGACGACCCAAGATAAGTGAACCAGTAACGGAACAAAATGGCCAAAAAAATGAATGCGCAAGGTAGTTGGGGCAATGGAGCTGGAGGGCTATGTGCCGGCTGACAAGTGAACAGGTGAATACTAATCAGGACACTGGAAAGAACCACAGAGGAATCGCGGAGCCAAGTGAGGAAGATATGGTGGTGGTGATTAGATAGTAAATATGACTGTAAAATATGCGAAGTTTGGAGCGGCAAGTTCTAATATGCGGACTGGTCATGAGTGCGGGTGCGATCGGTGCATCATGGCATTGGGCATGAGGAGGGAGAACAAGGAGGGATCTAACAGAACGACAGGTTTAAGGAAGCTATCAATGGGCGTTCTGAGCAGAGGGTAACACCAAGCGCATAGAGAATAGAAGCCAGCAATGACGGCAGGTGGGAAAAGAAATATTGGCGAGCATCGACAGAGAAGAGTGGTTAGGACGATAGTGACTCAATGCAGTGAAAGTTGATGTAGAGAGAGGCGATAGGAGGAAGGACAAAACGGGTAGGTGTGCATACCGTGGTAGGGCGACAAAAATGGGAAGTGGAAACAGATGATAAGGGCTATAGGTGAACAAGCTGTGGCGGAAAAAGGATGAGGAGCATGCAATTTTCAACCGACAGCATTGGATTCGGTAGTCCGAGAAAAGTTAGAGCGTGCCAACCGCAACCGGTGCTAGTGGGTGGGACTGGCCGTGCGCTGGGCACCCAACCTGAAAAACACTTCGTGAAGTAAACGCAGGAGGTGTGATCCACCAGTCTAGTTGCGCTCGCACACCGTTGCAGACGGTCTGCACGCACGATGTGCGCCGGCCATAGCGGTGGATCTGACCGCGCCCTGCACTGTTGGGAGTGGCACGAGTGTTCATGGGTAATTGTACAGGGGACGAAACGACCGCGATGAGGTTGCGTGAACCAGGAGCAATTGACCAAGACGTGAGACCATGGATAGGAGAGCCAACGGAAACAACGAGTGGTAGACGACCGTGCAGCAATAATATCCAGGTGCACCTTCCAGGGAGATGGTGAGTACAGTGCCCGAAGTGGTTGGTCGTCACTGAGGATCACTGGAAAGGGAAAAGGGATAGAGAAGCGCAGTCTGGGTGTGCCCCAGCTGAGAATCAGCGGATACTGAGGAGAAAAAAAGTGAATATGATGGATGAAACATGAACGTTGGTGAGCAATAGGGTTATCTTATGATGGCAGGAGGTAGGTTCGCTATGGATCAGTGAGGGCAATGGCCTTAGTTTGCGGCACTAGAGAGTGGGGAGGCGTCGGGCATGGGGTGTACCTAGTGGCCTGTGGCGCAGAGGTAGTAGATTTACAGTGTGAGGCCTCTTTCAAAGGTCAGGTCGGCGGAGACGAGCTCATCGGTGAGCAGTATAGCATTGGGGACTGTTAAGTATAACAAAAGTGCGCGCCTAAAAGCGAACATTCAGGAGGCACTGCGTACGCTAAGGAGTAGCTTATTCCAGATTTTGGAATAGGCTGACAGAAAGAATCGGGACTTCAGACAGAGATCAGAGTGAGGGACAGTGAGAGAGAAGACACGGTATCGGGTCGGGTAGGAGCAGGGCGCAGCGAATGAGATGGGATAAGAGGGGTAGGCCAGGTTATGGATTAGCTTAAAGAGAAAAATCAGGTTGAGCCTCATGCGACGAATCCATAGAGGCTCAATTTGTAGGAGCTCACAGCGCTGGCGGTATGTTAAGGCTAGGGATACGCCCAACAGCCTTTTTGTGAAAGTATGCTGAACGTTCTCAAGAGATACAATAGAGGAACGTGGCCAGAGGCTGCAGATAATGGGACAATATTCTAGGAGCGGTCTCACGTGTGAGAGATACATGGGGAGGCGACTGGCCGGTATTAAGAAACACCGATTGATCAGGCCTAGGGTTTGTTAAGCCTTAGCGATTTGGGACGATGCCTGTTCTGAGAAGTTAAAGGAACAAGAGTAGCGTACGCCAAGATCGGTAACCATGGGGTGTATGGGGATGGGCAGGCCGTCCAGACAAATTAAGCCGGGTGGTACGGTGCAATGGTATGGTAGGAGAAAGCCTTTATCCGCAGAGAATTTCATGAACCACGAGACGCACCGAGTTTGGAGGAGTAAGTCATGCGATATGTTTCACAGAGTCACGGATAGGTCGCTAGGGAGGAAGGAGTACACTATTTTTATATCGTCGACAAAGAGGAAAGGAGTGCCGTATCGAATAGAAGAGAAAATGTCATTGATATAAATAAGGAATAGTAATGGGCCTAGGGCACTGCCTTGGATGACGCCGCTAGTAATTGGTTTGGCGGAAGATAGGTGGCCGTCGAAGAGCGCGGCTTGTGATCTGTGAGAGATAGGAGGATAGCCAGGAGAGGAGAGGGTCAGTAATACCGAGAGATCGGATTTTGGCCAACAGATGAATATGAGAAACACGGTCAAAAGCCTTGGACATGTCGAGGCACAGGACAATTACAGAGTTGCCGGCGTCGGCAGCAGACGATAGGACATTGAGAAAGTCAAGCTGGCAGGAAGAGCAGGAACGGGAGTTCAAGAAATCATGCTGACCAGGGTTCAGCAGGTTGTTAGATAGGAGGTACTGGACAACGTGTTTTTGATAATTCTCTCCATAATGTTGCAGACTACTTGGGTGTGATTTATGGGCGGATAGTTATCTGGGTCACGTAGTGCGCCCTTTTTGAAGCGCGGAACTATAACAGAGGATTTCCATTGAGGTGGGACGAAACTGTGGAGCATGGAGGTGGTATACATATTAGTAACAATAAGTGGAGGTCAGAACCACCGAAACGGAGGAGGGCCAGTGGGAGATCATCTGGTCCCGGTTTCGAGGAAGGTTTATTAGAGGAAACTGATTTTCCAATTTCTAGATGGGTGAAGGGAATCGATGAAAGAGAGGCAGAGGTGTAGGGGTGGATTGTAGGAGGGGGAATACCAGGACAGCTCATAAGGGAGGAAGAAAAATGCTCATTGAAGGCCTCAGAAATAGATGCTGGACTATTAGCGGTAGATGAGCCACAGGTGAGGAATTTTGGTGAGGTATGATTGGAGTGATTGGACTTTTTACCAAGTCGTTCTGACAGGTAGCCAGTTTTGTTTGGGTGTGCTAGGGCGATGGCTTCTTGCCTTCTCAATCACGAATCGGCCATGCAAAGCAGCTCCAGTTGTAGCTGGTTTATGCGCAGAAGAAATGTAAAGTCGTGTGATCCAGCAAAAGTAATTTGCAGCTTGGACAGCTTACGCTCTAAAAGTGACAGGCGTGAGCTACTGGATTTGGGGCGTGGATCGGCACATGGGTTGGCGGTATTTAGGCAGTGTAGGAGGTTGGAGTAGAGAGTCCATAACAGTCGATGAATTGGAATGGCAGGGGGCAACTATGTCGCTGGGACTTTTTACGTAGCCTCCTGCAATGACATCTATAGTGAGCCATATCGCACGAACCTAGTATGTTGTGCTTCGCCAAGGAAAGTGGTAAGCTGTCTGGAACATTAAAAACCACTGCGTTCTTGGAGTTGGCAATGCGGTGGTATATTTCAGTAGACACGGAGTCGAGGAGGTGTCCCACCGAAACCAAGTTCTTGGGCGATGCAGCGGCCACAGGATCAAGGAGAGTAGCCAGGGGTGAAACCTTTGAAAGGATTTCACCAATCAGCTCGATCTTGTTGCTAAGTTCGACGAAACTCTGTTTAAGGCCATAAGGACCATTAGAAGCTTCACCGTCGACGTTAACGAGGGTGACAGAGCACGGCCTGGTTTTTGGGAGGGGTTGGGTGTGTTTGGATTTGCCAGCTTTAGCGATACGGATTTTCCGAGTACTGGTTGGGGACCAGGATGGCATGATAAATAGGAATATATGACGGAGGTAAAAAGGTAGCAGGAAATCGGTCAACTAGACAGAGACAAGCCAAAGGTCTGAGCAGACCAGGAGTGTGCCTGGGCGCTATGTGCGCAAGGTTCTAGATGAGACCTATGCGGCAATGTGGTACGAGCAGTGAGCTATATGACCCGCTTCACATACAATTGGGATCAGGAGACTTGGGAGGATGAGGAATAGTGAGATAGAAGAAATTTTGCTGTGTGGTGTGCACAGGTTGAGCCCCACAAGATACGGTAGGTACTTAGCTGTTGCTTGGATCACAACAGCAGGTTTTGCGGGAGAGTATTGTAAGTATGGGGTCGGTGGACCGGGTGGAACGAAAGTGCTCTCTCATGGCAGAAAAAAGCAAATGAATGGAGGCACAGTTGGACAGAAACTTCAGAAGGTGCCCTGGTGGATGCGTAGCGAAAATAAGGCAGGAGTTGGGTTATAGCGATGGGATGTAAAAACGCTTGATAGATCTTACTGTGGCGAGAATCAGGGGATGTTTGCTAGATAAGCCATGTGGAATGTAATTAAATGGAATTGGAGCAGTGAACAATCAACATAGTCTATAACTCTAACTCGCGATAAGTACTAGCGCCTGCACGGTGGTGTGCCGCAGTTGTTTACGCAACTAGATCTCGGTTTTAGGTTATTAGGTGGTATATACTAGGGCGGACACAGCCACAAGTCTAAACAATGGTATAAACAAAAAAGAAAACGAGACAACCTGAATTTCACGCGGGGGTGACCTTGACCTTTGCGCGATTCGTCTCTGCTTTTTCACGCCTGCCTATTGCCAGCACTCGCTGTGAGCTCCTGACCCCGCCTACGGTATTCTCAGTGCTGCCCTAGATCGAAGGTGGTTGTGGTGGGCTTTCGGATTGCTTTTGGCGTTCCATAATATACGTCGCTCACAGTTGTTCCTGCTGTGCCTCTGTATCCGAGGTTGTCGATGATTTGAACTGCAGGAAGTCCCAGTAGCAGCTGGCGCTTCTGCAGTTTTTGAGCACCCTTCGCTTCTGTTTCGGGGCATTGGCTCGTCCGCCACGGTGGCAATCCGTTTCGTTTGACTCTTCTGGGCGGTGCAACGGCCTCTGTTATTTCCATTAATCTGCTCTCGATCCAACTCCATCAGTGTTCTACGTTGTAGTCATCGCTCGCCATATCCAATCCACCTGGAGGCCCAGTTCTACCAATCTATTCTCGTCTATCTTCGATAAGTTTATTCTGAATTCATCAGACGCATCCACCCCCCGAATGTTTAGCCTAAACTGGAGTACGCCATGATCACTCTTTTCTATGGGTTCCCCGACTTCTGGGTGCCCCAGGTCATTTGGGGCTCTGGTCACTACCACGTCAAGGATTATTGGTGACTGGCCAAACCTCCATCTTTTCACTTGGTTAACATGTTGGACGCGAGCTTTCCCGCGGATTGGGTGGAGTAACCTCTCCTCAAATGTGCCCCCTGGAGCTGTTTCCGGGATCAAATCTACTTTGGGCACGTTGAAATCACCTCCGGCCGGCATCGGCAACCGTAGTGAGGAAATCAAACAGATAGCTGTCTTCAGCACCTTCCGCTCTTGGGCTTCAATACGTTCAAACGTCTGGCGCTTTCAGTCCGCCCGTAGCTATTACAACCTCTACCACTTGCACATTTGGCATTACAAGTCGACCGCTCTCAAAGATGTCATACTGCTCCGCTGAGAGAACAGTATACCACCTTCGGCTCTACCGTCCAGTCTACCCACCTTAGAGCCCGAGTAGAAGTTTGGCATCAGCTGATTGTCGCTGCCAGCGGATGTTATCACATCTGCTCGCTGTCCCAGCTTTGAGCTCTGATCATTTATTACCCAAACTCGCACCATCGTTGTAGGACGAGAGCGACATAAAACTCTCCTCCGTTTTCCAGCCTTTTTTAAAGGGAGGCGCAGGTGGCGGGTCCTGAACCGATCACCCGGACCGCTTCTTCGTGCCACGGTTGGATTCCTGGTTATACTGTCGATTGTTACCCTTTCCACTTTCTGGGTTTCTTTGCGTTAAGTCTCCCTTCTTGGTGTTGCGACGGTCCATTTCTATAGTACCGAGGCTGGGCAAAGCATTCCCTACTCCGACTATGGGATCCAAGGCGCCCAACTTTTTCATTTTGCTCGTGTTCACTTTCGAAGACTTTAGGAGGGCAGCAGTAAAACCCGGTGTTCCTTTTTCTTTACCCTTCTGTGACTGACTACAGCTGCTTTGTCATCGGATACCACATCTATTTCTTCCTTTGTGATTTGCCTAGTAAGCCCGGCTGCAACTGCGAAGGCTGCCTCGTGACGAGGATTGACGAACTCGACAAACACAGGTCTTGGTTCGCAACCTTTAGAGCCAGTCTCCCCACTCGACCGACCCAATCCCATAACTCTTTTCACGGCTAAATGCCCAGGGACTTCCACCGCCCAGATAAAGCTGACAGATGACATCTCATTGCCCTGTCACTCTGCATGCCAATTTTTGTGAACGGTTCCGGAATTCCGTGATATAAATAATTCGGGTTCTATCCCAGTCAGACTTCACTATTCTTCCTCGACGTAGTCCGAATTTCAGTAGTATTAGCAAAGTCTTGTTTTGTTATACCTATTCGCTCATTTAGAACACCTAGTTCTTCTACTGTGCCATGAGTCGGCAGCGAAGCAGTTGCTTGCCGTCCCGGCTTTGCCCCGGTGTTCCTCAGGTTTCCGGGCGTTGCTTCATGCCCAGTGCTATCCTTAGTTGGTGAAAACCGTTCTTCTTAGGGTTTATACGTTTCCACCTGTTTTATGGCTACCCCTGCCTCCCCGGTTGCCCGATATCTGTCTTGATTAGCTTTTTTATCATGGGCAATTCTAGCTAAGTTTATTATATTCATAGTATAGCAATGCAGTGTTGGTGCCGACGGTACCCATGGCCGCAAATCCAGAACTCGCCTACCCACCCTCCATCCCTGCCAAGAGCTTTAGTCTCATTCACTATTCAACGACCGCCCTATATCACCAGGCCACACTCCGAAGGTCCTGCAAACGGTAGAAGCAAGCAGATACCCTAGTTTTATGTCACTAATGCCGGGGCCTACAATTTCTGTTCCCAAAATAGTTTCTCAAACAGTAATTCCTCCCAGCGAAATCTCAGCTCTACGCGCATTTATGCGGACGATATTCGCAAGCCACCTCACAGCTATAATCCAACGCTGCATCCGCCTAGCTAATCATTTTCTAATTTTCCATGTGCCTCCACTGTTCATCCCGTTAGTTCCATTACCACACCAAAATTTTCGTTTCGCCCCGCCATTACCTATCCCACTACAGTCTTTTTACTAGCAGAATACATCCGCAAACTCCCCTCGAGTAAATGTTTCCTACCCGGTGGCATACAATCCCACAGTCTCTCCTCTTTTCTAGCCCTAATGAACCACTTTCCAATACCAGCACCTTGCCAGTCATTCACACCTTCGATAGCACACCGAACCCCGCAGGCCAACTACTCAAAGCTGCATATTACCACTGCCTTCTTCCAAAATAAACTCTATATACTCCTTCTACCAACGGCCGATTCTTACCCTTCCCCGCCCGGGCAAGCCGCATTGACAGGCTGCGAAGCTGCCCCACACTCTCCTAGCCCCTACCTTCTGAGGTCTGCTCTTACCACACAACACCAACCAATACCAAGGTTGTCACTTGGGAAAGCCAATATCTTCCATTTCCCCGTATTCTGTCACTGCACCGGAGCATCGAACGATCTCAAAAGGATCAGAACAAGTAGCAAGACTACTTCGTCAAAGGTCCTCTCGTTCATCTCGTTATAACCCATAATTAATTTTTTCCGGGTCGTTCGCCACTGAATCTTCTGAAGCCATTGCGAAGGTGTCCACAGCTCTCTTTCCATCCTCTTCGGTAGTGGCTCCAAATCACGTTCCCCTGTGCACTTTCTCCAACCAACAACTCTCCTACTTTGCCTAACCCAGGCACTCAATTTCACATGAATGGGTTTTCCTTCATCATATTTAACTCCCGGTCCATCTTAAGTAAGCCTCATAACTCAAAACCTTGTGTCATAGTATCCAGTCCCGATATCACCTTTATTACTGAAACCTGGCTCACCGAACACACCCCCACAAGCAAAGTTATGCTTGAAGGGTATAGGGTTTTTACAGCAAATAGGATTGACAGACTCGGAGGTGGGTGCCAAAAGTAAGTGAAGCACGTCCTTTTAGTAATACCTACTACTTCGCTGACCCCATGGCCCCCGCCTCAGACATAGCCCCTAGAATCCCCTTTCTATTACCAGCTCTTCTCTATCTACCCTAATCTTTGAAGTAAACGTTATATTCGGGCTCTTTTCACGATATAAGTCATCTGCCCGTCCGGGACCAGAGGGGTTACCCCCAGCTGCAGTCAATAACGGTGGATCAGACCTTCCACTTCTGATACCAAACCTTATCAATCAAATCCAGTTTGGTACCGTTGAACTGGAAGCTTTCAGTCATAATTCCACAACGCCAAAAAGACCTGCCCTCGAACTCGCTAATTGCCGTCCCATCAACCATACCTCTATCATTTTCAGAATAATGGAAAAGATTATCAAACCTTCTTGGCGATAGGCAGCACGGGATTCTCAAATCGCGATCATGCACCACATGTCAGTTTGACTTCCTCAACCTAGTCACTAGGGCTGTTGATGGCAGGCAGGCATTAGTAATTGTCTACCTGGATCTGCCTAAGGCTTTCGACCGCGTTCCACACTCACATCTCATCGCCAAATTGCGTTCCTTTGGTATTGCTGACCCGATGTTTTCTTGGCTGCCATTTTATCTCACTCATCGTTCTCAAGTGGTCCCCATCAAAGGACATACTTTTGACCCGAAACCCGTTACAAGTGGCCTTATACGGGGCAGCGTATTGGGTCTTGATCCATTTCTCAGGTACATTTTTGACGCACTGGATCTACTACGCCACCCCACGCTGTCTGTGCTTGCAGTTGACGTAAAAATAATCTTCTCCTTCAATTCTAATGACGCTACTCCTACTCTTTGCAACATTGCCGCTGACTCCTCTGCACTTGACTGCTGATGGCACTCCTGGATGATGAGCTTTTCCACTGGTAAGTGCGAGGTTCCAACCTACAAATTCCGATTGCCCCTGGATCCTTAACCGTTGGTGGGTCCCCAGTAGCCAGTCAACCTACCATCTGCGATCTGGGCCTCAACTATCCCAGCTTTCTCAACTTTTCTGATCATGCTGCCATCCAAGCGGCCAGGGCTAGCAGAAGAGTAGCCCTTCTCTTTCACTGCTTTCTTCTCCGGGACAGAATCATCAGCATACACTAGTCTCACATCAGGCCTCTGTTTGAATACTGCCCAATAACACTTTCTAATACGACAAAATTTGGCAGAGTTGGGATTGAAAGCATACAAAGGCCTTCTACCAAGCAACTACTCGGCTGGTCAAAGTCTTTAGGCTATCGAGAACGATACCAACAACTGAATATTGACTCACTCTGGCTCAGCCGCTTGGAACTAAACTTAGTCTTCTTGTGTAACCTGCTCCATATCCGGTCTTTTTCTTTTAATCAAGAGAGCTTCTCCCGTGAAACCACCAACTCACTTCGGCACAGGCCTTTTACTGCCCCTTCCAGTGAAGCTAAATCGGCGATACGGTCACTTTTTTCCCTTCTTGTCTACTCCAAATCTGAAACAAGTTGCCCACCACCATTCAAACTTCATAAACCAAGTCCCAATTTCTGTCGGCGCCCATCCTATATCCAAGCGCCACCTGTCCACTCCAGTTATCTAATATGATCATTGCAGAAGTTATGGCATACGAGAAAGCCTAGACTTCTAAGACCAACTCCCTCGCCGACCCTGGTCACTCCAATTGAGGACAAAATCAACGATAGACAGTTACATCTATCGGACTGAATTCTCAACGTTTGGCTGGCCACAGTCATTCCCATAATGAATAAACGGAACTGAAGTGCCATTATTTTCACCCGCTTTGCTCCCACCTTCACCCGTAGTCTCTGTCACTCCTGTGCTTCGTCTCTTATTGGTTTAAATATGCCTTCATTACCGGGTACTCCACAACAGGGGAACACTCTGACTGCTCTTTTTTTTTATCTGTTCTCCCTTTCCAGTTCTCTTCTTTCGTGCATTCCGCCCTCAAAGCTGGTATACGCGCCTGGATAACGCCGCTGTTTGGTCGATTGCCAACCGCTGGATCCGTCCTTCAAATCCCTTGCAACCTGGCCATCTTATCGCGGATCATATATCTTATGCTTTCATAGTCGAACTACGCCCACACATGCATAACCATCAGTGAAAGTTAGTGCCATTCCCAACGGTGCGGGGTGCGGTCAGACCCACCGCCTTGGCCGGCCCACATCGGGTGTGCAGGTCGCCTGAAACGATGGGCGAGCGCAATTAGGCTATTAGATCACACCTCTCATGTTCATTTCGAAGAGTTTTTCAGGCTGGGTGTCCAGTGCACGGCGAGTCTCACCCAATAGATTCGGTTGAGGATCGCACGCTCCAATGCTGTCGGCTGCAGATGGCATGCTCTAACCACTCTTGTTCGCCCCTGTTCGCCCACTTATCACCTTTGTCATCACCTCCATCACTTCCATTTTTCCGTTCTTCCATGGTATGCACACCCATCCATTCTGTCCTCGCTCTTATCGACCCTAACCTTGTCACCCCTCATTGCACGTCACTATCGTTCTACCCACTGTACTCTGCCGACGACCGCCAATATTTATTTCTTCACGTACGTCAGAGTTGCCGGCAAGTACTACCTATTCATTTGGTATCACCCTATGCCCTAAAGTTCATTGATCTCATTCTTACGCCTGACCGCCTACTGTTCTGTCAAACTCTCCCTCGTTCTCCCTTCTCACGCGGAAAAACCATTACACACCAGTCGAACCTGCATCCGTGACCATTTAACATATTAGAACTGCCGTTTCAAACTCTGCATCTCTCACAACCACATTTATTATCCGGTCACCACCACTCAACCTTCCGCGATTCCTCTGTGGATCCTTCCACTTGGCAGTGCTCCAATTAGTATCATCCAGTTGCATCCACTTGTACAGTTGCCTGCAGGCATGCGGCCCCCAAATTTCATGTCCCCAACTCCGACGCTCATTCATTGTTCATGCTTTGTGTTCCCCCACCGGTTTGCCTGTCCCCGTGCTTCTTTATCCTCAGCTTTTTCGTATTTCACCTGCCAAGAGATGACCTTGCTAGTTGTCTCGCCTGTCTTTTTAGGCCAGTGCTCCCATCTCCCGTTTTGTCTATTGACTGCCATGGGCATATTCTGCTTGCCTTTTTAGACCGTTCCGCTTTTTCACTTGCCACCTAATGTAGAATCATTGTTTCATCTTAGTTCTCACTCACACTTTCACCCCTTTTGATTAGCCGTTACCCGACACCTCCGTTGCCTCTTTTGCTCAATTTTTCTCCTACGCCGTTTGCCATCACAGCTGCTGCTTCATGCACCACGGACAGTTTCAGCTCCCAGGTAAATTTCTCCACCTCGAATGCACTGTCGCTTTGCGTTGCTTAGCCATCTCCATCGCAGCCATCTTCCCGCTGATTAATATGGGCCCATTTAACAATGCTTACCTCATTCCTGACCAAAGTCACGTATCTCACCTACATCAATCAGATTGTTAGATCCAGTCTTACCTGGTCTCTCCGATACTTTTATTTATCTCCCCGTTTTTTTACCTGCTCCTCAGCCGTCATCCTTTCTGAACTTCCCTATTCTTCGCTTTCCCTGTTGATCCGCCAAGTTTGCCTATCATGAAGATAATTCCCTGCGATATTATAAATGTAATTCTACAACGATTCGATCTAACGTTACCCGTCCCTACTAAAGACTGATAATTACCTACACGGAATCCATTAGTATTGTCCCGGCTCTCCTTATATGCATACATATATATATATGTATATAAACATATTTATATAGTGACACGAGCATATATGTATATACGCATTCGATAAGTATCCAGAAATAACTCACAAGCCACTTCTCTTGTTATCATCCCGCTGACCGTCAAGACATGCTTCCATTCCCTCCACACCTGAGCCTCATATCTACTGTGTCCAGTTCTCATGATACATTGTTAAAAACTGTTCGTGAATAGAGTCTGTTCTCCTGCTTTCTCTTTAGTTGCTTATTGGTAGTGCGTACACGCGTCGTGAAACCAAACATTCGTAATGTATTTTCTCTGTTTCTAAGATATCACATCAGTTTTGACTCGAGTTTCATGGTGCCTATTACGTGAACAGTTCAAATATTTAGTCGTAACCTTGGTTCGCCAAAGGTCTACGATTTTATTGTTATATAATCGTTTTGAATGTTTCATTTTACTGCCGAGCGGAGGCCCAAACTCCCAATCTTAGAGCTTCTGTCAGCGCACTCCACCATTGGCCGTAACATGTCAGCGGCACTAGTAGATCTAGTGCCGGATTCGCCCATTCATGTTGACACGTACTCTTGCTTACTCCACAGACTTGGCTAATTTGTACTTATTTGTTGATGACACCTTTTAATATCGCGATCACAGTCCAATTCATGCGTTTGTAATTGATTTATTGATTCGTGACGATGAAGGTTCTTGATTTATTGGTTTTACCGCAACGGAACCGCGCTACAGTTTCGTTTAGCTGCCTGCTAAGTGAGCGGTTGTTATTTTCTGCGCTGTCCCGATTTTCGGAAGCTTACTGCCCATTGTTCTTGGTTTCCCACCTGGCCACAAGTCTTTTATTTGCTGCACATTTATGCTTATTTTATTATTTAGAACCACAAATCATCGATAAACACAGTCGTTTGATTGGAATTTGTTCTATTGCCCGTAATCGTGTTCTGCCCATATCGTGCGCGTAGCTAGGGAGACTAAGTAACTGCTAGATTCCCAGCCCGAGACATCGGGATAGCTGCAGCCACAATTTTTTAATCTGATTTTCGTTTTGCATCTGACACTGTGCTCCCTGTTGTACAATGTGTTTTGTGCCCTGTTCGCTCTCCATCTATTGCAGAGTGCCAGTGCTTCATTCCTATCTAATCATACGCAGTGCATCTCACGGTTTTCTCCATCGCTTCCAGCTACCGCAGTATTATATGCCAAGTTATATTCTTTCACTTTATATCAGCCAGCTTCCAGACGTCCCCATTCGGACCAGTCGGACCCTCTACCTGACCCTGACTTTCAAACTCACCGGGGGTCCATTTGAATCCACCCATCAGTTCATTTAATCTCGCTACATTTTCTTTGGTTTTCATACACTTGTCATACTTTCATCTCACTTTATTTTCTCTTCCATTCCTCTTTTATCCCACTTCTGCCATGTCGGTTTCTACATTTTCAAGAATTTTTTCTGTCCATCCCATCACTTGTAAAAAGGTGATCATGCACCTGGCATGCTTCGGGAGTCTCCGAAATAACCCATTATTTTTAATATCATTATTATTATTATTATTAACACTGTGCCTTGAGCCGGCAGCGAAGCAGCTGCTCGCCGTCCAAGCTTTTCCCTGGTGTTCCTCAGATTTCCGGACTTTGCTTCATGCTTATTGCTAACCTTAGTTTGTAAAAACCCATCTCCTTATGGTTTATACGTTTCCGCCTTTTTTACAACGACCCCTGCCTTCCCGACGGCCTTGGCATCAGTCTTGATTAGTCATTTGCATCATGGGCAAATTTAGCTGTTTATCATATTCATATTATAGCTGGCAGTATTTCATGCATAACCTCAAGCACTTCGTGTGGAATCACGTTTGACAGGTGTTACCCTGGATTATCGCCGTGCCTGCCGCAATATTCCGCTCAGAGCTCCGAGGCCCTCCCCGCCGTTAGTCTGCTCTGCCTGTTCGGTCTGGTTTTATGGAGATCACGAGATTTTGGTCGCTAATTTGCCCATGTTTCGAATCTAACCACAAAGACGGGGCAACAGTTGTAGTTTGGGTAAGAAGAAGGATACCTAGTTAGGCTGATTTTAGTTTGAGATCAACTAACAACGAGGAGAGTGATCGGTGTCAGAAATCGTACAGTTTCTTGCACCTGCGACCTCCATGTCCCACCAAGCTTCGACTTTGTAGGTTTTTCCGTCCCTCAGATGCTAGGAGCACGACTCGCCGGGATGGCTGTCAGAGGGCGGCAAACAACAACATTTTAAAAGCGTAGACATTAGTGGCCAGTAGGTTGGCTTTTAGCAGCTCTTCGCAAGTAACAAACTCACTAAAACTCAATTGCAAGCTTAGAGCATAGATGCGCTTTGTCCATAAATCGTTATCTGTACTACTAAGGTCACTTGGTAATGATACCCTTCCCCCCGAAGCATCCAACTCCGGCACCAGGTCCTCCATTAGCTATAGGCATTTTCCGTCGCCGAATCATTCTTCTCGGTCACATAAAGTGGCTTATATTTGGGACAGTTTTACTTCACCTTACCTTCCCGCATCTAGACCCGATTCACTCGGTGTCGAATGAAAATATTTCCCCGTCGGACAATTAATCCCACTTTAGAAGTTCTGTAGGACATGTGGGTGATTCTCATCAGTCATCCATTAGGGTACAAAACTGGGCAAGCAAATATTGAACAGGCTGTTCGGTAGGTCGGAAGTTCAGGTTAGCCCCAGTTCCTTCAATCGACTGTGTGTTGAAGTTCACCTGGCGCAGGCCCACAAAACTTCGTCACTATTTCGGTCCGCGCGGCTCCAGAGGCAAAGCTTACTCCAGCTCATCAGCCGCTGCCCTCATCTAGCTCATTCTCTTTTTTCCTGTCAGCTCTGCAGGATAACCAGTACTATTCAGGGGAGGTTCTTGGATAGACTGAATAGGAAATTGTTTGGAAGAGTGAGGAGAAGAATTAGAAGATAAAAAGAACGATGAAAAAAGCCGAAGCGGACTGAAAAACCACAATTAGGCTCAAATCGCTGACTTGTGGTTAGTCGGGGCAGACTAGTGTTCATGTAGCGTCCAGCTTCCTCTCGGACATCGGAACGGTCTTCGCTTCCACCACCACCTCGTGAAGCCTAGTCCGATATGTATCTACTTTGTAAGCATGCGAATGGGCTCCAATGGTTTTATCGGCCCTCGGCTTCTTTAGTTTCAACTGATATTCACGGAGAGTGGAGTATCCGTAGCGGGTAGAAAACGGCTAGTTAGTGGCTGACAATTCACTTGGTTGTTTCATTTTATTCGGTCGATTCCTGCCATGTTCTCCTGCACTTACCCCTGAGTAACCTTAGTCTCGCTAGCCTGCCCTCGTACTGCAGCCTCCATAGCTCTAATACAGTTATCGTGAACCTTCTCTGAAACTTCTCCAGAGCGATGGTGTCCCTCACTAGCCGCGAGGCTTGGTTGCGGACCACACAATCTAACTAGGGTCGGACAAGAGTCGTATGTATAAGCAGCAGTATTCTGGGCAGTCTTGATATCAGCTTTCTGCGCAGCTGATGCATGGCTCTACCTGCCTTGTTAGCGGCCTGCAGATTTGTGCAACAAGGACAGGACGGGGTGTACCAGCCGGTCGTGGAAAATCCCCCCTTTTCCCTCGCGATTCAGTGTTTTTTCCTAACACCACTCATTTGCCTACACTATCGACTTGTTTTTACGAACTGGTTGTTTTTATGGGCCAATTGTTGTTTTTTCGCGTCAAGAGCGCTACTTTGGCACATCCTTGTTCAGGACCTGCGTGACGCACGTGCTGTTTGCTCACACGCTGCTATTCGGTTTCTCGTTGTTGAGTCCTTGTGGTTGTATTACTGAGGTTTGTATATTTTTTATGTCATTGTTCATGTAATAATCCGGTATCGTAGAATATTGCGGATAATCGTCTTTTGATTTCGGGATCCGTTGCGAATTTGGCTACGCTTTGCTCAAATTTTCGTTAAAATACTCAATGGATCGATTTGGAACGAGGAAAAACACGCAAAATGCCTAGAAAAGGATCGAAAACATTGAAATCCGAGCAGGAGGTAACACGGCAAGGTTCTGAGGAGGTTTTGGGTACATTTGATTCTGTAGTTAATGCTAGATCGCCTAGTCCTGTCAGTGCCAGTCCATGTGTTATTGAGAGCAATATTGTTCGTGAGGATGTCGATTTATATAAGCCGAGAATACTAGAACTAGAGCAACAGTTACGTTCGGCTAGACTACAGGCACATGAAGCAGAGAAGTGTACACAGAAACAGCGAGAGCATGAGACCAGTGACTTCGACACTTCCGATAGGTTAGAGTGCAATAAGATAGGGAACCCCACGCCAGTCGCCGACTACAAACCACTATCGATCGATCTGCCGAGTGGAACCAACGGTTTTGGACGGGCGAGCTGAGCAATACTGCAAGTTTGTCAAACAGTTCGAGATGTTCGTTGAAAACAAGGTGACCGACCCTGGGCAAAGGCTTCTTTACCTTACTCACTACTGCCGAGGCCGAGCAGGAGAAGCTATCGACGGGCGTACCATGCTCGACCCGGAACAAGGCTACACAAGGGCAAGGAAGGTTCTAAGGGACTTGTTTGGCCAACCTTTCAAAGTAGCCCGTAACCTAATAGAGGGCGTGATGGTAGAGGCAAAGAGAACCAAGGGCGACGTCTACACAATGGCCGACCTGGTGATTAAGATGCAGAACTGCTAAATAGCCCTCGACCATTTAGGTTACAGGGCTGACCTAGACGCCATGCACACTTTGGAAAATATAGTCCGTCACTTCTCTCCCGAACTACAGGGTCGGTGGGCGGAAGAAGCAGAACGGATAAGCCGAAGCGACAGAGAAGCCAACTTCGAAGACCTGACTAAATACTTAGACAGGCAAACCAAGATAGCTGACAGCAGGTTCGGCCGACTCATCCGGGACAGCAACCGGGCAAACAAGCCCAGTACTAGCCAAGCTCAAACCCCTGCACGTGAACATCCAAAATACCAGCCTTGGACCAATACGCATGCCATTTCACGAGATGCTACTGCGCAACCCAATTGCAGATCCTGTGGTACTAGCCATGGACTACCAGAATGCCCCAAGTTCGGCAACGCCAAAATAGACGAACGGTGGGGAATGGCGAGGATGGCAGGAGCATGTTTTATCTGTCTCAACACCACGCACCGGGCAGCAGCCTGTAGGACATGGAACCGATGTGGTTACGAGGGCTGCACGGGCAGACACCATCGGCCGCTGCATCAGGCGAGAGTAACCATATCCGAGGCGATCACCAAACCCAGCGTTATTCGTTCAGCGTCACGATCTGCCAGTAAACCGGTACGTTTAGGCGTAGTGGTCGTGGGAGTAGTGACCCCGACTGGGGTTGTCAAAGCGTTGGCTTTCGTCGATAGTGGATCTGACGGTGGGCGGAACACAGGTAATGACTGCCGGTAGATTAAGGCTGCAACTCATCTCTCTAGACACTAACGAGGAAATTGAACCAACGGAGGCATTCACGTTAGCGGGTCTCCCCATGCGAGCACCAAGGTCGGTGAACGCAATCTTGACTCGGTGGCCCCACCTGCAGGATGTAACCGTTGTAGACTGGGAAGATGATGAGGTGGATCTCCTCATCGGCTGCGACGTGCCAGAGGCGCATTGGGTGCTTGACCAGAGAGTGGGCGACCGCCAGGCACCTTATGCCATACGCACGGCTCTGGGATGGATGTTATACGGTCTAGTAGGGGTACGCGGTTCCGTGAATTACTTATCTGCCGAAACGGACCGCACAGAGTATCATCTGCAACGGCTGTATGAAAAGGGGTTTCATGACATTGGAGACGAAAGACCGACGTTGTCTCAGGAGGATCACTTCGCTCTACAAACGGTGCGGCAAGGCACTAGAGGCCTCAAAAAACAGTTCGAGGTTCCCCTCCCATGGCGCACACCGGTCGACCCGTGGACTGACAACAGAAATTATGTTTTCCAACGATTACTACGACTAAAAGAACGCTTCATTCGAGACCAGAATCTGTGGGACCGATACGCGGATTTGATGAAGCGAAACGAGACCCTCGGTTACGTTGAAAAGGTGCCTGTTAACACCGACAACAAAAGGGGTATCTGGTATCTGCCTCACCATCCGGTTATCAACCCCAAGAAACCCAATAAACTGCGGGTGGTTTTCGACTGTGCGGCCAAGTTCCAGGGCAAATCGTTAAACGATCGCTTACTACAGGGGCCTGACTGGACCACTCCACTGATCGATGTTTTGTGCCGTTTCAGAGTGGGTAAAGTGGCTTTGTCTGCTGACATTACGGAAATGTTCCATCAGGTGAAGATTCCGGTAGGAGAACGAGATGCTTTGCGTTTCCTGTGGTGGGAAGGGAGCGACCGGGACAACGCAGTGGTGAATTATAGGATGACCGTCCACCCCTTCGGAGCCATATCGTCACCATTTTGTGCAAACTACGCTTTCCGAGAATCAGCGAACAAACATGGCGATCTAGTACATCGGATGGTAGTAGATAGCGTCAGCAGGATCTTCTACGTCGACGACTACCTTGGGTCATTCGATGATGTGGAATCAGCTCTAGAGCAGTTCAGGGGTCTGACGAGATTGCTGGAAGAGGGCGGCTTCCATCTAACTAAATGGATGTCGAACGCTTCAGAAGTGCTGAAGGTCATCGCGTATCACGAAAAGGCCGAAAGGGTAAGAGATTTGGACGGCTCTCCACTTCCTATCGAGCGCACTATGGGAATACAATGGGACGCGGAAACGGACGATTTTGTTTTCGAAATGAACGTTCCCGAGCTGCCAATAACCCGTCGTGTCATACTATCTGCCGTCTCAAGTTTGTTCGACCCGCCCGGGTTCGTCTCACCATGGCTGCTACCCGGAAAGATCTTGCTGCAGCGGCTGTGCCGTAAGAAAGTTGATTGGGACCAGGCACTGGTCCAAGGGGACCGGTTGGACTGGGAAGAATTTTTGAACACCTTGAAGAGATTAGGGGACATAAGAATCCCACGATGTTTGACTCCTGGCCATACGACACGGACTGGAGAACTACATGCCTTTTCCGATGCATCCGAAGTCGGTTATGGAGCTGTGGTGTACGGACGATGGTGCGCGGGAGATGGACTATATACTACGAGGATCCTGTTTGCCAAAGCCCGCGTTGCTCCACTGAAGTCGGTCTCAATCCCACGCCTTGAACTCAGCGCAGCCGTGTTGGCAGTTAGGGTGGTGCAAGCTGTGAGGAGATGTTTCGATCTCTACATTTGGTCGGTGAGCTTCTGGACGGATTCAAAGATGGTACTTTACTACATTAACAAAGTCCCGATTATCCACGATGAATCAGCCACGCACCAGTGGAGTCATGTCAGGTCTGGCGTTAATCCGGCCGACCTGTGCTCCCGAGGTGCGAACAACTTCAGGCAACTGGACACGTGGACGAGAGGGCCAAACTTCCTGCAATTGCCCAAACAGGACTGGCCCGTGTTCGAATTAAAAACCCCTACGGAATTGGAACTGGAGATCAAAGGCGTAGTGATAGCGGCCATCGTCGTCGAAGCGCTGTCCATTCTATCGCGACTGGTCAGGTTTTCTTCCTGGATGAAGACGCTTCGTTCGCTAGTTTGGTTAACCAGGTTCAAGAGAAATTTACTAGTCATGAAAGGGCTACGGCCCTCAGGTCGGATACCGGTCGGCCCGATAGGTCCTGATGAGCTACAAGCGGCAGATTACGATATTTTCGGAATAATACAACGCGAGGCTTTCGCCCGAGAACTCAAGAGGGCGGAAGAAGTGGGACCAACCAATAAAGACATACTATCTCCAAGAGGCGAGCTGAAGCGTTTAAACCCCAAACTCATCAACGGACTGCTGCGGGTGGATGGTAGGCTGACCAACGCCCACCTGAGCTTCGACACAAAGTATCCTATACTGCTGCCTGCGAGACAACCTGTAGTAGGGCTGATGGTTCAACACGTCCACGCCATGGAGGGACATGCCGAGGAAAGTCACGTGACGAGCGTCATCCGAAAGCGTCTTTGGTTGTTGAGAGGACGAGAGACTGTAAAACGCGTAATCCGACGGTGTGTGCAAAGTAGGAGACGTAATGCCACAGCAGGC
Organism: Fasciola hepatica; assembly: GCA_948099385.1. Classification (NCBI taxonomy): domain Eukaryota; kingdom Metazoa; phylum Platyhelminthes; class Trematoda; order Plagiorchiida; family Fasciolidae; genus Fasciola; species Fasciola hepatica. The sequence continues at coordinate 500,788 of CANUEZ040000149.1, forward strand.
AAACAACTCATGGCCCCACTACCAGAATGCAGGGTGACTACGGGCTGGTGGCCGTTCAGTGACACCGCGTTGGACTATTTCGGGCCCTTGTGGATCAAGTGCAGGAAAAGATTAGAAAAGCGATATGGATGTATCATGACGTGCATGAAGTCACGTGCGGTACTCCTAGAAGTCGCACATTCGATGACGACCGATTCGTTTCTACGGGCCTTGCAAAGATTTATCAACCGAAGAGGCGTACCGGCCGATATATACTCAGATAATGGATCGAACTTTGTGGGCGCTCAACGGGAATTGCAGCGTTGGCACAAGAACATAAACAGGGACGAACTGCAGAATCGAACCGCGGCCTACGGCATACGATGGCATTTCAACCCTCCACAGGCCAGCCACCGAGGCGGCGTATGGGAACGCATGATCCGGTCCGCCAGACGGATATTGCTGTCAATCATGGAGCAGCAGCCGCCCGACGACGAGACGCTGAACACCGTCATGACTGAGGTGGAGCGAATCCTGAACAACCGCCCCCTGGTTCCAGTATTGAACGGCGACCCCACCCACCTGGCGCTCACCCCGAACGACTTATTGACGTTAAGGTCGAACGAGGGTTTCCAATGGCCGGTAAACCTTCGCGGGAGCTACCTCCACGGATGGAAGCAAGCGAACTATCTGGCCAAGGTCCTCTGGAGGCGACGGCTGCCGGGAGTACCTACCGGCTTTGCAGACTCGGCAGAAGTGGATGGTGAAAACAAGGCCATTCAAAGTTGGGGATGTGGTTATGATTGCCGACGAACGCGCACATTTCAGCACTTGGTCTTTGGGAGTAGTTAAGGAAACCATCGAAAGCACAAACGGAATGATAAGAACGGTGGAGTTGAAGACAGCAAACGGAGTGCTCATTTGTGACATACGCAGTATTAACCTACTCGACCGCGAAGGCGGAGAAACTGATAACTCCGAGGCCCAGCAGACCTTTTCTACACTAGTCATCGAGGTGGATAAAACAACACAATATAAACCGCAAGGTCTCCGTCAAAAACGTAACAGTGCTCGCGGTCCTTTCGTTGACATCACAGGTTTTTTCCGATATGTGGTGATGAATGCGATACCATTGTACATCCCGACGCATACACACATGCACGACGCACTCTTCACCCCGTAACCCCATCAGACAGGTGACTGTGTTCGTTGTTTGCCTTTTGTTGACGTTACCAAATGCCCCTTGCATATGTATAAGAAGCGGAGCTTAGGTCACACACACATGCTAAATTTTACTCGTTTTTTCTTGCCACAGTCTTTTGTTGATACTACAGAAAGTCCTCCTTTGATGTGTAGTCATACCTGTGATTTCATTATACACTCCGGCACACACACACACTCACACACACTCACTCAAGCACATACATCCAGGGCAGGACGGCCCTTTACAAGGACAGCATCTATGTTGGCCCTTCACGCTCGGCATCGGTCATTTGGTCTCGTGGAAGATGTAGACTAGCCTCACGACTATGTAGCCAATGGGTTAGGTACGACCAGTAATAGAACGTTGACGACGAGCATAAGCCGCGCGCACTGACAGCAGGGCCTAGGCAGGTAGAAAGAATCCGTGCCTTTATACAGAACCTTTGACTCTGTTAAGGATCCAGGAGGATTTTGGTGGGCGATGTAACAGCCGGTAGTGGAAAATCCCCCCTTTTCCCTCGCGATTCAGTGTTTTTTCCTAACACCACTCATTTGCCTACACTATCGACTTGTTTTTACGAACTGGTTGTTTTTATGGGCCAATTGTTGTTTTTTCGCGCCAAGAGCGCTACTTTGGCACATCCTTGTTCAGGACCTGCGTGACGCACGTGCTGTTTGCTCACACGCTGCTATTCGGTTTCTCGTTGTTGAGTCCTTGTGGTCGTATTACTGAGGTTTGTATATTTTTTATGTCATTGTTCATGTAATAATCCGGTATCGTAGAATATTGCGGATAATCGTCTTTTGATTTCGGGATCCGTTGCGAATTTGGCTGCGCATTGCTTAAATGTTCGTTACACGGCGTACGATAATTTTATTCCAACCGCCAAACGGGTCCAGCCACGAAACACACAATCGTTTTTATAGGTAGTTCACCAGGTTAGGTGGCATCAAAATGTTTCTTGCTGCTGCTTGGGTGCTTTAGTCACCTCCTGAGCCGTTACCCGTGGGCGATGGCTTACTTCTCTTAGGTATCGTTTCTATTCGGTTGGTCCCATCGTCCCAGTTGACGACTTGATCGACAGCCCTCACCCGGGCTACCTGGTTACCTGAGATCTCACCGCTTCCTCCCCGCCAGTCCCCATGCCTCCGCTTGTCTACTTCGGGAGGCCCCCGACATATTCCCCGTCTGTTCTTTTGTCTGCGGCCCTCGGTTGGCTAGTCCGTTCGCCTTGACTTTCACGTCGTTCTCCTGCCCCAGCTTCCAGCGTTGCAATTGTGCCGAGGGCTTAAAGCTACTTGAAATGATCATGCCTTAGCCCCTGACCCCGCATACCGGGCGCATTATGGAGAGATTGTGTTAAGTGGATCAGGCCGCGTAAAGTCAAACTGCGCCAGCAACAGAGCAAGCAGTTTAGGTAACAAATAATGATGATAATAATAGTTTATTTCGGAGAAGCCCGAAGCATGTCTCACAAATGGTCAAAATTTTCACAAAACTGGCAGACAAAGTCCATGAAAATTTGAAAATACGCAAAACAAAGGAGGGGTAGGAAGGAATAGAAGGAAAATGAGAGGGAGGTAAATGTATGCACACCAAGGAGTAATAGAGGGTGTCTGCGAAGTATTATGGTTGAAAGTTTGGCGGTGGAGTAAGTGAGAGTCCCATGAGCATATCTAGCCTTCACTCAAAAGCCTGTCATTAGGGAATTCACAACCTCTTGTGATAGTTTATTCCAGGTAGGAATCAACCTTGACGTGAAAAAAATGTCGGCTTAAGGGTGTACGTAGGCTATGCATAAACAGTTTCTTAGTATGCCCTCTAAGATTGTCTATGTGTGACCGCTTGAAGAACTTATCTTCAAGCCCGGAAGGAAAAAGGGTAAAATAGGAAGATATCTCCCCGAATACACTTCACATCCGGAGGATGGAGGTTGCTTGCAGTCAGTCTTAAAGGGTACGAAGGCTTGATCGGCCCCTACACAGCGTTTTTGGACTTTATCTAAAAGCTTTCGAGGTAGATACCCTTTGCGTGGTCAACCCAACTCTCATCAGCCTCCACACGCGATTCGTTCCGGTCTCGTTGGCCTAGCACTCACGTGCACGATGACTGTTTGTCCCACGCTCTGGTTTGTTCCACTCTACCAATCAAAAGCGGCTAAGTTCGATTGAGACTAACATGTGTTCTTCTTCTTGTCCGCTTGAAACAATAATATAACTGCAATTGTCAGTGGATGATTCACTTGTTTGCCAGCTTGTCTGCTAATGTGCGCGTTTGCCGCTGTGTTAATAAACGGACCCAAAACGTACAACGCTGTATGAGTTTTGAACTCAAAATTACCGTCACCGACGAGGTCCTTGCGTGTTATTTAACCGGCTTATTCTAAGATAGGAGGGACGTAGGTGCCCTCAATTATCCGGAAAACTTTCTTTGATACATGGTGGAAAGTCCTCTCAAAGAGGTTCAAAATCCGGGAGACAGTCATGCTGGTCTTTAGTTGACGTGATGAGAAGGAAATCTCGCTATTGAGACAATCTTGGCAACTGACTCTGGTCAGTAACCTGAATTTGCGATGTTGGGTTTGTTCAAGTGAAATGATCCGCAGAGCCACCGAAGGACGTACTGGAGCACTTATCGTCACTAATCTGTAGGTACCCGTCCACTGACCACAGCTTGGTTGCCTCTATAACTGACTGCAGTTTTGCCCTTAAAGAGTCCCAGGAGTATAAGTAGTCCGCCTACAAGGCGATGCTGAAGGTCACCTTTTCTGGAAGATCGTTGATGCAGTTCAGGAACAGTAAGAGACTCAGTGTGCAACCCTGATGTACTGCTTTAGCTGCTGGTGGTAGAAGGGAACGCAAAGCGCGTGCAAGAGCAGAGAACGTGCTCCCAGACAGAAAGCTCTCAATTGCGCTGAAGAGTTTACTGGTGATACCGTGCACCTTTAGCTTGTGCAGCAAGGGTGAATGTGGCTCTCCGCGGAAGACTTTCGCAAAACCTATGAAGATAGGGTGGGAGGTTTTGCCCTTGTAGTAGGCCTGCGACAAACTGTATATGGCAGTTACCATGTTGGTGATGCATGAACAGCCTGGAGGAAAAACATAATGTGAAGGGTCAATTGAATTAATCGTCTGCAAACGACACAACTGCGCTGTTGACGGTGGGCTCAAAGATCTTGCTAGGGATACTAGTTAAACTTGTAGGTCTGTGGCTGGATGAGAATGGCCGGTCACTCTTTTTGAGATCAAGCTTGGCTATTGATATGTCTCTCCAAATTGGTACGGTGCAGCAGTCTGGACAACGTTGAAGTAGTGTGAAATATGCAGGCTGGAGAATATGTGCGCATTTCTCTAGTATCCTGCGGTGTGTGCCTCTTCGGGCCACTGAGCAATACTGCTGAAATGTTTGAGTTTTAGTTCAAACTCCCGAAAAGAAAAATGGATGCTGTTCAGGCTAAGTTCCACAGATTCTGGGAAAACTTTATGGTGGGTTGACTTAAGCGAATGGTCGAAAATAAAGCTGAAGTGGTCCGCAAAGATCCAGGCTGCTAGCTCGGACGAAGTAGCTCAGGTGCTTTTGGGACAGTGGAAGGCTAGCATAGAGGGTTTGGTCCCTCGTAAGTGAGAAATATGCTCAAACACGATGGATTTCTTGGAGCCGGCCAGGGCGAGGAAATATTTGACATCCCTTCGCAAAGTTCACGGAATTCTGAATCGTATTTGTTTCGAACTCGCTTGAACCTGTCCTCATCTGCTGTCAGCTGGAGGCACATCAAAAAAGGAAACAGACGTACAAGCTGCTCCATAAGGCGAAGAAAGGAACGCGGTAATATGTGCCCGGTATGAAATCGAGTTGGTTTAGTTCAAAGGAGATAGGCGAGGGCGTGCCAAGTTTTAGAGGTGCTTCCAAGATGTGCGACATATGCCGGTGCAAATCCTCCCTGTCGTTTTAACATAATTGTGCGACTACAATGATCAAGTTATCGATTCCCAGACAAGTACAGCCCACGTCATACACTATAATTGAACACTTGTTCACATTTTTCTCATGTGCCATGGCATCCCTGTGACCTGAACTGTGGCTGTTGTGTCGGTCGTACCTGATAGTGACCTTTGCCAAACCCTGGTTCTCGTTGTCAAAAGTTGTGGCCGTACAGTGAGATTTGCACGTAATTTAAATGCGTACACTTTGGTAATTCAGTACCATAGAACCAACGAATCAAGCTTGTCCTGAATTTGGGATTCGGTATTAGGGCTGTTCTCAATTGACAATCGGAATAAGCGGGACAGTAATCAACTTGGAATGTTCATGGAGAAACCAATATGAAATGCCGAAATGACAAGGGCAAATCCCCGGGCCTTTATGAGTGGTGCCGATCATTTGGATATTGCAACTGCCTTGATGGTAATTCTTTCCAGTTTTTTACGCGAGTCGGTTTGTTCCTTCAGTCCGACTGAACAATGAAGTAGAAGCACTCTTCTCACTGTCCAGGCCAGTGGCATGCACAGCACTGACGTTCCGTCACACTTAGTGCCTAGGTCTTAGGCACGGACACGGATTGCTTGAAGAGCCCGTTACAAATCACTATCTCTCCTTAATTCTCGGTACTCTACTTCAGCGAATAACTCTTCCCATCCGGCATCTAGCATCTTTCAAAATGCTTAACTCTCTGTGCTCTAACCACCTTTTCAATTAGTCCATTCCAACTTCCCACTGCTTCTTTTGGCAAAGAAGTTCGCTCGCACATTTAGCCCACTGCGTGGCCTCCACAATTTTAGACCTTGTCCTCGTGCTCTGTGGTTAATAGCCCCTTCAGATGTATCCCGGTCACTTATTCCCGATAAACCCTTCGGGGCTTTGGAGGCCTCGACGAGGTCTCCCTGCGTCTTCTTATCTCGAACGAGAAGAGTTTCGCCTCAAGCAGTCCCTATTCATATGATTTACTTTGTTTTTCTTCAACAGTCAGAGCAGCTAGTAGCCGGACTTTTTCTGAGGGGGCTGCGTCCCTTTTTAAAACAGCTGTCCCGGTCTGTACAATGTTTTAAAGGCAGCCTCGTTACTGCCCTTTACGTAAGAGTGAGCACTTCCACCGAACTGTAAGGAAGTGTCTAGTGCCACCGAAAGTGCTCGCTTCTGGCCTTGTGCGCAGGCAGTTTATGCAGTTCAACACCCCTTAAGTCCGTAGTCATTTAAAAACTGTTGACTGTTTCGCCGCAACGGTGGGTGGTCGATTTTTTTGCCTATGACCGTTAATCCCAATGGTGCTCTCGTTAACAAATGACTCGTGCCTCCGTTTGAGTATATATCACATTTGTTGGCTCTGCCAACTACGTGCTCCAGGTCCCTCACTAATTCGTCACAATCTCCCGATCTAAAAAATTCCACATCGTCTGCGAAAGTGGAACTAGGGAGTGGTTATTTTTCCCACTGAATCACTTGTGTAGAAAAGAAAAACTCTTTGGGCCTAAAGCTGACCTTTAAAGTACTCCACTGGTCTCTGCCACTTTTGACCCAATGGTTCCCTCTCTAAAATAGAAAGGTTTGTTGGACAGGAGGGGTGATACCAAATTGTGTGCTTACCTTCCCATCTCAAAAGCCCTTAGCTTTCCCAGCATCAAGCGATCGTTGACTGAGTCGAAGGTCTCGCTGATGTCCAGGTAACAAACTTCGGCTATCTTGATCTCGTTAGGCTGGTTGGCGAATTTGCTTGAGAATACTGTAAGGTTCGAGAGACAGGGCCTGCATTTCAACCACCCGCTCTGCGTCTTACAGAGCACCTTGTGGCCCCGTGGGTGTTAACATCTGCGTTCTCTCACCAGTCACTCTAAAAGCTTGCAGAGAAAACGCGTTAAGCTTACAGGAAGGTAATTTTCCTCATCCAACTTCACTCCTACTCGGAGCCTTTTACCAAACATATTTGTGGTAGCCTTTTGGGTCTTGCTCAACTTCTTTGGATAGTGTCATTTAAGGAGTTCTCTCTGCTGCTTGTTTGATCGTTACTTCCGGGTTTTTCTCCAACTTGTGCCGCAATCAGGTTCTTTCGCTACTAGTGGCCTTGGAGATCTGTTAGCTTCCGTTATTATTTTTGACCGCTTGCTGAACAGCCGACGTCTACCTAGCTGGATATCCCTTACCCTTGCACCACCGAGAAGGGGAAAAACTTTCTTTCAGCTCCGAAAGGTTTCCCTTGGTCCTCTACAACCTTTCCTCTCCTCCAGCTTCCTCATCCTGCAATCCCCAGTCCAGCTCTGCGGTCTGTATTATGAGTTCCGTGCGTTTATCCCACACGAACTTCTAAGTAGATTTTGTGGCTTTCGTATGCCTGAGACAAAGGGAAAATCTGACGGCCGTATGATCACTTCTGCCAAGAAGTCTCATCATGTAACCCGTCATTTCAATGTCTTGTGATGAACAAGTCAGGGAGCGAAAGCTGTTTCTCTGATCTGTACTTTTTGTTTCCACAATTGTGCTGAACCAGAGCCCTACTATGCATCCAGTCGGCGGAGTCTTCCTCTGCTTTACCCGAAACACAGCTACCTCTTGTCCAATCCACTCCTGGTAGGTTAAAGCCACCCTCTATCAGAAGTCCGCTGGCTGTTGCCTGCAGTGACCTTATAAAACCCATGAATCTTTTATCTTAATCTAAGATTGAGTTTGAGCTTTCATATACGCGCGCAATGGCTCTCTGGCTGGTTCGCAATCCAACTGTGATAGCACTAATTTAAGTGCTTGCTGTGCACAACACTACTTCTTACTTCATGTGCTCTAATCCTTCCCTGGCCAGGAAATCTGCTGCATCGCTTGCTGTGTCGCTTCCCTAGTCTTGTCAGTAAATGAGGTGGTAGTATTGTACTCCTTGTGGGACAAAGTCGTTTTGGGACAGTCAGACCAATGAGATTGTGATAACCTCAGCACTAAAACGACCGGCTCCAGTGGTCACTCCCGTTCATTCGCTTCCTATGTTGCAGGCATTAGAGTATAGAAACAACGTGGCCCTATCGGCCGGCAATGTATTTATCCGTTAGCACGTGGAGTAGTATTGGTAGATGGGAAATAGGCAGCTAGAAGCGGAAGAAGCAAGGACAAAGTTTAGAGAGGGAAGAACAAGAAAGAAGAGGAGCCAAAGGCGAAGGATGGCTGATGGAGTATGACAGGAAAAATGATAATCGTCGCAGCAGAAGTGATAGCGAGTGATATGTTGGGCGGCCACTTATCTGACGGTTTCAGCAAATACACTGTCCTAGCAGTGGTTAAGCAGGTGTTTAAGTTACACGGCTGTTTCCGTCTTTGATGGTTCCTTAGAAGGGAGTTCCAGTCATCTAAAACTCTATCGGCGAGGGAATTTCCTCTCAGGCCGCTTGGAACGGTCGCTTCCATCAACTTCAGTGGGTGCCCATCGTGGCTGTACTAGAGCTGGGGGTCATCGGTGGTGTGGATAAAACCTGCAGATCAAAATACCCCTTGAGGTTCCTGGAATGCTCGCTTGGGTTGCAGCTACGCCCTCCAAGCTCCAGCCAGAAAGGGACAAGTGGCTTGGATGTCTGGTCTTGGGCAAGGCACCTTGGGCTAGCTTACCAGCCTGTCTAGGTATCCCCGTATTATCGGGCTGGGCAAAGAGACCAATCAGGCAAAAACGAGAGTCAAGACGTCTGCAGTGTTGGGGGTGTCGGCTCCCTGGGAAAGATCATAGTAAAGAGCGATAAGTGAGCGAAGGGCCCTAGCTGCATCTTTGACTTTGTAAGCTGAAGCCACCTCGGGGTTTGTGGGAGAAGCGGGAATATGGAGACACTTTGCTGCAAGGCGGAAGATTTTGGAATGTCGGTCACTGATAATGATAAGGATGGCATTTCGAACGAGCCCGAGGCACGCCAGAGTCCATTATCTGATGTTCACGGTGAAGTCAGAATCGGAGTTTGCAAAAAGAACCGAACATGTGCACACAGAGGTTTAAGGTAGAGCGTGGAAGTGCATCATATCTACAATAAGATTTGTCAAATTTGAACATGGATGCTGAATGTTCAATGTGGCCAGCGGTATTTGAGATCGGTCAAAAAGAGGGAGTAAATGCATAAATATTACCGGAAGTGATCATAATCGTTAGAAATTCGAGCAAAGTTCAAAGGTATTCGTCATGCCCTTTTAAATGGAAGAGTTCATCAGGGAAGTTCAAATATTTTTGCACTCCACAGAGTGTGAGATGCAGTAGATAGAAAACTTGACGATAGGCAAGAATGGATCTTCGAGGATAAAACGCAACAAATCAGCAGCCCATTTCGCAGTAAAATCTAGTCACGAGATGTCGACGGAGTCAGTCGCTAGGAAAGAGATCAACAAATTCGATGGGAAGAAAGAGTAAAACCTCCTGGGAGGTGTTTGAAGAAAAGGTAAGAAGAAGGCCTTCAAGCCATCAGCGATTTGTTAACAATAAGATAGGTGTTTCATGAAGTACAATAAGGACATGGAATTATGGAGGTGAATCAATAGGAAGATGATGATGATGATGAAATTCGATGAAAGAAAGGCCGATCAAGGACGGGTAAGCATTCAGCAGTTTTCAAGACATATTCGACGGATAATGATATACCAACGTTAAGGTAATATTCGGGCGGTAAGTGGATCTAGGCTGCATGTGCGTGGGCAACTAACGTGCAAAGGTGATGTTATAGTGTATGGGTGGCAATCGAACAACCTAAGATTACAATTTTGGCAGGTGTCTTGTGATAATAACGAAGTGGGGGCTGCATGGTGAGTGTACCTGAGACGCAAAAATGTGTATGGTCATAGTGCTGTGCAAGACAAGGACAAGACTTTGAAAGGAGACGGTATGGGCTAACCGTTGGACAGCGAGGCCTTTGAAATTGGCCGTGTTTTCGTCCCATCTCTCCATCTTCGGGATTAATTTACACGCAGTCTATACCGCAGCAATAATTCTTTTATTTTCCAACCTTGGTTGCCATACAAACCGACGCTTTGTTAAGAAATGCCGAAACACTTTGATAAATTTACGTAATTCTTCAAGCCCGCAATCACATTGCGAAAACTTACGGAGGAACAAATAAGAAAGAGAATGAAGCGGACTCATACTTAAGTATTAAGAATAATAAGGAAACACCTTGCCTCATGGAAGGTGGCTGTACCGCGGCAGAAAATGTCAAAAATGTATTCACCGGTTATTCTCAGTTCGAATGTTCCTTCACTCATTGAAGACCTATGTGATTTAAGAGATCTCGTCTTCCGTCGAGAATATAAACAACTCGGAGTCGCACTATTAAAATAAACTTGGCTCCACGGCAATATTGTTGACAAAGACCTCCACCTCGATGGTTTTGCCTGCCATCGGGCTGATTGCTCCTCAGTTTACAAAATTGCGGAGAAGACATTTGGTGTAATTTCTTCCAAGTACTACTGACGCGCTCTTACGGTAGTGCTTCCGTAATTTTGAGCAAACGCAAACATATCAGTGTGTATCACTCCATATCCATTGCGAACTATTATATTTCTCCCACTGGCCCCTCTCGGATTTTTGGGGATTCCTCTGAGATCTTATCTGCCAAACTTTTGAGCTATGTTAACAGTCCTTTGTGCCTTGTTTGTGATGACCTACATCGTTCTTAGCTGGAATTCTTGACGCCGTTGGGTCTGAAAAACGTTGTAAGCATCCCCACAAGAATTGGGGCCCAACTTGACTTGTGTTTCACAAACAACCCTAATCTGGTTCGGGCCTCATGTAGACCTCCCTCGAGGAAGTTCTTGTGCGCTGCAATATTGTTATTTCCAATAATACACATCTCCAAAAAACAAAATTTTCGTGCGCCACCATGACTTACAACGCGAAAAACCTCATTGTGATCCAAAAATCTACAAGTTCTCAAAGTAATGGTCCAGGCAACTAACTTTGACATCTTCAGCCATTACGGTCCCACTGTATTTTGTGAGCTTCTTACCAGCTATTCGAACTTTTGCCACGATTTGTGTTGTCCATTGGAGAAAACATACTTTCGTGGTGACCGGTGTTTCACTCCGTTCCTCAAAAGTTGCTCCGTAGGAAATAAGGTGCCATCGAAGTGGAAGACGTCCCATAGTGAATATCCTTTCTTCGTCAATCAAGTCAGAAATCCACGGGCTTAACGGCATGTACATTTGTGTGCTCCTAGTTAACGATAAATGTCGAGAACTCTGGTCGCCCATCAAACATTTGAGTGGTGTCTTCAAAAGACACCTATCCCCAAAAGTTAATTTTGCGCTTCTAAGCCAAGGCTTCAACATGCAACCTCGTCCCTTGTGGTTCAGTGGTATTTACTTCCTGACTTGTCACAGTTTTACCAGCTCCATCATTCACAACGTATCCCCTCAAGCAGTTTAAAAGAGAGCCGTCAAAGCTGGAATGAAACAAATCGGAAGGACCCGATGATCGTCCCGTTGTTGAATTAAAGTATTGTGCGCAAATATTCACGCCAGTCGTGGCAGAATTATGTGATCAATGTTCGTACTGTAGGAAGATTCCCGACTTTTGAAGATCAATGTTAATCACACCTGTGCCCATGAAAGGAAATGCAAAGTGCCGTCCAAAAGCCTGAGCCCCTTTTGCGCTAAATGGGCTTGAGAAGTCACTACTCTAGGAACCGCCAAGTGATTTGACAATACGGCACCTAAACCGGTTTGCCTACCGCCGCTCCCGCTCTATCATGGAGGCCAGTGCTTCCTTGACTCATGTCTTATCGTTGTTGGACAAGAACTCAAAAGCTGTGCAGGCCTGCCTCCTGGATTAGGTTGATACATTAGCCGGAGATGACAGAAGAAGGCTTTTTGAAGCGCTCTGTGTAAAGTCCGGCCGTGGAAAATCCCTCGCATTGGATGATAACTGATTCTTTCTTACGGGCCTTGCAGCGCTTTACCAACCAAAGAGGCATACCGGCAGATATGTACTCCGACAGTGGGTCAAACTCCGTAGGCGCTCATCGGGAACTGCAGCAATGGCACAAAAACATGAACAGGGACAAACCACAGAATCGAACCGAGGCCTGTGGCACACGATGGCACTTCAACCCTCCGCAGGCCACTCAGCGCGGTGGCACAAGGGAATGCCTGGTCCGGTCCACCAGGCGAATATTGCTGTCGATCATTCAGCAACAGCCGCCCGGCGACGAAACTTCGAGCACATTCACAGAACAAAGCAGGCAAACTATCTTGAATAGGTTTTTTGCAGGCTCCGGCTGCGGGAGTACCTACCGGCTCTGCAGGCTCGACGGAAAAGGCTGGCAAAAAGAAGAACATTCAAGATTGAGGATGTAATGATGATCGCAGACAAAAGCGCACATTTCAGCACCTGGTCCTTGGGAGCGGTTATGGGAGCCATCGAAAGCTCTGACGAAATAATAAGAACTGTGAAGTTGAGGACAGCCAAAGGAACGCTTATCCGTGACGTGTGCAGTATCAGCCTCCTCGAGAGTGAAGACGGAGAAGCTGATAATCAGGGAACACAATGGGCTATCCCTCGTTCGTCTTCAAGGTGGACAAAGGAATCCCCACGTGTGGAAGCAATCACGACTTACTGGCGCATTGAAATATCATACACCCTGGTACATACACACTTACGTGATACACGTTCATACCTCATGATCTCCATCAAAAACGTTGCAGCGCTCACCGCTCTTCGTCGACTGTACTGAAGGCCTTTCGCATATGTAGGAGTAGCTGTGATTCTATCATACACACACACACTAACGCAGGCACATGCTGCCAATGCACGACGGCTCTCCGAAAGACAGCACCTATGTTGCCCCTTCAAGCCCGCCACCAATCGGTCATCCTCATGGAAGATGCGGAGTAACCTCTGGTCGGTGTAGCCACGGGGTAAGTTGCGATAATGAGCAGAACGTGAGCGACAAGGTATTAGGTAGGCTCACTGACGGCAAGGCCTAGGTAGGTGGGAAGAATCAGTACCCTTATGCTAAACCTTTGACTCTGCTAAGGATTCGAGAGGATGTTGATGGAAGGTGTAACGACCGGCCTTGGAGAATCCTCACAAAATTCGTTGCAGTCCCACGTTTGTCTTAACATCACTCATCTACTTACACTATGGACTTGTTTTATACACTGTATGTTTTCATGCACCAACTCCTGTTTGTTCGCGCCCGGAGCGCCATTTTGTCATATAATTGTTCTGGACCTGCGTGAATCACTTGCTCCTCTCTCGCACTTTGCAATTCGGTTCCTGTTTTTGAGTCCCTGTGATAGCAAAACTGAGGTTTTTACCTGATTCGTGTCATTGTTCATTCAGTATACTAGTATCGTATAAGTTCATGGATAGTCGCCTTCTGATTTCGGGACCCGTTGCGAATTTGGCTGCGCATTGCTCGAAGGGGTCTTACTCTCTGATATAACGGATACAACTCTCATCCACAGAACTTTCGTCTGACTATATACCCAATAGGCAACAGCTTACAAGTTATGGGGACAAAATCTCTCCTATTTCTTCTTCAAACCAATGCTTTCTACAGGCCTCAATTTTCACCGCTCTTCAACTCTTCGCCCGCACTTCCTCTGTGCCTGTCAGTGGCCGTTTATTCATTATAAAGTACACACATGACTTTCCTGTTGGGTTTCCCTATTCTGATGCATTAGCTACACCTCAGCTTCAAAATGGTCTCTTAGATATCGACCACTGGTCTAAAGCCCATAACCCAAGCGCAGATCCCTTTAGATGCTCAGATGTTTTCTTTTATCTCGTCAAAGGCCCTTTTATGTGAACCCTCTGAAATCCTGTCATGGGTTTCAAACTGGGAGCATCTCCGTTCGTCGCCAACTTTGGGTCAAGTACCTTGGAATTACGATCACTCATAATCTTCGTCGGACTGAACATGTGTCCAGCGTTTTCACAAAAATGAGAAGAATGACCCACTTCATTATGCTTCCGAGAGCAATGTCTGTGCCCCCTTATATTATTCAAATTTTGTCCTTGAAATTGTATTGCTCACTGGTTGTGTCCTTCTCCCGTCTTCTTCCCTGGCTTACACGCTGAAGATCTCACCACAATAAAGAGGTCTATAAAGCACTCATCCTACACAAATAGCATCTCTCTCAAAGATCTCACAGACTCCAATATATCCCAACACCATGATTTATGCAAAAGTTCCGCCAGGAGGATTCTGGCTGACTCACCTCACCCGCTTCACAGGGACCTCAAATTTTGTGCCCCCTCCTTTTCCACTCGCCATACTTATAAGATGATTTTTGCTCGCAAAACTGCCTACAGGCCCTTGGCTATCTCTTATGTTGCTCAATTTTTACGTAACTCAGCAAGCTTCGAGGCTGAGCTTAGACAACTTATATTATCGAAGCTACCCAATCATCTCATAACACTGCTTTTTGTCCTGTCTTATCAGTCGAATTATTTTTGGTGTACCTGGATTAAGCAATTGCCTTGGTTGGCGTGAATTGACTTGATGGAAGGAACTAGTATGCACTAACCACGCTGCTGACAGCGGGTAGACTGCGGAGCATACTTCAGCCAAAATCATCCTTTGGCGATTATGGTGAGGAAACAAATAAGGGTAATAAATTTGCCAGTGAATGACGAGTAACAGCTACTTCTGACATGAAGATGGAAAAATCTACGGGAGGGGCAGAAAAGTATTCAGACTAGAAATAAAGGAACGTGGGCCTTGAGGTGCTTGCCGAGATAGAATTGTATTTATATAGACTATCATGATATGCCAAGAAGAGATTGATACACAAGGATGAAGACTACACCTAACTTAGTACACACATGGAGCGCTAAACTGTGCCGGGCGTGCGAGGGTGAGTTATCGTGTGAACACTGAGGGCATACTCGACGTAAGTAAACAGACTTTAGAAAAACAAAAGTAAGCGACACGTCGAGAGCGAAAATTGATCAAAAAAATAAGTTATTTTGATCCTCACACTGTGTTAGTGGGTAATAATGATAACAACAATAATAATAATAATGAAACATTACTCGGCTATGGTCGGGACGCACGCGTAAGCACACGATCATGGTGTACAGCGTTATTCAGCAAGGTGAAATATCCGCAAACTCTAGGTATAAGAGTAAAATTGTCAGCGATAAGAAAAAATAGCCAGCCATAGTTTGAATGAATCACTCAAATGATGGTTTGCGCAGCAACCGGCTTCAATTTCAGGCTGGGCTGTGGCACAACGTGGGGATGCCGGAAAGATCGTTATTACCTAATGCTAAAGATGCTTTAAAAACGAGAATGATGAAAGCCTTGGGAAAAGGCGGCCTACTAGGGACCTGCTAACAGCGTAAGTTCCCAATAAGTAGAAAGAGAAATTGTATGGAAGTAAATTCGGGAAAACTGATGCAAGCGAAAAGAATAGCAAACCATGAAGCTGATGCGAACCCTGAATGACGGTTCTAGCGGGGTTCAATGAAAAGAATGAGTCATGAGACAGGGAGACATGGAACCAATTTTATGAATGGGCATTTGAGAGCTTTGATGAGTGTGGAAGGAACAGCAGCCCAAATGAAGGTGAGTTTAATTTCAGGATCCGTAACCTTCACCATTCAGAAAAGAGGAAGCACAGCTGGAGGGTCCTGGAAAAATGGAGAACTAATTTCCCACCAGCCAAAGATTGACGGAAAAATGCACTGTTGACACGGATAATAAAGTGGGAAATCTCCGCATACACTTTAGCGGTATTATGCTGTTTCACGGACGAGTATATATATATATATATATATATATCTGAAGTATTGAGCCTCAGTGTTATTCAGCGTCATCACTGGTTATGTACAACACCCAATGGGTATGGTGGGTCTGGCGGGGTAAAGGATGTGTGTCGGCCAATCAGCCGAGTGTGGCGAGATTTGACGGATTTAACTGATGACTGGTATATTAGCAGATTGCGTTTGAACTGTTACTTGTGTTCGCTGCAATGATGATATCGGCAGGAGAGGTTTTGTGTTAGAAAACACTAATCCATCTGATAGGCAGTTGGGGGTATTTTTGGTCGCGTGGCTTGATTGCAGTCCCATATGTAATGAAAGGTTTCACTTGGGTTCCTGTCAGTACGAGTCAAAGTGGCATCTTTGGTTATCTAGTTTGGCGACTGAGTTGTTGGGCAGCGACGAACCTGAAATAAATAGGGATTACAGCCTGGACGTGGTTCCAACTGTGGGTTATGGTAATATGACAACAATACTAATGAACTGGTTGGGTTTGTGTGAACGGGGCGAGGATAAAGTTTCATTGAAGCGGTCAGTGGCACCTATTCCACGTTTTGCGTAAAGTAGGCTCGTAGGGGACTGAGCTATAATGCTACGGGCTAGAAGAGTTGCGTACACCGGTCAGGCAACTGTGTTTGCATTCTAAAGGATCAGGGGTTCGCGCGTTGATGTGTCAGCGTTGGGATACTAGAAATAACCTAAGGATTTACGGTTGTGAGGACATAGAAATGGTAACCCTCGATAGAGTTGGTTGACGCAGACTTCCGTTCAGCGCCGAGGTGGTAAGGCAGGTTTGAAAGAGCAGGATGTGGGTTATTGGGACTGGTACCCTGCTAGCACAGCATTATATTCATTACGGTCTCTTCCGGTATGGCGGTTATTCTATTTTGAATGGTATCTGAGGAGCCTCAAGATGGAAGAAACTATTATGGTGTCGGTAATGACGCATTAGAAGAAATTGGTCTCGTGCCGAGAAATGTAGCCGTAAGTTCGTCTATGCTCCTACTCGATGGTGCTAGCGTGCTGAGATTATGCTTGGTTATGATCAAGGATATCTGGTATAGTGGTGATTGCTTGGTTACCGTGATATCTTCGTCGTCGTCAGCATATTGCAAAGCAGGACAATACCCATGTGAGGACTGGTTCGGGAAAACGTGAGAGGCGTGAACGGGATGGGGCCAAATTCTCGTCAGGTGAGCGAACTCAGCCTACATTCAGTGCTCATGGTAGGCGGCACTAAGGCCTGCTTCAGTTAGGGAGGTAGCACGATACACATCCATTGGCATCCAGCTCGTCCCAATCCAGGAGTGATCCACACTGTTTAAAAGACGTTTTTATCATTTTTTTAGTTTTATCACGGTCAGATATCTGGCTATCAGATAAAGTGGAGCTGCTTTTGGTGAGTGACCACGGCTCCCACACCCCGACCAAGACATGGCCCGCAAATAACAAGCAGCGTTGGGAATAGGCCAACCATACCAGTCAAACCGCAGCAACACTGCAGCCCGGAGACATGAGTCACATGTGACAAGGCTGGTATGCCCGGAAGACAAAAGATTGGGGTATTTTTTCCTCTCTTTTTTGCCAATTTCTTACTTGTTGAAGTTTGTGTCGCCTCATTGGTGGTCAACTCTGTGCAAAGAGACAATCACAGCCAGGAATTCTCACGGATGCGCCGCGGTTACACTCGCCAAATCCGTAAAGTCAGATCCATAGGCGGTTTACATCGAACAGAAAATGCGGGCGAGGTAGAGTCAAGCACAGCCTGCGATTATTCGATGGGGTTCATACTCTTCGAAACATCAGTTTGCACAAGGATGTGGCATTACTTGCAGCTCTAACAACGTGATGCCCTTATAACTGAGTGTGCCATAGGCCGCTTTTATGGCTTGCCCTGGTAAAGGTATTTGGTGGTAAGATATTAAGATTGTTTTGCCGTCCCACATCGTAAGAACAACCACTGAATGTCCTAACTGCCATCGGGAGGAGACCAATTCCATGCCGGTCTAATTCAGACTAGTTTGTTGAAATCGGTTATTCCATTTTTTATTACCCCACTCCTTTCTCAAAGGCCTGAGCCCTTGAAAGATAAGGACTGTACATCCTATTCGGCGTGTTCCCCGTCAGAGACTTGCATATTTCCTGCTTGAAAGCCACCGATGTCGGTAATGATGCCCGAGTTCGTTTTGATAGCTTGTTCCACAACGAAGCGTACTTGTTGATGAAGAAGTTGGGCAAATGCACAGAAACCAAGAACTGATTGTTACGTAAGGAATAATTAGAAAGGGTTCTCACCTGCAGTGCTGAACTACGTGGTCTATTCCTTGAGATATTGGGAAAGAATGGAAGGTAATTTTTGTAGGCGGTTTCACCATAAGGGATCAATTTTAAACAGATCACAACTTTCCATGTAATTTGAGGGCGAAGAAAAACGTAGGAGCTGTTTTGTAAATGCCCGCTGTACGTTCTCAAACGCTATTCGGTCACTCTGTCGCATGTTGGAACAAATGACTGGGCCGTATTCCAGAAGAGGTCTGACATGGGACTTAAAAGTACTTAGTTAACTTCATGGCAAAATAAGCGTTTGATGTATGAGCCCGATCGTACGGCGTGCTTTGTCCACCTGGACGGCTGCTTGTTCCGAAATTCAAACCTACGTGAATGGTGAAGACCCAATTCACGTACCTGAGGGTTATTGGGCATAAATTCGCCATTTATACTAAATGCTTCAAAGCGTACGCGACGTTTACAAGTAATAATGTTGATTTTTCAGCGGAGAATCTCATGTTCCAATCATCACTACAGGACCTGAGAGCGAGCAGTTCCTTTGTAATGTTGTATACGGTCGGGGCTGAAGCCGCCGGCTCAAAAGTGTGCACGACTTTGAAATCTTCTGCAAAGAGGAAAGGCACTACCTGTTGAAAATTTTATACATATCGTTTACGTACATTGGGAACAGTAATGGGCCAATTATACTACCTTGTATCACTCCACTAGTTACGGGACGGGGTTTAGGCATATTTTCGTCCATACTTGCAATCTGGTCTCCGGCTGACAAATAGGATGAAAACCAAGCGAGCGTCGGAACCACGATTCCATATGTTTTGATCTTTTGTAGTAAACGGACGCGGGATACTCGGTCGAGCGCTTTGGTCGTGCCCAAAATGATCATGATCATCTTTTTACCGATATTGGCAGCCTCTGTGACCAGGTTGAGGAAATATTTCATGCATGTCGCACATGATCTGTTTTTCAGAAAACCATGCCAACCAGCTTTGATTAGATTGCGGTTAAGAAGGTGACGTGCCAGCCCTTTCTTTATCACTCTGTCCACGGTTCTAGGCCCGACCGGGATGTGGTTCACCGATAGCTCACTGGATCTAGACGAGATCCTATTCTGTGCCCAGGTGTGGTAGTGGAAATTTTCCATTGAGAAGAGGAAATACTGCAACTTGGTGACAATTTGAATACGTTTGTCGGTAACATTGGAACATCCTCGCCACCTCGACTGAAAACGGCCGGCGGTAATGCGTCTGGACGTGGGTCGTAGAACGGTATTGTTTTTGCTACATGGGCTGGAACCTCATCAGAGTAGAACACTACTGTTGAGAAAGTTACCGATGACACCGGATTTCGAAAGGGGATGGAAGTGGCTTCATCTATCGTTGAAGAGGAGGCAGATCAGGTGCTGAAAGCCTCCGCAACCAATAGAGGGTCATTCAAGCACTTATTGTTATAGTTCAAATAGAGGATGTCTCGATTAGGTTGCTTGTTTCTGGCCTTCATTAGCCCGGCCAGTGCTTCCACAATGTTTAGGTGGCCTAAGGCACCTAACTCCTGTTTTTTTCTTGGAAGAATCCAAGCGCAATTTATCCGTATGAGATACACGTATTATTTGAAGATACGACGAGAAGTCCCCCGTTTCAGCAAAACTTCGATGTAGCTTGCCTAGGCCACCGTTGAGACGATAAGGGGAGTTCACATTTTGCTCATGATGAGCCCTGAGGCTGGAGTGATTTAGTCGAGGCAGGAATAAAAATTAGAATACAGTTCAACAACCGTTATCTCTAGATCATTAGTTAACAAGAATTCGTCCCCGTTAAGGGAACGGATAAAAGCTCTATGATATTGCTTAATAATGATCGGAAGGTGTGTTTCTGCTGACTTATGGGTGTGAGGCCAGGATGCAGTTAAAACACAGGATACCATCTTATGTTTACTACTGGTGAAGTGACTCAGGACATGGGTATCTAAATTCTTGACATCGAAAGTGGAGATAAGGTCTAATGTATTTCTCCCTCGAATGTGGGATAAAACACGCTGTACCCAGTTACCAACATGGATACACGGAGGGAAGTCACGGAGTTTTGGGGGCGACGTCAAGGAATGCCGGCGTACTTCAGGCACACTGGAATCACCAGCTAATTTTGCGGCAATTAAGTGGAGGTTAAAGGCATAGTCGAATGCATCTATTATTGCTGTCAACTCATGCATGTCCTTGTTCGGAGGACGGTAGGGACATCCTACAAGAGGTAGTTGTTGATTTTCTTAGATGGTGAGCCAGACTGAGTCCCGAATGTTGTCAAGAATAGGATGATGTAACCTACTCGCCGTGAATATATGTCTGATGTAAATGATTCAGCCGCCTCCGCGTTGGTCAGTTCTACCTTTGGCGGTGGCTTGGTAGCCGGGTATGGATAAGTGGTTTAATGGGGTGTGGTCCGTCAGCCGCTTCTTAATAGCTAGCAAGATATCAGGGTGTGGGTCTAATGTAGGCTTCTAAGGAAGAGTAATTTTGGAAGGAGAGAGCGGACGTTAAGTGGTAAAAGCGACAAGGTGTTTTTGGTTAGGTTCTCAGTAGATTGAGCTGTGGGATGAGGCTGAACATGTTCCAGACACCCAACCTGAAAGTCGCCTTTGGTGACGGGTGCAATCAGCCAAATTATTTGTGCCCGCACATATTTGCAGACTGCCTGCAATCCCGGTGAGCGCCACCTAGAGTGAACAGTCTGACCGCCCGCATCACCGATGGGATTGGCAACAGTGATCACTGGTGATTATACAGTTGGGCAGTGGCCGCGGAAGATGCATATGAACACAGATAGATGGGCTAGTCTGTGAGAGACCTTGGACGGCAGGGTAAAAGGGGACAGTTATTTGTGGATGAACATGCATCGTTGTTGTCCAGGTGCATCTGCCAGGATAGTAATCGGTGCTATGCGCGAAGTGGTTGACCGCCACCAAAGATTATTGGAAGGGGAAATGAGATAAAAATAGACAATAGTATGGAATAGCAGGAAGCGTGTGCGGCCACAACCTGTTGTATTGGCTTGAGTATAGGCCGCGGAGAAATGTGATTTGGTCAACTTCACAGCGCAAGGCAGATCCATTGTGGACCAGAGATGAAAGTGATCATAATTTGTGGTACTGTAGCCACGGCCTCTGAAACCGTATTTGAATATATGAAATACCACTGGTTGCAAGGGAGATAATCTTTTAACATCCCAAGTGCCACATTATTTTAGTATCCGCTTTTGCCTCCAAACGAAGACGCAGCACCTGTCATAGTCCCCAACCTCCATCCAGTGGTCACCCGCAATTGAACCATTATACAATCATCGCTCAACATCCCTCCCTAACACAAATCTAGCATCCTCCCAAGATTGATCCCGATGCATCGCCACAGTTCATAACAGAATAAGCATCAGCTCAATGCCTCTTGATATCTCGCTATTACCAATGCCTCTTTCGTACATCAGATCCTCATAAACATACTTCCATAACTATCTCAGCGACTTTAAACTGGAAAATCCAGTCTCATTTCTCTCACCTGGCATCGCTCACTAGCTGAACTCAACATCCAGTTATGACGTCAACAATTCTGCCCCCATCTCATCCCCCAGCTTAGTTTATTTCATAATTTCATACAGAATTCATTTCTTTTCCTCTACTGAATAACTGCTCTAGATCGAATACCACCCTCGTTACTGAATCTTACGGTTCTCAGATATCCAGAGTTCGTCTTTTCCTGTTTAAATCTCACATGCCATGGACCGAGCTTGGCCTCATTCTATTCAATAATCAACTAATATCCTCCCATAATATCTTAAAAATATACCATTTAGTTCATCATCACATGCGAGAAATCTTGTTAGCTATTCCTCACGCAATAGTGAGTTGTTGTTTTCTGTCCTCCTACCCAAGCTTGCACTCAGGTTAAAAATCTTGATCAAAAATTATGATCCAATGTGGAACAAACTACGAATTCGGCAATATCACCGACACTGGTGGTTTTCAAGCAAACAAATACGCATAGCTTCAAAGGTTAACATGCTGACCGAGATGTACAATCCTTATAGTTCAAGGGCTTAAGCCATTGAGTTAGGAATAGGGTACTAATAGATCAGATCACCGGTTTATACACCCTAGTCTCAGTTAGGCCCAAACATGGCGTGTCTCCTCGTGGCAGCAAATAAGAAGCTCGGCGGATCAATCCCACTATCCAGGACCGCGAGACAATTTAAGTTCTTCAATATCAAATACCTTTTTCGGGGCAGGCCAGCATAGCGGCCTATCGCATATTCAGACAAAGGGTCTCAGATGCTAGAGCCCATAAACCTAAATACCCGGTTCAAATCAACTTAAGATCCCAAACAAACCCAACATTTTCGGCCGTTTTTTATCACGTTATACGTGCTGCAAGTAATGCCACATCCTTGTGCAAACTGATGTTTCGAAGAGTATGAACCCCATCGAATAATCGCAGGCTGTGCTTGACTCTACCTCGCCCGCATTTTCTGTTCGATGTAAACCGCCTATGGATCTGACTTTACGGATTTGGCGAGTGTAACCGCGGCGCATCCGTGAGAATTCCTGGCTGTGATTGTCTCTTTGCACAGAGTTGACCACCAATGAGGCGACACAAACTTCAACAAGTAAGAAATTGGCAAAAAAGAGAGGAAAAAATACCCCAATCTTTTGTCTTCCGGGCATACCAGCCTTGTCACATGTGACTCATGTCTCCGGGCTGCAGTGTTGCTGCGGTTTGACTGGTATGGTTGGCCTATTCCCAACGCTGCTTGTTATTTGCGGGCCATGTCTTGGTCGGGGTGTGGGAGCCGTGGTCACTCACCAAAAGCAGCTCCACTTTATCTGATAGCCAGATATCTGACCGTGATAAAACTAAAAAAATGATAAAAACGTCTTTTAAACAGTGTGGATCACTCCTGGATTGGGACGAGCTGGATGCCAATGGATGTGTATCGTGCTACCTCCCTAACTGAAGCAGGCCTTAGTGCCGCCTACCATGAGCACTGAATGTAGGCTGAGTTCGCTCACCTGACGAGAATTTGGCCCCATCCCGTTCACGCCTCTCACGTTTTCCCGAACCAGTCCTCACATGGGTATTGTCCTGCTTTGCAATATGCTGACGACGACGAAGATATCACGGTAACCAAGCAATCACCACTATACCAGATATCCTTGATCATAACCAAGCATAATCTCAGCACGCTAGCACCATCGAGTAGGAGCATAGACGAACTTACGGCTACATTTCTCGGCACGAGACCAATTTCTTCTAATGCGTCATTACCGACACCATAATAGTTTCTTCCATCTTGAGGCTCCTCAGATACCATTCAAAATAGAATAACCGCCATACCGGAAGAGACCGTAATGAATATAATGCTGTGCTAGCAGGGTACCAGTCCCAATAACCCACATCCTGCTCTTTCAAACCTGCCTTACCACCTCGGCGCTGAACGGAAGTCTGCGTCAACCAACTCTATCGAGGGTTACCATTTCTATGTCCTCACAACCGTAAATCCTTAGGTTATTTCTAGTATCCCAACGCTGACACATCAACGCGCGAACCCCTGATCCTTTAGAATGCAAACACAGTTGCCTGACCGGTGTACGCAACTCTTCTAGCCCGTAGCATTATAGCTCAGTCCCCTACGAGCCTACTTTACGCAAAACGTGGAATAGGTGCCACTGACCGCTTCAATGAAACTTTATCCTCGCCCCGTTCACACAAACCCAACCAGTTCATTAGTATTGTTGTCATATTACCATAACCCACAGTTGGAACCACGTCCAGGCTGTAATCCCTATTTATTTCAGGTTCGTCGCTGCCCAACAACTCAGTCGCCAAACTGGATAACCAAAGATGCCACTTTGACTCATACTGACAGGAACCCAAGTGAAACCTTTCATTACATATGGGACTGCAATCAAGCCACGCGACCAAAAATACCCCCAACTGCCTATCAGATGGATTAGTGTTTTCTAACACAAAACCTCTCCTGCCGATATCATCATTGCAGCGAACACAAGTAACAGTTCAAACGCAATCTGCTAATATACCAGTCATCAGTTAAATCCGTCAAATCTCGCCACACTCGGCTGATTGGCCGACACACATCCTTTACCCCGCCAGACCCACCATACCCATTGGGTGTTGTACATAACCAGTGATGACGCTGAATAACACTGAGGCTCAATACTTCAGATATATATATATATATACTCGTCCGTGAAACAGCATAATACCGCTAAAGTGTATGCGGAGATTTCCCACTTTATTATCCGTGTCAACAGTGCATTTTTCCGTCAATCTTTGGCTGGTGGGAAATTAGTTCTCCATTTTTCCAGGACCCTCCAGCTGTGCTTCCTCTTTTCTGAATGGTGAAGGTTACGGATCCTGAAATTAAACCCACCTTCATTTGGGCTGCTGTTCCTTCCACACTCATCAAAGCTCTCAAATGCCCATTCATAAAATTGGTTCCATGTCTCCCTGTCTCATGACTCATTCTTTTCATTGAACCCCGCTAGAACCGTCATTCAGGGTTCGCATCAGCTTCATGGTTTGCTATTCTTTTCGCTTGCATCAGTTTTCCCGAATTTACTTCCATACAATTTCTCTTTCTACTTATTGGGAACTTACGCTGTTAGCAGGTCCCTAGTAGGCCGCCTTTTCCCAAGGCTTTCATCATTCTCGTTTTTAAAGCATCTTTAGCATTAGGTAATAACGATCTTTCCGGCATCCCCACGTTGTGCCACAGCCCAGCCTGAAATTGAAGCCGGTTGCTGCGCAAACCATCATTTGAGTGATTCATTCAAACTATGGCTGGCTATTTTTTCTTATCGCTGACAATTTTACTCTTATACCTAGAGTTTGCGGATATTTCACCTTGCTGAATAACGCTGTACACCATGATCGTGTGCTTGCGCGTGCGTCCCGACCATAGCCGAGAAATATACGATTATTATTATTTATATTTATTGACGCATTTAGCCTCGGTGTTATTCAGCGTCATTACCGGTATTAAACAACTTCCCGTGCATATGGTTCGTCTAGCAGGGCGAAGGATGTTGCGGTTAATTAGCTAGCCATAGCGCGATATGACGAATTAAACTGATGGCTGGTTTCGACCGGTATATTGGCAGGTTAAACATGAACCGGTATTTGTATTGGCTGCAGTGGTGATATCATCAGGAGGGGCTTTGCGGTAGTAAACGCTAATCGACTGCGCTACATCAGATTGTATTGCGTTCCTCGGCACGTGACCAATTTCCACTAATGCATCACTACGGATGCTCTAGTAGTTTCTTCTACTTTGAGGCTCCTAAGCAGCTATTCAGTGAAAAATTACAAATGTAGCGGTATGCTCACAGTGTACCAGTCCAACTCACTCACATACTGTTCTTTCCAACCTATCTTACCGCCTCCGTCCTGAACTGCTTTCTGCATAAGCGATTGGTACTAGGGGTTACCAGTTCTAATTCCTCCTAACAATGGGACCGTAGGTTTTTAGTAGTATCCGAGCAATGCCGCGCTTACTTGCAAACTGAAAATAATTTGCAATGCACACAGTTGCCTTACCGGTGTCCGCAGCATTTCTAGCCTGTGCTATAACGGCGCAACCCCCTGCGAGCCTACATTAACCAGAACGTAGATTAGGTGCCACTAACTGCTTCAGCGAAACTTCGTTCTAGCCCCAGTTCACATAGACCGGACCAGTCCCTCAATATTGTCGTCACATATTAACATAAGCCACCGCTGGAACCATATCCAGACTGCAAGCCCTATGTATATCAGGTTCCTCGACTCCCACTGTTTCAGTGACCAAACTGGATAACCAAAAAATAACACTTTAACTCGTATCGACGGAGACCCAAGTAGAAACTTTAATAGCAACTGGAACGACAAAAATACCCCCAACTGCTTGCCAGTAGATAAATAAATAGATAGATACATAAATAACAGTTTATTTCGGACACTCGAAGCATGCTCTCAGCATGATCAAACTTTTATGAGCGACTGAACTGACAGACAAAATTCATGAAAAATTTAGAAATATTCAAGAAAAAGGAAGGATAAGAAGAAACAGAAGGAATATAAATCTATGCACACCAAGGATCAATGGAGGGAGTTTTAGTGAACCCAGGGGTGAGTTCAAATGTGCCCGGCAAATTTGAAAGTCAAGGTCGGACGGAGCATTTAAATGAGCCAAGTAAAGCACATCGGGATCTTAAAGTTTTACATGGGGAGGACTAAAAGTCGGCACGAGAAGCCACCTTTACGAGAAACGATAAAGGAAAAAGGAAAACAAGTGAAGAAAAGAAGAACAAATTTGAGTTGCATGGCTAAGGACTAGGTAGCCATGATCTATGCTTTATTGCAATAAATGGACAGTGTCAATTTGAAAACAGGGAGTGACCAACTGAAGGGGTAACTAATGGGTCAGATGGCAGCAATGGTACGGAAGGCTAGAGCTGCGGCAAATATGAAGCACAAACATAGACAAAATGGACGCATGTCATGAGGGGCGGCAGCATGGTGCATAAGAACTGGCCGGTGGAGAACTGGAGGAAGCAGGGAAAACATGCCGAGACAGAAATATATATAAACGCATATATAGGAGCAGTAGCAGGTAGCAGTGCAAGGGTGAACACGGAAATAGCAGTGCTTGAAAGAGACATGTAGGTTTGGGTCAAATGGTGCAGAATCAACCTGGATAAACCCTGACGAATTTGTTTGTGGCAGGTGAACACGGAGGATTACCAGAGAGAGAGAGAAGGAGAAACAACTTTGTATGCACATAAATGACAGCTGTAAGTAGAAGTTGATAAACGGGCGAATACAAAGGAGAGGATCAACGGAAACAGGTGGGAGTGAATCTAACAATGTTATTAGTGCGGGTGAGACATTTGGTGACGGTCGAATATGAGTGAATTGATAATATATGGACGTACAATATGCAGCAAGAAGATAGCCTTACAAATGGCTGGAGAACACAGAGCAAATGAAAGTACAAAGTGGTTGAAGAAGTGTGAAAGGTCCCTGGAGAACGGTAACTTGGGGGTTAGAAGTGCTGTGGTGAGAAGATGCAGTAGTTGTAACAGAGCACCACATAGAAGAGAATTAAGGAAGTGAAGAATCAAAAAGAATCGCGTAGCAGCAGATCATATAGTTTGAAACTGTAAGTGAAAATGATGGCGTTACGATGACTTTATACTAGGCGGGACGCGGAAAAACAGCGCAGCCCGAAACGCACACCGAAGACGATTGTGGCGAGCATTATACGAAGCAGATGAGAGCACTGACCAGAGAAAATCAGGTAGGATGTGACCGATCAGATCGTTTTACTGCAGATGAAACAGGATGAGGACCGAGAAGGAGAAAAGTACCCGGACGGGAAAACCCGTGATGGAACAAAGGGCACGCGAAATAGTTGGGCGTCGGAGTTGAGATAACGAAACTGGGGAGCTGCCTGCTTGCAGGCGATTATACAAGTGGTTTGAGCCAGAAGTTGCTAATCCGGACACTGCCCAGGTAAAAGACCCACGAAAGGATTGCGGATTCAAACGTAGAAAGTATATTGGTGGTGAAAAGATAGTAGGTCTGGTCGTAAAAATGCCAAGGTTGAAAAGGCGAGTTCTTGTACGGTGATTGGTCAAGGTAGCCAATGTTTCTGGTGCCTAACGGTGGGAGGAATAAGATGGACAAAAAAGGACGTCGCTGGGTGGTAGCTAGCAAAGTATGCGATCAGTGAGCTTCACAAGTGTATGGAGGCACCGAGTGAATGGATATTAGGAGCCGACAGGTACGGAATAGGTGGAAAAGAAAATATTTTGGGCTGAGTAAGTTTAAAATGGACAAGATGATAGGGAGGTCTTGCAGTGCAGGCTGTCGTGAAGATAACGATAGGAACTATAACAGAGTGAGTAGGCTTGCGTGCAGAGGTGGAAGGACACAGGAGGGAAGCGATGAGAGTGCTGACAAGAACGATAGATTGGCGAATCGTTGCGGAAGGAGAATGGTAGGAGCTTGCGATCCGCAACCGACAATGAGGAATGCGGTTAGGCGAGGAGAGTTGGAGCGCGCAATCCACAACGGTGCTTATGGGTGGTTTCGACCTCGCGCCGGACACCCAACCTGAAAAACACTCCGTGAAGTGAACACAGGTGTGATCCACCAGCCTTATTTCACTCACAATTTGTTGCAGACGGCCTGCACGCTCGATGTGCGCGGGCCAAAGTGGGGATCTGACCGCGCCCCGAACCGGTGAGATTACCGCGAGTGATCATCGATTGTTGTACAGGGGGCTGAACAACCACGTTAAAGGTATATGGTCCAAGACCAATTAGTCACGTTTTGGTAACTTGGACAACGGAGCCAGAGGGGACAGCGAGTGTTGGGCAGGCATACAGCTTTGTTGCTCAGGTGCCCCAGCCAGGGAGGTGATCAGCGTAGTTCCTGAAGTGGATGATCGGCATTCAGGATGACTTGAAACGGTAATGGGATAGAGAAAGGAAGCCTGGGTATGGCCCAGGTAAGGATCAACGATTAACGGAGAGGAGGTCAAAGGTGGAGCAAGGTCTCTTCGACGCAGCGGGTCCCTCAAACAAATTAAGGCCATGGAAAGCAACGCTAAAAAAGGAAACGCATGAGGGGCTGAGAAATTCAGTGGGGAGTTTATTGTTTCACGTAAAGTGGTCACTCGGTAGAAGAAAAGAACAAGTGCTGCATGAAAAAGCGGAAAACCTTAGCTGGGGGAAAAGGGTGGGGGCGGAATTGATGACGTCATAACTGGATGTTGAGTTCAGCTAGTGAGCCATGTCAGGTGAGAGAAATTTTCAGTTCAAAATCGCAAGGGTAGTGATGGAATTATGTGGGGGGGGGCTGATGTGGAAAAGAGGCAAAGTTAGCAAAGTGATATCGAGGAGCAAAGAGCTCAAGCCAAGTCCGTTGCTATATAGCGCGAGACAGAAATGAAGGTGAGACTTTAACGGAGCAAGACATAAATGGATCGGTAAATGGGTGATGATCCGTACAAAATCTAGAAAGATGGAAATGAGTAGTATAGAAGAAAGCCGGATAGATAGACGTCAACATTGGCTGGTTAGTAGACGGACTGAGGCCTAGCTCGGTTCATGGCATGTGAGATTTAAAAAGGAAAAGATGAACTCTGGATATCTGAGAGCCGTAAGATTCAGTAACGAGGGTGGTATTCGATCTAGAGCAGTTATTCAGTAGAGGAAAAGAAATGAATTCTGTATGAAATTATGAAATAAACTAAGCTGGGGGATGAGATGGGGGTAGAATTGTTGACGTCATAACTGGATGTTGAGTTCAGCTAGTGAGCCATGCCAGGTGAGAGAAATGAGACTGGATTTTCCAGTTTAAAGTCGCTGAGATAGTTATGGAAGTATGTGTAGGGGGGCGGCTAATATGGAAATGAGGAAAGGTCAGCAAAGAATTACCCAGGAGCTTTGGGTTACTCACCATGCTTGTGCTAATGATTCCAGGTCATTTATATATGCGTAATCAATAACATATATGCATATACACATATACATACATATGTATGTATAGCGGACCAAAGCTTATTTACTGGTGCAATTCCTATAGCATCGTTGAGTTTGGCTTCAGTTCCGCAGGTGCGATGTAACTGAATAAATGTAGTGAACCGTGGAGCGGATGGGACATATTGACAGATTGTGAGGAGTATTACGGTGGCCTGTTTAAAAATGCGAACTCATCTGGAAGGACCTATTTCAAAGTGAAACTGGTAGG
The DNA here is from genome assembly GCA_948099385.1 of Fasciola hepatica. NCBI lineage: Eukaryota > Metazoa > Platyhelminthes > Trematoda > Plagiorchiida > Fasciolidae > Fasciola > Fasciola hepatica. The sequence goes on from CANUEZ040000149.1 coordinate 530,764, forward strand.
ATTCTTTAGGTTGGTGTAGAAAAACAATGAGTGAACGCCGGCATGCTTTAAACAGGTCGAAAGCGAAGTCTAGGGAGAAGCGGTCCAACCGAGCATTCATAATTCAAAAGCGATGACATTATTTTAGAAGGTATGGTAATGCGATAAAGCGGAGCAATGGCTCCAATATCGAGGCTTTTCTCGAAATCTCGACCTTCGGCCATTTGAATGTTGAGTAAGCACCAAACATTTGGGACAGAAAGGAATTTATCAATATCGAGCACGAATGCATATTTTGACTGTGAAGATTTGGTGTGTATAGGAAATTTATCTGGATGCTGGAATACGTGAATAGAAAGAGCTTGGAGCGTAGAACAGTCCTCGCAGAGGGTGTGGTAACAGTGTATTGTCTATTACGGAGTGAATATCCAGTATCCAGGGAGAAGCATAACTGGTAGGATGAACTGAATTGCTCAGTCAATAGCTTATACAGAATTACCAAGTTCAGATTAATACGACGAGGCCACAATAGTTCGGTTTTGAGGAACAAACACCGTTCCCTGTAGCTTAGGTTGGACGACTTTCTCTGAATACATTCGGTAATAATCCTGTCGGATTTTCACAAGTTAAAGAAAATTAGGGGGAAATATTCAAGAAGAGGCCTGGCATGTACTTTTTCATCGACTACCATGGCGTACCACAATACACACCCACTACAACTCATCTGCTGAGTTCGATCTGCTAGCACAACATCACAAACCAGTTGCTCGGTTCCATGCTCACAGAGGACACGAAGAAAGCATTTTTAGTCACGTCATCATCACAAAATCTTGCCCAGCCCTCTATTCTTTATTATTTGACCTACCGTGGTCAGCTTCCGGCATATTTCTGACTGATAAGAAACCATCACCACGAACATGGAGATTGAAAGCCTTCTTCGTATAATCCCAAAGCTGAGCCATATGGCTGAAGTTATGCATCAACCCAAACACATTACACACTTGATCATGTGTTGGACAACTATTCCCAGAACGTTAACCCTCTGCACCGAACTGGAAACCATGTTTATGGACCGCTGACCTATGTGTCACCATTTACACACTACTAAAGGCAAGAAGCGTGGCGGAAGCCTCGCATCCCAAGCTTGGGTACCTGAAATAACAAATAAGTCTCCTTTCGGCGGTGAACAAGCATCACCTTCTAGCAGAAAAATGTCTTTGCCTGCGATGTACGCAGCAGTACTTGGTGAAATAGTATTCCACGTTGCCAGCTAAAACTGTGCCACTTGTGACGGTCACTTCAGCTGCGTGAGAACCGTACACGTAGAAACTTGAAGGGATCGTCCATTGGAACTCCAGAAAATCAGAGTTGAAGAACTATTAATTCGGGTAACTTCTCCGCAACAAGCGCCGAAATGCTCCAGCACTGTCCACACTTTTCCGCTCCATCAAATAAACCGAGCTGCGAAACACACCCAAACACTGCTGATAACAATGATATTGATAATGATGATAGTGGTATAGTTCTTGGCCGGGATCAGGACGCACGCTGAAGTGCATGATCATGTTGTAAAACGCAACTCGACAAGATGAAATAATCACAAATTTCAGGAACAAAAGTCAAAAGTGGGAGCGATAGAATAACATATCCAGCGATGGTTTGAATAGATCTTGATAACAACGGTTTGCGCGGCTATTTTGGGCCAGTTTCAAGTTTGAGCTGGGCGGTGGTGTTTCGCGGGGTTACCGAAAGGATCGCTGATACGTAGTTCTAAAGATACACCAGAAGCAAGAATGATGCAAGCCGTAGAAGATGGAGGCTTACTAGGTTCCTCGAACGGGGTAAGTTCTGAAAAGGAGGAAAAAATGAATTGTATGGAAGTACACTCAGGAAAATCGATGCTTAGTAAGGGAATAGCAATCCTTGGCGATGACGCACATCCTAAATGTCCGGGGGTTCAATAAACGGGCTGGGTTTTGAAAAGGGGAGACATGAAACCAATTCTATGAAAGTGCATTCAGGAACACTGGTGGACATGGAAGGAAAATCAGCCTATAAAAAGGTAAGTTTATTTCGGGAGCAGTAATATGCACCAATAAGAAAAGTGGAGATTAAATTTTCAGCTGGCTATTTTTTGGGGGAAGGGGGGAATAAACTGTTGCAACAAATATCAAGGTGGAGAATCTCCGCGGTATTTTGCAGTTTGACTGACCAATATATATATATATATATATACACATCTAAATGTATATATATATATATATATACAGGCATGCATATTTAGATGCATACATTTTTATTTGCGGTTGCATTTGTCCTCGTTGTTATTCAGCTTCATTACTGGTAATAAGCAACATCCCGTGCATATGGTTCGTCTAGCAGGGCGAAGGATGTAGCGGTTAATCAGCTAGCCGTAGCGCGATATGACGAATTAAACTGATGGCTGGTTTCGACCGGTATATTGGCAGGTTAAACATGAACCGGTATTTGTTTTGGCTGCAGTGGTGATATCATCAGGAGGGGCTTTGCGGTAGTAAACGCTAATCGACTGCGCTACATCGGATCGTATTGCGTGCTGTTTTCGATTTAGTTTTTACTCGGCTATCTTAGGAAACAACAAACAATACAGCTTTTTAGAACACTTGAGTAACTCAAACGATTTCAGAGATTTATTTTCCGGCGGTAAGTTCTAACCTGGCCTTAGTCTGCCGTTACAGTTCTTCCTCGGTCACAGAGTCTTTTCAGCACTTCAATGTGCCACGTGTATTTAAGAAGACTTCTAATAATACCCCATCCACTCATACTCTGTTTCTTAGGAAAATGAGACTTATTCCCACTTCCGTGGCCTTAAAACAATGCTTGGTTGACCTCTGTGACTTTGTGGGCCTGAGGACGGAAAGGACAGCAGTTTCAGACCAACGCATCCAACTTACTTTTCAAATATTAAGGCTGCATAAGCGCGTTCAGCTTTTCAGCCATCCAATCCTCGTGCGATTTTTAGATGAACTATCTGCCAAAGAGTTTGACGGAATGCCTAACACCATAGCTTCTAACTCTCCCTGCGAAAACATGAAAATAGCCGAAGATAAAACCACTTTTCAAAGGGAAATCTGTAGATCTTTTTCGACTTTCTTACGAGAAAGACTCTTGCTAATCCTGAGTTTTCGATGCAGACAGCTGATGGCTCCACCGCTTCTTCTTAAGTCCCCACAGCTTTATCTTCACACGTCTCTTCCGCACCTCCACAATCACCCACTGCCTCCTCATCTGCTCTCGCACTGAACGCTTCAACATCTGATCCCATCACTCTTGATCCCGAGGTGTCCGCTTCTCCCTCTAACTGCCATCCAGTAAAGGAAGCCAAATATTGCCTCGCTCTCCCACTTCATCGCCCGCTGGGTACACCACCAACTCTAATTCGCTGTGTGTTCCCTCCGGTCACAAACCAGTCGCCGTCCGGAGGAAGAGGTTTACCAGTCTTCTCACCCTTCTCACAAACCTCTTCTTCATTCAACTATCTCCCCTCAAATCAACTTGCCTAAACTCACCGACACCGGTTTCGACCCAAAAGCACCCCCTTTCAGCCAATACTCAATTCAGACTGGCCGGTATTTCTCAACTACTCCTAATCACCCCTCCCTGATATCGACCCGCCAAGTTCTACATATTTTTCTCTTTGCTCCGACATTTCCCCTTCCGCTGATGCCCAGTCTTTTTGCCCCCAGCAGTCCTTCTAACCGTATTACTTACTCCATCCGAAGCTCCACTAGCCTCAACATCAACATATTCCCCCTTGATCCTGATCTCCACTACTTCCAATCGCGATAGCCTGCCTTCTCACAACCTACACCGCCCCCCGATTTGCCTTTACCACCTCCTACGAATGGCATATTTTAAGCTTCATTCAACTCGCGTTCTATTCTTGGCAAACTCCTGCACCGAAAATCTTGTCCTCACAAATAATTACGACATTATATTACTGACGGAAGCTTGGCCGTCTGAGAGCACTCCCAACGATCAAATATTTTGATGGGGTACAGTCTTCTGAGGACCAACAGACCGAACAGGTGTGGTGGATGCTTAGCCCATGTCAAAGAAATCTACATCACGGCCCTTCTTTTACATACCGCTCTCGGTTCTATTCCCTTTTCTCTCTGGTTCACTATTAGCCCCCAAAGCACTGCTTTTGACATTGGCTGCGTGTATCGCTCACCAGATTCCTCAGGTTCCTTCCTCTCAATTCCTATTAGATCTTTCCAATACCTCTCTCTTTTCGTCTAGAATCAAGCTCTTTGAGGGTGAAATTTTCTCTCTCAGATTTCTTTTCCCATTCTCTCCGCTCCTCCCAGTGTTATGGAACTTATCCCTAGTAACAATCTTGGTGGCTGGACACAACATGTCGCCGAACCTACCGGAAACGGGAACATACCAGACTTGGTGTTTACTCATAACATGTCTCTCTTCGACGTGTCAGTAACACAAAATTTTCCAGGGTGCGACCACAAGATGGTTATCTGCCTTATGCTCCCCAGTGGCCCACTTAATCCCGCTCACCCCTCTAACAATACATCTCTATGCAAAAATTGGGCCTTTTTAAGCACGATTATTAGCAAGAAAGACCCCTGGTTTGCTGCGGACATTTTCTACTCCTCTTTCGACCGTCTGAACAAACTGTCTTTTACTTCCCCGGATGCAACTAAATAGAGGTCCCCTGTCTCGCCACTACACAAGAAGTGTTAGAAAACCTCTCAAGCAACTACATAATTCCAAAGATTTTTCAAATTTTGTTCGGTAAAACCGCCTTTAGGCACTTTATAAACGATAAGATAATACTCGGATTCATGTCCAAGAAGCCAGGACATTAAGTCATCCCAACAAGTCGCAACATTTTTCTGTTGCGTGAACCTAGAAATGCTTATATAACGGCCGACTTCCAACTCCCGATTCTGGATAATAACTCATCTATAACTTCACCACTTTCTATAGCCAACGCCTTCAATGCCATCTTTGCTTCATTCGTGGCCCCATCTGCTGTCATTACCCCTCCCCGATATTTACCAGTTACTGACTCTGTCTCTTCTACGATACCCTTTGATGCCAGGAGTATTTTTAAGCTACTATCCAATAGTAGACCCTCTCCCTGATTAGGCCCCGGTGGCCTACCACCAGTTGCTCTTGTCAATGACGGACCAAATCTCTCTTTTTTGCTGCCTGACTTATTCACTCTTTCACTTAAATGTAGCTCCTTGCCTGGTAACTGAAAACGCTCGGTAATCGTCCCCATTCATAAAAAGGGACCATTATATGAGGTGTCCAAATATCGCTCTTTAAACCATACTTGTTTTTATCCGGAATAATGGAAAAATAGTTGAAGATCACATTATCAACCACCGATTAGGTCTCAACTTTAATAATGACTGTTTCCATGGAATCCTCCGTTCGCGGTCCTGCATGATTTGCCAGCATGATTTTCTGAATCCCGTCACCGACTCTGCTGAAACTGGGAAATCCTTGTTGTTCTTTATGTTGACTTGTCTGAGGCATTTGATAGTGCACCTCACCCCTACCTTCTAACAGAGCTACGGCCATTTGGCGTTATCGATCCACTGCTTCTACGGTTCTCATCTTGGTTATCTCAACGTTCACAGGTTGTCTTGTTTATCTGACACACCTCTAACACCAGGGCTTGCTACGAAAGGTGTTATTCAGGGAAGTGTTTGAGGCCCTATTCTTTCCCTTCTATGAATAAATGATGTTGAGGACGATAGTTACTGGCACGCCGTTCTTGTTTGTGAACGACAATAGGATAGTCTACAATTCTTCGCCTGGCAACCTCAATATTATTATCCCTAAAATCCCCACTGGCTTAGTCGCTCTTGATGAAGGGTAATCAACCTGGTCGATGAAATTTTTTGCTGGTAGGTGTATTTTTCTTACTTACAAATGCCATGATCCTCCTGGTCCTTTATGTATCCGTCATTTACCCGTCAACAGCCAGACCTAATAAGAATCCTTGGCTTAAGTTATTGTTGCTCTTTCAATTTCTACGATCAGTCTATCCTCCAAACGGCGAAGGCTAAATGGTGTCTTCGTCTTCTGCTCAGATCATTTCTATTTAGGGAGAGCATTCTTTACATGTAAAACGTACATGCCAGGCCTCTTCTTGAATATTTCCCCCTAATTTTCTTTAACTTGTGAAAATCCGACAGGATTATTACCGAATGTATTCAGAGAAAGTCGTCCAACCTAAGCTACAGGGAACGGTGTTTGTTCCTCAAAACCGAACTATTGTGGCCTCGTCGTATTAATCTGAACTTGGTAATTCTGTATAAGCTATTGACTGAGCAATTCAGTTCATCCTACCAGTTATGCTTCTCCCTGGATACTGGATATTCACTCCGTAATAGACAATACACTGTTACCACACCCTCTGCGAGGACTGTTCTACGCTCCAAGCTCTTTCTATTCACGTATTCCAGCATCCAGATAAATTTCCTATACACACCAAATCTTCACAGTCAAAATATGCATTCGTGCTCGATATTGATAAATTCCTTTCTGTCCCAAATGTTTGGTGCTTACTCAACATTCAAATGGCCGAAGGTCGAGATTTCGAGAAAAGCCTCGATATTGGAGCCATTGCTCCGCTTTATCGCATTACCATACCTTCTAAAATAATGTCATCGCTTTTGAATTATGAATGCTCGGTTGGACCGCTTCTCCCTAGACTTCGCTTTCGACCTGTTTAAAGCATGCCGGCGTTCACTCATTGTTTTTCTACACCAACCTAAAGAATCCTACCAGTTTCACTTTGAAATAGGTCCTTCCAGATGAGTTCGCATTTTTAAACAGGCCACCGTAATACTCCTCACAATCTGTCAATATGTCCCATCCGCTCCACGGTTCACTACATTTATTCAGTTACATCGCACCTGCGGAACTGAAGCCAAACTCAACGATGCTATAGGAATTGCACCAGTAAATAAGCTTTGGTCCGCTATACATACATATGTATGTATATGTGTATATGCATATATGTTATTGATTACGCATATATAAATGACCTGGAATCATTAGCACAAGCATGGTGAGTAACCCAAAGCTCCTGGGTAATTCTTTGCTGACCTTTCCTCATTTCCATATTAGCCGCCCCCCTACACATACTTCCATAACTATCTCAGCGACTTTAAACTGGAAAATCCAGTCTCATTTCTCTCACCTGGCATGGCTCACTAGCTGAACTCAACATCCAGTTATGACGTCAACAATTCTACCCCCATCTCATCCCCCAGCTTAGTTTATTTCATAATTTCATACAGAATTCATTTCTTTTCCTCTACTGAATAACTGCTCTAGATCGAATACCACCCTCGTTACTGAATCTTACGGCTCTCAGATATCCAGAGTTCATCTTTTCCTTTTTAAATCTCACATGCCATGAACCGAGCTAGGCCTCAGTCCGTCTACTAACCAGCCAATGTTGACGTCTATCTATCCGGCTTTCTTCTATACTACTCATTTCCATCTTTCTAGATTTTGTACGGATCATCACCCATTTACCGATCCATTTATGTCTTGCTCCGTTAAAGTCTCACCTTCATTTCTGTCTCGCGCTATATAGCAACGGACTTGGCTTGAGCTCTTTGCTCCTCGATATCACTTTGCTAACTTTGCCTCTTTTCCACATCAGCCCCCCCCCACATAATTCCATCACTACCCTTGCGATTTTGAACTGAAAATTTCTCTCACCTGACATGGCTCACTAGCTGAACTCAACATCCAGTTATGACGTCATCAATTCCGCCCCCACCCTTTTCCCCCAGCTAAGGTTTTCCGCTTTTTCATGCAGCACTTGTTCTTTTCTTCTACCGAGTGACCACTTTACGTGAAACAATAAACTCCCCACTGAATTTCTCAGCCCCTCATGCGTTTCCTTTTTTAGCGTTGCTTTCCATGGCCTTAATTTGTTTGAGGGACCCGCTGCGTCGAAGAGACCTTGCTCCACCTTTGACCTCCTCTCCGTTAATCGTTGATCCTTACCTGGGCCATACCCAGGCTTCCTTTCTCTATCCCATTACCGTTTCAAGTCATCCTGAATGCCGATCATCCACTTCAGGAACTACGCTGATCACCTCCCTGGCTGGGGCACCTGAGCAACAAAGCTGTATGCCTGCCCAACACTCGCTGTCCCCTCTGGCTCCGTTGTCCAAGTTACCAAAACGTGACTAATTGGTCTCGGACCATATACCTTTAACGTGGTTGTTCAGCCCCCTGTACAACAATCGATGATCACCCGCGTTAATCTCACCGGTTCGGGGCGCGGTCAGATCCCCACTTTGGCCCGCGCACATCGAGCGTGCAGGCCGTCTGCAACAAATTGTGAGTGAAATAAGGCTGGTGGATCACACCTGTGTTCACTTCACGGAGTGTTTTTCAGGTTGGGTGTCCGGCGCGAGGTCGAAACCACCCATAAGCACCGTTGCGGATTGCGCGCTCCAACTCTCCTCGCCTAACCGCATTCCTCATTGTCGGTTGCGGATCGCAAGCTCCTACCATTCTCCTTCCGCAACGATTCGCCAATCTATCGTTCTTGTCAGCACTCTCATCGCTTCCCTCCTGTGTCCTTCCACCTCTGCACGCAAGCCTACTCACTCTGTTATAGTTCCTATCGTTATCTTCACGACAGCCTGCACTGCATGACCTCCCTATCATCTTGTCCATTTTAAACTTACTCAGCCCAAAATATTTTCTTTTCCACCTATTCCGTACCTGTCGGCTCCTAATATCCATTCACTCGGTGCCTCCATACACTTGTGAAGCTCACTGATCGCATACTTTGCTAGCTACCACCCAGCGACGTCCTTTTTTGTCCATCTTATTCCTCCCACCGTTAGGCACCAGAAACATTGGCTACCTTGACCAATCACCGTACAAGAACTCGCCTTTTCAACCTTGGCATTTTTACGACCAGACCTACTATCTTTTCACCACCAATATACTTTCTACGTTTGAATCCGCAATCCTTTCGTGGGTCTTTTACCTGGGCAGTGTCCGGATTAGCAACTTCTGGCTCAAACCACTTGTATAATCGCCTGCAAGCAGGCAGCTCCCCAGTTTCGTTATCTCAACTCCGACGCCCAACTATTTCGCGTGCCCTTTGTTCCATCACGGGTTTTCCAGTCCGGGTACTTTTCTCCTTCTCGGTCCTCATCCTGTTTCATCTGCAGTAAAACGATCTGATCGGTCACATCCTACCTGATTTTCTCTGGTCAGTGCTCTCATCTGCTTCGTATAATGCTCGCCACAATCGTCTTCGGTGTGCGTTTCGGGCTGCGCTGTTTTTCCGCGTCCCGCCTAGTATAAAGTCATCGTAACGCCATCATTTTCACTTACAGTTTCAAACTATATGATCTGCTGCTACGCGATTCTTTTTGATTCTTCACTTCCTTAATTCTCTTCTATGTGGTGCTCTGTTACAACTACTGCATCTTCTCACCACAGCACTTCTAACCCCCAAGTTACCGTTCTCCAGGGACCTTTCACACTTCTTCAACCACTTTGTACTTTCATTTGCTCTGTGTTCTCCAGCCATTTGTAAGGCTATCTTCTTGCTGCATATTGTACGTCCATATATTATCAATTCACTCATATTCGACCGTCACCAAATGTCTCACCCGCACTAATAACATTGTTAGATTCACTCCCACCTGTTTCCGTTGATCCTCTCCTTTGTATTCGCCCGTTTATCAACTTCTACTTACAGCTGTCATTTATGTGCATACAAAGTTGTTTCTCCTTCTCTCTCTCTCTGGTAATCCTCCGTGTTCACCTGCCACAAACAAATTCGTCAGGGTTTATCCAGGTTGATTCTGCACCATTTGACCCAAACCTACATGTCTCTTTCAAGCACTGCTATTTCCGTGTTCACCCTTGCACTGCTACCTGCTACTGCTCCTATATATGCGTTTATATATATTTCTGTCTCGGCATGTTTTCCCTGCTTCCTCCAGTTCTCCACCGGCCAGTTCTTATGCACCATGCTGCCGCCCCTCATGACATGCGTCCATTTTGTCTATGTTTGTGCTTCATATTTGCCGCAGCTCTAGCCTTCCGTACCATTGCTGCCATCTGACCCATTAGTTACCCCTTCTGTTGGTCACTCCCTGTTTTCAAATTGACACTGTCCATTTATTGCAATAAAGCATAGATCATGGCTACCTAGTCCTTAGCCATGCAACTCAAATTTGTTCTTCTTTTCTTCACTTGTTTTCCTTTTTCCTTTATCGTTTCTCGTAAAGGTGGCTTCTCGTGCCGACTTTTAGTCCTCCCCATGTAAAACTTTAAGATCCCGATGTGCTTTACTTGGCTCATTTAAATGCTCCGTCCGACCTTGACTTTCAAATTTGCCGGGCACATTTGAACTCACCCCTGGGTTCACTAAAACTCCCTCCATTGATCCTTGGTGTGCATAGATTTATATTCCTTCTGTTTCTTCTTATCCTTCCTTTTTCTTGAATATTTCTAAATTTTTCATGAATTTTGTCTGTCAGTTCAGTCGCTCATAAAAGTTTGATCATGCTGAGAGCATGCTTCGAGTGTCCGAAATAAACTGTTATTTATGTATCTATCTATTTATTTATCTACTGGCAAGCAGTTGGGGGTATTTTTGTCGTTCCAGTTGCTATTAAAGTTTCTACTTGGGTCTCCGTCGATACGAGTTAAAGTGTTATTTTTTGGTTATCCAGTTTGGTCACTGAAACAGTGGGAGTCGAGGAACCTGATATACATAGGGCTTGCAGTCTGGATATGGTTCCAGCGGTGGCTTATGTTAATATGTGACGACAATATTGAGGGACTGGTCCGGTCTATGTGAACTGGGGCTAGAACGAAGTTTCGCTGAAGCAGTTAGTGGCACCTAATCTACGTTCTGGTTAATGTAGGCTCGCAGGGGGTTGCGCCGTTATAGCACAGGCTAGAAATGCTGCGGACACCGGTAAGGCAACTGTGTGCATTGCAAATTATTTTCAGTTTGCAAGTAAGCGCGGCATTGCTCGGATACTACTAAAAACCTACGGTCCCATTGTTAGGAGGAATTAGAACTGGTAACCCCTAGTACCAATCGCTTATGCAGAAAGCAGTTCAGGACGGAGGCGGTAAGATAGGTTGGAAAGAACAGTATGTGAGTGAGTTGGACTGGTACACTGTGAGCATACCGCTACATTTGTAATTTTTCACTGAATAGCTGCTTAGGAGCCTCAAAGTAGAAGAAACTACTAGAGCATCCGTAGTGATGCATTAGTGGAAATTGGTCACGTGCCGAGGAACGCAATACAATCTGATGTAGCGCAGTCGATTAGCGTTTACTACCGCAAAGCCCCTCCTGATGATATCACCACTGCAGCCAACACAAATACCGGTTCATGTTTAACCTGCCAATATACCGGTCGAAACCAGCCATCAGTTTAATTCGTCATATCGCGCTATGGCTAGCTAATTAACCGCAACATCCTTCGCCCTGCTAGACGAACCATATGCACGGGAAGTTGTTTAATACCGGTAATGACGCTGAATAACACCGAGGCTAAATGCGTCAATAAATATAAATAATAATAATCGTATATTTCTCGGCTATGGTCGGGACGCACGCGCAAGCACACGATCATGGTGTACAGCGTTATTCAGCAAGGTGAAATATCCGCAAACTCTAGGTATAAGAGTAAAATTGTCAGCGATAAGAAAAAATAGCCAGCCATAGTTTGAATGAATCACTCAAATGATGGTTTGCGCAGCAACCGGCTTCAATTTCAGGCTGGGCTGTGGCACAACGTGGGGATGCCGGAAAGATCGTTATTACCTAATGCTAAAGATGCTTTAAAAACGAGAATGATGAAAGCCTTGGGAAAAGGCGGCCTACTAGGGACCTGCTAACAGCGTAAGTTCCCAATAAGTAGAAAGAGAAATTGTATGGAAGTAAATTCGGGAAAACTGATGCAAGCGAAAAGAATAGCAAACCATGAAGCTGATGCAAACCCTGAATGACGGTTCTAGCGGGGTTCAATGAAAAGAATGAGTCATGAGACAGGGAGACATGGAACCAATTTTATGAATGGGCATTTGAGAGCTTTGATGAGTGTGGAAGGAACAGCAGCCCAAATGAAGGTGGGTTTAATTTCAGGATCCGTAACCTTCACCATTCAGAAAAGAGGAAGCACAGCTGGAGGGTCCTGGAAAAATGGAGAACTAATTTCCCACCAGCCAAAGATTGACGGAAAAATGCACTGTTGACACGGATAATAAAGTGGGAAATCTCCGCATACACTTTAGCGGTATTATGCTGTTTCACGGACGAGTATATATATATATATATATATATCTGAAGTATTGAGCCTCAGTGTTATTCAGCGTCATCACTGGTTATGTACAACACCCAATGGGTATGGTGGGTCTGGCGGGGTAAAGGATGTGTGTCGGCCAATCAGCCGAGTGTGGCGAGATTTGACGGATTTAACTGATGACTGGTATATTAGCAGATTGCGTTTGAACTGTTACTTGTGTTCGCTGCAATCATGATATCGGCAGGAGAGGTTTTGTGTTAGAAAACACTAATACATCTGATAGGCAGTTGGGGGTATTTTTGGTCGCGTGGCTTGATTGCAGTCCCATATGTAATGAAAGGTTTCACTTGGGTTCCTGTCAGTATGAGTCAAAGTGGCATCTTTGGTTATCCAGTTTGGCGACTGAGTTGTTGGGCAGCGACGAACCTGAAATAAATAGGGATTACAGCCTGGACGTGGTTCCAGCTGTGGGTTATGGTAATATGACAACAATACTAATGAACTGGTTGGGTTTGTGTGAACGGGGCGAGGATAAAGTTTCATTGAAGCGGTCAGTGGCACCTATTCCACGTTTTGCGTAAAGTAGGCTCGTAGGGGACTGAGCTATAATGCTACGGGCTAGAAGAGTTGCGTACACCGGTCAGGCAACTGTGTTTGCATTCTAAAGGATCAGGGGTTCGCGCGTTGATGTGTCAGCGTTGGGATACTAGAAATAACCTAAGGATTTACGGTTGTGAGGACATAGAAATGGTAACCCTCGATAGAGTTGGTTGACGCAGACTTCCGTTCAGCGCCGAGGTGGTAAGGCAGGTTTGAAAGAGCAGGATGTGGGTTATTGGGACTGGTACCCTGCTAGCACAGCATTATATTCATTACGGTCTCTTCCGGTATGGCGGTTATTCTATTTTGAATGGTATCTGAGGAGCCTCAAGATGGAAGAAACTATTATGGTGTCGGTAATGACGCATTAGAAGAAATTGGTCTCGTGCCGAGAAATGTAGCCGTAAGTTCGTCTATGCTCCTACTCGATGGTGCTAGCGTGCTGAGATTATGCTTGGTTATGATCAAGGATATCTGGTATAGTGGTGATTGCTTGGTTACCGTGATATCTTCGTCGTCGTCAGCATATTGCAAAGCAGGACAATACCCATGTGAGGACTGGTTCGGGAAAACGTGAGAGGCGTGAACGGGATGGGGCCAAATTCTCGTCAGGTGAGCGAACTCAGCCTACATTCAGTGCTCATGGTAGGCGGCACTAAGGCCTGCTTCAGTTAGGGAGGTAGCACGATACACATCCATTGGCATCCAGCTCGTCCCAATCCAGGAGTGATCCACACTGTTTAAAAGACGTTTTTATCATTTTTTTAGTTTTATCACGGTCAGATATCTGGCTATCAGATAAAGTGGAGCTACTTTTGGTGAGTGACCACGGCTCCCACACCCCGACCAAGACATGGCCCGCATGTAACAAGCAGCGTTGGGAATAGGTCAAACACACCAGTCAAGCCGCAGCAACGCTGCAGCTCGGAGACATGAGTCACATGTGACAAGGCTGGTATGCCCGGAAGACAAAAGATTGGGATATTTCTCTCTCTTTTGTATGCCAGTTTCCTACTTTTTGAAGTTTATGTCGTCTCATTGGTGGTTAACTCTTTGCAAGGAGGCAATCGCAGCCAGGAATTCTCACAGATGTGCTGCGGTAAAGCTCACTATATCCATGAAGTCAAAACCCCAATGCGGGTTACATGGGACAGAAAGTGCAGGGGGAGTTAGAGTCAAACTTACCCTGCGATTATTCGATGGGGTTCATGCTCACCGAAACATTAGTTTCCACAAGTGTGTGGCACTACTTGCAGCACGTATAACGTGATAAAAAACGGCCGAAAATGTTGGGTTTGTTTGGGATCTTAAGTTGATTTGAACCGGGTATTTAGGTTTATGGGCTCTAGCATCTGAGACCCTTTGTCTGAATATGCGATAGGCCGCTATGCTGGCCTGCCCCGAAAAAGGTATTTGATATTGAAGAACTTAAATTGTCTCGCGGTCCTGGATAGTGGGATTGATCCGCCGAGCTTCTTATTTGCTGCCACGAGGAGACACGCCATGTTTGGGCCTAACTGAGACTAGGGTGTATAAACCGGTGATCTGATCTATTAGTACCCTATTCCTAACTCAATGGCTTAAGCCCTTGAACTATAAGGATTGTACATCTCGGTCAGCATGTTAACCTTTGAAGCTATGCGTATTTGTTTGCTTGAAAACCACCAGTGTCGGTGATATTGCCGAATTCGTAGTTTGTTCCACATTGGATCATAATTTTTGATCAAGATTTTTAACCTGAGTGCAAGCTTGGGTAGGAGGACAGAAAACAACAACTCACTATTGCGTGAGGAATAGCTAACAAGATTTCTCGCATGTGATGATGAACTAAATGGTATATTTTTAAGATATTATGGGAGGATATTAGTTGATTATTGAATAGAATGAGGCCAAGCTCGGTCCATGGCATGTGAGATTTAAACAGGAAAAGACGAACTCTGGATATCTGAGAGCCGTAAGATTCAGTAACGAGGGTGGTATTCGATCTAGAGCAGTTATTCAGTAGAGGAAAAGAAATGAGGAATGCGGTTAGGCGAGGAGAGTTGGAGCGCGCAATCCGCAACGGTGCTTATGGGTGGTTTCGACCTCGCGCCGGACACCCAACCTGAAAAACACTCCGTGAAGTGAACACAGGTGTGATCCACCAGCCTTATTTCACTCACAATTTGTTGCAGACGGCCTGCACGCTCGATGTGCGCGGGCCAAAGTGGGGATCTGACCGCGCCCCGAACCGGTGAGATTACCGCGAGTGATCATCGATTGTTGTACAGGGGGCTGAACAACCACGTTAAAGGTATATGGTCCGAGACCAATTAGTCACGTTTTGGTAACTTGGACAACGAAGCCAGAGGGGACAGCGAGTGTTGGGCAGGCATACAGCTTTGTTGCTCAGGTGCCCCAGCCAGGGAGGTGATCAGCGTAGTTCCTGAAGTGGATGATCGGCATTCAGGATGACTTGAAACGGTAATGGGATAGAGAAAGGAAGCCTGGGTATGGCCCAGGTAAGGATCAACGATTAACGGAGAGGAGGTCAAAGGTGGAGCAAGGTCTCTTCGACGCAGCGGGTCCCTCAAACAAATTAAGGCCATGGAAAGCAACGCTAAAAAAGGAAACGCATGAGGGGCTGAGAAATTCAGTGGGGAGTTTATTGTTTCACGTAAAGTGGTCACTCGGTAGAAGAAAAGAACAAGTGCTGCATGAAAAAGCGGAAAACCTTAGCTGGGGGAAAAGGGTGGGGGCGGAATTGATGACGTCATAACTGGATGTTGAGTTCAGCTAGTGAGCCATGTCAGGTGAGAGAAATTTTCAGTTCAAAATCGCAAGGGTAGTGATGGAATTATGTGGGGGGGGGCTGATGTGGAAAAGAGGCAAAGTTAGCAAAGTGATATCGAGGAGCAAAGAGCTCAAGCCAAGTCCGTTGCTATATAGCGCGAGACAGAAATGAAGGTGAGACTTTAACGGAGCAAGACATAAATGGATCGGTAAATGGGTGATGATCCGTACAAAATCTAGAAAGATGGAAATGAGTAGTACAGAAGAAAGCCGGATAGATAGACGTCAACATTGGCTGGTTAGTAGACGGACTGAGGCCTAGCTCGGTTCATGGCATGTGAGATTTAAAAAGGAAAAGATGAACTCTGGATATCTGAGAGCCGTAAGATTCAGTAACGAGGGTGGTATTCGATCTAGAGCAGTTATTCAGTAGAGGAAAAGAAATGAATTCTGTATGAAATTATGAAATAAACTAAGCTGGGGGATGAGATGGGGGCAGAATTGTTGACGTCATAACTGGATGTTGAGTTCAGCTAGTGAGCGATGCCAGGTGAGAGAAATGAGACTGGATTTTCCAGTTTAAAGTCGCTGAGATAGTTATGGAAGTATGTTTATGAGGATCTGATGTACGAAAGAGGCATTGGTAATAGCGAGATATCAAGAGGCATTGAGCTGATGCTTATTCTGTTATGAACTGTGGCGATGCATCGGGATCAATCTTGGGAGGATGCTAGAACTGTGTTAGGGAGGGATGTTGAGCGATGATTGTATAATGGTTCAATTGCGGGTGACCACTGGATGGAGGTTGGGGACTATGACAGGTGCTGCGTCTTCGTTTGGAGGCAAAAGCGGATACTAAAATAATGTGGCACTTGGGATGTTGAAAGATTATCTCCCTTGCAACCAGTGGTATTTCATATATTCAAATACGGCTTCAGAGGCATTGGCCTCAGTCATGAAGGTCTCTAAATATAGGCATTGTAACCTGGTTAGATTACGCTTGGATGGAGGCAAGGACGGCAAAATGCATGGCATATCCTAGAGATTATCCAGGGTTCCGTTTAGTATCCAACTCTCCCCTGGTAGGCTTGATCAATAGTCATGCATGGATTCAAAATAGAGATCAACTTTCAGATGTCTAGCGCTACCTATCGCTTAGACTTAAATATGGTTTGGGAATCTTTGGACAGAATTTCAGCTGGAGGTTTATTCCTCAAAGTCGCATATTGGAGTAGGGGAAAGTTTCGCCTCAAGGATTTCCGGGATTGAAGGATTGTTATATGGCGTTCTTTGTTGTGCAGCCGATGTATCGAATTTAAAGTTGACTGAACTTGGCTAGAGGCTATGGCTTCTTTGTGAAGCAAATTATTCTTTTAAGCCACAGGGGGTCAAGTTGCAGGAGCCGTCTGTAGCTTAAGTTCGTGTAAGGCCAAAATAATATTTTGGCAAATCAAAGCTGTACACTTCAAATGTCGATAACGTCACGTTTGTGCTTATTTAAGGATACAAGAGTACAGTACTCTAGAGTTGGGCAAGCATGAGTTTTGTACATCTCTAACTTACTGATCGTGCGAAGAACATTTCTTTGCAAAACGTTAAGGGACTTAATTGCCCGTGTAGCTTTGTAGGGAGCGTGTTCAGAGAAAATGAAATTATAAGAGTATTGTAATCCCAGGTCTCCTATTGTCGGGGAATACGGAAGTGAGACACAGCCAATCCCACATATATCATGAGAATTATTTAAGTTCAGCGTGAGAAAACTGCTTTTTTCACCGAAAATCCCATTTTTCAGAGATCTCACCAGGAGAATGAAGATTATATCGACCGTGATGTTGTTTAGTGCCACGGGCAGCTTTCCTGGTTCAAGTTCATAGACTATCCTCTTATCATCGGCAAATAAGAAGCCCTCGCCATAACTGACGACATTACAGATGACATTTGAACACAGTTAAATCAACAGTGGTCCCAGAAAACTTCCTCGGATAACCCCACTGTTTACCGGGCGGCGGTTTACCGTCTGGTCGTTGATGCAGGCAACTTAGTGACAGTCTCACCGTGAGACTCAGACCGCTTGAGTAGGGGTATTTTAATCCCTTATCCCTTAATAATGTTCAGCAGCTTCAGATGCGGGACTCTGTCGAAGGCTTTCTATATCAAGGTAGACGACGGCTAGTGTTCTTGCCTTTCGACAGCTATTGTGCCCAAGTTCAGAGAGTAGAACAAGTAGGTTGGGCACGAGCTTGATCCGAGAAATCCTGCTGCCTTAGGCTGAGGGGTTAATGTGCCGCAAGGTCGTCTGTCAGGTGGTGTTGCATTACTTTATCTTGCAGCCCCGGATCACTGGCGTACGATTGTCTGGGTGGTAATTTGTATTGTCATGCACTGCGCCTTTTTTCTGCCTGGGATTGATAATGGATTACTTCCATTGACTAGGAAGGTTCTGGTCAAGATGGATAGATTTTATGGGTTTACCAGTAGGATGGAAATGTCCGGGACACCGAGAGCGTATATGGCTGGTCCAGGGTGATAGGTCGGTTTGGAAGAGTGGATGTATCTATTTATATCCGTAGTGGTGACCGTGAAAGGCTGAGTAGAAAGCATAGGATATACGGACTGGCACGTTGGTTACGCGTTGGCCTGAGAGATACGTTGGTAGCGAAGAATGTGTTAAACGTGTCAGCTTTCTTTAGAGGTGAAGTTATGAGATTATCCGAATGGATTATCTGTTTTGTGCTCTGAATTGATGGTGGGGCCCGGGCCCTGCGCAGAGGGGCTGTCTCTTGAGCTTTGTTTTGGTGGCGTAAAGCTTTGGATTCATGCCCAGTTATAGGTCACGGCCCTTGAGGGGGATTTCGCTAAACAGTCGTTCCTGTTGTGAGACTGTAGAAAAGTCTCGATTTCGCCTCACGAAGATACCGGAAAAACAGTAAATATACAGTGCTGAGGGTGCATTAGAAGCCAAAATGATGCAAGCCGTAGATAACGGAGGATTACTGGAGGAGGAACGAAAATATTATATGGAATAAGACTCGGGAAATCTGATGAATATGAAAAGAACAGCTGTCCACGAGGGCGATCTGAGCCAGGAATGGCGGATAATTTTGGGTTCAATAAACGAATTATTGTACGGAACAGGGGAACGTGAAACAAAATGTATGGACTTGCGCTGAGGAATTTTGGTGAATATCGGGCAAAGAGGCGAATTTTGTGCCCAGCATCAATAGCGTTTATCATTCAGGAAGAAAGCAGTGCAAACTGAGGATCCTAGATCAGTGAACGTAAGTCAATTCTCGCAAACCGAGCAACGCGTACTCAGTTCAAACAAATCCCATAACAAGAACAAGATTGATTTGTAGTTTCTACGGTACTGAATTGAAATTCACAAAAGGCAAAAATATATGCAAACCTCAGTTATGTGATCAAATAGATTCCACAGAAAAACCCGAAGGTTCAGAGCCCCGTGGTTCAATCACGACAGTCAGAAACGGCCTAAGGCCAAATACAAATGTCTCATGGATAAACAAACGTGAAAAGTATATTGTATGGACGAACTTTTCAAGGTAATGTCACATATAGTCAAATTCACTAAGCACGTTGATTTTTTGGAAGGATTTTCAATACTCGTTTTTTATGGTGAAGTTTTGAGTTCCAGCCCAATACCGTTAGGAATCAATATACAGCATTGCAACAGATACCAGAGTGGATATCATTCGCATAGAAAGTCCTAACCGCCCAAGCGCACTTAATTTCCATTTGGTAACTAAAGATTAGCTTGTAGTGCTACCAATAAGACACTCGATAATGAAGACTAACAAATTTGTTTATTTGAACAATGACCGTTTTTGGTGGCACCACTTGCTCCGCCTGTGTACGTCGTCTGCACGCCGTTGCGCTCCTCCAATACACACGTTGTCCCGCTCCAGCGTTTTGAGTTCTGCTTTGCGCGCTGCCGAGTATGTTCGCTATTGTGTCACATACCGAGGACCGCGGGCTATAGACTCTATACGGGAGCAGGTCCTGATTTAACTGAGATAAATCCTAAACTGGTGAGCCCGAACAACAAATTAATTCTCGAAGGACATTCGTAAGTCCCTTACTCACATTTATTCGTTTACATATACACTTTTCCGATATATAAACGGTAAATTCCGGATATCAGTTACCATATCCTTTATATATATTTTCTCATATCCATATTATAAGTGTTTCACTTTTGCTGCACTGACCTCTTTATATCATTTTACATTTGATATACCATTGCAACTATGGCTAGCAACGACCGTAAACCTGACCCGGAACCGTCCGTTTCGACAGTCTCCCTAGCCGTCCCTCAGTTTTTTATTGATGACCCTCAACTCTGGTTCCATATGTCGGAGGCAGAGTTTGAATCACATAGAATTACAAGCGAACGAACCCGTTACTTGTGGACTATCGGTCGTCTTCCTTGTGACGTTGCTACTCAGATGCGCGACGTAATATTTGATAACAGTTCTTACACAGCCGTGAAAGACGCGGTAATCTCTTGTCTTTTACCGTCAGAATCGTCCAGACTAAAACGGCTGACTCAAGGGACAGAGTTAGGTAGCAAGAAGCCCTCTGCATTACTGAGAGAATTGCAGCAGCTGGCAGGGCAAATTTTAGAGGAAAACGTCCTTAAAGAGTTGTGGGTACAGCGACTACCACCCAACATTCAAGCACTGCTCGAGGTTTCCAGCCACCTTAAGCTCACAGAAGCGGCTAAACTAGCGGACGGTATTATGGACCGGTACCATCCACAAATTACCGCCGTAACAAACTGGAGCAGCCCCCAGACCACAGCTCCCACCGTAGGAACACACTCCGAGGACACTCTGATAGCTGCTTTCGAGCGGGCTTTCAGACGTTTTTCCTCTCCTGGTTGTTCTCACTGTAGAAACCATATATCTTATCACAACTCTGACATACGTGAACGTCTCAGGAGCCCTTCCCCTGACCGCCTGGTTAACCCATCTTGATCAACGTACTGTCGATACCAAAAACGGTTTGGGGAGAAGGCTCTGCGCTGCGAAGCCGGTTGCACCTTCCCAGGTGCCAAACAGGGGAACTAACATCCCGACGCGTTCCGACGACTAACGCGGTCGGCAGCCATAATAGCAGTCGTCTGTTGCATGTCCGAGATTTAGTTTCCAATAGACTGTTCCTAATTGACACGGGTGCAGCAGTAAGTGTCATTCCAAAGGAGGCAGGTGATGCAACGAACCCGTCAATCCAACAACTCCGTGCTGCCAATGGCACTCCCATTGCTACTTACGGCCGTAAGTCACTCACACTCAACTTAGGACCACGTCACACCTTCCGCTGGGTGTTCATAGTAGCAGACGTCCCTTATCGCATACTAGGCATCGATTTCCTTGACCATTTCGACCTCCTGATCGATGCACGAGGCCGGAGAGTTGTCGACCGGCAGACGTCTCTTTCCGTAACCGGGTCGTATTCCTCCGTGAACCACAACACGCCCCTATACATCGAACCGCAGGCCGAACACCCGTACGCAGACCTACGCAGACCAGCTTACCCGGCAATGCTAAGACAATCTGCCCCCCTTCCCGCGGTGACCACTAACGTTACCCACCATATTGTCACTAAAGGACCCCCAGCATTTAGCCGACCACGTCGCTTGACCTTAGACAAGCTCCGCGTAGCACAGGCTGAGTTTGAACACATGCTGGAATTAGGCATAATACGCCCGTCCAGCAGCCCTTGGGCCTCGCCCCTTCACTTGGTTCCTAAACCTAATGGCGATTGGCGCCCCTGCGGTGACTACAGGGCCCTCAACCAGGCTACTATCCCAGACAGGCACCTCATTCCACATATTCAAAACCTTACTTCTACCCTGTCTGATTGTTCTGTTTTCAGCAGAATAGACCTCGTCAGAGCCTACCACCAAATCCCAGTAGCAGAGGCTGACATCCCTAAAACCGCTGTCACAACTCCATTCAGACTATTCGAGTTTTTGCGCATGCCTTTTGGGCTCAGTTATGCAGCCCAAACCTTTCAAAGGTTTATGCATGAGGCAACACGCGGTTTGAAGAATGTCTACGTGTACTTAGACGATATTTTGGTGGCAAGTTCTTCAAAAGAAGAGTATATGACACACCTGCGTGCTCTTTTCGAGCGCCTTAGCCAACACGGTGTAACCATTAACCCTGCTAAGTGCGAATTAGGTAGAACGACCATCACGTTCCTAGGTCACGAAATCTCAGCCTCAGGCATACAACCCCTGCCTGACAAAGTGGCGGCAATTCGCGACTATCCTGAGCCTCACTCTTACCGACAGTTGCGCCAATTTTCTGGCCTGGTTAAATTTTATCGCCGCTTTATCCCACACTGCGCCGAAATAATGCAGCCTCTAACAAACCTTTTACGTGGAGGTAAGCGGAAATTCATTTTTCCCGACACGGCGCAGGCAGCTTTTACTTTGATCAAGGATGCTATCGCCAACATAGCACTCCTTGCACATCCCAATTCTTCTGCTCCTCTGGCATTAGGAACAGATGCTTCGGACACGGCTGTTGGAGCAGTGTTGCAGCAATTCGTCAACACTTCATGGCAACCAATAGCTTTCTTCTCCAAGCGTCTCCAGCCTGCGGAATCCCGATATAGTACGTTCAGCAGAGAACTGCTGGCAATCTATTTGGGTATCCGACACTTTCGGCACACACTCGAGGGCCAAACGTTCACAGTGTTCACAGATCATAAACCACTAGTTTACGCCCTCCAGTCAGCTTCTGACCGATATTCACCGCGCGAGATTCGCCACTTAGACTATGTTTCGCAGTTTACTACGGACATTCGACACGTTTCTGGGGCATACAATCCCGTAGCAGACGCACTCTCACGCGTCCACAATATCGGCTACCCACTACCCATGGGCATAGACCTAGAAGCAATCGCCGCGGCCCAAACGACAGATCCTGAGGTAGAGCAACTCAGACACAACAGCTCCCTGCACCTAGTGGCAGTGGCCCTTCCATTTTCGGACGTAACTATCATTTGCGATGTGTCACAAGGTCGACCCCGACCACCAGTTCCTGCCAGTTTTCGCCGACGAGTTTTTACCAGTCTCCACAACGTTTCGCACCCTGGGGTAACCGCCTCAGTGAAACTAGTCACCGAGCAATTCGTCTGGCCTTGCGTCAAACGTGACGTACGTCTTTGGGCCCGTGCTTGTCTTCAGTGTCAACGAGTTAAGATACAGCGTCACACCAAATCTACTTTAGGCACATTCTGCGAACCGGACGCACGCTTTCATCATGTGCATGTGGATCTCGTGGGGCCACTTCCGCCATCCAGTGGCTGCGTCTACATCCTCACTTGCGTAGATCGTTTCAATCGCTGGCCACAGGCCATACCTATTCCTCGCCCAACCTCAGAGGAAGCTGCAAAAGCATTTCTAACCGGTTGGGTGAGTCAGTTCGGTTGCCCTGCTATCGTGACCACTGATCGCGGTTCTCATTTTGACGTTGCCTTTCACGAGATACTAAACGCATTCGGTTGTTGACACAACAAGACGACGGCCTATCATCCTCAGGCCAATGGCATGGTGGAGCGATTCCATCGCCAGCTGAAAGCTGCCCTTCGTGCTCGTGATAATCCATTATGGAGTGAAGTTTTGCCGATCGTTCTCTTAGGACTGCGTAACACCGTTAAAGCCGATATGGGTGTTACGGCGGCTGAACTGGTTTATGGTTGCACACTACGACTTCCAGGTGAGTTGGTTTCTCCATTACCACCTATGAGTTTTAATTACGGGGATTACGCAAAACGGCTGTCGCACCAAATGCGGGTGATAAAGCCCACCCCACCACGAGAACAAACCCTGAGCAACTACAAACCTACCGCTCTAGCTACCACCAGCCATGTGTTTATTCGAGTAGATGCAGTGCGATCACCACTGCAGGCGGCTAACTCTGGCCCGTTCCGCGTCGTCCAGCGAAAGGAAGAGAAATACGTGGTGGACGTCGAGGGCAGGAAGGAGACCATCAGCATAGACCGCCTCAAACCAGCCTTCATCGAGGCAGAACCCACCTCGAACAACCCTCTCAGTGTCTCTACCTGCTCACAACCTTCGGTTAGTCGTCCCGAGTGGCCCCTGTTACTCCCACTAACGACCCCTCGTTACCTGTTGCAACATCAAACACCACGAAAGACACAGCTGCACCGGTCAACAGGAGAAATCGACGCGGCCGCGAGCTGCGACAGCCAACGAGGTTTTCTGAATATGTAACAGTTGTATATATTTAAGTTTACTCTTCATATTCAACTTGTACATAGTCCTATAATACATGAATGCACGACCACGTGGTGATCACGACAAGGGTGGCGGCAGCCTGTATTGCGCCGGTATGTCCCCCTCAGTGGAATATCCGATCTCTCCTCGAGGCGCAGCTTCCTTGTGTTTCTTTCCTTTCCGCTCGTCCCGTCAGACAGAACCACATTGAATTCCAGGATCGAGCATGGCTCCAACACAAGGCTCACTGGATCGCGACTGGACTCATTTGACGCCGGACGCTGGCTCGCTTACGAAGACAATGACAACCACAGGGACACGGAACTTTGGGATACGCCGACAACGACAAACCCTGAAACACAATCACCACTGCCAGGTCACGAACAGGATCTACCCCGGTCGGAAAACACTTTGAGGAGGACGCAATTTTGCGATCAACGCACAGCGACCAGTGTGAGTCATAAAGAACGGCTTGTGCTGGCTTCGCTGTTGTGTTAGACCGCGGCGGGAGGCATGGAAAACGTCTCTCGCCACCGAATCCAACGTACCCATCACGGGTCGGAGCCCAACTGCGTCGGCCTTCTAGGGGGAGACCCATGTAGTGCTACCAATAAAGCACTCGATGACGAAGACTAACAAATTTGTTTATTTGAACAATGACCGTTTTTGGTGGCACCACTTGCTCCGCCTGTGTACGTCGTCTGCACGCCGTTGCGCTCCTCCAATACACACGTTGTCCCGCTCCAGCGTTTTGAGTTCTGCTTTGCGCGCTGCCGAGTATATTCGCTATTGTGTCACATACCGAGGACCACGGGCTATAGACTCTATACGGGATCAGGTCCTGACTTAACTGAGATTAATCCTAAAAGCTACCGGATTACTACCGTACTCTACTCCTGTAATACAAATGGGCTCATTGGAGCATGGATAAGCAATGTTTACCAATATATTTTTTATCATGCTCTGTGCTATACTAATACCAAAAGCGCATCGACCCGTGAAGATCGAGAACTACAGGTCCATGTTCATCCCTGTCTCACTGAAATGAAGCCTAATGTACGGTGTTCCATTAAAGAGGTTGCTCTCACTGTGCTGCCTAATCTTCTGTAAATCTTTGCAGTCTCCTGTATCCTTCCAAAAACCTCTGTGTTCACTTCTTCACTCTGGCTATCACTTAAAGGAAACGTATTTTTGCACCGGCGCATTAGATTGTGTCTTGTGGCTCACGCAACAAGAGATCATATGCTCTTGATCCTTTGGAGTCGTATTTTCCTTGCGCCGCAAAATGGTTGATACGGGCTGATAATTCGTTCGCTTCCATCCGCAGCATTATCGGTGCGAATGGAAACGTTTCTCCTCGTGGCCAACGAGCCAGCAAAATAATGCTCCTGTGATTGCGGTAGTAACGTTAGAACTGCAATAAATAAATGCCTACTTACCAATTTTCTACAAAATGAGGGTTCGGAACGTTTGCTTCAACCTCTCGCAACTGCTCCAGTGAAACCATTGGAAATATGAAGTGTTCGTGACGGCACATGACCCATCGGGTCACTTATTTGCTGCTTCAGCTCTTGGAGATTTCGCATCAACAGAGAATCCCTGGAATTAAAAGCTTGCGTCAGTCTCTTGAAAGTCATTCTTCTGATGAGACAGACTCGATGGTTGTTTCATTTGGTGCTTCACGGAGCATCTTTTGGCGGAAGTGCAGGACGCTGTTAGAGGTTTGAAAGTGAGGCGATCGAAAATGATACCGTTGTACTCACTAGCTATATCTGTTTTCGGATTCGGCGTATTGAACTTCAGTGGAAACTAGTTTGTTCTCAATTCTGTTTTGTAAGTGACACACATTGCTAAGCTTAGTACTTATGCGTGTTAACTTATCAGCTGAATAGTCAGGTTTGTTTTAATCGCAAATGTGGGGAAGCATCGATTGTTTCGTTCCGCGCCGCCAGCTCCAGTGAAAACTTAGATCTGCTCCAGATTCGTTTCGGTTTTTATAGGCATGAGATGGAGAACGTATATGTTACTCTCATATTCGCCCACTCGTTCCACACAATGCTTTGGTTCGACTGGCGTGAGTGACCACACAATAAGGCTTAAATGCCGCTGGCTTGATTCGTCTCATGTATCGATCCGTGCTATTGATCGGCTGTCCTGCTACTTGTGGTTACTTGGGCTCGGTAAGGGCTGGCGCTGACTCACTGTCTGTCGGTGAGATTAAACCATTCATCGAACGATGGGTCAGACCATACCCTCACACCTGTCTTCTCAAAGCCACGCAAGCTGACAATAGCATGCCGCCCGCTCACTCAGGGTTCGCTGTTTAACCTGCACCTTTTATTGATGACACTTCTGTGTCACGTCGAGGACTGCTGTTAGCGTTTCCTGCTACTACTTCGAATGAGGCTACCGACCCATTTTCAGGACAGCACCCAGTTAGTACTGCAGCGGTTTTCAATTATATAGTCATCCCTCGTTGAAGTCAGAAGCCCATGGGCTCTGATATGTCCTCGAATGGGAATACTGTCTCAAGTTCAGGTCATCGGCGCACACCTCTGGACTTCTTCCGTGAATGGGGCTCCCTTCTCATGCTTTGGTCAGAACACCAATTGCCCAGCAAGTTTTCGCTACTAGGTCAAACACCATCCTACTCATTGCATTTCGAACTATTACCTTTCGTAATTATCGTTTCCAAACACTTGCGTACACCATTAGTTATTACAATACTTACTCAAGTCCATTGCTACTGCTACACCAGATGCACCTTCCTTTTTGTTCCACGGAAACTCGCCATATAATGGGCTTCACAAGCCCCACAAAATCTGGAGAATTTTGACACTGACTTTTGCATTATGTATCGGCCCCACCGTTGTCGTTCCTTGCCACCGACGAACCTACCGATTTGGCTTATCTGTATCCAAAGCTGAAAGTGTTGCAGGGGCAAACCCGGATGAAGATTTTCGCGACCGATATCACTGGCAACGAATCTGGTTTACGCTGGGCCATCGTTCTGCTTTTACTGCATACCACGGATTCTGCCCGTCAGCTTCCCACAGCGTAGCTACTGTAACGACCGGCCGTGAAAAATCTCCTCAAATCATTGCAATTCCAGGTTCCTGAACATCACTTACTCATAACCACTATTGGCTTATTTTTACGCTGTGTATGTTTCTATGAACCGAGGTTCGTTCGTTTGCGCCCAGCTCGCCGCTCTATCATATCCTTAATCTGGACCCGCGTGACACGTGCTCTTTTCTTGCACGCCGCAGTTTGGTCCTCTTGTTATGAGTCCTTGTGGTAGCGTCATTGAGGTTCGTATCTGTTTCGTGACATTGTTCATTTGACAATCTAATATCGTAGAACTTCATGGTAAATCGAGTTTCGATTTCCGGATCCGTTGCGAATTCGGATACGTACTGCTCAAAGTAAACTTGCAACCGCATTCGCTTATTTTGCCTGCATTCGGGAGCACGAAAATCGTTCATACGCTTTCACACCTCTGACATTTTTGGAAAGCCTTCAATGGCTCCTAGTAACGAGCTGCTTTAGTGACTTTGATCCTTCTGAGAAAATGACCGTTTTGTGGGGCACCATTTTGAATTTATTTTTTCTTCGATTTTTTCTGATATTTGATGTCTAATCACTGTTTCGTCCGGTTGCGAAAGTTTAACTGAACTGACTTCTCCAAGGCTCCTGTTGATGTCGTTTCGATTCACTTTCCTTTTCGGTTCTTTGCCGATTCTACGCGCTGGTGATGGGCTTCCTGACCAGCCGTTGCATTCAATTTCATTCCGTTTATTTTTCGTATCAGCTTTGTTCCGGCATACAATATATAGAATACACCTTCGCATCTGTCAACCGAATCGCGCCTTCTCTAATCGTCCAGTAGAATGGAATACGTTGGTACTTCGCTGTCAGACCGAACTAAAGACACCTTTATTAGCCGCACTCGAACTTCTTCTATAACACTGTTCTATCCGTGGTCCACCCGATGTTCAAGCTTCACTACCCTTTCGGTGGATATTGTTCCCATCGAGAGAAGGCTGCAGTCATTTATAAGTGCTGTGCATGTATTCCAGGATATTTTGGGCCAACAAGACTCACCGGATACGATGTTTGCAGCAGTGGGCAGCGGTGAAATTTGTGAGGGAATGTGTCGACCCATCGTGGGGAACTGCCAAGTAGCGTTGGCAGTCAGCTCCGATGCAGTAAAAAGACCGAGGCTTGAGACAAAGGAGACTCGAGCGCTAGGAGAGCCGATCACTGGAATGGATTGATGGATGAGAGATGAATTTTGTCAGCATTGTCCAAGCCGCAAGGCGTGGCCACCCACACCAGTCAAACTTACGCGTTCCGTGCAAAGAGCGGGCGAATCTGACGGTAACATATATATTGGTTGATTTTGGTAAAAAAACGAGACGTTGCTGTAGTCGAGTTGAGTTTGCAATGGAGCTATTGCGATGATCTGAAGCAAAACGTAGTGGGAGGCTTCAGTTAGAGGAGGTGAGTTCATGTTAATAATAAGGAGCAGGCGTTAGACACAACCGAAATGCATGACCATAATTGAAAACTGAATGGTGATCCATAGAGAATCCGAGAAGGAATCAAATTTTGCCGAAAGGGCAAGTTGTGCGTACTCCAGAAACCAGCGTTTGGGCTTATCAGTCCTACTTTCTCTAAAACTTTGTATCCCGGAAGTAAAATTCCGAATAAAGGATTATGTTCTGTGATCCAGGTTTCCACAATAAGGATGATATGAGGACTTGATGTTGCGATATAATGTTATAAGTGATAAAGCTTGTTGAAAGTAGACCGAAAGCTATAGGAGCTCGATTGTCAGCCATCCGCGTGGAAGTGAGTGTCTGTGCTAGGCGACCAAGTGGAGTAAATAGAAAATATGGAGAACCGATCACGTGGCGGTGAACATTGTGGTGCTGAAGGTTGATATCGATCGCGGTCGATTTGGGTGTCCAGGGCTGAGAAGTGTAATGCTTCGGAGGAAGCAACTGAGCGGCTATGTAGTGAATGTTTTGCGACTTGAGCAAGCATCGACTAACTAATCTGAGTAAATGAGATATAGTTTTAGGATGATCGTTGCGGAGAAACAGTGAGAGGTTTTTGAAAGGTTGCCAATGTAAGTCCAAGGGCTTTGAGCGCACTGGTCAGGAAAAAAACTGATTTCTTGGGTGCGGACGACTCAGTTGTTTGACAAGATCAGCATAAGGCTGAGAAGTGGTTGTGAGGTGAGGACTTGGGCGAGTAACTGGGAGGTATTTTTAGGTGCAACTTGGAAAGGAATTAGCGAGGTTTGAAGAAGGTTGGAGATTTGTGAGTGGTATGGGGCCGTTTATTCGGGAGTAGGGATGTGAAGAGTGGGGGAGAGAGATAAGGTACGGTCCTGGGGTCATTGATAATATGTCTAAGTGGTACATTGAGATTGAGCGGTGCCTGGTGGAGGCGTGCGGGGGCAAAGCCGGGGACATCCTAAGGCAATAATTTGGGGTCTGTTATCGAGGAGGCAGAAAGGCATGTAGGGTGGCGAGGGAAGTATAGAACTTGTACATCCCATCCAATCAGAGGTAGGGAGAGATAATTGAGGTGGGATGGGTCATTAGAGCGGTCCGTGGCACAAGTACGGCTTCAATGAGTGCTCCATTGCATACTTCCAATGGGGTCGGAATAGAACTCCAGCTTGTTGACTTTCAAACGTTTCAAGGGTTCGGTGTCCGCGTCAATTGGGATTGACAGCTTTTGGGCAGAGTGAGCAGCCGGAGACGCGCAGACCCGGGTGCAGTAACAGGCAGGCTAAGATGGGGGTCAGAGAAGCACTTGTTAGGAGCACTGAGATGTGGTGGGTCCGGGTTTGCATGCAATGGGTAGACTGCTGTGTCTTTGAGGCCAGAAGGGTAGTCGATAGCGCATCTCGTAGGATCGGAGGACGAATGCGAAGTAGAGCTTCGGGACCCGGTAGTTGTGCCGAGGACCTCTGTGTTATTTGGGGTTAAGATTGAGAAGTGCTTGTTTGAAAATTATATAACGTGCTGCTTCGGGCGTGCGGTCTGCGAGCGGAAACTACTGGAAGCAGAAAGGAGCTTTTTTGGCAGTGAGGGTAGAGAGTCATAAAACTCCAGGTCGACAGTTTGCAGCAAGACGGCTCGGGGAGCTGGACTCGCCAGGGGCATCTTGCAAGAGGTCACTAGGTAGCCCTCAAATCAGGGCCGGTGGGGTCAACGTACATGGGTGGTGCAGAACTGCTCTCGGGTCCTCGGTATAATTCCTGCTGAGAGGGTGCTTTATCAAAGAGTACCTTGGCAACCTTGGAAGGTCAACCGGCAGTTATTTCCGTTGTTGGCCATGAACTCTTCAGATTTTAAGTCGTCCATGAAATGGAACAGCAGGAGGCAATCGCGAGGCTGGGAAACTCCAGACTGCCCGTAGAGACGGTATATAAAGTGAGCCATATTGCATTAATTGAGTCTGTTGTGTTTGACAATCTCTGTGTCTGAGGCCCGTAAAGTGAAAAACTACAGCATTCTTGCAGCAGGTAATGCTCTATTGTATTCCAGTAGTAACGGAGTTGGGGAAGAGTCAAGCCGAAACTGTTTCGGGAGAGTTTAGTGAGTACAGGGTCAGGGAAGGTAGAAAAAGTGGGAATCTTTTAAAATGTTTCATCGATCGACTCGGCCTTGTTTCTGAGTGCGATTAAACGTTGTTTAAATTAATTAGAACTGTTTGAAGCTTCGTTGTCGATATACACAAGGTCGTCGGAGCAGGAATCATTCGTTGAACGAGGTTGAGTGTGTCAATACCTCCTAAGTTTAGCTATTCGTGTTTTTCGAGCACCGGCTGAGGACCGGGATGAAGTGATAGGGAAAAATATAGGGCGAACTTACCAAACGTAATGAGGGGTCTGCCGACCAGTCAGGAACAGACCAAAATGTTTTTGCAGACCGGGGATATACTAGAGAACTAATAAAGCACAGGCCGATTTGTGATCCAGGTAAAAACAAGGAATTAAAAGTGGGCTACATAGTTTGGGTAAGAAGGCTCAGCCGCAGAAAGGGATGGTCAGCCGGTATAATTTCGACGTGGAGAATAGAGGTTGGCACTGTGCTATTGTATGGATCACAAGAGTAGGTGGTGTGGAGGAATATATTTCAGATATGCGATCGATGGACTGAGTGGACTGAGAGCTTACTCCGGCGGGTGAAAAATGATGTTGCAGTAAGGTATCGATGGGCAGGAAAGAGTTGAAGAAAACTACGGGGTGGGACAGAAACTTCAGAGGCAGCAGAAGTAAGTGCGTAGCGGGAATTTTGGAGGGAGAAGGTCGCAAGAGTTGAGATATAGATACGCTAGAAATGTGGAATCGGGACGATAATGAGGGAGGATTGTCTAGATAAGTCTAGTGCAACTTTGATAAATATAAATGAGGCTGACTGTATTCAACATGATATATAACTCTTACTAGCCATAACAACTACCAGTCTTACGACTGTGTGCGGCGGTTGTTTACGCCTGTAGGTCAATACCTGTTGTTGGGTAATTTGTAACGGAATGAACAGTTGTGAATCTGAACAAAGAGAAAAACTAAGAATACTAGATAGATCGAATCTTTTCTTCGAGATGACCTGGGCCTCATTAACTGGCAGCTGCCCGGAACTGAGCTCCGAGCGGCTTTCCGTCTTATTGGATGGGCTTTTCAGTGATATATTGGCTTTGGAGGCACCAACCATTGCAGCATGCAAGGGTCAAACACACGGCATGGCTAGATAACTCAAGTGCTCCATTGGTTTCTTCGTCGTGGTTTCTTGTTCCGTTAGAGTTTCTCCCGGCGAGCTTATAACAAGAGTGGCAGAAGATTTACCCGGACTCCAGGTGCAGAGTAGAGGAGCTGAAGCCGATGAGGCATTGGGTGGGGCTGTCAGCAGTTCACCAGCCCAAAGAGGTCGGTTACCGTGAAGAATTACTATTTTACACCTAGTGGTATTCTTGACCTCTTGCTCTGCTAGCAAAAATCCATCACTTCTTAAGGATGACCGAACTCCACAGTCACCGGCCTATGCCCATTAACCTGACCCTGCTGAATAGACCCTTTGACTTGCCAAACCTGAGGGTGAACTATTCGGCCAGGTAGCCAGTTATACCGACCACCTTTAGCAAATTGACCAAGTGACACCCCACTGCTCGTTGCATTTGTCCCGTCTCCCATGACTGATCCAGTGAAGCTCTCAAGCACGTGAGTTCCTCCTTCAAAGCTCAACCCCACTTTCGGATGGAAGACGGGCCAACAATTAGGCGAAAGTTTTTCCTACTCAGGTTCAGAAACTCTGCTGCTCAAGCTCACGAATTATTTTACTAGTACAATGGTGGCAGTGATGATATTAGTATCGATGACGTTACCTTTCTCGGCCATGGTCAGGATGCACGCGAAAAAAACATGGTCAGGGCGAAGAGTGATGCCAACAACGAGAAAATATTCCGAAGTGATCAAAAGACAGGCCTCATTTCAGCGACAGTGTTTCTCAGCACTAGCCTGCGACGACAAGAGCTGAATCTGATAAGCAAAGGTTAGACCATGATATCAGAACCCAGTTCTTCTCTTGCAAGGTAGTAAGTTACCCGAATAAACTTCCAGTAGCAAACATTTTCGTCTTCTCTGAAAAAAAGCTGAACTTCGAGCGGAAGCTTACTTCTGGAATGCCCAAGAAGAAAGGATAACACCCAGAAGAGCTTCTATCCCGACTTCCTTCCATTCTCCTTTTCTTTGTTTCCCTCTGTCGATCCTCAGTCCACACATTCTCGAGGCCTCTCAGTTAATTTACAGTTTCTTTCCCACAAGAGAGCTAAACTTTTGCAGGCTAAACTTCCATAACGCGAGTAGAGGTGATGACTACGGAGTCTCATTCCTTAGAAATGTTGTTTCTGCAGCTCCCTCCGACAGTAACCCCGATAAACCTCATGCAACTGGAATTTTCCTCCACAATAAGGATTCTTAGAAGTCAAAGAATTGTGAGAAGCAGAGGATCACAGATACAAGAAGCTGAACTGTCACTGGCGTCAGCGGCATCTCCTAAGCCCCGATCTGATTTGATGGAGTGGAAGGGAGAAAAATGAAAGAATGCTTACTCGGCAAGTACTAATCACTTGCCACCCAAGAAGGAAGGAACAAAGCACACAGGAGCAAGGAAATGCCACTCATGCCAGGCCCTTTAGGGATGCGCGATAAATAATACCCAAGTTCGGGGAAACGGCGCGCTATAATCTTAAGATATGCATCAACAACAAAGAGCAGATATATGTTGACCTGTCATCGTTGATTAAACAATTCTTCATCTACTTATCTCCACATAATTTCCCACTAATTTTGGACTGATTTTCAACTTCTTTCTTGTTGACACTATGTGGTCCACAATTATTTTACGCTTCAATCACTTACCTTTTCCTTTCATAGTTTTGCTTTGTTGTTGATGACAGTTCATACGGTGGACTGTAGCACCGACCCAAGGCAGTTTTGTTTCTTTACCGCTCGCTCTCACTTCCTAGCTCCCGTCAAGGGTGGGTACATACTTAGCCCGTTTATACTGGTTTTTGGTTTCTACTCTCAGGAAAATGTATTTAGGCTTGATTAGGCTTGGAAAAATTATTCCTTTTGTTTGGACTACAGGACAATCACATTATGCTTATTCTTTTTGTCGCTTGTTTTCTTTGCACAGGGTTCTATCCTATTTTTTCGCTGATGACTGAGGCTCACTGTCAAAGGTATGATATTTATGAGCCTTAATTGTTAATCGCTGATAGTATCGTAAAATTTACAGGGCAACGGAGCTCTTGATTTGGGTTTTGCTCCGATCCGGGCAACGCGTTGCTGCGAGGTTCGAAGTTGCTATCCACAATGATTGAGGCTTTATATTGGTGAATTGATCACAGAATCGTTGATCCTGCTTCGTCTCAAACATAATTTGTGCGATTTTGCCAGTACATATAAATTTCTGTACAGTTACGTCTACACTCTTTCGAATCGTGAGGCAAAACGTCATGAGATGAGTGCTTACAAACTGGTTGAGTTAGATCACGTAGGGTACACAAAAATGGATACTCAATACAGTGGCCTATGCCCTTGTGTCAAACAAAGCAAATTTAAGCCAACATTTTGGTAACGCTACGAAAAAATGCACGCAGAAGGGGTTACTAACCAAAGTGTGCACCAAAGCTCCATTCAGAAGTGAGGAACACGCACAATCTTTACCAGTACTCACCAACTGTAATGATCGTCGTAGATTGAGGCAACACTGTTTACAGTCAATCCACTTCCACCTTATTTTCTACTGGCAGTATTTCACCGGTTGGAATGATTTTCCAAACAGGGTGCGATATAGTCAGTCGGCAATAATGAGCGATGTATGTTCTGATCACAACATATCTAGTGACTGAATTTTAGAAAATCAGCCACAAACGAAATCGCTCGAACGAACTTTGTGATCAAATATGCAAAATACATTATACACAAAGATGGAGCGGAAAACTATGGTTGGGTGGCCATTTATGACAACCGAACGAAGCGAGGTATGGAGAGGCGTGCAAACTAGTGGAAGTTGTGTGAAGGTCTTCAAAATGTCGTTGGTAACTAGGTTAATGGTTTTTCTCCATGAAGTGTGGGGGAAATCACCAGAATGAATATCTCCATCTTAAGGTAAGAAATTTCGGCTGGTCCGATAACAATATAATCACAAAAGTGGACGAATTATTTATCAAGTTTGAAATAGTGGTACAGAAGTGGCGAATTGGGGAATCGGGAGATGAAAACCTTTCATGTGTACTTTGGCTTGACAGTTGTGGTAACTCCAAGTATGTAGTCTTATTTAGTCTTATGCGGTTTCTCTGTGACAGCTTCGGGCGTGACGGGTGAAGATGGTGAGAAAACCAGATTTGAGTGCATCTCTATACACATACAGACTGGGCACCCTCGGGAAGATAAGGTTCACTGCCCTGGGATAAGCCTGTCCGAGGGGATGGGTGGTTTTCGAAGGAATACGGATACCACAGACCATGAAAAATTCCTCATTGTGGGAGGCGCCCCTGGGCCTTGGTTCGTCACTCGAAAATATGAGCTTGGCCGGCTGAGAATATGGGGAGGCATATGTCTTAGCTTTCATCAGCAGTATCTGGCTATTTAAAATGGTATCCGGGAGTAGACCTTGAGCGATCTTCATTAGTAACGTGCATGTGAGAACTAGCTCCCTGGCGGATCAAAGTATGTGGGTGAAGTATCAGGATCTAGAAGGAGAATGGTGAAGAAGGCGAACAACAGTCTGGTCGTTGTGGCAGTGGTGAGTAGAGAAGGCAAAGTGAGTGAACAGAAAAAGGTGCAAGGAGCTGAGGTGGAGCTTTCGGCGCGGATGCGGGCATGATGTCTCTCCTAGAAACCAAGGAAAAGAAGCAGAATACGGCCATGGGCTGCGGCGGACTTCCCTTCTACTATGAGCATGGGCGCAGATTTCTAAGTTGAGTTCATTAAACGAAACTAATCTGCCTTGTGCAGCTCAAGTTCAACGGAAAAATGCAAGAAAATAGGGCATCGAGACCATCAGGTTAGAGAGGGAGAGGACCAAGTGGAAGTGAACACCCACTAGTAAAGGAACGTTTGGTGGTCCGTGAGGAAACCTGCGTTACGAAATATTTGAGCCACCTACCTGAGACAATACTCAGCTGACAATCCGCAGTTGGATTTGCACAACAGAATGTTGTTGCTTGTGCCTGACATGGTCAGAAAGAAGGTAAATCTATGGGTAGTCAGCCATAAATATGCGACGTTTACATTCTTCTTCCAAGACATCAAATATAAGGGGTTTGGAGCACCGTTGTGCTTCTCATGAGCCCAAATAAAAGTATGTCGGCAGAGCATAGGTCACACGATTTGGCTTCCTAAACTATGAATGGAAAATTGCATGTGGAGTGAGAACCCGGCCAACGGTTGTTTGGGGAACCCGAAAGGGTTAAAACAAATAGAGTTTGGATCAGCAGGTTTATGTGGAAGGCTTGAACGGCATGCTGCCACTTCGCACTGGTTCAGACAGAAGAACCAAGAGCTAGCTCAAATGCTTGAATATAAGGGGGTTCCTTATTCTCAGGTTGGGTCTAAGCTGGTATGAGAAACTTATCTAGTATTGAAAGAAGCGGAGAACCTAGGCCTGGGGAATTTTCTGTCGGAAATGTTTACTCACCGGTTTTTAAGTAAAAAAGAGCAGGATGGCACGTTTTGCCATCAGGGTGTATTTTTCACTTTTGCTAGACCTACCACTGTTAACGCTTGGCCCACGGAGTCCGCCACTGCCAGGAAAGGCTGCTTCCCCCTTGTTGTACGGCTGCCGCAGAGTATATTCCATAGCTTTCGGGGAAAGGGGTTTGCGGTTTTAGGCTAAAGCCGAGAAAGACGACAGTTTAAAGAAGTGTTCGGATAAAGGCACCATTCCTGGAGGTCTCACTCAACCACTTGCTTTCAACGATACTAGAGTCGGAAAGCTTCCAGTAAGTGTATGAGACTTCTGGCGACTACTCCACTGGTTTTGGTGTGCTAGGCAGTCTCAGAAGCGTAATAGATGATTACTTCCAACCCACCATTTGCATATTTGGGTTTATGACTATGAGAGCTATTTGAAGACTTTTCCTTCAGCTTGTCTCCATTTCCAATACTCCTGTTTATCATAAACGGGCGCTACCAGGAGAAGGCGAAATATCAGGTTATGGGGTACCCCGATATAAGGAAAGGGCCGAGTGCAAATCCTCCCAAGTAGCTTCATGGTATACCAGTGAGCCACAGATTTAATTAACGCGGAATTTCTTGTGGTCACCAAGGAGCACAGAGACTCAGATATTCCTCAATCCGAAGTGCCCTTATAGAAAGATTTCCAGGTAATTGGTCTTTCCCATTTTCTCCGGTCCGAGATTTGTTCTGTTCACGTCAAGCTGTTTCTTTTTAAACAACATAAATATACTGGGCACTGATTTCCAGCTAATGATCTTTATTGAGTTCGCAAATGCAATACAAACATTCCAGTGTTTATCTATCACGTCTGCCAAAGTTTAGAGGAGGTTCGTACGCGGGCGAAATTCAAGTCGTCAAAGCAAGCTCTGATGACCAACTCTGTACTTCAGGACACTTTTTACTCAACGCAGGGTAGCTACCTGTACTGTGAAATGTTCATTTGGTAAGGCATAAATTGCTCAGGTTAAAGGATGTCAACCCCAGGATCTTCACTCACGTAAGATAAGCTTCAAACGTTTTCGAACTTCTTGGAACCTTCATCTTTCAAGAAGTCTTGGCAATTCGATAGCTCAGCCAACTTTCAAGGTCGCTTTCTAAAGAAAAACTCCGGTAGTTCTACCCTTTACCTGTAGGTCAAACGTCTGTACTCTGCAATCCACTGTATGATTGGCTTTCACTGCAGCTCCATCGCCTTTGCGTCCCTCAAAAAATATGGCCTCCAGGCTCATACACGGTTTTCTAGATAGGATCTCACTCAAGCCTTGCAAGGTGGCAGCAACGCACTTGGTTTCATAAAGCCTTCCGTAATAATTAGCTGGTGCAGGGCTCTGCAAGCTTTTTGAATCGATTTCTGACACTGCATTTTTGATTTAAGGTCATTGCCTACCACCTCTGCTTGATCCTGAGCTTCTATGGCCTGCTGTAGAGCCTCCCAACCGTATGATGTTTCCATATATTGAAAAAGGCCGCGGAACTTCTTTTTGTTGAACCGTAAACTTTTTCTCAGATTGAGGGGAGATCCCGCGCCGTTTAGGACCGGCATAATCTGTGGAGATCTGGCTTGATATCCATATCTTCTGGTGCTCCCGCCTCTCTGACGTCTTCTGCAAAAAAGGCACACAGATTTCCTACCCCTCTGCTAGATTATCGGTGTACTTTGAGAATAACAGTGGTTCCAGGTCTGACCCTTAAGTAGAACCCCGCAAGCAATCTCCCATTCTCCTACGATCAGCTTCCATTCGCGCTCGGTAAACGCTCTTGGGCAGGCTTCGTTCAAACACCTCTTTCGTAATTTTCAGTAAGCTGAAACAGCTTCACCCACGCCTTGAGCAGTCTGTTACTAACCGAATCAAAGGCTATCGAGGAATTCACATGAGACATACATCCACTCCCCTCGGTTCACCCGACTAGTCAACTCATCCAACAAACATTTATGGTTTGAGAGACGAACTTTTAGACCAATACTCCTGATAATTGGTTGTTAATAGCTGGTTTTCTCTCTAAATGACTAACTAGCCTATCCGGCACTGTTCTCTCGAGAGTTCCAGGTTTCGCGGAAGTCAGGCCGTTCACCTCGGAACTGGTACAAGTACCTCTATCTTCAACTTTGTGAGCGAAATTGACGGTCGGTGCAAGCCCGTCTGTAGGTTGTAACCCTCGGCCTAATGGTGCATTGAACGGCCTAGACAGTGGTTCAGCCGAGATGGGCGCTGGTGGCTTCAGTATTTCTAGGTGTATGTAACCTGGTCCGTTGCATTCGATGCATTTATCTGTTGCGGGCTGTTTGATGACTCTCGTGCTCTGATTTCTTTCTGCATTTCCAAGAACTCACTTTCTTCAGTCATGGGTAGCTTTTGAGCACCCTGTTCCCGTCTTCATACCTGCTGAAAGAATTCTAACAGGTTCGCAGCTTTTTCCTGCCTGAATAACTCCTATACTCACTAAGTGCCTGACCTTGCCTACTGCTTTCCCTAGTGCAGCTTTAGGCTGAACGCAGTTGCTATATTCTACGTAATCGCTCTTGATTTTCCCCGTCATACGTTCCTCGCAGTCGTTCCTGTACTGTTCCTTTATCTGAAGCAACCTTGTTCTGATTGATTTGGACAGTAGAAAGGCCCGTTAACTTCTGATGCCTCTCTAATTCTTGAACGTCTACTGTTTCTGCTTCAAGAACTTACTCAACCGGCTTGTCCACCACGATGGCAATCGGTTTCAAGGGGAGTAAAGTTTTCCGTTATTTCTAAAAGTCCCCTCTTGATTCAACAACATCAATTTTTACCTGATAATAATGACTACCGATCTCCTCATCTATCCAGAGGCAGCTTTGACAAGCTGTTGCCATTTATCCTTGAGATGTTCTTTCTAAAGTTGTAGGAGCAGTTATCCCTATAAAGTTTTGTAGTAACCGGATTACGCCACGATCACTCTTGTCTGTGGGCTTCCTTGTTTTTGGTGTTCTCTCGTCTAGGGCCGTTGTCACCATGAGAGAAAAAATTGACGGTGACTGATCAAACTGCCTTCTGTTTACGGGATTAGCTTGTAAGACAAGAGCTTCCTGATGGTCAGGTGCATCAGTCTACCTCCAGTGGTACTTCCAGGGGGAATAGTAGATTTCGTGAGCGTTTAGGCCACTCATTTTTATTAATTTCCTTCCCTTCTTGATATCTATATTAGTGAGCGCAGGCAAATTGCCGTCCTTGTAATCTTACGCTCCTGAGCTTCGATGCTCACAAACAACTGTCAACTGCAGTCCATTCGTAGATAACGCAACCTCCACCTCTTGTATACTGGGTGAGACATGTTGGCTGCCTTCAAACTCATTGTAATGTTCTGCTATGAGAACCATTAGGCCGCCTCCAACTAGACCATCAAGCCGATGCACCTAAAAGACGGGGTGGGGGTTAACTATCAGTCCTTTGTCGCCTTCGCCTGAACTAGGCCACTTTCCTGTGATTACTACCTCTTCTGTTCCTGGAGTTCTGGCCTTGAGTTTTGGCCATTCGTTGCCCTCACTTGCAGCATTGATGAAGGCCACGAGAGTCAAGACCCCACCTCATCAAATTCCTGAGTTTGAATGAGTAAGGCGGCAGGAGCTCGCGTACTGAAAGCGAGGGCCCAAACCACTTTTCTTATCACGGTTGGATCCCCGGAGCTACCGTCGAATATTACCCCTTTCATTTTCTGACTCGCCTTACACATCGGGGTCCCTGGAGACTCAATGCATTCCAGTTCTCCCCACTCTCCGTTTTCGGAGTTGCGATAGTCCAACCATTCGGTAATAAAGCAGAGCAACTACTTCCACCCAAACATGGCTTTTTGATGCTCAGCTCTTCTATTTTGCTTCCGTCAACTTTTGAAGACCTTGTGGAGGCCATGTGAGAACCCAGATCTCCCCTTTCCCTCCCCCCGTCTTTGACTGGATATAGCTGCTTTAGCCCCAGGCACCACATTCATCTTGCCCTCTGAGGCGGGTCTAATGCACACGGCTGAGGCTTAAAAAGCGTCCACTTGGCGAGGGTTGTCAAAGTCGACAAGCATGGTTCTTCGTTTCCTCCCTCTGGAGTGTTTCTACCCGTTCCATTGACTCAATCCTACAACTTTCCCGACGGCTACATGCCCAGCAATTTCTATTGCCTTGAGTCATTTGACCGGATGGCATCTCGCCACTCTTCCCTTTGCCTGCCCATTTTCATGAACGGATTTGTACCACAATGAACTACGAGATTGCTGCTCCTTCCAGGGATGGCATCGATATTTTTCACAATTTGGTGAGAATTTCAGTGGTATTAACCGCATCCCCTTCTAAGTCGCTTGCTCCCTCGTTTTTGACATTAGCTCAAGATCCGGTCCGTTGGGTCCGCATAGCAACTGCTGCTTGTTATCCCAAACTTGCCCCTGGTGTTCTCCAGGTTACCGATAGTCGACTCATGCCAGTTGCCTCTTTATCTGGTGCTAACCTTCTTTCTAAGTTTTTAACTATTTCTGCATTGATACCCGTCCTTGTTAGATTCTTGCTTCGAAGGGATAACACTTTCAAGGTAATCCTGCAAGTACTTCTTTTATGGTCCAGAGCACGTTTTATGGAACCATGTTTGACAATTTCTACACCGACTTCCCACAACTTCTGCCCAAACACTTCCCTTGGAGTGCCAAAGCTTTTCACATTGTAGTCCCACCTCATATTTCTGGCCCGGTGCTCTGCAAATAACGCCT
Source organism: Fasciola hepatica (assembly GCA_948099385.1). Lineage (NCBI taxonomy): Eukaryota > Metazoa > Platyhelminthes > Trematoda > Plagiorchiida > Fasciolidae > Fasciola > Fasciola hepatica. The sequence continues at coordinate 571,697 of CANUEZ040000149.1, forward strand.
ATCTAAGTCACTAATATTTCAAAACTCGCAGTTTTATTAAACAAAACAGGCAACATGGGTGGTCAGGAAAAGCTCGAGTGTCTTATAAGAAAAATCTCAGATTGAGATCAAAAAATAAACAAGAGAATGATCGACCGGTATGCCACGATAGGCTCACACATCTCTTTGATTTTTAGTGAGCGCAATCCTTTGCGTATGGTGACTCCCAAGTTTATTGGCTTTGTATTATACCTTTTATGATTTATCACAAAAGCATAGTTTGAAACACCTGGGATGATAGGCGAGCGTATTCGCTGCTCGAGAACTATAGGTCGTCTTCTCCGTAAAGTTGCTGCTCAGGGACACGAGGTAGCCTTCAAAGACTATTCTCATGCAGTCGTAAAAGCAGCCATTATCTTTGGCCTTTTTTCTCTGAGTCGTCAAGAATGAAGTGGCCTATTAAAGGAAACGACTACATTTTTCAGAAAAGCTCAGCCGACGGCAGGGCTATTTTCGAGGAAACGGTCCCTGAAGCTTTGTGTTTTCAGTGGCAACCAAATAAGAATCAAAAACTACTGGCGGTTTTCATTCACCTTAAATCACAAAAGCAGCAAAAATGTCAGATTGGTGTAAAAATAGAACTATTCAAAATGCTGCCGTAACCAACTCTAATAGCTCCCGAATCCCAGCTCCCCCCGCAGAAACATGCTCTGAGGGCACTTTGCTAGCTGCTTTCGAGCGGGCCTTCAGGCAGTCAAACACTATCTCCCTGATCTCAACATCCGGATATTTTCGACTGATACATACCAGCCCAAGTGAATTCCGCTCATGTACATCTCCGACTCCCCAACAAGTCAGTCAACCCACGACCTAGTAACGGCTAGGCACTTCACAGATCACATTGCCTCGGAAAATGTGCGAAGTACTAGCTACTCGGACAACGCTGTTGTACTTATTATTCCCGATAGAATCCCCATGGGAAAGGTAAAACATAGCCATTTAAATGCTATTATTATGACACATCAACCGTGCAAGTGCTTTGACTAGGAAAGAACATTCAACGCAAACCTTGTCCCCTGTTGGTCAAATTCCTTGACGAGAAATCTGTCAAACAACTCAATAACAGCCAACCCACCATTTCTTCGGGAACCTATTTCAAGAACATTAGGACTGCTGCCGACAAAACCCCACTTCAAGGGGGATTCGCCAGATCCGCCAGCATATATACATCTTAGCCAAAAGTTGTCCGCACCCAGCTGTCAGCTTCTCCACCTTTTGACAATGAGCAACATACACGCAATATCAGTTCGACTGCAAGCTCACCAGGAATTCGATCCCATATATTGAACCCCGACTTAGGTTTATCCCTTTCACAGTCGCCTCACCAGCTGAAGCCTAGGAAACTAGCAGGTCATAAGTTTGCCCCTGGCAAGCTGTACTCCTGGGGCTTGGTAACTCGATTCCACCATTAACTATCACCGGAAAATTGGCCACGACTGATAATAGTGTGAATCACCCAGCAAGCTCACCAGTCGTACTCAGAAACCCAAAATCATTCGAAGGAGGCACCCTCTGGTTCCTCTATACTATCTTGTCACTCAGCTCTAACAGCCAATCGGCAATCTACCGTGCCCAGGTCATCTCCCAGACCAGCAAAAACGTCAATACTAGGTTTAATACACGTTGCTGACACCAAGTTCAACTCTAACTCACTCACCGAGCCACACTTTGAACTGCTCGGTACCCCAAGCCAGGCAACACAGGGTGCAACACTGGGCGGAAGAAGGTTATTCAAGACCTATCTCCTACTCAAAACCACCGTCCACTAGTTGGACCGCATATCTCACCCAATCATGCGTCTTATAACCCTAGTTATCTTCTCATCAAGCTGTTGCAACTCCGAGCCTTTCCGATAATGCCATCCTTCCTACAAGACGATGACCTGAGTGTCTTACGTAACCTCCATCGTAACCTAAGTTATATTTTACCACGTAAGCGGCCTTCTTTCCACCATCCATTTATCTTGCCAGCCCTGAATCTCTTTCCCACCGCAGGCCACTTACAGCTTTACCTGCGACCTTTCTGTCCCTTCGTAAACCAACACCCCTAAATCTCACTCCTATTTCAGATTCCTCTTCCAGTTTACAGCCAGTCAACTTATTGATGTAGAGAGGCACCTGTATTACCGTCCATATTACGGTAGGTGCCAAAATACTTGATACTACTACACTTCCTTTTTCTCTCTCAATGAACAACTACTTAGCACTTCTTCCTCCAGCTTCTTTGTCCCAGACACCAGTATCTACCAGCAGAAAGGCACCTGAAAGCGAACGTCCACGATGTTGTTCCGCAATAAGTAGACATACAAACAGCCGAACTCTTTCAAATCTAACGGCTCCTATCAGTACTAGCCGTACCCGGCCTAGCCTAACAACCAAGCCCACTGCCTAGCCAGATACTTATACCCAGCTTATTTCACCATCCGTGGTGTGTCACGTTCTCCAGTCCACACTATCGACCACTCTAGCTCAAGGAACACTGATTACGCTATCTGATCCTCCTCCAGCGAACGAATGCCGGAATACTTTGAAGATCCTCAAGTTAATCTTGACCCTACTCAATGGCTTCCATGGTCTGTGCTCAATGCGCGCTCAATTGTGAGCAAGATGCGATTGCTGCCCATGTTACTGCTCACGTCTGATTACGATCGTGTTATAATTGCCAGATCCTGGTTGACAGACAACACTCCGAGCGAGGATATTGCTGTCACTGGTTACCAAGCTTTCAGGAAAAACAGATTCATCCAGCGAGAGAGAGGCTGTCCTATTAACGTGAGACAAACAATGACCGAAGATAATTCAGCACCCTAGATTATATAGTTTGCGGGATTCAATCTGCCTGCAGGTCAACATAGGATGTTCTGACTTCATTATCAGTTGCATTTACCGCCCCCCTTAATTCCAAGCAAAACAACAACTTGCCTATAATAGAAGCCGTTGACGTTGTTTCCTACAAACCCGGCTCCAAACTGGTGGTCGTCGACTTTAAAGCACTAGGCATTTGTTGGTCTACTTTGGAAGCCTCAAGTCACTTGCTGCACCTCTCGGCCAGCATTCGTTCAGGAGGACGGACTCAACATGTGATTTACCCAGCTAGAAGCAGTAGTATTCTTGGCCTCATTTTTACGGGTAGATTATCCCGCGTACACAGATCGGTTACGAAGAGCATTCCACAATGTGATCACTTACCGGTAAGATGTCGGTGTTCAGTGCAAACTTGAACCGTCTGCAAACCAACGGCAAGAAGACAGTTCAACCAGGCTGGCTGGGATTCCTTACCCCCATTCACTCACGCCCAAAGCCGGGCTACTTTATATCTGACGACTGGTATACCGTGGTGAATCAGACTTAATCCGCCTTAAATGCACGTCCTGAAGTATTAACTCCAACCCGAGGACGATCTGGACAAAATAAACGAAACAGTGTCTGTTGATTAAAGCAGAAGCTTTCTGTACTAGAGTGTCACTTCCTTAGGTTGGGAGACTCGTCTTTTTTCTTAAAATGAACCGTTTGTCTCGATCAGTGAAATTGGTTGGATTATCCCTCAATAAAAAAGGAGCTAAGAGTGCTGAGTCATTCCAAGATAATCGAAACTTCATCCAAGCCGATGAAGTTCAGAAACAGTCAGTGCATTTCTCCCATCTGATCCATCATATATAACAACAATTACATAACTAACTCCCAAGATAGCTCCGAGGCATTCAGCACCTATTTTGCTTCGTCTCTAACGACCGATGACTCTCCACTCCTATATCACTGTAAGCTGCTGACAACTGCACAGTTCTCAGTGATGTTTTCACCCAACCAACTTACCAGTAGAGCTCACTAAAATAAGACGGTCATACCACTCCCGGCCAAATGCCGTACCAGCGGATAATTATAACCTAGGTCCCGTTGATATCCCTCTCTTGTTATCAAAGGCTTTTGAATTTCTCTATGAGCAGTAGCACCTTCGGCTTCCATTGAAGAACGTCAGCTATCTTCCCGATTCCCACGAAAGGTTCGTGAGAGGACCTGTCAAACCATCGACCAATGAACCACACCCCTTTAGTTTCTCGAATTATGGAAAGACTGATGAAAAACAAACTGGCAACTCATCAGCTGAACAGTAACCTCAATAACATCAAACAGCACGGTATTCTTCAAAAATGATCGTGCGCCGTTTGTATAAATGATTTTCCTGAATTGGGTTTTTGAAAAGACCTCGAGATGTTTTTCGTCATAACTAGCATCCCGAAAACAGGTGGTGGAAGTTGATGGCAGTTTATCATCACCCCCAACAGTAACTAGTAGAGTCATTCGGAGGAGTCTACTTAGTCTATTACTCTTCCTTATATTTACTAACGACGTTTTTGCCGTCATGACAAGATGGGCTGCTTCCCCATTAGCAGGTGACAAAAGATTATGTACTCCTTTGAAACTGAAGCCTCAGCTTCTACAATTGCTGGCGCAACCAGCGATTCACTTTTGCTAGATTCATAGAGCATCCAGTGGTTGATGGAATTCTTTGCTGTCAAAAGTTGTATTCTGATGTCTAAGTGTCAGGTTCCTGCAGGAAAATTCCAAATTATTGATCAGTTCATCCCCAGCAGTCTTGAAGTAAGGGAGGTGGGACCACAATATTCCTGAATGTTAAATTTCTCCGAACATTCAGTCGAGCAAGTTTGCTAAAGCTGGACGGCTAAATGGTCTGATCAATAGAACCTTCGGTCTTCCAGGGTTCAAGCTGGGCATTTTAGGATCTCCCCCATCCTGGAATACAACGTACGGCAGATTGATAGATTAGCAACTGGATTTACCAAATAGTTAACAGGATAATCCTCGTCTTTATATCATATGGAAAGTTGTGAAATACTGTACCTGGAGCCCCATGGCTACGCCGTTTGCACATGAACCTGCGTTTCTTTAGTTATAATGTAAACCGTATTTCCTGTAACTCAGCCCCCTACGCCAAAACTCCCTCCAACTAATCTTTATGACATAGAGACTCTACGGTCTCTATCCCAGTATCCAGGGCTGCGATGCGGTTTAACTCCTCTATCGTTGAGTATTCTTCCCTCTGGAATAAGCTCCACGTCAATCTAGGTCGATATCTCCAGCCTCTTTATTATTAAAAAAATTAAAAACATCTGACGATACAAAAACCCGTTCTTAGGCGTGGTTACTACAAACCTATTATCCGGGCCTAAGAACTGGGCCCGGGATACTAATGAGGAGCTCAGCAACTTTTTTCAGCAGACAGTTATTACCGAGGGATGCTGAGTATGTGGATTCATTCCGCATCATAGTTATCAGATAAAACAGCCAAGCCTATACCACTTGATTGCCAACAACACATTTCACGTGTCAGTTTATCCATTTCCTATTTACATCACTCCTGATAACTTCTCCCTACTGGCCACCGCTACTCCGTCGATTCTTCTTTCCACGCTGTCGGATTTTACCGTAGCCAGTAAGATCCTGTTTTATCACCTGCCATCACGTATAAGAGTAACTCTTATGCCAGAGAATACGTGGTAGGATATAAACTATTGTGTCCCAAAGGTATCAGCTTCCTTTACGCGTCAACTATTTACTCGATGGTACCCCATTTCACCACATGAGACTTCAAGCCTTGTTCTGATGAACAAATCGCCACATCCGTTCACCGTCCACCGAACTGCACATAATTAACTGCCCCTGGTGTCGCCCATCCTCGCCCATTTGTCTCGTTGGTAATTCCCACCAAGCCTCAAGATAATTTGTCGCTGGCGCTGTTCCATTTTGCTTTCCGTATGTTGCTCAATCCATAAAACCAGACCTCAAAGTCGTAACCACCCACTTCTGTTATTGCTTATTTCTTGGCGTCATGTTGGTGTTTGGTGTCCATTCCCCTCAACCCACAGCTCGTATAATTGCCAGAGTAAAGTTTTCTCCCTTTTGTTTCCAGAGCCTACATCCTGAGGACGATTGTCGCCTGCTTCATCCCATGAACGACCTGGAAACTCTCTCGCTAGAAGGAACAACCGAGAATGACACACGATTTCATTTTCGTCCACCACGATCGCCTTTCCCAGGATTCCCACACTCCGGACTGGATCACGGACGACCTGATCTCAATGAAGGCATACAACCCATTCTAATCTCAACGGTACGGAGCGCGATCAGATCCACCGCTTTGGCTGGCGCACGTCCGGCATACAGGAAGTCTGCATCTTTGCGCGGGCGCAACCAGATTGGCGGACTGCACCTCTTCTCTCCGGAAATGACTTTCAGTTTTAGGTGTCCAGCCCACAGTAAGTCCCATCTCTTAGCACCGCTTGCGGATTAAAATGTTCTACCGTTATGCTCACACTTCTGCTGTAAAAGTTCGCTCCATTCCTTTCCAGTTACCACCGGCTTCCCTTTGAGAATGCTGTCCGTACAGAATTCATTTCCTGCCCGGCACGATTTGCCACTATTTATGCAAGCATCATTGAACAGCTTCCACCCGTACCCGCTGTCTATCTTTTCCTCTTCAAGCAGTTGCTGCTCGTGCAAACACTCTGATCCTAACAGTTACCTCATGCTTACCTTCCCGGAGTCGCATATCCATATATTCTTCTACCGCATACGGAAGCATGCCCGTTTCCCATGTTAGCACTCACCAATACTGTTTAAACATTGGCACATTTATTGTCACAGTCCATTGCCTCACCCGTCACCAAAAACGTCTGGCTCTGACGTATCTTTCGGTAGTCCTCCAGTGGGCAGCGAAGTGAATAATGATTATCTGCACTCTTTATCAATCCATCCGATCGCCTTCGTAGTGCCATTACGTGGAGTTAGGATATCTGATGGAAGTTTTCCACTGAAATGGAAAAATGCCATGTTCAAGGGAAAGATTATGGAGATTCATAATGATGGCTGCGACGTCAGTTCCACCAAGATGAAATAATGCTGGGGGAATGCCGTCATAGCCATGGTGGGAGGCGGGTCCAACACGCAGAGTAGGTGGGCCAAGACGTTCAAAATGAATTCAATGTCAGAGAGAACCTGATCGGTGATGAGGGGTAGGGGTGGCGGATTTGAAGTGGCATCAGTGGTCATGGATTCTGAAAAGAAGTTATTGAGTGCCCCAGCGATTTCGGCTACAGATTTAGTTTGCGTGTTGTATCCTAAAATTATATAGGGTATCCCTGAAGGCTCTCCCTGATTCCTGCTCTTTGTCAGTCGGGACAATCGGTAAGATCTGTCGGAGGAATTCAAGGCCAGAAGCTTCTGCTTTCTCGGCAGTTCATTAGCCCGAAGAGTGATGGGTACAGAGAGTGAGTGGGGTTGCGATAAAATGGAGAGGTCTCTGGTTTTATTGTAGATCTTCCGCAGTTTTGCGTTTTTATTTTGCAGCCTTGTTCGGTGAGTGTTGCGGGCTTGAGAGTGGTTGGTGCCGACGGTGATGGTTGTTGACGTGCAAGTTTCTAGCTTGTAGTAGAGTACATCGCTGGCTAGCTGAAGGTCTTGCTGCAGGAATTAGTTACCTCAGTTGAGAGATCGAAGCATGGGCTTGAGTTTTATCTAGTTGATCGTGTGTAGGGGCTGTTGAGGCGAGCTACATATGGGGTCTATGGGTCCGGCTGTGAATCCGCAAGATACCATTTTATGGTGGCTGCCTGAGAAGAGATTGGGGGTGGCGGTTATCACCTCCGATAGGTCAGTGGTAAATATCAGGTGAAGTATGCTGTTTCCTCTGATTGGTGTCATTACGTGCTGGACCCGGAGGCCTGCGAGTATGGTCGAAACGAATTTCGCGAGTTATTGGGGTGATGACTTGGTGTCCCACCAGATATTAGGTGCATTGAAATCACCAGAAATGGGTTTTGGCGAAGAGGGTCATAGTGCAGAGTGATCATAATCGTTGACTACGTGGGCGAGGTCCTTGATGTTTGATTAGGGTGGTCGATAAGGTCAGCCAATATGGAGTGGTCTGGCCAGAAAAACCGTTACCTATATGAGTTCTGGATTGCGTTCAGTGTTAGATCAGAGAGAGGAATGGTGAACAAACGGTTTTTAATGTGGATTAGGCAGCCTCCTTCACGACGATGACGATTTTTTATGAAGGTTTGGTAACCAGCAATAGAAATTTGGTCTGATGGGACGGAGTTATTTAGCCAGGTTTCGGTTATGACAATGATGTCGGAGTCGGATGACAGTACTATATTTTGGGGAGCGTGGGTTTTATTCAGTAATAAGCGAGCGTTAATGAGGAGCAAGCTAAGAGCAGCTGTCTCGTCACGGCACGGAGTAATAACAACCATCGGCAGGTGTTGGTGGCTAACACTACCAAGATGGTAAACATTGCTAAGTGGACACCTAACGTAAGGGTTGTCATGCGTAGGAGCGATGGAGTCTTAAAAGGAGTTAGAAGTGGGGAGCCAGCAGTGCGAAGAAGGGGTTGTTGGTAAGCGGGTGAGGCTGGGTTGGGGGGGGGTGCTGTCAAGAAAAGAATGGTCGTTTGCATAGGTGGATTTCCGGGGTGGTTGAAGTAACCAGGTGGGGGGTTGAATGTTGAGGTATTGGGTAATGGCAAGTGAGATGGTAGAAAGTAGTGGTGACTGGGTTCAACGGGATACTCAGGGGGCGGGTAAGTATTGCTGGACCAGGACCGACGATATAACTGTAGTCGTTTGGGCTGGCCCATTCTGTGTTAAGGAAGAAGCGTGGAGCTTGACAATGGAGATAGCCGATTATAATTCAACTGGGGGTTACTTATTTAAATCATTGGAGGGAAGGAATTTAGTTACAGAGGTTCTGCGGGAGGTGCTGGAGCCCAGCCAGATTACTGAGAAACTGCTTTGGCATACCCAAAGAATATGGTACTTTTGGTCTCCATGCGTGATGACGCGTTACTTTGTGGCCGTTTTTGCCTGTATTGTAAAATGAAGCTGGGGGGACCTTGCCGATTAGTCGAGGAACCACCCTAATACAGCGAGGAGGGGCTGGCTGACCTGGGGTGATGCAGGACTGTGTCCTGCTCACCAGCAAGCAATGATTATTTTAGGTATAGTTGGAGTGCTTGGTGGAGGTTCTAAATGGGGCTCTGAGAGGACTTATGTGGGGGGGGATTACGGAAGTAGCCAGAGTAGCTCAAAGCTGTGGGGGAACACAGAATTCTGTCGGTTGATGGGACGATTGGCTATAGAGTGGATCATGACTTATATGAATGCTTTGTGCCTGCAAGACCGTGGGACATGAGTTGAGGCGGGATGAGCTGTTGGCAACAGACTTTCCCGGGGTCGTTCCCGGTGTTGATACGGTAGGCAGTAGGTTGACATAAGCAGAAGCGGGCTTGGGTGTACAGGTCTTTGGTGGCCCTGGGCTAATAGTGGGTTCGGTATGGATATCGGTACCATTTGTGGGAGCGAAGGTTGATGGTAGAAGGCGGGGCCGTTCACTAGGAGGGTGTTCTGGAGATGAGGTGGTGGTCAGGTCTAGGTCATCTAGCCTAGAGCGGACAACCGAGGGATTTTGTGCTGCGGAATAGCTCAACGGGCGGCAAGACCACGCTACACCTGGTACTTCAGTCAAAGGTTGCTTTGATGATACTTATATACTTCTTGGTGATCGAGAAACCTCTCTTTGTAGGGGCTTTTTATCCGGTAATATTCTGATTCTTTTGAATGGGGTGGCGTGAGCAATGATATGCCGACTGGTTGAGAATTTCCTAACTGTTATTTCGCCAGCGAATTAAAACTCCAAAGGACAGTCGTTGCATTGTGGTATTTTGCGCGGCCGAGTGCAATAGAACCTGTGGAGTGACACGTTGCAAGCATTCGGTATGGCGAATTTGGTTGACAGCAGAGGCAGTCGGTCAGGGATGTCGAAAACTACCAGTTTTTTGGCGTTGGCTATACGATTATAAATTTCGGTGGTCATTGGGTCCGAGAAACGGCCCACCATGGCTAGGCTTTGGCTTTCAGCTATGGAGGCCGGTTTTATTATGCTAGATATAGGCGATATCCCCAACAGAATATCATCGACGCACTGGATCTGTTTAAGCAGGTCTGCCACTTATTGATCTACTTCCTTATTCTTCTTGATAACTACGTCGTAAACATCAACAAGGGCTATCGAACATGGATTGGTTGCAAACCGATATTGAGTGTTCCTGGTTTTCCAGAGCCTGACAGTCCGGATTGCCTTTTTCGCAACAGAGTCCTTGTCTACGGAGGACTTTCGGAGCTTATCTAAGTAGTTCAGGAGATGATGTGAAGAAGGTGGACGGATACGGGATCAGTTAGTTGAAATTTTCGAGGGTGTGAAGCTACGTAGAATATTTTGGGTGTTTTCCTTGACTTTCTAGCTAAATCACAGACGGTTATGAGCTTCATAAGCATAAAAACTGAACATAATCCAGAGAAAAAGATGTTCGACGTACCGCAGCTGTTTTCACTTTGTGCAGGTCAAGTAAACCAGGTCCACACTGGCCCAGACTTGCAGCGGTATGTCGCAAGGTTCCGCGATGGGACCACCGTTGTTTCTGGTATACGTAGATGATCTTGCAACCACACAAGGCTGCCTGTGGTTCCTGATCGCAAATGGTATCAAAATGGTGGGTAGACCAACCTCAAGGCAACTACAAACTGATCTCGACGGGATTATTTTGGCAGCTGAAAAGGGGGGCTGCCACTGAATGCAGCCAAGTGCAAACGCTCGTTGGCAGGCAGGGAAAGCAGCGTGGATCTGTATGTAGGTCTGTCCGTCCCAGTCAGGATTGAGTCCACCGCTGTAGTGAGCAACTGAATTGTGCTTGTGCACGAGAGCTCCAAACCCGCCGAGCAATGCAAGTCAGCAGCTGCCAAGGCAAACAGGGCGATTTTCAACTAAGGAAGAACGTCGGTGTCTAGAAAGCCGGAGTAATAATACCTGTATACAGGGCGACCCTTAGGCATCAATTGGATGCTTTTGTTCGAGCACCGGTACGGAGCCCAGTGAAGGGCAAAAGGCTTTAGAGGACGTTCAGGGGAGTTTTACTCGGAGTATAAATGGGATACAAGGGAAGTCGTACCGGGAAAGACTGAAAGTCATAGATCTATTCTTCCTGGATCGTCGTAGGCAAAGGGGGGATCTGATAGAGTTATATAGGGGAATCAATACGACCGACAGAACATTAGTGACTCTTTGTCACAGTGTTGCACTCAGGAGTCACGAACATAAATTGGACAAACCAATGGCAAGCAAGAGCCTAAGGGCATGTTTCTTTCCCCACCGTGTCACGAACAAGTGGAATAAGTTGCCTACGCTTGTAATGAAGGTAATCTCGGTCGTTGCCTTTAAGCACCAACTGGATGCCTTTTAGGCAGAGTTATTCTCAGATTGTTACTAACACCCTAGGAAGCTTTGTCTTGTGTTCTTATTACCCGTCCTTTCCCCTCTCCCAACTAACTGTCTGATGCTGTCTCATTACTTTAGTGTTTCCTAACTGCATCTATCTCCATCGCAGCCTCCATATTACCCTACTCATCATCATTCCATACTACCTCTACATTATTCGAGGGCTCGGTGTGTGTCTCACATGAGGCACCGAACACATAATGATGTGAGGTTGCTGCTCCCGAGTGTGAGCCTGTTCCTTCTCCCTCCTCTCAGGTACCACAAATACCAAACTATATTGGATCCTTGGAAGCCGCGGCACGGCAGGAACTCCTTTGGCTTGCAGTGCAAGAAACCGGAAGCTTACCGGCTCAAGCCTCTAGTCCTATGACTTGACCTGACCTGACAAGAAATAAACCACCATCATTATTATGTGCCCCACAGGAACCTGATGGTCACTTCCAACTAGGAGTCTCTTCTGATGTCTACGCCATTTAAGCCACCATTCCAGGGTTTCTAATTATTCAACGAAAGGTCCAGATTCGGTGGCGCCACTCCCCTTCCAGTGATGGAAAAGCGAACACGAACCGCTGTCAACCCTAGCCCTACAATCATAACAAAGACATTGAAAGGCCACAAAAAACGATAAAATAATATACTTGGCAATTTGCCAGCTTATTTTGCCTCACTGCAAGAGCTTTTGGACCCATTGTACCCATTGGCCGTGAAAAAAGCTTCAAAGGCACCAAAATATTGTCATTTCGTTGAATTACTCACCCACATATATTATTATTATTATTATTATTATTATTATTATTATTATTATTATTACTGGTATATTTCTCGGCCATGGTCGAGAAGCACACGCTAGCGCATGATCATGGTGTAACACGTTACTCAATAAGGTGGAATGTTCAAAATTCAAAGTATGAAAGTCAAAGATATCAGCGATAGCTGAACATAGCCAAAAACAGTTTGGACGGCGCATTCGCGGGGATTGGATGGAAACCCTCAAGGTTAGGTTTATGTGAACCGTCAGTGGCACATTTCATACTCTGATCTGGGTTTTAATTCGAGAGCTTAGGTAACGTCGGGTTGCAGGGGGTTGATAAGTACTACTGCAGGCTAGCATGATAACGTAAAGCGGGTGCTGCGTCTGCTTTTCAAAGGGTAAATGGTTTGCACGCAATTAGAGGTTGTGAAGAGCAATTAAGTAAGATTTCGGGAAGAACCACTGGGCCATCGGTGGTGATGCCTTGGAGAAAATTGTTACCATGCAGAGAAATGTGAACGTGGGTTCATCTGTGCTCCTACTAAATGTGAGCAGGGAAATCTCATGACGTGGTGGATGCATTATTACCAGATTTGTTATAAGATTTAGGAGAGATAGTTAGTGGGGAATGGAAAATATGAACGGCTCTCCGTGTTCATTTTTGTAGACTTAAGTGAGGCGGGTGTTGGTCATCTATTGCCTCTGTAGTGTTACTAATATGCTACCGTATGTTATCCATGCCAGTGGGCTTAGAGTCCAGGCTGCAGTAGTGATTGTAGTTTGCAGGGGGCTGTGGTTACTGCTAGGTAGGGTTGTACACCTAAGCGTGGCTTGGACGCTAGGACATCGAGAAGGCCGCTTTCTAAGAGAAATGACGGAAGGTGGAGGGGTATAGAATGAAAAGGTGACCGGTTTCCACCGTGTTCTTATCTCTCTTTTTTATTTATCCATTTATTTTTTCCTTTTCCGGGCTTTACCGCGGTTGTAGTTATTCGTCAGGTACGTCGATACGCTGTCCAGGTCAATGAGTTGAAGGTCAGGGCTATGGTAGCGATTGTATTTGACGTCGAAATGCATGCTAGGTGCGCTTATGGGGGGCATGGGGTGGTTGAAACTTAGAGCCGGGGGTGGGTAAGCGTATGTGGAAAGTCCAGTGAGCTGTCACCCCGGTCAGTCTCGTGCGTGAAAACCAAAAGCTTGTCGAGGAAACAAGGGCGATGTGGGGTTTCCCCTTTCGCAGGATCAGGTCTGAGCTGATGGGAGACATACCCATAGATGAAGGTTGCCCAATTCCTTCACAGCCGGATGTCAGTGGTATTTGGTGATGGAATAGATCCCACGAGATCTTTTTTTCAGTGATCATTTTCATTATTTTGTGTTCCCCAACAGAGGGGTGGTTGTGCCCATATAGGAACTTTCCATAGCCCCCCCGCCCGATCGTAATGAAAGGTAATGAAAGGACTGTCAGGAATAAGACAAGAAGACCTTTTCTCTCTGATCCCCGAGGGAGGTACAAGGGGGTATAGCCTCAGATTACAAAGGGAGCATTCGAGTCTCCAAGTTAGGGCGAAGTACTTCTCAAATAGAGTGGTACCCTATTGGAATAAGCTTCCGGAGGAGGTCATAAATACCACAACCGTGAAGGCCTTTAAGAAAGCAGTAGAACTATGTTGGGTGGCAGTATACCCCGAGTTACGTTAAGCAGCCTTTAGGGTCAGATGCAATTTACTTATTGTTTCTACCTTACTCTGCCCGGGCTGATACTTCACAAAATTTCTGCCTTTCACAAAAAAGAAAATCACGCAGTGTTGGGAGCTGCGGAAACGCGCCGACAACACAATTATCTGGACACACGATTGGCTCTAGCCGCACCAAGTCCTGTGCAAACTGAACTGAACTGAACTGGATGGATCATTTTAATAACGGTTTATGCAGCAGTTTCAAGCCGGTTTCGAATTCGGGCTGGGCGGTGGTGCGCGGTGGAGATACCGAAAAATCGCCAGCGCAGTGCCAAGGACGCACTGTGAACGGGAATGATGCAAACTGAAGAAAACGGAGGCCTATTCAGGTTCTGTAGATAAAGTAAATTTTGAACAAGAAGAAAAGGAAGAAAAAGTTGCAAAGTGTTCTCGGGAAAGTCGATGCAGGCGAAGAAGATAGCGATCCATGAAGACCATGCAGACCCTGAATGACGGATATACCGGAGTTCAACAAATTGAATGAGATTCGAAACGGAACCGAGACCAATTTTGTGGAAGTGAACACTGGTGGATGTGAGAGAAACAGCAGTCCATAAAAAGGTGAGTTTAGACTCAGGATCAATAACATGTACCATTCAGAAATGAAAAAGCGCAACTGGAGGATCCTCGAAGAGTGGAGAGTCAATTCCTAACCGGCAACGGTTCGTAGGAAAGGTGGACTATGGTAACGGATAATAAAGTGAAAAATCTCCGCGTGGACTTGAGCGGTAATATGCTGTTTCACTGACAAATATATATGTATATGTTGACGCATTTGCCTTCAGTGTTATTCAGCGTCATTTCTGGTAACGTACGACATCGTGTGGGTATGTTTCGTCTGGCAGGGCAAAGTATGTGCCAGTCAATCAGCTGTGTGTTTTGGTATATTAGCAAGATGCGCATGAACTGGAATTCATGTTGCTTGCTTTAAAAAAAGCTGAACGATCTGATAAGCAATTTCGATTATTTCCCGTCGGGTGGCTTGATTTCGGTCCCAGCTGCTATGGTGGGTTCTACTTGAGTCTCTGTCCGTACGAGTCAAAGTGGCATCCTTGGTTATCCGGTTTGGCGACCGCGACAGTGGGAGACAACGAACCTGAAATAAAGGAGCATTGCAGTCTAAACGTGCTTCCAGCTGTGGGTTATGATGATATATGAAGACAATAAATAATGGACTGGTTAGGTCTGTGTGAGTGAGGCATGGATGAAGTTTCATTTGAGCAGTCAGCGGCACCTACCCCACGTTCTAAGTAAAATAGGCTCGCAGTGGATTTGTGCTATACTGCTGCAGGCTAAAGAAGTTGCGTACGCTAGTTTGGTAACTGTATCATCCCAAAGGATTTATGATTTCCACGTTGGCACGGCATCGCTCGGATACTACTAAAAGATCTAGGGTCTCACGGTTTAGAGCAGTTAGAAATGATAACCCTCAGTACCATTTGCTTACGCAGAACACAGTTTGGCAACGAGGCGATAAGATAGGTTTGAAATAACAGGCCTTGAGGGAATGGGACTGGCACACTGTTAGCGTAGCTCTATGCTGTTACCTTCACTTCCGGTATAGTGGCTATTCTATACTGAGTAGTTTCTGAGGAGCCTTAAATTAGAAGAAACTATTGGGGTGACATAGGTGATACATTAGAGGCAATCGGTCACGTGCCTTGGAACGGTAACGTGAGTTAATCTATGCTCTTACTCGATGGCGCTGTCCTACTGAGATCTGCTCGAGTGAGGAAATCTGATGTAGACATGATTGCATGGTTATCGCGGTGTCTTTTTCGTCGTTACGTATTGCACAGCAGGAAAACACCAATGTGAGGACTGGTTTTGGAGAGCCGTAAGAAATGGGAATGAGATGGGTCCAAATTTTTTTCGGGGAAGCAAACTCTCACGACCTACATTCGGTGCTCATGGTAGGTTGCACAAGGACCTGCTTCAGGTAGGGAGGAAGCAGGATAAATAGCCACTGGCATCCAGCATGTGGCGCTCCAAGAATGATCCACAATTTTTTAGACGTTTTTTTAAATTATTTTTTATGGTTTTTTCACAGTCAGGTATCTGGCTGTCAGAGAAGGCGGAACTGCTTTTGGTGGGCGACCACAGCTCCCACACCCCGGCCGAAACATGGACCGCATGTAACAAGCCGCGTTGGGAATAGGTCAACCACACCAGTCAATCCGTAACAACGCTACAACCCGGATACCTGAGTCACATGTGAAAAGGCTGGTGTGCCTGGAAGACAAAACAGTGGGGTATTTTTTCTCGCTTTTTGTGCCAGTCTCTACTTTTTGGTGTTCATGTCTTATTGGTGGTCAGCTCTGTGCAGGGAGACCGTCACGGCCAGGAATGTTTGCAGAAGTGCCGCGCTAACACTCGCCTTATCTGTGAAGGCAGAACCCTCATGCCGTTTACATGGGACAAAAAATGCAGGGGGATGTAGAGTCAACCACAGCCTGCGATTATTCAGTGGGGTTTATGTTCAACAAAACGCCAGTCTGCACAAAGATGGGGTACAACTTGCAGCACTAACAACGTGATTCGTGGGGACGATTCACAGATGGCTTGTAGTTTTGCTGGCTAAGTATCAAATGTTGTGTAGGCCAATCATG
Source organism: Fasciola hepatica (assembly GCA_948099385.1). Taxonomy (NCBI): domain Eukaryota; kingdom Metazoa; phylum Platyhelminthes; class Trematoda; order Plagiorchiida; family Fasciolidae; genus Fasciola; species Fasciola hepatica. The sequence goes on from CANUEZ040000149.1 coordinate 588,183, forward strand.
GAAGATGCTAGAGTTCTATGATAAGGACGGAAGCTGAGCTGTGAGTGACTAATGGTGACCACTAGTTGGAGGTTGAGGAGTCTGGCAGGTGCTAAGTCTTGGGTTAGAGACGAAGGCGAAGACCAAGTAAAAACAGCACTGGGAAAGTTTAGAGACTACCTTTCATGCTTCCGGTGGTATTTCATACAATCAAATACGACTTATGATGCACTGGCCTCAGACATGAGGGTGACTGTGCTTAGGCATTGTAACCTGGTAGGTTTACGCTTAGGTGATGGCAACTACGGTGTATGATGTGGCACATCCTAGACAATCAAAGGTTCTGCGTAGTATCACGCTTTCCTCGTAAGCTCTATCAAAAGTCATGTAAGGATTTATAATGGTATATATAGATCAAATCTATCCCAATAAGTCGTTTTTGTCCTCCACAGTTTTTCTAACAGAGAGGTGGTTGAGCCCATATAGGAACTTTCCATAGCCCATACGCCCGACCGTTATTTTCCACGTATGTCATTTTTTGCAACTGCTGAGGGTTATCTGTTTCCCCCACATCCGGACGCAGCTATGGTGAAGGAGCCGTTGACATCGGGGGTTTCGCTTGCATGGGTTGAGAAGATACGGAGTGGAGCTAGGCAAACACATGGAGTAGGACAACGAGTGTTGTAATGTGTGCGCCTGCATATATGTTTCAGTCACGTACAACGCCAGACAGTGCCTAAAACTGCCAGAAGCCGTTCTGGTGTGGTTGAATTAGGCTGCGCCAGTAGATGTTGTGGTACACAGGGAGAGAGGATAGCAGTCTAATTTAGGTGATGGATTCAGAAATCTTTGCGATACAGACGAGTGTTCATGTCGGGAAATATAAAAGGAGGAAATTGAGGCCAACGGTCAGCTACTGGAAAGTGGATGTATGGGATGAAAGGTTTTTAACCGGGATGGTTAAGGACAGCGAATTACCGCCGAGCAAGGAAGCTGAGAGGAGCGGAAGCTAGGATAAATAAGAGAAGAGTCGAAGGATCACGGAATGAAGTAGTGGGTGGTGGGACTTACTGTCTTAGGATTCAGCACCACTGAACAATTTGGTGCTATCGGAAAACATCAATAGCTAAAACCTTCAGCTAGAGGAAAGTTATTTTACATGGCTGCACTGGTACTATATAGCGGGGGAGGCAATGAATGTTTAGACATGGTTGTGAAGGCCTACTAGTGAATTAGATGAGGCAGGGTTGTATAGGGGTTAGGTGATAGTAGGTAAACGTGGGTGAGTAGCGAGAACCGGCAGGCATCTCACTAGTTATAGTTATAAACGAGAAAAGCTATCTTTCTGCAATGTGGGTTATACGTAAAATGTAATGATAAATGGTAAGCCTGGCGTCTATCGTTAGGCAGAAAATGGTAGGTTTGGGATACGGTGCCATGATTCTAGTAGTGGAACCCGTTTTTGAAGGCCAGCTCAAAGGATAGCAGAGAGCGGGTGGAGAGACTGAAGCTAGGGTTCTAAAGTTCGATGCCTTCTTCGTAGGCTAGATCCTCAGATATGCTGGCGGTAGTCAAAGACAACATATGGCTAACAATAAGTTGTGTTTTGAGGACATGGCTGAAATGGGTTATTGACATACATTTGCGAATGGTCCGGGGTAGCTTATTCCAAAGCTTTGAGTATTTAATGAAAGAGAAGTTGGATCTTTTTGCCAGCCTGGAATGTGGGATGGTCAGACTGAAGTCTCTGTGGCGCAGAGGGTAAGATGAGGGTAGCGAAAACAGTATAGATTGGTGGAAGCGAAAGCAGACCGATGAAGAAGTCTATATAGAAAATACAAGTTAAGCCTGACATGTCTAAGCCATACGGGGTCAAGTTTTAATAGAGTGCATCGCTCTTTATAGCTCAATGGATAAGAATATCCTATTACCTTCTTGGTAAAGGTGGGCTGGACTTTCTTCAAGGGTATTCTATCATATTTAGACATTCCAGAGAAGATCATAGGGCAATATTCGAGGTGGGGTCTAGCATGGGGTTGGTATGTAAAGAGGATACTTTGTTTCATTTTAAATGATCTGAGAACTAGACCTATTATCTATCTAGCCCTGGCCATCTGAAATGAGACATGCTCCGAGAATTGTAGATCATTAGTGTATCGAAGCCCAAGATCCTTCAATGATGAGCTTGGGGTGATGGGTAGTTGCTTCAGTGACAGAGTTTCGAGCGAGACTTCACATCTTTAGGTTGTGTAGAAGCTTTTAGATGTCGAGAAGCACATCTGCCATGAGGTGCACCATTGATCAAGTTTCTCAAGATCATTATCTATTTCAGACAGTGTTGTGCTCAAATCCTGATGGCGGAAATCATGCATGATTTTGATGTCGCCGGCGAACAGGAAAGGTGTGCCGTGTTGCACAATAGGAAAAATGTCGTTATTATAGAGTATGAAAAATAGCGAACCAAGTACACTTCCTTGTATGACTCCACTAGTGACAGGCACCGGTTGCGATAGATGACCATTAGCATAAACAACCTGGGTTCAATCCGACAGGCAGGAAGTTATCCGTGGTGAAAGCGGGTCATGGATACCGTGGGCCCGGAGTTTCGTTAACAACCGGGAGTGAGGAACTCGGTCAAATGCCCCGATCATATCGAGGGAGATGATAATCATAGATTTTCCGTCATCAGCTGCCGTGGTCAGTAGGTTGGAGAAATCAAACTGGCATGTGGTACAAGAACGTGACTTTAGGAAGCCATGTGGACCGCTGTGAATGAGGTCGTGGGAAATGAGATGATCGGACATCTGCTGTTTAACCAAACGCCTCATTATTCTGGCAGTTAATGGGGTATGGTTAATAGGACGACATTTTGAAGGGTCATGCGCTGGACCATTTTTGTGGATAGGAATAATTGTTGGAGTTTTCCACTGGGATGAAAAGATGCCATTTTTAAGGGATAAGTTGTACACATTCACAAAGATAGCAGCGACGTCAGTTCCACCAAGATGACTGCTACCGCCGTCAAAGCCAGGGCGGCAGGAGGGCCCAACACGCAGCAGTAAGTGGGTCACATCGTTCAAACTGAACTCAGTGCCAGAGAGAACCTGCTCAGTGATGAGGGGTAGGGGTGGCGGATTTGAAGTGGCGTCAGTGGTCACGGATTCTGAAAAGAAGTTATTGAGTGCCCCAGCGATTTCGGCTACAGATTTCATCTGCGTGTTGTTCCCAAAATTAACCAGGGTATCCCTGAAGGCTCTCTCTGATTCCTGCTCTTTAGCAGTTGAGACAATCAGCACGATCTGTCAAAGGAATTCAAGACCAAAAGCTCCTGCTTTCTCAGCAGTACATTAGCCCGAAGAGTGATGGGTACAGAGAGAGAGTGAAGTTGCAATAGTATGGGGAAGTCTCCGGTTCTGGCGTAGATCTTCTGCAGTTTTGCATGTTTATTTTGCAGCCTTGTTTGGTAGGAGCCGTGGGCTTGAGAGTGGTTGGTCCCGATGGTGGTGATTGTTGACAAGCAGCGTGTTTCTTACAACTCTCGTTTCCATGAACTAAATTATGTTTATTCGCGTATAACGGACCAATTTCTCGTACTCCACCTTAGACCTGTGTGACTCACATGCCTGTCTCTCACACGCCGTGAACTTGGTTCTCCTCATGGAGCCAGTCTGTTTGCCCATTTGAAGTTTTGTGTATGTTTTTTGGTTTCATTCATTCAGTGATCCAGAATGTTGGAGGTTACGGATCAGTTTCGTTCTGGCTTCGAGATTCGTACGAAGTTGGCTACTTATTGCTCAAATGGGATAATTTTGAACACGAAAGCATGCAGCCTGTCCAGGAAAGGAACAGGGCAACCGGGACCTGGACAGGAAGTAATTCAAAAAGTCGCTGGGGAGGGTTTGGGTACGTTTGATTCTACAGATATTGTTGGATCACCTAGCTCTGTCAGCGACGGGTCACGTATCACAAATAGTGTTATTTATTGCGGGAATATCGATCTGTTTATGTTGAAGATGCTGGAACCGGAGCAGCAATTATTAACAGCTACGTGACAGACCGAAGAGGCACAGGACAATGCATACGGAGCGAGCTCAAGCACACAACTAGCGACAACAACTTCTTCGCCAGGCCAGGGCTAATAGAGATAGACAGCCTTTCGCCGTCCGCCAAGCATTTGCAGCCGATGTAACCAGCAATCCATTTACGAGAGTTGGGCTGACAGTCTATGACGTGAGACCAGCAAAGAATTGCAAGTTTTCTGAGCAACTTAAAACCTTCATCAAGACTAAGGTATCCGACTCAGGACAAAGGCTGCTTCACCTGATCTGCCGTTATCGAGGAACAGCAAAGGAGGTTATTGATGGTTGTGCCAAGCTCTACCCAAACCAAGGCTATCCACGAGCGAGGGGGATCAAAGGGGACCTGTTTAAGGTTGATCGCATTCTGGTAGAGAGTTTGATGTCAGAAGAAAATCGAACGGGGGGCGACATCTTTGTAATGACCGAACTTTTCTTTAAGCTGCTGAACTTTTCGAAACCTCCTGATCGCTAAAGGTGCATGGTTAATCCTTACGCGACACACACTCTAGAGGGATAGTTCGCCGTCCCTTGTCCGAGCTGCAGGAAAGCTGGGCCAAAGAAGCAGGAGGCATATGCGCAGGTGACCTTGAGACCCATTTCTAGGGCCTGGAAGAATTTGAAACAGGCAAACAGTAATAGCCGACCGCAGAGCCAGTCGGTCCATCCGAGGTAGCATCAAAGCAAAGGGTCTTGAGACTAGCCAAGCTCATAAAGCCTCGCCGGCACACTCAAAAGAGCAGCCCTCGACAAACTTTCAACCATTCCACGGGAAACTGTAGCCTGCTTAGGCTGCGAGGAATGCGGTGCCAACCATGGGTTATCATTGTGTCCGAAACTCCTCAACTTCATGGCAAACAAACGTTAAGGAATGGCAAGGAGGGTGAGAGAATGCCTTATTTGCCTCAACTCCTCACATTGGACGGTAGCTTGCCGAACATGAGCTAGGTGTTGTCACGGAGGTTTTTCGAGCAGACGCCGTCGACTACCACGCCCGGTAAAAGCAACTCAATCAGATGGGAATAAAGTCAGTGAGATCTGCTTATCGTGAAGTCTGCCAAAAAATCAGTACGTCTGGAAGTAGTTGCTACGAAGGCGATGACCACTTATGAGGAGGCTAAATCAGTGGCCTATGTCGACAGTGGATAGGACGCAACTTTGGTAAAAGAGTGGCTTGCAGATAAACATCAGCTTGCGAAAGGCCAACGTGGATGGCTGTGAGTACCGGGGGGCGGAATCCAGGTAGTAACTGTAGGTCAGCTGATATAGCCACTCATCCCCCCGGACACCAATGAGATAATCTATTCAACGGAGTCTTCCACGCTGGATGATCTCCTTATTCGCGCATCAAGATCAGTGAACACCATTCTATCGAGAAGGGTTCATCTGCAGAATCGTTGATTGGGTGGATGAGGATGTTAAACTTCCTATTTGATGCGACGTGCCAGAAACACATTGGGTGCCAGACCAGAGAGTAGCCACTTGCCACGCACCCTGCGCCGTGCCCAAGGCGTAAAGATGGATTTTATACGGCCCATTCCGGGGATGTGGCTCTATAGTTTGCGCACCAGCAGAAACGAGGCACATGGATCACCAGCTGCAGCGTCTGTAAGAGCAAGTTTCATGACATCGGAGACGATCAACCATCTTTATCGCGCGAAGGTCACTTTGCACTTCAGGTGGTGCGGCATTGAACTTAAGGCCCAAAAACTGATTTCAGGTATCCTTTCCGTGGTGTGCACATACGGAACCTCTGGTTGACAACAAAACCTATGCTTCCAAGAAACGTCCGACCTTAAAAGAACTTTACTGCGGGAATGGGGATCTCCAAAAAAGGTACTCGGCGGTGACAATGCGAAATGAAGTGCCTGGTTACGTAGAAGAGGCTTTTGCAACTACCAAAGACGGAAGGGATGTAGCACCTGCCTCGCCACCCCGTTCTTCATCGAAAGAAACCCGAAAAAGTGTGGATGCTTTTCGGTCGCTTGACAGGTGTCTGACGGAGTTACTTCCAGTGACATACTGTCAGCCGTCTCCAATCTGTTCAAGCCTCTGGTTACTGCCCGGAAAGACCTTACTGCTTTGGCTATGTTGAAAGAAGTTCGGAGAAGGCCAGCCTCTTGACAAGCAAAGACGAGCTAAAATGGGGAGTGTTTCTGAACACTGCAGAAACAAGGGGACGTACTGATCCCTGGGTGCTTACCTTATCATCAAACAACACAGACGGGAGAGTTACGCGAGTTTTCTGATGCGTCTGTAATTGGGTGTGGGCCCGTAGTGTATGGACGGCGAAGCCTTGATGAGGCACGCTATACCACGGTGGTCCTGTTCGCCAAAGCCCGCGTTACCACACTGGAATGCCTTCCGATCCCGAGCTCTGAACTCGGTGCAGCCGTAACAGCTCTGAGGGTGGTACAGTCGACGAAGAGGAACTTCGGCCCCAATAGCCGGTCAGCCCGTAGAGTTGATTGGACCTTACTTCGCGGTTTCTTTAGTAGACGCGTGCTTCGGTCCTTTGTACTGCGTGGACCACCTGCACGTTACTCTAATGTGCGGCACTGCACGAATATGTTAACCAGAACAGTATTCTCCACGACCCGTGAGAACGAGAAGGCGGTTGGGAGAGATAGTGGTTAGCGTGTATTTGGGAGCGTGCGTGAGAGCGTGCGCAAGAGCAACGGTCAAATGGCAACCGCGCTTGGCAGTCAGCGTTCAGTTGAACAATAAACGTGGTAAAAGTAAGAATGAAGATGGCAACCGCTACAAGCCAGATGTCGGACGGACTCAACAGTAGCGCTCTATTGCATCAATAATGTCGGGAGCTGTTTCGGTACTTTCATCTCTAATCGGCCCATAATAACACACGGGGGAACTGCGGTAAATCCTTGGCATCACGTCAAGCCCGCCGATAACCTGACCGATTTGGGCCCCCGAGGTGCGATCAACTTTTGGCGGTTGGGTACATGGAAGAGAGGGCCAGATTTTCTGTAAGTGCCTAAATGGGACTCGCCCGTTTAGGAACTCAAGCCACCTTTTGAATTGAGAACGGAGAGCAAAGACGCTGTAAGGACAGCAGCGGCCGCCGAACCGACATCTGTCTTTACACAGCTTGTTAGATTTTCCTTCATGATAAAGGCTCTTCGATCACTTGTATGATTAGTTATATCAAAGAGGTATTCGTTGACCATGAAAGGTATTGATTCATCCAGCCATGTTCGTTTTGGTCCAGTTATTCCTGGCTAGCTAAGATTCGGTTACTATGATCTATTTTAGTTGATGCTTTTCGAGGGCTTTTCCCAATAGTTTGAGATTTCTGCGGGACGGGATCGAATAACGGGAGGGTACCATTTCCAAGGAAAAACGTGAAATCTCCAAACCCTAAACTCATTGACGTAATACCAAGGGCAGGTGGTAGGCTGAATAACTCCCACTTGAGTTCTGACTCAGAGCGTCTCTTATTACTACCGGCTGAGCAACCCGCGAAAGACTTGCTGGTTTAATATATTCACGTTGTGGAGAGATGTGCTGAAGAGGCCAACGTGACGGGCGCCATCCGAAGGCGGTTTGGATACTGAGAGGAGGGGAAACTGTGAACCGTGTATTCCGACGTTGTGTACAGTGTAAAGGATGCATGGCTATCGCGGGAAAGCATTATGTGGCTCCACTGTTGGAGTGTAGAGTGACCCTGGGGTAGTGGCCGTTTAGTGATACTAGGCTTGATTGTTTCGAAACCTTATGGGTCAGGTTCGGGGGAAGGATATAAAGGAGATACGGATGCATCATGGCGTGCATGAAATCCCGAGGAGAGCACTTGGAAGTCACGCACTCGATGACCACTGGCTCTTTCATCTGGGCCCTGCAGTGCCTAACCAACCGAAGTGACGTACCTTTGTGGACCTATTCCGGCAGTGAGTCGAAAGTTGTGAGAGCTCAGCGAGAACCGCAGCTTTTGCACCAAAATAAAGACCGGGAAGAGCTGCAGAACCAAACAGTGGCATATGTCATCCGGCCAGTCGTCTCAGTGACACGCGGGAAAGATTGGTTAGGCCCCCCTGAGGGGTATTGCCGTCCCTAATTAAACAAAAACCGCCAGACGATGGGGCAACGAACACCGTGATGAACGAGGTCGGGAGAATCTCGAGAAATCGCTGTGTAGTTTCAGAGTCATTCAGCGGCCTCAACGGTCTGGCTCCTACCCCGAACTAACTGCTGACCTTGAGGGCAAAGGCTGGATTCCAAGGAGCAGCGAGCCTCCGTGATAGCTACCAATGATGGTGGAAACAAGCAGGTTACCTGGCCATGGTGTTTTGAAAAAGGTGGCTGCATGAATATCTACCGATCCTGTCAACCCGACAGAAGTGGCTAACCAAAGAGAGATTGTTTGGATTTCGTGACGTAGTCATGATCTACGACGAAAATGCGCACTTAAGCAAGTGGCCCTCCGATGTCGTCGTGGAAGCCACCAGCGGTTCCGTCGGGTTGAGGAGAGCTGTGATGGTTACGACGCCAGGCGGATGTTGACCCACGACGTGCGCAGTATCAGTCTTCTGGAAGGTGAGGAAGACGCCACGGATTCAGTAGACCAATAGCACTCAATGGCAGGTTTTCAGACCAAGCAACAAACTCACATTATCGATTCATAGCAAAAATTTGTACGATAACCATTCCCTGTACATTAGAACGGCACTGTTGTGTGCCATCCAGGAGATGGTTTTACAAATTAGATCTAGCGTTTTCACACAAATGAAGGTTCAATCACGCTCACCCCCACAGGCGCACGAAAAGAAGTTTCCCTCATTCTCCCATCGGGGCGCAACATTGTCTCACAATTTCTTGTTTCATTACTGACACCGATGAAACTAATCCATATTAGGTCACCATCACGAATTTGTCCCACACACATACGCACGTTTGCGACTGCTTTCAGAAACCGCAAATGGGCTTAGAGTCTCTACACCTCCTCTCTCTACGTGCTTGTAGCTGAGCAGTGATTATTGCGGAGGGCGCAGTGGGACAACTCCTCCTCCTAACGGCCAGATCACGTGGGACCGTGCATATATGTCAAAAAATGCCGGAAGTCAGCAGTAGTAGTTACATGCACTGACGTCGGAGCCTGGGTGGGTAGAGAGAATTGGTACCTATGTTCCAAACCTTTGAATCTGCTGCGATCTGAAGGGTTTCGCTGAGGGGTGTAAGGATCGGCTGTCGAAAATCCCTCAAATGCACAGTAATATTGTCACTTCGTTGAATTACTCACCCACATATAATAATATTCGAGTGTTTCTTACAACTCTCGCTTCCGTGAACTAACTTTTGTTTATTTGCGTGTAACGGACCAATTTATAATACTCCACCTTAGACCTGTGTGGCTCAATTGCCTGGCTCTCACACGCCGTTAACTTGGTTCTCCTCATGGAGCCAGTCTGTTTGCCCATTTGAAGTTTTGTGTATGTTTTTTGGTTTCGTTCATTCAGTGATCCAGAATGTTGGAAGTTACGGATCAGTTTCGTTCTGGCTTCGAGATTCGTACGAACTTGGCTACTTTTCGCCCAAAGCTTGTCATAATCAGTAAAGCAGCCCAGGCTTTCCAACGTTATCTACACCAGGCAACCCGTGGTTCACAAATTATCCTTGTAAGTGGTAATGATCTTTCGGTGGCTAGCTCTTCATAGCCAGATAACGCAGCACTCTCACGGGCATTCTCAGAAAGCCGTGACCAGCATGACATTACGATCAATGCAGCGAAATTCTAAATGAACTGGTCTGATATCACCTTCATAGGGCTCTGTTTGTCATCTTCAGTTATCTGCCCTCGGCTAGATAAAGATAACGCTATTCGGGAATATCCTTAACCCAATCCCTCTGTTAACGATGCCAATTTGCCGGCTTGGCGAATTTCTACCGCCGGTCCATTTGTTACTTTGCAGAAATGACAAAACTCCTCACCGGCCTGTTGCGGGGAGGCAAGCAGAAGTTCGTGTTCCCCCACAAGGGACCATTCGCGTTCTCCTCGGCCCCCATTTTAATAGTGGCGGATGCCCCGGACGCAGTGGTTGGAACACTACTGCCACAGTTCGTAAACGACTCTTGCTAACCCCCAGCACTCTTCTCTAAGAGCCTACTACCCGCCGAATCTAGCTATAACGTACTTCTCAGGGGGCTACTAATTATCTAGTTTGGCTATTGTCATTATCAGCAAGCACTTGGAGGCCGGTCGTTCACGGTGTCCACCGATCACAAGCCTCTGGTTTACGCAATCAAGTCGGCCATCGACCCACTTTCTCTACGCGGTATTTGCCACTCAGACTATTTCTCAGACTTTACTGTGAACATATGACACGTCTCTGGGGTACTCAGTCCCGCAGCCGGCGCCTTATCACGCGCACCTCAACTGAGTGTGTCAAGGAAACCTAACATCGACTTGGACTCAATGGCTCACGTACAAACTACGGGCTCTGGCATCGGACAACTTCGACGAAAAGATTCTTTGAGCTTGCCGACAGTACCTTTTCCAACTCCCCAGAATACTGTCATGTGCGATGCGTCACGAGATGGCCGCAGGCCAGCGGTTCCTACTGCCCACCGCTATCCCACTTTCCCGACACTCCATAGACTGGCCCGTCAAGATATGACTGCCTCGGTGAAATCGGTAGCGGAGCTTTTTGTTTGAAAGGACGTCAAATGAGGGGTCCGTCACTGAAGCCTTGCCTGCCTGCATTGTAAACGCTCTGGTACCCATAGGCAAACAAATACGGCTTCAGCAAGTATCGCTTTGTGCTCGTCAACCTCACAGGACGGCTGTCACTTCTGCTTGCGTTATTCTACGTACTCATATGTGTGGATCGTTTTGCTCGCTGGCCGCAGGCGATTTCCGCCCCTCTTCTCAACTCAGCAGAGGCCACGAAAGCTTTTCTTACCGGTTCGGTTGGTCATTTCGGCTGCCCAACAATAGTGACAACTGATCGTGGTCCACACTCCAAAGGCACTTTTGGTAGCCTACTCACTACGCTCCGTTGCCATCACACAAAGAAAACAGCTTACTACCCTTAGGTCAACAGTGTGTTTGGGCTTTTCCACGAGGAGTTGAAAGTCGCCTTCGGGAAAACAGCAACCCATTTTGCAGCAAAACTCTGCCATCAGATCCTCCAAACCTGGGTAGTACCGTTAAGAAGGAATCGAACACAACATCGGTCGTGCTAGTATTTAGCTGTACACGTAGTCTACCTGTAGAGTTAATAGCCCCCGCACCAACCGTGAACTTCGACTACAGCGACTATGCTCAGGATCCAACTCAGTACATGCTAGCGCCCAAGGCCAGTTCGCCTCTCGAACAGCGGTCCAAAATTTTGTTTCCGGCTGCTTTAGGAACCGTTGCTCGTGTATTCCTCCGCGTCGATGGTGTTCAATCACCACTACATCCCATATATACTGGCCCGTTTTGCATGATACGAAGCACGGCAAAAGCATTTATCATAGGCATCAGCGGGCAACAGGAGACCGTATTTACCGACGACCCCAAACCTGTAGTCATAGAGTGCAAGCCGCCCGGCAAATTTGCACCTGTTCCAACCGCCCAGTCACCAGCATCCGGGGGAGTTATTTCTCGAGCTACCTCAAACTGAGAGTAGTGAGAATCCAGAAAAATGTACGTCAGGATCTCCAGAAGCACCCGCAACACGAGGTAGCCGTCGTGATTGCCAACTACGAAGTTCAGTCCGCCTCGTCGATTCCGTGATGACTTCTACAACCGATCGTCAGCTTTAGGTGGGAAGTCCGCTATGGATTCACCAGTCACCAAGCTCAACAAGTTATCATCGGTAGTCATGATTCCAATTCTTTCTGGTCTCCTAGAGACTACAAAACACCGAAGATCCCCCGTGTGTTGTTGGTGCAATCCAAAATTCGCATGTGCTCTCAGGAGCTACCTACTTCTTGTCCGCTTGGGCTCCTCCCAGGTATATTCACGTACTTACTTTGGCTTTGTCCGTAGCCTCGCTGACTACCGTGCGTGCACGAGGAGCCCACTACTCATTGGACAACCGGGCGATAGGCCAGTGAGGCACTGGGGCGACAACTGGATGCCATTTTGGATGGACCTGACGCCGCACCTTTAGGCTCTCTGGTAAAGGAGACCCGTGAGCTCCGAAGCAAAACTGGATCGAAGCGTATCCGACCATTAGAGTGCAGGGGCAGTCTTACAAACCAGCATTCGCTCGAAGCCACCAACGTTATAACGAGCAAAATCCGAAGAGATCCTGGGCAATCGATTATTCCGGCCTACTGCCATGATCGAAGCCCAATTCCTTCGGACATCTTAAAGGATGTTTCTATAGCGAAAGCCATCTTCGTTCATGCTTCCAATAGGTTTTTTGTTTGACCAAACGCTGGCTGCCGGGCGCGGTCTCCACTCGACTGTTGCTCTTTCGCACGCTCTCATGCACGCCCACGATTGCACACCCACCATCACCTCTCACAATCACCCTCTCATACTCACGGGTAGTGGAGAACACCGTTCTAGTCAACGCGTCTCTTTAGTGCCGAGCATTAGAGTAGAATGCAGGTGGTCCACTCAGAACGAAGGACAGGAGAACACGCCCATCAGGGAAGCTGCCAGGTAAGATTTAGCAACGTAAAAGCTCGACATTATGACAAACTGCAAAATATCCAACACGTCTGAGCTACCGATGGGCTAAGGTAGGATAAAAGACTGACGACCATTGCCTTGAAAGTTCGCTCAGAATTTCTTGAATTTTTCATGGAATATAGTAAAAAACATACCAAAGATTTTATTTAATTTGTCTTCCTTGCAAATCAGCACACTTCGTTTTCCTGAAAGCTCTTAAGGCCAGGCTGTGCCGTGCTGGTTTTCTTTATTCTCTGTCGATCAAATTTGCGGTTCTGTGTTTTGCGGAGGAAAGCGATCCACCACTCAGAGAGATAACTAGTAGTCATTTTCACCTTTTATTTTACCACTGGCATATTGTTGTTCCTTCGGAAATGTATTTCCATCTACTTTTATGCATATTCAGAGAACTGACTGTCGGCACGAGGAGCCCGGATCGTACGTAATGGAAAATCCACTCACATTCACATCGAAAACTCGGCGAAGAAGTGGAGGAGGCAGAGGAAATATGTGGATATATATACATATATATATATATATATATATATATCACAGAAGGAGCAAATAGCAGTGAAGACAAGGGGGACGGAAGTGGCAGTTCTTGGACGAGACCGGTAGGGTTGGATCACATGGTACGGAATTACCTAGCATAAACCCTGATGAATTTGATTATGGCAGGTAAACATGGGGGATCAACGGCAAAAGAGAATCTACTTCGGAGGCGTAGAATTGATGGCTGTGAACACAAGTTGATAAATGAGGGAATATGGGGAGAAGGATCGGCAAACACAGATAAAAGTGAATCTAATAGTCGGATTATTGCAAGTGTGAAATGTGGTGACGGTCGAGCATAGGTGAGGCGTTATCAAATAGACGTACAATATGCAGCAAGAATATGGCCGTGAAAATGGCTGGAGAACGCGGAATGGCACTACGGGGTGGCTGGGGAGGTGTAAAAGATCACTGGGGAAGGGAAACTTTGAAGTTAGAAGAACTGTGGTGCGAAGATGCATCAGTTGTAACAACGAATATTATGGGAGAGAAATAAGGAAGTGGAAATTCAGAAAGATCAGGTAATAGCAGATCACATGGTTTGAAGCTGTAGGTGAGAATGATGATGCTACGGTGACTTTACGCTAGGTGGAACGCGGATAAGCAGCGCAGCCTGAAAGGCACAACGAAGATGCCTGTGGCGAGCAATTCACGAAGCAGACGAGAGTACTGACCAAAGAATAGCCAGGTAGGAGATGATAAATCTGATCGTTTCACTGCAGATGAAACAGGATGAAGACCGAGAAGCAGAAAAGCACCCGGACGGGAAAACCCGTGATGGAACACAAATGGACGAGAGATGGTTGTGCCTCGGAGTTGGGAGAATGGAACTGGGGGGTTGCGTTCTTGCAGGCCATTGCACAAAAGGATTGAGCCAGATGTTGCTAATCGGCACACTGCCTGGGAGGACGATCCACGGAAGAATAACGGATTCAGTCGTGGAAAATACGGAGGTGGTAAAAAGATAAATTTGGTTGTAAAATATACAAGGGTTAGAACGACGATTTATTGCATGGTGATTGTTCATGGTTACGGATGTGTCTGGTGCATAATGGTGGGGGTATAAAATGGACGAAAAAGGACATCGAAAACTGGTAGTTAGTGAGTTATGCGATACCGATTGGATACTGATTAGGAGCTGACAGGGGCGAAATGGGTGGAACAGAACATATTCCAGGCTCGAGCGGAGTATAGTGGATGGGGCGAGAGTGACATCATTCAGTCAAGTTTGTCACTGTGAAACACGATGGGAACGACAACGGAGTAAGTAGGTGTGCACCCAGAGGTAGAACGACACAGAAGGGAAGTGATAAGAGCGCTGACAAGAAAGATAGATGAGCGAACTGTGGTGGAAGTATGATGGGAGGGTGCGGTCCGCAAAGGACAGTGCTGAATGCGGTAGGGCAAGCAGAGTTGGAGCATGCAATCCGCAACCAGTGCTAGTGGGTGGGGCTGACCGTGAGCTGAACACTCAACCTCAAAAACACTTCATGAAGTGAACGGAACAGAGATCGACAGACGGCCATAATGCATTATCATCCAGCTGCACCAGCCAGGGGGGTGATCTGTGTAGTGCCCGAGGTGGTTGACCGGCTTTCAGGATCACTGGAAAGGGAAATGTGATAGAGAAGCGCAGTCTGGGCACAGCCCAACCGAGGATCAGCGGCTAACGGAAAGAAGAACAAAAGTGGAGCACAGGCTCATCGATGCGGCGGATCCCTAAGACAAATTGAGGCCATGGAACGTGAGACTAAAAAAGGAAAAGCATAATTTGGAGCTAAAAATCAATGATGAGGTTGAAAGTTCACCTAGAATAGTCATTCAGCAGAAGAAAGGACCAAGTTCTGCATGACATTACGGAAAAAGTTTAGCTGGGGGATAGGGTGGGGGCAGAGTTGGTGACGTCGTGACTGGATGTTGAGTTCAGTTAATGAGCCACTCTAAGTGAGAGAAATGAGACCAGGTTTCCCAGTTCGAAATCGCGGAGGTGGTGATGAAAGTATATGTACTGGACGACGGGGTGCCTGAATGTCCAGATTTATGCACTGGTGTGCTCCTTGGATGCTCCGGTACAATGCTAGTTGGAAGAGATGACTCTTCTTCTATACTTGGCTGCAATCAGTGTGGATTCACTTTAGATCCTTTACCCCGTTTCTCTTCACCAACTTTTCGGATCATAGCAAATAGTCACACACACCTCATGGTTAATCTCCCCGGTAATAAAGATGGCATAGTAAGGGGTGATAGGTACCAGACGAGATTTCCTGGAGGGTTGAAGTAAAGGGGACTAGTCAGTTGTCTACAAAAAAGGGAGTAGATTCCTGGTCAAATTTCTCCAAACACAGTCACCCATAACTTATCTAATCTCCTGTTAAACTCAGACACTGAGGTGGTACTTATCACGTCCCCTAGCAGCCTTGTCCGGTCATTAGCGACCCTAACTGCACAAGACTGACTTCTGAAACGAGTCAAAGTTCTCCCTTTCCTAATTGTTAGTACATGATCCCTTAGGCAGCCGTTTCCTCGCAACCAAAATAAGGCCCCTTTGTGACCTCCTGCATCTGCAAATGTTTTTAGTACTAGGAAGACCACTATGAGGTCACCTTTTCTTCTACTCTTCAGGGAAAATAACCCAAGCCGCTTCGACCTCCGTTCGTAAAATAACGGTCTGCATCTGCGATTCATCACATGAATCACCATTGTAGCTGCTCGAGAGCCCTGGTGTCCTAACCAAATATGGTCTCCATGCTTGCAAGCAGTCTTCTAGATGAGATTTCACAAAAGCCCTGTACAATAGGGACTGCAGGACTGTAGGTTTCCTGGGGCTGACCGCCCTCCTCAACTGGTGCAGGGCTCCACATGCTTTCTGCACTACCTTCTGGCAATGGCGGCTTGGCTTCAGGTCAGAGCTTACCATTGTCCCTAGTTCTCGTGCTTCTATGGTCTCAGCTAGTGCCTTCCGATTGTCTGATGGCCCCATGTATCGTGAGGGCCGTGGTCCTTCCTCCTTGACGAGATGTTGTCACTAAGGGTAATATCCCACGCCACGGGCTGCTGATTTACCCGGTCTAGATCCCGCTGAACCATCACATCAGCTGGTTCTCTGACCACCCTTAAGTCTTCCACGAATGAAAAGCGCGGGACTTCCAACCCGTATACCAGATCGTTGATGTACATCAGGAGCAACAAGGGTCACAATACTGACCCTTGAGGAACACCACTATGCAGTCTTCTCATGTCCGACAAGCAGCCTTCCACTCGCACTCGGAAAACTTTGTCCTTTAGGCTTCGTACAATCCAGTCCTGTATTTTGGCCTCAAGATGAAGCGATTCCACACTTGCTTCAAGCAGTCTGTAGTTGGCCGAATCGAAAGCCCTTTGGAAAATCCAGATAGCAAACTTCCACCTGTTCTCTTCGATCCACTCGACTGGTTATCTCACCCGAGGAACTCATTAAGTTGGACAGGCAAGAGCGCCTGTGTCCGAACCCACGCTGGTTAGCGGTTACTAGCTTGTTCCTCTCTAGATGCATCACTATTCTATCTCGTAGTATTCTCCCGAGAGTTTTAAGCACCACTGACGTCAATATAATCGGTCCATGATTGGTACACGTGTCTCTGTCTCCGCCTTCATAAACGGGTGTGATGATCGATACCAGCCAGTCTCAAGGTCGTACACTCTTGACTAGTGGTGCAGTGGCCACCTTAATTGGTGGTCCAGCCAGGGCAAACTCTGGTGGCTTCAGTATTGCTGGCTGGATGTCATCCCGCCGCATTGCTTTGGATACATCTAGCTGTTTCAGACAGTTCGACACTTCTCCTGCGTTGATTCCGTTGTCCCCTATTTCCGGGACGTCACAACCCCTGGTCGCAGGTAGCACCATAGAACCCCGGTCCCGTCTATATACCTGCTGAAAGAATTCCAACAGGGTCTCTGCTTTGTCCTGCCTTCATATTTTCCGCACTTACTGTGGGTTCCTGACCTCGCCCACGGTTTTCTCAGTGCTGCCTGAGATTGAACATGGTTGTAGTATGTTTTCGGATTGCTTTTGACTTTCCGCGCTGTACTTTCCTCGTAGTTGTTCCTTGACCGTTTCTGTAGGAAGGCCCAGTAGCCACTGATAATTCTGCACTCTTCGAATGCTCTTTGCTTCTGTTTTAAGGGCTTTCTCACCCGGTCCGTCCATCACGGTGGCAATGCGTTTCGTTTGACTCATTTAAAGTCTGCAACAGCCTCTGCTATTTCCAACAGTTTTCACTTGATCCAACTCCATCGGTGTTCTACCTTGTAGTCATCGCTCGCCATATCCAATCCATCCGGAGGCCCAGTTCCACCAATCTATGCTCATCTACCCTTGGTAAATTTCTTCTGTATTCATCAGAAGCACCTATTCTCCAAAGCGTTAGCCCAAACCGGAGTAAGCCATGATCACCCCTTTCTACGGGTTCCCCGACTTCTGGGTGTAACAGCCGGTCGTGGAAAATCCCCCTTTTTACCTCGCGATTCAGTGTTTTTCCCAACATCACTCATTTCCATACACTATTGACTTGTCTTTACGAACTGGTTGTTTTTCTGGACCAATTGTTGTTTGTTCGCGCCCAGAGCGCTACTTTGGCACATCCTTGTTCAGGACCTGCGTGACGCACGTGCTGTCTGCTCACACGCTGCTATTCGGTTTCTCGTTGTTGAGTCCTTGTGATCGTATTATTGAGAATTGTATATTGTTTATGACATTGTTTATTGTAATAATCTAGTATCGTAGAATATCACGGATAATCGTCTTTTGATTTCGGGATCCGTTGCGAATTTGGCTACGCATTGCTCAAACGTTCGTAACAATACTCAGTAGATCAATTTGGAACGAGGAAAAACACGCAAAATGCCAAGAAAAGGATCAAAAGCAGTCGAATCCGGACAGGAAATAACACGGCAAGTCTCTGGGGAGGTTTTGGGTACATATGATTCTTTAGTTAATGCTAGATCGCCTAGTCCTGTCAGTGCTAGTTCATGTGTTATTGAGAACAATATTGATCGTCAGGATGTCGATTTATATAAGCTGAGAATACTAGAACTAGAGCAACAGTTAATATCGGCTAGACTACAGGCGCAGGAAGCAGAGACGTGTACACAGAAACAGCGAGAGCTTGAGACCAGTGACTTCGACACTTCCGATAGATTAGGGTGCAATAATGTAGGGAACCCCACGCCAGTCGCCGACTACAAACCACCATCGATCGATCTGCCTAGAGTGGAGCTAACGGTTTTCGACGGGCGAGCTGAGCAATACTGCAAGTTTGTCAAACAGTTCGAGATGTTCGTTGAAAATAAGGTAACCGACCCTGGGCAAAGGCTTCTCTACCTTACTCACTACTGCCGAGGCCGAGCAAGAGAAGCTATCGACGGGTGCACCATGCTTGACCCAGAACAAAGCTACACAAGGGCAAGGAAGGTTCTAAGGGACTTGTTTGGCCAACCTTTCAAAGTAGCCCGTAACCTAATAGAGGGCGTGATGGTAGAGGCAAAGAGAACCAAGGGCGACGTCTACACAATGGCCGACCTGGTGATTAAGATGCAGAACTGCTAAATAGCCCTCGACCATTTAGGTTACAGGGCTGACCTAGACGCCATGCACACTTTGGAAAATATAGTCCGTCACTTCTCTCCCGAACTACAGGGTCGGTGGGCGGAAGAAGCAGAACGGATAAGCCGAAGCGACAGAGAAGCTAACTTCGAAGACCTGAATGAATACTTAGACAGGCAAACCAAGATAGCTGACAGCAGATTCGGCCGACTCATCCGGGACAGCAACCGAGCAAACAAGCCCAGTACTAGCCAAGTCCAAACCCCTGTACGGGAACATCCAAAGTACCAGCCTTGGACCAATACACACGTCATTTCACGAGATGCTACGGCGAAACCAAATTGCAGATCCTGTGGTACTAGCCATGGCCTACCGGAATGCCCCAAGTTCGGCAACGCCACAATAGACGAACGGTGGGGAATGGCGAGGATGGCAGGAGCATGTTTTATCTGTCTCAACACCACGCACCGGGCAGCAGCCTGTAGAACAAGGAATCGATGTGGTTACGAGGGCTGCACGGGCAGACACCATCGGCTGCTGCATCAGGCGAGAGTAACCATATCCGAGGCGAGTGCCAAACCCAGCGTGATTTGTTCAATTTCACAATCTGCCAGTAAACCGGCACGTTTAGGCGTAGTGGCCGTGGGAGTAATGACTCCGACTGGGATAGTCAAGGCGTTGGCTTTCGTTGATAGTGGATCCGACGCCACTTTAGTGAAAGAGCGGTTTGGCGACAAACACCAACCGGCTAAAGGTGCGACGTCGTTAGCGGTGAGCACGGCGGGCGGAACACAGGTAATGACTGCCGGTAGATTAAGGCTGCAACTCATCTCTCTAGACACTAACGAGGAAATTGAACCAACGGAGGCATTCACGTTAGCGGATCTCCCCATGCGAGCACCAAGGTCGGTGAACGCAATCTTGACTCGGTGGCCCCACCTGCAGGATGTAACCGTTGTAGACTGGGAAGATGATGAAGTGGATCTCCTCATCGGATGCGACGTGCCAGAGGCGCATTGGGTGCTTGACCAGAGAGTGGGCGACCGCCAGGCACCTTATGCCGTACGCACGGCCCTGGGATGGATGTTATACGGTCCAGTAGGAGTACGCGGTTCCGTGAATTACTTATCCGCCGAAACGGACCGCACAGAGTATCAACTGCAACGGCTGTACGAAAAGGAGTTTCATGACATTGGAGACGAAAGACCGACGTTGTCTCAGGAGGATCACTTCGCTCTACAAACGGTGCGGCAAGGCACTAGAGGCCTCAAAAAACAGTTCGAGGTTCCCCTCCCATGGCGCACACCGGACGACCCGTGGACTGACAACAGAAATTATGTTTTCCAACGATTACTTCGACTAAAAGAACGCTTCACTCGAGACCAGAATCTGTGGGAACGATACGCGGATTTGATGAAGCGAAACGAGACCCTCGGTTACGTTGAAAAGGTGCCTGTTACCGCCGACAGCAAAAGGGGTATCTGGTATCTGCCTCACCATCCGGTTATCAACCCCAAGAAACCCAATAAACTGCGGGTGGTTTTCGACTGTGCGGCCAAGTTCCAGGGAAAGTCGTTAAACGATCGCCTACTACAGGGGCCTGACTGGACCACACCACTGATCGATGTTTTGTGCCGTTTCAGAGTGGGTAAAGTGGCTTTGTCTGCTGACGTTAGGGAAATGTTCCATCAGGTGAAGATTCCGGTAGGAGAACGAGATGCTTTGCGTTTCCTGTGGTGGGAAGGGAGCGACCGGGACAACGCAGTGGTGAATTATAGGATGACCGTCCACCCCTTCGGAGCCATATCGTCACCATTTTGTGCGAACTACGCCCTCCGAGAATCAGCGAACAAACATGGCGATCTAGTACATCGGACGGTAGTAGATAGCGTCAGCAGGATCTTCTACGTCGACGACTACCTTGGGTCATTCGATGATGTGGAATCAGCTCTAGAGCAGTTCAGGGGTCTGACGAGATTGCTGGAAGAGGGCGGCTTCCATCTAACTAAATGGATGTCGAACGCTTCAGAAGTGCTGAAGGTCATCGCGTATCACGAAAAGGCCGAAAGGGTAAGAGATTTGGACGGCTCTCCACTTCCTATCGAGCGCACTATGGGAATACAATGGGACGCGGAAACGGACGATTTTGTTTTCGAACTAAACGTTCCCGAGCTGCCAATAACCCGTCGTGTCATACTATCTGCCGTCTCAAGTTTGTTCGACCCGCTCGGTTTCGTCTCACCGTGGCTGCTACCCGGAAAGATCTTGCTGCAGCGGCTGTGCCGTAAGAAAGTTGATTGGGACCAGTCACTGGACCGAGGGGACCGGCTTGACTGGGAAGAATTTTTGAACACCTTGAAGAAATTAGGGGACATAAGAATCCCACGACGTTTGACTCCTGGCCATACGACACGGACTGGAGAACTACATGCCTTTTCCGATGCATCCGAAGTCGGTTATGGAGCTGTGGTGTACGGACGATGGTGCGCAGGAGATGGACAATATACCACGAGGATCCTGTTCGCCAAAGCCCGCGTTGCTCCACTGAAGTCGGTCTCAATCCCACGCCTTGAACCCAGCGCAGCCGTGTTAGCAGTCAGGGTGGTGCAAGCTGCGAAGAGATGTTTCGATCACTACATTTGGTCGGTGAGCTTCTGGACGGATTCAACGATAGTACTTTACTATATCAACAACGTCCAGAGCCGGTTTAGTACTTCCGTTGCTAACCGGCTCACGATTATCCACGATGAATCAGCCACGCACCAGTGGAGTCATGTCAGGTCTGGCGATAATTCGGCCGACCTGTGCTCCCGAGGTGCGAACAACTTCAGGCAACTGGACACGTGGACGAGAGGGCCAAACTTCCTGCAATTGCCCAAACAGGACTGGCCCGTGTTCGAATTAAAAAACCCTACGGAATTGGAACTGGAGATCAAAGGCGTAGTGATAGCGGCCATCGTCGTCGAAGCGTCGTCCATTCTATCGCGACTGGTCAGGTTTTCTTCCTGGATGAAGACGCTTCATTCGCTAGTTTGGTTAACCAGGTTCAAGAGAAATTTACTAGTCATGAAAGGGCTACGGCCCTCAGGTCGGATACGGGTCGGCCCGATAAGTCCCGATGAGCTACAAGCGGCAGAGTACGATATTTTCAGAATGATACAACGCGAGGCTTTCGCCCGAGAACTCAAGAGGGCGGAAGAACTGGGGCCGACCAATAAAGACATACTAATAATAATAATAATAATAATAATAATAATAATAATAATAATGGTTTATTTCGGAAGCGCCCGAAGCATGCCATGTGCATGATCAAGAGGCGAGCTGAAGCGTTGAAACCCCAAACTCACCAACGGACTGCTGCGGGTGGATGGTAGGCTGACCAACGCCCACCTGAGCTTCGACACAAAGTATCCTATACTGCTGCCTGCGAGACAACCTGTAGTAGAGCTAATGATTCAACACGTCCACGCCATGGAGGGACATGCCGAGGAAAGTCACGTAACGAGCGTCATCCGAAAGCGTCTTTGGTTGTTGAGAGGACGAGAGACTGTAAAACGCGTAATCCGACGGTGTGTGCAATGCAGGAGACGCAATGCCACAGCAGGCAAACAACTCATGGCCCCACTACCAGAATGCAGGGTGACTACGGGCTGGTGGCCGTTCAGTGACACCGGGTTGGTTTATTTCGTGCCCTTGTGGATCAAGTGCGGGAAAAGATTAGAAAAGCGATACGGATGTATCATGACGTGCATGAAATCACGTGCGGTACACCTAGAAGTCGCACATTCGATGACGACCGATTCGTTTCTACGGGCCTTGCAAAGATTTATCAACCGAAGAGGCGTACCGGACGATATATACTCAGATAATGGATCGAACTTTGTGGGCGCTCAACAGGAATTGCAGCGTTGGCACAAGAACATAAACAGGGACGAACTGCAGAATCGAACCGTGGCCCCCGGCATACGATGGCATTTCCACCCCCCACAGGCCAGCCACCGAGGCGGCACATGGGAAAGCATGATCCGGTCCGCCGGACGGATATTGCTGTCAATCATGGAGCAGCAGCCGCCCGACGACGAGACGCTGAACACCGTCATGACTGAGGTGGAGCGAATCCTGACCAACCGCCCCCTGGTTCCAGTATTGAACGGTGACCCCACCCACCTGGCGCTCACCCCGAACGACTTATTGACTCTAAGGTCGAACGAGGGTTTCCAAGGGCCAGTAAACCTTCGTGGGAGCTACCTCCACGGGTGGAAGCAAGCGAACTATCTGGCCAAGGTCTTCTGGGGGCGCTGGCTACGGGAGAACCTACCGGCTTTGCAGACTCGACAGAAGTGGCTGGCCAAAACAAGACCATTCAAAGTTGGGGACGTGGTTATGATCGCCGACGAACGCGCACATTTCAGTGCTTGGTCTTTGGGAGTAGTTACGGAAACCATCAAAAGCACTGACGAAATGATAAGAACGGTGAAGGTGAAGACAGCTAACGGAGTGCTCATTCGTGACATACGCAGTATTAACCTACTCGAGAGCGAAGACGGAGAAGCTGATAACCCTGAGGCCTAGTAAACCTTTTTCACACCAGTAATCGAGGTGGATAAAGAAACACCATATATACCACACGGTCTCCATCAAACACGTTAAGGTGCTCGCGGTCTTTTCGTTGACATTATAGAAGGTTCTTTCCGGTACGTGGTGATGAATGCGATTCCACTGTACATCCCGATACATACACGCATGCACGACGCACTCTACATCCCGTAAACCCATCAAGCATGTGACAGTGTTCGTTGTTTTGCTTTTTGTTGACGCTACCGAATGCCCCTTGCATATGTGGAAGTAGTGGAGCTCAGGTCACACATGCATGCTACATTTTACTCGTTTTCTTGCCACGCGGTCTTTTGTTGACATTGCAGAAAGTTTTCCTTTTATGTGTAGTCATATCTGTGATTTCATTGTAACCCCGGCACACACACGCACGCACTCACACACACACTCAAGCACGTACATCCAGGACCGGACGGCCCCTTACGAGGACAACGTCTATGTGACCATTCACGCCCGCCATCGGTCATTTGGTCTTGTGGAAGATGTAGACTAGCCTCACGTCTATGTATCCAATGGATTAGGTGCGACCAGTAGTAGAACGCTGACGACGAGCATTAGACGCGCGCACTGACAGCAGGGCCTAGGCAGGTAGGAAGAATCAGTACCTTTATACCGAACCTTTGACTCCGCTAAGGATCCAGGAGGATTTTGGTGGGCGGTGTAACAGCCGGTCGTGGAAAATCCCCCTTTTTACCTCGCGATTCAGTGTTTTTCCCAACATCACTCATTTCCATACACTATTGACTTGTCTTTACGTACTGGTTGTTTTTCTGGACCAATTGTTGTTTGTTCGCGCCCAGAGCGCTACTTTGGCACATCCTTGTTCAGGACCTGCGTGATGCACGTGCTGTCTGCTCACACGCTGCTATTCGGTTTCTCGTTGTTGAGTCCTTGTGATCGTATTATTGAGAATTGTATATTGTTTATGTCATTGTTTATTGTAATAATCTAGTATCGTAGAATATCACGGATAATCGTCTTTTGATTTCGGGATCCGTTGCGAATTTGGCTACGCATTGCTCAAACGTTCGTAACACTGGGTGCCCCAGGTCGTTCGGAGCTCTGGTCACTACCACGTCAGGGATTGATGGTGACTGACCAAACCTCCATCTTTTCACTTGGTTAACATGTTGGACGCGAGCTTTCCTGCGGATTGGGTGGAGTAACCTCTCCTCAAATCTGCCCTCTGGAGCTGTTTCCGAGATCCAATCTACTTTGGGCACGTTGAAATCACCCATTATAAGTAACCTCCGTCCGGCATCGGCAACCGTAGTGAGGAAATCAAGCAGGTCGCTGTCTTCAGCACCTTCCGCTCTTGGGCTCCAATACGTTCAAACGTCCGGCGCTTTCAGTCCGCCCGTAGCTAATTCAACCTCTACCACTTGCACATTTGGCATTACAAGTCGACCGCTCTCAAAGACGTCATGCTGCCCCGCTGAGAGAACCAGTATACCACCTTCGGCTCGACCGTCCAGCCTACCCACCGTAAAGCCTGAGTAGAAGTTTGGGATCAGCTTATTGTCGTTCTCACATGGTCTTTGCTACATTTCAGTGTCTGCTATCAAGTGCGCTCCCTGTCCTAGCCTTGAGATCTGGCCCTTTGTTGCCCATACCTGTAGCATTGGAGTAAGCCACGAGCAATACAACGCCCTCCTTTATTTTCCTGCATTTCCTAGAAGGGGGCGGCAAGTGCTCGGGTCATGAACCCGTTTTCTCGCATCACGGTTGGGTTCATAGCGCTACCATCGATTAGCACTCTGCGCCCCTCCTGGTTGTTTTGCGCATCATCGCCCTTGGAGTCTGAGTGAGAATCGGTTGCCCTTATTGTCCTCTCTAGGAGTTGCGACGATCCATTTCCTTAATAACGGGACTGGGCAAAGCCTTCTCCACCCCGACCATGGGCTCAGTGGTGCTATGCTCGTTTATTTTGCTCGAGTTCACTCTCGGAGACCTCAAAAAGGCCTTGTTGGTGCCCGGGGCTCCGGTTTTGTCCACCCTTCCCTGACTGAACACAGCTGTTTTATCACCGGGCACCACATTTATTTCTCCCACCGAGATTTGCTTAACGTGTTCGGCTGCTACTAAGAAGGCGTCCCGGTGACGTGGGTTGGTGAGCCCGACAAGCATAGGTCCTGATTCGCACTCTTTGGAGTCACTCACCCCTTTCCACCGTCCCAGCCCCATAACTCTTTTCTCGGCTACATGCCCAGAGACTTCCACCGCCCGGAGAAAGCTGACAGATGGTATCTCATCGCCCTGTCCCTCTGCTGGCCAACTTTCGTGAACGGTTCCGGAATTCCGTGAACTACAACGTTCCGGTTCCTTTCCAGGGCAATGCCACTTTTTTTCTCAATGCAGTCAGAATTTTAGTAATGTCAGCCGTGTCTTCCTCTAACTTAATAACCCGATCATATGGGAATCTCAATCCCTATACTGTGTGGCAAGTCGGCAGTGCAGCAGCTGCTCGCTGTCCCGGCTTTGTCCTTGTGATTTGGGTGTACGGGTGACTCTTCATGTCCATTGCTGTCCCTGATTGGTGCCAACGGTTCTTCCAAAAGTTTATATATTTCCGTTTTTACTTGGCGATCTCTGCCTCCCTGGGGGCTTTATTATCTGACCTAATTAGCTTTTCGCATGACGGGCATATCTAATTAAGTTTGTCATATTCACAGTGTAGCTGGTAGTACTTCTTGTTTAACCCCGTGCACTTCGTGTGGAACCAGATTAGACATTTATCACACTTAATTCTCGCGATGCCTGCCAACATAATCCCCCCAGAACACCAAGGCCTTCCACACTGCTCATCTACCCCGTCTGTTCAGTCTGGTGTTCTACAGATTACGGGCTTTTTATTCGCTAGTTTTCCCGAGTTTCCAGTATAACCGAAAAAGAGGGTCAATAAGAGTAGTCTGGCTAAGCTTCGGATATCTGGTAAGACTGATTTCAGATTGAGGTCAACCAATACCGAGGAGGATGACCAATTAGTATGTCGCTATTAGCCGGCTCACCTTGTTGTGGCATTGTCGCTGGGCTCAGTCGTTTATTGTTAACTGCTCCTTTCTTCGTTAACTCGGTGTCACTTCTTTCTGCCTGGTTGTTCATTTTTTCTGTTTCTGTCTAGTTTGTATGCCATTTCCTCCTCCCTGTCTTCCAAGCAGTCAAACGTCGCGGTGTAGCGCAGGATTTACCTCAACCGGAGACAGAATAGTTTTGCCGAAAAATCCACGAGTAGAGCAACATGCGCTTCGGAAAGTAAGTAAAGTTTTTACGGATGGCGCTTTCATTACCTTCCGTGCCGTAAACACTAATCGTTTGTTCTGTATAAGTTTTGCACTCTGCTTTGCCACCAGAAAAGATTATACTCACCAACAAACACCCCGTAAAACAATTGTAACTTGACCGATGATGAACCATATTAGCTTACCAGAGCTTTGGGTAGTTTTTTCACACTGCTTACCATCGAACGGTCTGTCGGTGGATAGTGTAAATTTGGACACATACAATGAACCCATTTACACAATCACTTTTCAGTGCTAATCGCTTCCCAATAACCAATATGGCTCTGTAGCAACCTCGATCGTTCTGGAAAAATGACCACTCTCTGTACCCAATCTTGGATCAGTTTTTTCTAGGATCTTCTCTGACGTTTTATTTTGACCTCACAGTTTTGTTCCGTTGCGTACGTCTAACCGGACTTACATTTCCAAGGTTTCCGTTGACCTCTTTCTTGAATCCCTTTTACATTCAGTTCTTCGCTGACTGTACGCGCTCGCGGTTTGCACTCTGCTTTGTCTTTGCGTTCTTATTTATCCAGTGTATTTATTGTATCGGTTCCGGTTCGGCACCTTGATATACAGAATACACTTCCGCATATATCAAGCGACTCTTGTCTTCCCTAATTGTCCCACTGAGAAGATTTCATTGGTATTTCACTGTGGAACCGGACAAAAGACTCGTTCATTAGCCACACTCAAAAGTCCTTTATAAAGCTGTTATTCCAATTTGCCTATATTCACCACATTTATATATTTCTCCTCCATTTTTCCAAATTAGGTTTACGTCTTTGAGTGTGGCCACGGACGGCATCCACTGGGCACGTAGTGACAATAATTGGCTGCTGGTTTGAAAGTGAGCTACGGAAAGCCGTCCAGAATCATGCTAATTTTTTCCATCAGGGGTAGGTCAATCAAATTCGGTATTCCTGACTAAACTCCAAAAGCAGTTCGTTCCATTCCAAGGTTCGTAAGAGAACCGATGTCTGTCAGTGGAAGACAAAGGGATTTGGCTTATGCATGCTAGAAATCAAGGCAACGTGAGACGAAAGACAGTTACGTAAATTATCGTTTCCTTCGAAATGAAATTCAAGCTGTTTTTTCTTTTGCAATAGTTTTATTCCTACGGTGCAACCAACACCTCATCAAGCTTCGTGAAGATTGGTAACAGTTAATTGCAAATTACATGGTAGATAGTACATAGTTTCTCTGATATTTTCCTATTCCATTGATAACTGTTGTATTGATACATAAACTATCAGATGTTAATCCTTTTTGTCAAAAACATTTTCCAGTCAAAATATATTTAAAACTCGCACCTGAAAATGTTTTGTTGCCCAACTTCCCCCATTAAAATAAATTTGGTGATTTTTATAAGCGGTATTTTTCGAATCAGAGGTAAATCAGTGGTTTCGATCGAAAGAATGGAAAATGGACAAACGGACTAGGAGACGGGCAATTTTCTCAAAAGTAAGGCATAGCCCTACGAGCTTCCAGCCGGGTGCATGTGGAGCTACCCAACGCTACCGATGATGTGGCCGAAGGTTAGACCTACGGAGCTCAACGCGCGCGCTATGGGGAAAGCTTTGGGTTCGCTGCTTGGGCAGAGTCTGCTATGAAATCATGCCGTAGGGCACCACCAGCCAGAAAAGAACTCGAAATGCGTCTCTGTGCCGGTGCACTTACAGTGAGAGAGTATTATCTGAGATCGAATTGTCCGGTGAATGGAAACAGTACGTTTGAGATTGCCCACAGACTGACCAAAAGGGGCTAATTTGGCCATATCTGGAAAAATTAGCACCACGAAAACAACAGGTGGTGCGAGAATGTAACTTTTTACATGAATCACATTGACCAAAGGTAGTCTTCAGATGAAATACGTCATCGCGAGCCCTTGAGGATTGAAAACAATAGGTGCTCATTTGTCTGAATCGGTGGGGATTCACTGAATGGCCTTTGGCTTGTCGGGAGCCGCAGACACACAATATGAAATTAGATATGGACTCCGTAAGGTTATTCACAGCTTGGTACTGCCTACAAACTTCACGTACGTGCTAAAGAGCGGGAGTAGGAAGTAGAAAGAGTTTATGCTGCAACTGATGAATATTGACGCCAGTGATAGGACGGTCACGAACTTGCGTTTCAAGATGGTCTCCAAAACTATAACGTACAACTTGTCTGAAGCTGAGGAACAAACTTCCGAATATACCGCAAACCTATCCGTGGGAGCTGGTAAAATTTCGAACGCTCAGCAATTTAGAATTGGACAGGCTGGGTAAGACGGAGTGAAGGATTCCTGTTTTCTTCGTATTTCAGGGAAATGGGCTTCTGTGGGAAGGGCGAGTTCTCAATGATAGAATACTCTGACTTCACAACAATACTCAGGAAAACAGTGGTCTTGTGTCCATCCTGAATTTTCTCACAAGCAAAACACCACAATTCGAATCCTTCAAAATAATCTTCCATCTCTCACACTGGAACATTTGAATCCAGGTGATCCATACTACAGGATAGCATGATTTTGGATGAAAGAATGCTAGCAGTTATCTCAAGTCCAAACGAACAGCAAGACACAACAGTTTGAGATATGAATCACAGTTAGGTATATAAACTGTCTATGGTCGTATATACGTAATGATACAAAGGCGTGATAATGGAGGACTGCATCATGGACAATCCTTACAATCCGCTTTTCCTTATTCTTCACTTTTAAGCCGTTCTGTCAATGCATTTTAAAGTTTCTCACGATCCGCAGAATACAGATCTCGATGCAACTGCACTTGCTCTCCCTCGAGTCTGTAGAATCTTCGTAAGACTGAGGCCTGCGTCCCCTCAGAGCTCAGTTCCACTTTAAGCGGAAGAGGGAGTTCAGCACCGCAAGCTTCGTTATTTCGGAAAACTGGCTTTACTCGTACCTGGTCTGCAGTCACCTATTCCTAGAAGACAAACAATTCCGTCTATTTACTTCGGAAACTCAAGAGACCATTGTCCACAAGTGCCTGCGCCGTAGTCTATTTTGCCTCAAGCTAGTTCACTGTCAGGGACACTGTTTACTTCATGGCGGTGCTGTCCGTGGAAGATCCGCTGTTGATATCCAGCCCTATTTACTTTCATCCAAGGCAATGCTCCGTCGGTTGGGCATTGTAACTATGACGCTGTCCCGTGCATAATTAGCCAAATCAGTGCCAACTGGGTCCGCGATGAGTTAGGCAGGCTTTGTTGGTTAATTCTGGCTTTGGCGTCGTTTTTCCCGTTTGCCCAGTGATAGATATTGAGGCCACCTCCACACATATTGCACAGGCTAGATTCGATACGGAAACTTAAGTAAAAAGCTGTGGCTACATATTGGAATCACACAACAATACAGCCCCAGACGAGAGCATGGAGCTTTGGTTCACTATGCTTTTTGATGGCCATGCGTGAACTGATAGTTCGGTGCATATGACACAGTACTTTGAACAGCAAAGTGGGACACTTCTATAGAGCCTCATTAGGCAGATATGAACTTCTCAGCAGTACGAGTTAATTTAAAGTTCACACACATCATATAGGAATGCTTCGGCCTGGCAGCCTACAGGTTGAGAACACTCGAAATACCAAGCTGTAACCTCATTTAAGGGCTCTTTTATAGAGTAGTAATAATTCACCGAATAACAGAATGCATACTAAATACAGATTCACGCTGAACGACCATCTGTGACAACTGGAAGTATACGGAGATGACTGTCAAACAGTATTGTCGTCAGGGGTTTGTGTTTCGATAAGCATAGCGACAGCAAAAACGGTAATGAATGCTGTATCCGTGTTAGTAACGAGTTCTGTTTTCGGGAATAGAAAACGAAATGCACCCGGAAGAGACTTGTGAAAAATACGGTTTATAAGGTAAGAAAGCGCTCTAAGGGACTCGAAAATTGTGCATCACGGAAAAAATATCTGGAAGTAAGAGCTGTGAAAAGTGAAATAGGAAAAATGGAGTAATATACCATGCCCGGCATAACAGTAAATGATTGTGGCGATATTGACATGTATCGAACACGAAGATGACAGAAATCAACGAGAGCCATACTGAAGGGACATTTTAGGAACATGGTAGCGAGAAAAACAGAATTGAGTGATCTACAACCGGTGCTGGTTGGTAGGGCAGACCGTGAGCTGGACACCCAACCTGAAACGTCAGCACAGGAAATGCGATCCACTATCCGATTGGGACCCACAAGTCGTTGCAGACTTCCTGCACACCCGATGTGCACCGATCAAAGCGGTGGAGCTGACCCTTCCTCGCACTTCTGGGACTGAAGCGAGTGTATATTGCTGAGGCAGAACGGGAAGCGAGACTACTGAAATCCAGTAATTTGTGTTGATAGTGATCCATGAGGTAAGAGCCCCTAGGTAGCAACCTTTCGTTGCCTGGTAAAACATGATCTATCATCACGGTGTGTTGGACGATTTGGAATCAGATACTCATGGGATCGGTAAAACGTTGTTGACTTCGGGCACCGTAGTCAGGCAGTCCGAGATTGGAACAACGGAGACACAGTCGGGAAGTGTCTCCACTGAGGATCAACAATTGCCGGAAAAAGAATACACCTGGAAGACGGATCCGGGAAATAGTTGGGACAGAGTGAAACGCACAAAGAATTGAAATATATTGTAAAGGACAGGACCTACTGACTGAGTTCATGATCACCGGTATGTGGCAGTGAGACCACTTTCACGAGGGTTGCGAAATTATTGTCACACTTCATACAAAGATGTAGTAAGGCGCAGACTAAAAGTATTGTTACGGGACTGGAGAGGATGGATTCAGCAAAAGAACTTGAACAGAAGACGCTAGGTCAAAATGACGGTAAAAGAAAGAGAGCCAGTGTGACTGGAGGTTGAATTTCGTTTATGATGCAAATCAAGTAAAACTGTTAGGACAAGGATGCTTGCGAAATGGTCGAGAGAGTTAAGAGCAAATATGACAAAATCTAATGTAGAAGAGATGCAAAGTGAATGGACGAATATCAAAAGGGGCGTAGAGGTAATAGCGCAGCTGCTGCAATGGGACAAGATAATAGGGAGGTGCTAAAACTTTGAAAAGGTAAAGGATGCTGCACTCAGGAATTAGATGTAGACTGAGCCTAGAGTTACCAGGATGAGGAAAGAAATTGCAGCAGTAAATGGTGGAACAGGTAAACTCCTATGATAATATGTTAGTAAACTGACTGAGACTATGCTGAAGCTAAGGCAAGGAAGACGAAAATCAGTGAAACTTTAGAACAGCAAAAAATACAAAACTCAGTGATGAGACTGGAGTTAGACATGGAGTTACCTGTCTGTAGAAGAAATAAATTCTGCATCGAACTGTGCAAAAAATAAAACTGGAGGATAATGTATGGGAACAGAATGAGTGACTTCATAAATGAAGGTTGAGCTCACTTAAGGAGAAACACCAAATGAAAGTGTTGAGACGAATTCCATGTCAAAAGTTGCTGTGAGACGGGTAAGAGCCGACGTGGTATGAACGCATTTGGAAAAGAGACAAAGCATACGTATGAATATAAAAAGCAAAGGAGTAGTGGCTACACTGTGGCTATGGGACAAGGGACAGAATTGTTCACGTAAAGGAAAGACAAGTACTGCAAGATTCGGTAGCGAGGTTCAGGTTGGACTGAGGGTTACCGTTCTGAAAAAATACATCCAACTGGGTTTTCTAGAACAAAAGAAGCAAGAGAATGTTTGATGGGGAAAATTGGTGCCGTCATAACTGGAGGTGGAGTTCAGTAAATGAGGCACTTCAAGTGCAAGTACTCGGACAGAAATACCTGTCAAACTTGACGAGAATTGGGTAAAGTCTAGGAGGTTACGACTAAGGGTTTTGTTTATTTCCATAGTGTCACTTGGTTCATGTACTAAAATCTTCATTGACGTGTAGCTCTTCATCGCTCATATTTGTTCAGTATTGTGTTGCAACGTGCACGGTGTAATATTTTCAAGGGGTAATAATCTTTGGGGCCTTGTCTCAGCCCATTTAGATTGTATCCCGCATCAGAATGCTTTTGTTTGCGTGTGAATCGATTATTCAAAAATCTACTCAGGCTATCAGCACCGGCCTAATTGAGTTGACCATATTTTGTGCAGAACAACATTTTCCTGAAGGTAACAATTGAGGGGAAAAACGATTATCGCCAGAAAAATATCAACGTGTACTTCATTACTCGAAAGCCTATAAGGAAGTTAGGAAGTTTAGAGCTTATGAAACCAGCGATCCAGATTGATTCCCGGTAGCCTGATTGTATGCGCTAACAAGTTAACATTATCAATACCAATTTCTTCAGAATACATCGGACAACTAAAAATTCGGATCTGTCTTTCTAGTGACAGAACGAAAACACCCTCACTGTAGAGCTCATAAAATACCATGAAAGCATCTAGAGGTTTATTGCAAAAGGTCCTCGGTGACAACCATTTTGACTACTACCACTAATGGAAAAGAAAAGCCAGAGTTTCAACATAGCACGATTTATGTCCTGGACGATTTCGCTGCGTCTCAACATGGTGCGTACTGCAGAACGATACTGTTTATATAAGTTCATGTAAAACCCTTATGTTCGACAAATATAGGGGAAATTACAATAGTGAAGTTACGTCACCATGGTAAAGACACATTAACAAAGAGCTGTTTCTGTCGAACATAAGGGTTTTACATGAACTTATATAAACAGTATCGTTCTGCAGTATGCACCATGTTGAGATGCAGCGAAATCGTCCCGGATATAAATAGTGCTATGTTGCAACTCTGGCTTTTCTTTTCAGGATTATTTCGGGAAAAGCATGTTTCAATTTTCTCAAATCTCGTCTCCTACTACCACTAGTGCCGCAAATCAGATACCGTGGCCTCTCTTATGTCATAGCTTTTTTTCAGCCACCCGTCAAAAAACGTAAATGTGTCATAAAGTGTGTAGGATTAATAAAGAATGAAAAAATTCCATATTATAGTTCACTCTTATTCTTGCGTTTGTTGTGAAGTGACACTTAAATTAGGCCATCTACTGTCCTTGGCATAATAACCTGAGAGGAAATGTCATCCGGACCTACCGTATTAGTGTCGTTATCATTTATTACATATGCTTTACCGATCGCTCGTACAGGAAATAAACCGTGTGACAAATATTGACAGGTGATGCGTGATTCTGCGAATTGTCGATATACGCTTCGATTTTTTTACTTTGCTACTCGAGATTTTCAACCTTTTATAGCCCTGGGCTCTTCAGTCTTGTTCTACTTTGTGTTACATTCAGTTATTCGCTCAGCTGGTTACAGCGTGTTTTATATTCTGAGCACATTTTTGTCTGTCATGTTGTGAAACATAATTGGTAGACTAGATGAAGCTTGGAAGTGTTTTGCTCCACCGGGTTCACTCTTGACAAGGACTTTGTTGTACGTTTTCTCGTTTATTTGTCCTCGTTTATGTCGTAGACGGTGTTAAGAGCGCCCATCTTAACACTGGCTGGATAACGACTATGGACACAGTATGGCCGTGGGTGGGCCCCTCAGGATCTGACTTGGTTACTCGTCCTGAATACCTCTTGAGACGCTCCCAAATAACGGCTAGTCTCAAAGGGCCTCTGCCGAGGAAGTCCTGCCCACTCTCTTCTCTTGGTGGAGGTGTTCCATCTAAAGCAGCAGGACGAAAGCGAATGCTCAACGCTCCCCAACGGGTTGACTGACTGCTGGCCAGTTTCGGGGAGCTGGGTAAACCCTGATTCCAAACCATCCACGAGTGGCATATGAGACGTACAACGGTATGCTCACGGGCTTCTGTGGTGGAGGGTCGTACTGGGTAGCCAAGATGTTGGGTTCCATCATAAGGGGGTGGGAACTGGGCAGTCAGTCGCCAGCTCTCAGTAAGTTGCGGTCCCCACACTTTGTCCGGCTGCCTTGCGGGGTTGAGCTTAGGGTAGCTAAAGGCTCCGGTTGTTGTCCCAAAGAAAACCACCTGGTTTGGCCTGGGCAATCTGACAGTATTGCGCCCCAAAACTAAACAAATCATGGAGTCTTACCCAATGTACCACTTTTCTCACCTTTTGTATCATTTTGTTTGGAACACAGCCTGAAATCAAGCGAGTGTGAAAAAAGGTAATATGCAGTTATATGAGGGTCCGACACATAGTTCGACGGATGGTTCGGTCTCATTGGCAGACAGTACTTCAGTTCCGGCTCCTACCGAGCCCACGAAAACACGAACGGCAGGACAGCCGATCGATGGCGTGAATCGATTACCAGACGAATCCTGCCAGCGACAATTAAGCTTAAATGCGTGGTCGCCCAACCAATCCGACCAAGGCGTTGTGTGCAACGAGTGGGCACATGTGACGGCAACCTAATATAATGTTTCTTTTTCACTAATAAAACTTTGTAATTCTGAGACAGAACTGAGTTCTCACTAGAGCTAGTGAGACGATTTGAAACATGTGATACACAAGCTTTCCTTGTAAATTTGTTAATTGATAACTAGTATCGTAAACCAGTTGCGGCCAGTTTTTTCAGCGCGAATGGTTTTCGCCCAGAGGTTTCGGACGAATCTGTGTATTCAATATTATACCGATATATTTAGTCTTGTTAGCAAGAGAGACAAGAGGTATCCTCACATCAACCACAGATACGCTAACCGACCATCATACAACACGTTGTTGAGGTCCAAACTACTTGGCACGCTTGCCTGGTTTACTGAACGGTTATTCGAAGTATCCGACTGACAGGCTGATCACCTAACAATGCGGAAAAAGTGTTTTCTCGTCATCTGAATTTTTGGCATTGACCACCATCTGAAATCTTAGCGAAAAGTGCAAAGCGATCTACATCAGCTACCACTTCGACATACACTATAGGTGTTCCACTTAGACCGGCCTTAAACTTGTCGCTTCGTCTAGGTTAAACAGATCTCACAGTATGTGCCAGTGTGTACAAAATAAGGCCAGATGCTGATAGCCTAGGTGGTACTCCACGTCATGCCGCTATTTTCACCAGACCAAAGTTTTCCACAACAGTTGAGAAGTAGAACACTATTGTAGTACGCAAGTGGAAGAGAGAGAGGATCCGAGAGTGGAGCATATTACCCAGTAAAGATAGCGAGTATTCAATGTTCACTTTTCTTGTCTTCTGAAGTCGTCTTGTCCAGGTCCGAACTGAAAAATTCGATCTGATCAGCTGCAACACAAGGGAAAGAGAGCCTGACTGAGTTTGTCATTATTTAACATATCGTCAGGTCACACAATCAATTAGGAAAGAGTGGTTAGCGTCTATTGAGAAAACGTACGTGCCGCGCCCACCGGTAACGATCAAGTGTCCAACACGCGTGGTAACAAGGTTCAGATAAACAATACTGTGTTAAATAAATAACCGAAGTTGAGTATCATTGCAGACACAAGTGTTCGTGGTGTACTAATCAGTTTGCATGGTACACTGAGTTACTTTCACCATTATCCAACTCGCCACTAGCAAACTAGGGTAGGCTGGTCGGGGAGTTCAGACGGAGAAGCAAAAGGGTATGAATAAAAAAGATATAAAAAGCTAGGATACAAACTCCCAACCGTCTACCTTTCCTTTAAAGGGGATGTGAGCACCAAGGAACCAATGTCAGTCAACGGGTTCAGTTTATTTCAGTATGACAAGCAGTTCGTCGAGTCAGTCGGGATAGTCCCAAGCGACGCCGTCGAACCTTCCAAAATAGTTTGATTCTCACCGCTAGATCTGGTCGATGTAACTCCAAAACACTTCAAACTGGGAAGCGAGACTTTGCCAGAATGAGGGATATTCTGGCAGCTTTTTTCAGCGGTGGCGGTTCTAAAAGTTTGTATTGTGTGCAAACTGTAAGGTCGGCACAATAAAAGAGTACCAAAACAAGGGACATTGGAAATCACGGAAAAAGTCGGAAAGGTAGAAACATCTATATGTTTAGTTTTTGTCCCAAAAGGATCCCACGAGAGACTTATTTTTATTACGTATTTTAGGTACACATTCCAAATAAGTGGACTCAATGAAGTGTAAAACTTGAGGAAATGATTGTTTTCACTGAAATATCATATTGTTTATCAGCCGGGTCAGAAAAACAGGAAGCATTCAGTCTACAATCATACTTTATCGCATAGTTGTAAAATTTAGAGAACTCCTTCAATTACCATAATCACGGTCTGAAACGCGGACGTATATTCTTCTTTGTAAAACACCAGTTTATAGGGATATTCGACTCCATAATGTACTCGTACCACATGGTCTGACGTGGGACATTTCAATGAAAGGCGGATTTTTCTTGGAACATTGAATCACACTTCAAGGAAAACGCCGTGAGCAAGATTTTCGATGAAAGCTAGCAGTCAAACCATAAGAATTTGGAGGTTTTTCTCAATTCGAACACTGTAACAGGACCACTTACAGCCTTATATCGGTGATTCGCTGGCGAAATTCTGATTACTTCCAAAAAAGCTTTCGAGCTGGATGAACGGTGGGCCAGTGGAAATCAACACACAAACCCGCATTCATTTATTCGCTAAAACAGTCACAATTTCCGAATATTGTCAAATAATTACCATAAACAGTAATCAACAACTAATAAACGACATTTTTTGTACGCATATAATCCGGTGTACACTCAACAATTTGGTAGCTGGTAAATTTACCGCGCGTTCTCCGGGAGTGGGTACAAATTAATTGGAATGATACGTTATTGCAACCATCGGAGACTTCTATAATCAACGAGTAACGAATCATGTCCAAGTCTGAACCAGGCCCCAACGGCCTTGTTCACGGTAACCGCAGTCTCAGTGTATTCGCCAATAAATGTCAAATGTAGTTACCATACCGGGTTGAAGACTTCGGTGAAATTACCGCCTTCTGTTTGTTCTGGTAAACTAGATCTAGGGGACCCAATATGCCAACTAACGTCGGGGAGGCGACAATTATTAATAATATGGGAATATTAGTTTCCTCGCAGCAAGTCAGTTTTTACACCAATTAGAACACCAAATTCAACCCGCAGTCCATAAGATGGAAGTGTAAGGTTGGTTAAATCTAACCAAGCTTTCCTCATTACGAGCCTTCGTTAGTCCTTCCTAAAACGCGTCGACGAACTGTTTGTCAAAGTAGTGCTTCGCGCTACGTCAACCCGATCACGCAGCAATGTTCCCCTCAGCCCATGAGAAGGAGAACACTATCGGCGAGTAGGTAGTGGTTGAAGTATATTGCAGAAGGGTGCATAAAGCTTGGAGTGAAACGATGCAATGGCCAGGGTGCGTGGCAGCTCGAATTCCGATAGACAACAATTTGTGTTGGACGAATAAGCAAGGTAGAATGTAGCTACGGGAGAAAGATAATAAAAATCGAACCATTGCTCCAGGTCTTTTATGGCGCGTCGGACTTCCACAAGATGTACTCAAACAGTGATTATAGAACAGAGATAAGACTAAGTATCATGACAAGTGAGGCTTTTCCATTTCCATGACCTAATCACCATACTGATATCATTATTTCCATTTCTCTCTATACTTTGCCATGCCCAT
Source organism: Fasciola hepatica (assembly GCA_948099385.1). NCBI lineage: Eukaryota > Metazoa > Platyhelminthes > Trematoda > Plagiorchiida > Fasciolidae > Fasciola > Fasciola hepatica. The sequence goes on from CANUEZ040000149.1 coordinate 626,420, forward strand.
GATATCTTGATTTCTTAGGTTGGAGCTGGAAAGTGCCAGTCAGAGAACCATCATTGGTTGTTTCCAATGAACTAGACTCACTGAAGTCTCTCACGTTCAACAGACCAAAATGAGTATAGAATAATAAACCGCAAACAAGTCGGCTATAAAAGCTGTGCTACTAGATGCTTCGCCACTGAGCAAATAAAACATAAGCTGCTACTTGGCTCGGGCTTTTCAATCGAAGCAGCACAATACCCAAAGCCGTTGGGCTATCGCTGGACTAACTTTGGGCTAAAATGACTCCTGAGACGTGCCTTGGAAGCTTGCACATGAGTTCAAGAAATTCCTAAGGACTATAAAAATAAGGGTACTGCAGTGTTCAGTAACATATCTGAGTTACAAAATCAGCAGATTTTGTTTTACTGAATGTCCCTGTGACCAGGCGGTGAAGCACCGGTTTTCTGAATTCTCCGGTGTTAGGATGAGCTGTTCGGTTTTCTAAGAACAAAGTGATTCACCACTCATAGACAACTAATGCGCATTTTTACGGTTTATTTGAACCCTGGTGTATTGTTATCTCTCCAATATGTAAGTCCCTTTATATATATATATATATATATATATATATATATATATATATATATATATATATATATATATATATATATATATATATGGATATGCTTGTAAACCTCCATATATATGCATGGACATTGAAGAAGCCATTTTGTGGTGTTGTTTTCTTTGGAATTCATGCAATACTGTGTACTAATCTATATGTAGCCTCGGTCATTCATATTTGTTACGCAAGAAGAGACGAGATGAGAGTGGTATTGGAGACTCAAGAAGGTCCTAATTGTATAGGGCTTTATTTTGGCGAGGCGACAAAATGATAGCATCGGTGTTAGGAGCCTGAATCACAGTCAATAGGTACACCAGGAAAAACCGGACTTTGCCAAGTATTTCTTCAATCCTAATCCACAGTAGATAGTAGCTCTTGATGTCCGTGCTGTTGAAGTAAAGTCACCAGAGTCTAGCCAACAGCATATATGGGGTCTATGGATTTTTCAAACAACAGTCTACTCACTACCAGCACACTGAAGTCCACTATACGTGCAGGTTGGCATATTAGCATTATTTTAATTTTTTCAGTTGGTTGAGAAATACAGCGTGCAATAACCGTGTGTCCCACTGGTTTGGCTGTGAGCAACAAAAAGCCGTTCAAAAAGGTTTATTGTTGCCGTCAATGGTAGGTCAATGAAGTTTGTTTTCTTTGACTAAACTCTAGAAGATGTTCATTCCATCCCAAGGTTCGCAGTCTAACTGATGTTTGCCGTTTAAGGACATGAAGAGTTCGTTTTATCAATGCTGGATATCAAGGCAGTGCAAAATGTGAATGCAGGTACGTAAATTCTCATTTTCTCCGAGAGAAATCTCAAGCTAGTGTCTCTGTCGAGATGTTTTTTATTCATCTGGTGTACTAAATAACTCTTCAAGCATTCTGAAGCTTAGCAACAATTTATCATAAATCCCAACTCTGATTCAATTCAAAGTTCACTTGCTACTTTTCTATTTCACTGGTTACAGTTGTTTCAATACATCAATTATCGGACGTTCAACCTTTACGTTGAAGAAAGTTGTCAATCAAACTAAGTGTGAAACCTGTATGTGAAGATGATCTACTGTCTAACGTTTCTTTAAGTGCCACGGTCTCCACTTTGTGCATGACATTTCAGATCCCGTGACCATATAACACAAGGATGATGAATGTCTTCAGAACATTCTGAATGAAGCAGTTCTCGAATCTCAAGTTCTTACGAGCTTTCAGCATGCCTTTTTTATAACAAACTTACCGATTTTCACAAACCGTTTTTCTAGTCAGTGATCAATTAGTTGTTTTGGTCGAAAGCATGGATAACGGCTAATAAACTAAGAAGCAGGCCGTTAGGATGGATTAGGAAAACAAGAGAAACTCCATTTTCAGCGAATTTTCCGAAAGTTGGGCGTGGCCCTACGCTAACCCAATTAAGAGCAGGTAGCACGACCTAACGTTGGCCCAAGGCTAGTTCAAATTTAGCCCAAAGCTGGCCCAAAGTAAGCCCAACTTGAGCCGACGTGTGCCTAATCGGAAGCGCATTAGGCGTGCTGCTTGGGTAAGCAGAGCGCTGCTAGGTTGACCAACAAGGCCAATTTATTCATAGTAAACGGGTTCATGTTGGTCTATATACCACTAACGAAACACTTGACTTACGTAGGTAGCTTTATCCGATCACTTTGTGGTTAAAAATATCATTTTTGAAGATTTTAGGTGGTAATTTTTGCATCGCTCACGGTCTTCTTAAGCGGATAAAGCAACGTGCTTCTAGTGAGAAATAAGAAGACTGTGATCTGAATATTGCCACAGTTTTCAGTGGCAATATTAGAAGTTCGAAGGTCCAGGAATATGATAACTCCCTAAAAACATGCTGTATGTAATATGTGCACAAATCCGGATAACATTTGTTGCAGTTTACCAGACCGATATTTCAAGACCGTCGTCGTAGTTGTTTCATTTCTTGTGTTCCCTCACAACCTTATTCTGCGGTTTCACTACGGACGGCCTTAACAACCGATCGAGGTACTCAATTTCTGTCAAACCAGCTCGCTAATATAAGTCGAAAGACGAAAGTACGGCGCTTCGGACGACAGTGTATTTACATGGATGGACAAAGTGACATTTAAAGGAAAAATCGGACAATCTCAAAAATTAGATTTTCATCCAGATTTATTCCACCTTGTCGGGTCGATTATTTTTGCAACCCAATCAATTGATCTTTACTATTATTCTGTCAAACGGCTTGCAGATATTTGTTCAGCTTCCGCCCAGATTAGTGTGTTTGTAAATAACGACTTAAATGTGTTGAACTAATCAAGAGATGTAACTTGGATAGAAAGTGTTTGCAAACGTTATTGTAGATGCTCGTTTGTAGTCCTTGTCGGATATTTTTGTAACACCCATCTTAACAAGGAAGCCACCTCGAGAGGGGCTACACTCTTTAGGGCAGGGTTTGCTGGGCTTATCCGGATAATTTCATTCCCGACTGTTTTGTGGGATGAAGCTATCGGAGGGTGTGTGTTTTCTTCTTAGGCAGCTCATGGCATGAAAGTACACAACGAACAATTGTTCACAAATACCACCTCATGGTCGGTATCAACGACGAGTCAACGACGTTCGTTGTCATTTACTAAACCTCAGATGCTATTTGTTCCTTCCAACGAGGTCTAGTATTGAAAAGCAAAGATTTGGTTCAAAAACGCAGAGGAGTAATGGTGGTTTGAGACGAGAACTCAGGTTCACAACTTAAGTGAATTGAAATTTCGTTTACCCATAAGAACAGTATTTTAAGCTGACGTAATGAACATCAATTAAAGCATTTTCAATGTGATAATACAGTGAAAATCAAATTTTTACGAATGCATCCGGTTTTTGTTGCATGTTACTAATAGTTCTCTGTTTCGCTTTTATTTTTATGGGTTGTCGAGCAATAAACATCCAGTGTGCCCAGCAGAAAATTTCACACTTTATTTCCCACTGTTTTCACAAAGATTGTTTTTTTCATAAATAGTTTTACGTCGTTGCACTGAGAACAGTTCGTAAAAACTCTTATATTTGTCATCTTCACGTGAAGTTTACCATCCATCCACTGTTTCCACAGCTTCACTCTCGTTATTACCAAGATGCTTTTTTACGTTACAGATCGAGTGACCACAAAACATGACAACGGAACACATCGCCTGACAAGTCAAAATAAAATTTCAACGGCATCAAGAGTTTGTGCATATTTGTGGCATATACTTTTTCACATTATACTTGTTTCTGTTCAGAATATTGATTTTTTATATACTGGTTTATTGGTGATTTTGTCCGAAAGGACGGATAGTGGAGAAATAAGCTAAGAAACACGTACCAACGATTAAACAGTAATAAGGGTGCACCGATTTACAGCGTTATTTTCGCATGTTATGTTAGACCCAACACGATCCCCACTGGGAGCCTTCAGTGCTGCTGGCTTGACGTGTCCTAACATGCCTATATTTGGGAGTGTTTAGGTTTGCCGCTTCGAAAGTCACACAGAAAACCTCACGCGACTCAGAGTTATTGCTAAAAATCCTGACCTATGCATATTTTCTCACTACGACCCCTCTTTGTTTTACGAAAATTTAACTGAATACCCTGCGTTCCTCTTAGACGTTTTTAATCCCATGGAAAATTTGGGCGTTCGACCCGACCGTTATTCTTCCCCCCCCCCCCTAAAGCAAGTGAGTCCTACGGAGGAGCTAGCTTTTGGGGCCAGATAAGTGTTCTATCGAAAGCCGTCAAAGCTGAGCTTCAGAATATGGAAGCTTTTTACGTTCAGTAACTAATCACCAGCTACGATCGCAAGGATTCCTGGAAGGCTATCGTGCACCTAATAAGAGGTATTTATCGTAAGCAGTCGACCCTAGGAGACGTTATTACTGAGAGTACCTACAGGCCATCCCAAACTTTGATAGCGACTTTCATCAGAACCCTGCCACGAAAGTCATTACCTCGCAGGAAGTACACAAATGGATCACTGCCAGACACGTAAACGGGGCAAATGGCCCAGACAGCCTAAACCGATCTAGTTGAAGGAATGTGGAAGCACTTTGTCTTCCGTATTTTCTGGACTATGACCTACGTTTAGGTCGTTGTATTATTCTCAATTGTTGAAAAGTGGCTTCCTACGCTCACCCAGCCATAGAGAGTACATCTATGTCCAATAGATTGTACATCAGCATCACTTGGAGTGTTTCAAAACATTATGCCTAAATAGAAACTTATCCAGATCCATATGCTGGAATTCAAGCAACTTGCATATCCTCGACTCCGAACAACACTCGAAACCCTGGCTTCCCTGGCCCACACTATTTTATCTACCAATGGCACTGGTCAAGTACTCAGGGTCTGTTTCTTTGATTAAAGTGAAATATTCAAATGTTCCAACAGATCAAACTGACTCCAAGTACTTACTACCTCTGGTGTCAGTGCCTCTGGCATTATTCTTCTGTCAAACTACTTTTCCAGTTGATAAAAATCAATACGAGATCGTGGCTGAACTTCCTTCATGCTTCCCTCTACACAAAAGGTCCTGCAGGGGGCCATCTTATCACCATTTTTTCTGCTTCGTGGTTATTTCCCCCCTCGGTAAACACGCTGGTGATTTGTTTTTCGGAATGTGGAACTCCGACAACCTGTCACGGCGGTTAATTACGTTTCTCCGTGTCGTTTTATTACATCATCGAATGCCTGTTGTAGTAAGTTGGATGAGGTGTCCTACGTGGTGGTTGCACATGCACGATCTGAAAAGAAAGAAAGAAAAGGCGGTGAGCCGGAGCTCAGCAAGTGCACAAGGAAGCATCAACACTTACGCCGATAAACATAGTAGTGGCGATCTGTCTGCGAGCGTTATACTTGTAAATAACAATTGCGTAGTTTACAATTTCGAATTGCATTCCGGCTCAGCCGGGGTTCTCATTCATTCAGTGAGCTTATTTCGGGTTGGACAGTTTATCACGTTCGCCTTAATAGTAGTACTTATCGATTGCAAGTATCAAATAGGTGGCCACCTGCCTTTTAGAACAGAGTACCTGAGCTAGACAGTTTTTCTTCAGCTCTAAATCTGAGGATTAATTCCTTGAAATGGTCCGCTTTTCTGGTTGGTCTCTATAAAACCATCATTACTTCAACCTAGAGGTATTCAGTTCAAACTTAGTCATCAATAGAGAACTTATACAAAGAAAATTGTCTGTTAAGTACCTCGGAGTAACCGTCAAACATGACCTTACCTGGACTGATCATTTCATGGCAGTCTTCTCGAAAGCTCAAGGACTCACCATCTGCTTGATGTGACTAGTGTCCTTTATACTCCATTTCACGTATTAGGAGTTGGTATCGTCATGCATCCTTTCAAAATGACCCACATAGCTAAACCTCTCAGAAAATGACCGGTTTTCGGCCAGTTTTCGAGCGTTATTAGGACGGTTTCGGAGTGGTTTTCGGCCGGTTTTTGGTTGGTTTGTACTAATAAGAAGACCGGTTTTCTAGCAGTTTCAGATAGGTTTAAAACCAGTCTTACGTGAAGCAGAATATAAGATTTTTATTTATTATTATCACTTTTATTTAGTAATTATGGTTTATTTGTTAATCAATAGTATTCGCAATTTATTTTAAATCACATATCCATTTGCTACCTCATTCAGTTATCAAGACGAAATCATTTTACTAGTCGTTAACTCCCCCTTTTTACTGCGCGTAAAAGAAACTAATCATAAAATGGCATAGAAGGGTAGATATCAAAAGAAAAAAAGAAAAAAACAAGAAAAAATACGTAAAATTGGGCAACATCCATACAGGATCGCCGTATTCTGTCAATTCGTTTGCAAACAGTGAATGATGAAATGAAAGTACAAACGTGGAATAAACTTTAATGAACTTACGAAAACAAGTAAATTATCTACATTAAGCGTCCTAGATATCACCTCACCTGAAATGAAAGCATAGCGAAACAAGCAAGCTGAAGATGAACCAGATATATGCGGACAGTGTTCTTATGTTTCATACCAGGACTGGAATACTAACGAAGTGCAGCGCTGTGGCGGTGGTAGTGCGTAGAAAATAAACCTCATCTTTTTTCTCCGGTGACTCACTGATCGTTGTCATTGGCAAACCACAGTTGAGCGTGATTGTCAGTGTCATTGTCTGACAAGTCCCTTAAGAGTGGACTTGCGTACTGGACGTCTTGGTTGACATATACATTTACAAAAGCCAGTTTGCTTGTGACTGCGCCAACAACATGTATTTGTGCGGCGGATTTTTGCTCTGTGAGAATCGTTTTTCCGTCGTCGTTACATCTAAACAATAAACAATGATTTTGTCGCTGCTTTCACAAGGCCCCATTGCGACACTGGAAGTTGTTGCTATATTTGTAAAAACCTTCAACTGTTCCGCAGAAGAACTTGGTTCCTTGAGTGTTGTTGAATCCGTCTGTACAGTTCCTTCAATAGTATCTAAAACATCTGAAAACGAAAGTATAATAAACTTGAGGACCACTGACCACCATAGATTATTGCTACTCATTTATGTGTTCGTCATATTTCCATATACACCTTGGAATAACCCAAGTACACGTCAGTATTATCCCATAAGTGTATGGATTCTGAAATTACTGGTCCACAAACTTTGGATTTTCATTTCATATAAAACCAAAGTGAGACATTTAGAAGCAAAGTTAACGAAATCAGTGAGACTGCACAATTAGCTACCCGAATCAGGTAACGAAAAAACCTGTAGTTGACAGGGCGAATCGGGGCGAATAGGCGAAATGACAATCAGCCTAAAATGAACCCGAGACAGACCTCGTGTTAGCTCTTGATAGACAAATACTGGACAGACGTCCACTCCTCTTACTTGTGCAACTTTAGAGCTGCATTAGGATAAAACTTGTATTGGTCTTTGTATATTGAAATTCTTGATAGAAAATTACTTCCATCGTCATTTCAATTCGGCAAACGTTCGACAGTTCATAGGTTCACGGTCTGTTATGTATATTTCACAAGCTTCTATATTTTTCACCTGTGCTTTTCCTCTTTCTGATGAAAAACTACTGTCACTGTTTGTAGAGGTATGCACATCACGTTTTGTTTCTGGAACGGCCTAAGGAGAACTCATCATTTTTACATGATAAGCATTTACCAGCTTCCGCTGCATTTGCTGATCATTACTGACCATTCAGACCCATTAAGTTGCAACCTCTTTCTCTTATTCAGTTAAATCCGTTGACTGTAGAGAGTTTCAACTAAGAACTACAAACTTATAGCTGTGATAAAATTCTGTAGTTCTGTTGGTTGCTTGTGTTTTACCAAACAGGGACAAAGTTGTATCTAAATTGTTAACTCCTGCCGGCGAGCAGATCTTTTTGTTCATATTTTCTCGACCGTTGAAATGCACCATAAACGTGCTGAAATCAGTGTAACACTGATAGAAAATAAGGATAACGAATGTTTTTCTCACCCCTTCCATCCTTTGTCGCTCGCTAACAATAACTTATTCTGATGCATTTCTCATCCACAAACATGGTCTGGTTATCCCTTCCTCGCCAAGTGCAGACTGTGGTGTGGAGTTGGACTTACGACTGACAGATGTGAGCAATTCTTCTCTGTAAGTGGTACTACTTTTTCACTGCCAAAATATCGTTCGTACTCCTCAAAGGACATTAGGCCTGGTGCATTTTAAAAGCATCTGGAGAACGGTATTCAGTCACTGATTTGAAACCATACATGTGGTGTAAATGGTGATTCAGAATAACTCCATTATACCCAGCCAATTCTGAAGAGGTAGGCATTTAGCAAATGTTACTAGTAGGGATTCACATTTTAAAATTACGTGACTGCATCAACTGTCACAGTACGTGAACTCAGTCGGCTCCGAAGTGAAATCCGTGAGGGTTAGCATTTGCATACTTCTGGAAACTCCTTAGTTGACTGGAATGATATTCAACATAGCAGTACACCTAAAAGGAAGTGATGAAATTTTAGGAGCGGAACTGCATTCAAAGCTATTTCGGAAAATGTTTCATCAAGTTTCACTCGCTCAACAAAGTTTATTTACTAATGCTTACTAAAGGCATATCGTCTGGAACCTTCTGTCACCCGGATGTCACTGATTTTTAAATGAGCCGAAGCCGTTTTATATTCCTAGTCTGATATCCAAATTGCATTAGGCTCACCTCAAGCGAGGTGAATAGTTACCAGTACACTTTCTCGCAGTTTGGGACACTCCGCCAAATTCCTTTGACAGTGAGCAAGGTGAAAGTAGTTTGACCAGAAATAGTTCGTACGGCAGTTTAACAGTTATATGTCAGGTCGTCTACCGGGTTCTGACGAAGTAAGTGACGTGACACTGGGAATTTCATACAGCCTGCTTCCTTCCATGGACAGCCCCCGGATGCATATCCAGTGCTGTTAGACGTATACGTATACTAATAGGCCGAAACAAAGCTACAGCGAACTATCCACAATGGACTGAGTGCAGTTCAAGAGCGGAAAGAGTCGTACGGTCAGATCGAAAAATTTCATTCGTGTCAGAATGTCTTTTATCTCTAACTCAGTGCACAGCACCTTCAGTCTTCATCAGAACGGCTTCAGTTTCCGGTATGTGAAAGGAACCATAGTATAAAAAGTACCTCAGAGAAATTTTACGCACCTGCATCCAACCGCAATAACCCAAGTCCTCCAGCTTGATTCACTCCCCAAATAACCGCAATTGGTTCGGGTAATAATACCTACCAGCTGCATTGACACTAGGTACTGTCGTGCTTCGCAGCAGGCTCCGCACTGAGTCGCAGAAGTTCTGTGCATTCAAATTCCACGACAGTTACACTAAGCTGTATAGTTTCTTGCACTGAAGTAATAAAGTCTTAGTTGCAGGCGAAAAATACTTTTCGAAGAGTCTTTGCTGTACTGCCCACTCGAAATATATTCTTAAGAAGATCGCAATTTTTTTGTAACTGCTGCTCAACTGAACGTCATCAAGATAAACGTAAAGAGCAAATTATTCGAACATAACTCGGCGGAGTTGCTTGAATCATTCATTTGGATTTTCTGAAGTTAGCCGTATTGATACGATACTATATACCCCCATAGAACTGGTATTCAAATTCAAGTACCACGTATTTTATCTCGTTCCCTGAGTAAAGTCATCAAAAGACAAAGGCTTCTTTATCACAAAAAATATCTTCAACAATGAAATCCCACACCAGAAGCAGCACAGTAGACAGTTGTGTTTAAACTCTGAAATGAAGAAGACAAAAGTAATTGACTTCGCGATTATGAAAAAAATTAAGCTGACCTTAACGACAACAATAGCTGACCTTAGCAAAATTCGAACCCATGCAAGGACGTTGCCTTACGTTTGGTACCACCCCTGCTCAATCAGATAAGCCTGGTAAAGATCCACGTATGGCTTGCAGCCTGTCGTGTAAACGACGATTACCACTTTCATAAGTTAGATGGATAAAATGTTTGAATGGTCTTACTCTGCTTAGCCACTGAACATGTAGCCTCAGCCTTTCATGAATCTTCTCTTGTTACGTTTCTGGAGTTTAGCAGGGATTTTCACATTTTCCTGTTTGAAGCAGAAGACAGAGTGAAACAGTCACGTCTTTAAACCAAATAAATTTAACTGCGTCCACCAGAAATAGTCTCTATTTGTTCCTTTCAGTAGAACACTGTGTTGTTGTGTTTGATGTTCTTCCAACTTGGTTTTGTCCCTTAATACCGTTTTGGGTACATTTGTGCTACAAAGACGGTTTTGCAATTTTTTACTGGGTAAAATTTGCACTGTGAATGATAATCCTTGGAAAGCAACTTTTTTCTGCCCATTTATGCCTGCTCACTTGTTCAACTGCCCCTTGACATTCCACCAAGGTCTATACATGTGGAATTTTTCCGAACTGTTTGCTTCACGGCTGACTGCCGTTATTTATTTCTCTTTCGTTTCAAACGATAACAATCATCAATTCATTTCATCTGTAGCTCGTATTATGTTGAACAATAAGAGGTTAATACTGGATTTGTGTACTATTCACGAACTTTTATTGTTTCATGCTCCGTTATGCCTATTAAATGTAAGCTATTGAAAAATGAAATCATCCGTGTAATGGCAATGAGCCTACTGAATTCGGATAAGAACCATCCTGTTTCCTTCTCCCTCTCTTACTCGATCACCTGTAAACACTATTTCTTTCAGTGCCTAGGTCATCACACAGTTTTTAGATAGAAGAACAGATTCAACGCTGAACACGGGTTTCCGTTGGTGACGCTAGCTTCAGGTGGCCGAATCTGCTCCTGTTATGTTTACTAAAATCTAATGAACTTGGTCGGTTTTCTTCTTTAGCTGAACCTTTGCACCGAAAAACTGCCAAGTAGCAGATGGTTTGCCTGCCGTGAAATCTGAAATACAATAGCCGTTTATAGCTGGACCTATGCAGCATCTTGTAATCCATGGATTCACCTGTTTACCTCGATTTTCAACTGTCACTCCTTATTCAAGGTTGTGTAGTCTTTCATTTTCAGTGATTTTGGTTACGTGCCGTATGATCATATTTCCAATCCCAATTATCTTTTTAAAAATTCATAGGCCTCTCACGAATTGCGAGTGATACACTTACTTGGGCTAATAACGTTTTTAACTGTTTTAAAAGGAAACCGGTACAAGCATTGCGTTACCACTGCTCAAATATGACTCGGTGAAATGCAGACTAAAGGAAAATGACATACGAAACATTTCTGGTTCAGTCATTATTCATCCGCACCATTCGGTTTCGGTTACAGTGACTAATTATGTTGTCACGAAATGACTGTCAGGGGCGCCAAGAAAATGGAGCTTTTAGTTCAAATGTCACTTGGACGAAACATCATTTAACACGCCCGTCTTGCCTTCTTAAAATTCACGGACGCAAACTGAACAATCTCCAGTCAATCCCGAATTAACTGCTTGAACTAGTGAGCTCGCGTTAAAGATTTCATTTATAGAATGCCAATGACGGATCTGTAAATTCGACATTCTAAACAGTGGAAATTCGTGCTACCAAGGGATTTAGCTTAAAATTGCGAAGATCTCTTCATTTTTCCCATGAATGGTTGGGTCCTGATCATTGACTTCCGTGTAAATGAAATTAAAACATGGGCCTTTGGCACTACGAGTCATCGAAATTTCCACATGCTTCTTTCTCATCCCATAGTGACTATTCATTCCTAGTAAGAGAAAATATGTTGAGGTAATACGGTTTGGTCGCCGAAGGGAACCGCAATTTCTACCAACACTTACTTATCTACTTCGCACCTGTTCAAAATAATGGGCAAAAAAGTCCGAGGCATACGACGTCATTACAACCCTGAATAAAACTCACATATGTATTATTCAAACTTATAAACTCAGCATTTGGTAAAAGTCGCACATACTGAAAAATGATTTGATGTCAAGCAAACCAGTTACTGGCAAATGCTGTGTTTCCAGTGACCAGCATTTTATCACTAGTCTATCCCATCAGCCATTTTTACCACAGGAAAAACACTGATTAGAGATAGCTCAGTAGTTGATGAGCACAAAATCCGAATAGAGCTTATGAGGTGACTGAGAATATTCCCAGCAATTTAAACTCTTGTGTATTCTGTACTCACTCCATATCATCAGTGCACTGATACCTGCAAACCAAAGTATCAGAATAGCAAGATGAAAGCAAAAAAACCACAGAAGTGTGGGTCATTTCCGTGAAAACATTTCTGAGTTTATAAATTGTTTTTTGGTATGAAAATACAGATAAACGTAGATAAGTAGATAGATAGATAGATAGATAGATAGATAGATAGATAGATAGATAGATAGATAGATAGATAGATAGATAGATAGATAGATAGATAGATAGATAGATAGATAGATAGATAGATAGATAGATAGATAGATAGATAGATAGATAGATAGATAGATAGATAGATAGATGGATAGATCGATAGATCGATAAATAGCTAAACGAGCAGTGAATAAATCAATCATAATTTGGCTTTCAAGTAAGTCAAACTCTTGGCGAGTGGCAAATTCGCTTTTTGTCCGTCGGTTCATTGCTTTGAATATAAGACAGAGATGTGCTGGACAAGGGTAAAACCGGGGATCCTGAGAGAAGGTCGCAGGCCTTTCGTCACTAAGTAAGTTATCAAATCACCAGGATAGTTATTACACGAATGAAAGGTTTTTTATTTTCGAATTACTATTCATTAGTTTTCTCACTTTTACCTAGTATATTAATTACTTCAGTTGCATTTATCTATCAGCATAGTAGGCAGAAAACATAATAACGTGCCTGAGGGGCACGTAATTCAAGGTGGCGTCCAAGATCCCTTGGATATATCTGCTAAGTTATACGTACAAACATCGGAGCCGTGAGAATCATATTTCACAAGAAAGTAAATGTTTACTTTTTACGGACTAAATGAATTCCGGAGGCGGTGGCTGAACATAACATATTCGATTGGATCGTTGTAATATGTTATCGCTGGTTGTTATTAAGTGGAGTGCAATTCAAAAACTAAAGTTGTGACAGTCCATTTCTTACATAAGTCATTTAGTATACTGCAAATTTCCGGTTCACAGTAGGTATTTGGCTTAAAATTCGTCCTGCAATACGCACCTACCTGGGTTCTTCGAACTGGCCTTCGGAAATTGAAAATAAAAGAAACTACTCTCATTGTGTTATTCCGCTTATTGCTAGCACCCGCAACCGATGGACTGACTACGTTGCGATTAATCCACTCACTTGTATCAAAATCTTCTTCCCTCACTTTTAGTAGCAAGAAAGAATATGGCAATGGAATCAGGTAAAAATGAACAAACTATTTCGTCGTCGATATGATATTTTCTGGAATAGATCTACCGAATATACATATACTCATCATTTACCATCTGTTCAAGGAGTTTGTGTGCATTTGTTTTTGCGATGAGGCTTTCTCAAATGGCTAGGTCGAGTAGTCAGCGAAACGACGGAGATATGCAGGTGCTAATGATCAGATTTATTGAGCAGAACCAGTCCAAGCCCCGGTAATCTCGAAGGATTTAACTAATGGAATATGAAAATAACCCGTAATGTGGAACACGTGGGTACAGCGTAAGTATGGCTTGAAAGTTGCACGGTTTTAGGCTTTTACAGAAATAAACAGTTACTGCCCAGAATCGCACCCTGGGAGCTCAACGAAATACCCACTGTCGAGGGTTTATTATTAAAAACGCGTTATTACAATCAGTGAATCATGGCAGATCTTTGAGCAATTTTTGATCGGAAAAATTCATTGGAGTCAAAAAGGTGATTTTCTGCTGAACATAAGAGTCACTGATTCTGGTGGTGTTATTGAATTTGAATCTTGTCAGGTTTTTATTGTAATTATTTTCACTTTACAAGTGTTTTGATTATGCGCTATGATGTTTGAAGCAATCCCTTTTGGAGGAATATTATTTGTCTTGAAACAAATAATTTTGTGAGAACCATGCAAATTTTCTGGTCCCCATTTTATTCAAAATATAATATTTTCATTCAGTTTCGCAGTTGTATTGCATTTTTTTCTCCATTTGGTTTCATTTATGTCGATCTCAAAAGCGCATAGGCAAAGTTCATTATACTCACTGGATGTTGTTACGCCATCTTGGATTTGAAAGAGTGGTTTAAATTCCGACTTAAATCAGTTCAGCACACAAAGACAGTACTATAGATCAGGTATTGCTTTAAACTTTGAGGTATGCTAAATGATTGGGAATATAAAACTTTCTAGACATGCTGAGGTGTGCGTAACCTATCAACGCACTGAAAAAATTGAGATTCCTATTCAGTTTTTTTAAATGAACATGATGTCTAACCACTTGATAACTAAGCAATCACTCAATATGTAAAATTATCTTCCATGGTCGAATCAGTTCCAATTACTGGAACGAAATATTCAGCAAACAATCAACTGAAATAACAATCATGTCTGAAGTGCAATTACTTTTCCAAGGACATTCTATAAATGAGAGTGCAGCTCGTAAGCTGACGACAAAGACATGCGAAACCCCACTAATAAAAGGCTTACCAAAACCACACAAACCAGGTGTTCCCTGAGGCTAATTCTCTCCCTGAGAAACTCCCCTCAACATCAACTGGCTAAATGATTGATTCCTATCCTTGAACCGGTCAAATGCTCTAGTTAAGTTTTCAGTAAAAGATACTTTCACAATAGTGGATTTACTGCAAAACCTAAACACCTATGGAAAACTTGTGGCTTCGTTTGGCCTCCAGTTTTTGTTTTAAAACGGACAGGACAGAGAATTTATACGGCTAATCTGTACACACATTGAAGAGAATCGGTTGCAGGTGCATCTATCCACACCCATCCTCGAACGGCTGTCACTGTTATGCACCAGAAATCCCTCATCTGAGTTCCAAGGAAAAACGTACAGACAGATCGATGGAATCATAATGGGAAGTCCCTTAGGAGCAATGCTGGCTGTATTGTTCATGGCATACTTGGCAAAAAAATGTCACAAAACTTTTGCCAAAGTCAAAAACTCTGTGGAAATGAAGTCGACGACACTATGACGATAACCGACAACGAAGAATAAGCGGAAGTTATCCTAAAAGAACTAAACAAGCCACATTCTAACAGCCGTTTTAACATGGAAATCGAGATGAACCTCACCATAACCTTCCTGGATATCAACCAGAGTCGCTGATGAACTCAGTCTGATCCGAATGGCGCTGCAAAACAACGAATTTTCTGATATATTCATCGACAGACACAGCGTCACAAGGCCTGTGAAACCAAACACTACATCGGTTTTACGAATGGAAGTCAAAATGTATGCGCGATTCAAGGATGATTTCGTTACCCAAATGCTGGAAAGAGGACTAAGGTTACCTGGTGCATGGATTTATTGTGCAGCCCAATCAAAAATCATTTAGCGCACGGAAAATGTACCAATTCCGTCGATTAAAAAACTTCTATCTCGGTACTATACTTCACACGTGATACATCAGTTTGAATGGGAGTGTGGATTCATCTTCTTTGGTCGAACAGAAAGGCAGTTAAGTAATTGAATTTTGGGACATATTCTCAATTGGATTCAACTCGTAACTGACCCCTTGATGACAAACACCAACGATCGACGAACTGAGAAGACCCGGTCATCATCAACAGCTGAACACTCACTGATGACGCAGAACCAAGTTGAGAAAGAAAAGGAGTTAGCGTTGTGTACAGAACAGAAAACACGAAACTGCTTCGATTGACTGCAATGATAGCAATTAAATGATGGAAGCCAAAGCTGTGCAAGCAGAAAGAACTGTGTGTGACTTTTTTTATTTCGGTGAGACGTACGTATTCGTAATTTTGTTTTCATGCTTGCGATCATGTGTAAACTGATACGCTAACTGTTGTATGTAGTATGCGCTGTGTAGAGATGCAGCAAAATCTTACTGAACATAGATCGTGCAATATAGTGATCCTCACTTTTCTTTCCAAATTCGTCAAGGGAAATGGTTGTTTCAGTCAACAAGAATGTTTCGATAATTATCCAAACACGCGCTTAGCATTTGGTGCATTCATACTTTGCATGCCTTTTTAAAGAGATGCCATTACCCCAAATGTTGTGTTATCATGATCCAGGACAAATCATGGACCAGATAGACAGAGTAGCACAAGAGCAATATCCTTAAAGGGAATATACGGCGGTAGTTTTACCCTACGTTAGACCATGGGTGAAGTTATCCAACTGAGGAAATGAAAGGCTTGAATAACTGTTCGAAGAAGAATATTCCAAATATGATAGGCAACGTGATATGCTAAACCTGCAACTGTAAGAGGAAACGAGTTGATCTCACTTATGAAAATGGAACAATATTAGATATCAGTTCATCAATTAGAATTTAGGTGAACACTGCGTTTGTTATAGGCTAGAAGTTCCAAAGTATAATCAAACCATACGTATACTTTTTTAAGCGGACCTGTTTCATCACTCGGCTACTCGTGTAGGCTGCAAACCACGCGGTGGACGACTATCATATTTTCAGGCTCCATGAATGTGAGTAGGCAGTTGCAAGAGGAAGAAAACAGTGGTGAAAACGAGCGTGAAAACGTAAGACGGAACTGCTGACCAGTGAACCTCCCCCGGTCTTGCTTGGAACACCAGTTGACTGATTTTATTGGAAGTGTGAGTGGAAAAATTGAAACATGGTAATAAAGCCAATCCATATGCGAAAACGTCTGAAATCCTCTGACTTGGCCTCGCATCTCAGCTGATAGACTACACATGGTACTAAAGCGGTGAAAGTACTGCGTGGACACGAATCACTGCCGGGTCGAATACTTTGAACGTTCGACCCACCTAAAAATGAAACTGATTTCGAACTCACCTTCACGCAAACTCTAAAAGTCTATGAGAAGAACAACAGATGAAAACGTACATCTGTGGTAAAGACTTCAACCAGATATGTTTATCGGATCACGGATACCAGTAAAAAGTTACGAAAATTTCTACTCAGGGTTCTATGCGGATAATTCAAGTAAGAAAGGTTGTCGTAGGATCCATGGTAGCCTCCGTTGACGCACCTGCACATTGTCACTCGTACTGCACAAGTACTTAGTTGATATTCAGAGCGAGAATGTCAAACGAAATGCACAACTTACAATGGTTCAGTTTTCCAAATGAGTCGCCTGAAAAAAAAATGTATTGGATATAACGACAAGTAATTACTTACTGCATAGTGCTCACAACCGTCCTATTACTCACATGAATTCCATTTTTGGTAGTTTCTAACTGTTTAGTTATGGATTGCTTTTTGTTACAAAAGACACACAAAGGATTCAAAATCCAGTACTCAGTATTACAGTACAATATACAGTGCCAACATCGGGGTAAGTCCAAAAGGGTTTGATAACTGGGGAATTCCATCACGCTTTACATAAAATTCGTCAGAGGTAAAATCAAACAGCGTATTTCTAGTAGGTAAATTATCAGTACTTGGAGAATGGTTTCTTTATGCACTATTAACTCTCAAAGCTTCATTGAAAACCATGGCACCAGCACACAGTTACTTCATCCTTGTTAGGAAAAAGCAGCTGTGAGCATCCACCGAGCCTCAGCTGGGAGAACGGATGAAGGTCAAATAACTAGGCATCAGGCTATCGCAATGAGAACAAAATAGCTTCCAAGGTTTTCACTAGTGAACAAAGCGCCAACTCTGCAGGATGAATCAGATCAAAACCAGTTAACCTTACTAGAGGAGGAAAAAGGCTCAGTCGGCCGAGCTCAACAAGCCTATTAGACTGGAAAAATTGACTCAAGAACAGAACAGAAACTGGCTAACTTTCTTAGACCTCCATTTGCCCAGCTTCATTTGTCTGTCATTTCAAAAAGCTTGTTCCATTGCAAACCTCCGTGTCTGATACAGGACTGGCATCCACAGCCAGAACACAAAACATCGTGCTACTCAGAGCTCCTGTTTTGACAAAGGCCAGTTGAACTACCTCGCTAATTACTTCTCCCAAAGGTTTAGACGACGCTCCTGATTCCGACCTTCTGTTTTCATAAGGGCAGTCACAAAGTTTTGTGAATAAAATAGCTAAACTGATCACCATACCTACCCCGATTTTCTGGTGTATTCAGCCAATAAGCGCGGGATTCTCCTGGATCCCACAGAAGTAGACTAATATGCCCAACGTAGTCAAGTCCACGAGTTAGGTTTTCCAGAAACTCCTTCCACATCATATAATGGCCACTCTACTCATCTCCCATCCCTTATCCACGGTAGATAACAAAACGCACCCAGGAATCCTACCAGTGGGCATACCCGACACGTGCCCCAAACATATCAGCCGGTGAAACTAGGTATTTTATCTAATGAGTTTGTTTGTACAGAACTGCAGCAATACTAGAGAGGTATATTCATCAGATTCTAGCAAAGCTACAAAGATCTCTGAAAATCTTTCTAAATCTTTTGCCCACTAAGGCCAAAATTCTGAAGCAAACAGAAGAACTGGCCTCATTACTGCAGTGTACTCTCAACTCTTGACAGATTAACGGATGACGTCACTGATAAGAGATCAAATTTACTAGGTGCTTTTTATTCCTATGCAGCAAAAAATGTTTGGAGTTGAATCAATCCAGTCCTGTTACAGATTCCTTCGCTTTGATTATTCAAAATATATGACTTACATTGCTGTTAATTTGTTCCAGCTGATTAGAAAAACTTGCAGCTTACCTGGGTCCTTACTGAGAAGAATAAAATCGCCTGTATACTCAAGATCTGACAGATTCGCGTGTATGTAAAGTGTGACTTCGCTATCTTTGATAGAAGAAGTGCATTCTGTAGGACCACATCAACCACTACTTCAGAGTATAGAGAAGAGGGACAACACTGACACGCGCAACTTCTTGAGGTGAACACGAGCGAGTGAGCATCAATATTCCCTCTTCGGCTTTGGTTTTTCATGTACTGCGTTTGCATGATTGAAATGTGCACTCTACTGTAGCAGGCACTGATAGACATCTTGGTGGTCATTTGAGTGGACTACGGATTTCAAATAAAGAAAATAGAGTTTAAGTGCCTACAGAAGGTGCTTTGATATTCTAAATATTTCTGAAGAGTGAAGATATAACCACCACAGTATCCGTCAGGTCTGAATCCCGCTCTCAAGCACAGTTCTCAAAAGTTGAGCTTGCAGTGGAGAGTAATACCAGCAAGCAATTTATACGCAAAGCTTGCCCAATTGTTCCGTTGTGGCTCTCAAATGAGGACTCTTAGCCCTTCTTGGAAATCAGTACTAACACCAATTCTCACTTATTATTTGCCGCTTATTCTTTATCTATATTGAACCGAAGAGTTTATTCAACTCCAGGGATGCTGTGCTACCTCAATTTAATAGGGATAGAAACAAGCCGTCCGGTCCAGCAGCTCTATGTTGTTGCATAAAGCATACCTCACGAGTAATCTCCTATGACAGAGGACTGGTATTCAAATCCAGAACTGAACCCATCAAGCCAATCAGCGTACCTGTAATGGATGGTGGCCATTTGGACTGTTTCTCGAAGTGCTTTATGCAACCATCCAGAAGCTGCCCCTCAGTTTGAATCAGTGAACCGTCTGACTCTCTGATCTGTCCTCTTCGTCTTGGCTTTCGTGGACCGGTGTATCTAACTCGAAGGAAAAGCCTATGGATGTTACGAATGGGGGCTGCTTCCTCCATCTACCAACACTTCGCAACCTACCATTGCTCAAGCTCGTCTATCAAGCTGAGAATTAGCTGGCATCTAGTTATCTCTAAAGGGCACCATGTCTGGGACCAAGAGCAACCGATCCACGAGCATCCAACCGTGCAACTGAGAGAGTAGATATCCTTTGCTTCTACATGTATGTGGATCATGGGTCTCATGCAGCATCAGGAATATCAAATACATTTTCACTGATCTGTGTTTGCCGCTCACCTTGACCTTCGGTATCTCACAGCACGAACATTATGCTTGATAACTGTATCCGGAAACAAATCTTTGGGCAAATGGTTGACTTTGGTTTTGGTGAAACGAATATGAGCAGGAGACTGATAAATGTTTCAATACGTGGAACAGAATTTTCGTTGGACTTCAACTGGTGCACGACAGATTTGCTGATGAGAATGAGGTTGGTTTGAGTTCTTCTCTGTGAAGGGGCGTGGAGACGCAATTTCAGTAGGAACCACTTTCCGTGCGACGAATTTGTCTTCTCTAGAAATAGTCAATGATGAGAACATAGGTAGATGAATCTGTCATGGTTACTGGTTTGATCGACTGGAATGCCTTCACGGCCTTTTGTGTGCTTCAACTTCTCCTCTGGTCTTCCAAACTGAACACTAAAACGGCCAGGAAAAACGATCCAGTCGGTGGTGCTCATGTCGCGGTACGGTTGAAGCAAATCATGGCAGAAATCGTCTTCAGTCTCAGAGCAGATATAGTCAGTATAGTGCATACAAGGAAATGAAAAAATTATATCGGCACTTCGGTTTGTTGCTATTCATACACAGAGAACCATTCATCCAAATTGCTGCTGACGAATGCTAACACACCACAAAACTTTTTTGTCGAAAACTCTAGTTTGAGCTTTTGACTGAAAACGTTGGCCTACAAGGCTAGCAAATGACAAGACTATCGTCGAAGGAGCTTCTTCCGGTGCATCTTGAAGGATCTGATAGTTGTACGCATCATATTTTGTCTTCACTGGTGTTCTATAGTCGAGCAGCACTAGGTGCTTTTTGTTCGTATTTTAGCAAAACAGCCCTGACTTCTGATTGGCTAGACAGAATGATGAACTTGGGATAGGCTGAAAGATAAAGGCAGATATCACGTTCCAAAATGTGGTGATTTCATTCAGTGGTTCATGATATAAAATATCTGTAATACAAACCCTACAAGAGATATTCTCACTAATTTTTTTCGAAGTTTCTTTCACTATATAGAATGAGGTACAAACGATGAAAGGCACAATTATGTGTATCCGTTCTGCCATTCAAGGGGATTTGTCAAAAATGATAGTGTTTTATTGCGATTCTGTTTGATTTTAACGTAGTCAAACCTCCGTAAGATGAACAGAAAAGAATAATCTCCAAGATAGCATGTTCGTCGGGGTAGTGTCTA
Organism: Fasciola hepatica; assembly: GCA_948099385.1. Classification (NCBI taxonomy): domain Eukaryota; kingdom Metazoa; phylum Platyhelminthes; class Trematoda; order Plagiorchiida; family Fasciolidae; genus Fasciola; species Fasciola hepatica. The sequence goes on from CANUEZ040000149.1 coordinate 647,646, forward strand.
CAACGGATTATTAAACCACTTGAATTTATTCTATTTAAAGCAATTACAACTACTGTCTTGGGAATCCTCCTTAGCTCATCCCCATTAGCTGCAGATGGGTGTTTCTTTATACAGAGAAACATATCTTACGGGCGGAAACCGTGCTCTAGTATTGCTTTTTTTACTACGGATGCAATAAGCACTTGCTAAGCTTTTTATTCGAGGGCTATTTTCGAATAGCCACTTTAGGATTCAAGAAGGTCAATTGCACTTTAAAGATATACCATATTGCCCAACTTGAGTTTACAAAGTAGAACTGTCCAGAACAGACATATCCTGTTGTAATGATACCTTGCAGTATTCCTTCAACTTCTCCATTTTCGCACTACGACGTAACGTTCATTCGACGCTCTCGACCTTGTACATAGATATATTTCGGATTTCCAGAGTGAACGCAAATTGTTTGTGCATCATTTTTATTCACAAAGTATTGATTAGCGACTTAGTCAATAATGGAATAAAGAAATTTATCCGATTTCCCAAGTGCACTTCGTGTTCCCACCTTACGGAACTGAAGGAAATTTTGTTTTACAGATTAGCTGAAAAAATGGAGCAAAATTGGTCGAAATTAAGGCTATTTATATAACACACTTCCATCGCTCTCCTGATTGTTTGAATGAAAAATCGCACTGATTTTCCGGACCTGAAAAATTTGATAGGCCCGAAATATTGACCAACTGGACGTATTCTTCTGTTTTGTATTGTTCATTTGAGGTGCCGACTTTCATTGGGTGAATTAGTCGCAGGATTAAAGGATTTCATGAAAGTGTGTGAGATTTACTTGACTTATCATGGAAAACGAAAGGGTACACGACTTATTTGCGTCCTTGCATTTTCGATACTAAAATTCCGTGGTACTATGTGTGAACGGTAGAACATTTTCCTTAAGGCAATTTGTTATTGCAAATAAGAATGAAACTAAAATAGTTATTGCCAATTTCGGCCGACCAGTTTTGATCACTCTATGAACAACCAAAGAGTTGGTTCTATAAACTCACAGTTTGCAATATCCAGCAGGTTCTCTCCTGCAGACGGAAGATTGTTGCTAACGATACTGTATTTTCAAATACCAAGCTTTATGGAAGAATGTTAGTTTGATGCAACACAAGCGAACATCAAGGAAAAAGTTAAATATACGATGATAACGATAATGGGAGTTATTATTAAAGACCGGAAGGTTATTCGGATGACAATCGTGGGTGTCGTCTCCGTGCTCGTTATTGTCAAGGATTCAAATTTTTATTCTCCGAATAATCTGAGACAGAAGATAAACTGAACAGTAAAAAGGTCAAGAGCGACAAAGATCGGAACAACCAAAATACTGGCGAACGTTGTGAAGCAAGTCGTGTACAGATAATCATGTTTGATTTTGTCATCCTTAACTTAGACACCGTAAGTAATCATTCTGAACTTTATCTTCAAACATCAATATTTTTCCCTACATGGAAGTACACTCTGACACACCGTTCGAGATCCCTTGAAAGTAAAATGTGCCGTTTGATTTTTAACTACAAATAGGTACACATAAACTGGGCGCACTAGCGATCTCGTGATGTGTTCACGCAAAAGTTAACGGAGAAAAATATAGAATAGAATACTGATTGGTCACACCCCTAAACATCTTTGGGTTCCTGTAGATCTAGTTTTTCTATCGTGGTCTTATCGATTGATTATCCCCTATCTTCATTTGAATTTGATTCATCATGCACTATTGAAATAAGATTCAACAAACGGCAATGGTAATACACAGACTCATAATAAGCACTCATTTGTGCACGTCGGTTAAATCTGCAAGCTTTCACCATCGTACATCTCTTGATTTGGGCTGCTTGGAGCTGAACACCGAGTAGTCCACCTACATTCTTTTTAAAGTACACAAAGCCTAGCATGTGATCAAGGTGATTTCCATTTCATTCCATCTCTTGTAATATTGTCATGCTGCTCGGCTGCCCAGTTTATTTAGTTAAAAGAGAGTGCGAAAATTGATAGAAGCAATTGGGAGCAAACACGGAAAAGTAAGAAAAACCTCCTCCGCATTGCAAATTTCTACCTCTTTTTGATAAAATTAAACACTTAGTCAAGGAAGAACTCATTAGAAAATCATAATGAAGCTTACCGGTGGTTGTCCTGAACAAGTTTTTATAATATTTTTCCTTTTCGACTTGATGAGAGGGGTTGAGAATTATTGAAAGCTTTAATTTATACTATAAGGACCGCAAAAACTTCGTTTTTATTGACACAGGCAAGATAACTGTGCAAAACTGTCAATAAATTACACTTCAATGAGGCGATTTTGCCAATAAATTACTCAACAAGACTTTGTTGTCTGACACTTCTGAATAGCTCATATTAATCAAGAGTAATTAGTTCGCAGCGAACATGTGATGGAATTCTGTAGGCCCGGTTACCTGATAAAAATTAGTTTTATTCGCAACTAAACTGAGACTTATTAAAATATTCTTTTTATGCATAATTTAAATTTGATACCTGCATTGTTATGAACTCATTCAAAAAAATGAGCCAACGAAACAGTGAGAGTTTGGTTTTACACATCTCCTATGTTACTTACAAATCTTGTAGATATTGATTGCCGAGAATAAATGACAACATATTCGTTATTAGATTCAATAATAACTGTTCAGCCAATATTTTTCAACGCTTGAGGGTTTTTAACAATAACTCTTCTCTAGCCTTTGTTGTTTATTGTTTGAGGGAAGTGCGCCGTTCCGGGTCAGGAAGAACGGTAGTTATCAATCAAATTAAGGGCAAAACAACAATGATACCATTGTAAACTGGGTACTGTAGCATACAGCTAGAATAGAATGTACTTGGTATCACACAGAGTACGAATTTAGAACGCCGCACTCGGAATCATCATGACGCAAACGAACAATAACATACACGGGTTGATGGGGCGCCTACTTGTCATTTGTCTCAATGACAAAAATAGTCATTTTTAAAGACAGATTATGGAAAGCCTTTTTTGTTTGTTTGCCAAATGTCTCTTATGCATTAGGATTTCTTTAATGGAACCTCGTAGAACTATTTTACTAAAAGACATTCTCGTTTGCTCGAAAAGTTTACGAATTCACCGTTTGCAAAAATGATGAGAGGATTTAAAATACATTCAGTTACAATCTGTTATTCGTGGCGGATTGATTCATGAAGCCGTTGGACTAATAGTGTTATTACTAATAATTTTACCCGGGAAACAATCTAAATGAATAAAATAAGACATTAAAAGGAAAGGAAAATTTAAAGTCTTCAAACCAGAGGGATTTATAAGCACGCACGGTGGGTGAATTTTGGTCAAATCGGCCAAACCCATTTTATGAACTTAAGCTATTTTTGAACCGGAGACGAAGTGACATCACTAATTTAGATTGTTCCAGTAGAATCTGCTATAGCACACTTAATTCGAGTTTTCTATCAATGTTTTGCTTACCACCGTATTAAATTGCGTGAAAAGTACAACTCAGTTAGGATGTATTACATTTTTCTGAGTGCTTCTTAGAAAAACACACCCCAGTTCCGACTTCAAGTACTTGAAGTCGGAGGTATGATTTATCTGCAAGAGGTGGAATCTCACAGCGGTAAAACATTTTTCTTATCAACCGTACGCATGAAATTTCTTGCGTCACCACTTAGACCAATTTTTCAGGCAAACAATTATTTTCGAGTACCCATAGCAGAGCAGTAACTACTTATATGACGTAAAATACACGAGGGTAGAGAAGTGGCTGATATCACGTAGGTGTTTCCATGTGTGAAAGATGCGGCACCATGTTGGATGAAATAGAGACGGTTATGGTGCCATCATACCGAGATATTTTGTGGAAATAGTACCAGAAGGTCAATTTACTGGTACTGAAATTGCGAACGTGTATGTGGATTGCATGTGTTTGCGTGTAAGTATATATGTCAATGTGATCCTAGACCAAAGGTGTTGGATGGCCTGCTGTGATCACTCACGTGAACACGGATCTGGCTTCCACTACCTTATTCCTATGACCTAAACGAAGGCTTGTGTGTGATCCCGGAATTGTTCGAACCGGTTTGGTTGCTCCGTGGGGTTTGGATCAACGTGATTAAAGGCGTCGACCAGACGATCGAATAAAACGCTTGACGTCGTTCCACGTCAACCTTTTGTAGTGAGTAGACTGTTGGCAGCCATACTGGTATTCAGTTCACATAAGTGTAGGATTCTGTGGATGTAATAACTGAACCTTTGTGCTCATGAGGGTTTCTTTCCAGTATTTTACAGGTCGAACACAAATAACTCCTCGCGGAGGAAAACTGATCTTTGCATACTACACCTTACTCGGTTAAAGAATGTGATAATCTTTTGTTCCGAAAGACAAATACGATGATATGCCACCGACGGTGAAGAATGAGCCACAGTTGCATCTGAGTGAATGGAAGACCATGGAGCTGATCAAAGTCGATAACTTGCAACTGTTCCATATTTTTGTAATGTTCCAGTCAATGAAATAATCATGTGTTGAAGAAGACTGCTTTCCGAGAGCAAGTAAACGTCCCAGCCTTAAGGGATTCCCCGTTCTGTTCTATAATTTTTCATTAGATTAACCTGTTTCGATATCGGTAACTTAGAAAGATAATAACGTGGAAATATCGGCTGAGGCAGAGAAGTGATTTTTATAGAGCGAACACTAAATATACCGTTTCTGGAAACTATTATAGAAAAAAGGTTCCATATTTCTCAAATACCTTTGATCTCGTACTTGCTCACATTGTAATGATTGAGCCAATACGATAAACAACAATGACAGACTTCTTGATACACGGCACTGATTAGCCAATGTCGTTTTCTGCGTAATGGACTCAAACTTTGATGTAGAAAGTGTATTCCACGAGGATGATGGGGCACTTCAGTCGGTAACACTTCACGTGGTGCATGCACACGGATACGCCGAGTAGACGACAATTTATGTACACCAGTGATTATTCCGAAGTATGAATTCCAAGAGTTTACCATAAACTTAATATTGCGATACTAACTGTTAATTTTATCGATCGGAAATTTCTTCGTCCTGACTTGGATCACTTCTTTCTCTATGGTACTCAGTCTGTTTCCATAGATCTATTATATAGATAACAAATCCTTAGCCTGTGGCTGGAAAGCCAATTAACAGCTGGAAAATGATTTGAAGAAAGCAGCAACTCTAGAAAGAATTTATTTGACAACAGTGAAATAAAGGTGATGCTTTAGACTTTTTATTCACATCTTACTTTATTATCACCAAGAAACGTTATACTGCATGTAGAGATACACTAAGCGCTAGGGATTTGCGCGTAGTAGATTCCCAATTTCCTTTGAGACTTACTTCTTTTGGGAGATTTTCCGCTGCTGTATTGATGGAGGGGCATCACTGAAGGAAAGTGAGTTCAGCATGAAGTAGTTAATGATCACTCAGTAGATCCTATTGAAGAGTCGTACCCAACACTCCTTTCAACCGTAATCACACTTTCTATACAAGACAAGTCCCCAACATGATTAAACAGTTGTCACAGATTAACATTAAACACAGGAATGTCGATGAATTTCCGACAACCTTTATTACTACTTTTTCTGACGCAGTGGAGACCGGCTGATGCGGAAGTCGAAGCCGCGAGTATGATTTTCACTTTTTGTTCTCATGAAGAATCGATAAACCATTCACAGGAATGAATTATGTTCTGGTGATTTGTGCATAAATGATTCATATCTTCTTTGGAAACTCACATTTTCCGACAGGTGTTTCTTTTACGTATCGGCCAAGATGAGCTACTGTAAAGTTTTGATTATAATTTAAGGTAGTCAATAACCCCGCTTTATATCAAACTGTAGACAGACATCAAACACCCATTTCCAAAAGAGTCAGACATTCTGTGCAAGACATGTTCTCAGCACGAATAAACAGTCGTCACCGAGTATCTTTAAACAAATAAATGCCTATGAATTACCGACAAACGTTTACGATCTCCTCAAAAGCAGTGAAACCTGGACCACCTCCTGACAAAAGGAGTTTTATTAATGTGCACGAATCCTGATGAGGAAGATTTATATTCGTCTCCTAGCTTTTAGCTGATATGAAACACAAAGCTCTGAGCAAAACTATACAATGTAGTTGTGTGTAACGTAAATAAATTACTTGGGATTTTCATCGATCAGTAATAGTTAAAGAAATGTCACGGTTAGCATTTAGCACAATGGCAATTGAATGACATCTATATCGTACACATTATACAGCAACCCCACGGTCTCATGCTAACAGAAAAGTCCAAACTACTGTAGCAAAGGTAAACGTAAATTCAATGCAATCGATTCTTGCTTAGGTGGGGTTGTGATTGGCTCGTTTGCGGGATGATATTTAGTTGCGCCTGATTGTAGCGAGCAAGCCGTTTCAGCCATATTGATGTTCGAATAATATGAGTGTAGGATCCTGTTTATGCACTTACTGGGCGTTTGGGAGCACGGGATTTTTCTTTTTTATATTTTGCAGATTGGACACGAGCAATTCCCACGGAAGACACTGATCCTTGTATACTACATGACAAAAGAGCACTCAAACACGTAAAACTAAAGATGAGATGATCGCGTACTCTGACCGCGTACGGATCAGAAACTGTTGTGAACTAGGATGCAGCGTCAACCCTAACCCGAGCACGTTATGTGCGTAGTTTCTGGGGCAAACTAGGGTGCAGAAGTGGGCTTGACCAGGAATGAAAAACGTATCATGTCGGACATGATTTGGAAACGATATGGGTAATTTGATGTGATTAAATGACCAGAATCGTACCTATGAGCTGGAAACCCGATCATTCCTCATCTTCCAGCTACGGATTCCAGAAATTTCGCTTTGGTGTACCGAAACCGAACCCTGTTCGACGTGCATCAAAAAAGCAATGCGCTATGTGTTATGTAGTACTTGTTTTATGTTCGCTAATAGCAACGCTAGTAAATCTGTTAGTCAGTCCAGGTTTAGGTTACCGTGGGTACACCGTCTAGAAACCAGTTTAAAATCGATTGATCTTGAGATACTAATCTTAAGCCACTGGGCATCAAACGGTGCTTGAAGTATATGTATGCATGTTTGTACGTGTATTTTGGGATAAGGGATGAGTCTGTTTTTCATCAGTGGCGGAGGGGTCATTTGAGGTCAACTAGGCTTTGTGACCCTTGGGACGTTTGTCAGTGAGGGATATTAATGCGAACTAAATACCCGAAATCTCTGCGTTTTCGTCCCAGTAAATACAAGCAGGTTGGGCAGTGGTTTCCAAAGCTTTGACATCTTCGCCCTCAATGTGCGTATAAAAATTACTTTGAAGGACTCTGGCTTTACCCTATTTTTTATGTTCACTAAGGAGTCGGTCTTTTGATAGCGACGTGTTCAGTCATCTCGAGTACACTGTTTATCCATGGGTACATTTATGGGCTCTTGGAGGCTATGCACCCAAGTTTTCGTGAATACTAATAATCCGAGTCCATCTCTCCACTGGGCCGTCAAAAATTCTGACATATTGACGAAAGTCACTCGGAATTTTGGCACGGTTTTTGGAGTCTGAAGCCGAAGATTTCATCGGAACTATCTTGATTTGTTTGTAGCCTCTGATGGAATCACAGTCTATCCAGGATCAGCCCCGCCGGAGACCTTTTGTCTCTGGATTAGGAACGTTTCTATATTTGCTTTGGACAAGGAGCAGTGCGATGTCCATAAAGTACCTTCCTGCGACATGGTGTGCGGAGTCTCCTTCAGTGTCCGATTCAAGAGCTTTACCAAGTCGTTCGCTGGTAGATTTTAAGGAACCGTTCTTAAATGTCTAACGTCAGTCATACGACGAAGTTTGTGAAACTCTTTGTTTCCTGCTTGGGGACCGTAGTACTGCCTGAGCCATCGAATGACTACACTAGCGGTCAGTCCATCACATCCACTTTCCAAAGAAACCCATGAGGTCAGTGGCGTCTTTTGCCCATGGGCTTTTGGACTATCTGGTAACCTACTCCAATGCAGAAATTGGTTTTAAAGTTTTGTCAGAATGCTGACATACCAAAAGATTCCTGAAAACCACCTTTACAAGGAAGTTTAGTATAAGCTACCAAGAATACCCCGGCGAGTGCTCTGGTAAAAATGACTACTGGATGTACCGTAAAGAGGCAAAGTGTGACAGTTGGCATCAAGCTACGATGAACGATTTATCGGTCACTCGTCAGCACACAGTTTTCTACGACAGATTTCATCACACTGGATAAACCATGAAAATAGGCTTAAGAAAATCAGTTTTCTATTTGACCATGATGTCCCTAGGAAGTGAATGACTTGAACCAGAGTTGGATCTCTTTCTGAATGAGTATTCAACCAACATCCGGCTATTGTCCGACTTGGGTGGATTTGTTAAATAGTAAATTTCGGTCTCCTCTAAATCCTCAAGCTCACGTGATCACCTCATCGGAAGAAGTAAGAGTGCGTCAGCCACTGTTTTTGGCTCCTAGAGTGTACCGTATTTCAAAGTCATAACCGAGAAGATTAGTGTACCAGTGAATGAATGGTAACGATCCCTGACCTGTGATTTATGATTGCGAAGAGGTGCATGTGTTGATTGGTGCTCATTTTGAATGACTTCTCAAACTTGTGCAGACAAATGTACCGCCTTCCCGCGGTGGACTTGGATCGTGATGCGAACCAGTCCGTTATAAATCTTGAATAACACAGCACTCAGGCCAATGAGTGATGCGTCGGTTGACAAAATCCTATCGAAGTGCTCGTCGAAGATTATTATCGTCGATTCAGTCGAAATCATGGAAGCAATGATGTCAGACATTTACTGTTGGACTAACCATAAAAAAATCTCCTTCAGCCTGATTAATTTTCTAATCGGCTCGGGAATTATGGCAACGTGATATAAAAGACGTGGGTAGTAGGAACACAGTCCGACTTTGGAGCAGTCGACCACTCAGCACTGTAGAGATATTTTGAGCTTTTGGGCAAGTTCCTTTGGAGGATGTTGCAAAACTGGAAATCAATTTTAGCTCATCTCAAATCTTCACTTAACGGTGTTTAAAAGCAGGTCAGAACAGTCAAAGCATTGTAGTGCATATTGTAGGTAATGATCATGATCTTTTGATGAAAGCCCGATAATTCAGTTTTTATCCATATAAACAATACATCCCAGTAGATAACTCTAAGCTAATGCGAGAAATGTTTGCCACCCACCTGAGGTATTACTCAAGCCAGTCAGGAAAATGTTATATTCGTACAGATATCCCTTTGTTAGAAAGGCTGTCTTTAGTTTTGAATCCTCAGTTAGAGCCCTATGAAACTAAGCGCTCTGTATAGCAAATTTGGAGAACAGATTATCAACAAAATGTCCCACCAATAACTCTGTTTGCACAAGCATTTGGATCATTATGACCAGTATTTGTCTCTGTAAATAATTAAATGGAAATATCATCCAATGAAAATTGGTAATCAAACGGTTATCGAGTAGCCGTTTTCAGTGTACTTAGTATCTGTTAGGGAAACAAAAGGCTTTGCATATAAGTAAACAAAGAGAACGATGATTTGGAATAGGCCGAATGTTAGGTGGAACGAAAGTTGCAAAAATTTGCATTTATTCAGGTATATTCTGTTGAACGTAACCCATAAAAACAGGTGCACCTTGATACAAATCCGAGGAAATTTGTCACAGCCTTTTGGGTAGACAACTTCCACTTTATCAAGAAACAGCTTGTTTTAAAACGAATTTCACGTAGGTTGCTGATTACATGAACATTTCTAGGAACTATCTATAAATAGTAATTTACCCGTTTCCGCAAACATGTCCACTGAGCAAGTAAACAAATGATTTTTAAGAGAAAAGCGAGAATATATTCCATAAATGTATGTAAAAGAGCAAATAACTTCGGTTACGATGTCTATTGCAAAGAATACACACAAACATTCAGTAACAATAACAAGTTATGAGCCTAGATAGCACTCTCCTAATAATGTTATTCAACAAGCTCATCTCCCAGAAAGAAACGTTCTGTTGTATGATGTCCATTTTCAGGAAATTCAAGAAACGTTTTGTTTTCATACATAATGGGAAATCGGCTTTTACCACTGAACACTTACGATTTTTGATTGTATCAGAGAAATCTGAATTTGAGAAAACCCCTTTTTGATTAGTTTCTCGATGAAGTAATCACATTTCGTCTTAAGTTCAATGGAAATAGCATGTCATAAAATTTAGTAAACCATGGTTTTACGTGCTTCCTTTTGAAATAAACCTCTTAGGGCAGCTACATTTGGTCGGCTGATGTGCCATAACACTAACCATTTAATAATGTACGAGGAAATTTAGCAAGAACGGAATAGACTGACTTTCTCCAAGAATGTACCTCAGAGGGTAATAAGTGCTAACGAACTCACCGATGTGCGAATAGCAAAATCTAACCATTGGTTAGAAATCACCATGGTGTTTGACGGTAATGAAGAGAACAAAATGTTCATACGAGTTTCTGGTAATGTTCCGGTTGGTCCCATGTTCTATGTTCCCCCAATCATAGAGGGTGGAGGGAATCAGCTGCCGCCACTTGTTAAGGAATCCTTCGTCCACAGAGACACCACTAGCTAGCTGACCCCAAATGTTTCTCAAAGGAAAAATTATGATCTGCAAGTCCATATTCTATAGTCTTTGTAGGAACTTTCCGGCGGCTTTTCATGAAGCCTGTCGGGTTACCTGCTACCTAGCCATTTCGGTGTTTCTGAAAGTGCTACTGTCTTTCCGAATCCTTGGGTCAGTTTACTTCCCTTCTCAGCAGCCTAATAAGCCCTCAGTCAACAGACATAAAGTATAAAAGAGACAGCTCCATACTTCATGAACGTCAGCAAAAAAAGTAAACTGGTCTTGAGAATGTTTACATGTGGTAGCCCAAACTTCGACTGACTACTATCTTCTCCGACAAAGCTGTTGCCGAAAATTAAACAGTTACCTATAACGTCATGCGGCACATCGAATTTTCTAGGCGCTTTGAATTAACCTCACATCCGATAATATAAATGGACATGGATTTGAAGATTTCCAAAAGTACAAAGAAAGCGGTCGGTACTACTTGCGTCAAACAGTGCAACATAATAACTAGTACTACGGACTGAGCGGTTTGACGTGCAACATGTTATGGGTCGATTAGATGTGGGTGCCCCTGCACTAATCCATGTCCGTTGGAAAACCATGTGAATGATTTGGTATGTGTGAGGGAGACAGAATTGTGCATCTGGTTCAATGGTCATAGGGCAGGGTGCGATCACAATAAAACATTGTAATTTCGAAAGAAAACGTTTTTAGAGTAGGACGGTATTGTAGCTGTAGGATAGGACAAAATTCCTCCGGAAGCACAGCCTGATTTAAGCCTTTTCCGCTTATCAGGTATGCACTCCTGGTACTCTTCTGTCCAGTCATCAATATTCGAGAGCACCTCATAGCTGGTTTTCAGCTGCAACCTCATTTAAACTTATGGAACTTGCACGGACGAAGATTCCGTTTTTCATATCGTGAACCCATACTTGGGACCACTTGGTCTTATTCTGAAAGTTCGTTGTATCAAACAATGAAATAAACTTGAAAGAATCATCGAGCGCAGAAGTGACTGGCTTGGAAGTGATCACTCGCCATCTACCCACGAAAACTCTCCCCCGTAATGGCCTTTGTCGTATTGGCAACTTCCGCAACCGGTGAGCTGAATTCGAGCTCACAGCTGCAATAGTCTATGCAAGGGCCTGCGGTAGGGATGGGTTGGTCGCTGTTTGTTACGATGCATACAGATGCGTATCCACATTTCTAAGGCAAAACATGACCACCGAGTTAACTAAGCGTTTCACTTTGTGTGTCAAAATACTACGATAGCCAGCGTTCGTTGGAGAGTGCAGGTTTTCTGTGAATGGTCACTGAGAATGTCTGGGAGGCATTCACTTGTGACGGACAGTCAGGGAATCTGGTGACTCTCACAGTGCTTTCTGCTCCTACTGTGAAGTTGGTAGAATTATATTGGGTTTAGAGACACTGAAGGAAGAATTCTTTGTGATTCTATTCTAAAATCACAGATGTATCATAGAATAATCTGACACAAATCAGCTGAAAATTGCGAGAAGCAAACAAGCTTTTCAAGGTCGACTGAGTGTAGGAACAGTTCAGTTGCACATGTACCAGAAAACATGATCACGCAATCCGTCTGTCTGTAAATGGCAGCTGAATATGAATCAGGCGGCAGAGAAGCATATTTCAGAGCGAAAACGAACTTTAAGCTCGTTAGTCAAACAACAGTGCATCTTAGGAATCCACTTCTATAGTACGATGATTGGACGTGTGCATATATATATATATATATATATATATATATATATATATATATATATATATATATATATATATATATATATATTACTTGTTCGGCCGACGGAAAGCATAAGGTCGGACAAGTTAGAATTGGCGGTCGTTCGAGGTGACGTTTCTCCCTATAGCGTTTAAGTCGAGATTCAGCGGATTATGTGAAGCGTGCTGTCAGGACATTCCAGCACAAAAGCCTGGAGTTGGTGAGGTTGCCAGTTACTTTAGCAACGATACCGTGCCGAATGATCATGCCCCATGGTGAAATGTCCGTAATCATCGGGTAAAGAAATTCACTCAGTGTTTTGATAAAGGAGACAGCCGTCTGATTTCCTGCTAAGAGAGCTAGCTGAGATTTTGTTTTCAAACAATGCAACCCAGACCATCATCACTACTGAACGCTCAGGAACTGAGGTTCAGCATGATTTTCCTGGAGTTTTGCAAGTAGAAAGTAATGCCATCAATCCGTCGAAAATTAACCGTTTCTCGTCGCTGAGTACCACATCGTTCCACTCAGAATTCCAAACGATATGATTTCTGTCTCATTTATCTCCAACTTTACCACGTTTCTGCACTGTGCACATGGTGAAGATCGAAAAAGATGTTGTATTCGTCTAATGCTTACATTCTGCTACAAGGACCTCTGCATTTAGTACAAATGGAAGCTAGATGGAAGCAACATTCAACCATCTTTGCATGACTTTTACTGGAACTACTTTCCGAATTTGGTATCATCTCTTATTAGCGGTGACTTTGCTGTCCTAGAAGGCCAAGAATAATCACTGTCAATCTTACAGTTTTCTTCAACAGGTGACCAAGGTTATTTCGGAGTATTTTTATGAGTGTTTTCCCCCAACTCATGCAAACTCAGCTCATTCATCATTTTCTATTATTCTGAACTAGCTGTCACTTTTTCGAACCAGAAAATAAAGCCAGATTGAAAATTTCTTCACACTGTGTGACAGGATCAATCAATCAGTGTTAAAAACCCCACAACTGAGCATTCGAAACGGGGCCACTAAAGACAAAAACCATTGTATTCGAAGACCAGCTGATAGATTTTGTAGCTCGGCCGGTAATGGGCTTATAACTTTTGCATTCCATGTAAGGCAGGTCCCATGAAAAGTCAATTCCTCTCTTTTTAGCACGAGATACGTATGCATATTAAACATATTACTAGGTATAAAAATCAGTATCCCAAATTTGGTGGCGTTCAGCACCATCATTTAGAAGGAATCTCGGAAAACGTCATCCGGTAATAATATTTCGTGCACATTATCTCAGAAAAATCGATCGCCAGTTGATTTTGATTCTGAAAAACGTTATCAATGGGGTATCTCGCTAAATGACGGCCACTTGGCTCTTTGCGGCAGAGATTCGGGAACATCGAACGGACAAAAAATGTTGCAAACTAACCTGTAGCTTACTCAAGTTTATTCAAGCTTTATCCTTGATAGTAATAATTGTCTTCTCGTTTGTATTTACTTTAGGCGGTTGCCGAAGCAAATCTACCAAATGAATTCATTTTTTCTGAACATCGGGTGGACACAGTACCACAATAAGTTTACTGCCATTATCCGAACAAGCAACCTCAACGTCGTAGTTCTCGAATTTAGTTGTCAATTATCAGCCGTGACTTTCTAGTGTAATCGTCAAAGGCAAGTACCAACACCCACTCCTGACGGTTTTTTATGTTATTCTGTATGGAACAATAATTTTTACTTAGAAGCGTCGTTTTTGTTTTCGTAGCACCCAGAGGACCAGCATGTCAGGAACATTTTAGCTCTGCTCCTAAAATCTACGCATAGGTGTATTATCTTACTTCTAAATAACAAAAAGTCTTACAGTAACCAACAAAAATATGAGCTTATACAAGAGGCCCATTATGCGGAAGATAGTATTGTTAAGTGGAATTTACGTCACACGCTCACATACGAGCGACGGCCTGCTGGGTAATTTTGCAATCCTCATAATAACTATGATTCATTGAAAGGAAGACTTCCAGACAAAATGAAACATAAGTTAAAAATCCCATTTACAGTGATTGGACTTGGACGAAAAATAGACAAACCCTTCTCAAATATAGGTTAATAAAATACTGTGCAGTGTCCGTAAAACAAAGAGCCACTTTGCATATATGTTCTCTGTTGTTTCTCGAAAACGCTCAAGTTTTTACCTAATAATATAGGATTTATTCTGATCGATGAATTGTACATCCCAGCTTTTAGTAACACTTCTTATCAGATAATAGTGTGTTACTATCCACTCTCTAAAACTACTATCTGGACATTTCCAGCTGGTTCGGTTCATATTTCAAGACGAAAAAAGCATAAAGCAATTTTTATGAATAAATTTACTTACAATCAGCGACAACAATCAAAATGAACAAAAACACGAACTTCATGGCGTACGAGAATGCAGCTGACGTATGGAGTGTGTCATTTTATATGGAGATTTTGGAACAGAAAGTAGTATGTGTCCTGCTGCAAGCAGCACATGCGATTGGCGCAAACAACTGCTTCAGATCTACATTTTAGAAAGTAGCCGGCAAAATTGGAGGCCATCGATCAACCACAAATCAAGGACAGACTTGATCAGACTGCAGTAAATGCCCTTCTGGGAGTATGTTCAGAGTTCTTGGATCACCTTTCATCTGACAACCTAGTTATAAATTTATCCAAAGTCTACGAGACCTTTTGAAAAGCAGTGCCCATAGGCTGTTCACATACGGCTACTCATTGATGCGTAAGCAAAACTTTGCTTTGAAAAAAGCAAAATTATTTTTCCACTGCGGAAAAGTGATGGACGATATTCGCAAAGTCATAATTTGTGTAGCAAAAATCGAGAACTATAAAATAAAAGTGAATCTGACCTAAAAATTTCGAAAAAAGTGCTACAAACTCGAACTATCGTACAACAAGTGCTTCGACAAACACCACTGGCTTGACCGCGTTTTAAAATAAGAACATAAAGAGAATACATAATTTCCCTTTCAGACACGATCAAATGGATTTTTTCATTGAAGAACTGAGGTACCAATTAAAATAGTTACTGGATTATAATAGGTACATGATATTCAACTAAGAGCCATAATTCATCTGATTATTTCCAAAGAAAGACCTGGGCCAGTTTTACCGCTAGAATTTCGGGTAAAATGACCGTACAGCCAAATGAATGTGAACACCGGAACAAAGAAGACTGTTACACATAAAAAGCAGCAGCTGGACTGCATTGCACGTATAGTGAGGAATCAGCGGTAAATTTCGTCACTGCGTGCTGCTATCTTGAAATTCCGAGCTTTCAGATAAGTTCTCAAATTCCTTGGGTAGAAGAACAAACTTAATAGGTCTGTAGCAGGATGTAAAGAAGAATAGCGATAAGGAGAGGCGTGTTGAGTGCAGAAGCTTCGAAAAAAACTGACGGACTGAACCAAAGATTTCTTTCCGGATCCAGCTCGAGGAGATTACGATAATTAGTTACTAAGTCAAGAACAGTAAGTGGATAACTGTGTGCTTTTTTCTGTGGATAAGCCAACTTTGGAATCATTATGATTATGGTTAAAGTTCTGTCGTCCTGCATCCAAGATTTATCGGTAAGACGTACAGGAGTAAAGTACGAGAGCGAAGTATTCCCAGAGCCTTCTAGTGAGGATAGAATGGAGTCAACCAAATCAGCTAGTGGATCTATGTTACGGAACGTCAGTTTCCGACAGCGAACTGGTAATTGTCATGAATGCCAATGCGTTAAAGGATAATACCAAAGCATGAATTCAGAGGAACAGAAGTGCGTAGAATATGATGAAGTTTGCTGATTTTGTTCTTCATAATGAGAGTAAAAAATAAATAATCTCGGGCAGTCAGTAGAAGGGTTCTCTTCAAAGCATTTTTTTCTAGTACTACAAAGGTTCTGGCTAAATGCGTACCACATTTATTGAGGACAATGGGTTGAAGCACATCGGGCTCCGCCACCTTCCCCAATTTGCGAGCTTTCAGTTCAGTTATCACTGGACCACGGTCCGTGGGACATATATCCAGGTCCTTGTTGGTATTCAAAGTTGGATTGCAGTGGGGGGATGCTGGATGAAGATGGTTTGAGTTATTTGACCACTTTCTTTTCGTCTACGGGTTCAAGAGCTCATACCCCACAGTTTCTTCATCAACTTACAAATCCGGCCATAATTCCAGTTTTCAAATGTGATTTCTGTGCAAAGCCTGTCCAGAATTTTGTTTCATAATAAATTCGATGAGTTGTTTGCTTCACTATCAAGAGATCTCCGATCATGAAATACCTTTTTATCTCGTCTCTCAGGTCAGCCGTGATCGAATGCGACGGTCGGACATTATTCGATGAAACGTTGGAAATTCTGCGCAGCCTTTCGCAGACCAAAACGACCGGCGTAGACAATTCAAAAGACCAAATTTAGTAGTGCTTCCTATTATGTGGACGTTTTCTGGCCAAGACCACTTGGTGATATCCCATTACATGTTCAACTTTGATAAAGACTCTCTTCTCAGAGTGATTGTGCGCAAAATCAAGTGCATGTCGGTCAGGACAAGATATGTTATTGAAAGAGCGTTTTGGTCTCAAAACCCCTCTAATCACCAGATGATTTCAGCACCAAGGGTGCACGCGTGGACCATGAACCTGCAGAGGTTCGAACGATGCCAAGACTCATCACGTAATTATAGTTTTCGTATACAATGCAGAGCTCGTTTGGGTTAGTTGGGACAAACAAAATGAACCGGTTTTCCCTTGGTGAGTATGTGATAGCTTGTGGTATGTATCACTGGGTTGATGAAGTGCACGATTTTATGACGGATAAGAACTCCCTTAAGATGTCAACAGAAGGTTATTGTGAGATTGTCAAAGGAATACCCAGTGAGCTGATCTGTTTGCCGCCGTCGATTTTGCGAACCCGTTTGGTAGTTCTATTAGCCTGTGATGATGAATAAAAACAGGTCTAAAAGTGAGAGAACATCCGCCCGGATTACGGGAGTCAGAGTGCCTACCTGAATGGATGTCCGATGAAAATTTTGCCGGATACTCAAACTATATATATATATATATATATATATATATATATCACTGATCTGGTACAGAAAACCTGCCAAAGAGACCATGGAATAGTAGGAAAACAATGTACGAAAAGATAAAAGGACGGGGAAGTTGGAATGACTTTTTTTGCAAGTTTTTCCACAGAGTACTTTGATTTTCTGTTCTCATCATTTGTGGTTTTCATATGCGAAAAGGAAAAGGTGAGGAGCCAGCACAGCATTCTGTACAGCTTTCTCGCCATTGATTCCGGTTTCGGGCCATATCCTCCAGCTTATCAAACCAATTGCTTTTGGTGTCATTCTTGATCCAGCCAAGTAGGCGATAGGGCCCCACTGTGGCTGAACGGAAAGTCAGCTTTTTATACATTTTCTCTCCACCACACTGCCGTTCCCAATCCTATCCAGCGAATGCAAATGAAGCTCGATGAGGTAAACGCGTGGCGGGCATCCGAAAGACATGAACTATTCACCCTAGTCGACGAAGAAAAACAATTACGCTCAGTGATGAACAGTCCACTCGAATACTCTCCTCCGCACTTCGTCATTACTGACGCGATTCTGCCACAATACCCGTGTGATTGTCCGTAGACACCGGTGGTTGGATACTGTCAGCCGGCGTAAATCATTTTCTTGAACTGGCTAGGTTTCGCATCCATAAAGTAGCACCGAGCGAACTGCGGCTTTATAGACTCTATCCTGCAGGTCGTGACTACGCCACAGGTGCTTAGACTGGCAAAAGCCACACGGGTTCTAGAGGTGCCTAGTGAAATCTCGACTCCGATAACTTCACCAGTGAAAATACAACTTTCCAGATACACGAAGCTGCCGACAGTTTTCAAACTTTCCCCGCAAAGAGTGAGTGCTACAGAATTTCCTTGACAGTCTTGTGGAAGCATTTTGCATTTGGATGGAGCAAAGTGCATGCCGTACTCAATGGCTTCGACGGCCATATGGCTGAAGGCACCTTGGGCTACTTGGAGGTCGCCTCCCAACAAGGCGAATTTGTCAGCCTAATATGTCAGCTACTCTGGTGCCCAGTATAAGTTCTACTCCACTGTTTGCAACACCATTAAAGGCTCTTTGGAGCAGATCATCCACTACGAAGCTGAGGAGTAACGGGGAAATAGGGCATCCTTGCCGAACGCCGTTTGAGACGACAAAGGACTCTGATAGTTGCCTATAGACCCTTACTCTGCCCAAGGTCTGTCATAGAGAGCTTTCAGAATGGAAACGTACTTTTTGGGCAAGCCGGTCCTCAGCAGACAAGTCCATAGGGCAGAGCCAAAGGCGACCCTAATGTCCAGAAACACAAAGATAGTTGGCCTTTGATACACTCGGACTTGTTCAACAAAAAAACGAAGAGTTGAGATTTGGTCCATGCAACCACGGCTGGGACAGAACCCAGCTTGTTCTTCAAGACAATGGGGCTCGCGCAAGGGAGAAAGTCCTCAGAGGATAATGGACACTAGAAGTTTTGAAGCGACAGAGATCAAGCTAATTTTTCAATAATTAGAACACAATGTACGGCTACCTTTTCTAAGGAAAAGAACCATAGTCGATTCACCCCAGGATGCGGGCACTTTTCTTTCGACCAAACCTTTGAGAATAGGGTCGTCAAATTCTCTCACTAGAACCATCTCGCCATCTTTGAAAAGCGCAGGATGAACACCGTCTGATCCATGTGCTATGTGGCGCTTGGGGATTTGTAGTTCTTTTCAAACTTCCGTTTCTGTCGGGGGACCGTCTAGTTTGCGCGACAGGTTGGTGGTTGGAGTCCCATTGGTTTGGGGTATTGTATCGCTAACACTTTCTTGTCTGCTGTCCGGTGGAACGAGTGAGTTGAAAGAGCTACCTGAAGTTGCTTCCATCTCGAGGGCACTTTCTGACCATCACATCTCACGATCAGCATGCACGCTGTCCCTCAAACGCGAAGGGACTTCATCGCATTTCTTTGTAGTATCACGTACCAGCAAGTATATGTCGGATGCACTCAAATAGTGACAAGGAGTTTGAAGAAGTTTGATTTCTGTGGGTACGGTGGACCGCACCACAAATGGGCAGGCAGGTAATCATTAGGGCTTCTTCCAGTAGCTCCCAGCGTCCATCGACATCAGGTGGGGTAGTCGATTCCAGTGCCTGGGCCAGTGTAGTCTGAATAAATTCTAGCACTAGAAGGTCATTCAACTTGTCGACATTCAGGCAAGTATGATTCGAGCTCTTCAAGTCCACAAACAGCAAGCAGATCGTAGCGCAGGCTAATATGTGATCAGAATTGAGATAGGTTAACCAGCAAGAGCGACAATCTAACAGACTGCCGCGCCAAAGGTAACTAATCACTACTTCATCGATTTGAGACCATTTCTGTTTTGAGGAGGGAGGATTTCATTTGGCGGTCCGAAAGTTTACGCTTGCCAGTAAAAACTAGTAATAAGCACATATTGTCAGCAATCTGTCTCCATTGTCCGAACGACTGAAGTTAAAACTAAACCGCCCTTCTAAGTGATGTCGGCAGACTGTCAGGCGACCGACAGGTGCTTTAAGGTATCCGGCGAGGACAACTATCTCTGTCCGGCTAGCTGTAAGCAGGAGCACATGAAGCTATTGGTAGAATCCATCTTTGTCTGCCTCCGAACTGCAGTCTGTTGGTGCATAGTCAGAAACAACGAATAAGTCACGTGCGCGATCTCGATGCCTCGATCTCGATGCGGTTTGCTCAAGTTATTCAAAAAGGATCAATCAACCCATAATACTTTCGTTTAGCATAATTTCTATTACTTCAGAAAGTATGAATAAAGCCCATATTATTATGTCAATTTTCGGTGTGAAGATAAACGTCTGGTAGCTCAAGCAAGTAAATTGCTTCGGTTGATTCTTGTTTCTTCAGGAACACACGGTGTTTTAAACATCCAAACACGTTTGCTGAGGCAAACAACTGTTTTTAATGATTCGTCCTCTGATCTTCACAAATCATATAGAAGATTGTTGTGCCGAAGTGGTCAAGGGTCATTCGGATCGGACATAGTTTTTGTGAAAAAGGGGAGGGTAGATCGACGCGTAAAAAACGGTTACACTGAGCGGTTTATAGAACAAAATCTGAGAGATAGACCCAAATGTGCTCCAAGTTATGACGTCCCCAAGAAGAAATTGTTTATCCGTATGCCATTCAAAGGAAACGCCATATCGGACCTTGCCAACAGACGTTTAACGCGCGAGGTGAGTGCAACAATCAACTCACCTCGTGTTTCCTGTGTATTTGCAAGCTCTCCGATTATCCGAAATTCTAATAAGGATGTGTTGCTAATGCTGGACACCTCATTAGTAATCTCTGTTTAGGTGCAAATGTAATGCAACCTGCATTGGCCAAACTACAAGGCAACTATCCCAAAGAATTAAGAAACATTGCCCACGGTGGCTACAATATGAAGGAACAGGAACCATAGGGAGTGCCATTCCCGGGCATCTGATAGACTGAGGTCATCAAATAAGTACAGATTCGGCATTCACTATCGTCTATCGAGTGCCACCTAAGCCCCTCAAACACATCTGCTTACACACACTGGCCATCGCAGAGGCGATGAGTATCCATCTTTTCTCTCCTGCTCTGTGTACATAGAAGCAATTCGTCCAAGCCCTTCAGTTACCGTGGGCCCAAGTAGACCAGCCTCACCCCAATGACTCAGCTTCCAACCTTATGACTGTCACGGCTTAGTCGTGCTGATCGACATATCCATCTAACCCCAACCACCCACCCCCAGTAAACTATGTTCAATCCAAATGACCCTAGACCGTTTCAGCACAACCACCTCCTATTGATTTATAAAGACTAGAGAATGAATCATTGAAAAAAATTGTTTTTAACATTTATCAGACTGTGGCAAATAGCTAAACAATAATTCGACAAACCTGTGAACATCAAAATCAACAGTGTTTAGGACCTCTGGCCAAAATTTAAATATACTTTCGCTGTTCTATCGTTCGCACGCTTGAGTCGTACGAGAGCAATCGACTGTGGGGGCATTCCCGTGTTCGTGTATTTAATGGCGCACGGTATTCTAACCGCAATCATTCAAAAGGCTAGGAGATGCTTTCATTGGTTCAATTATTTGTTTAAAACTACTTTCTCATCTACTGAACTGAGGTCCAAGTAACTCTTTCGTATTGATAACTATCCAAAACTTCGAACATGATTTCACCTAATCTTTCCATGTTGTGATTAATCAATTGTGTTCGCATTGCGTATATTGCAACGGATACCACTGACATTTACGCAGAATCTTATGGGTGCGAATTTACTTTGAATAGGTGCGTACTAATGAATACCGAAAGTAATATTATCTCAAATAAATGGCGTATGGAATGATCTATCTATTTTATACTCAGAATAACTGGATGGAAAAATTGTTTCTCCAGTTCGTTTTGCGTGAAAATAGCATGGTTGTCAAAATTATTTTAAAAAATCCACCGAGTTATCCCATTTCATCACGACGAGAAAACACGACTTGCAAATAAGCTCGTTTTCGGCAAACTGATTATCGTAGCCAATGCAGTTACATGTATAGGTTGCGATGGTAATATTCTCAGTTGTTTTAAATATTTGCTTTGGTTGTGGCTTAGGTTTTTGGTTATCACAATGTTCTGATCGCTGAGCAAGGCATCAAGATTGCAAGCATTTCATCGGCCGTCCAGGTGACGTCGTGAGTGCATTTTCGCTGTTGACTAGGATCTTCTGTATTAATAGGTGTGTCGTTAGTTCTGACGTTCAGCCTCATAGACGACCTTGTGCACAAAGTTCGACATTTGTTTTTCCGCTTGGCCTCGACTAATTTGATCTGCACTAACGATGTCACCTCGACTGCTGGCGAAAAGTTTGCCGTCTAAACGCCAAGCTCAACGATCGAAAAACCATGGGAAAGACAACATTTTCGAACAATATCTTTGTGTCAAAACGATGTTGGGAGGCATGGAAAGTTGTGTTGCTTAGTCAGAAATAATACTGTGGTTGGGAAGTGACTAGTAAACCATAGACATGGGTTTATTGGATAATCAAATACTGGTTCCAGCTAAAATGTCAGTGCCTGGGTTACGCTGAGGTCGAAGTTTGGTTTTAGATCTAGGGCAAGGCAGTCGGAATCCACTGAAGAAAGGTTTTTGAGAAAAAAGCAATGGATTCCAGCTAAATTGTTGCCAGAGAAATTTTGTTTTTGAGGGACTTTTGATGCAGTCGTAGAGACCGTGCATGCTACTTTGAAAGCTTCGTTATTTACGCGATTTTTCTCATTTGCATATGCACCCAAATGGCACTGGTGATGATTTTTCTGTTTCTCATCATCAACTAAGCCGTTTCGTGCGGTTTGATGCTTTGCAATAGGTGACGTCGTATTGCTTACAAATCTCATCAAACATGAGGAAATAGGATGATAGGGTACCACGGAAGAAGTAGACACGTGCAGATTGTCAGTAAAGCTCATTTTCTTCACCGATCTGCTAGTAAAGCGGGTACGTTTGTTGCATTGGAAAAGAGACGAATGATTGCCTTTCCTAGGAGTCTTATTATTGAGTCAATTCATGGCCTGACTCTTTAATGGATCTCGTAGTTCTGTTAGCAGGTAGCGTTTGATTGTCAACCCTAAACCGATGGGAAATCTCAGAATAATGAGGAGACTCATCGTCCAATCAGTTGGTTTTGAAACGGAACAAAATCATTCAGTCAGCCGCCAACAGTCTTTCTCAGTAAGACGAACTGTCAGCACACACAGGTTTCTCAGACTCAAGGTAATGACAGTGAGAAAATGACGCATTTAAGAAATCCGCCGGAGTACTACGGCATTTCTCAACGAAACAATCATCTTTAGGTAACCAAGATTAAAAAACACAAGGCATTGCCTCTGGCAAGTAATCTATCTGTGTATAACCTGAAAAATGAGAATGAGATAAAAAGTATAACAAATTTAAAAGGCCTCAATTGCGCAATCAACTGATGGAGAAAATATTTTGCAGCAATAAAACGTCCCTGATTTACAAGTAACGACCATGCATCACATATTGCTATTGTAAAGAGATCCATCTAAACGGGATAGGAAAACCGGGTACAGATTTTTCGACTAATAAAAGCTGCTCATCATTGGATTACAAAACCATCATGACACATCAAATGAGCATGCACACAAAGACCTACGGCTCATCAATATGATCCTGGGGAATCTGACGGGGTACAGTCTAAGTGTACCACAGCACCGTATATGGTATATGTGTAAAATTTGATTTTATGATCACCACTATCTCACCTATGGAGTGAACTTGCAAGATCTGCTCTAGGTTTTTCATTCCTCTCCTCTTGATTTCATGCGTACTGAACATAACTGAAACGCGATTCATTCAAAAGTACAAAACAGTAGTGCACAGGAGATTGTTTCACTACTGCAGTTGCTTTCGCGCCACATCAGCACAGGCAAAAACAGTATCTCGAATATGAATGAGGCCGTATATGTTTCTGAACTAGTCAAACGTGTGTGTGTGTGTTTGTGTGCGTGGATATAATAATGACAGCAAAGGTCAAGTTTAAAGCAAAATCTAATTTCGTTTCAAATACGGTCAATTAAAAGGTCATTGCTATGACCTAGTAAACTAGTAAGATTTCAAACAATTCTTAGATCACCCAAAGGTAATAAGTCTCATCTCGGCTCAATATGTGTATTAGGTGTGAGCAGAATTTATTTTAAGTGCTCACAATTGAAGCAACTTATGCAACTTGATTATCGGGCGCATAGACTGTGGCGCTCACAAATTTAATCACGTTCGTTAGTTGTCTCATTTCAATATTGTGTAATTAAAAAACTGCAGCTGAACTCGGAGACCTGATGCCCTTGTAAATAGTGCAGAACATGCGGTCCCTACTTGCTGGTCCTGAAATGGATGATATGGGGAATACCAGTCGATGAACCTATTCTCTCGATTTGATCGGTTTTGTCTTTATCATATTATACTAATCTCATTGAGAAGCTGACCTGAAATTTGGACATGATGGACAGTTACCCAACCGAGATGACGTGTGCTCAGACCACGACACCTGCCTTCATCTCAGATGAGACATCTCCGGAGGGCGTTCGGGCAGCTGAACCAACTACGATGTTACCTAAGCCCGTTTCCATCATTCCTCTGTGCCATTTTCAAAATTTCCGTCTGATTCCTCTCGTGACATTCCATCGTGATTGTATCTGATTCTATTCAGGTGCATCTCACGAGCTTCCAGTGTCTTGGAGAAGGTGCTGCTATCGATGAGGTTTCATAGGGAATCTATCAACTCTGTCACCCCACAAGTCTAGTATCATGACCAATAATGACTGCTGTCTGTGAGGACCATTTTCTCATCAGAGGTTGCAGAATTTACTGAGTAAACCTATTTTATCTCATACAGAATACATGAATAGCAAATGAGCTCGTTTTCGGTAACGTGATGCACGTGGCTGTTATAGTCATCAATAAAGGCTGGAAAGGTATAAGTGACGAAATATTGACAGATATAACCATGCCTAAGCTAGATACGTTAGCACATCTGCCGATCTACTGCGGATATGATGAGATGATACTTTTGCTTTACTGTTAGCTATGTGCGGTTAAACGCATGGGTAGCGGAGGTAAACCAGGTTGCTAATGCGGTTAATACATGTCGGCTAACTTTGTTCCCCTTGGAAAGTAAAGGAAAACTGTTTTGCTACTGGGAGCCCATGTGTGAAGGTTTTCCACGACTGGGACGGAGAGCTGGGAAGTGGACATTTCAATGCAAATAATCCCGAAAGTCAGATACCCCATCCGTTCCATTCAGACCACAAAGAGAGGGAGACCCACTGAACAGTTGCAGATAACAGTCAAAAGGATGGACAATACAGTCAATCCTATTTCAAATTTGGTCACTTTAGTGAGTAAGAGGATCCGTCCTGGCAGCTCTAGTATGACATTTCTTCTACCTTTGAAGAACCTCTTAGTACCATAAAAAAACAAGCAGTTTGCCTGAGATAGTAGGTGACCGATGTCGGATCCATGATACAAAGCGCATTTCCCAAAAAGCTTCACAAAATCTTGGTCTTCTGACGGACTATTTTGGTTATAGCCCTCACTGGCTGATTTCATCTCGGTCGGGTAAAACAACCATCGGCAATTCAGTGGTTGATTTTATTTCGTTCAATTAAAAGACACTTGATCACTAACTACATGGTTCCGTTCGTCTCGAAAAGTGAGAAGTTGCCGGCTGATTCAATGATTTTCGCATCGGACTCGTGAAGAGGCACTGAAGTGATTTTGAAATATGATTTGACACCACACGCATGGTAGCATATCTGTGACTGATGATTGTCCTTTATATGTAGTTCAAGCTGGCGAGCACTGACCGACATTGGAAACAAATGAATATGATTATACGGCACGGTAATTGTCGCTATTAGGATAGTAGATTTTTCAAAAAAGTGAACTGCGAAAGAATTGTTGGCAAAATAAAGGAAATGCAATGGAGCAGGAGGAATTACTTTCATCACTCTGGCGTCGGTTGCATTTGGTCACTGTCTGTATATTTCAAGGGGATGGTAAAACCTTGTTGTTAGAAGGTAGATACCTCGGTGGAAGGTGATGTTTGCAGAGGGCTGAAGGATGAGAGTGTCGCGATCAACACTTCCGGAATGAGTAGAATAACAGTGTAATCAGTGATCGGCGGTATCCGAGTATTCCCAGTTAGCAGCCTTTATTAGGCCTTGGTCTATTTCTCGAAACACTGCATCACTATTGTGCGATGAAGATGAATTAAATTGAACGGTAAAAAGCATAATGAATTGAGTGCAAAGAAATCACGAAAACCATGCAAATAATTGTGAGCAAAACTGGAACATAGAACTATAAAGTAAAAAGGTGCTGTGGAGGAGAATATCGAAATAATTAAGTACCGGCCAGATAACCCGAGAGTATGGAACAGAACCGCCTGAAATATGCTGAGATTTCAGAAGGTAGTGCATGATGTGTTCAAACTATGTATTACATGCGCTATCTACTGTGCAAGGAAGTTTAGTATTGCATATTTTATTTCGTTCAGGTTCATTCCACCTCACGTGCAACACTCGACAATATATTGAAAATAGAAATTCTGCAGTACTTATTTTTGCCTGGGTTTGTGCAATATCAGAAACACTAGAGCAGGGTATCCGAACCAACAGCAACACGGGAATTTTGATTTATTAAACAAATGTGTGTAAAAATACGAGAGGAACAAAATGGACGGTAGTACTAGGGTTTGGATATCAGACACCACAGGTTCTGAAAGAATCCAAATGTGAATAAATGGTACAGAGGACATCTCGTATGAGGACTGGGCAGTTAAAAACACTAACGATAAGTTGAATAGTTTGATCTGATTGGGAACAAGGAACAAAGCCAGACTGTGAAACTAGTCAGGTGAACCTTTAAGCCATACAACGCTCAGTAAAACAATAACGTCAACAGCTTACAGAAAATTTCATCTGATGAACATGAGAATGACCATTCAGAGAAATGCCAGTCTATCACTGTGATTGGTAAAGCCAGAAGCCAAGTCGACAACTCGATTTAGGTTTCAAACCCAGATTCGTTATTTGCCACCTGACAGAATCATACTGAAAAGTTGATTACCATTCCTCACATGATAGCTGCTGGAATGAAATGGACCGTCGAAATATTGGTTCCTCAAAGTGGCACTCGAAAGGCGTGTCATGGAGACGTGTTTAACGTTTTTAAAACTTAGCTTTATATGCAGTATCAATGGACAGTTTTATTAGAGTTGGTGTGCTTCTCGATTTTTCGAAGCAGTCTATAGAAAGCGCAGCCTTTAAGAAATCGTCTAAAGTGGTAACCGGGATGAACAATAAGGGTTCACAGTCAGTTTTCGTGCGAATAAATCTCATTTTCGTCCACCGAAATATTTAGTTATTGGTTTGGCTAAGTTTAGGCGAGCTGTGGTAGAATGGGTCTTCAGTTGAATGGTTTGAAGGGTTTTATTTTCATTCGCACGCATGAAATATGGTTAGAATCGAGTAGCATAACTTATTTTAAAAACCCAACAAGTAAAAATGAAGAAATACCATTCAAATATTCGAACATTTCTGTGCAGGTACGATGTTGATGACTCAGAGTATACGAGAGTACTCTTACTGTCATAACGCCATTAGTGATCAATTTAAACGTAATAATTTAGGGTGTTTAAACTGCACTGTGAAACGAACAAACCACAGAACAGTTTACACCGATATTTTACTTCACCCGAAGGGTTAATTGTTTTGTCCAGGTGAAGTTGCACGTCTAACTCCTGGGTTGCCATCCCCTGCGATGAATTGCTTTGGTATACATAGTTAGATTTTGAGCATCCAAGGTCTGGAGAGAGTGAAAGTCGCTTAAATGGCACCCACTCAGTTATCAGGCATCATTATTTGTCCGATTTAAGCAAGTTATCTTGTACAGCCTTTAGTCTCACAGAGTCAAAACAATAGCAACTCACGTCGGGTCACAATCTTATGATAATGGGCACGTTGTTCGAGAAACCAACAGAATTCTGCGATTGTCATTTTGGTACTCACTCTATTCTCCCACTCTTTTTATCAGACATCAGATATCGCGGCGTGTCTATTGAGTATACTAGCGAAAATGACCAAAATACATCGTTTGAATGACAGATGACTTCTTTGTGACCGGAAAACAAAACACGCCAACGAAAAGATCAACGTGAATTACCTTAGAGCTACACTTACACATCCCCACAAAGACAGCCACTTTTCCTATTCCTCTTGTGCTACTACGGATCTTGAATCGTTCTCTACTGCACGTATTCTTAAAGGTCTTCGCAAATCCAAAACCTCGTCGACTGCTAGTCCTGATGGTCTCACTCTAGTGATTCTCAAGTATGATGCTGATTAGCTTGCCACACTAATCACGGTGCTGATAAACGAGTCCTTATCCAAATGTCCGATTCCTGATCTGTGGCGTCCAGTTACCATCACTCCAATTCTTAAAGGTTCTACCATCCCTAGGGCAGTTGTCATCATATTTACCGACCCTAAAGTCATTGTAAATACTGTTTTCTCCAGACCCTTCTTCGTTTGTTTTTTAACCTAAAAATTCACCACAGGTGCTACAATATGATGGGTACATTCGATCACTAAATCCTCACATAAATCCAAGCGATATGTCCACTGCGTCTCCTTGATTATTCTACAGCTTTTGACTCAGCACGCAGATCTTTTGTTCGATAGAAGCTTGAAGCTTCAGATTGTTTGGTATACCTTCCTTCCTGGGTATCGAACTACTTTCATAATGGACTTCAGCAAACTAAGGTCGAACAAAACATCTCAAAACCTGTTGTTACCAATTTCGGTGTACTCCCGAGGTGCAATGCTATCTCCCTTTATCTATTTTTCACTTATATGAGCGATCTTCCAGTTTTCTCTCCATCCAACATATTCAAATATGCTGACGTCCTTGTCCTTTGTCAAGCTATTTCTAATTAACCGGATTTCGCGAAATTCGATGAAAACCGATAGTGAATAGAATGATTCTCTTCCCTTTTCAGTCTAAAAGTGAATCCATCTCAGTGCCTTGAATTTGATTTCAGTCACTCTCGCTCGCATTTTCCCACAAATCCCGTTACATTGAATTCCAAATCCCTACCCAGGATTAGTTCCGTCAAGTATCTGTGTGTTAGTCTAGACACAAATCCTCCGTTCAGCACTGCATCAGGTGAACTGCGACGCCTATCTTTTCGAGCAAGAAGACTTAGGCAGTTCCGCACTCCACCAGCAATTGTCTCCAAATTTGTTTTCCGTGTATTTTCCTGGCCTTACTAAGTTGTTCTTCTGTAATTTTTCCGGCCTTTTGAAACAAGACTTCGAAGCCTTTTGCCGCCGTTCGGTACTTATTAGTTACGTCTCATCGATCTCCTTTGGCATTCTTTTGACAGAACTAGTCAACGAACAGTAAATTGTGCGTAGCTCCAGCCCACAAACCAATATAAGATCCAACGCATCCATTACACTATGGCTTATCTCTTTGTCGTTCTCTTCCATCCATCAGATCTGGATTTGGACATTTTCTTCCACAAATGATCTGTACAAAACTCTCTCGTGTTCTAATTGGGCCAGGTATTGACCAACAAAACAAGACAGGAACGTGATTATTTTCGAAATTTGGTCAATGTTTTCCTTTCTTGTTAAATTTTTGTGCACCTCAAGCCCCCATTATTATACTGTTTGTGTATTTGACCCCAGATTTGTCTAAGCTGTTTGACTGACATGTAGGCCTGTAGCTTGAAAATATTTTGTCATACATAAACGTATACAAACTTAGGATAGGAAAATCCGTTTGTGTTTCAGCTCCATTTTGTTCTACTGGTGTCCACGGTAGCAGAGAAATGTTTTATAGGAAACCGGTCAGCCGAATGGAAACCTCATTAGATACAAAATGCCAAACTGGTGTGTGATACATTCCCCATAATATTTAATGTGTCCAGAAATTCTGACGAGGGTCCCAGTTTTAGTGGTTTCAAGCACAATTATCGCACTGTTTTCAAGGAAACTAGATAGATGAGGTATGCCAATGCCTATTAAACAACAATGTGTCTTTCTATAACAAAATTCCATTTGACTTGCCAGTTGCAATTTGGATGTGGAGTCACTCACTCGAGCTGAATGTGAAAGGAAATAGGCAATGGTGTTTTCGTCCTGCCGCACCAGCACTCTGCTCACTATTCAAAACCGTGGAAGCATTGTACAATTATTTCATTTTTAATAGGAACCATTACCATCCACAGAGCTCCCATTAGGACTCCAGACCGGGAGGAAAGATTATAAGCCGAAAAACTCACAATCGGAATGAAATCGATAAGTAGCTACGGTGTACTGAACATCAGCATCAAACTGTGAGCCAATCCGATCATTTGTTCGTAAGGTGATCGTGTCTTCTGTTGTAATTCCTATACTCCGTGTCTTCGGTGTAACAAAGATATTCGGTTGAACACTATCTGTAGAAATTCATCAAAGTCATCAATAAATGGAAATTCAAAATTTCTATAAATGGGTTAACCTAAAGTATTCACCGTCCACTCACCGTCATTGACAATTCTAAACACACTTTGGTGAAGCAGCGCCTACATTACCAAGCAGGAGCTATTATTATGCCATACCAAACAGTATACACTATATCCAGTGTATCGATAGATATGACAGCAATGGCTCGATGGAGTGCAAAACCATGCACACGAAGTTGACTACGTGCAACGATAAGCTTGCCCTGGTGGAAGTTATTTTTGAAGAACTTGAACAACATAAAGCTGTGTTTGCTTCACTACGTCCATGAGTGTTTGTACATAGTAATTTCACGGAGTAAAACTTCAAACCGCCCTCCAACTCCACCGATTTTCTCACTCATTCAGTACACTTAGTTACTACGTTTATGTCTGTTATGACAGTACTTTTTCTGGAGTGAAATTTCAAATATTGCATCCGGAGTCGCTGTCGGTTCCTATCCCAGATATTTGCAACTTGAGAACTCTTAATATTAACTGTTGTGCACAAGAAGCTAAGGGCTACGTCAACCAAATTGAAATTTGGCGTATAACTCATAAATCGTTTGCTTCTGAGAAGGAAATTGGACATTTTCTGAAAGTCCTTGGAAAGGATGCACAGTACACCTCAAAAATATGGCTTTTCTGATTTCTGTAGTATCTTTGCCATACGAGTTATTGGAGAAATGCCACCGTAGTATTTCCAACCGGTGACTTTTGAGGCAGCTAAACTGGAAAAACTCTATTCATTTATGTGAGATGCCAACTATCAAAAGCGGGACTTTGTACTGCAGTTGCGGACACAAGCGATAAGTGCATATTTGGTGGTCAGCCCGAGGTGCACTTACGGGACACATTAATTTCCGGGACCAACTGTCCAGGGGTTCAAGAAAGAGTTCTGCTCCAAGAATGCACTCTCCGGTCCACAAGGCTTCTGTGTGAACAGTATCAAGATGTGCTTATTGCTGGAAATAACGAGCCCTCAGTTTTGCTCGGCACGAAAACCCCTAAGTCCTCCGCTGATCCACGAGCATTGCCGGGAAAGTACGTTCCTCGAGTTCAATCAATCAAGCAATGATATGAGTGCAGCCTACCGATTCTGTAAAGAGGAGTGTCACAAGTGGGGTAATGTTGGTCACATTCATTCCGTGTTTGAAGAAAAAAGGCATGCTTTCCTGAGCAAATTGCCTTTGAATTTAACATCATGGTTTATCGGTTTGTCAGTTCCGATACATCTCGTCGATTCACACTTTCGTTTTTCTTTCGCCATTCTTTTGGCATTCAGCTGTGCTGAATCAGTCATCCCTCAAAAGGTTTTTTGCAACAGTAATCCTCCTGTACAGCTTCAATTTACTTACGTTCCAGGTACAAACATCACTGATTACCAACCACATGTTCTTCGTTCATGTGAATTTTTCCCTACCGACGCACAATCCAATTCATTTTACTGTCCTTTTATTTCAATCCACCTGAAGATTCCCATCATTGGTTTGGACCACATGAATCGTATGTATTTCACAAAACGTTTTGTCTAATTCTCAACAACGCTGTATATCGCGTTTGATTCTTGATCCTTCTGAATATTCCGGTGGAATCGAGAAAGATCCTATGCGTTTCGGGGTCACCGGTTCTCCAATTTTTAAGATACTCGACAATATTCATCTCGGACTTCGTGAAGCCGTGAAAAATGATGTTTGACGATTTGGTCCAGAGAAGGAGTATCGACGCCGGTAAGTTCCTCAGCCCTTGTAATGTCGATTGTGGTTACTGTAAAATGCAATATGATAACTCCTAGAGTCTGTGGTTAATATTGTATTAAGTTGTAAAAACTGCTGAAATAGAGTATTTGTTTCAGTCACTAATCTGAAGACGTTCTTCATCAGGTTCTCTCGGCTGCACCACACTCGGGTTTCGCTCCTATTAGAGCTCGTAGGCGGTGCATATCATCAACCGCACTTAGGGGTTGAACACAAGCCCTTTCCTCTCGAAGGATTGTGTTACCAATTCACCAACCCGCTGATCCGAATCACCGAGTTAAGTTTGTTCAGATGTTATGCTCTAAGACAGCCATCCATGCCCGACACATTCAAAGGGAGACATGGTCAAAATCCAGTTAGATATAAGCGAATGCCCCCCATCAAATCAAGCCTTCTCCACAGGCTGGGACACTGCACCCATATTTAAAAGGGGTTCGCAGCTGATGTTTCTTCTGTATCTTACAATTACTCGTTTGTAGTGTGTGATACTGGTAATACTTTGCTTTGCTGATTGTTGATCGGATTGATTGGATGAACAATTTTTATGCGTGAAAGGCGGAATCCAAAGGATAGTCAAACAAACAAAATATCATCAATCCCACACACTACACACATATAGTAGTGAGATGTATGCATTATCAACTGTCTCATTATTGATGCGGACTATATTTGTGCTTACCAAGAAGACCCTATTGTTTAGGCTTCCATCAATGATTTGCATGATAACCTCGGCTTTCACTGACGGACAAATTTCTCAAACACAATGTAGCCGTCATCTCTGAAAAAGTGCTTTCGCTACTTCTGAGGTCTCTTTTTTTCTGTCATTTGGTTGATACTCAAGGTTTTCATCTTGACCTCTTACATTTGGCTCCGTTATCTAGTGTGACTTCTCCCAAACCGTTTGTCAAGTTACCTCCCATGCTGGATTCTCTTCAGTACACTCAGATTTGTCAAATGTCTCACCCTTGGAAAGCAGCAGTTTGCTAAATGTTCTCAAAGTTTTGGAACCCCAGTCCCAAATCCAATCTTGAGAATGAGCATCTTCAAAAAGCTGTAGACTGTAAAATGTTCTCATTATTGCTCAAATCAGCCTCATTGAATTACTACAGCAAAGCATCTCCGAAAAAGTAACATGGACAGTCAAAATCTGTTATCAAGCTCGCTGGGTGAAAGCAAGTCATTCGGAGGGCCAACCAGTTAGTTCTGTTAGTCTACAGTGTGTGTCATGAGTAAGGCAAGAAAGCTCACCACTCACACGCTGTACAAAGTTCAAGGCCGTGGGCCATGAGCAACTGAGACAAACCACGGAATGCCCATTCAGCTGCGATCGGTGTCGAAGATCAGTTCACCCGTCGCCTAAAAATCTGACGATAACACGGTCCACGAAGACAAGCCCCTATTGAAACTGAGTAACTGAGTAATTGTCTGAATTAGTGCGCAAGTGCGCACAAGTTAGGATCAGAAGCGAAATTCAGAGAAGATGATCATCGGTCGCGTTAGTTGGAAAAAGAAAATCAGCTATTGTCCATTGCAACCATCCTGAGTGAAATTGTGATAGTAAGCGGAATGGTTTTAAATGATCATAAGTTTAACTTCGTTTACCAAAACAATTGCCTACATAAATCAATGTGAAACTTATCTAATTGGTACTTAGGATTACAATGAACGGGCACAGAAATAAATCAGCAGAAAAAACTAATATTCAGTCGTGAAAAATTATCTTCCTCAAACAGACTAATGAGAACTGAATAAGGCTCATATTGTGAGATGAAAGCATTCCGTTCACTCTTACTGGTCGCGTACGCGGAACATCGGTTTATATGTGATACGGTACATAAAAGAATAAATTTCTCTGAGTCATCATCAAGGATGAGGAGTGCAATCGTATTAGATGAAGTGACATCCCGAAGATAGTCAGCAGTTTCTCGGAGAGATACTTTTGTAAAAAGAGAATAAAAATCCACCGAATACATTCTGTGAATCCTTACTGTAAGGCTGTTGTGAAGTTTTGCTATATCAAAGGAATCTCATAAGCATTCAGGAGCTGGGCTTTTTCGGACGAGATCAAGAACATCGGCTAACCATCAGGCAAGTTGTGGTGAGCTGAAATTTGTAAGATACAAAACGAAGCTCATTTCAACATCTGAACAAAAACAAGTTATTTACCTTTAGCTCTACTCTAAGCCAACTGTGTATGGCAGACTAATTACGCACAGTACAGACCCCTAGATTAAAAGACCACTCTGAAAGTCATATTGCTCCTGATGCCTCACATGTTATCTACTAGTTTACTTGCAGTTGATGCAACGCGTGCATATGCGAAACAGAACAATACTGGGCTCAAAGTGTGACTGAACACATCCCAAAATGGCTCTTCCTTTCAAGGGATCAGTTAGACTGCACAAAATGAATTCCAGAGAGAAGTCCAGCAACCGCTATCGCGAGGCATCCACTTCCAGCAGGTCATCGAGTTGACCTGTCCTGGTTATTCATTGGACGATAAAGTAAACGGAAGGAAAAGCTGTTGGTGTTCAGCAAAGTTATGTCGATCAAGACAGAAAGAAGCACAAACTACCATTGCAAACAATGTGTCTTTCCTGGCATTAGCCACATAACCCCACACGAATTGCTGCATTCTTTGTGACAAGCATTCTTCTTATTTTTACACGATAAGTTTCATGTACCGTATAATATATAAACTGATATTTTTAACGTACGCGATCGACCGGAGTGAACGAAATACTTTCACTTATCAAGGTATGCCTTCTTCCGTTGTTTTCAACATGGCTCAGTCAATGAAGTTTGTCGAAAATCATTTCTGTTCGGGAAACCGTACAGTACAGAAACAAGTATACTGAAGTTTGTGTACCTAATTTGGCTCGTCATAAATGACCAATTCTTGTTTGAAATACACATAAAATTTGCGACCAAATGCATGATATCCATAAGAAGAAATAGAAAACTCTAAAGCAAGTCTAGATACGATCCTTCTGTTAGGAAATATTAAAGTTAATTCTGCTTGTACTTGTGACTTTTCTGTCGATATTTCCCGTTTTTTGTCCACGAGAGTCTGAGAGATTGGGCACTAAACTTGTTTGGTATTCTCACTAAAATGAACACATGGAACTGTATTGTAATGTCAACGTAGAATGCAGGAAAAATATGATGAGGTGAATAATATCACTTTCCAGGGGTTCTTGAGGTTGACAGAAAACAGTTACCTTAAGGAAAGTTGGGTGTTTTTGTTTCGTCAGATTAATCTGATGATAAATTGTCACGTGGAGCTTCGCGATCGATGAAGCCAAGCTTCTCGTGATCGTTTGTTGTTCAGACAAGAGATGGTTCATCAATTGCATTTTCGGCACATGCTCAGACGTACTCCGTCTGAGACAGAGATGATTTCTACCTATGTACGTGTAATCACAGCTGCATATGGACTGACAAATGACGAAACGGAATGGGTCTCGGGATTTTGCAGGGGACTCTCACAGCCGTCATTCGTGGTTGGGTAGGATGAGCCAGCTATTGATGCGAATTACCGGATACTATCCTTCAGTGACTTGGCTTACAACCGAGGAAGACGGAGTTTCGAGTAGAATATGTCTTACCTGAAATGTGAGCGAATTGATTAAGAAGTTCAAAGGAACGTTCTGTTGAGAATTAGAAGCCCTGTGTTTGGTCAAGATGCCAAGAAAGTGAGCCTAATGCCATACACACAGCGGGGAATCGAGGGTGTGCAGGGACGAAGTCGATGTAAACTTTGTGATCTTGAGGTACATTAAAATAAAAGCAACAAAGTAAGCGTTGCATCGTCAAAGTTTTCTATCACATGACATCGTTTGATAACAAAATTTAAAAAAGTGCCTATGAAATTTTCGTTTCCTTGGAACGAAAGAGGCCGCTACAAATTCGAAAAATTTGGACAGAAGTTCTGTGTTATCTTCCCGAGACTGTATTGCAATGCGAAACTCGTAACAAATAATCTCTATCTTGACAACATGCATCAAAAAACATCTTGCCTTTAGTTTACTTTCCCACAAGTGGCCTATTAGCCAAACTCGGCTAATTTCTGGCAAATCCACTAAGAACAATAAGAAGAAAGAAACAAATTGGAGGACAAAATTTTCACTTCGACACACAAATCAATATGAATAATCTCAAGCATCTCAAAATATATTTTAAAATACTTCACTTAAAACTAACATTTTTGTCTAGTGATGCTGTACTTCAGACCCTTTCCCCACATGCGTCTTTGATTGTTATTACCAACGCGTCTTCTACCGGCTTTGAGGTGGCGATAGTGCAACAGGGTCAGCCACTTTTGCGCATTTTTTCACCGACTCAGTGCCCATGAACGACAGTATTTAAAAACACAATGTGGTGGCATTTACCCTTTATTGGGCCGTTAATCGTTTGTACAGTTATCGTTTGGCACTCATTTCACTGTTACCACTGAACATAAGGTCAAATTTTCCGAAGCCATGGCTCAATGCTGGGGTCCCTCTTTATCAGCATATTCTTATGACATGCAGCATCACAAAGCACTTGTCCGGTCAAGTAATTTCTTAAGAAACTTTCACTACTAATTGCTTGCCCAGACAGCCACTACCTGCTAGTTAACCAGAACCTGCTCATGGAAGAAATGGGTACGATCATCCCGTCACATTGTGTTTGGCACGGGTATCAAGCAGATATTCGGCGTCAGTCTTCCGTGTTACGTGAACAACGCGAAGAAATTTCACTGATCTTTGATGGTATCTTGTGCTACAACGAGAGAATCATTGTACCTCCTACAGTGCGAGCTGCGGTTTTGCATCCAAGATAACTAGGTATTCCAAAAATGAAATCTCTTGTCCGTCTTACTTGTTGGTGGCCAGAGATGAACGACGATTTTTCTTAGACTGCCAAAACCTGCCGTAACTGTTTACGTAAACTTCGTACACAATCACCCGGCGGTGGTTAAAAGGTTACATCATAGACCTTTCACAATGACGACACCGGTTGGATTCCCACCACCACCGGTCACTTACTCATTTGACGGCCTCTCATTGACCACAGCTTTCTTCAAAAAATGCTGTTCTTTAGTGTATAAAAATAAAAAGGAAGTGGGGGGAGTATTCTTCTTTATTAAAAACGTTAATGCCGTGGTCTGTCTTCAGAGCTTTGTCAGTGGGTTTAGGGTGATCATTGTGATCCATTTAAAGACGGATACTATGCTCTGGTTATTAAAGGTTCCTGATTCCATTGGTCGGAGGCATATTTGACTACTTCTTACTATGAAGTTTTTACAATAGCAATCTTCCACAAGGCATTCATTCGAAGAAGGTGACTGACCGGCTAAAATCATTGGGTTGTCCGCAAGGAATACCTTCACCTCGGGCATCGACAATAGTAGTACAAATCCAATGAGTTCCATCTGGAACAGGGAAGTCAATACGTAAAGTTTTGTGAATCACATGCTTTGGCCATCAGGTTGACTGGCATATTCGGGAAGACAGTTAATGCCAACAATACATGATAAAGCATCCATTTATCACTAGATGCGAAAGGTACAGGTTCGTCGCTCACATAGCAACCAACTCTTATGCTGACCACCTCCCCAGTAGAAGCACAACAAGCAGCCTAGAGATTTGGTTTCTAGAACGACTCCAGTAGCAGTGCTATAATCCAGAAGACTTGCCGGGTTAATTGATTTTTTGTTAGAAATCGTGTATTCGAACAATTACAAAATCATTCAATCATAAAATCTGTTAATTTCTACCAGTTGGATCCGCTTCATTTACCGCTAGTTCTAACTCGGTTAGATAATGCTTCACTCCAAATCAGTGCATTCAATCTGCGACGTGAGCACGTACTCAAACGCCACATAGTCCATAATTGACTCTCACTCGAAAACTACTTTCAGTATGGTGACTCACCATGCAGTATGAAGATTCCAACCACTGAAAACCGTGGAAGATACAGTGTGTAGCAGTTTCATTGTCATTTGGAATCATCAAAAATGGATATCCACCGATGCCCAGTAGGAATAGAATCCGGGATGAACAATTGTGGGTCGAACATATTTACCACAATGCTACTGGGGCTGGCTCCCAAAGGTTTATTAAACTTATGCACCACATTATACAAAGCTTCTTATACACCTAACTTCGGGAATAGTATATATACTTCACCAAACTCTTCTCCTCTGAAAAGAAAATATCCTCGCTGTGACCTCTCTTTGTATTATTCACCATCTCGGGGTTCAAAGCTCCAAAACTGTCTTTTAGGATTTGGTCATCAACCCCACAATTGACTCGCTTCATGCGATCAATGATAGGCACTGGAACGAGACTTGTTTTGGGATGGTTACAATGGAGATAGATTACTATGCACTGTGTGCAATTGACTACTCCAGTGCTGTCGCAGAATATTATAAAATAAAACAAAACAAAATCACTCCGTTGTCATGGAGAACCATGCGTTGTGCTGTTTCTCCTTCATGAAAAACACAGCCACTAACAGCCTGCACCTTATCGCCTGACGTTCATCCAGTCAGTGGATAAATTTCTCTTCCCTCAACTATGCACGGGCCATTGCCAAAATTAATTTCAACTTGTGCTTGATGCGACACAAAGTCTAAGGCATCAACGACGACTGCATCAGTTAACACGTCTTTGTTCCTCCCGTTTTCTCACTGAAGTTCAGGGTGATCGCCTCAAACCTGTCCCACTTATTGACACCAAGAACAACGGGCTCCATTGGGCTCTTCAGCCTTTACAGCAAGTCCAATTACCATCCGCGTAAAAAGACAAAAAGAAGCTGAGACTAAGTTGGCAGAGATCTTGAAGCAGCTTCAGTCAGAAAACGCTATTTCCAAAACGCTGTACGACAAGCTTGTGCCCTGCGGCTCGCAACCACCTAGGCTTTATGGATTACCAAATGTACACACGGTTACCACTTCTTTTCGGAGAGGCACCCGTTTCCAGGCATAGCCCAGCCCGCTCCCAGTTGGGCGCAAATGACATTGCCCAACGTTTCCAATGATGTAGCACAACGTTGGCCCAAAGCCAGCCCAAAGTTAGCCCAACGTGGCCCAACGGGCCCTAATTAGGAGCAGTTTATTCCTCATACAGTTTCACAATTGTGATATCTAAAAGATAAAATAGCTCAATGCATCGGGACCCGAGATCAGTTCAGAGTGCATCGAAAGCAACGCCTCTGGTAATACGTCATAATTAAGTGTTTATTGTTCACTAAAGCAGCATTTTTGGAAAAATGGTACAGAAAAATAAATGTTCACCTAAAACAATTATAATAAACGGATTAGGGAATAGGTTACTTATGAGTAGCTCAAATTGAAAAGACTTCTGTGATGTACATAACTTTTGCACGAATAGAAGTGGAATCAGTTGCTGTGACGGAGAAGTTTGATCATCATCGTGTGGATGCGAAATAAAAGTTGCACTGGTGCAGCTTATCTTACCATAGATGTGATATTTTCTGCACATCATTCGTCTCCCTACACAACTGTACTCTGTACAAACTTGAACTACATGACGGCAAACAACTTTCACTAGCCTAGTTTATGATGACGAGATTACAACACCTTATATATCCTAATGTAACGACTAATTGCGTAGGTGGCTCAGCATAACATTAGTTGGCTCGGACCCTGCCGTAAGTTTGACATAATACAATAAATGTCTTTGCTAATCATGTGTAGTAACATCTGATTTTATTGGGATGTGTAAATCCATACACCCAATGTGCTGAAGGAACATCCCAAACATCCCCAGTTTATGAGTATGCTGTCTAGTTCATGTCTCAGTGCCAGAACTGCCAACAGGAAAATACTAGTCTGCCAATAACTTGTGTGGGCATGTCAGTCCCTTTGCACCTCTACACCACCCCGCTGCAGTCCAGTGGCAACCGACACAAGCCTTCGGGCTGAAAAAGCCCTGGGGTCAAACGCTGAGTGCCGAGGAGGATATGCATCACTAATGAGGTCTAGGAAGGGCGAAACTCGACGTTGGTGCTTCCGAGTGAAGAGTTGGTCGGATGATTTTAGGTTTCTACGCGAAAGGTGTAGTCCGGATAGTCAGCCAACCAAAGTGTCATTAATCCTTTACACTACTTGTGAGTAATTGCGACATATATATGAATAGAAACTTGCTAAAGTTCACTGAGACAGTAGTCATTCACCGAACAAAGCCTGAGTTCAGCATCCCGAAAATATTTGTTACTCAACTTGTGTAGCCGTGGTAGTGACTTCATCCTGATTAGTCTGTTATCATCCTATTCATTTCGTCTTAATTATGTCGCACGTTTTTAACGCGAATGCGTTTTTCTTTTCTTTTGAAAGTATGCGATTGCCTATTGTTTAAACCTAATGTAAGCGTATTTAACGTGCGTTAGAAGCCGACTTAAGGCGCGCAAAAATGATGGCCAATATCAGTTCCACCCACAGTGTCCTTCAAGCCCCACTAATATCGGTCAACGGAGGATATGTTTCAAATACACCAAAAGGTCTTAACCCTGAGTGAGCCTATTTCTGCCAGCGTTCTCCCAGTGTAACGATGGACAATCTGTTATTCGTAATTTAATCGTCCAAATCACCATTAGGCCACGTTTCTTGTAGTAACACTTCATCTAGCTGAGAACGTTCCTGCGAACCAATAGGGTCTAATAACACCTAAAATGTACGCAAATAGGGAACGAATGTTGTTGATGAACATCACGGGTAGGCTCACGCATGGGTCTTTTAAGAAGGCGGCCGACCAACCCGTTTAGGGTTTTCCGAGATCGGCTCTGGACTACCTAATACTATTTACACTTTCTCCGCGGATGGTAATTGGACTTACTGTAAAGGCTGAAGAGCCCAATGGAGCCCGTTGTTCTTGGTGTCAATAAGTGAGACAGGTTTGAGGCGATCACCCTGAACTTCAGTGAGAAAACGGGAGGAACAAAGACGTGTTAACTGATGCAGTCGTCGTTGATGCCTTAGACTTTGTGTCGCATCAAGCACAAGTTGAAATTAATTTTGGCAATGGCCCGTGCATAGTTGAGGGAAGAGAAATTTATCCACTGACTGGATGAACGTCAGGCGATAAGGTGCAGGCTGTTAGTGGCTGTGTTTTTCATGAAGGAGAAACAGCACAACGCATGGTTCTCCATGACAACGGAGTGATTTTGTTTTGTTTTATTTTATAATATTCTGCGACAGCACTGGAGTAGTCAATTGCACACAGTGCATAGTAATCTATCTCCATTGTAACCATCCCAAAACAAGTCTCGTTCCAGTGCCTATCATTGATCGCATGAAGCGAGTCAATTGTGGGGTTGATGACCAAATCCTAAAAGACAGTTTTGGAGCTTTGAACCCCGAGATGGTGAATAATACAAAGAGAGGTCACAGCGAGGATATTTTCTTTTCAGAGGAGAAGAGTTTGGTGAAGTATATATACTATTCCCGAAGTTAGGTGTATAAGAAGCTTTGTATAATGTGGTGCATAAGTTTAATAAACCTTTGGGAGCCAGCCCCAGTAGCATTGTGGTAAATATGTTCGACCCACAATTGTTCATCCCGGATTCTATTCCTACTGGGCATCGGTGGATATCCATTTTTGATGATTCCAAATGACAATGAAACTGCTACACACTGTATCTTCCACGGTTTTCAGTGGTTGGAATCTTCATACTGCATGGTGAGTCACCATACTGAAAGTAGTTTTCGAGTGAGAGTCAATTATGGACTATGTGGCGTTTGAGTACGTGCTCACGTCGCAGATTGAATGCACTGATTTGGAGTGAAGCATTATCTAACCGAGTTAGAACTAGCGGTAAATGAAGCGGATCCAACTGGTAGAAATTAACAGATTTTATGATTGAATGATTTTGTAATTGTTCGAATACACGATTTCTAACAAAAAATCAATTAACC
This sequence comes from Fasciola hepatica, assembly GCA_948099385.1. Taxonomy (NCBI): domain Eukaryota; kingdom Metazoa; phylum Platyhelminthes; class Trematoda; order Plagiorchiida; family Fasciolidae; genus Fasciola; species Fasciola hepatica. The sequence goes on from CANUEZ040000149.1 coordinate 689,847, forward strand.
CGGCAAGTCTTCTGGATTATAGCACTGCTACTGGAGTCGTTCTAGAAACCAAATCTCTAGGCTGCTTGTTGTGCTTCTACTGGGGAGGTGGTCAGCATAAGAGTTGGTTGCTATGTGAGCGACGAACCTGTACCTTTCGCATCTAGTGATAAATGGATGCTTTATCATGTATTGTTGGCATTAACTGTCTTCCCGAATATGCCAGTCAACCTGATGGCCAAAGCATGTGATTCACAAAACTTTACGTATTGACTTCCCTGTTCCAGATGGAACTCATTGGATTTGTACTACTATTGTCGATGCCCGAGGTGAAGGTATTCCTTGCGGACAACCCAATGATTTTAGCCGGTCAGTCACCTTCTTCGAATGAATGCCTTGTGGAAGATTGCTATTGTAAAAACTTCATAGTAAGAAGTAGTCAAATATGCCTCCGACCAATGGAATCAGGAACCTTTAATAACCAGAGCATAGTATCCGTCTTTAAATGGATCACAATGATCACCCTAAACCCACTGACAAAGCTCTGAAGACAGACCACGGCATTAACGTTTTTAATAAAGAAGAATACTCCCCCCACTTCCTTTTTATTTTTATACACTAAAGAACAGCATTTTTTGAAGAAAGCTGTGGTCAATGAGAGGCCGTCAAATGAGTAAGTGACCGGTGGTGGTGGGAATCCAACCGGTGTCGTCATTGTGAAAGGTCTATGATGTAACCTTTTAACCACCGCCGGGTGATTGTGTACGAAGTTTACGTAAACAGTTACGGCAGGTTTTGGCAGTCTAAGAAAAATCGTCGTTCATCTCTGGCCACCAACAAGTAAGACGGACAAGAGATTTCATTTTTGGAGTACCTAGTTATCTTGGATGCAAAACCGCAGCTCGCACTGTAGGAGGTACAATGATTCTCTCGTTGTAGCACAAGATACCATCAAAGATCAGTGAAATTTCTTCGCGTTGTTCACGTAACACGGAAGACTGACGCTGAATATCTGCTTGATACCCGTGCCAAACACAATGTGACGGGATGATCGTACCCATTTCTTCCATGAGCAGGTTCTGGTTAACTAGCAGGTAGTGGCTGTCTGGGCAAGCAATTAGTAGTGAAAGTTTCTTAAGAAATTACTTGACCGGACAAGTGCTTTGTGATGCTGCATGTCATAAGAATATGCTGATAAAGAGGGACCCCAGCATTGAGCCATGGCTTCGGAAAATTTGACCTTATGTTCAGTGGTAACAGTGAAATGAGTGCCAAACGATAACTGTACAAACGATTAACGGCCCAATAAAGGGTAAATGCCACCACATTGTGTTTTTAAATACTGTCGTTCATGGGCACTGAGTCGGTGAAAAAATGCGCAAAAGTGGCTGACCCTGTTGCACTATCGCCACCTCAAAGCCGGTAGAAGACGCGTTGGTAATAACAATCAAAGACGCATGTGGGGAAAGGGTCTGAAGTACAGCATCACTAGACAAAAATGTTAGTTTTAAGTGAAGTATTTTAAAATATATTTTGAGATGCTTGAGATTATTCATATTGATTTGTGTGTCGAAGTGAAAATTTTGTCCTCCAATTTGTTTCTTTCTTCTTATTGTTCTTAGTGGATTTGCCAGAAATTAGCCGAGTTTGGCTAATAGGCCACTTGTGGGAAAGTAAACTAAAGGCAAGATGTTTTTTGATGCATGTTGTCAAGATAGAGATTATTTGTTACGAGTTTCGCATTGCAATACAGTCTCGGGAAGATAACACAGAACTTCTGTCCAAATTTTTCGAATTTGTAGCGGCCTCTTTCGTTCCAAGGAAACGAAAATTTCATAGGCACTTTTTTAAATTTTGTTATCAAACGATGTCATGTGATAGAAAACTTTGACGATGCAACGCTTACTTTGTTGCTTTTATTTTAATGTACCTCAAGATCACAAAGTTTACATCGACTTCGTCCCTGCACACCCTCGATTCCCCGCTGTGTGTATGGCATTAGGCTCACTTTCTTGGCATCTTGACCAAACACAGGGCTTCTAATTCTCAACAGAACGTTCCTTTGAACTTCTTAATCAATTCGCTCACATTTCAGGTAAGACATATTCTACTCGAAACTCCGTCTTCCTCGGTTGTAAGCCAAGTCACTGAAGGATAGTATCCGGTAATTCGCATCAATAGCTGGCTCATCCTACCCAACCACGAATGACGGCTGTGAGAGTCCCCTGCAAAATCCCGAGACCCATTCCGTTTCGTCATTTGTCAGTCCATATGCAGCTGTGATTACACGTACATAGGTAGAAATCATCTCTGTCTCAGACGGAGTACGTCTGAGCATGTGCCGAAAATGCAATTGATGAACCATCTCTTGTCTGAACAACAAACGATCACGAGAAGCTTGGCTTCATCGATCGCGAAGCTCCACGTGACAATTTATCATCAGATTAATCTGACGAAACAAAAACACCCAACTTTCCTTAAGGTAACTGTTTTCTGTCAACCTCAAGAACCCCTGGAAAGTGATATTATTCACCTCATCATATTTTTCCTGCATTCTACGTTGACATTACAATACAGTTCCATGTGTTCATTTTAGTGAGAATACCAAACAAGTTTAGTGCCCAATCTCTCAAACTCTCGTGGACAAAAAACGGGAAATATCGACAGAAAAGTCACAAGTACAAGCAGAATTAACTTTAATATTTCCTAACAGAAGGATCGTATCTAGACTTGCTTTAGAGTTTTCTATTTCTTCTTATGGATATCATGCATTTGGTCGCAAATTTTATGTGTATTTCAAACAAGAATTGGTCATTTATGACGAGCCAAATTAGGTACACAAACTTCAGTATACTTGTTTCTGTACTGTACGGTTTCCCGAACAGAAATGATTTTCGACAAACTTCATTGACTGAGCCATGTTGAAAACAACGGAAGAAGGCATACCTTGATAAGTGAAAGTATTTCGTTCACTCCGGTCGATCGCGTACGTTAAAAATATCAGTTTATATATTATACGGTACATGAAACTTATCGTGTAAAAATAAGAAGAATGCTTGTCACAAAGAATGCAGCAATTCGTGTGGGGTTATGTGGCTAATGCCAGGAAAGACACATTGTTTGCAATGGTAGTTTGTGCTTCTTTCTGTCTTGATCGACATAACTTTGCTGAACACCAACAGCTTTTCCTTCCGTTTACTTTATCGTCCAATGAATAACCAGGACAGGTCAACTCGATGACCTGCTGGAAGTGGATGCCTCGCGATAGCGGTTGCTGGACTTCTCTCTGGAATTCATTTTGTGCAGTCTAACTGATCCCTTGAAAGGAAGAGCCATTTTGGGATGTGTTCAGTCACACTTTGAGCCCAGTATTGTTCTGTTTCGCATATGCACGCGTTGCATCAACTGCAAGTAAACTAGTAGATAACATGTGAGGCATCAGGAGCAATATGACTTTCAGAGTGGTCTTTTAATCTAGGGGTCTGTACTGTGCGTAATTAGTCTGCCATACACAGTTGGCTTAGAGTAGAGCTAAAGGTAAATAACTTGTTTTTGTTCAGATGTTGAAATGAGCTTCGTTTTGTATCTTACAAATTTCAGCTCACCACAACTTGCCTGATGGTTAGCCGATGTTCTTGATCTCGTCCGAAAAAGCCCAGCTCCTGAATGCTTATGAGATTCCTTTGATATAGCAAAACTTCACAACAGCCTTACAGTAAGGATTCACAGAATGTATTCGGTGGATTTTTATTCTCTTTTTACAAAAGTATCTCTCCGAGAAACTGCTGACTATCTTCGGGATGTCACTTCATCTAATACGATTGCACTCCTCATCCTTGATGATGACTCAGAGAAATTTATTCTTTTATGTACCGTATCACATATAAACCGATGTTCCGCGTACGCGACCAGTAAGAGTGAACGGAATGCTTTCATCTCACAATATGAGCCTTATTCAGTTCTCATTAGTCTGTTTGAGGAAGATAATTTTTCACGACTGAATATTAGTTTTTTCTGCTGATTTATTTCTGTGCCCGTTCATTGTAATCCTAAGTACCAATTAGATAAGTTTCACATTGATTTATGTAGGCAATTGTTTTGGTAAACGAAGTTAAACTTATGATCATTTAAAACCATTCCGCTTACTATCACAATTTCACTCAGGATGGTTGCAATGGACAATAGCTGATTTTCTTTTTCCAACTAACGCGACCGATGATCATCTTCTCTGAATTTCGCTTCTGATCCTAGCTTGTGCGCACTTGCGCACTAATTCAGACAATTACTCAGTTACTCAGTTTCAATAGGGGCTTGTCTTCGTGGACCGTGTTATCGTCAGATTTTTAGGCGACGGGTGAACTGATCTTCGACACCGATCGCAGCTGAATGGGCATTCCGTGGTTTGTCTCAGTTGCTCATGGCCCACGGCCTTGAACTTTGTACAGCGTGTGAGTGGTGAGCTTTCTTGCCTTACTCATGACACACACTGTAGACTAACAGAACTAACTGGTTGGCCCTCCGAATGACTTGCTTTCACCCAGCGAGCTTGATAACAGATTTTGACTGTCCATGTTACTTTTTCGGAGATGCTTTGCTGTAGTAATTCAATGAGGCTGATTTGAGCAATAATGAGAACATTTTACAGTCTACAGCTTTTTGAAGATGCTCATTCTCAAGATTGGATTTGGGACTGGGGTTCCAAAACTTTGAGAACATTTAGCAAACTGCTGCTTTCCAAGGGTGAGACATTTGACAAATCTGAGTGTACTGAAGAGAATCCAGCATGGGAGGTAACTTGACAAACGGTTTGGGAGAAGTCACACTAGATAACGGAGCCAAATGTAAGAGGTCAAGATGAAAACCTTGAGTATCAACCAAATGACAGAAAAAAAGAGACCTCAGAAGTAGCGAAAGCACTTTTTCAGAGATGACGGCTACATTGTGTTTGAGAAATTTGTCCGTCAGTGAAAGCCGAGGTTATCATGCAAATCATTGATGGAAGCCTAAACAATAGGGTCTTCTTGGTAAGCACAAATATAGTCCGCATCAATAATGAGACAGTTGATAATGCATACATCTCACTACTATATGTGTGTAGTGTGTGGGATTGATGATATTTTGTTTGTTTGACTATCCTTTGGATTCCGCCTTTCACGCATAAAAATTGTTCATCCAATCAATCCGATCAACAATCAGCAAAGCAAAGTATTACCAGTATCACACACTACAAACGAGTAATTGTAAGATACAGAAGAAACATCAGCTGCGAACCCCTTTTAAATATGGGTGCAGTGTCCCAGCCTGTGGAGAAGGCTTGATTTGATGGGGGGCATTCGCTTATATCTAACTGGATTTTGACCATGTCTCCCTTTGAATGTGTCGGGCATGGATGGCTGTCTTAGAGCATAACATCTGAACAAACTTAACTCGGTGATTCGGATCAGCGGGTTGGTGAATTGGTAACACAATCCTTCGAGAGGAAAGGGCTTGTGTTCAACCCCTAAGTGCGGTTGATGATATGCACCGCCTACGAGCTCTAATAGGAGCGAAACCCGAGTGTGGTGCAGCCGAGAGAACCTGATGAAGAACGTGACTGAAACAAATACTCTATTTCAGCAGTTTTTACAACTTAATACAATATTAACCACAGACTCTAGGAGTTATCATATTGCATTTTACAGTAACCACAATCGACATTACAAGGGCTGAGGAACTTACCGGCGTCGATACTCCTTCTCTGGACCAAATCGTCAAACATCATTTTTCACGGCTTCACGAAGTCCGAGATGAATATTGTCGAGTATCTTAAAAATTGGAGAACCGGTGACCCCGAAACGCATAGGATCTTTCTCGATTCCACCGGAATATTCAGAAGGATCAAGAATCAAACGCGATATACAGCGTTGTTGAGAATTAGACAAAACGTTTTGTGAAATACATACGATTCATGTGGTCCAAACCAATGATGGGAATCTTCAGGTGGATTGAAATAAAAGGACAGTAAAATGAATTGGATTGTGCGTCGGTAGGGAAAAATTCACATGAACGAAGAACATGTGGTTGGTAATCAGTGATGTTTGTACCTGGAACGTAAGTAAATTGAAGCTGTACAGGAGGATTACTGTTGCAAAAAACCTTTTGAGGGATGACTGATTCAGCACAGCTGAATGCCAAAAGAATGGCGAAAGAAAAACGAAAGTGTGAATCGACGAGATGTATCGGAACTGACAAACCGATAAACCATGATGTTAAATTCAAAGGCAATTTGCTCAGGAAAGCATGCCTTTTTTCTTCAAACACGGAATGAATGTGACCAACATTACCCCACTTGTGACACTCCTCTTTACAGAATCGGTAGGCTGCACTCATATCATTGCTTGATTGATTGAACTCGAGGAACGTACTTTCCCGGCAATGCTCGTGGATCAGCGGAGGACTTAGGGGTTTTCGTGCCGAGCAAAACTGAGGGCTCGTTATTTCCAGCAATAAGCACATCTTGATACTGTTCACACAGAAGCCTTGTGGACCGGAGAGTGCATTCTTGGAGCAGAACTCTTTCTTGAACCCCTGGACAGTTGGTCCCGGAAATTAATGTGTCCCGTAAGTGCACCTCGGGCTGACCACCAAATATGCACTTATCGCTTGTGTCCGCAACTGCAGTACAAAGTCCCGCTTTTGATAGTTGGCATCTCACATAAATGAATAGAGTTTTTCCAGTTTAGCTGCCTCAAAAGTCACCGGTTGGAAATACTACGGTGGCATTTCTCCAATAACTCGTATGGCAAAGATACTACAGAAATCAGAAAAGCCATATTTTTGAGGTGTACTGTGCATCCTTTCCAAGGACTTTCAGAAAATGTCCAATTTCCTTCTCAGAAGCAAACGATTTATGAGTTATACGCCAAATTTCAATTTGGTTGACGTAGCCCTTAGCTTCTTGTGCACAACAGTTAATATTAAGAGTTCTCAAGTTGCAAATATCTGGGATAGGAACCGACAGCGACTCCGGATGCAATATTTGAAATTTCACTCCAGAAAAAGTACTGTCATAACAGACATAAACGTAGTAACTAAGTGTACTGAATGAGTGAGAAAATCGGTGGAGTTGGAGGGCGGTTTGAAGTTTTACTCCGTGAAATTACTATGTACAAACACTCATGGACGTAGTGAAGCAAACACAGCTTTATGTTGTTCAAGTTCTTCAAAAATAACTTCCACCAGGGCAAGCTTATCGTTGCACGTAGTCAACTTCGTGTGCATGGTTTTGCACTCCATCGAGCCATTGCTGTCATATCTATCGATACACTGGATATAGTGTATACTGTTTGGTATGGCATAATAATAGCTCCTGCTTGGTAATGTAGGCGCTGCTTCACCAAAGTGTGTTTAGAATTGTCAATGACGGTGAGTGGACGGTGAATACTTTAGGTTAACCCATTTATAGAAATTTTGAATTTCCATTTATTGATGACTTTGATGAATTTCTACAGATAGTGTTCAACCGAATATCTTTGTTACACCGAAGACACGGAGTATAGGAATTACAACAGAAGACACGATCACCTTACGAACAAATGATCGGATTGGCTCACAGTTTGATGCTGATGTTCAGTACACCGTAGCTACTTATCGATTTCATTCCGATTGTGAGTTTTTCGGCTTATAATCTTTCCTCCCGGTCTGGAGTCCTAATGGGAGCTCTGTGGATGGTAATGGTTCCTATTAAAAATGAAATAATTGTACAATGCTTCCACGGTTTTGAATAGTGAGCAGAGTGCTGGTGCGGCAGGACGAAAACACCATTGCCTATTTCCTTTCACATTCAGCTCGAGTGAGTGACTCCACATCCAAATTGCAACTGGCAAGTCAAATGGAATTTTGTTATAGAAAGACACATTGTTGTTTAATAGGCATTGGCATACCTCATCTATCTAGTTTCCTTGAAAACAGTGCGATAATTGTGCTTGAAACCACTAAAACTGGGACCCTCGTCAGAATTTCTGGACACATTAAATATTATGGGGAATGTATCACACACCAGTTTGGCATTTTGTATCTAATGAGGTTTCCATTCGGCTGACCGGTTTCCTATAAAACATTTCTCTGCTACCGTGGACACCAGTAGAACAAAATGGAGCTGAAACACAAACGGATTTTCCTATCCTAAGTTTGTATACGTTTATGTATGACAAAATATTTTCAAGCTACAGGCCTACATGTCAGTCAAACAGCTTAGACAAATCTGGGGTCAAATACACAAACAGTATAATAATGGGGGCTTGAGGTGCACAAAAATTTAACAAGAAAGGAAAACATTGACCAAATTTCGAAAATAATCACGTTCCTGTCTTGTTTTGTTGGTCAATACCTGGCCCAATTAGAACACGAGAGAGTTTTGTACAGATCATTTGTGGAAGAAAATGTCCAAATCCAGATCTGATGGATGGAAGAGAACGACAAAGAGATAAGCCATAGTGTAATGGATGCGTTGGATCTTATATTGGTTTGTGGGCTGGAGCTACGCACAATTTACTGTTCGTTGACTAGTTCTGTCAAAAGAATGCCAAAGGAGATCGATGAGACGTAACTAATAAGTACCGAACGGCGGCAAAAGGCTTCGAAGTCTTGTTTCAAAAGGCCGGAAAAATTACAGAAGAACAACTTAGTAAGGCCAGGAAAATACACGGAAAACAAATTTGGAGACAATTGCTGGTGGAGTGCGGAACTGCCTAAGTCTTCTTGCTCGAAAAGATAGGCGTCGCAGTTCACCTGATGCAGTGCTGAACGGAGGATTTGTGTCTAGACTAACACACAGATACTTGACGGAACTAATCCTGGGTAGGGATTTGGAATTCAATGTAACGGGATTTGTGGGAAAATGCGAGCGAGAGTGACTGAAATCAAATTCAAGGCACTGAGATGGATTCACTTTTAGACTGAAAAGGGAAGAGAATCATTCTATTCACTATCGGTTTTCATCGAATTTCGTGAAATCTGGTTAATTAGAAATAGCTTGACAAAGGACAAGGACGTCAGCATATTTGAATATGTTGGATGGAGAGAAAACTGGAAGATCGCTCATATAAGTGGAAAATAGATAAAGGGAGATAGCATTGCGCCTCGGGAGTACACCGAAATTGGTAACAACAGGTTTTGAGATGTTTTGTTCGACCTTAGTTTGCTGAAGTCCATTATGAAAGTAGTTCGATACCCAGGAAGGAAGGTATACCAAACAAGCTGAAGCTTCAAGCTTCTATCGAACAAAAGATCTGCGTGCTGAGTCAAAAGCTGTAGAATAATCAAGGAGACGCAGTGGACATATCGCTTGGATTTATGTGAGGATTTAGTGATCGAATGTACCCATCGCACTGTAGCACCTGTGGTGGATTTTTAGGTTAAAAAACAAACGAAGAAGGGTCAGATGCCACATTGAGCGCTCTTTAAGGTCTGGAGAAAACAGTCTTTACGATGACTTTAGGAGCGGTCAATATGAGGACAACTGCCCTAGGGATGGTAGAACCTTTAAGAATTGGAGTGATGGTAACTGGACGCCACAGATCAGGAATCGGACATTTGGATAAGGATTCGTTTATCAGCACCGTGGTTAGTGTGGCAAGCTAATCAGCATCATACTTGAGAATCACTAGAGTGAGACCATCAGGACCAGCAGCGGACGAGGTTTTGGATTTTTGAAGAACTTTAAGAATATGTGCAGTAGAGAACGATTCAAGATCCGTAGTAGCACAAGGGGAATAGGAAAAGTGGCTGTCATTGCGGGATGTGTAAGTGTAGCTCTAAGGTAATTCACGTTGACCTTTCCGTTGGTGTGTTTTGTTTTCCGGTCACAAAGAAGTCATTTGTCATGCAACCGATGTATTTTTGTCATTTTCGCTAGTATACTCAATAGACACGCCACGATATCCGATGTCTGATAAAGAGAGTGGGAGAATAGAGGGAGTACCAAAATGACAATCGCAGAATTCTGTTGGTTTCTCGAACAACGTGCCCATTACCATAAGATTGCAACCGGACGTGAGTGGGTATTGTTCTGACTCTGTGAGACTAAAGGCTGTACAAGATAACTTGCTTAAATCGGACAAATAATGATGCCTGATAACTGAGTGGGTGCCATTTAAGCGAATTCCACTCTCTCCAGACATTGGATGCTCAAAATCTAACTATGTATACCAAAGCAATTCATCGCAGGGGATGGCAACCCAGGAGTTAGACGTGCAACTTCACCTGGACAAAACAATTAACCCTTCGGGTGAAGTAAAATATCGGTGTAAACTGTTCTGTGGTTTGTTCGTTTCACAGTGCAGTTTAAACACCCTAAATTATTACGTTTAAATTGATCACTAATGGCGTTATGACAGTAAGAGTACTCTCGTATACTCTGAGTCATCAACAACGTACCTGCACAGAAATGTTCGAATATTTGAATGGTAATTCTTCATTTTCACTCGTTGTATTTTTAAAATAAATTATTCTGTTGGTTTCAATCATGTTTCTTGGGTGCAAATGAATATGAAAACCTTCAAACCATTCAACTGAAGACCCATTCCACCACAGCTCGTCTAAATTTAGCCAAGCCAATAACTAAATATTTCGGTGGACGAAAATGAGATACATTTGCACTGAAACTGACTGTGAACTTGTATTGTTCATCCAAGTTACGATTTTAGACGATTTCAAATAGGTGGGCTTTCTATAGACTGCTTCGAAAAATCGTGAAATTCATCACCTCTGATAAAACTGTCCATTGATACTGCATTTAAAGCTAAAGTTCAAAAGCACTAAACGCGTCTTCATGACATGCCTTTCGAATGCCTCTTTGAGGAATCAATATTTTGACGGTCCATTTCATTCTAGTGGTGATCATGTGAGAAACGGTAATCACCTTCTCAGTCCGATTCTGTCAGGTGACAATTAACGAATCCGGGCTTGAAACTGGAATCGAGTGGTTGAGTTGGGCTTCTGGCTTTAACAATCACACTGATAGACCTGCATCTCTCTGAATGGTCATTCTCATGTTCGTCAGCTGAAATTTTCTGTGAGCTGTTGAGGTTATTGTTTCACTGCGCATTCTATGGCTTGACGGTACACCTGACTAGTTTCACAGTCTGGCTCTGTTCCTTATTCCCAATCAGAGCAAACTACTCAACTTATCGTTGATGTTTTTAACTACTCAGTCGTATTACGAGAAGTCCTCTGTACCATTTATTCACATTTGGATTCTTTCAGAACCTGTGGTGTCTGATATCCAAACCCTAGTACTACCGTCCATTTTGTTCCTATCGTATGTTTACACACATTTATTTATTAAATCAAAATTCCCGTGTTGCTGTTGGTTCGGATACCCTGCTCTAGTGTTTCTGATATTGCACAAACCCAGGCCTAAATAAGTACTGCAGAATTTCTATTTTCAACATATTGTCGAGTGGTGTACTTGAGATGGAATGAACCTGAACGAAATAAAATATGCAATACTAAACTTCCCTGCACAGTAGATAGCGCATGTAATACGTAGTTTGAACACATCATGCACTACCTTCTGAAATCTCAGCATATTTCAGGCGGTTCTGTTCCATACTCTCGGGTTATCTGGCCGGTACTTAATTATTTCGATATTCTCCTCCACAGCACCTTTTTACTTTATAGTTCTATGTTCCAGTTTTGCTCACAATTATTTGCATGGTTTTCGTGATTTCTTTGCACTCAATTCATTATGCTTTTTACCGTTCAATTTAATTCATCTTCATCGCACAATAGTGATGCAGTGTTTCGAGAAATAGACCAAGGCCTAATAAAGGCTGCTAACTGGGAATACTCGGATACCGCCGATCACTGATTTCACTGTTATTCTACTCATTCCGGAAGTGTTGATCGCGACACTCTCATCCTTCAGCCCTCTGCAAACATCACCTTCCACCGAGGTATCTACCTTCTAACAACAAGGTTTTACCATCCCCTTGAAATATACAGACAGTGACCAAATGCAACCGACGCCTGAGTGATGAAAATAATTCCTCCTGCTCCATAGCATTTTTTTCAGTGCCGAAAATTTATTTGCATTTCACTTTTTTGAAAAATCTACTATCCTAATAGCGACAATTACCGTGCCGTGTTATCTGATGCATTTGTTTCCAATGTAAGCTAGGGCTCGCCAGCTTGAATTACATATAAAGGACATTCATCAATCACTGACATGCTATCATGCATGTGGTGTTTAATTATATTTCGAAATCACTCCAGTGCCTCTTCACGAGTCTGATGAGACGGGGAAAAGTGCTTGTACTGCGCTGCTTGAAAAAAGCCATTTCAACTGTCGGTGACCAAGAAACGTAGCTCGACATGAAGCCAAATCCTCAACCAACCTGTTTTATTCCAACGGACATCCGACTGATGCCTTTCGATGGAGATTATACGCATTGAAAATTCAGTCGAAACTTTGCTGAAAGAAACTATCAAGACCCGGTTCCAAGCAGTTCGTATAATGAACGTATCGAACGGCTATGCTCAAAAATCTCATTCTTATCAAAGAGCGTTATCTCTGCTGTTAAAAATACTTCAACTCAGCGTCAGAATGGTTTCAGTTTCCGGCACGTGAAGATGCAGTGATAGCCCAAACGTAATTCCGAAAATTTTCTCAACGTCCTTACGGAACCACAACACACGAAGTCCTCCACCTTGAGCTACTTCTGTGAAAGTCGCAAATTTTCTGGGTATTAGTCCTTACCGATTGCGTTGAATGCTTCTTTCTGTCGTGCTTCATAGCTAATGCCTCTCCATTCTCAAATGTTTTATTTAATAAATTTCATGGCTAATTCACCGCGTTAGGCGGTTTCTCGTTTTACACCATCACGTGCGTTGGAAATTCCACCTGCAAACGATTTATATTTCTGGAAGAGTTATGGCCTAATAATTTTTGTCTGTCAGTGTGAAATATATATTCTTTATACGAAAGCAATATGCCGTTGTTATTAGTGCTAACGGTAAACATGAATAACAGACGGATGCGCTGAAACTCGTTGGCATCATTGAAGACACTTTTGGGGTTTCGACCATGTTGTCTGTGCTGTTTCAACAGTTAACTAACCCCTAAATACCTGGGATCCAGATTCAATGTTTGTACGGCGTAACTCGTTCCGTGATCAAAGTTATCAAAATACAAGTGCTTTACTGTAAAATGTTTTTTTTCAAAGTCAGAGGTCACTCAAGAAACACTCAAGTAGTAGACTGCGTGTAAACCCTGAAATAAAAAACAGAACAAAGTAAAAAATCCTTTAGAAGGATTGAAAAACAATAGAATGATCCTAATAGCATCAGTCAGTAACCTTGATAGGGTTCGAACCTAAATTATAGACGTCACCTACGCATAGACTCCGTCGGTGCTCTACCAGCTAACCTTGTTTGTAGTCCACACATGAGCTAGAGAACCATGTAGATGAACAATTTTCATCACCTTCATGAGTTCGAAATGGAAAAAGAAAGGCAAGTAATAAGTGGGACCTTCATAAATATTCTATTGCCTTTTTTCAAAACTTCGCCTTGATTTCAGTAAACTAGCGCTCATGGGTGGGACCTTTATCCGCCAAGGTAGGGAATGAACCGCGCAAATTATTCATTGTGTGCATGCGTTCACCTAACCGCAATCAATGTAGACATTTTTATGAAAACAAAGTGTCTGAAAGTGGCTTAGAAGTCAAAATCTTAACTCCACCGTACCATAGTTCGGATGTAAACAGTTGCAGACCTGAAATTAGGTGCACTAACTGATTAACTGAAACACAAAGAGGATTTCCTCAAATGGCCGAAAATCAATCTCAAAAACCACAATGTGGACTTCGTGTAGGGCTTCGCGGGGACAGTAAACTAAAGTATTCCCCTCGCGACTTGTTACGGTTGATGGCCCTTGTTAATTTTGTTTGGGGATAAAAAATTGAAACTTCGCTGTAAATAAAACCTTTGGTTCAACATAGGTTAGGGTTTAAAAACTGGCCACAGTTTTTGAAATCTGTGTCATCCTGATAGGGCAAACTGAGAAAAGTGCATTCGCAAAGAATTCGGTACAATTACATTCAGAATTTTTCTTATTTGATTTTAAGCAACCACCATCTTTTCGGATTAGTGTAAGTTCTTGATATCTTATCTGTTGTCTGTCATAATTAGTCTATCACGTAAAACTTCTATTCATCGTGACCAAAGAATCGTCAAGTGAATTTTATCCAACTGCTCAAGTGAACTAACAATAGTTTGTCTTTCAGCCTAGTCTCTGTGCAAATGATTTTATTTATTCTTGTCAGTTTTCCACTTTCTACAAGTTTCTTCAAAGCAGTAGGTTCGACTGTTTCTTGACAATGAACCATCCACTTTAAACTTAAGATGAGATAATATTGTTGGCGCTTTAAACTACAGCCCTCACTCAAGGTCACTTGTGGTTCACTCGTATTGTATTCAGCAAGATTCTATCAACAAATTAATTGAATGGATAAAAGTTCTTGAGTCATCATGTTCCATTCTGCCACTCAGCAAGTAGCGTCAGTTTCTCACGACATTCCTCGTGAAATAAATATAGGATTTTGCAGGGATTTTGCAGGGGTTTTCACGAATTCGTATTTGCTGCAGGAGACCAAAAAGGGGTCACACACTTCAACCACATGAATCATACTGATTCCAGTAGGATAATTTGTCCGCGGAGCCCTTGAAACAGAAGAGTTTTTTATTTACTGTGTCTGATATCTTCATCTAGTTTGGTTATATCCCTTTGCACCTTTAGGGTACGTTTACGCTACAGAGACAGTTTTACTGTTGTCTACTGGTTCAAACGCACACAGTGGGTAATGTCCAGTACACATCAATATTTTTCTGACTAATTATTTATCACGCCTATATTTTTCGTCCGAAAATTCTTCCTTATTCCTTCATCTGTTATTCGATGAAGCATACTTTTTTCACTGATGGATCTGCGGCCAATGAAAGGCTCCCAAATGAGGACGTAAGGTCTGATGGCAAGAATCGAACCCAAACCAGTGTAGTCCTAAATCCGCAGTAATAATCGTTTGACCAAGGTAGGCAATCACCAGTGTTGTATGTGTGATAGTTTCCAAACCGCGCGCATCTAGCTGGACTCCCGTTAGTTATCACTCGTTTTCAACAGTGCTAATCATTAATTTATTTCATCTTTCGCCTGTATGATGGTCGATGTCAAGTATACGTATCTGAACTTGACAGCGTGTAAAAGAACTTTTTAAATGACGTATGAAACCGTTCTAACTCTCCTGGTTGCAGCGCTACCTTTATGGTGATGTTTAAGAAGGGTGATCTTTTTCACTTGTGGTACCCTCCTTGGCCCCGTCCAATATTTCATACTGCATATGACGAACCTACCTGGTTAGCAGTTTTCAAACAGAATCCGGTGGACCAATCTTAACCCGGCCTCTGGTTTGTCAGTCGAGCAGATCCGTCTATCTCTTGACAAAAAGCATCTTATTAAATTTCGTCTGTTGCTGACTGGAACAAGCCCATAGGATTTTGTATAATGCCAAGTGTATCTTGTTTTTTACTCATAGGATCTTCAAGATATCTCGGTAAACCAACGTCAAAATTAGAAAATACTCATAAACTTCTACTTCAAAAGAAAACCTGATGGCTGGATGTACAGAACTAAACGATATGATTACTCCCTCCTCATCCAAAGGCTTCTCACCAATACAGAATATTATATATATATATATATGTATATATATATAACGATAACACTAGGCATAATCCTCTTTATTTGCTTTCAGTTCACTGGCTCGCAATCTTACCAATAAATGTGCGCCTGAAATGAACCCAGGTGACACTTCATTGCAACTCTGTGTTTTATCAGTAGTATGTGCAGTTGAAAAGGAAGCATACACTGGCTGCGCACCTCAACAACGTTTGTGGAACCACCGATGTATGTCAAACTACAGGGCGTCTGTCCAGATTTAATAAAGAGCACCAAACATCTTGCCTTCAACATGGCGCAAAAGGAACTGTACCAAGTTTTGCCTTCTCCAATATGCTAGATTTAGGTCACATGGCTGATCCGATGATGTCATTGAGCATCTCATAGAGAGTTTCACCGAATGAGTCAACACCAGTCAGATTTGCCGTGGTCAAGGCAGTCAGTATCCGCCTACCACGACGAAATATGTTTACAAAAGAAATTGATCCAAGCACTGGAACTTTCATGGACGTCCCCGAATATGATGGCAATCAAGTCTTCTCCTTGTGATATGCTGTTCAGCTCCATTTTCTGATTATCCACTGATTGTTTGGCTAACTGATCGTGTGACTGACCGAGTGATTAACTAAATGACGACAGGCTTTCAGTCGTTTCTTATTTTGGTTGCAATCTGACTGTGATTGCAATGTGCTGAGAGTGGAATCCCTGAAAGCTTGTTCACCTACACCATGCTTTTTATGACGCCGAAAACCTCACTCGGTATACTCGCAGTAAATTCTCTGTTTCTGAGACAATTTGATCAGTAATCTGTACATAATGGTCCCTTCCTCCCAGGTTAACATCATTATGTTATTTGAGACTTTGACCCAATTCTGAGTTCAATGCAATCTGCCCGACTGCATATACTTTGCTTTCGGAGATCTTATTAGTACGCCAACGTACCCAATACTTGATTTTGGCAAAGAATGTTACGAATATTTATCATAAAATTCCCAAATATTCATTACCTGCTGAGTGCTCCCGATACAATTAGAGTTTACGCTTCCAATAATATCACACCTAAAGTCTATTCACGTTCAGTACTTTGCACAGTTTTTAGGATCAAACAACTAAGGTTCACCTTTATATATTTGCCACCCACCAAGGTTACTCACATTCAAAGACCCCTTTCTACTGTCTCTGTGTGGTTTTCTGTTTAATGTTCTCTCTACCCACTGGAGTTATTTACGAAGCCATGATTTGTGTTGTCCTTTGGAAACCATATGTTCTTGATAAAGCATTTCTATTGCCTAAAGATCTGAAAAGGCAAAAAGGGCATGACTGTAAACTAAACCACTGTCCCTCCATAAGACGGTACCCATTCCACAACGAACATCAGATACTACGGTTGAAACCTTCACTATTCCACCAGCTCTTGGATACTAGCAACGGAAAACTTCGGCACGAAATCCTGCATATATTTGAACAACAAGTCAAGCCAACAAACCTGAAAGATGGCCCTAGAGAACCATGTGGCCGGCTGAGTTGAAAACCGCTTTCAGATAAAGAAAGATAAAGATTGTTGGCCTACGAAAGATGTGTCTGTGCCTTACGTTTTGCCGAAGAGTACAGATGTGGCCTATACAACCCCGATCTGGTGTGAAACCAGCTTGATTCTCACTTTTACGCATTTCGCGGGCGCTGGATTATTGGTTGAGAATAAGCCTGTTGAGTAGTTTGGACGCGATAATTACCAAGCTAAATCCTCTGTGGTTTTCACCAAAGTATCGGTCACATTTCTGGTAAATCGGCACTATCACCGATTCCCACCCTTTCTTGGGGATCTGTTCGCTATCCCAAACAATACGGATGAATTCTGTCAACTCCGAAACCAAAGCTTTGCCTCCATTCTTGAAAAAAGAGGGAGACGCTTCAACTGGTCCAGCGGCTTTGTATCTTTTCAAGTACCCTATCTCCCCTATAATCTCCATCTCTGTTGAAGGAGTAATATCCACCAGCATCGTTTTGCTGGCCGGTATATTTGGAGGTTCCACTGTTGAAGTGGTCCAATTGGATTTCTTTTTGAAGTGCTCCGACCAGCGATCCAGACCACTTCCCTGAGAGTGAATCGGTGAGCCGTCAGATTCCTTGATTAGCTCACTTACACCGGGTTTCCGTGTGCCGGTACCTCTAATCAAGCGAAAAAGGTTGCAAGTATTGCCAATGGACGCTGCCTTTTTACACTTCCCTATATTTTGCAATCCACCACTGCTCGCGGTCATTCCTTAGGCTCCTAGTCAGTTGGCGTCTCAGGGATTTACGCACTTCATCAAATGTGGCATCTGGATGGACGGATCTGCGAGCGTGCAACGAAGCAAATGATTTTAAAGTTGTTCATCGTTTGTGATACCAACTGGAACCAGAGTTCTGGGTAGCATACGAAGCGGCTTACAAAGCTTCCTTGGCCTATCTCCAGCGTCCATTTGGGTCCTGAACATCTGGCTGCATCGATAACTGCGTAGACAGCTCCTTCAGAAAACTGTGTCACTGGCTATAGTCCGAAAGCAGCTGCGTGGGTCGAGTGGCATTTACTTTGGTGCGACCACAGGCGAGACGTAAACAGAAGAGAGCACGTATCAAGGCGCGATCTGAGTCCACAGACGTGGAAAGAAAATGAACGACATTCTTCAACTGATCCACCCCAGAGGTGATCAGTCACAATGTGATCAATCTGAGTCCAAAGTTGTGAAGACGTAGGAAGATACCATATGAATCTATGCCTCTTTTTGTGGTAGAAGTTCGTGCTAGCCGGAAGCAATTTATGGTCAGAACACAGCTGAGTAAGATGATCGCCGTTATCGGTACGATAAGTTGTGAGAGCAAATGGGCCTCCGATGTGTCTTTTGGAATCTCCCAAACGGCCAACCTTGGCATTGAACCCCCCAGCCATGATCACCACTTCCGTAGAAAGTACGCTTCGAAACAGCTGAGACAAATCCTGGTAGAATTCGTCCTTGGTCTCAGGAGAACTGCTAACAATTTGTGCATACACAGACACGACGAAATGGCATCGGCGCTTTAGTTTGTTGTCGTTGACACGAACAGAACCGTCCAACCGAACTGCACACAAACGACTGCTGAATGGAATCCAGTCGAGTAGAGCACGCTCAGCTTTCGAGTTCAAAGCAGTTACAACGTCAGCCTAACCACGAGCGTTAGATATCGGATCAAACGGTAGGCGAAGAGTGAAATGGGAGACCGAGGTTGTATCCGGGGTGCGAAGAGGTATCACAGAAGTGGGGTCTTTTATGTGTGTTTCGGAGACACAGTGTACATCTATTCTAAACGTGTCAAGTGTTTTACCCAGGGGTAGTCTCTTGCTCTATCTGATATAGATTTCGGACGTTGAAGGCAGCTAAGTGACCTGGACATTTAGGCTTAAGCAATGCTTTCTATTTATACCCTGCTCTTAAACTACTGCCTTCATCACAGCCGCCATAACCCGTGTCGTTTTTTATTGACCTTTAATTAAAAGAGGGAAAATAGGCAAGACCCTTTACAAGAAAGATATTGGAAGTTTCTGGATTAATCATACTTCGCGGTTGCCCATACCATAGAAGGGGTTTTTTTGGGAATCCTAGCCGGAGACTTTAACTTAAAAGTCTGACCCACAGTGCAATGCATCCGTAACCCAGCATAAGAACGTGACCGAAGAATCTGTGAAGGAACTTCTGGTCCATCACCTGAGACCCGATTTTTGCATTCGTTCTGTCCCGTTGTCGCTGACACTCTGTTATCGATCTGCTTTTCAGACTCAGCCCTTAACTCCATGCACCCAATGGAGCAAGCGAAACGTGGAACGGGCAGCTTCCTCTGGGCGGGGGGCTGCCCAGCTTAGGCGGGCGATAGCTGCCCAATGAAGTGCGATGACTTCTCCCACAGTAGAGAAAAACTCCAGGTACTCCATTCCTACGTCCATTTAGTGAAGGTTTTTAGACTGATAAACTCTTTTTATCCACGTTATTTACTGGAGAGTATACTCCAGGGGCAAGGTGGTTAGAAGCAGATGTTGCCCAGTAATTGGTTCTGAGAAGTGACTTCGTCCGGCCTCTACCCAATGACTTGTCAGGCATGATTGCATCTCGGGCCTAAGGAAGCCGTCCTATATAGCTCTTTGGGTTATATAGGCAAGCAAACCATCGCACCACAGTACAGTCTCGTTGTGATGAATGCCACAATCAAGAACACCGCGATCGTACTTCCCGCCGTGGATAGCTACTGTGATTCCCCGGAACAAAAGATACTTTTCTGAAGGAGAATTCTTTTGGTTAACCATACCTCAAAACCACTCTCATTGTGGGTTTATACGACTGAGCTTTCACGGCTTAAAATTTTGGATCAGCCTAAACTTCTGGAATAAATACTTCTGTTCCCAAAACATCCGTTGTTGGAGGTGCTATTTCTGTCTTCTGGAAACCCGTAAGAGTGGTTTTCGTTCCCAAAACTTTCATCCAATTTTGTCAGAATGTTTTCATTCCATCCATGACACTTCTTTGGGGCCAGAACTGATCGATCGTGTTATCCGTAGCCTGCAGTTTGACATCTAAAGTATGCAATTTACGCAATTTAGCTTGAAAGAAAAGCACAATGTAGATTCTTATCGACTCCACCTATCCCTTGAGCCATGACTTGTTTGCATGCCGTTCATGTCCCTATAAATGTTCCGCATTTAGTCTTACGCGCCTGTCGCATAAAGATCTATCACAAATTGGCTGTGCTTTATTAAGCACCTGTCCAGTTTGACGAAGTTACAGAGGAGCTTTACGTGAACCTGCGTGATCAAACCAACATTTTCCTGCAGCATTTTTATGTGTACTCACTTAAAATTTGGAATACCGTGTTCCATTTATCCACCTAATGAGAACGGAAAGAAGGGAGTGTATTGTGAGAACCAAGCATTCTTTTCACTGTTTTCGATCTACCTATGTAAAACAAGTTAGAGTTTATGTAAGGTGGTACAAGGAATACATGGAAAAATATAGAGGGGGATGTGTGTCAAAAATGGGTCAGAATTTCGTGTGTACGAGACTTCTCTGGTACTAACCACACAGTCCCTGCAAGAATTTCTGGTATACTTGCTATAAACACTTTCCTCAAGTTATGGTAAAATTTAATTGTACAGTAACAGTGTAGTCGAAATCGTTCTTAGGTTTTCCTCATGTATCTTAGTTTCCTATGAGCCATATCATATATAAACTGGCATGTCTTCCATATGCAATGCACGTCCTCTTTTCGATCATTGCAAAATGACAGTAATGAATTTACCTCCTTTTTGATTAGAATGTGGGTTTTCTTTACATACTGAATCCTAATTATACGATATCTATTGTATAATGGCTAGTAGAACCTAAAATTGTGCAATAATCTGTGGTTCATTGTGTATTCTATTTATTTTGATCTTCGGTTGTCCCTTCTTATAAAACGTGTCAGGGTCCTTCTCATCGAAGCTTCATGGTCACGAGCTGTATAATAGGATTGTATTAATAAAGAGGGTTTTCTATTCAGAGATATTCTGTCGGAGGCTTTTGTGCAGTAATGATCAATCGTGTTGACATCTGACATTATGCGTTCGATAATACACGGAACAAGTCCAAAATACGAGTAGCGGACTCACGTATGTGGATGATTTTTTGAACTGTTCACAAGTAAACCGAAGGAGTCATCATTATGACACTGTTCAAGACATCCTAATAAAAATTGGTCATCATCAAGTTTTGATTCATGCAATAATAAAAATTATGGTAGAACGTAGGAAATAGTATCCATTTTCAATTTATTCATCCTTGGTACCATCGTATTTTTATTCCAACGACCCTTTTGCACTATTTAAGAGTGGTCACCGGGGTCACTGAGGAAACGTGACGTTTTCAGTTCAGATTCCACATAAACTGGATTTCCAGCCACGTGTTTCATCTTGGTGTACTCCGTCGATGCATATGGAACAGGACACAATTATCGCATTCGTATAAATGTAGTGATTTCCACGTTATGATGTCTCCATTCATTGTATTATACAGTATTGAAGACTTTAGCAAGTTAAAAAACTCACATTTCAGCCAAACGGAGGAAAACTTATCAATGACACTTTGAAATGCGCAATAAAAAATAGGTTCTTTAAAAGTAAAACTGGTTCATTGGGATAGGAGGACCAGGGGAGGGATAAAGTACACTTCAGAAAATTTGGAAGTGTTGGGACGTAATCCAGAATTGGACGGAAAATACTGATTATCATATAAGTTCTTAGAAAACAAGTTAAAGTCTTGTTAGTTGGAGATAAGTTGACAGAGCACGACATCATCAGAGTACTTAAAAATTTGGTGGTGCAGTGGTCAAGTCGCTAATGTACTTGGTGAAGAGAAAGGGGTAAAGAACGGCACTCTGAAGAACACCTAAATGGTTAGTCAGAGGACTCGATAAACTTGTATCAACTCTAGTAAGTTCAGTTCCGTTGTAAAAGTTACCTTTCAACCACGAGAGTAAATAAGTGGAACACCCAAAGGACTCTAGCTTTTGAAGAAGTAGAGAACGGGGAACAGAATCAAACGCGGAAGAACGGTCGAGGAAAATACATCCAACGGAATTCGTGGAGCGATTTAGGTTGTTTGAAATGAAATGACAAATTGAAGCAAGTCCATCCAGAGTGCATCCGATGGGTTTGTATGCAAACTGATGTAGATCATTTGGAACAGTAAGAGAGGTTAACTATCCACTTAGGATAGCACTCTCGGTCAACTTGAGCGCAGAAGAAGTGATGGCGATGAGACAAAAGCCTTTCGAAAAATGTTGGACTTAGGGTGTCTGGGAATAGGCACTACTGTCACGAGTTTCTAGGAGGCACGAACGATACCAGCATCAACAGATTTGTTGATGAGGAAAGTCATGATTCCTTACAGCTGACATGCTCCAGATTTGAGAACCTTGAGG
Organism: Fasciola hepatica; assembly: GCA_948099385.1. Classification (NCBI taxonomy): domain Eukaryota; kingdom Metazoa; phylum Platyhelminthes; class Trematoda; order Plagiorchiida; family Fasciolidae; genus Fasciola; species Fasciola hepatica. The sequence goes on from CANUEZ040000149.1 coordinate 712,504, forward strand.
GAAAAACCATCTGGACCCACAACAGAAGCTGTTTTTGAGGTTCGCAGAAGTTTGAAGACTTCTTCTAGGGAGAATGGCTCTATACTTAAGGGAACAGATGGAAAATGGGATGGCAGGATATACGATGAAGGATGAATAAAAGCGGAGTTCAGGTTGCCGGAATCTTTGTCGTAGTTTTTGAGCAGTTCCGTTGTACTCAAAGCAGCCGGATTCCTTGCCAGAGAAGTTCGGTATTGGTGGTACAAAAGAACTGGTGGGCAAATGTCTTTTTCAGCAGTCGAATATCTTGTGTGATCAGGATGGAGTGTCGTTTCACCGAAGCCTGGTCGTGTAGTTTATAGGCATGTTGTTTTTGCCTTCTCAGAGATTTCAGCAATGAGAATGCTACTTCGCAGTTGTTAAGAATGCAGGCTCCACAGGACAGCATAAAGCAAATACCGCACTCAGTGTCTCCGTAAATAGGTCTAGCGGGTAAAGAGAGCAATCGAAGGAAAACCACGGAGTAACAATGGAAAAGGATCTCTGGAGAGGGGTTATGCTGGTGGATGACAGAGTTCTGGAGGTTGTCTTCATTTGTTTCGTCCTGATGAGTGAACAGTGAGCTGAAAGTGAATAAACTTTGGGTCTGATGATATTGAGAGCGTGATAGTTCGCTGAAGCAGGAGCTTTCAGTTGTAAGTGAAAAGGATCGGGATGGTTTGTGGCAATTCTGTCTAAATCAGCTCTCCCTCTAGTTGGGATAAGATAGAAGTCAATTAAACTAGAAACAAGTAATGAATACGTAGGTACATGACTAGAATCACCAACAAAGAATTAAAGAAGACATTGTGTCTACTTACTCTTCGTCACCAGCTCGGTGACACCTGGGACATTGATTTCGAACAACAAAATGAACGACTGAATTTCTCGAAATAGTGTTTGTAATTACAAAACGACATTATATAAATTTGTAAACCGGACTTCCGTCGGAGTTTGCTGCACTCATAATGCACCGAACAAAAAAAATTACTATTTTACGGTATCATTGCATTATTTTGTTTTGCAGAAGTAGATGGTGGTTGAACCCCTGAAAATCCCGAGGAAAGTGGCTTTGAGCAAATCTCGTTTGAACATAAGTAGTGGGAGAATATTGTTTTCGTAATATGACTCATCATGCCATAAGAAAGCTCATCTAATAACTGAAGATCATGGGAGCCATATACAATCCCTGTAATAATTCCGATAGCAGTTCATATTGGTTGAATCTCATTTTTCAACTAGAGAAGCAGTTTTCAGTATCCATAACAACGGCAACCGGTACGATTAAGGAAGAAAACCCGAAGGAAAGCCCCAGTGATCGGATTACTGACGCTATTATTTACCGTAGTCGATCGCCACGAAAGTTTATTCAAAAAAAGGAACAAGTTAGCGCAGATGCCAATACTGTCTTGACGGCTAGTAGTGTTTATTAATTCATTTGCTACTTTCATTCAATTAGCTGAAAAATGCTCTTGGCACAGGTACCAACAGATGCGTCATATAGCTTCGTGCAAATAATTGAGATCAATATTCGACCATTGCTGTAACGTCCACTGATATGGTTGCAAGCATTCTTAAAATTCGGGTTTTTTTGAGCAGCTCCTTTACGCTCTCATGATTCTACTCTACGAATTATATCATGTTCTGACTAACTATGGTCATGATATTTGTTGAATGAGAGAAATGTATTACCTTAGAACACTGCTTTGCGCAAGAAAGGCAAACCGAAATTGTGGAATTTTAGTAGAAACACTTAATTCTATAGACCATATTTTCCATATGACCTTTCTACTTGCGCAACATTTTACGTGAAACAGATTCTCTCTCTCTCTCGGGGGCAATCGGTAACCGGTAAACGACCGGCTCAGCTGCTGACTTAGATATTTCAACTTAGTAGTGAAAAATATACGGACATTCACCGTTAAATGGAGAAGTAACACCTCAACAAGGTAATGAAACATCACCAAACGGAAAGAAATTTTGTATCATTTCCCAATAATTCTAAACAGAAAGCGCTAACCCACTCTAATAAACCGGTAAGTTGCATCATTCGAGAATAACCTTTAAACGTTGGCTTCGATTGGAACTACAGTCACTACGGAGGCCTTATTCCTTTTGTTTTTTACCCAGTATATTGATGTGAAACATCAACAATTTTTCTGGACCTATCCTGAAGACTAGATTTATCGGCAGGTCATCCGAATTCTGAATTGTTATAAACAACCGAGTTCTTCACGCCCTTCCCAAAGCTAAATTCAGTCTCTTCAAGTCTAGCTCTCCTGAACTTCAAATATATATGCTGAATTTTAAAACAGAGCACAGCAGATTTACGTTTTCACAGCTAGTATCCACACACATTTTGCTACAGCTTACCAGGGGCATACTGCATATAATATACCGATGAACACTACGACGGTGAACTGATATTACCGGCTATAGGTTCACAGATGTAATGTATCACTGGGTCAACTCAAGTGAAATGAATACAGAAAGCATAAACCGCTGCTCACATAGAGCTTCAAAGAAACCATAATAAACGTTTTTCAACCATTTTGTCAAAATTATCCGGAAGTGTCACTCGATTCGCTGTTTAAGATATCCTTCTGATTGGTCTGAAGCCCAGTTTATCAACCACTCTTTCACATTTCACGTAGGTGGCAGCAGAGCGTTCTCGTTGCCTTCCCATCGCACCATAATTTTTGTCTAAAAATGGATAAGTGGAGCCGACCTTGTTGTAGCAGGAGCTAAAAGCCTCAGTAACTACCCCGTTTTTCCACAGTAATATGACCCATCCTTCAGTAAGCCCTAGATAGATTCTTTAAAATTCTTCCAATATAAGCCCTTCCGCGAAAAGAAGTCCTATTTGAAACCCGTGAGCTAAACGGGCCATTCGATAAGATGGACGCAAGCTGACGAATACTGTGAGATCACGGCAGTCAAAACTGCTCGATTGCTGGACAGCTCCAGTTTGAGTCCGAGTAACATGATCAAACGGCAAAGCATAATAACAGAGAGCAAGCCTTTTCTCTCACCACTTAGTCCGTGTATCAACTGATGTAGTGCTCAGTCGACTTGCTCAGACCAATTTATTGACGAAGTGCGTCAGCCATGAATGTTCGTCCCACTTAAATAACTTGCAGGTCTCAGTTATTGTAAGATAGACTTAACAGAAGATGATCTGAATCTTTCAACCGCACAAAATTCACCTTCTCGCTTTCCGTTTGTCTATCTCGCATGAACTGAGACCGGTAACTTTTTGTTCTCAGTGAATATCCAGGCCTGAACTCCTTGTTTTTTCGTTGACCAGTATGATCACAGGTGCTACTGGTACACACTTGATAAAGAACAGTTTTATATCATAATTTAATTCGTCACTAGGGTGAAGCAAAGAAGTACAATTCTAGCACCAAAGGCTCCTGTTTACTTTCAAGCACTTTGCTGACAATATAGACTTTTTCTAGTACCAGCTTCCCGAAATGATTGCCATGAACGAAACTGTTTTGTTTGCGGGCTTGGGACCACAAATAAACATTGATCAGATAGTTGCCTAGTCAATCTACATTTCGTCCACAAGCTGCAAATTTACACGCGCATTTTGGCAATTTTTCTTAATTGAAGGAAAATTCCACTTCTATTAGTCTTCAATAATTATAAGTAAAAATTAACTTGCTTCAGGTATTTATGCTCTTGCAAACGAAAAGGCCTGGTACAAATGGCCAGTTATAAGGAAGTGGGTCGATTTAATATTGGTTTATGTTTTGCTAGGTGGTTAGCGAGTTCTACTGGTCTGGAATTCAGCCAGAAACTCACAGCTCTAAAAACATGAAGAACTTCCGTGTACAGCGAAGACCAGATCCATAAATAATTCCCGTACGAATGACTTCGTATCTGTCAGCACTCAACATACAATAAACAAACCTTTTGTGGACCATTTTCGCCTCGAAATCAAAGACTACTACGAGCAAAGGGAAGTCTGGGCGGAAACACTGAGAAGCCCGTTTTGGAGGAAATTTTGACTTCAGTGAATAAGTGATGGGATAAATTCACTGACAGCTGGGATACCAAAGCAACAAGTGCAGGCAACATGAATGAGCATTTAGGGAAAGCCTTATTATTGGACACTGGAGGCTGCAGTTAACGATTCTACAGGAAATGGAGTTGCAAGGAATTCAAGTCCAAGTGAAGGATGTAAACATTTTTGCAATGATAACCCAGAGGTAGATGACATGACAGTATTTCAGTATATGTTGAGTTTTGCACGTGCATAGACTTGGGTTTTCATATCCAAAAATGAGAAATCCTAGTAATAAGCAGTGGCACAACTTTTGAGGCTAAGATTGATATAAGACCGAGTCAACCGATCACAAAACCAGTAGAGAGGCATGCCTCTTGGTTGTCTTTCGGGTCCCAAGTGGGCGAGGAGTAGAAAACAGATGGAATAACACTGAGGTTACTGACTGACTTCGACGGCAACCATGGGAAACGAAAACTGCAGTCCAGTCACAATAGTGGTAATGTATCCGATTTTCAATCAGTTTTCACTGTTGCTAAGCGGCGACAACAAATTATTGTGTTACATGAATAATAGACTGAAGTTCGTCTTGGTCTGTTAGTGGCAACCAGACAATTTTTCGGAAGTCCAACCATAAAGGCTAGCAGAAGCAATAATTATGAACGTGTTTCGTGGACTATATTTACCAGTATCTCATCTACATATTCTTGGCTATTCTTCTTGTGATAGCGGCACCAGTGGGTGACCGTTTGAGAACAGCCAACTGTTCTTCTTAGAGCAAAGGAAAGAGAGAACAGCAATGTATCATGTTAATTTGAATAAAAGCCGTTCCTAATTTGAGTTAGACAAGTGACCAGTAGAAATGGAGTCCATGTAAGAATGCCAGTCAGGCTACTCTGAACGGGGTAGCCCGGAACCCTCCGGAATATATGCAGCTAAAGTAAACATATGGGACAATGAGAAAAACAGCACAGAGCTTCAGATTGTGCTTAGGAGACGATCAGTTTATTTTCAGAGTGGATATTTCCAAAAGTATGGTCGATGGAAGGCGCGTCCCCACTACTGAAGCTTCGTTGTACTATCTCTTTGAATCAGTCGATTTTGATACCCATACTTCCACCATACTTTTCTATATGAACATTCGCGAGCAACGATGCAGAACTTTGACGTACATGCCCTATTCGTTGGTATAGAACTTGATTCATTGCTGCTTTTTAAAGGGCTGTTGAGAACAACTTACCTGAAAATAGTTATGGTACCGCGCATGGAGCTGCAAGCTGCTATGCTATCAGTGAAGCAAATGCGTCATATCTCGAAAGAAGCTGGGTTGACTGGTGCCATGGACTACGGTGAGAACCTCCACAGAATAAGTTGGATAGGATATTCTGAAATAGTCTACTAGTAGGCTCCGACGACCGGTTAGATAACCACCCGTCAGTAGGTAGTACTTCAGTCTAATTTCTGCAATTTAGTTCTGAGGGTGTCAAGGTAGAGAGTGGTGCTTAATAAAGCCGTAACGGGCTTGGGTCAGCAGTGTTGAAACAACGACTTATTCAGCTTACCATGATCCATTTCTTAGTGACTAACTGATGACCTCTTTGACAAATTCACTCAAAACACGTTCAATAACGTGCCCTTCCACACACATACACTAGCCTCCCTCACTGCGCACCTTGTGACCTTAGGAAATGACTTCCATCTAGGTGAGGTCTCATCGTGTAGCCCTTATATGACGTTCAACGAAAGTGAAAGTGAAGCAATCAAAACCTCAAACCGTGGCATCTACAGAGGATTTTACAGATGATTCTGTTCCAGAAAAGGTAGGACGTGCAAAAATGATATACTAGGGTAGAATGTTCGGAAAACAGAAGCCGTGTCTACTACTGAACTCTCTACTGAACAACGTATCAAATATTTTTAAAGTAGTATGGAACTATTTCCGGATAACAGGACAAAATGTCCCAGGAAGCTTTTCCAGAACAGAGTCATCTGTAAATTCCTCTTTAGATGCCACGGTTTGAGGTTTTGATTGCTTCCCGTTTACTTTCGTTGAACTTCATGTAAGGGCCACACGGCGAGACCTCACCTAGTCGTAATTCATTTCCAGAGGTCACGCGTCACTCTTCCTTGGCCTGGATATTGTTCATAGTAAGTCGGTGTGAAACAAACACGTTTTTCACAAGCACTAACGAGCCTATCACATAATCTGTTGATCGGTTTAAAAAAGAAAATCTCGATATGAAACTAAAACCCTGCCTCGATTGTATGGGAAATATTACGGAGTAGGTTTGGTTAAACAATAAAAATGCAAGATATAAATGTGCACTTCACGCGGAATTGCCCACACTAAATAATTTGAAAAATAAGGTAGCGTATTTAGTTCACACAACTGACAATAATGTTGACCACCACTCCGTGGCACTTGAAAGGCTTTATCGCTTTATAGATGAGTGGTACGTGGAATATAAATGTAATTCTCAGAAATTCAGCAGGACACTTTAGGAATCCTCGACAGTCAGAACGCACAAAGTCGCACGTACATTTCGTTTAGCTACCAAATATCAACAAAAAGACAATTGTTCGTGCACGGACTTGAATGGCTACCTCAAACAAAAAGCTGAAAGATGCTGGGGACAACATTTGCTACCTAATTCCGAAGAATCTTTCTGATTAGTTCATTTACAGGAGCCCGTTACACTACGGAGACCCCAGAAAGCAAAGCGCATCACGTCGTATTCGCTTCCACAGTGTCAGATGTGCTAACTGAGACCTAAAATCACAGAACGGCATCCATCTCACCTTCTAGAAAGTGCGAACACCCTTGGTCATCGGAGGTCAAGGCATCACTTCCCCAACGCTATATATTTTGCACCAAAATCGCATGTCTCTCTGAAGTTTGCCATCGAATTCTGGCACCCGCAGTATCCATGTTCCCGGAGAAGACGTGTTGCCTTTTCCACCGCAATGAACCCACGAAAAACTGCTGTCTCGAGAACTTCGCAAAAGCTCTCTGTATAAGAGGCTGAAAGGACTTTGCTCTCGTAGGACCTGATATTTCCTTGGATTGCCCCATCTGGCTTGTGGGCCTCGCCTTGAACATATCGGTTGTCGTTGTGTATGCCCCTAAGGTGGCAGCCGAATCAGTTACGAAAGAGGCGTTCTAGGATATCACACGAGAATATAAATGGCACCCTAAAACGTAATAGTCTCATTGTCGTGAAAGACTGGAACACTAGCCAGACCAACTAAGCACATTTTGCAAAATATGGTCTTGGATAGCAGCGCATCAACGACAAATGTCCAGTCAGCTTTGCAGATTTCAACAGCCTAACTCTCAGCAACGCATCCCTAAGTCATCCTAGGAGGCATTTGCTAACTCTGATGATGGTGTCAGAGCACAATACTGACTAGATCCTTATGCAGTCACGCTGGTCATCTTTGATGGAAGATCGTCGATCTTACCGAGAAGCACAGACTGATAAAAAGAATAGCACTGATCACGCCCTCTTCCTTACACGACTCAAGATCCACCCAGCCAACTGCCGCATAAACAGTGCCCCGAAGCGGGTTAACGCATGAGCGTTGGGATCAATGAGATAGCGCCAAGCAGTCTCCGACACTATGGTCTCCCTTCTAGTCATGACTCTCTTACACGAGGGAGTACTACTGATACAATAATAGGCTTCACTGAAGGCATCAACGGAACAATTTGATTTAGACAAACTGGGATTTGCCTGACCGAGTCAAAAAGACTGGATCTCAACAGTGGCGGTCCAGTTATCCGCAAACTTTCGGGAAGCTCACTTCAATGATTATTCAAACTCCCATGATTTCCCTCTTTATTCATCGATTCGGCCGTAAGTGATAGCAATAACTACTTGTCCAAAACCAAGATAATCACTTGAGCCAAGGTGACTGTGGCTAAATGCGGTGGTTTCTCGAAGCTCTTCTGTTTATTCAGTATTGCATTTTTTTAAGCGACGATCGGCAGAACCTCTTTTTCCTGAGCTAACTAATAAGCATACCGATGGCCCAAACACTTTCATTGTTTACTGAAACGTCCTGCGACAAACTCTACGATTGAAATCTCAACATTCCGTAGAGGAAGCTAAGACGTTAGCAGCAAATTACCAAGCCGAATTATGGCCGACGTAATACAAAGGTCGAAGAATAGTAGGTCTCATGCAGAAGACAGCACGGTACCGGAGATATTTAGGTCATGTTTCGATATTGCCTGAGCCATTTCACATTCTGTTTTGTTCGGTCTGGGATAATGAACAAATCTCAATGAGCTAGGGAACTTCAGTATTACTCTCTTTGCGAATGAAAGACGTCAGGTTCGTGTGAGCACACTACTGTGGTATCAGCTTAATCCACTTGGTCGGCAAGATATTATTCATGCTTTTGTTTAACCGCTTCTCTGAGGTGCGGGCAGCGTGCACACACTTTAGTTATGGGGGATTCCGCCACGATAGAGTATGTATGAATCACCTTTACCTTCCCCGGAGTATTAGAACAAAGATACCAGTTTCAGCAGCCGAAGGCATCTCGATTTATCTACTTGGGCTCCGTCGATAATGACTTCCTATGGACTATATCGCAAGCGGATGAAATGCCCCAAATGCTAGCTAATCTCATGAAGTCGTAGTGCTCAAATAAGCCTGCCAGAATGTGCTTCTACGGAGAAGAATCCACCGACTTCTCTCTCAATTCTGGTATTAAGCAGCCCCATCTCTTCTTATCAGTGCCCTACAGTCATACCATCCATTGGATAATTCACCAGGCCCCACGGGCTACCCTGTTGTGTTCTGCTGAGCACCGGTGCTTTCCTCGTCGATTTAGGACCAGTAGACGCTATCGTTATCTTTGAACCTTGCTCGGCGGTCCCACTACCGGTTCTGAATCACGTACAAATCTTCAAAAAATCCGAGAGGCCAGTGATCAATACACCGAAGATCTTTTTGCCCTCAGCTTCAAAGTCCATACAACAGATATTCTCCAATGGCAAACAAATTAACCAAGTCCTGGCTTTCAAATATCATGAATCCTCGATCCTTTCCAACAGCAAAGTCAAAATCGAAGTCAAATTGGGCACTATCTACACCAGGACTGCATTTCTGCAGCTTTTTAATGCATTCTGAGCGTGCAACAAAGTCTATATTCGGAACACAGCCCACGTCTTTCTGGCTAAATTTCACTCATTATTGACCCATAGCCGCAAAAAGGGGCAAGTTTGCCTCAAGGAAGTTGGAATTAATTGGCCGATGGTGTCTGAGAGGGATTCTCAGTAGCTCGGTACAACCTGCTTTAAAATTACGTAGACATACTACGCTGCTTTATTATCAAAAACTGTTAGTCCGCCTTCAACACAGATGATTGCACTGGTTTGAAGGTCATACTCAGTCCGGAAACATAGACCTGGAGAGCACGTCTCTCTCGTAATCCATGTCCAGGACAAGGCGGTCGCCTTGGAGGTCAACTGAAAGTATGGATCATTGTTGTCAAAACAGACGCTGTTGGATTACGAGTCCTATCTGTCTACGGCGTTCGCAACTGGAAGCAGAACTGCCGTTTCTCATTCTCGGGTCTCCCCTCCGATGATCGCGCATAGGCGGGTGCCGTTCAGAACTTCCGTGAAGCTCATTTTCTCGTTGGAGCTAACCGAGTGAAAATAAAGGTAAGTATGCTGATCATCTAAGAAAGTCGGAGAGCTTGAATGAAGATATCTTCAGAACACTAGGAAGGACTACGGAAAGGGTCCGTGGGATTAGAATTCCTCACAATGTATTGAGATTAGCATGTCAATAAATTCCCATTTGTTTGTTAGAATGTGGCAAACAGGTACAACATCAACCCATCTAGTTAGGACTCCGGAGGAGCCTGGGAATAAAGTCCCTAATGGAGTGCTAGCAAACTGTGAAAGCACGGCAGATTGGAGAGCGAATGAGTTATTAGTTGGGAATTCGGTTGACCAGCCGGTAATTCTATTATTTAGGATACGTCCAGAGAACAGTCTGTATATTACGGTAATATATTAGGTAAGCAATCAGGAAATAATGCTTCTTTAGTAGCCGTGGACTTGTAATGAAGTCAAAGGTTGGAGACTATTCATGGAATATGATTCATCGTGCACTTTTCTCTGCTCTAAGCACGGGCCAGCCCAGACAGCCTGGTGGTTAGTTGTTCGACTCACAATCATTCACCTCCGGCTAGAGTTCACTGGGGGCTCTTTGGATACACACTGCGGATGATTACCAACAAGGGTGAAACAAATCCACGGTGCTTTGAAAGTTTCATTCGTAAGTTGGGCTCTTCCTCTGCATGTTGACTCATTTTGTGGCACTTATTCGTCGACTAATTAATACGAAATTCAGTGAATTGAATGTCACATTGTATGAGCCTTTTGCTTATTCAAATGTCAGTATGGTAATTAGATCAACTCAAACCAAACTGTTCAATCGGTTCAATATTCGGAGGCCCCTTTCGAGTTGGAGAACATAATGGTTTTCTTGAGTGACGTGGGGATACTCATCGCAAATTAAGAACCAAGAAAACCAAGACAAGTTTACATGAATATTTCGTCCCCAAAAGATTTACGGAACCACCAGAATTATTAATCAAAACTGCAAGAATTCTTTTGGTTCTTTTTTTCTTTTTCTTGGATTTTTCCTGCTGACTATTATAACGATTAAATAAATTATATTTTTTGTGCCTCACTTGAAAATTGCGAACGAAGAATATACGGCATATGATGTGCAGTAATCATTGTCTCGGCTTAGGTCCCTTGAGAATATCCCTTCCGTTTTTTATTTGCATTTATCTGGGCCGTGCGGACCGTATTTCACTAAAATGTTTGCTATCTTCTGATTACCTGAACTTCAGATGTGGTTCGGACCAACTACTGTGTCTTCAGGGTAGGCAAGGAAGTCATAGGCCATCCACCGGATCATTGTCAGCGTACCTTAACAAAGTGGTAGTCCAAAAATAGTCAGACAATACTCCAAGTGTTCCAAGTCTCCCTCCAAGTTCGTCGTTTATTGGTTCCAATTTGTATGTTAAACGGAATGTTTTGATTTAATTTACCTCTGCAATGTTGGTCCTAAGTTTTTATTCAAACATATGTTCGTGGAGTAAAAGGCGTCAATGTTCTTTATTAAATTTAATCATAGTGCTGTTATCCCCCCCCCCCCAATAACTGGTGGGCGGTTGCGATAAATTCACTTACCTCTGTCGAGATCCTCTTCCTTCACTTTTAGTAAAAAAAGGGAACATTGCGATGAAATCGAGAGAAAATGAACAACAAATGATTTGATTTCTGATGTAGTTTTTTGTCTCAGTAGACTCCGCAGACTATAAGTTTACACAACGGGTGTACACGTGTATTTAAGGGCCTCTACTGTTATTCATAGGTGAGATTCTATCTATTTATTCTTCTACTTACCTCCTTTTCGCTATATAAGAATATAACCGTATTTTGGGAAGGTCGTTGCGGCTAATTTGGCGTGGTCAGTTGGGAAGTGACCTGCTGATGCGCTTGGATTGGAAAGCGGGACTGAACGGTTCAAAGTCCATGGCGATGACCGTTTTACCACCGCCGGTTACAACGCAACCAAATCTCGCACAACAGACGTATACCGAGGGTAACGACAGGTAACAATACCTCCTTGTTAGCTTTGGCTATCCCGTAAAGTATGACCACCACAAAGTGATAACAATTTGTAACGTGGAACGCATTCAAAGCTGCGAGACTGGCATGATACCTATACCTTCTTGCGTTTTTACAGAAACAAACTCCTCCAAATTGCGCTTTCAGAGTCCGACGTAAATAGTTAGACCTTTTCATTTATTATTCAGAATGGTTTATCGAAATCATAGAACCACCTCACCGCTTTCAAGAATTTAAGACAAGGAAAATTCTTCAGTCCTATTGATACTTTTTCCCCAAGTAGTGTTTTCATTCGGAAATTATTAAAAATACGCTGTTCATTAGTGTTACATATCTATCTATCTTGTACTAGTATTTTCAGTAGGCACTGGTTTTCCTGGAGCAAGCCCTCACTAGATGTACTTATTTGGTTCCGTGCGCAATGCGCCTTCTTAGTATCCTTTCCGTCGAGGTGAGAACAAAGTTGTTCCCATGGATTTTCCATATAGTGAAAAGCTTTCTATCATGTTGTTACATAAAAAGCCATGTCAAAATCATTTAGTCAAAAGCGGTTTTACTCACTCATTGCCATCGAACCCCCTTTAGCTGAAAAGTGTTTGTAAAATTTGATATTAATAACTTCAGTGTGTAAAAGTGACGAAATATTCACAGGGTTCATACAGCCATAACATCTGAATTTTGTGAAGTATCTCGAGACACAAGTTCTCTTATTTGTAATAATGTTGATGTCAGCCACAAATCTTTCAAAGTTCTCCAGAATTCAGGAGTATGTTGCCTTTTTGCATAAACATTCACCGGTCTAACAAACGCTTAATCACGCGATTGGTAAAATTACCTTTGTGTTCAAAGTTTCTTCCCACATCTACAAACAATTTATAATTATGTAATTTTTCAAATGGGTCAGTTTGCTAAGAAAGACTAAAGGAAGAGTAGCATTCGCTGCAATTGCACATTCGGATGGGATGGGATTACACCGTGTGTGCCTAGCCTAATCCAAATCAAACAATGCACGATCTAGACAATATAGCATAAATGAGATAAGCTTAGAACTTAGTTCAGCTAAATAAGGCAATCTGTTTCACAACAGGATTAACCAAGGTTTAAACTAATTAACTGAGAAATTCAGAGATTTTATTTGTCGGTTTTTAGAAGAATGGACCACCCAAGTTTTGAATGTGATAGATAGTGAGACATAATAAATCCAAAATCATATTAGAAAACCATTTGGAATGACTTGTTGAATGAATTGGTATGAACACCCTGTTCATTACTGAAAATTCATGAAACCATGGCTTAGGCTGGTTCATCCGATCAGGGGTTGATCGTCAGCCAGCAATTCCAAATCAACTGCTAACCAGGTATGCAAGCTCTCAAACTGAGCTATTATTTTCTTCAGACATCCCGTCAGGTTCTACACAATGGGACGCATACAGAGCTTGGCTCCCATTTTTCCAAGCATACATCAAATGGATGAGCTTGAGTAAGGCCAATAACACAGTGATGGAACTGTTTGCTGAAACCTAGGGTGAAAATGATAACAGCTGAACCTTCATCTGTCGTGTGTGGAACACCGGCTGATTGACCAGGATGGCAGCAATGATAGAAAAACTGGAAAATAGATCTAAAACTGATCCATGCGCGAACAATTGTAAAGGCCTTCGGCATACAATCGTGACACATCTGGTAATGCACATACGGTACTAAAAACGGGGTAACGATGCTGTTGTTTTAAATCACTTTAAACTGTTGGATCATGTCAAATTAAAAGTGAGTATAAACTCACATTCATGTATACCCCAAAAATCTACGAGAAGAGCAATAGTTGATTGAGCACGTGCTCGGTCATGACTTTAGCCAAATGTATCCGATCATAGAAGTCCACGAAAAGTTAGGGAAATATGTGATATACTGGTTGGAAAGTTGCTGCACCGGTACCATTTCACTCACATTTTGTAACTTCGTGAGACAAATGTGCAGTTAATAATCAAAGGAAAATAATTTCAAAGGAGATAAACTTACAACGGTTCAATTTTTGGAAGGAGGCTTCTGAAAATAGCGAGTACACAAGAAAAAAAATAAATTGTAATATAACGTTTATAGTGGTGACATCATTATCAGGAATGCTATTTTTTACCCCATTTACCACTTCAGTTTTAGACTGATCTTTTCCCAGGAGGTGAATTACTTAGGAGGAATTTAAAATGCAGAGTGCAAAGTTGTGGTATAACATACTGCATCAAATTGTAAACACGTGCAAAGCAGTTCTAATGAATGGGGTATTTCATAAATAATATACGAATTAATCAAAAAGAACGATCGAACAGTTATTTTTCGTAGTTGGGTTATCAGTAATTGAAGAAACGGTTGTTCGTGCCGTATCGACTCTCAACTCATCTTCGAAAACAATGGTACCGTTGCACCGTAATTCCATACCCGTTAAGAATCATCAACGGTGTATATCCACCTAGCCTTAAATGGGAAGACGATTGAAAGTGGGACAGCTAACCACTGAGCTATCTTAAGGTGGGTTAAAGTAGCTTCCATTGGCTTCAACTGCAACTTGGGTGACAACACTGTGGAGTATATGTTATTGGAATCAGATAATTTTACTTCATCTGGAGACTAATTAACTAACCAGCATTTTGATTAATTTTGAAAGTCGTCATCAGAAATGAGGCTCATTCAGTTGAACTCATTAAATCTATTTGACTGGAAAAAACTGCTGAAGAGCAAAACGCAAGCTGGATAGCGTTCTAAGAACTCTGCTTGCCCAAAGTTGTTTCTCTCGCATTTTAGACAGCTTGTCTCATAGAGAACCTCCACTATTAACGGAGGACTGGTATTTTTATTCAGAATCCAAATCATCGTGATGCCAAGCAGACCTGTTACAGACGAAGATCCGTTGAACTGTTCCGTAAATTACTCCATCCAAAATCTTGATGACACTCCTAATTCCGGAGCGATAAACCGTTCGCCCTCTGATTATTTTGTTAGTGCCTAGCTTTCGTCGGCAGTTCAGATGGATGGGTTAGCCATGGGGTACCCACTTGACTCCCGTCTGGAGGATATATTCTTAGCAAGACTCAAAAATGGACCACTACACAGCACCGTCGACAATCTGAACATGTAAACCCGATACATGGACGACATTTTCATAAGTTGCGACTCAGCAAAAGATATTACCGGACTACTGCGGGCACTCAACAATGATCACTCAATGACTACATTTACAGGGAAGATAGAGATGGGCAATTTTCTCGCTTTTATCTATGTGGGATTACGTATAATGTACGACGGACATAAAGAAAAGAGGGTATATGTGAAATAAGCATGGTTGAGGCAGGACACACAGCTACCCCGTACGACACAAGGAACCTAATGAGTTGTCTGACCTATAGGGCAAGAAACATCTGTATTCCTGACGGGATTGCCCAAGAACTTGAACACATACGTGACACATTATTAAAAACCGATATTCAGAACCGTTAATTGGTCAACATATGGGAGAGAGGAGACACAAAATGAAAGTGCAAATGGCCAAGAAATAGGATATTTTTATAACTATCCCGTTTATTGGTGACAAAACCTCAGAAATACTGGAAGTACGCCTAGCAAAACCCCTCAGAAAGTCCTCCCCTGCTGCACGTGTCCGAATCTTAACAAATACCAGGCCTTTCATTGTTCCACAATCCAAGAACAGGTTGCCTCATCAGTCTCATTCTTTTATTCTAAATCAGCTTGTGTGCTCTTGTAGTGTACAGTATATTGGACATACGACGAGACATCTGTCCAAGAGGATATCAGAACACGTCCCGGCTTCTTTACGCAAATGAATAATTCGGACTATCAGTAGCGCAATCCTACCACATCTGGTGGTTAGGAAACATCGAATCGACACAGTGACAGCTTTCAGACCAGTCCTGACAACTCCCAGAGTTTACGCGAAAGGATTAAGCAGGCGAATCCTGATGAAGTCAGAAGCCAAAGCAATTTGACTAATGAAGCCGGAATTGTGTAAACAACGTAACCTCGTGCAACAGTTGTTGTTGCCATGGCCGTAACAAGTAATTCTCTTACGGTTTCCGTGTACGAACTCTCCCCAGCCCCGCATCTATTTTTTGCACACCTTCGTTTTTAACACCTATCTGTTCACGTCATTTGGTTACACATTTCACACTTACTGTCGTTCACACAACGGACAAAGTCCATCAAGTTGAAGCATGTTGTCAAGTTACTGGATTTGTTGCGCACTTACTTGCTCTCTGCTATCTATAGCAGCACAAATACTCTCCTTTACCCAGTTTTGTATATGTAAATACCTGAAGTGATATATATTAAAAATAAATTTCTTCGTGGTACAAGCTTTTACTCACACAGAAGTATGTATGCCTAAAAGTATCTGTACATATATATATATATATATATATATATATATATATATATATATATATATATATATGTTATCAGTGAATCTGGCAACACTTTGGTTGTCCGCAATAAAGCGTATGATATTTGCCAACCATTGCAGAGACTCGGCAATGCCTATTCACTTGCGACGGAGTGGAAGTAAAGAGAAGCACAACTCATTTCCGTTTTCCGATGTGGGATTACATCGAATCTAGACCACGGAGAAATGAGGGCGATGCAATACAAATTTTTAATTCGTGTCCCTACAGGATACAGAAAAAATCTGGTCAACCGTCTGATATACAGAGCAAGAAATATCTGCAATTCAGATAAAATTTACCAAGAAATAGAACACACACTTGACACGCTAGTAAAAACGTCTATCCACATCCCTTCGTTCGTTGACATATGGGTGGAGGGTGACTCAAAACGAGAACCCAAATGACCAAGCCAAAGTATGTATCCCTAGGTGTCCATTTCGGCATGACAAAACTTTAGAAACGCTTGGAATTATGTTTTTATCAGGTCCTGAGAAATCCCTTTTGCACCGCACATTTTAGAAACTTAACAAGTATCAAATGCTTCATAGCTCGACTATCCAGGGATAAATTGTCTCATCAGTTTGTTCTTTCATTTCATATCCCTTAAATTGCATTAGTAATGCTCACTATATTGAAAGCACACCAAGACCCCTGTCTAAGTGGTATCAGAACATATTTCGTGTTCTTCACGCTATGAAACCATGCAGACTATCGCCAACGCAAATCTACAGCATGTGATAGATAGCGGACATCAGAGCAATGCAGTGACAGGTGCAAAATCAGTCTTATTTTTCATGTTTGAAGCTATAGCATTCTGGTTACTGAAGCCAGAATTTGGCAAGCCACTTATCTTCGTCCAACAATTATTGTTGTCATGGTCGTAACACGTGGCAATCCTCTAATTCTCATGTACAAGTTTTCTGTAGTCCCTTTCACCTCACTTTCCTCCTTCACACTTGTCTTTCAACGCTACATTGTAGCAAATCTCGCACCTACAGTGGTACACACCACAGACAGGTTTCACTGAGCTGAAGTCTGTTGTCAGGTTACGGGATTAGTTGCATACTTGCTCATCCATTCTTATCTCTAGCTCATAATGCCTTATCATTCACCCAGTATCTTCTGTTTGAATGACTGAAATGATGTATCGAAAAGAAAGTTCTCCTTTCTACAAGTTTTTCATAAGTCAATGTGCATGTTCTATATTCAACGATAAGTTTGCTGATCAAGGCAGAAATAACATTTAAAGTTTTTGCGGCCCATTACTGTGGGTCGCTATATACAACTTGAGGCAGTTGGGGCCACTAAATGAATACTCACTGGTTTTTTCTGAGGATCCTTTCACTGCATAGGACGAGGTGGAGACAATGAGGAGCGCAGTTTAGCATTTCAGTCTTTTGCTTGGCTGGCTGTTATTTGGACTTACCTTTCACATACAAACCTCAGGTCATCCATTTAACCCTGAAGTCGAAGGCACCACACTCGAGTATTGCTCTGATTGGACCTCATCGGTGGTGCGTGTCCTCAGCCACACCCAGGGCCTTTTAACCTCAAAGGTGTGTTATCGCTGAGTCTTCTGGCTGACGTGAATCACTGAAATAACTTTGGTCAGATGGCGTCCCCCAATACCGAACACTGTCATGAATTACAATGCGCCAGCCTGGCTACGCTTAGTTTTCACGATTTCATATTTTATTATGGATGAAAAAATGAGCAATCTTTTCCCAATCATCATAAGTTTGTCGAGGTAAAAGGACCCATGATGAAATAACACTACTTGAATTAATCCTATTTGAAACATTTACGAAGAAAGTGTTCAAAATCATCTCAAACCCATCCCGAATAACTGTGGTGGTGTTCATTTATATAAAGATAGATATTTGCGGCGAAAGCTATGCGCAGTCATTGCTGCTTCGTAGCGAGTTCTGTCAGCTCTGGCCGTTGTCAACTACACACAAATAAATTGTCGAAAAATTACTGAACGTTACACGGTTAAGTACACTTTGCAGGTATCTTACGACGTGATGTTACTTGGATGATCTCTGGCTCAAAAGTATACGTACTTCGAGTATGTTCGAAGTCAAACTCGTCAAGTTTGGGTGCTGCATTTATAAAATAAGTACTGAACGGTCAATCAGTGAAGAGTGGATCCGGGATGTGTCCGATTCCCCGAACTCCTAACAACCACGAAATTTATGAAATCACTAGAAGCAAACGGACTTCACCATTTTATTTTTTCCAAGTATAGATGAACAATGAAGTGAAAATATGCAACACAAGCTTGACAGCAACAAGACCAATGGATATTTACTGCAACAGGTAAAATATCTGACAAGGACCGTTACGTGGTACGCACTTCATACCCAGTTCGAAGGAAGGATTTCCACATTAGCAACATTCTCAAAAGTAAAGTCAATTTAAAATGAAATAACTGACAGTTATTTCTTCAATTTGGCATTTTTTTACACCTTATTTAGATGAGAGCTTATTGTTCCTTGCTTTCACTCACCTCAGTTTTCTTATAGATTGATTCTTACTTCCCATGCAAGAATTATTTCTTTTCAGTATAAACATATCGTCGTTTCTTTCGTACTCGTTACCCTCAGTTTGAGCCTAAAGGTGGTTTATTCTTTCATGAAAAGTGACACTTAAATAAGAACTCAAAACTCGCCACAGCTACGGCCATTTTTAAAACGGCTTACCTCCTTCGCTCCTTACCTATGCTTTAATGAAATATTCCTTGTTGACCTAAACTTGAGCCATGAGACAGTTAATTGACACGAAAGATTGAAAATATGTACGTATTTGTCTGTTGTGGTGTGTTTTCATTGCAGGTGCTAATTTTTATGGGATGGAATTGTTGCAGGACGGAAGAAAGTTTACGAAAGTGTAGAAAACATACTTGACTTTTTCAGGAAAACTGAAAACAGGAAATGCCTCCGTTTAGGTGCGTCTTTGCTTTTTCAGAACAGCCGCTCAGTTGAACAGTCTAAACTCTGGGCAAGTCCGTTAAAGTTGATTTTCTATAGCAAAGTAGGGTAAAATGAAACACTTGACCTCAAATTCGGTCAGCGGTTTCGCATCAGACAATTTGTAACTAAAGAGGGAATTAAGTAAACTCACAGTTTGCGATTTCCAACAGTTCCTCTCCTATATAGAAAAGACCGCTGCAAGTGATAATTTACCTTTAAGTAGAAATCACTGTGAAAACAAGTTAGACCAATGCAAAGCAGGAAAAAGTCGTGAAATAGGCGGAACATGAAATGACAACGCTTTTGGGCCACAATGGCTGTTTGTTCATTCGCAGGTGACAACCGAGACCAGTCCAGGGACTAAAATTAGAAAAATTCCGGTGTATTACTGGACTGGAATCTTAAGCATCAGTGTGTTATTCACACCCAACTAACCCCGACGCAAAAGCTTACCTCGAAGACATCTGCACGGTAAACGAACTATGGCCTATTCGATTCTGGCTCACAAAGTTGAAGTTAAGTCAACCTCAAACCACTTGACCAAGTAACTCATTAGATGAGACATGAATGACGACAGCAAACAAGTATGCGCTCTAAAAATTGTCTTTCATGCCGTCTATTATATTTTACATTTCCGACTTTCATTTTAAGTCCAAAGCCGGAAACTTTGATTCCGGAATAAAGTTCTACACCTTTCAATCCAAAGGTTCGATGCCCTGGTAAATAATTTATCCATTCAGAGGCGAATAGGAGAATTCGCTCGTACAATCTCCGAGCAAGTTTACTAAGGCCATGTGACTGACTCTGTAATGGGACTGTATATTTTGTTTTTGATGAACAGTAACATTTCAACGAGATAATACGGATTACTGAAAAAGTTTAATGCAACATACCTGTAGTTGTTTGAAACAGATTTTCAAAATGCTTATCCTTTTGGACTTAAGAAAAGGGTTGAAAATGACTGATAGCTTCGTTTTATATCATTATAATGGCGAAAAAATTTCCTATTTCAGATACAGGCAGGTAATTGAGCCAAACTTCTGTTAGGTTTTACTCTATTAAAACGGCTGCCCGTTAACTAATCATTTTTTAACTAATCATTTTTCAAAAGTGAATAATGATTATCCAGTAACTGATTCGTCACATCCGTTTTCTTTACCGTAATAGGCTTAGTCACATTATAAAATATAGTCCTACTCATTGTTAGTTAAGTGAGCGGAATAAAACGTATCACTCTCCACTTACGATACATTGGACACTATCAATGTTGTAGACTCATTCGATGGAAGTTATCAACAAAACGTTTCTCTCTGAGAGTTTTCGCGTTATACGTTTTCAATATCGCTTACATATCTTGTATATATTGATTGCTGAGAATCATGGGGAGCATATTTATTAGGAGATTAGAATAATTTGTTCATCTGGTCAAAACCCTTACGAGTTTAAAATTATAAATCTTCTGTCCTTAGTGTAGTCTATTGGATGAAAGGGGTGCGCTATTGGGTGTCAGAATGAATGATTTCTAATAGTCAAATTGAAGGCAACACAATATTTTTCCCACTGAAAACAGAATACTGTGATATATTTCAGTTGCAGTTAGTATCGCACCGGGTGCATATAACAAAGCCTCCACTCTTAATCAATATAAAGATAACAAATAAAACCATCTTCCCGTTGATAGGTGGTTTATTTTTCAATCGTCTCCGGAGGACAAACACAGAGGCTTATTGCGGTTGGTTTTCCGAAGCGTTTTTCGGCTTCTTTGGGAAATAATCGGTATTTATTTAGAATTTTCCTAATGGGAGAGCATCGGACCACTTTTCACAAATGTGTGCTTGCTTGAATCAATCAAGTGACCGTTGACAAAAATGATAGGAGAAAAGTAATTCATTTTCACGTGGATTACTGAGGTGTAGCGTTTCTTGAATCATCTGGAACCATCGTACTAGAACTGATAATTTTACTCAAACAATGATCTTCACAACCACGGTTATGGTTATCAATAAGGGTTTGGACTCCCACACTGCTTGATGAATGATATTATGCCAAAAAGTTATCCTCCTTCTATTCACTGTCATATCTACAGCTAAGCTGTGTGGGTTGTGTAACGGAATGCCTTCATTAGACTTGGGCACCTACACAGAAGTCGTTTACAGAAGGAGTTGCTCACCGTGCGTGAAATGCTTAGCTACAATTAAAAGCCTGTGGTTGGAAAGAGTCACATCATATGGCGACAGTGTTCAATAAACAGTACACTGCTGGCCCAGGTAGCCTCGTGGTTAGGTTCAACTAGCGTTCGAGTCCTCATGAGGGCTCGGTGGATGTGCGCTTCTAATAATTTCTACCAAGGATGAAACAGTTGTACCGTGCTCCCATGGTTTTCAGTTGTGACCTGTAAGCTTACACGGCTTGACGAATCGCCTCATGTAAAATCTAATCACATTCCTACTGCACTCAAATGAGATTTGGTTAAAGACACTTTCCTTGGGGCCCTTACACACGACCAACCACTATATAAGTTAAATTTACTACATAATTCAAAATGTCAAATATCCTTGAACCCCGCGGGATCTACGATACATAGGGTTGAGCCAACCTTCACCAAATTTGTCGAATCTATCTTTATAAACGGAAACGTATTGTGGCCCGGATATCATGTGAAAGTCTATTTTTGCCGTCCAGACACGATTTTTTTCTATATTCGTTTTATTCAATACACAGCCGTATTATACGGAAAAAGAAACAGTTGGCGTTTTCAAGTAGTCCTTTGAGAAACGAATCCTAATCACGGTTTGACTCCGTGAAGTCAACAGCCTGACCTATCTGCGACTGCATAGTCTCCCAGTGGTGAACTGTTTTGTCCTAATCAACCGAACAGCCACGTCTAACATTGCTTATATCTTACTTGGGAATGTAATTTCATACAAAAAATATTTCCAAAACTCACTATTGTAGGGCCACAAATTATTGAGCGCAAAAGTCCCTGAGGTTAGAGGAGCTGCTAAGGTCCTATCTAATGGTAGTATCTGTCTATCTAAAGCAGTGTGATGCGGAATGAAGTGAAGATATTCTTCATGACTCCGGCTGATAAATCTGGGGGTGAACTGATTTGTACCTAAAAGCCAAAAATTCGTATGCCGCTTGTGCGCAAGTGTTTATTTTCGAGTTATCGTAGACCCCAGTAGGTGGAAGGCGAGCACTCATCATCTTTGCACACACAGGGCCTCAACGACAACTCCTATGAGAGCCCCCACCTATTTCAACCGGTTTGCGAGCACCTGGTGAATTATCCCAAATGTTTGATTAAGATCTATTGGATGACTAGTGCCGACCAAATGACCGAGTATAGCGATAGATGTCGATCTAGATCCACCTAGATGCTCTTTCACTCAGAGTGACAAACTCCGTAATCTACGGCCAACTTAGATTTCATCGAGTATGCATCCGAATAAATGAGGATACACGGAAGTGGTCAACACCAGTCACACGTCACTGTTCCATATTTTCTTCAGAGAAACCCAAATGAACTTAAAAACTTTTCGTTGATGAAAGTAACTTTTGTGAAGTATTCAATGGCTCATGGACCGGCAAAAAGAAGCCCGATGAATTAACTTTCTTTTCAGCAATGTTAGTGGTCAGTTACTGGCTTTACTCTACCATTTTTATTGGACGAACTTGTTTGGATATCCGTTAACTGGAAGGTAAACTTTGTATCTTGACGGACCTCTAGTGAACACTTCTTTTTACGTTGCTACTAACCCTTCTTCATGCTCTTTGTCTCTCAGACAGGTACCAAAGAATATAAATTTGTGTGCTGACCAGAGAACGTCTTCTTCTTGCCTTTTCTACGGGGAACAAGACCACCATCTTTTTTGGCTTAGATTCGTGTCGTACAGGAGGAACTGGTCTCACATTACCATTTGACTGTAAATTTTCTTGATTTGTGCGCCTCGTTGAACTTGCAAAATAAGTTTCTTATGTCCTAGATTGAAATGGCTTTGCAGAATATATCAACGTGGGAAACGCCACTGAAGCATGAAGAAAACTGGTAATGCAGTGAACAAATAGCGTACATTTTCTACGCTCTTGAAACTAAGGGTAATATAATGACGTGGCTATGCGGCCCCATCTGATGTCCTTCTCGTTGGTATAGCAATAATGAAGCGTCATTAGCTGATAGACACTAACATACACTTTGATGCATACTACCACTTTATCGATAATATATATTTTGCATAGCGGACTCACACCGTACCACAAGATACTAGTTCCGTACCTTCTATACAGCACTTCATTCTGTGACACATCAAGTGGTACACACATAGATGTACGCATTGAAATTTTCTTTAGCCCGTAATCCACAATTTGGGTTCTTAAGTCTCCAAAATTATGGTTTCACGATTATATCTCCGTGGCAGGGCTTTGCCCGAACTTATAGTTTCGTTGAGTCTACGGGGACTTACTATCGATTAGGAAACACGGTGGATCAAATCCTCTTTTCTTTATCATTTGCAACTATTGAGAAGTTCACTCTGCTGCGGAATGTTAGCTCTACCATACAATAAACCAGTAGCCTGACTGATTGACTAAACCAATATTTTTTTTCCTAATATCCTTAGAGTTGGTGGATAAACAAGAATCTCTTTCAGTATCGGTCCTATAAGACAATTCTACATGACCAGCTATGATAAATGAAGTAGTGAAAATGGCCAGAAATTTCTTAGTCTATGTAAAGTGACCGATCTTCTGAAATGGCCGTTGATAAAAAAGTAGATTTGTCACATCCGTATTACTACCAGCTACAAGGCTCACTTTTTTCGGCAGGATTTTCATTTTTGTATCCGCGAGCTGCAGCTACTGCAATGATTTGAGTTTAGTTTCGGGGTAGAATATAGAGTTTGAAATCATTCTGAAATCATATATTCAACATAATTTCAACGGTAATCAAATTCTATACACGTCGTGGTATAGCACGATAAACCGGTTATCACGAAACACTGTAAAACGCAGGCAATCCAATGAATTAGCAACTTACTTCCCTAACAAATTTTCTAGGGAAGTGGGGGCTAGACTCCAGACTTGAAAGATGCACTTTCATAAATACGTAAAAATATTTCTGAAGGAAATTCTTGTTTCTCACTTAGCTTTTAGATGATGTGCAACTCACAGAGACTAGTTCGAAGCCCAGTTTGATAGCTTTATGTTGAAAAAATTTCTTGCGAAAATTTACGCTAGGCCATTTCTTCTTTGACTCAGTCTGGTTTCGGGAAGAAAATACACCATTAGATAACCTGTAGTTAGCAACTCTACTGTCAAATAAGAGGCGGATGATGATGATAACAGATAAACAACTTACGGGCAATATATTTGCATTTTACTTTAGGATGATTTTATACCAAAATAGAAACATATCTAAGGGGCGTTTCATTGTAACTAAAAGTTTTCTTTTCTCCTTGAGGATCGTCGAACGGTATGCAGAAACTCAGCAGGCAGTAGTGACTTCTGTACAAATGGTTTGCATTTACCTGAGACTCACATTTTTTGGCAGGGGTTTCCGTTAAGTATCGCCGGAGGCGCGCTACTGTAATAATTTGAACATAGTTTAAAGTGATAAATAAATACTCTTCAAATCTTGGTAAAGTCATATATTCAACATATTTCAGTAAAAATCGTATTCTATACCAATCATGATATAACATGATAAACCGGTTGTCACAAAGCACCATATGACACAGGCAATCCAATAATTAGCAACTTGCTTCCCTAAAAAATTTTCTAGGGTAGTGGGGGCTAGACTCCAGACTTGAAAGATGCACCTTCATAAATATGTAAAAATATTCCTCAAGGAAAATTCATGTATCTTACTAAACTTCCAGCTGATGTAAAGTTCAGAGTTACAACCTTGAGCTACAAATTACAGTTGCAAGTCGAGTAACTGCGGATTACCATAAGGCAATAGGACATTGCCAGCAGACGTATGTCAGAAACACACATACCTCAGCTCATCCGACCAAGCAGCAGTCGGAAGCACCAGACTCGAGTTTCGCTCTTGTTAGAGTTCACCAATGGCGCATATCCTCTGCCACACCCAGGGTTTGAACCCGGGCCCTCTCATCTCGAAGGCGTGAATGTTACCACTGCACCACCCCGCTCCCGCTCGAGCTGATCCGAATCACCAAGTTAAGCTTGTACAGATGTCGACCTCTATGACAGCCAGAAATGCCCGACAGCTTTCAAAAGGAGACATGGTTCCGGACCTAGTTAACTCCAAGCGAATGCCTCCCACCAGATCAGGTCTTCTCCACAGGATGAGGGCAACGGACCCACCTTTTTAAATCTGCTTCGCGTTTTTGGTACATATATCACGCAATTACTTGCGAGTAGTGTGTGATTGTTTAATTTTCGTTTGATTGACTGTTCACACTACTCGCAAGTAATTGCGTGATATATGTATATCAGTAACCCTGTTGATGATACTGAAAGAAGTCTCTGTTGCTCTGAAGGTTGTTAAAGATGAAATTATAAAGATACTTCTTGGTCTCAACTAGCTCAACGTCTGTCTTATTTAATCAAGTTGAGAAGCGGATCTGCCTGCTTCAATCTTTAGATTGCCCGTTCATTATGATTACTCCGGAAGTTCAGTAGAGGCAAGATTGATCACGACCGGTCCATTTACCTAGCCATTTTAGGCCCATGTTTATTGTCTGCCCCATTTCTATGCACAAGGTTCACGTTTAGACGGCAAATGCGTGGTTGAATTCTTCAATACTAATAGGCCGTTTGTGTAATACAATGGTCGATTTTTATTTGAGATCGGCATCTAGGCAATTTTAGTGAATGAATAATGATCTCCCGAATGTGCATGACGTGTGTAATTTGTCTGATAATTGATGTGATCTACGAAGAACACTCGATTTCTTTCTATTTCAGATGAGGCTAACCAACGGAATAAGGGCACTGCCCTGGTTGCTCTTCACAGAAGGAATATTAGCATGCCCACTTTGGTAGTCTCTCTCAATTTCATTTTCGAAGCAAAGTGACTATTTAGAGCACTTGAAAAATAATCGAGTATATCTTTTCACTCAATCCTAGATCAGGTTAACAAAATGTTAAAGTAGTTTCTGATAGCAGTTGACTGGTGATAAAGCCAGAATTGCCACTGCCTTTATTGGTCAAGTGTTATAAAATATGGAGAATTGGAAAAATTAGGAATTCATCACTAGGATAAGACACCTTGTGAAATTTGTTAGCTTATAACGGGAAGGTTGCCTCACTTTCCAAAAACACTAACATCAGAGTTCAGTTTCCGTCGATTCTCATAAAACTGTTGCATGACAAAACAGAACGATGTGGAGTGGAGACCAATTCAGTTCAACTTACAATGCCACAAACCCTTGGTGTCTTAAAGATCAAAACGGCATTTGCAAGTTCAAAAAATGATCATAAAAATAAGTTGGAAGTCTATTTCTTTACTAAAATGTTCATCAAAAGTCCATTTTACAAATGTTTGATTGTCCAGAGTTATTCCACGACCACAGAGCTTTCGGATAATCAAAAGAGGTTTGCTAAGAAGCTTTTCAAGATCTAACAAATTACTGTAAATAATTTGTTCTAAGAATAAATATAAGGAATATCAAACAGAAGCAGCTTCTCATGTACATTTTTGCATTCTTTGCGTGTTTTCGCTTTACGTCCCTCGAGCTTTAGTTGGTTTCTTTACATTTATTTTACAGAAAGATAAAACATTCTGCTTCATGTTTGTTTTCAATCTACCGTCCTGTTAAGATTAGGCTTTAGCTGCTTTCCTCTTGAGCAGTGCAGGGATATAAAACCGCAGTATTTTCATTATTCGACTCAATATTGAGCATGTCGTTTACAACAGCGAGGCTCCAATATAGATTGACTTTTTGCTTTCTTCTACCAACAAAAGGTTAAGTAGGTGAACCTTTCGTATTCTTATTGGATAACGGTCTGTGGTTGCTGGAATAAATGAACTCAAATGCCCCGCGTGAAATAGTTTGTCGAAATGCTGTTCGGCTTAGAATTTATCGAAAAACGAGGTGCCATTCAATTAAATGGGGCGGGCCAGGTTCATGAACTTTTGAAAGGCCGTGTAGTTATAGTACCGTGGGGCCTACGGGTTTAAAATTTTCATATAAATGTAATTGTTTTGG
This sequence comes from Fasciola hepatica, assembly GCA_948099385.1. Lineage (NCBI taxonomy): Eukaryota > Metazoa > Platyhelminthes > Trematoda > Plagiorchiida > Fasciolidae > Fasciola > Fasciola hepatica. The sequence goes on from CANUEZ040000149.1 coordinate 739,794, forward strand.
CTTGAGAACAAAACCATCGTGTACGAGTGTTTTCTTATAACTTGTGTTCTGATGGCTATGATGGGGTTATTCGGCAATCTTTCTTCGTTTAGTTTAATTATGCTCATCGGTTAGGGTGCTTAGTTACACTCAAATGGAGTTCAGCAGGCGAGCAGGATACGAAGTGAACTGAAAAATGAGACCAAAAGCTAGGTGGTGGGGGTAAAAACGAAAGGCTTATAGTTCGAGTTCGAAACATAAAACACATGACAAGGCTAACAAAAATCTGTCTTTTCTATAATTCTCCTCAAGCCAGAACAGTACACAGGCACGTTTCTCGGAGTGATTTTTTGACAGACTCCACTATTTTTGGAAACAAGACCATGGAGCATATTTGGCGCGCTCTATAGGCCAGGCAATAGACCAAGTTTTGTTTTTGCCGGAAGGGGAAAGAAGCTACTGCAAATGTTCAATGCAGCACATCAGAATTTGCGAATCATGCTAGGAAAGCAACAGATCGGGGCGCTTCCATTCCTTGACATCATCCCACGCAGAACAGCAAACGGATCAGTTCAATCCGGTATTTATTGTAAAGCGACATGGGTAGGACAGTACAATCACTTCGAAAGCTTCGTTTCCATGCATCAAATACGAAACAGTGTACGCTACCTGACCGACCGAGCGCTCCAAGCATGCTCCAGGGATCAATTAACGAATGAGATGGAATTTATCGTCAACTCAGTCAGGGAAAATGGGTACCCGTACAGTCTTCTCAGAAAACACATGGAGGCAAATCATCCACCAAGATACCCAAAGGTTCCAAAATGTTCCTGTTTGCTCGTATAGAATTCAGAGATGATAGGGATGCAGAAACTCTGACCCGTCGGTTGTCTAATGCGATGACAAATACGTTATACGCAGCCAAACTGCAAATCGTGTTCACTACTAAGCTTTGTTCACAACTAAAACTCAAAGACGAGTTGCCTGATTATTCTATCTCATTTTGTGTATATTCCCACTTACGCTCCGGCTGAGTGAAGTACATTAGAAGAACAACCCGGGGGCCTGTTCGATCGAGTCGAAAAATACTATCGTATGTGGTTAGCCAAAGAGATCAATAAAACGGTAATCAGCGCAGTATTGGCCCATGCAATCGATATGGGTCGCATGCTAACGCGGGATGGGCCATGTGGTGTTATCTACCGTGTGTCGGCAAATAGCTCCAAATGGGCCAGACAATGACTCTTCTCTATGGCCGAGGAGATCGCATAAGTTACACAGACTAATCCCGTGCTCGCAAAAGCAGTTCTTCAAGACACCGTAGTTCCCTTGACCGAAGGTCGACGTGGTGGTACAAACACCGGACTGGTAACCTTGTGGTTAAGGTGCCTACACGAGTGCAATGGAAACCGATTTGACATTCACCTGTATGCTTTTATGTTAGTACTCTGGATATTATCTTGAGCAACGATAGAACTTTGTGTGTGTAGCGTAATGACCTGAGAAGAAGTACCAAAATGACAGATCCGCCTTCACTGCAGTACGTTTTCCAAAAAGTTTAAAACATCACACAAGATGCTATTTTCATTTGCTTTACATATCACACAGGTATACAAAGTCGACTTACATGTCCTGATTTTCATCATTTTGGGATATATAACTGGAATATGTAGTACCGTTTACAAATGGACACCAGCAAAGGAGTGAATTATATCACAATATCCAGAAAATGTTAAACATTTTAATTGAGAGAAAAAACCTAGGAGGCTGTTACCACCATGGAAAAATAACTGAATGTACGGTAAAATCAATGGAATAATTCGGTGGCTGTAAGCTGCTTTTCTGTAAAGTTAAGATTTTATCACGTGCGTCACTCTAGGCAGTTTTTCCGGTGACATCATTTTCGATTCGTTCATTATGACACACTTCATTAAACCTACAAAGCAGGAACAGCATTGTCATTTATGACCGTTCGAATGAACTTAACAGCCGGAATTCAAATTACTTTGTGAAGTCTTGATTGAAATCAGCTTCTCATTTGCTTTCAGAGTAGATATGATTATCCGAGTATATCATTTACGAATGCATCGGACCAGGAGTGGGCCCCAAACACCGGGAAGAGGTTTACAAAATCCATCAAAAGCTGCTTTTAAAAAATATACTTTGAGAAGAAAAATATTACAAAACAGCTGAAAATCAAATGTATTCAGCACAACACGCTTTGTATTAAGGCTTTCTGGAAAAATTTCAATATTTATTTTAAGAAGAAAAGACTTCTTTCCTTATTCGCTTTTCATTTTCCCCTTGCGAGTCAATTAGTTTTAAATAGATGTAAAAATGGGAACCATATCCAAAATTATTACCTCTGTGCGGTAGAACTTGAAAGGGTTAAACAGGTGCATGTGAATTAGTAAGCGTAGCATTTTACATAGAATAATGGAGTATGCAGAGCACAGAGGATTTTCAAACGTATCGTAAAATTGTTAACGACTGCTGAGTAGTAACTTGCGAGCGCTTTTGATTTGGACGTTCCTAGCAATACAGAATTCTTCTGGATGACTCAGAAAGTATCTCTCCAGGCTGACAAACGAATATCGCATTAGCTTTGGCTAGACAGCACCGATGTGCTGCCAACATGAACGACATTCACGTTTTCGATTCCTCTTAAAGAATCGTCAATAATATGTGTGTGCATCACTTTGCTAACTAAGCTGCTTAAATTTGCGTTTATGTACAACAAAGTGTTGAACGGGGGTGCGAGTAATTGGGTATCTGATTTGCGCAATATCATCCAACTGGATATGGCCGAAAACTGATGACTTTGAAGCCATATTGAAACTTCCAATAAGGCAAAACCCTGAACAAGTAATACGTTGTGTACGTTTGTATTTGTATTCGTATGACAGAGGTTTGCATGAAACACCCTTTCATTTCGGTCACAAATCTCCGACAAAACTGAGGCAGAATAAACGAAATATGCAACGACCGGGGGCTGAAGATATTCACCAGTGAAAAAGAGGAATACCAGCCAAAATTTTAAAGTAATTCCCTTTTAATCTTGTCCTTATTGGTCAGTACCCGCCCCTGGAATATTGTATACGTTTATTTTGGAAGAAAAGATGTCGAAAATATAGGTTTGGTGGATGAGTGAGAACAAAATGGAGATAAGTCGGAATGTAATTGACGCTTTCGATCCTGTAACATCTGGTGGACTACGGCTACGCGAATTTCAGGATGTTGCTTGACAAGTTCAACCAAAAAGGAAATCAAAAGAGAGGGATGAAACGTGATTGGTATTATCAATCCTCAGCAAACAGCTTTGAAATCATGTTTCAGAGGGCCAGAATGAACTGAGGAGTAATAACATATACACCCGAAAGAACAGTTCGAAAAGTAAATTCGAAAAAAATTATTGATGGCATTCGAAAATGCTCGGTTTTTTTATTGGAAAAGATAGGCACCGCAGACTTCCGACACCTTGCTGCACACAGAATGTCCATCCCAGATTGGTTTCGAGGCTAACACCCAGATGCTTGACAAAGCTCACTCTGTACAGGGATTTGGAATTGAGGCAAACAGAATCTGTAGGGCAAGTAGAAAGACAATTACTGAAAATATATTGAAGGCACTTGGAAAGGTTCAGTTTTAAACCAGATTAGAGGAGAAAAAGTTCAATTTCAGATAGATTTTACATGAGGCTTTGGAAGTCCGAGCATTTGGAAATTACCTAAAGGCAACCATGGCCAGCGGATTTAATTGCCTCTAGAGGGGAAGAAACTGACAGGTCTCTGAAGTACGTGGAACTTAAGAAGGAGAGAAGACACGGAAAACTGGAGTGCTCCAGATTTGTTGACAACGGGCTTTGAACAATTTTGTTCCATCCCGGTTTCCGCATTCTATTTCGAAAGACGTTATAGAGCTCAGATTTGCAAGAGACAATTTAATGCTTCAGGCCTTTGAAGAAGAAGAATCATAGGCTGAGGACCAATCAGAAAATAAGCATTGGACGGATCCAACGGATTTGTCTAGGGATTTAGTAGTGCAGCGAACTAAATAAACAACACCAACATCGCATCACTTTGGTTTTTAAGATAAAATCACAAGAGTTCAAGGGACATCCAGATAGGTTTTAAGGCCACGAATTATAGCCTTTTCTGCGATAATTAGTGCTGTCCATGTCACAGCTACCGAACAAAAACTCTTTCGCGTGCCTTTTGTTTTGAGGCCACTGGGAACAGGAACAATAGTGACAGGTCGCAAAAATCAGAGTGTGAACAATTTGATAGAGATTCATTCTTCGAACTTGACATGAACTCCGCGAGCTAGACAGCACCAAGCCTGGAAATTGCAAGGGAGAGGCGATCTGGATCTACTGAAGCCGAATCGCAAATATATCGGAAGTAAAGAAAGTTTCAACTTGTGCACTAACACATGGAGACTACGAAGGAGGGCAGTCACTGGATGGGTGTATAAAAGTAACATGGAGGTGGTTTACGTTAATTTCTCCGTTGCCGGGATTAGTTATCTGACCAAAAAGTACCGTATCATAGAAACTTGGGATTCTTGGTTTCAGGAATTTAGAGACAAAAGACCCATTCCATTGTCTCTTCCCTACCTTGATTAGGAGCAACTAGTGTTTGACGTTCGAATTTCGGCGAGAATGTCAGGCTCAGTTCTTGTGCTTTCTGCGACACTTTATTGGTAAAGAAGCTATCCTACTAGGGAGGCAGGGCAGAAAAGGTTGGAGATGATCATAAGAAGCGTAAGTGAAGGGCTCAGTCAGTCGCAAGAATTATTAGGAGGAAAATCATGGAAATGCTGAGCTGGTAGATGCATTCAGTGGTGAGACGACGCTGAAGGAAAGTTTCGAAGGCAAAATTTTACCTGATTCTTCTCTGTGGAGAATTTGTGAGCAGTGTGTGAATAAATTTTTGCTTTTAGCGGAGGCAGGCTATTATCGTTTGTAGTAATTGGTGCTTTCAACCCAAGGGAGAATAATCGAGAGTAATTGGTTCTTGCTTTATCCAACACAGAATTTATTCTTGTGGGGAGTTAATAATATCCGTCAAACAGATGAAAAGTAGCGGGTATGTACAGACATGGTTAAATTCACCAAAAATAAGATATGAACCCATAGGAGCAATTAGTAATGGTATATAAGCTTTGTAGACGAGACTGATTTCTGAATATGTGTAGAAGTAGACAACATACATTTTGGTTGTACCTGTGCTTCGAAACGAAACAAATCTCAGGAAAAGCTGAGAAGCGAAGCAGTCTATACAGTTTAAAGGGTTTTTGAACATAACAGTTGACTTATTACTCAAGAAATAGCATACGCAAATTATCACTCAGTCTCTGAAACCTTTATTGACGGTGGTACTGGAATCCATCTGTGCGGACCAAATGGTAGTCAACATACGCGTTCAACCAGAGTACCTTAGAAAAACTTCACATGTATGAACATGAATTCGTGTATTGGAAATAAGTATTCGGCCCGACATGTTAAGAAAGGGAAAACCCCCTCACTGATCGCGGACTGCACAGCCATATTACCCGGAGAGGTACTTGTAAGTGCAGCGTTCCATACAGTCTGTTTGCGTTCTTTTGTACAGATTCAGCTAGCACCATCAGCAGGAATTTAGAAGTGACAAGGCACTACGGCTGCATGATTCCTTAGATGTAACATTGCCGGTGGAGAATATGAACAATGAGTGAGCATTATTATTTCGAAGGGAAGAAAGATGAATTCCAGAATGACAGCAGAAGGAAAGACGCTGACCAACCAATCGAGGGGTGCCCTACTATCTTTGTCATTTAAAAATTCACCAGCAGCTTCACAGCCGCTCAGGAGCTTTAACATTTCATAAAAAGAGTTTTTATTGGGTTCGATGCAACAAGGAACTTTTGACTCTATTCTTTACATGGGATCTGCAGCACCGATGATAACAGTCTTTGACGAGTAGCTTGAGAGAACTATGTTGATTGAGGCTTCAGACTTCGTTGGAGGCTGTTATTCCAGTTTTTTTCATGTACACAAATGAGTAGTCATTCTGGAATCTTCATCACTGTCCCCAAAAGTAAAACGAAACTTCTTTTGCGAGCAGAAAGTTTCTCTTGCATTTTGGCTCTCGAAAAAGGCTCTCATACTTGTTTGCGCAAGATGCACATCGATCACTCAGCACGAACTAATCTCCCCAATAATGACATCAAAGATCACAGACTGCTTAATAATCTGTCGCGGTTTCATTCATCTTTTCAGTTATGACTTTAGAAAAAAATTTATTCCTTGGTCCCAAAATCATATGACTGGCACTCTCTCGCTCCTTGATTCAGTGAGAATATCGGGGACACAAAAATTATCTCTGTATAGGGAACCCACGAAAGTGATTCGAGTGATCCGATTCCTGGGGTGTTCGTGATAATAAAAAAACTCAGTGTATCTAGGCTATTTTCCACATTCAACCTAGATTCAAAATATCTATCGTAGACAGCTGTATACTGCAAAGAGGTCGACACATTGTCTTCAGCAGCCGATTTCAGTCGTCGTACCAGAACTGATCTCACTATAGCATGGATTTGGGAACCTTATAGGTATCCTAGAAAAAACTTGGTTGGTATCAGCCATCGGGGATTTTTCAGTATGTCAACTTTCCATTAGAGTGAAAAAAATTTATGCTTCAAATCAATCAATCGAACACCCCAAGCGTCAACCGAGATAAAATCGTGAAAGAAATTTTGGGTTTTGGCAGTAAGCGGACCAAAGCACTCCACTGCAGAGAAGTGACCTCTGGCGTCGTCTCTGAATGTTTCAAACACTAGTTTAGACGATTAAGCCTTCCAGAAGTGGTGACTGATAGCAGTCTTTAGTGTGAAAGAAAGCATTTCCACAAATTCATTGCGAATATTGGTGAAAATCACTCTAGAAGGGGTCCGTACAATCCAGCAGGGAACAGCGTGGTCTAGCTCTTGAACCAAATCGTGAAGGAGATTGTTCGAAGCATGCGATCGAAAGAAACCTTGTGGTACGACACATTGTTCGTAGTCCGAAGCATCTATCGAAAAGTTTCTCATTCAGTAACTCCAAAATCTAGGGGAATTCGCACAAACCTGAATGCTGTTTTTCTACTTGTGGATGCAAATAAATTGAAAGAGTTCCAAATATGACGAAGGTAATAAGTATCGACGTAAATTGCCGAGAAGACGGATAACCTTTGCCATTAGGTCACAATATTCCGACAGCTCACGGGGAGAATGAATTCCGACTAATAACAACAACAAAAATTGAGGATGTATACGTTTTAGGATTCACCAAACCCGTCCGAAGGATCAACGATGGACGCAAGACTGCTCCATACGTCCCCCAAAAAAGACCAAATACCTTGAAGAACGCTACACCAACGTGAACATTTCGGGATCTGCATCTAGAAGATCAGTGAGAATCCGGTTTTTTATTTGAAACATTCCAGTCTGGCAGTAAGGATGGGGTCAAATTATACACACCCTCCTACAAAAAGTTTCCAGGCTACACTTCCTGGGTGAGCCTCCATTCATTACTTAGACTGAACAGCACGACCTACAGACGGTTATTAATTAATTTATTCTTTTTCTCAAGAGAAATAGGGGTGATATTTCTCTTCATATAACCACTAATACCATAACTAAAACCTTCCACCATTCTTGTTGATATTCACGTTTGCAGCCTCCTTTGTTTTACCAACTTCGCAAATCCTTTGAATGGTTTTAAAAACGAGGGCGATGTTTTATCCCCTTTCACGTCTGTAGGTGATTTCATGCGGTCAGTGCACACAACAGCCTCATCACATTTGTCATAGGTACGTACGCACTAAGGTCAAGCACGACCAAATGTCAACTCATACTAGAGGTCGAACTGATTGCGTTAATTTGTGAAATCTTCGGCTCAGATTTTCTATTTGCATGCAGCTACGAGGTCATTGTATACTTTTTCGACACAAGTGTTTATCTCCGAAAGCAACAACGAATTCCTTAGTCATTGTAAACACAAAAGTCAGTAATCACTGAGTAACTTAAAAACACGAACAATAAGTCCGACGCTACAGTATCGGAGCAACGTCAAGCATTTGAGGCATCCCATGGTTCATCTTTGATAAAAAACAATGTTTCTTCAATTTACCAACTACTTCGGTTTGGGTTGCAACATGTTACATAAACGGATTTTGATGAACAGCGCATCTAATTGATAATAAAAACACACTCCATCAGCGGCAAGTTTGCACTAAGTAGGGATGACTTGTAAATAATGGGAAAAACGTTCTATAGTGTGGGAAGGTGCTGTTACCCAAGGGTCTTATATCCACCACATACCTTACCGAGGAAGCATGCAGAACAGTGATATCACGTTCTCCTTCGGTGAGCCTAGAGCCACTTCTACTATTTCGGATCAACTAGGGCCAATAATGCCCAGTTCCACGAAGAAGCACATCGGTGAACCCTTAAACTACTGTTCTACTGGGAACCTATAATAGCAACTTCTGTGAAGGTGAAGTTAGGGGTATACATTACCTGACACGACGACAGTTTCGTTTTCTGTGTGCACAGGCACAACAGTCACAAATCAAAAGACACTCACATGGACGAAAGCAATCAGTTGGACCCCAGATAATTTCAAGGTAGATGATAAATAAGCCGTCCCGATCTCTAAGATGATTTCAAGGAAAGAACTCCTTGGACAAATGAATCACTGGCGACTAACTTGAGTCACTTCCATGATAGGCAGTGTGACCAGGCCAGCCTTCCTTATTGTACAGACGAATTAAGTCTGGAATATGACTGAGTACCTAAAAGTCTCATTGGAGCAGAGACATATTTGTAAGACCGAACTGGAAACCATGAACATTAATTCAGATATACCAAACAGATTTGTCAAACAGGCATGAATCAAATAACCAATCAACAATGCATGTACACAGACGTAAAACTAACTCACTATTAGATGATAGGTAGATTATCATCCGTAGAAAAGTGTCTGAACCTGATAGGAGACCGTGCATCGTAAAAGAGGGAAAAAGTGCAACAAAAAGAAATTCTTTGAAATACACGCATTGGCACTTATGCTAACTATTTATACTCCAAGTACATAAATATCCAAATGATATGAAACCACTGATTACTAATAACCTTTTTTAGTTCACAGAATATGCTTATCCATTCATGACAAAGCTGGTGACAGGCTTATCACTCCAGACATTTAAATCTATATACAGTAGTGGGTGAGAAAATGTGCAACAAGTACGGTAACTTGAAAACGGGCTTCAGAGCAATGAAAGTTCTTTATGGTGTGAGTGAGAGTACGTGTGACAGGTGAAAAGACAAGTGTTGGAAAAGGTGTGAAAAAAACTAGAGAGGGCTTGATCGTGGAAACTATAGACGATTTTTTTGGTATGGCTACGGCAACAACAGCTATTGCCCGGGATTACTTTGCTTGCGCAGTTCTGGCTTCAGTATTTGGACTCACATGGCATCCAACATAATTAACAACCACCAGTGTAATCTCCTTGCATGGAATTTGGGAATTATCACTAGTGGTTTGATAGCTGTCACTGGAATGATCAAATGTCCGTTGTTCGTCAGAAATTGCAACATAGCATTATTGATAGTTCGCACGGTTGCATAGCGTGAAGAACACTGATATGTTCTGATACCACTTAGACAGGCTTCTCGGTGCGTTCGATAAGAGCGCACTAAAAAACCAATTTGGGAGTTGTGATAAAGTGGAAACCAAAATGATGAGGAAACTTATCTCTGGATAGTCGAACTATCAAGCTCTTGATAATTCACTTTCTAATTTGTGCAGTGGAAAAGGGATTTCTCAGGATCTGATAAAAACATAATTTCAAGCGTTTCTAAAGTTTTGTCATGCCAAAATGGACACCTAGGGGTACATACTTTGGCTTGGTCATTTGGGTTCTCGTTTTGAGTCACCTTCCACCCATATGTCAACGAACGAAGGGATGTGGATAGACGTTTTTACTAGCGTGTCAAGTGTGTGTTCTATTTCTTGGTAAATTTTATCTGAATTGCAGATATTTCTTGCTCTGTATATTAGACAGTTCACCAGATTTCTTTTGTATCGTAGACGGACATGAAATAAACGTTGTATGAAAGGCCTTAATCATAGATTTTACGACACACTCTCTTTTCTTCATGTCCTTCTTTATTCTGTTTAGTCTCTCAGCGGAAAACTGGAATGAATAGTGTTTCTCTACGTTTACTCTAAAGGTGGTCATTAGATAGGCATTGTTGAATCTCTGCAGTAGTATTTGATTGTTCGAGTATTGTGAAAGAGTCGTCCATTTCTCTAGGGTATACATTCATGCAATGAGTGACAAAGAACATCGATGGTTCTTCATGGTCTTCCGCTTCAGAGTTTGACTGAGAAAACATCTACCAGGAGAGGTTCAAAAGTTTATCACGTTGTTATCCATCCTTCATTGTTTACCTTTTTCAGTGTACAAAAATTACACGTTCCATGAAAGCACAAAAATGGTCACTTTAAGCTTGATTTTGGGAATAGCGAACCCAATATCATAATCAGTAAGGTATAGACAGATCAATTTTACCACTTCATAGAAAGGAACTTATGGTAAAAGTTTTTTAATATCCAAGTAAATCATGATTTCTTCAGGCAAACCCAAGTTTTTATCTCCTTCACAAAAGAAAACGAATCTTCCGCATCATGCTTAGACGGTAACTTGTAAACCGTTTCAAAATTTCTACAATCTACTTAGTTGTGTCATGATATGCAGATTTCTAAACTAATGTATCAAAAACATTTTCTTTCGTGTTACATGTCTTTACTTCTAAACAACGACGGTCTGCACTAATTTGAAACTTGCTTTCCTTTTGTGGAGCACCATTCATTCTGGTTCACTCAGTTGTAACCAAAGAACCACTGAAGATCTTCCTGTTTTCCTTGGGTTAAATGCTGTTGATCTTCCTATATACCTAGCCAATATCGTAGACGTGAATGTGGAAGCGAAGGTAAGAAATGATAAAATATTCAGACAGGAAATCACCAACTGAATAAGTTGCATTACAGTGGCATCTCACGTATACTATACTTTCGCAAAACCTGTTTCATCATTACAGCAGATTCTCTGGAAGCCGATTCAGTTCCCTCATCGCCTGAGATGAACGAGATTTTTCAGACAAAGAAATGATAGACATGTTGCACAGAAAGAAGCATCATTTAGTGACGACTAAAATCTGATTGTTCTAGCACAGACTATAACAAAAGTGTAAATGACAAGAATAACGGGAGAAATCTGAAATATACTCTGGTACAGCGCCAAGGAATTCAGGTACTTATCTTTTAATGTGTATTTCTTTCATTTAAACAATTAAATGTATTCCTGAAAGAATTTGACTTATATTGTTCAGTACATAAATATTTCGGAGAAACATCCAATTAACAATAAGTTACCAGTTTTCACATATGCTTTCACTGTGCAAGCGAGAAAACATTTTATGAATTGAAATGGAAAAAAATGTTTCACGAACACAATTAGAACAGTTATTTTTAACTATACGTATTACTGGGTAGCACGTACACATGAGATTATTCTGTAAACATGGAAAATAATGAGCTTAGATAGTACTTTTTATTTCGAGTAATTACCAAACGAAACTTTCATGCAGAAGAGGACGTTTTGTTGGGAAATGTCGGATCTTACCTGAAGTAGAGCGAAACACTCAACACTAAACCTGACGAGCTTTTAGAGTCCACTACCCTGACCAAATTGTGCAGTAGGAAATTCTGTCTACATGGGACAAAACAATATCTTACTCCCAGAATGACAGATACCAATTGATACACTGAAGCAATCATCACTGTGTGCATTTCTGATTGAAAACACGCCATTTACATAATGTAAAGTTTTGTTCTACCATTGAGGCAGAATCAGTGTGGGTATAAACAGATTTTTTCCACTTGAATCGCTTGTACTATTTGTATCATTCAAACTTGCAGTCATACGCATCTCGTATAGTAAGGTGCTCGGGAAATAAAATATCCTGTTACTCACATAGTTTGTTGGAGAGTGAGAGTTCTAAATTTAAGAATAACAAGCATCTTGATTGGTTCTAGTGAGATGGACTGAGAATTACTCAACGTTTTGATGTACGGCATAAAGAATTCGCTAAATTTCATGTGAACTGTTGCTAAGGCATCCTGAGAGAGAACTGTTAATCAGTCAGGAAGGTAAGCTGGCCAAAATACTTTCCTCACAAAAAGCATAGCAAATAAACAAGCGACATTTTTGGTAAGCAAAGGTCAACGTGAATCACATTTTGAGATTTTATTAAATTAAGCCATTGTGAAAAGAGTCTACCGAATTAATAATTTTCGGTTCTACGCCGAATGGACTTAGTAAAATGCCACAGCTGCTCTCATTATTGAAACCAGCGGCCATGGTATCGCTGCCATCCAGGTTGATTGTGACTAACCCACGAGGATTTATCAGCAAAACACAGTTTAGGGTAGCTGGCAGACTCATCACGGTAAAGTGTCCATTCACGATCTGCTCACTATGGGGTTACTTCGAATAAAAATATAATTGAACTTACTGGTGATATTTGCTGCCTTCTCAGTATTAAAGCCACTCGTACGTAAGATGGGTTTTAGTCCTATTAGAAAAGTGTACGTAAATGTGTGATTTCTTGTTTGCCACTGTAATACTCTTTGCTAGCTATTATTAAAATGATAAATAACAATCATATTTACTCATGGTGATTGGTATTCATGAAAAAAATGTTTCTTTCTGAATGAGCAATTATTCAGCGGCTCTCGAATGAAAGACTGTTATGTCACTAGATTTCCTGATCACTGTAAATTCATATTACCTGAAAAACGTCCCATCATGAATTGCTATTTAACCGAACAAGTGAAATACTTCATCCGATTTGCTTAGCCTTGGGCGGATTATCAAACACATCTTTCTTAAGCGCGGACAAAAACTTTTGACGTTAGCAGAATACGGAGATTAATCAGAGTCTATTCAACAAAATACTCTACAGTCTATCTACTCTAACTGATTTCAGAAAAAATCCGAAGTATTCTGTACATGAGTTGAAAATATGCACGGCATCTGGATCATTAGAAGAACGTATTTTATTCGGTTGCCACGTATTTAGTAAGCTAGTTATATAATACCCTGCAATCAAGGAGATCTCAGAAAAAGTTCCGGCTAATTAACCCAAAGTTTCAAAGCAAAATGTAGATCACAATATAATTTGGTTCGTGAATGACTTCACTCACTATTAGTTGCAGCGGCCAAAACAATGAGAGTTAAGCCAGTCACGAACCTCATGGTACATGCGAGTACAACCGAAATATGAAGTTCAATCTGTATTATATATATATATATATATATATATATATATATAACACTGTACAGTGTGTATATACCCAATAGCAAACAGCATAGGCCATTGGTTCAACCCTTTTGATTTCAAAAAGTAAGTTTTCAAAGATCAGGGGTCAGTTTCAGTATTCACTGATTTTACTCACCTCACTGACTTACTTTTTGAACTACTAGTGATAGCCTATTTGTAGTTTTGTACAGTTGTTCAAGAAGCCCAGGCCGCATGACGGAGATAGAATTGCAGTAAAAATACATGAATTCTTTTACGAAAGTAAAAGACCGTATAACAAATACCTTGAGAGAACAAACAAGAGGACTGATATGCAATTATTGTGAAAAAATACGAAATATCTACCGTCTTATTTTTTTTTGGTCTCTGATCTAACTTACTCACATAAATACGAGAAGTTATAGACTTTCGGAAAGGTAATAAGAAATGACTTTCTTGATAAAATATTTCCTAACGGAAACCAATTCGATGTTTTCCTCCCGTGAATAGAACACATTAAAGTTTGTTATCAAGAAATCATATAACTTGAATGTTTAACTATAATCGATCGAGTACACTGTTTTTATCTATTTCCTATGTTTCTAGCATAATTAAAATGTACGAAGTACAAAATGAGCTTTTCGTGGTTTCCATTTTTGAAATTTTAATCTCAGCAGCAAGTAATGATGAATTGGATAACACAAAACACGGTAACTAGGAAATCCTTGCCACCGAATTTTTGCGGATGCTTGAGTGATGTTACCTGACCAGGAGAGTTTACGAGGTAATACTGCATATATATTCACTGACCAAACGTGAATTTTGGTCTAATAGTATGTGAAACATTCCTCTGGGATATGACTTTGAAAAGAAAACATTGAGGTGAAATTTCGTACAACTCTGGTCACTATGTTTTGATTGTCAAAATGTACATTTAAACTCTTCTGCACCCTTGGCGTCATGGATGAGAACAGAGTGTTTATTTATTACCTGTATGCTTCGGTTTTGACAAAAAATGTCAATATGTGGTCATTAGCTTCATAACCTTCTTCTTGGTCATTTGATTAATCTTCTTACTGAAATCTTCCGGTTGTACATGTTTTCCGAATAATTGTTTAAACAAGCTTCTTGAATAGCGGTTTAATTTTCTCCGTTTAAAAAAGGAATAGCCGTCTGCTGCAAATTGTGAGCCGTGAGCCCACTCTCATGGGTTAAGCCACGAAAGCTGTTTGACTGAGGTCGATATGAATATGAATTGCTTCTATATACATTCGTTTCAACAGAAATCTCGTTCCAATTAAATCAGTTATCTTCTCCATGTCGGCAGCCACGAGCAATTTATGTGTGATGGTATACCTGAATCAGCTACCGTTTTCCTAAGCATTTATCGGCTTGAATACACGTGACTTTCCATCCAATTTCCATGAATGTTTTCATTATCGAACAAAAGCTCCCAACCGCAGACGCCCATTTGTTGTTTTAATTGTGGCCCAATAGACAGATTTGTAGGGTTTCCATGTGTTGCCTCGTTCTACTTCAGTCGAACCAGTACTCCAAATTGTAAGTGTAGAATAATTTCTGCTTTTGCTGGGAAATAAGAGTTGCGAGATTGCAGGATTCCCTCGAGGAATCATTCTTTCATTTTGAGTTTGCTGCAGAGTGATGAGTTTACCGATCTACATTTCTGTAATAAATATACAAGCATCAAGAAGTAGTCCATCTTTCAGCATCAAGGCAGGGCTAGGTTGGCTTAGAGATATACTTGCCGGCATAGGGTGTGTTGCCTTCGGTTGATGGCTATCGCCTCAGATTTTTTTTTGATTCGGATGCTCAAGCTAGTTTAGATTATCTGAAATAATTTGCCATGTTCTACCACGTGCTTTGTTGTTATGACCGTTGTCTTTTACGTCACAGCCTCTCCACTAAGTTTGCCGCTTTTTTCCCCCAAAGTAGATTGTGTCATGCTTCGTTCTCCTCTCTGTTCCCTCGACGTGCAGTACTGCGCACCTGGTTTACTTTCCATAAAATACATCTAATTTGTAAAGTTGAAGGAGTTTTGTCTTTATCCTGGGGTATTGGTATCCTGTTTGTTCTAGAGAGAAGTGGACTAGGAGAAAAATATGTTTGATCAGTGACAGAGGTAAATCTATTAGGTATTATGAGAATTATATATTTTTTCTTATAAGAACGTTTAGACAGAACTTAAATTTTACACGAGGTTTGGTCATGGCCTTCAGTGGTTTTGGTTTGTTATAGAGAAGAGCAGTTGTTTTCGATCAAATATAGACTTCCTTCTTCCTCCGGCAACTGAAAAAAGAACTTCGTTAATTTTGACTAAGTTAGAAGACAAATGTGACCGTGAGGACCTAGGAATGGTATAATATAGATAATCATTGAGTTCAGACCACTCAGCTTGTCTGATTTGGTTCCGGTTGCAGAGTCATTGGCGTGTCTGACCAGATGATCATCAAGTGATTTGGTCATCAGCTAATGCAAAAGAGGAAAAAGAAAGACATACTGACGTCCCGATGTTTCCCGGAGTTTATCTGCTGATAATCAGAAATATCTTCACTGAGAGTTGTAGACTGAGTTCAGTTAGTTCAGTCATTGATAACGGAACTGAAGAATGCTTTGCATTTTGTAAAACTGATATCACTAGTGTTTGACATACAAGGCTTATTGCTTTTAGATAATAGAGGAAATAAGGTTTCCCGGTGAGGCCAAATGAGAATAAAATGCGTTTATGCCAATACTCATAGACGTATACATTACAGAAAGATTTTGATGAACAAACTGGTAATCGTTGTCAATATCAGTATATGAAATAAAGCATTAAAGGACAAGCATTTCAAGTATTGCCAGAAGAAAACATTTGTATCCAGTTTTCTTATGGGGTATGGGATTGAAACAAACTGGTCACCAGCAGCCAGAAAACGTCTTTTGTGGCTCATTTCAAAAACGTACAGCTAGGGGTTCAGCTAAATTCGAGGGAAAAAATAAGTGAAATTTCAATGAAAATTATTCTCATAGACCCATGTAACCGGAGAAACGGAACAATTTTTTCCAGAAACTTTTCAGGCAAGCTGAGTGCGTCTTTTCTGGAATTATTACTAACATTGGTGCCCGTAAAAGCAAGCGGACCACTACGAGTAATTTTGGTTGGCTTATTTTAGTGAATATTGATAATGATCTCTTTGAGGTTTCTGCACAAAATATTTTAAAGTTATAGATATCTGACTGCTTGAAACATGTATATTTCTCCACAATTTTCCTCGTTGGGGCTCTAGCTGCAGAAAACTGGAATTCAAAATATGATAACCGTGAAAGACGTTGTAAATCACCACTTTCCATACGCCTGGTAATCAAGCTTCTTATATTTCTCCAATCACAACCTTTGAAAAGACAACCTGGTCAAGATGTGTGCATATTCTGAACTCAGATGACACCAATTTTTGGTTTAATCATGATAGTTTGTAAAATTACAAAGTGGATTAACAGCAATTGTGACCTTTTAAACTGTCATATTCAAAACAACGACTTTCACCTAAAAGTTGGTTTTCACTGTCCTTGGATTCACCTTAAGCATATTCATTTACCTAGTAGAGAAGTCCATACTGCCTCATTCGCATTTGAGATGCTACGCTTGTTTGTGCTTGTGTGGCTTGCCAACCACTGGGTGAGTGGAACTATCTTCTTTTGTGATACTGCTTTGTGTTTGTTAATCGACTGCGCTTCAGCTACAGTCACGCCATATAAAATGGATGGGCTATGAACGGTGAAGTTGTAACAGATCTTGCAAGTTCACACCACTGGCAAAGCAATGATGGACACTGAATCGCACTTTCCATGCATATCTTATTGCAATTTGTTTTATACTACTTAAGTCAAACTCCATAAATTTATAAAGTTGAGCAGAAATGCATTGCATGTAGGTGCAGCTGATGGGTAATGATGGTTTCCGAATCTATTATTAGGCAACATTCAGTAAATAAATTAACTCAGCTTGGTTGTCTTAAACCCTTATACTATGGCACTGTATTCCAGGATCCTTACACAAATGTATAAATCTACTATACACTTGGAAATTAATTCACATTTTCGCCTTTGCCTAAAGTGATGCCAAATCTCTTAGTCACGAAATTGACTCGTCTACCGGGCAGTGCTCAAAAGGTGTAAGATCTGTCGGTTAGGTCATGACTCCCATTTGTCGTGCGCGTTACACTCGCTGCAGAGTGGGAAGTGGAGTCAGTATGAATAATAACCTCCACCGGCTTTCACAGAGAATACCGCGCTTATAAGCAAGGATTCACCTGAACCACGAGAGAATTCAACGGTGAGATTAAGGTTCATGCTAGGGTATTCGTGCGACTGCTGGTGTTACTTGTAGTCCCTGAGGATTTACTTGATTTTACAACTGATCAAAATGGGTTTCAAAAATTTAATTACTTTGGATAATAAAACATATTCATTCGGATGTATCGCAAGTAAAATATTCAACGGTTTCTGACTGGGGAGCTTTTTTCAAATTAGATGAATACAATTGTAATAAAGTTTACAGTTTGAATTTCGACAGAATTTCCTACTAGCCAATGGATAACGTCTAATTTATTTATAGAATCCTAAATTTTGCATTCATCGGCTTCTTTATTTCAATTTTTATGTGTTATGCCGTCCCAATTTGTGCTGTTTAATCAGATTCTGAGTAGACCTGGATAACCTTTTATCCGGGGGAATATTGATTGACTTTTCACAATTATTCCGGTAGATAAGTTGACTGGTTCAGCTGAATCTACTATCGGGCCACTAATATTCCTCAAATTCGTTAAGGGGTTCAATAAAAATGGCTTCTGTTACCCATCCACGCTCTGCTTCAAAATATTCGAAAACTGATCCTAAATGTTTTCACTGGGACCTATTACGTAAAGATAACCAAGGCATTTACCGTCAAATTACCTGGCCAGAACTTCTGTGGTAACCTGAGTGGTGTCACTTTCTCACTACTGGGACAAGGAAACGGAGTAGAGCAAATTCGTTAAGAAGGACTAGATCACATGATATCCGATAGAGAGCTTCTCAGATTGGATTTAAATTACGAGAGTTTCGTAAAGATTGCGGTGTATTTTGTTGGACATAACAAGCTCTAATTGATGATAGTCGATAATCTTACAGATTTTTCCAAAGTGTACAGTGCAACGTGTTTTCCTATTTAGCGCACTTAATCCGTTAATTCATTATTAAGTTAATTGTTATCGTTGCTGCACTAGATTGAGCAGTTTTTTGTGCTTTGCAACTGCAGAGAAAATAAATAAAATATTGCACACCAAAACGGGCTATCAGATCACAACAAGCCGTTTTTGACTGATAAAATTCAAGTAATATACCGAACTATAATATTTCTGTACGGTGATAATTGGAAAATTGTAACGGGTAGACGGATGTGATAGGTAGTATGTATGAATTTTGAAACCGATCTTTTCGGCAAATGCCACTGGTCCATTATGTACTTTATACACAAGCTTGATATCGCTTTCCTCAGGGCTATGCCCTAAACAAGACCCATGATGTGTATACCTCTGCGGAGGTTGATGTAGTTTTCCCTCATCAGACCAAGGGAACTTACGAAAAATGGTACATAATTGTGGGGAATAATCTCTGACTTACTGATGAAGAAATAACAGAAGGGGCAGCGTTGAACTGTCGTAGTTAAAGAATTTTAGTTTTGTGAAAAGGAATCGAAAAGGGGATAGAAAGAACTCTCACTATTTGGCATTGCGAAACAGCGGACGAGACTACTCAAAAATGTTCTGTAAAATCATAGGATTTTTAATGAACTCACCCCAAAGTAAAATACTGAGATGAACCAAGCTAGAAGAACGTCTTCAGCATGCTCGAACAGGCCAGCTGGGTGTTTCACACCTAAATCGCACATTTAAATAAAGAACAAGTATGAATAAAGAACAGCTCCTGAAAGAACACTGGGCCAGCTTCATGGGTGTCTGGAAACCTCTCTCCCAACTTCAGTGCATTGTGTTCTTCCTGAGAATCAGTAGTTCAGCCAGTTAGGTAAGTGTTCAGTTGGGCTTATAAAACAGTAGGCTTTACGTCAGAAGATGACGAAAGGAACACTTTGCACTTACTAGATATACTCCTTTTAAGAGGCGACGGTGGGAAAGTGCTCCTCTGTGGACAGACCTGTGCACCAACCTCGCAGGCTTTGTCCCCTTTGGGCTTAAACAAAACCTTGTTCGCTCCCTCGCAGCCCATGTGCGCATGATTTGCTCAGACGAGACGGTGAGTGGAAAATTAGACATTTCGAAGCAAACGCTTCTGGATAACGTAAACCTTGGAAGCTTTATTCAGAGAACCGTAGCAGAAACGAGACAGGTGTTACTGACAGTTAAGCAGGCAAGCTTTATAGGCAGGACGACACGGCAACTTTCACAGACGAGCAAAGAGCACAAACTAGTTTGGCTGACGCCAAGAAACAGAAAATCCATTACTAGTGCAACTGTGACTCATCTTCGGGACACTGGACATTTCCTTAAGGACAACGCTTCCAAAATAGTCTACAGAGCCCTACGAATGAGCCAAAAGTTGCTCAAAAAGAACAGCTAGCAAAAACTTTTCGTTCAAGAACTCAAACCACCTTAGCCACGATGCGAGACCGACCCTGGTGTTCGGTGTGACCCATACTTTGACCCTTTGGTTGAAACCGGAAATGGATAATCCCCGAAACCCATGTTTATTGTTTCACTGGTCCTCTACCCAACCACGAAACAACAACTTTTCTCTTCATATTTTTCCCAATCACACAACACCAATTATAAAGATCACTGGATTATATTTTAGTACATAGACACTGTTCATAATCTATGCGTTTCTAACCTATAAGTATAACTGTATTAACCACGAGATGAAAGTTACCGCAAACGAGCTTGTTCGTTATTCGTGTTTTCCATATATAATAAAATGGGATTAGTTAGTGAAAAAAGTGTGGACATCTAATAGATTCAAGTTTTTCGAAAGGCAAGAACCAAGGCACACTATCAAATTCTGTCAGTTAGTCGAGGAAGACCCATGCAAATGAGTTGAAAAAACGATGGGAGGTTTTGCAGCGGAAATTTACTGCGCACGCTACTACATCAACTGCGGCAGGCCTGGGTTTGCACTCACATAGGCAACTGTAATTGTAACTAGTTAATGTGCTTTGAAGGCACCAAAAAGTTTATTTAGTTTCATCTTAAATTAGAAAAAATGTAGGTAGGCAGAAACCCTTGGTTCCTCCTTGGTTATTCAGTCCTTCACATATGGAAATGACTTCGGCAGGACGCTAAAAGTCAGGAATGGAGAAAGTGAATGGCTGTAATCAGTAGCCACTGGTTCACACGAAGGCTCAGCCCGTTAGGCCGTCTGGTTCAGAAGATTAAATAAAGTTGATGTACTTGAGGAGTGTGAATACTTCCTTTGTGAATTACTTTTTGTAACTTGTGTTGTGATAACTCTCGCTTGGCCCATTCATGAGCAGTGTGTCCACGTATCTTCGGCATCTAGCATTCATAACCAAAATTATTCATTTCTAATGCGCTGATGCAGTCCATATTTATCTTTTTGTGATGTAAAGTGCAGGAGCATTCTACGTGTACATTCCGGACTCTAATGTCTTATGTTTGCACGTTTCCATTGTAAGAAGATTTTGTTGGACCCTTCACCCGTGCATAAACACCGCCCGCAGGAGAAGTTACAGGAAGCAGGTTGGAGGTGGCGATTTTGTCGTTCGATTAGAGTGAGTTTAAGATCCTTTGGTGCATCCTCCGAGCTTCGGATGTGAGGTTTCTCTTTTGTGTTTTTTACAAACTGTACACATGCAACCCCCACGGAAGATGCTGGTCTCGCATACTGCATAACTATCACCCACTGCGGAACCGTACTTAGGAGAACAGGAGGCCTTGGAGATAGACCTGAAGTGGACCGAGGAGATAATTGTGAAATGATTTGAGACGTGGTTTTGGTGAGGCCAATGAGAAGTCCTGTGGTATGGTCTACCCGAGGTGTGGTCACTGAGGATTCAATAATCCTGTGGTGTGTGTTGGAGAAGTACGGAACACTGAGGACAGTGCTCTTTCGTTGGGTGGAGCAGTCTATTGAGCAGGTTCTAGGTAGCAGTTTTGTTTTTCGATTAGAGTAATTTTGGGATCCTGTGAAGCACACACTGGGCTTTGGCTCTTTAGGTTTCTCATTTGTGTTTTTGCGGACTGAACTTTGCAACCCCCACAGAAGATGCTGATCTGGCATACTACAAAATAAGCTCCTGACCGCAACACCTCCACAGGAGTACTACAACGTTACATCACCTACTCAAGAGACTGCGTTGTACACGGTCATTCACTGGAAATCTGTTCTTTCTCACTATGCAACCCATATGGTGCGTGAGCAAGTGAGACTAAGCTTCTGCTGGATTGACACCTAAAGAACTCGGGATAGCATCCACATAACATTTGTAGGATATTTCAGTTTTGTAATTCTCACTCTGTTGGAAAGCCGGGAGATGATCATCCCAGCTCCGGGTGAACTGAGAATTCCGATTACCAACACTCACGTCATTAGAGAGGTGACTTTTGTTCTGACCATAGAGTACCTTTATTCGTTGTCACTTATTTGTGACGGTCTGAGATTGTTGAAACAGTTAAAAGAATACATACCCCAGAAGTTGAATTCCTTTTTTAAAAATGTTTGATAGTAGACTGACCTTATTCAGTTCTCTTGCTGCACTCTAAAGGACACAATTTCACACTATTGCATGTTCATTACTGTGTCCGATTAATGGTTCCCTAATAAAAGTCCTAGGATTACAGTTCCCAGTCCTCCACGCTTATCCAAAATATGTTCGAGTCTAAGGGAAGCACCCTTACCGCGACTAATCACGCTAACATGATTTGTTTGCACTTTGTTTTCATCAGGGCAAACACTTCGTTACTGATAAGTCAATTAGTTTGCACCAGTCTGATTTTTATTGCATTATTGCTATCATCTCAATCAATCCAATCAGTATGGTTTAGTCGGTTTGGTATGGAGCATAAAGCACTTTCTCGTTCTCAGCATGGCTTCCCAAAGCCGGTGGGAATTGGGAAATGAGAATTATGATGAGTTAAATGTGAATACTGCGAGACAAAGCACTTCGTGACCATTTCAAATAGAAGAATATATGAGGAGTAATCACGCTCTTTGGATAGTCGGTAATGTAATTTCTTTGTCTTGCATAGGTGCCTGAGTAGAATATTTGCGTCTTATGAGTCGATCGTGGTACGAACTAAGGGATTTTGTCACGCATATTTTACTACTGCCATTTAGTAAAACATTGCGGATCATCCACTTTAGTCTGAATGTGAGCTGTTTGGCCCACAATATTTCGCTCGAATCCAGAGTTCGAGGCGGAGCTCTGTGTGGATGCTGATTACTCCAAACACGAATGAAACGTTTTTGCAACGAAATGCTGAACGAAGTGTCGATGTAAAGATTGTCTGTTTGCTTTCACTTTCAATCCAAGTAAGTGACTGTACTCCCATATTGAAACTGGTGTTTCATACAGAGTAGTAGTTGAAGGGTACACGTTCTTCAAGTAAAAAGTTGTCTTGCTTCTGTTTGATAGGCTCTTCAATTGCTATAACAGGCTATTGTCAAAATGCATGAAACCAGAGTGAATCAGATAGAGGAACTGTTCACTTTTATCTGTAGAGTATATCTTACAACAACTCAGTATTTTTACAGGGATCATATTGTCAACTGAGGACTCACAAAATCATCTATGAAAACTCAGCTCTGTATATCCTTATAGTCAGTCATGCTTGAGCTCGACCAGCGTACAATGTGGTGAGTCCCAAAACCCATAAACCTAACTTGAGGAAGAGGACTTTGTTTGCAACTGAAACTGGGCCTTTGTTTTATAAGTCTGCCGAGCATATACATTCAGCTTTTTTGCCATCAGTATGGATGTGAATCCAATTACCACTAGCCAAACTGAATAGCTTATTTTTTCCTCAGTAATTTTGCGGGTTTTTGAGATTTCAATGGCTGGACAAAGTTTATGGTGTTACTAGCCCCAGTCTCAACGATTCTTATGTGTTCCACATTGATTAGAACTTACTCCACTTCATAAGGAACGCTTTTGAGTAATGATAACCACTAACAACTACAGTTCGCTGAAAAACACTGAATGAGCTTCCACAGGGTCGACGGGCATTTAATTAGCACACAGGATTTCCTACACATAGTTTGACTACTGCACTAAACAACAGTAACCAAAGCCGAAAATGAAGATTCCGTCGGTGGTTAAGCCGTCAAAGAAAGCTGTGCATCTCGAACACTGCACACATGATTTCCAGCGATGGGAGGTGCGCCTGACATTTCTAGCGGTCCGGTGTCCATGTAGTGTACCCATTTCGATGGAACCTAAAGGTTCGTCCTCGAAAAGAGTTTTTCTCTCAAGTTGATTCAGTAACTAATTTATCATAAAATATGCTAGTCTCTTTATAAAAAAGCTTGCAAACACAAGAAACTTATTTTCTGTAAGCCACTTCAGGCATTCGCATATGTATCACTGAGAAAAGGAGAGTATATGTGCTGCTATAGATAGCAGTGAGTGAGTAGATGTGCAACAAATCCAGTAACTTGACAACATGCTTCAACTTGATGAACATTGTCCGCTGTGTGAACAACAGTAAATGTGAGATATATAAAGACATGACTTGAAAAGCTAGTGTGAAACACGAAGGTGTGGAAAACGAGGTACGGGACTGGGGAGAATTAGTACATGGGAACCATAAGAAATTTGCTTGTTATGGCCATGGCAACAAAAACACTACATAGCACCATTGACAGACAGAAGCATAGATGACACTCTCTCGTAGTTTGTGACTCATCAAAAGATACTACAGAACTACTGCAGACAATCAGCAATGCCATCGCAACGGTTACGTTTAGAGTGGAGATATAGAAAGACAATTTTCTCGCTCTTCTCTATGTGAGATTTCTTAGAACGCCGGCGGAAATATAGAAAGAAGGGTATATCGGAAAGGCACATAGTTGGGGCAATACACACATTTCCTAAGTTTTGTCCCTCCATGATACACAAGAAACCTAGTGAACTGTCTGACCTACAGAGCAACGAACACTTGCAGTCTTGATGCAATAGCCCAAGAACGTGAACAAAAGTGACACATGAATAAAAAAGGGCAATTCAAAACCGTTGATTCGTCAACATATGAGGAAGAGGAGTTGCAAAATAGGAGTCCCCATGGACAAAACAAGGGATATTTCCCTAACTGTCCCATTCAAAGGGTGATAAAACCTTAGAAATACTGAAGCTACTCCCACGTAAGACCCTCGATAAATAGTTTCCCACCGCACTAGTCCAAATCCTACTAAATTCCAAGCCTTTTATTGTTCCACAATCCAAGAACAGGTTGCCTCATCAGTCTTCATCATTCGCTCTATATCAGCTTGTGTGCTCTTGTAGTGTACAGTATATTGGACATACGACGAGACGCCTGTCGAAGAGGATATCAGAACACGTCTTGGCTTCTTTATGCAGAGGAACAGTTCGGACTATCAATAGTGCAATCCTACGACATCTGGTGGTTAGGGGACATCAAATCGACACAGTGACAGCTTTTAGACCAGTCCTGACAACTCCCAGAGTTCATGCGAAAGAATTACACAGACGGTTGCTGATGAAGCCACAGCAATTCGACTAATGAAGTCGGAATTGTGTAAGCAACGTAACCTCGTGGCCGTAACAAGGAATTTTCTTATGGTTCCCATGTACTAATTCTCCCCAGTCCCGTACCTCGTTTTCCACACCTTCGTGTTTCACACTAGCTTTTCAAGTCATGTCTTTATATATCTCACATTTACTGTTGTTCATACAGCGGACAATGTTCATCAAGTTGAAGCATGTTGTCAAGTTACTGGATTTGTTGCACATCTACTCACTCACTGCTATCTATAGCAGCACATATACTCTCCTTTACCCTGTGATACATAATTAATTTACCTTGTGAACACAAACCAGTTAGAACTAAGTTGAGTATGTTTTGATAAGTTTTGAGACCACGCTCAGAAGCCACGGTGCGGATGGCGTTTGATGGGGTTCGGTGGAGGATGAGGAGCGAGAGGACATTTCTCTTATGCACAAAATACTGTAGTCAACTTGAGCAGTATATCTGACCAGAGCTGATATCATACGATGCTCTGTGAGCCAAAACCTACCACACCATTGAAGTCTTCATACCCTCTCGTGTAGACTATCTAGTCCCCCAGAGAAATCACGGTGGTGGGGTTTTCTTCCATGCCAGTGATTGGTGGTGTATGTTACCCGGATATTTTTTCGGTAATTCCACAGCACATTTTTGTTTTTCTTGTTTTCAACGTGAACCTAAACATTTGAGTTGATACCTGCCACTTTGTTTTTGCCGATGCATATGTATCTGCAATTGAGTAGTAGGAGATTAGATTTGTATATAATATGATTCATCATGCAGCTTGAACGCTCAACTCACCATTGAAAACCATGGAAGCACTGTACAGCTGTTTCATCCTTGTTGGGAATCATCAGCAGTGCACATCCACCGAGCCCCCACGGGGACTCGAACCCGGGGTGAACGATTGTGAATCGAACACCTTAACCACAAGGCTATCCGGGCTGGCTCTCAACGGTTTGTTGAACATCTACACTACATGATATAGCACCCTTCCGTCACTGGCTTCGAACGGTAACAACCCGCCTCCCACACAGCGATCGACTCCTATGATGGATGACTTCTCTGTAGGGGCTGATGATTCCCAACAAGGATGAAACAGCTGTACAGTGCTTCCATGGTTTTCAATGGTGAGTTGAGCGTTCAAGCTGCATGATGAATCATATTATATACAAATCTAATCTCCTACTACTCAATTGCAAATAGTAACCAAGCTCTGTAGGTTGTTCATAACGGAATGCCTTCGTTGTACTTAGGCCCCTACAGAGAAGTCATCCATCATAGGAGTCGATCGCTGTGTGGGAGGTGGGTTGTTACCGTTCGAAGCCAGTGACGGAAGGGTGCTATATCATGTAGTGTAGATGTTCAACAAACCGTTGAGAGCCAGCCCGGATAGCCTTGTGGTTAAGGTGTTCGATTCACAATCGTTCACCCCGGGTTCGAGTCCCCGTGGGGGCTCGGTGGATGTGCATATGTATCTCTCACGCGTTCTACCGATGAACTTGATGTGAACTCAATTATCTTTAAAAAAAACAATGGAGAGCGAACAATTGTTTTCAATGATTCCTAATCTTGCTCTTACATGATTATCTATTCGTTCGAGTGCGCTTGTGACGCATCTTACATAGGTCGCACGGCCAGGCGCCTGTCTCAACGCATCAAGGAACATCACCCGAAGTGGCTGAGTCACGGGAAGACAGGCACAATCAACAGTTCTATTCTTAGTCATCTAATCCATAGTGGTCATAGGATCGACCCGAATGACTCATTCAGTGTTGTGTATCGCGTCCCCCCAACCGATCAAAGGCAGCCCGACTGCGGACCCTGGCCACGGCTGAAGCGATCGCCATACGTCTACTAAGCCCGGATCTGTGCGCGCAAAAGCGACTAGTTCATGCACTTCAGTTGCCTTGGCCAAAGACGGAGCATCCGAAACGAGAAACGACCTCTGAAAACCCACTAACAGTGGTCGATTCAGCCTTACCACACACTAACTGACAAACACCGCAACATCTCACCCCCTCCCCACACACACACCACACACCTACTGTAAAAATGTCCTTCAACCCAGCCAACGGCCAATCAAATGCATAACTGTCACCTATATGATGTGTAAGAGCAAGATTAGGAATCATTGAAAACAATTGTTCGCTCTGCAATGTTGTTTCTTTAATGTGACCATGGGACTGTTCAATTATCTTTCCGTGTCCCTTCTTGATTATCTCAGCTCATGTTCCTGTATACTCTGAGGTGACCTTAACAGACTGGACAGTGAGTTTCTTACCACAACTGGACTGCGAAAGTTGTCATCTTCCCGATCATACTCGGACCTCATCTAAATCTCTGTTTTGTGAATGATCTTCAGTTGCTCTTTACTAACTGTATTTGGCGTTAGGTAGCTTGGATCAAAAGGTCATCGAACGTTTCCTACCATTTACTAGAGGAATAATCACTAGTATTTTGCGTAATACGGTGAACAAAAGAGCAGTAACCACCAATAAAATCTGGACGACTCTGCTAGAATTGTAGCCACAATTTCACGTATGGACCTTAATATATTTTCTCACTCTGATTTATCTTTCTTATCCAATCATTTACCAAACTACCACATTATTTTTCATGATTTATTCTGCCCGTAGGAAAGATTATGTATTTTTCCCATTAGATTTCAAAGTGCTCTTCTAAAAGAACTTCTTCGTAAAGAGAGAAAGATAATACAAAGCCCTAAAATATAGGGTGAAAATACCATTCAGGTCAATCGAAGTGGAGTTACAAAAACTAAAGTACACGTTTATTCGGACGCTGAAGACGAATAAAAGCACTCGAGGTTCTTGGAAATTTCTCACTGAGCAGAATAGCAGAACTCAAAAAACTCCCACCAGCGGTAGATGTTGAATTACTCAATCGGAACTTCATCAATGTCAGAGATACAGCGACAACCTCGTGGTTAGATGCGAACAGCCGTTTTGTATCCAACAACGATTTTGGTAATCCCCTAGACGTATAAAGAGAGTTGTCACAGCTTCACCCTGATAAGGCATGTGGCTCTAACAAATCATCGCCTGTTATCCTAAGGGATAGTTCCGCCTCCCAACCCCCTCCCCCAACAAAACCGACCAATTCAATCACTGCTAAATCCATAGGAAAACCGCTGACTGGTGAAAGGGTGCTTCTATTAGATCGGTATCAAAGAAGGAAACAAATACGTTTCACTTAGCACCATGTAATTTTGCTGCTGTCGAGGATTTTGAACTATTATCAGTACAGCTAAAAACTCCTCAGCCTAATGTGTCCGACCCCAAGCAATTTGTCTACCATCATTCCGTATAACCTTCCACTCCCTCACTCGTCTCACAAGTTCTGCCTTGTTGTCAGCAGATCAGAAAAGCCTACTGGTTACGCTATTTTTCTTCGACTGTAGTAACACGTTAGGCTGCGTAGACAAATCCAAGCTATTAAAAATCCTGATGGATAATGGAGAGCAACTAGATGATGTACATTTGCTGTGTATCTTGTTTTCTGTTCGACAGTCGTGTACACCCTCCTCGAATTTTCCGTCTACACAAGGTGATTTACAAAGAGCAATCCTTTCTCCGTTTTGGTTTCTTATTTTTATCTCCTCTACGCCTGTCCAGGACGATGATATCCTTATGAAATATGGCGATGATGTGGTTCTTGGTATGCATACCCTAATCAGCCTTTAGAACCTCTTCTGCATGATAGCATAACTGAGCATGCTAACCCGGTCCTCCATATACAACCTGCGAATGAATCCATCGAAGTCTACCGATATATTGTTTTATCTTCGCAAAGGAATTGGTTATTTTATTCTTTTAGGGTTTACTCCCTCCTTACCTCAGAAATGTGAAATTATCTGGAGTATTTCATCCGTAAAGTACCTCGTTATTATAACCGACCATGAACATTCATGATCTGAACATATAGCCACAATCTTTCTGAAGATGACACGGCTAGTGTATTCCTGTTACGCCACAAATCTCTGGGCATTCCACTCCATCTCATCAGAAACTTTGATTTCTTCTGCATTCTACCCAACTGGCTCTATGCTGAGCCTGAAATATTCCCTGAATTTCTTGTTAAGGTCTTGAAAATAATAGTCTGTCTACAGGCAGTAGTATAATTCGAAATCAGTTGGACCCTTCTACAATGAGCCAGAACCTCATTCAAGTAAAATGTTCTCCCGTGGGATATTCAGTGACCAATCGCACCGAATTCATCCTGATCTGAGTTAATGTATTTCGACAATGACCTCACGATTCCGCTGTTCCCTCGTTGACACAACAGAACTAGCCTTCAGCGGAGCTTTCGAATGGTAGCGATAGTTCCACCAGCCTCACCGTTGGTATACATAATCGCCAAAATCCAGCAACTGTTAAAGGTGTACTTGTTTGACAGAACCGTGACAAAATGTAGGTACTAAATGAAAGGGTACCCGTCGTCTGCGTTTGCTACTACTGACCGCTCTACTTTTCCTTGTGAAATTGCTTACTGACATTTTGGACTTATTCACGTTGTCAGGACAAGTCTTCCAGATTTCGATAATCTGAGAAGCTTTCGTTCGGATTAGCTTTATGTCATATTCTGTTTGACCATCCACAAGTTCTATTGCGCAAATCGATCAATATCAAGCTGGAAAAGCTTACTGGTTGACCAACTGCACTCGGTCAAACGACCCCAGAATGAAACCGTCCTCGCGTTGTTCATTACTCATATTTGGTCCATATTTGGAGATAAGACATTTCTAACCAGTGATCTGGACTTGCAGATTACCACCAGCCCATGTCTGGTCTGCATTCGACAATCTTGGGTAAATAAAAGCACAGAAGATGAGTTCGTTCAATCTTGAACACTTTGAGTTCTCACGTTATGATAGAAAACAATGTAGGAAACGATCCGTTTGTGATGCGGCAGCTTGCATCAATTCGTAGTGGCCCGGCAGATCTGAAATTTTTCTCGACCTATCAAGCAACGGTGATGACCATTTGACTTCTAGAAGTTATCCTACATTCCTAAATTTCCAAGGAAATTCAATCATCATATCGTAGGTAATCCCCTTGTGCTCCCAGATGGACTTTGCTATATTCTTTGACGATTTCATATCCATTGCTATTTGCCAGCTGTCTGTAGGAGGTTCTTGTTCGTCTGTCAATGTACCATTTGGTTGATGTTAATTAATTTATGTCTACCTGATTTCATGTAAGGCAAATAGAATTTTATGAAGAATTATCACCACCGACCAAAACTTTCTACTAGCAATTAAAGGCACTCGTTCTAACCGCTGATCACGTACTGAATACCTTCACATCAAACATTTACTCACATTCAACACACTGCTCACTCGTTTGGATCACACAGACGGTCATCACCGGACAATTATCACCCATCAACGTTATTTATATTCAAATATCAGTTTTCATTTCTTCTTCAAGATTTTGTTTTGAATGTTCCCATTGTGTGCAAAGCTGACTTACGAAGACACTGAATGCGGTATTTGTATTGTGTTGTCCTATAGAGACAACTTTTGAGCAACAGTAAAGTAACAACTGCATATCTAATATCTCCGAGAATGCAAAAGCATACCTATGAACGACACAAACTGCGTTCCTTAAAACGGCATCCATTCCAATCCAACACAAGACACGAGGGCTGAATATTTCATTTTCGCATCGGCTGAACTATTAAATTCAACATCCGGAATTCATTTCTGTGATTGACGAATCCATCAATGCCTGTGCTATTCCTGTTACATGGATATCCATAACGGTGGTGCTTATCCTCAAAATAGCCAAGCTTGCCATCCGTAGCCGATCGTATTTCCGTGCAAACCCAAACACGGCAAATGTAAAATGAAGCCCTTTGGCTGTCCTTTTTCCGTTTTTGCTTTTGAATCTACTTTGTCAGGGGATATTAACGTAGGGATGCTGGTATACTTTTAACGAGTCCATTAATGAACAACTCTAATGTTCTTCTGCGTGCAGTTTGCACGCCTATCTTTTCATCATCTATGTCAGCGGCTTGTACTCTACATCACTCGCACTATTCAGATGGGCCTATAAAGTGTTGCTCTGCCAGTCCAACTCCAATCACTCAGATTTAAACTCATTATCTGAGAACATTTTTCCCATTCTGGCCTACATCACAAAATTTCCAAACACGTTTAGTGTATTTCCTCCTTTTCACATTTTTTTCACATCAGTTAGCCATCGGTTATCAACATATTCACCATTTCCGGAACAGAACTGGTCAGATTCATAGGCGATACAAGCAGGATTAAATAGGAGTAAGTTTTCAATAGTGTCTACTACATAGAAGCACCATTGAATATCTGTTCAGTTTCACAGGCTGAGGCAGTTAGGCACCAAACACTCTGTCACTTTTATTTGTCTCGCAATTAATCTTGGTAAACTTTATCTGGTTTTCTCTCGTAGTCTTTCCCGGTCTAATAACGAAAGATTTTGTCATACTTCACCGTGGCTTAGCCCCTATCCGTAGTGTTTCCTCGATTCCCATAGGTTCGGAGATTTCCAAGGTGATCGATTTACACATTACTGTTTGTGAAAAAAATACATGCAGATTCTTGGGGACCCCAACCACTCCTTTTATCAAAACTAATCCATAAGCTCTTGACAATCTTCTTATTGTTGCGCATTCCGAATTAGCACTAACCATGTGAATATCTGTTTCAACTCTCCTGTGCCATACATTATACGAGTTCAGGTTGAAAAGGTGAAAGTCACAGAGGGACTTTGGATCAAGCCCATTGACTGAATCAGCTTTATTCTGCAGTATTCTGTGTGTTCATTTATAAGCTGAAACACTGTTACCTCTATTCACTTAATCACAATGGAAAGAGAACATATACCGCGAGATCAAACCACTTCATAAACTCTCATCGACTGCGTATCTATCAGATTACATAGATAGATTACATAGTGGGAAAATGAGAAGAATATTCATCAGAAATACGTCAGAAATTCTTGTGTGTATTCGTCCCCTGGTATCAACCTCACAATCCCACACCGACTGCTGACATTTTCTTTGTGAATACTTTCCTCACTTTTCCACAATCTATCGCATATGCCGTATTGCACATAAACAGGCGTGATTTCCGCTAGAGATCGACAAGGATAAATGGAATTCTCGAACCTGTTTTCGTTCATTCTAAAGTAACGTTAATCAGTTTATCTAATTTGGGGCAGAAAAGGGAGTTTGAGTACACGCCAAAGTCCCAAATATAAGACGTCTATCTACTGTATGGTGATTAGTAATAACCGGTCCTGTACAGCATTCGGCCTTTCCTTCGGCACTCATATACAGAAAAAGGACAGATAGTTGATAGACGGCCAAGCCTCCGTGTCAAACAGCACGTCAGAATCTGTACAGAATCCAGATCAAAGTTTGATCCATCGGAATCGCAAATGTCAGGACAATGGATAGATAATGCAGATCGATACGATGAGAAATGGCTCACATCGAATGGTGATTGACCGCATAGACAACCAACTATAAAAGGCGTTACCAGATACCAGTCTTGAAAAATGGTTTGTAGTGTTACGTAGCTGATGACGACTCTCTTCCTTAGCGAAACTATATTTTCTGAACTAATAAACTGAGATGGTTCAAAGGCAGAAGATTCCACTTGGCTGAGACACTGAAACAGACCACCGGGCAACCTGTCTTCTGTTTATCTCCTTACTCGGCGGTCTCCCCCGATAAAAAGTGGGGGAATCTTCTCCATTTATTGTTCACGGTCACAATTTAATTAGCTTTTCATAGAAAATTTGTTGGACGATTTTGTGCTGTGGTCATCGATTCTGTTGATATCTGACATTATCTGTTCGGTATTAAACGAGATTATTCTGGAATAAAGCTAACAAACTCACTTTTTCTAATGGTTTTTTGAACTGTTCACGAATAAATCAATACAATTCTCGATTTAATTTAATTTATTTAATTTGGTTGAAACTCAAAAATCAAGAACTTTCATCAACAAAGTTTAAGTAATGTGATAATAAATAACTTTAGCAAAGTATCAAAAAAAATATTTTCGGCTCAGTTTTAATTCACCCAACATCGAACACATAGGATTTGGGTTCCAACAAATATCTAAGTTGTCTAACGGTGGTTACGAAATTTCCAAGGAAATTGAGCCATTTTTCCAAATATTAAGTTAGTTTGATACCAAGTCATGAGCTACATTTCTGTTGGTGTGTATCAGTGATGCAAACCAAAACAAAAAGCAGTCATCTGCACTCGTTTAGATATAGTGTTCTCCAACTACCTTGACTGGTGGTATTCAAAACACCATTGTAGTGGACTCCAGATTTTTCCGTCCCGAGTTCGAATCGCCAAGCCGTCACCGGCCACTTCCCCAAAAGGCAGCCGTTAGTTGGCCACGAACCTCTTTGTAGAATGTTGTGCTACCATTATATACTGAGAAGTAAATAAAAAAATAAAACAATCCAATGGTTCAATAGATGATGGTGGCTAGTTTCTCGACTATTCTATCGTCAATCTATTTATTGCATAAACCGTGGGGTGCAAGCCGCACTTTCCATCAGTAGAATAGTAGTAATTGGTTTAGGTATGTTCTAGGGAAGCGGTTGAAATCCATGCTGTCAAAGATATCATTTCTCCTTTAAGGCTTGAGATGGCGTCATTCTCCCCATGAACGGTTCCTTCCTGCTCACTGACTTTTGTACAACAGATGTTCAAATATATATTATTATTCCTATTGCAGTCATGAATGTTTTCACACGCTAGTTCTTCATCACTGAGGAGCTGTTAAGTCTTAGGTAAAAGAAAACATTCTCGAAAGAACTGTGAAGAAAAGAAGTTCGTTTATTGCCAAAAATGCAACAAATGGTAAACAGCTCCACAGATAATAAAGAATATCTCATCGAAGTAAGAACTGATGCATTTTAGTAATACTGAGTATCACGTACACATTACTCAGTCTCATGAAATAACCACGTTGTGAAACACCAAGCACACATTCACTCGACTGATCATCAAAAGTCTAGTAAATCAATATATGTCTGCAACTATCGCATACACATTGAACATGTTCACCAATACTTCACTTCGTTAGTCATTCTTCCACGGAGATCATCAATCTGTTCCTGAAACGTTGCGAATCCTTTGCGCAAAACAAAGTAGATCGCGTGATCTTGCTGAAGAAATTTCTTCTACATTTACGAAATGCACATCACGTTTTGTTACTCACTCATCATCTGCCATACAGGGATACCTGCAACTCTCACATTCAGGATAGGAAAATGACTGATTAAAATTGTCGAATTAGTCTTTGTGTTCAAGAAGGATATCTCACAAATTTCAACACCGGATTTTGATCAGAGTTCGCTCTATGTACAACACACTGAAAAAACAGACCCCAATTTCGGGTAATCACTGCATTAGCTTGAGTGCAACAGTGGGTCGTGTTTAAAAGCGTAAAAATCCTAAGGAGATTGTAGTTAACCAGATGTTACTTCTCGGCTACATGGAATATTGGAATACCGGAACGGAATATTGGATTGTAAACATCATTGGAAAATCTCATGATCAGAACAATGATGAAATCAACTCAGATCAGGTTCTCTAATCGACCAATTGCTCAGTGGATTGCAAAACTCCGTGTAGCCACTGAAGAACATATTGCACTGGACAGGAGTGAAGATTCGCCGAGACGGGGACAGGGTCACGTAAATACTTGGTCACCGAATAGAATACCAAATCACCGGAATGACTGATTCAAAAGCAACATTTCTGTCTTAATTTTCATCCCTTATTCAGTTGTTCATTACTAACTATCATGAAGATCAATTTACTACTTCTTGTATTACGCCTGAAAATCGAAAATGTAGAATATAATGCCTGTGAGCCACATTATACCTGTTTGGGCCCACATTCCTTTGTAAATACCAGTTCCGTTTTATTTCCATTTCTCAGGAATATAAAGTTGCACAATTTCCCGACTAGCTGAATTTCAGAAATGCGGTTACGGTCACTGGATTTGGCTTCACAACAGAGAATCCAAACTAATACAGTTGTTCGGAGTATCTCGTTGGCATGCCTTATCAACGATTCATTATAACCTACTCGAATGGATGCTCGTATTTAGTCACTAGGTGATTTATGTTTGGTGGAGAGCAATGCCAAAAATGAAGGTGTAATAAATGAAATCTTGCTCCAGATAAGTCATTTGATGTTGCTTATGTCTGTTTTCCAACCTTCGTCTGACAGCAATTTCAACCCGCAGTGAGCGTCTCAAATGTTTCTTCAAAACGGCATTCACAATATGAGGATGCATGACACCCATTCAGTATATCAATTCAGAATATTGACCCTACCCACAGTTGGTTACAGGAAAGATTTCCAGTACATTCACTCACCTACATCAAAGTTTTTTCTGCTCACTATCAATCACAAGAGGAAACATTATGATGGAATCAAGTGAAAATGAACAACAAATGATTTTTATTTCTGATGAGACATTTGTCTCAACAGATCTGACGAATAGAAGTAGACTCAACACTTCTCTTGTTGGTACTGAGTTTGTATCCATGTACCTCTTTATTGCCGCATTTATCAATGGCCCAAAATAAGCAAGTCTGTCACCGAACCCACACAAAATAAACTCGATTTACTGAAGTATGCCGGGGCTAAGGACAAGTAACTGAACCTCATAAGCAATCAGATTTATCGCAAGAAATACTGCGTGCTACGGTTATCCCGACAGTTTTGATTATCACAGCTTGACCAAATGTATCACTTGGAACACTTATGCGAAGCACCAAATATGACTTGATCTTCGTGCTGTTTTGCGCTCAAACAGAAACGAAAGTAACCAAAACGGAATTTCCACTCTTACTTGAGTGTAGTTTTATGCTGTTGGGTATTTACTACGCTAACATTATTTTCTTATTCAACGAATAGCCGTGAGGCTCTCATTTACCGAGGATAGGAAGAGTTATATGCATTTTTACTGACAATGTTTCCATAACCTTGAAGTTACACCGTTTAGTTCATGTTTATACTTCGATTGGCTGCGCTACGTTTTTTATCCCGCTTCTGACAAAGTGGATTTATTGCAACCCTACTCAGTCAAACATCTACACTCCGCTCGTATTCTCGACTGGAACTTTTGGATATCAAAAATTAAGGTATGTGTTCAGTCGATATACACCCTTTCCCCATGGCTAGAATAGAGCAAATTTCGACCAAAAATCGGAAAGATGCTGGTTGGCAAGCCAAATGTAGCTCTGGTAATCCACCTAGAATGACGGCGCTATCTGTGATCAGTGCTAACTTTCGTTCTCTCTTCCCGATCGCTGTGCACGAAGCGGGTTGTTACCGTTCAAAGCCAGTGACGGAAGGGTGCTATATTATGTAGTGTAGATGTTCAACAAACCGCCAAGAGCCGGCCCGCATAGCCTTGTGGTTGAGACGTTCAATTCACAATCGTTCACTTCGAGTTCGAGTCCCCGTGGGGGCTCGGTGGACGCGCACTACCGATGATTCCTAACAAAGATGGGACAGCTGTACAGTGCTTCCATGGTTTTCAATGGTGAGTGGAGCGTTCAAGCTGCATGATGAATCTTACTACACAAATCTATTCTGTTACGGCTCAATTGCACTTCTCGAAATTGTCGAATTTAACAGGCTTTTTTCGGACACCGATTCACGTTCATACTGTAACAGGCAGGGGCAATGCTCTTCTGACGAGGGTAGCACGTGTGATCTGCAAAAGCACAAAAGGGAAAAACTTCATGAGCCGAGGCCCAGTAAGTGTATCAACGGCACCAACACTTACATTAAACGAACAACAAGATGGCGGCCTCCAATCTGGCCGTTACAATACGTGTGCAATATCTGCTCAAGAATCACTGGTAGATGAGATTGTTTACAACTTTCTGAAGGTCATAGATGGATCTCAGTGTCATCCTCGAGGTCGGGTGAAGAAGAACAAAAGTACGGAGGGGGCTTGGTGACCTGCGTCAACTCAGCATGCAGTGGCAAATCCACCGTGGTTTTTCAGTACCCTGCTAGCTGTACTGAGTGTCTTTCTGCGAGGTGTTCCCCTAGATTTGCTAGTGTCAAAAGCATTCTCATCACTAACGTGTTTTATAGAGCCTTTTCGTGTACAATTTATTGTGTCCTCAATTTATGATGCTTTTATACGATTTCAAGCTCCCTTCCTAAGCAAAAATTCGCATTTGATCGTTGGGGATTTTTATTATGCTAAACTTATCCGCATTTATCATTCAGAATAATTGATACCTGTATCTCTCCCACAAGAGGGAACTATGTGTTAGACGAGGACCTTACCAATCACTTTCGCCTTTTCCTTAAATTGAAAACCACTCTCTCCTCAAGTGACTATAACCTGCTACTTCTGAAGACAAGTATCTATTCACATAATGCCCACAAATTGTTCACGTTTTCAAATCAGGCGAGATTTCACCTCCGTAATCATTCTCCTCACAACCTGTCCCATTCCAATGCAGCCATTGCAGTTGTCTTTCCACGGGTTTTCTCTACCCCTTTCATCTTTGCTACACAACACTTTACGGAAATCCTATATGCAATCTGCAGCCTCTGTTTCCCCAGTGAGACTCTGTTCATCTTTGGTGGCAGGACTACCTCACCAAAACTCAAAGCACTCGGAAGACAAGAAAGTTGTATGCAAGTCTAACTGGTGATGAGGACAGCGATACGGCATTTGGATGCTTCCTCTGCCAAAGATTTTTCGCAGACCAAGAATTCTAAGCTACTTTGGGATGGCATCAGAAATTTATGTGGTCAGAAAACCAAACGCTAACGATAAGGTAGATATGAACCACCTTATTGTTACTCTTACATACTCCTTCACTGAAGGCCATCCTTCCTATTCTCCTTGTGCTTCTGCAGATCTTGAACCTTCTCTATATCACACATTTTTGAAATTCTTCCTAAACCCGAAAAGTCGTCCGCTGCTGTTCCTGATGGCCTTCCTCCAGCGATTCTCAAGTATAGTGCTGCTCACCTTGCTACACCGATCACTACTTTGATGAACGAGTCTCCTTTCAGATGTCTGATCCCTGATCTGTGGCGTCCACTTACCATGATTCCAATTCCTAATGACTGCAACACGTCTGTTGGAGATAAACGACTTTGCCCCATTGCCCTCATATCTTCCGCCCTTGTAGTCTCTGAAAGGGCTGTTTTTACTCGTCTTTAAAAGCATCCCAAGATGCTACCTAAACCTTTTCAGTTTGCGTATAAATCCAAAAGATTCATCCTTGATGCTGTAACTTACTTGATCCATCCCACCACCAAATCTCTAGATAATTCTAAACCATGTGTCCGCCGAGTTTTCCCTGATAATTCTACGGCTTTCGATTCTGTATCCCGATCTCATCTCCTCCACAAGCTTGAAGCTTTCGACTGTCTAGCACAACGTCTTTCGTGTCTACCGAACTATTTTTGCAATCGAGCTCAGCAAACAAAGGTCGGGCAGAACATCTCAAAAACTGTAGTTAATGATTCCGATGCACTGCAGGGTGCAGCCCTGTCCGCTTTCTATTTTCGATTTGTATTAGCGATCTTCCAGTTTCCTCTCCATCTAACATATTCAAATATTCTGATGACGTTGTCCTTAACTAAGCTTTTTCTAGCTAGCCGGATTTCAGGAAATTCGATGAAAACCGATAGCGGCTAGAAAATTCCTCTTCCCATTTGGGTCTAAAACTGAATCCTTCTAAATGACTTAAATGCACTTTCAGTCTCACTCCGTCAACTTTCCCTACAGATCCCGTTGCACTGAGTTCCCATTCCTCGCCCAGATTTAGTTCCAACAAGTGTATGAATGCTAGCCTAGACAGCAAATTACGATAGACATCTTACACTCGGCACTGAGTCCGTAAACTGCGAATCCTATCTTTCTCAAAAAGAAGAGACTCAGGCTGTTTCGTGCACTGACAACAGTTATCTCCTAACTTGTTCTTCCGCATGTTCTTCTGGTCTTAATAAATTGTTCACCCGTAATTTTACCCGATCTTCTGAAACAAGATTTTAAATCATTTTAAAGCTGCTCGGTACTTATTAGTCATATTTCATTCCTATCTTTTTACCTTCATACGTATGAACCAGTCAAATAACGTACTGAATCCTGCTCAGCTCAAGACCACAAGATATCTCTGAATTATCTCTCTGTCGTTCTCCCTCATTCACCAGATCTGAATTCTCACACCTTCACTCCAGAATTAACTTGCAAGATAACTTTCTTGGGCCCTATCTGGTGCGGGTACTGACCGACGAAGACAAGAGTAAAAAGGATATACTTTCTAGATGAGTTACCGTTTTCTTTACATTTTTCATTTTGAAGTGCTTTGATCACCGATTATGTATATTTTGTTTGCGTCTACTGCAGTTTTGTCAAAGCAATTCTGACTAAAACATAAGCAAGCCGCTTGCAAAAGTTCGTCATACAAATACAGATACAAAAAGATTGCACCTTTTTCATTTGACTAGTGTTTCCAGTACCATGCCTAAATTAACGGCGGGGAAGTTATGCCTACCGTAAGACAACTGATTCTTGGCGATTTGCATGTTTTTAGCTTTCATTTCAGTTAGAGCTAAGTTGTTTCATTCCACGTCACCGTCAGATGACAACACCTACATTCTCTTAGTAATACGACATTATATTTGTACGACAGGATGGAATTGCCCCCAAAGCCCACGACCGAACTCGAGGATTGTGTCGCTTATCCTGTCGTTGGAATTAGAGCAACTCCCAAAACAAACAGACAAAAGTTGTTTACTTACACGTTGCTATCGTACTATCTGTAGTAAAAACGCGTTACTCAAATTCCCAATTAAATGACTTCAGCGTTTAAGAGTAGAAAATTAATCGCAGGGTATCTAAAACTGTATAATTCGAAGACTGCTGAGCAACTGGAGGTGCGAAATCTGTTAATAATTCGGATACTGTTTTCATCATATAACCTTTAAATGTACTGCAAAACTTGAAATCCACTTTATTGGTTGTGTGATTTTAAATATGGCAAATGTGTGATGATATAATCCACAAAATCACCTCTCTTGCTCGAATCAGCTCCCATAAATGTAAGTAAACGTGCATCATGAAATTCATTCAAACTTTCAATGGCTCTTCAAAACAATATGTCGAATGGCATTTGTTTTAGTGGCCCTTTACAAACCGAATAAATTATGATGGAATGCCATTACCCAGTCTTTATTGCTTAATTCATGGCAAACCACATAGAAGATAGAAAGAGTATCGTAGATTTGATAACTGTAGAGTTTGGCCTATCAGAAAGTGATATTGTCTCTTATCGAAAATTGAGCCACGGTTTATATTACAAACCTGAGAAACTGCACGATTCGATTCGTTGTTGGCAAGATAATGGGTTATCAGCGTTCTGACGGAGCTAGGTTGCATTACACCAAACTGCGAGTGAACAAGAAAAACGGTTTGATGTCGCTTATTGAAATGAAGCAGTAGTGGTGCTGAGTTCACCATTAAAAATTCATGAAACACTGCTTGAGCTGGCCCTTTCTGGAAAAGGTATATCTTAGGCCGGAAATTCTAAATCAGAGTTAGTTAGGACATGTGCTGTTCTGTTTTATCCCTCGGCTAACCGGGGGAATATGAACAACCAGTGAACTGTGAAGCGGTTGACACTCCTGCTTTCCAGGCATCATGTGTATGGGTCAGTGGATTGCAATGGGAAGAGCACGATGATGAAGCTGTGAATACTATTTCAAGAAGAAACTATTGTCACTTGAAACTTTTCCTGTCATGCATGGAGCATCAACCGAATGACCAGAATGGGATTGATAATGGAAAATTTGAAACAGACATAGAATTGGTCCACGTACAAAATGTTCAAACTCGCTTGTAAAGGACGGCTTGTAAATGACACGCGTTACTAAAAAATGGGTGGCATTAACGCGTGTGTTGGAATCTTGCCGGGGTCCACGAGGTTTAACCATTAGATTAATTTAAAACGATAACCGACTATAAGCTCACATGTATACAAACTCCAAAAGTCTATTAGAATAACAGAATATTATTACTTACCTTGTTGGCAATGTTTTTAATCAAAATACCTTTGTCGTGTCAAATTAGTAAGTGAAATATTCCCGAAATTCACACTCAGTGTTCTGTGTATCATTCATGTTGACAAGGTTACGAGGAGATCCACTATACTCTTCTCTGCTTCACCTATAAGCTGTCACTCACATTTTGTATATTACTGATAGAAGTTCACAAATGTTCATTTAAATAGTCAACTTACAACTATTCAGTTTATCGTACGAGTGTCCTGAAAAAAAGTAAGTGTCATAACAACAACAGACTTTTCGTGTGCTGCTTACCACTTTGATGGCTTTTTCAACAATCTCATTGTTGTAAACCGTTCAACAGTTCGAATGGAGAGTGAATGAATGGGGTGTTCATTCTTAGGATCACACGGTGATTTTTCTGTGATTACATCAGTAAACCCACTTTGAAATGCTCAAATACAGGGATGACTGGGCAGAGGAGTACCGGGTACGCATACCTGATAAGTGACGATAACCGCGAAACCGGTCACGTGCTTCTGGGGAAATTTTTCCTGCCATCCACATACAACGCCATATTACTCATACCAGCCTTCCATACTTGAGACCATGTGTCCTCTTTCTTAACGTTAGCCCTGTTAAATGACGAACTAACTTTTGCCAAATCACTTTGTGATTCTAAAAGTGGACTTCCTGTCCATGCAAGTCCCATTAGATTCCAATGAGAATACTGCTGAGAAATCAAATTGTATCACATTCTGTGAACAGTGACTCTTTAGATTTCTCTCTCTCTCTCTCTCTCTCTCTCTCTCTCTCTCTAACCGCTCACATGATGGTGTTGTGTGGGTTTTATTGAAGTACCATTTGGTTCAGTTCACTTCAAACGGTTATTAAAAATGCTCTGAGGTAGTAGTTCTAGTTCCTGTTTCTAAAAGTCTGACTTAAACGAAATACTAAAAAAGGAGTAGAAAAACAGCATACCATAAAGTCAACGAAGAATTTGTAGTGACTAAATTGCCCGAAATAATAGCAGGACACGGGAACCGACATCGGGATGCATTCTTTCTCTAGCATTTAAAATGTGACACTTTTAGGCATGAATTATGTAGACCAAAACATATTTACAGTCACTGACCCGTGGATAATGTCACTGGTAGACACAAATTTGTCAAGCACTGTCACTTGAATTGGAACCGCATCGTGAGCGTGAAACATGGAACTAAGATAATCATTTGGCAAGGTTGCACGAGATGACTGATACTCGTGCGACGCCTTTGATCCTGTGTGCAAAAGCATGGATGATGACTGAAGTGAACACTGAACAAATGAACAGGGATTGTTCCAGTTGAGATGCCTCTTATGGCATACGGGTACATCATAAAATCATCACCGGAAGTACATGGATACAAAAGTGCGATTGATCAACACACCTGGCCGTATTTCCCAATGCCACAAGTCACTGACTGCGGGGAATCTCGTGGGCCCCTACCAAGGAATCCTAACACTCTATACACTGCCCAATTCACTGGTTAGGCTTTCCATACCTTTCTTTTATTTCATGGACAGGCCGTCCTTATTCGAAATTCCAGCTTTTGTTTTCTCAGTGATCAATGAGCACTGAGGTATTCTGTCCTAAAAACACTTGAGTAAATCATCCAATGCTTCGGCTCGTTTACTTAATACTCTGCGTCTAGACTAAGCATCGCTAACACGGTATTCCCACTCGATTCTTGTAGTGCTACGCAGATGTCCTCCATACATAGAGGCTGAGTTTATGAACCATGAAGAAGAACTAGCTTGACTGTTGCAGCGTACACCCGGTCCTTGATAGACTAAGGGATATCATGTCAAAGTCACGAAAACTGAAGTTAGTAAAGGGAAAACACGCATTACGTATGCGCAAACTCACTTTATTCGGTTTCCAACCTTCGAGTCGAATGCGGATGCCTAGATAAACTACGTGGCTACTAGGTTTTTAGTTTTCTCAAATACCCAGAATGTTTAGTGTTGGATGGACCCACTCCTACAAAAGCATCTTGCTTACTGAAGGTGAAAAATGCATGCCTAAGGTAGCTACAAAGTTGTTCAAGGTGTTCAGAGAGGCGCGCAACTTATGTTGGTCCTTATTTAGAGGAACGGTGTTGTCTGCATATTAAATATCCTTTACTTGGGCAACCGGATAATGTTTAAGATCACAATTCTCACTGGACAAAGCGACATTGTAGACTTTATAAATTAAAATGTTATACTGTAAAGGGGAGCGGACTAAAGTAGAGTGCTATATTTCTCATGGGAAACTCGAATGAAATAGAACCACGAATCAGCTTTCAGTTTTAACAATTCATCACATGATGAAAATGAATCTCTCTGATGCTCTCCTCAACAACAAGCTGTGTAAGCCTCCTGTAGTGTACTGAGTCCAGTCCACCTTTAAATGAAAAAACTAAGATGCTGATAACGCGGAAGTTTTGTCTACCTTCTAATTATTTTGGCAGCATGAGGTAATCAACACGACATCGACCAGGTCTCAACCCCGTTTCATTCTTGAGCGAGCACTGTTCACGAGAGCTAGATATGCGGTGCTGAATAATACCAGTCATCAGTTTAGACGCAAAGCTCGCCAGTCTTATTCCTTTGTGGTTCTAGATTGAGGGCCTGTCGCCTTTCTTCTAAAGCTGTACAAATACCAATTCCAATTATAACTTTGAAGCTGGTTTCAGCAACAAAATGAAATGGAGGATTTAATTCACCTTCTTCCCCGTCCTATTCTGTTATCCAGATATAGTACTATTCTGCTCATACCGAAACTACGCTAACTTCTTTGGAAAAAGACAATGAAAACCCAACCGGTGCAGCAGCGTCGTGTCACCTCACACGTAACCTC
Organism: Fasciola hepatica; assembly: GCA_948099385.1. Classification (NCBI taxonomy): domain Eukaryota; kingdom Metazoa; phylum Platyhelminthes; class Trematoda; order Plagiorchiida; family Fasciolidae; genus Fasciola; species Fasciola hepatica. Next base: position 783,888 of record CANUEZ040000149.1, read on the forward strand.
TGCTTCTGTCATGGGACTGATATCTACATCCAGAACTCGAACTATTATACTACTCAGATTGTTGCGGATAATGATCGGTCAAAATGTTCCTTGAAATGTTGCACCCAACGATCTGGATGAGGATCCTTGGTTTGAATCAATGTAATCCTCATCTCTCTGTTCAATTTACTACCATCAGGATTTTGAGGACCAGTATTCTTAGTTAGACGGGAGAAGCTGTGGCTGTTATCAATAGCTGCAGATTTCCCCACCTCCCTACAATTCGCAATCCACCACTGCTATCTGAAGTAGTCGAATTAGTTGACATATAGGACATCAAGTGGCATCACCAGTGAAATCCCGATGAGTTGATCTACGTGCATTTGGCGGTGCCTTCGAGAACGCAGATATCAATCGTTTCTGAGTGTGTCTGGTTCTTGGTCATATGAAACCATCAGCTGCCTTAAATAAGACACCTTCAGTCTCAACATGTCGCTCAACTGGATCCTTGGCATTTCAATTCGCGGATAACCAGGTGCATAATTCTGTTTGGGAAACAGGTCCAGAGTTATCGTCTAGTAGCACCTGCAAGGAATGGCTGAATTTGGCATTGGTCAGTCACTTGCGAGTAAGAACTAATTCAGTATTCGCTGAAATAGACCAAGATAATCAAGAGTTTTGAAAAGAGCAGCGTCAGCCGTAACAGATATCACTGCGGTCGATCTGAATTCAAGACATAGAAGTGCAGAGAGAGACCACGTTTGTCGGCCCCTTTTTCTGCCTGATGAATTTTCACCCGCTAAGAAAAGTCCGCGATGAAAATATGGTTAAATGAGCCAATCAGCACTTTCACCTTTGGAAAGTAGTCATTACCAGCCTGATTACGAATACTAAACACCGAGCCGCTCCACTAATAAAGTGTATAACGGTAAGCTCAGTTTGTATCTCAGAAGCGCTCGGTCTCAAAGGTTTCCAGGTTTCTAAATAAAATGGTTTCTACACCCTTTTATAAAGCTGATCAAGAGTGAAAGCAGCTTACCAAAAAGAGTGCTGAGATCTGCGAATCGGTTTTCTATTTACCCTGACTCTAGATTGGTACGCTGTTTGTGAATTATGTTGTCAGTCACGGTTCACTGTTCGTTCTGGCATCTATTTAGAGTTGGTAAATAAAGGGTGCAATACAGAAAGACAAAAATCAATTTTAGATTGGCTGCTTGAGATTTCTAGGACAATCATACATTGTGGATGCCCACACGGCAGAAGTGATTCTTTGGGAAACCTTACCGAAACCTTTGGCTCAAAACAGTGAGGCGTTAACCCACAACGGGAATGGAAGATTCTTCTGTTATATTATGTGAGACCTACTTGTTGTACGCATCCGGCTTTTTCTTCACTGGCACATATAACAGATCAGCTTTTCGGATTCAGTCAAATGGAAAGTGGGTGGGACAGCATCTTTGGCGCTGGGGCTTCATAACTCAGACAAGTGTTAGCTGTCTCATTCTGCACGATGATATCTCCGCCGTTGAGGGAACCTCCAAATAATCCCCTTCTCCGTCCAAAAGGTGGAGGTTATTCTTCCAGTTGATCTGTTTCTCTTACAGTTTATTCTCTGAAGCTCTCTTTTCAGGTGCGGGTTGGCTAGAATCAGAGTTTGTGGGAGTTGCCACTCCGTTTAAAATCTACCCACGAACATTTCAGGTATAACTGCATCTTTAACATAAATTACCCATCTTTCTTGGCCCATTGGTTCACAAAGAGACGCAAACCATCACATTATGCCAAAGTGCACTGTTAGTTATTATGGTGTAATAATCGTAGGGTTTAATACGGTGGTGTTCTAAATAATGGAAATTTCGTTTTGCCAGTTTAGTTTTCTCACAACCTGGAAGTACGACAAAGTCTTAAGCTCTTATCCACCAGAATAAAATACCTGTCAGTCTTGCTAACGTTTTAGGAAAAGCAAAATTCTATCTTGCTGATTCAAATACTCCGAATTTCCACGGATGATAACTATTCACGGGAGACTTTTCTGCCTGCATTCTGAACAGTACACAATTATGCAATTAAAGTTTTGAAGGTGACTCAGTTTCGTTGTATCAAGAATGCGTGTAGTTCTAGATTCACAATAAAGAGCATGGGGTAACTAAAGCTGTGAACCAGGCACAATGAACGACTTGGGAGAAATAACTTCGTTGACACTTCTGAGTAAATCAGACGTAAACTGAAGAGATGAAGACCAAAGAGTTCGAAATGTTCAACTCTTACCATATTTGTTATAAATCATGCAGTATTTTTTTCCCGTTGATTCATACATATTCAGTTGATTAGGATCTATTTTGATACCTCGAAATGGTAATTCCCTGGTTACAGCTGTTCAATGACATCATCAAAAGAAAGTGGTATCAAATACGGTTAAATCATGAAGCTGTGAGACAGCTGCTTAGTCCGAAATGAAAAACAAAGGTACCTTATTTAGAAGCTTTTAAAGTCGGTCAGAATTTCGCAAGAATTCAGTGCAACGACCAAAGCAGGTAAGAACAATCACCCCACTTTACGAATCACGGGGATATCAGGTACAATTATTTCCGATTCACATGGTCAGTGATGACATTTATATAAGCTAGAAGTCAAGGCAGATATCAAAGCCTAAATATTCATGGTTAAGTTTTGTGGTTTTGTGATATGAGACATCGAGCATATAAAAGCCACCAACAATATACTCACTGATTTCTGCCGACGATTCTTCAGCTGCATGGGTTTGGTGTAGACAATGGGAAGTGCTGCTCAGTATTTTAGTTTTGCTAATCAAGAAACACTATCATGAACTATAACGTTCCAACTTGATTCTGATTGGTGCTGATGCAATCATATTTCAGTGCAGGGAACCAGAAAATAATAAATAACCCCAGTCTAGAGGTCGAATATCCTTCGAGGTAGTGTGTCTCATATTGGAATAATTGCACCTTCTGAATCCATCTATTTTAAACACTTACAACTCCGTCATTTACAGTTATCAAAAATTCATTCTAGTTAACAGCAATCGCGTTTTTCTCTTCAAGGAGAAGATTTTATTTCGGAATGAAACAATGCACCGTTCTTATTTCTTTGTCGTGTGTGCGGTCAGCGGTGATACATGAAGGTTAAGTGCATTTTACGAATGCGCCGAGTTGTCCAGTGTGAATTCGCAAAGTAGAACAATCCTGAAAAGACAAAGTGAAACACAATATTGCTGTGTTGTAACCGCCTAAGTTCACCATTCCTGTTATAAGACGTAGCGTTATTCTGATACTACTGGCCGTGGACGTACCTACGTTGATTATTTACACATCATTTACTGATGATCGGTGATGAGTGGATCAGGGAAATTTACCTGATTGCCCAAATCCATAGCTGCCACTAAACAAGTGGAATCACTCAATGTAAACAGCTTCTGTCATTTGCCTCTGCCCTCGAGGATCAACCACCGACGACATGGTTATATGCAATCTGAGCTATGATAATAACAAAACCAACCGACATTGATTGAAAGAGTAAACAATTCTGACTAAATGTGCACGCAAGTTCTTTTAAATACAATTCACACCCAATCCGAAGAATATGTCATGGCCTCCGCTGTGTTCTGAGAAGTAAATTCAATTTTCTGATAGGGAGTTGGTATTGTTGCTTCTCTAGTTCGGCAGTTATTCACAAACGAGTGTGTTTTCTTGTTTGCAGCTACAAGCACCCGTTCTGTTATCGTTTACTTCTCACTTGTCATGGGACTGTTTGTTAGTGAAATATCACCCTAGAATAGCTTCCTCCGTGCCCGTTTTCACCACTTTGGACGGAAAGGAATAAGATGTTCCCGTGATAATTCACTTACAAATAATAATGAAAAATTCGCCAGAAATGTGTCTTCTTTTGCGCCGCTCACACAGTACGTTTACTTGACGGTGTTTGGAGAAAATCTTCACTTGCAACCCTGATATTAGTTGAAACAAAGCTAAATGACCCGATAGACAGAAATATGTACATTTGTTTTACTGGGTATTGTTTAATTTTAGTGATTAAAATATGATAATGTATATATATATATATATATATATATATATATATGTATATGTATATGTATATGATTAATTTAACTTTGAGGTAAGCAAAGAAAACTTACACAACTTCTTACGAAAAACTGGAATGGACAATGACTGGTTTAGGTGCATCTTTGCGTTTGCAGTGCCACAAGTAATTTGAACTTCGTAAACGGCGGAAGAGATTATTCAATGCGATTTTTTTTATTGTAAATTAGGATAAAACCAAAATACTTCTGTCGGCTTCGGTTGACGAATTGTGACCACTCAGTGAATGATCAACAATCGCATGCTGGGAACTCACAGCCTGCAATATCCAAAAGCTCCTGACCTGCAGACAAAAGGAAGCAGTTATCAATAAAATACTTCTGATAACGATTTCTCAAGAGGTATTTTGGATTAGTGCAAAACAGATAATTGTCAAAGAAAAGGCCATACATAAAATGATAACGTGGGAGCTCTCAACATTATCGGTACAATGCTTATTAACGTTAGCATCATCATGGCTTGTTGCTTTAACTGACATTAATCAACCTGAGGCTAGAGGAGCCTGATTCATACATAATAGAAAATCCACTTCCTTTTTTCGCATCCATAAGGCCTAAAGTCCTCAGCCGGAATCGAATCGGGGAGTTTTTACTTAACAAGTAGATACTCTTCCAGCTGAGCTACCACAGTACGGCCAGTTTGGTGTGAATATATCATGCCGATAACCCCTGAGGCACAGAAGCTGAATTAATTTCAATTACTGGCCTCGACTTCTCGGTCACTTCCAAATTGGACAGATGGCCCACGGCTAAATGCACCGTTAAATACTTGGATGCGATAAGTGCACGTGGATTTTCCCATTATAATACATTTTGTGAAAGTATTTCGATGCCCTTTAGACCAAGTTTAGCTGTGTGCTGTTTGTCCCATTTGGAAGTGACTGGAGGGGATTGCACAGTGATTGAAACCAGGATAGTTGCAGCTTTATCAGAGGGGTTGCTGTTTTCTTGACAACGGATATTCTCCTCGCGGAACCATACCAGACTGGCAGTAGGACTGTAACTTAGCTGGAAGCGTATATTCTCGGTAGGTGGAAGGTCGCCGGTTCGATCCTGACCCACAAGGGTGGGCTTCAGTTAATCTCACATATGAGACTACTTGATCACTCAACTCGTCAAATACGACAAATATGACGACAAGGCAATATATATATACGTTTTGAAGTACACGTTATGAAGATTGTAATTCAGATCCAAAAGCGATCGTTTTCAATATTATTTGCAAACATTATTATTATTTGGTTCAACCAACATACAGTTTTGTATAAATTGGATCCTTAGCATTCGTATGTTTTGTTTCTGTACTGATAAGAATTGAGGTTGTGTTGTTGAATGATCGCAATCATAAATTTTCTTGGCTTTCCGCAGCTTAAGTTTTGCACTGTGATCTTGTCAGGTTATCAACCGTTATTGGATAATGTGATATTATACTAGTTAGCCTAAGTTACTGAGGCTACAGTCATAAAGAATCAGTTATTTTCTCAATCAGGGTCAGTCGCACTCCTATGCACGCATGTCCTTTAAACCAGCATTCTAGCATCCGCGTGCTTTCCTCGATTTGGATTATTTTGAGCTGATCACCTCGCATACTCTGATTGTTCGTAGGCCGTCGTTCACAATGCCTGGCATGTCATTTCGATGGTTTTCATAACACTGTACTTTACGCCGTTGGTCCAGATTTTTTACTGTGAAAAATTAGCAAAAGCACTCCCCAATGAGACCGCTAATTTGCCTTACGATTATAGTCAAATTTGTCCAGTACCAAGATCATTATTGACAAAGTACCATATGACCTACCGGTGATTGTGAAAAGCAAATTTCCAAAGTACGGCTCTTTTTCGACTTGAGAAAAAGGGTTGGAAATGGGTGGCAGTCTTAGTTTAAACTAATACGACGTCAAGCAAATTCTTTATTATGCACTGGCCAGTTGATTGTGTCAGTCGTTCGGTAACTTTTACTCTTTTGGAACTTTTATCTTCAATCTAATAAACAAAGCCTTAATTTCTATTATTTTTGAGAAGAGAAAGATAAAAGCATAAGTAATTGATCTGGTGCACCGCTCGATTGAAATCAGTTGGCTTGATTATCAAGTAGAAATTAGTTTTGCTTACTGTTGGTAAAATGAAACAAATCACGATAATAATTTTTCGCTTACATTGCTTTTGGTACTTACAATGTTTTGGACTTATTCAATGAAAATGTATCGAGGATTCTATTGCCCGTGAAAGTCGTCGCGTTATACGTTTTTCAGTGTGGCTTACTCATCTTATAGATTTTAATTGCTGAGTTGAATAGACAGTATATTCAGTAGTATATAAAAATTATAAAATAGTTTATTCAACAAAACTAGTGAGTTTGAAATCTTGAAATTTACTGTAGCGCTTGTAGTTTAGCGGTAGGAAAACTGCAACACCTGAAGTCTGATTAAGTCCAATCAGTCGAAATAAAGGCGATATAATGATGTTTTCACTGGAAAATGTGTTGCGATATATTTCTGGAATTTAGTGTATTTTGAAGTGAAGGTCATAATGTTAGGAACACAGCGCTGTTGGTTGATGTATTTCGCTAAATATTCGTTTACCATGCGTAAGCCTCCTCAAGGCGGTTTTATTTAGTGTCACACCAGGTGCAAATTCCAAAGGCTCATTTTGAATCATTACGAAGATAACCAATAAAACCACACACGATATGATCGAATGTATGCTTCTCATCTTTCTTCACGAAACAGAAACACTGAATTATGTAACGACAAATAGTCCAAAGTTTTTGTAAATTTTCTTCAACTTTCCTTCATGTTCTTTCGAAGGTTTATTAATAACTTTCTCGTAGTACTTATTGGTTAACTAGATGAGGGGTAGACAAGCAGGTAGAATAATCCAAAAGATCATTCTCTGTGAAGTAACTTTCCGTGAACAACACACTTAGCTTTCCTGTTTCGGGACCCCACTAAATAGCACACAAAATGGGCAGAGCAAACTAACTGCAAAAGAAGGAAACGTTAGTAACCCTAATCCTGTGTACAAAAGGATAATCCGATAATTCCGGTGAGACTCATAAAAGAGAATAGCCTGAAAGTCAACACTTTTGAGAAAAAGCGAGGTGATCATATGTTCAATCCAATTAGCCCAAATCTGAAATGTGCTCAAAAGCGCACTTACTTGGCGGCCGAATTGCAGATTCTGCAAACCACAAATGAGCTTGGCCTCTAAGTCCATCCAAAATGTTTCACGAACCCAAGCCACTCTCACATTATTTATCAGCCTACTTTTTGCTGCGTGACGCGTGCATAGACAAAAAGGATTGGTGTCCCAGTCAACCTAATCAACGTCATTTTCGAATTATTCACAGTCAACTCAAGTCACCCAGAAGCCACTAGTGGAAAGAATAATTCACTTTAATTAGGGACACGATACCTTCTGTTTCACTAACCACGACTCGTCTTTGTGAAAGCTAGCCGTGGACACTTTGAACTAAGAAAAGCAAACGAGCCGAATGGAAGACTACCCTTAGTTGCACAATCTCAAGGAAGGGGACAGTTCTCGCATTGGTCAGTACCAAAATTTTGTCTCCTTTTGGAAATGTATCTTTCCTTGCCAATGTCCTGAACTCTCGTGTTAACACAAACACCTGTGTCTGAATGTCATCGTTAGCTGAAAGTACTGAAGACGAGCTAGTTCTTTCCAGGTACTTTGAGTACTTTCTTGAAGACAGAAAAGAGCGCAAGGAGAGGAAATGTGTTGACATGACTAGTTACATCAATTTCCAGTGGCCTGGTAAGTCTTAAGTTGTCTTACTTCCACTTGTGATGGTTGTGACTACGTGGTTTTCCGATGCTATCCCAAAAATGTCACCTGTTAGAGGTTCTCTGAACAGAAATATTTGCACAGCTCTCTTTTGCTCCCAGACGGATATGAACCTATTCTTGCTGCTTTTTTACCCGTCCTGATTGCACTACTATTTGACTGTTTACGCATTGTTGTCTGTGGTTTTAATTACACACGTACGTCTCTCTTAACTGCTCGCAGTTTAAGTTACTTCTGTCTTATCTCAACTAAAGGGAATACTGTTTTAAACCGAATTGTAAACGATCATCACGAGCGATTTAAACCTAAACTAAAAGCTACTGTTTCTCCGAGTGATCAAGCTTTCAGTGTCATCAGACCCCAAATTTATTCACGTTCAGCACACTGTTCACTCGTTGGGGCACAACAATTAAAGTCCACCTCTAGAAATTTGCCAACCATCAACAGCCCCCTTCTTCGAAGATCCATTTTCTTTGTTTCTTCGTGGTTTGATTTCAACTGATTTATTTACCCGCTAGATATATTGAGGGGAACACTGAGTGCGGTATTTGATTTCCGTTGTTCTATGGTGATTGCAATTCACCAAATGCTGCACAGCTTCTCTATTGCTTTTATCCTGGGGAGGACAAAAATAATATGCCTGGGAATTACACGACCATGCTTCTGCAAAATGACGCTATGACCTGACCAAGTAAGAGATACAGTGGCTGAGCATGTCATTTTCCCACCTGTTCCTCTGGATCAAAATTAGCAAGTTTCTCTGGTGCGGAATCTGGCGTCCGAGTAGACAACAGGTTTGGTCAAAATACTAAAATATTGGTACTACAGCATGAACATCGAGTTCATTCATCCTTCATCGGATGCAATAACATCCTATTTCCCTTCTTTTACCTCTCTTATAATGCTGAAGAAAGAAGGAAGAAATGTTCACGCTAACCCACGTTTCGAAGAAGGCTTCTGCTGTGGATCCAGACAGCTTATATTCCACAGATCTCAAATTTGGAGAAAGTCCACTATCCGAAATAAAGGCTTCCCTCTTCAATAAGTGTGTTCATACTAGAGCTAGTACTGCCGCCTTGGAAACTGTGACAGTAGTGCCTGCTCCAAAACGTTCTACTTCCAAAATTCTCCCGAAATGTTTTGGTTCCATCACCATCACTTCTTTCGCGTTCAAGCTGACAAAGTGCGCCATCCTCATCCGAATTCATTCCCTTTTGTTTATCCAAATGACCACATCATTCTGCGTACAAGCCCAATAGATGCAGTCTGGGTGCAGTTGCTTCATTTTCCCATTTTTTTTAAAGAGCGTGAATTGCTTCGTGAGTTCAGTTTGCTGTATTTTCTTTGACTATTCCTCCGCTTCTGACTCGGTTCTCCGTTATATACTCCCTCAAAGCTGGAGTCTTTTGACTGGCCTGAGTCTTTAATCTTGTGGATGGAAGACAGCTTTCCTTACAGAACCCAACGAGTCCCATTTCGTGAGGACTTATGGAGTCCTTTAACTAACAACTCTAGTGTTCTTCAGGGTGCCTTTCATTCCCCCACCATATTTTCACATCGTATATCAGCTACTTCAACACTGCACCGCCTGCACCGCGTCTTAAATACACCGATGACATTGTGCTCTGTCAGTCCATCTTCAACCAACCACACTTCACCTCTGTTTTTCGAGAACTTGTAAAGTATTCGGAATTAGTCGTCCCCTTCTGGACTACAACTCAGCACTTCCAAATGTCTTGAGTATGCTTTCTCCCGTTCCCCTTTCTCTCACTCCAATGAGCAATCAGTCATGAACAGTGTCCCTATTTCCAGAGTTAAATGGGTCAAATACTTGGGCGTTACAGTCAGCACCAATTTACAATGGTCCTCTCATATTGTTGATCTTGATAAATAGCTACGTAGACTGTCTTCCCAGTTTTGTACATTGAGTAAATTCGGTGCCACACAAGCTGCAATCTTTTTTATCCGTCACTGTATTTTCCCTGTCTTACTCTATTGCTCTCTTGTAATCTTGCCCGGCCTACTTAACAAAGATTTTGTCACACTGCATCGCTGTCTGGTCATTCACGTTCATTGGCTGAAGCCAAAGACTTCTAACTTTTGGATCACCCCTAAACATTGTCAAAATCTGCCATACATCAATACACGAAATATATTGTGTAAAATCAGCCTGAGAATCCAACTTCCATGAAATAATAAAGCACTTTTGATAAAAGTAAAACAAATGGGTACGGATGGATTGGTAAGGGGATGGGCAAACTAACTTGTGCACCTTGGAAGAAATCTAAGATTAAATATCCGGATAGAACGATGTAAGGTGTGTATCAAAAATTCGATGCGCCGTGCGTCTGCCATGGTCCTCGTGTTCCTACATATTCCTCATCTAAGGCCGAAATCAAGTCAAATCATTTGGAGTTCTTATGCACCCGGTGTAGGTTGCATTTCCAGCATGTACGAAATTACCAGTGAAATACTGAAGATGTCGTGCAGGCAAAATAAAGCAATAAGTAAAACTGGATCAACGACGATCGTGAACAACGAGGTCATTCATTACTTGGTCACCTTCTACGAGTAAGCGGGCAAGATAAGTTTAGGGAGTATCAGTAAAAAGATATGAGATGTCATCAAAAATATTTTGATAGCCTGCTCAGCACTGAAGGTTGAATGTTACATCAATCCAATTTGGAACATTAGGAGAAAAGGAATGGGAGTGGACGAGCAGCAAAATTCATTCAGACTTTGAAGAATATTCAAATTTCTGTTTCTGTTACCAGGGCATCCAAGTACAACATTGTCGGTGCTTTTGCAGCCAATAAAATAAGGCCAAATGAGGAGTTTACCGATTACATGGAAATGGGGAAAGAATGACACACTGAGAGACACCAGAGCTGACTTGAAGAGAAGACGATTATCCGTTATTACAAAAAGCAAACTGCTCCATAAGAAAATTAGTTACGAAGGATGTTTAAGTAGGACTTGCAACTCCATTGTGGTGTAAAATACTTAGGAGAGTACCGCTATGAGCGGAACCAAATTCATCTGCGTATTTGGTAAGCTCATCCTTGTACCACGGACACCGTGAACAAGCACAGAAGAAGCAAAGTTAACATTATAGTCAGCGGCATCGACGGTTGATAGAGTGGGACATGAAAAAATTCTCTCTGGCTGGTGAGTGAACTTAGGGAACTGTGCGATTTAGGAGTACATTCTGAAGGGAAGTCTGCACAATAGACTTGCAGGCCACTGGACAATACTGGTTGGATCCTTCTTGATACAGGTATAAGGCGTGCATATTTGCAACACTCGTGAATCACCCCGGAATCAGTAGGATGATCAAATACGTTAGTCAGAGGGGATGCTAGTTTGAAAGAGCAAGTTTCCAGTAATATTGAAGGTAGCAGGTCGGGACCAACAAATATTTATAGCTTGACTTATTAAAAAACTCTAAAGACAGGGTCAGGTGTAACCGGGTTGGATTTTAAAAGAGGAATGATATGAAAGTGTAAGGAAGAATCAAAGTTCACGATGAACTGATGATTCGGACCTTCAGCCTTCAGGTTCTATTTGGGAACGGTGCAGCACGACTGTTTCAAGGCTATCCACATACTATGACAGTTCTTATCACCCAGCCCATAGACTACCCAGACGTTGTGCTCCAGTCCTAACTACTGTTGGTAGAATTTTTACGACATTATGCCCACCAGATTTGTACAACCTCTCCTTATCTTTACGGCACTTATTCGAGCGTGAGAAGAACCTATTGAATCGATTGTAATAGGCTTCAATAAAGTGACATAATTCGCAGCAAGTGTTAGGTTAGTCATTTAGATTTTCATATTATGAGGGAGCATGACGAAAGTAAATAGAAAAGTCAGTGGAGCCAAAAGGTGCTCTAAGCCTAGCGAGATTCTCAGGGGAGCAAGCTCGTTTACAGACAGTGTACAAGGTGTGCTGAGAGTTGCTCAACGATTTCCGTTGATAAAAGCTTTGCTGATATTTTCAAGGCAAAACTTGAAAATAATCAACTTGAATTCATAATCCGAGATTTTACCTTGTACTAACGATACGTAGACGATATCATGTGTGCTAGACACCAATCTGGACACAAACCTGCTTCTCAATAATTTTAAAGCTGCCCATCCAAATGTTCAATTTGCTTTAAAAGAAGAAAAGGACAATAGTCTATCGTATTTAGACGTATGCATAAGCCGTCGGAGTGATTTTTCCGTCCAGCTGCCAGCGAGTAATAAAGCTACATGGAACAGACAATACATACGTTTTCACAGTTATGTGCCCCTCAAAATGAAGAAGAATCCCATTCGTTGCTTAGCTGATGGAGCAAGAAAAACCTCGTCCGAAGACATAATAAGAAATGAACTCCTTTTTCTGTGGAACGTTTTCCTAAATAACGGCTATCCTGGACGGTTTATCGACAGGACAATGCAAGGAAATCAAGGGAGATCAAAGGAGATAGGAGCCGCTAAGAAGCATCTATACGTGCTTTTGTCATTCAAAGGCGATACGAAATCTGAAATTATTCAACGAAGATTATCAGGAGTAATCAAAAGAACATTCTACGCTGCGCAGTAACAAATCTTGTTCGTTTCTAAACAGATAGTGTGTTTTCGATTGGAGGATATGGTGCCGAATTGTGCAACAAATTTTATTGCATTGAAGACTTTATCAAGTTAACAAAAAACTCACATTTCCGCCAAATGGAGAGAAACTGATCATTGACACTTTGAAATACGCATAGAAATAAATACTGTAGAAAGTAAGCGGGTTCAGCCGCCGAGATTATTGCAAAGTTCCTCTATGACTTTCATCTTGTCAGCCAAAACATGTGCTAATCGAGGGACTGTAGTGTTGCGATAGACATTTAAGCTGAAGAAGATAAGTTTAAATGCAGAACTTGTAGGAGGATGCGAAAGGTTTCCAGATAAGTCGTGTTCCAGGGAGTGAGTGGGGTCAGCAAGAATCTTCTTGGCGAATTTTTCACAGGCTGTGATGTTGTGACGGCTCGATGGGGATACGAAAGAAAAAGGGGATATGAAAATAAAATGCCACTGTACGGAAACGAGGTGTGATAGAAATGGAAAAAGGATGACTCACCGTACGTCCACAATGTTCAGTGAGTCGACATCAACCGGACCACGTAAAAATTGCTCCTCAAGTTAGTTCGATGTAGCTTTCGGTCAGGAGGTGGTACGTCTTCCGAATGATCCTAATAGTCCCACAGTTAGTTGCCGAGTAGCAATAGGTGAGCTAAAATAGCGTTTTGAATTGTATGAGTTTGGTCTTTATTGCCGCAGGTCAAACTACGCTCACAAGCAACGCAGAAAGAACAATCCGCGGTAACCACTTGCGGGTGGGTTGGAAATGTGTCCTTATTAATTTGGTAAAACAATAAAAGTGTACGACACAGTGAAAAGAAAATGGTAGAATGTGTGGAATGTACAAGGTACCACAATGTGCAAATCGCAAACTCTGGAGATAAGAGAGCCCGCGGAAGTGAAAGAGGCACGAATGATAACGGCTATGCTGCAGTGTGTTGTGATAAAGTCTTTACTTAGTAGACCAGGAAAGATTACGGGATAGAAGTGGAGTGAGATTAGGTGAATACACTGAGAGACCAAAGAAAGACCGACGGCTTGTGTGGCATCGAACTGCCTTAGCCTACGAATTTGAAAACACAGTCCACGTAGATTTTAACACAATCGAAAATATAAGATCACTGTGAATTGGTGCTGACTGCAACATCTGAGTATTTGACCGAGTCAATTCTGGAAATGGTACATTGTTGATGATGAATTGTTCACTGAGGTAAGAAGAACGGGAAAGTGCACTCAAAACATTTGAAAGTGTTGAGATGTAGTCCAGAGTGGGAAGAAAAATTCTGAATTTTGAGTAAGTTCTCGGAAAACGAATTAAAGTCTTGTTGCTTGGAGATAGGTTGACAGAGCGTGACATCACCAGTGTACTTAAAAAGTCGTGCAGGTGGTGCACTGGTCAAGTCGCAAATGTATGTGGTGAAGAGAAGGGGGTAGAGAACGGCACCCTGAAGAACACCTGCGTTTCAATCAAAGGATTTGATATGGTTTAATCAATACAGTTAAAATATCCGCTCCAACTTCTGGGTCAATGCTCTGCTAGTAACAAAGTAGCCGATTTCTACCGCTTGCTTGTGACAAAATGCGTGCTATGCACTTATGATATACATAGAAGATTGCCCTCCTAAGGAACTATCTCTGCTCATACAACCGGTTGTGGACATTCACAGCTTACTGATGCTGTCCATTAAACTGTTTCGAGTAACTATTTTTATCCTGGTTGAAAGTTGTCCAGTTCTCAATGTTCTGTCCTGGTCTAAAATCCTAGTTTCAGCTCCGTCGACATTGATGACCCCAAACGTGAAAGAAAAGATTGCATGATACCTTGATAGTTTTGATGGCTGGTTGAACTCTGACGTAGCACTATGCAAGCGCTACTACTTATTCGTGTTTCCGTCAAGCCCAAGTAAGTCTGATGTTTGATGAGGTACCTCTCCTCTGAGTTTTCCGCGAAGGTACTGAAATGAATGTGCTTCATAGTACTACTACCGGAGCCGTCGTCAGAATTGCAGAAAGCAGAGTAAATCAAATAGAAAGCTGCTCCTAGCCGTCTGTGGAGCATCTGATACAACAAATTCTTACCTTGTTAAAAGCCATATTATCTACTGAGATTTCCCTTAATCAATTATGAACCATCAGCTGTGCATATCCACCCAGTCAGTCCTGAATATTTCCTGGACTCGGCCTGCATATCTTCACTGGGGCACTATTCGCAAATCAGAGCTACGTAATGTGTCCATATATTTATTATTGTCATATTAGAACGAATCGTTGGTTTCCGGTGATCGTTAAATCTTTGTTAACAATCCACTTAGCGTGAGCACAATGGCCGGTCTATAAAACTGGCTATTTGGATCTTTCATATAAGAAAATGCTTCAAATCCTACGGAATGTGAAGTCAACATCTTCCTTGAAAATGGAAATTACTGAATGGTCAATGATGAAAAATTCGGCCAAAGTTTTTACACTTAAACATGTTCCTAGTCGACAGCTGGCGTCAGATGAGTGGTATACCAACAACGTTTACGTGAATTCACTTGATCCTAGAAAAACCATCAGGCCCATTGGTGACTCCGCAATATTTGTGCGTTTCGCGGTAGATTGTAAGAGTTGAGCAATTTTTTGTTTTTCAAACCTAATCTCAGCTACTTTATTGCATTCCACAATGATCTTAACTCCTATCACTTGAGAAAAAACGTTTTTTGAATAATGAAAAATCTGTAGGGACCAGCACCTAGAAGTGCACGGACTGGCCTTCCACAGGGTTGGCCGCTACTTCTATTGTTAAAGGTAGTCAACATAGAAATTAGAACGTCTATTGGGGGTACCTGGGCCTGGGAGCACAATGTACATTAGGTACATAATTTCGGGAACTTTTAAGTATGTATCCTACTCCCCACAATTCGTTGATCGTGTAGTGAAATTGGTGAAATGAACTCAGATATTCAACTTGAAAATGTCTTATCTATTAAATCACTTGTCATTCGAACATCAAAAAACACAAACACATGAGTTGTTTTGATCCTACTCGCATCTACTTTTAGGAGTCTGTGGCGGAATTAGTAATGCTTACATGCCTAGCCGTTTAGGTCGGGAGATCAGCACGACGCGGAGTCAGTTTGCCTATGTGCATTGCCTGGGTTGGTTAATAGGTAAAATGTGTACCGCGTAAGTGTGTGGTAAGCTTGAGTGTAACTGTGATAGTTAAAAGGCAAGCATGTGAGCAGCTACAAGTGTCAGACTCCATTCCAGAATGCACTGGCTATTAAAACGCCGGTCTTTTGTGACCCGTTCTGACTGTACGTTTGCCTTACGTTTCTATCAGCACGTGACTCTTACTCGCGCACCCGCTTACATACTCGTGTCTCTGTTATCACACTTGAGTTGATGCTTGCCGCTTGCTTACGCTGTTCACAGCTGACTGCTAACCAGCCCAGCCAATGCACGTCACCATGCTGACTCGGCTTCGTGTCGTTCTCTCAAGCTCAACAGGTGAGGTCATAGTGAATACTAATTCTGCCAAAAGCTACCTTAGAGATGCCGTCTGATGAAGAGAGGATGATAGGTTCAGTGACGGTTCAGTAATCTCCTTTAGCCATTGGTGATTCGGAAATATTTTAATTTTTTATGGCTTTTTCAGTATTGGTGACTTTGTTGATTGTGTCGACCATTGTTGCTATGTATGAGATAGCCTCTACCGGCACCCGCGGAACATCCTTCCTAATGTGAGTGGGAGCTACAAGCAGATCGCCATCCGTGTTTTCTGTGCCCGATATTATTCGAGATAATCCCTCGGCCTGCCTCTTTTTCGAGGATGAGTTATTTTGAATCTGGAAATTATATCCGCTAACTGTAGCCCAAGTTTATGGGCAGTTAGCTGTATGAAAGGGCGTATCCATCTTGTTAGGAATAGCTATAAAAGATTTGAGGTCGGTTTGGTGGATAAACTTCCGTGTCTAGATTATATTGTGAAATTTGTTTATTTTAAAGTTAGTGGTTAAAAACTCCTACTCAATTTCGTCTTAATTACATTCAGCACAAAATATTAACCTGGGAGCTGCAATAGCTTCCTGAGGAACCTCCATCAATCGGCAGAGTACTACAGCTTCCATATAACAAATGGGATTTACTTTATCTAGGTCCAGATATCCGCTAGTAACATCAAAGACAAAACACAAGTAATAGAAGTAGTTACCAAGAGGATAGCATTTTTCTGAACTTATGTGAAAATCAACTTGTGGCATGTGACTTAATAACTTGTTCAAACGGTTAGGATACACATGAATGTTTGTGCTAATAATGATAGTGCCATCTTTATAAGCTTCTAATAAAGACAACCCCACAAGCATAATGTTCTCAATTTGGTGGAATACGGCAGGCGCACAGTTAACGCCGAAGGGTAATCCGTTATATTTGTATGGCTTTTTTGTGTAGTCTGTAATTTAAGTCCGATGACAGTCAATCCCTGTCGAATTTCGGTTTCACTACTGAGACTTTTGCCAGTAGTCAAAACTAAGTTAGCCATCATGGGTCAGGTGGAAAGTCCGATGGAGTGTGCCTGTTAACGGAAGATCAGTAACATCATTGCTTATTTCTTTAACTGCCACGAACCTCTTCCAAGCGTGCCGGAATCCTCATATCTTCGAGGTAGCTCATGGTGGATTTTACATTTGCATTCTTATTGAAATCAATCGGTTAAGAACGACACTGGACGCGGCAACCATTTGATGGGTCATACAGCAAATTATTAATTCATCCGAAAATAATTGCTTCCTTTTTCGACGACTGTCATACCAAAATCTGCTATTATCACCTTCGTCCACCAGTCTGTAGTTTCACTGAGTATTACCTCTTCCATTCCAAGGCTCCACTGTAGGAGCTCATGACTTTCCAACCAAACAGATAACATAGTGAGAATGAATGAAGTGGAATGAGAGTATTAAATTATGTCATTTCTTTTTTCATCGCACCATAAAATTCGACCGGAACTGAAGTATTTTACTCCACACATGAAGTCCGAACAGCTCTACTTCGAGTCAAAAAGGAAATAGTTACGTTTATCTTGTCATGATATTGTATTTCCATTCCTCTGGCCTAAGAAGGAAAAAGCCGGTCTAAAGTCGTCAACCCCATCCAGCAAAGTTAGATGGTCCAAGGCACTTCCAACATTAGCGAGTCACACCACACATTTCACACCGATTACCCGACAACCACGCTATTATTATTGAGGCAGTCGGTGCAATAGAGACTGGACCACTCCACACGTCTTCTAATAATGCTCATTCGCGCTATGGTCAATTGTCGGGTGGGTTCAGTCAGTTATACCCAGAATATCTCACCAATGCGTACATTTTAGTCATCGTGTGCATTCTCAAGTACACTCACACACATACGTTACATCTCTTGTGTCTCCCCAAATTCGGTAAGAATGAATAACAACTACGACTCACACATAACAAAAGTCCTTGGGCTATCACGGGTTAGAGTTATTGCATGACACTGTGGTCAGCCATTTTCCACCACAGCGAGTAACCAGGACCAGATTCTTGTCGATTGGTTGAGATGGTGACCTGTCAAAAGGCCCAAGCCCAGAGGAACTTCAGTGGTTTGTTGAAGCGTCATGTGCAACATTTGGCTAGCCCCTGTGATTTTATGGTTATTTCGGCCAAACACCACAACAGCAGCGACGCCGTATCCATGCCTCTGCTTTACGTTCGGTTCAACGGTTCCGCAGTATCAACCCCTTTGTCTACCAATCGGATTATGGAAGCAAACATTAAAAAGTATGCCAGTACGGAGAATTTTCGCCAGGAAAATTACGCTGATAACTTACTATTCCCTGTGATAACCATTTGGTTACCTGAAGCATCGCTTATTGGGTGGTTAGTAGGGACATCTAGAGCTTGTCATAAAGACATCATTGAAATGGCTAGATCATATCCTGATTCAGAATGAAGCACCAGTGGAACATTGTTCACAGTTGGATACACATATTTACGTCTGGTTGGGATTTCAGCAATAGAGGACCGAATAACACTAGAGCTATCGAATAGCACGGCATGACTCACCAACATTTTAGGGTTCGTTCAGTTCTGCCAGGGGTGTAATTCTTTACACTGGTAACAACATTTTTTGTGTTAGCTTTTACCACAAAAATTATAGCATCGGGTAACGTATAGACAAAACTCCACAAAGTGTCAGTCTCGGTATTTCCAACACGCAGCAGGAGGTTTTGATGGATGGTCTTTTGACGAACAGGGAGCTTTTCGTTGATGTGTTGAGACTTGCGGTCGATTGAAGTCTGTGTATCCTGGTCCCCTCACCATCAGTTAGGAATCAACTTCTATGTTTGTAATTATTTGGCATTCCTCAGTTATGGTCTGAAAGAATAGATCCAGGGAGCTTTCCAGCTGAGATAGTGCGCGTTGTCGTATCTCCACATCGGATTATGATTGTCAACTACTGACAAACATTAAACATTTGAATTGGTCCTTCAGCCTGTACTGGTTCTTCACTTGAAGGCTCTGAATTCAAGTGTGAAAAAGAGACGACCGTGAGGAGAATAGTCTTGAGACACTTCACTGTTTCCGGAGATCTTAAATCGACTGGCTTTCGAGACAAGATGAATTTAGCATTCCTCTGGTGCTCCATTGGGCCAAGTGTGCGTGTAATTAACCTGACTTTGTCGGTGTCTTACCTTGAAGAAAAATGGATGCTGAATATATCATCAACTCTGTTGTACCAGGATTTGAATGTGATCTATGATTCTGGATCAAATCTGAATTCTCCGATGGAACTGGAGAGGTTATCATTTGTTGGACCTGTGTTTGTTGTCTGATGCATGGAACATTAGTCCATATTATTGCCAACGATTCAATGAGTTCATTTCATATTTGAATTGCTTGTATGAAATCATCCATTTAATTGGACACGATACTGTTTTGTCACCGCTCCCACTGATATGTTTCCGATCTAGCCCAGATGAGAGGCACAGGCACAGAACACAACCACACAGGAGACTCGATTGTATCGAAAATAATGAAAAGTACTGTATTGCTCATCTACTCATAGAACAGAGTATACCGGAAGTCAGAGATCAACAGCATTATCCATTCACATTTGGATGGACACCATAAAAGGGGGTTCTATCGACCGGTCTTCAACGTTGTTCATGTATGTAATTGACCATCACGTAGTATGTTACTCGTGCGAGATGGTCAGTTGTGTGTTGTCAAGACAGACTCAAGTAGTAACCCCTATAGATTGAGGATATGAGAGGCTCTGCGCAGATGATTCGGGTCACGCGAACGAAAACCCCGTATCACTATGTGGACGAAGAAACGCAGCATGATATTGCCAAAGCAGTGAAGCAGCACTTGCCTATTTCACACGACGAGAGGCTGAGCACACTAGACAAGAAAGTTATCTAAGTTCAACCGGGTGCATTATCGACCAGCATTGATGTCAGTGGCTTAAACTGAGGCCGAAATAGCCAACTTGACTCAGCGTGCAAAACTAATGCAATGCACAATGAACCACGGATTATGAATAGGAAAAAATATGACCTGGTTGGTATCACCCTAATCCAGAAAGCATATTTCTTTCAACGGACAACAGTGGCCACAGTACCAAATAGGCCACTTTCGTTTCGCTCAAATCCTTTGCAAAATCTCTTATAAATGCCACGGGAAAAGCTAATCCGTGACAAGGAAACGCTTCTCGACAGGAAAACGCGGTAAGCGTAGTTAACCAATTTCCTTTTTATTCTAACCGAGTGGGTGAGAATCTGATATGGTCCAATTAGCTCTACAGTAGAAGGAAAATCTCGGCCAGAAAAGGGTTTTTGGAATATCAGAGGAAATACCAGTGTTGACCAGACCCGATGTTTAATAATGGAAAACTGTAGGAGATCACCACTTTCAAAAGCCCAATAAACAGGGCCTTCCCTGTATTCACTGGTGTTGAATGAAGTTGTGCAAGAATCCCTTGGCATATGGGGCCTTGAATTCTATTACTTCTAGGCAAATAAATGTAAGACAATTATTCCCAGTGTCAGTAGATTCACTAAGTCACAAAAGACTGGTCTACATAGCATCTACTCCGCAATTTAGAGCAAGTCAATCATTTCGGTCCAAAAGATTAAATCAAGAGTGCCTCGAAATATCCGAAATTGCCCGAAGTTTTTAATTTCTGTCTACAGAATCAGATACAACCACAGGATTTTTTGTGGCGTAGTAGCCATTGGAGATCGTTTAGTGGACACTGCTGGCTATTCAGAGATTACAGTTTAGGGTATATTATTCAAACCCTTTCGACGCACCCGCACCGTGCAAGGGCCCAATGAGTGTGTGATTTCGGTTCCAGCTACGGGGCTTGATAGCTGTTTAGGCATCCGATTTATAGCGTTACAAAAGGCTGAACAAATAAAGAACATAGGTTCATTTTTATTGCGTTGACACGGTTCACATTTACGTCTTATGATGTATACTGAATGAACACCCAAAGCTTATATTCCTAACTCTCATGTCCTATGATTTTACATTTTCATTGTAGGGAAAAGTTGATGGACGTTTCACCCATGCATAAAAACTGTCTACCAGATTCGAACATCCGACCGCAGCCGGCTACCAGTGTACCGCTCCGCTAAACCACCGAACACACACACACATCACAATCAGACCTATGGCCAGGTTGTCCCACTCACGTTGACACAAATCTCTTCTGCCGTTTTCCAGGCCCAACTATTTCTACTCTGACATTTGGATTTTTTTGCATATTGTGAATACAGATCGGTATCTTACTCTGTGAAGGAAGCAATCATTCTATGTTAGTCAGAAAGTTTCTCGATTTACTGTTTGTACCGGGACCGTACTGCGCTGCAGTTTCGTTTGATTCCTTGCTGAGTGGACGGGTTGTGACTGCGTTGTCCTGATTTTCCGGATAACTTTCTGCGCTATTGTTCTTGTTTGCTCAACTAGCTGTTAGTCGTTCATATATATATATATATATATATATATTATATATTATATATATATTAATTAGTATTAAATAGGACCTAGAAATTACGATAAACAGGATTATTCAATTGGAATTCGTTTTGCTGCCCCTAGCAGTGTACAGCCCATATCGTGCGTAAAGATAATGAGACCAAGTTGCTGCTAGACTGACAGCCCGAGTTATCACGATAGTTTCTACAGTTGTTATGATATTTTGTAAATAAAAACCTGGAGTTTTTCTTCTCTGACCCTGCGTTTTGAGCTAGTGACTTGCAAAAGCCTACCCCTAGCTACGACCGAAAACCCTCGCATGTCACGCTCTTGTACGGTTTCGGTGTGTCCTCCAAAACAGCTTCTGTGGATCCAGATAGTTTAATTTTTGCTATTCTCAGATGTGGAGTCAGAGCACTATATGGAGTAAAGAATTTCCTCTTTAAAAAATGAACTGATGCCACCGCTTTTTCTGCTACACAGAAATCCACGATCGTGGTGCCTGTTCTCAAACACAACTTCTAACATCTTCTCTAGGCGCTCCCAGCCCATCACCATCATCTTTCCCGAGTTGGGATCGACTAAACATACTATCGGTAGTCGACAGCTTTCCATTTTTTCTATTCTGAATTTGCGTGAAAAAACCCAACAGATTCACTCTGGACGCAGTTGCTTCCTTTTGCCATTTCATTTCGGAAAGTTTGAATAGCTCCTCGCAACCAGTTCACTGTGTTATTCCGGACTGTTCCTCTCCATTTTATTCAGTTTAACTCTGTCTAATTCTTCAAAATATGAAGTCTTTTGACTGCCCAACAGTTTCGCTTTCAAAACCGCTTTTCCAGTAGCTATCAACGTACAGAAGTTTGTTCAAGTCTATGGAGTCCCTTAATAAACAACTCTAACGTTCTTCCGAATGCTGTTTTCTCCCTCATCTTTATACCACTTGTATTATCGACTTGTGCGCTAGAGTAACTGCACGATGCTAATTAGGCCGGTGACATGGTGCTCTGTCGGTCCAAAACTTTACAGTTCTCTCGTGATCTTGTCTAGTCTACTTAATACAGATTTTGTCTAACATTACCGTGGCTTAGCCATTATCATTCGTGTTACTTTGATTCCCATAGGCTCTCTGATCTACAAAGTAAGGGCTTTACACATTACAGTTTGTGAAAGATGCACCACGTAGAGTCGTGCGAACCCCATCCATCCCTTGTGTCAAGACGTGTATGCATGCCATTCACTTCTGAAGATTCCCAAATTGGAAGTTATCGCTTCCCGCTTAAATATGTGGCGCAAGTCTACAGTGCCTTATTAAGCAAGTGTTCAGTTTGACAAAGTGAAAATCACAGAGTAAAGTCGCAATAATCTTGGTGACTGAACCAGGCTTTTGCTATGATATTTTTGTGTGTACTGTTTTCAAAGTTGAAACACTATGATTTTTTCAACTCATTTAGAAGGGACAGAGGATATATATTGCGAGGCGTAAGCATTTCGTTTACTCGTGCTGATCGCGTATGGGAAACATGTCAGATTAGGCATGAGAAGGCGATTAGGATACACAAGTAGAAGATGAGAAAAAAAATTTCCACAAATAAGTCGGAAATTCTTGAATACGATATGTCCTCTCTAGTAATAACCACACAATCCTAACGGAAATTTTTGGGAACATTATCTTCAAGTTTCCGCTGTGTCCTACGTGTTGTATCATGCATGAACTGGTACGTTTCTCTTAAACTGTCGACTGGAGTAAAAGAAATTGTGGCAGCTCAAAATATATGTGCCTTTTTATTCAATACAACGTGACATTTATCACTTTACTTCAATTCTGCTCAAAAGTGAATTTGTTTATAAGCCAAATCCGCAAACAAATATATATATATATATATATATATATATATATATATATAATGTTCACTAGAATCTAATTTGAATCGTCTGGAGTATGAAGAAGAGTGGGCAGAGGAGTACCAGGTACGCATACCTGATGAGCGGCAACAACCGCGAAACCGGTCGTGTGCTTCCGGGGAAATTTTGTCCACACGTTAACATAATAATTACTATCAATATATATATATATATATATATATATATATATGTTACGAATTACAGTAATAACATGTTCTGGGCAGTATTCTGTGGTCATCTATATCTCTTGTTTATCTTGTTTTACAGCTGTCTCACTTGATGGAACTTGAGAGGATCTCGTTCGTATAATGTTTATGATTTCTCGGCTAGTTGGAAGAATACCAAATAAGGCAAATTTTATTTTCACACATTTTTTCGGCTAATGATTTTTTAGCTGTTTGCAAAATGCCCCAATCAAAAGCTGTCGTGGATAAGGTTTGATTCGTGTGATAATAAACAAGTTTAGACAAAATATCAAAAGCAGTATTTCTGGTTCAACAGCGATTCATTCTACATCGACGAGATCGGATTTGGCTTGCAGCGAACGCTTATTCTGTTCAATCACAGTTACCGAAATCGTCAAGGAAACTGCGAATCTTATTTCACATGCCACGTGGATGGAAAGTCAAGTTATCTGGTAGATTTTGTTCGCGTATTTCGTCAATGCCAGCTGGGTACAACGTTAACGTTTGCATTTTGCCACATGAACTATTGGAAGCTGATCAAGGACATTTTTGTGATAGTTATTCAAATGTAAATCATTGCTATGAAATTCGCGGACACTGAGACATGCTTATTTTTCATCATCAGTCCTCGTAAAAAAACTGCATTCAAGACATGTATGACCCTTCGAAGAAACCAAAATTTTTGCTGAGCATTTAATGCGTAGTAATTCGCTTTAAGGTTATTCAAAATAATTCATCAAAGGGAGAATCCGTGCGTTTTACTACTACGACCCTCTATGGAAAATCACATCAATATCACTCAGTCTCGTGAAATTTTCACTTTACGGAACTATTCGCACAATTTCACTAGACTGTTCAGTTGATATCGAATAAACCAATGTATTTTCGAGTGCCACATCCATCGAACTCGTTCATCTGTCACTTCTACCAGGGACTTTGTCGACTTATTTGTGAAGCTCTGCAAATCATTCGCACAAAACCATATGGATCGCAAGACGTGATTGAAGATATTTATGCTATTTCTATGAAAAGAATTTGATATTTCCTTAATTGCTTTTTAATTCCAGTTCAGTGACTCCTTCAACTCATACAGCCAGAATAGCAAAATGAATGAATTAGTCGAAATAGTGTTTCTGTGTTTACGAACTACACTTCATGAACTTGTAAACTGAATTTCAGATCAGAGTTTGCCCTACTTCATAATGCACCTAAAAAAGACGATATTTTAGGTTATCGTCCAACTTATTTGTGAACAGTGGTAAGTCGTGTTTTACCAAGTCAAAATTCTAAAAATTTAAAGCTGACAAAATATCATTTGCCAACCACTTGATACAAAATGTAACAGAATTGAATAACAGACTACAAGAACCTCTGGCAATTTTCACAATCAAAACAATGATGAAATCACTTCTCACTCAACTTCCCAATCGTTCAAACAGTTGCCTAATGAAAAAGTTGCTTAAAAGCGATGAAAGACATTATACTTTGACTAAAATACGTTACCAAAACTTGACACGAGTGAACAGCCAGGGACACCTGGACAAGATGAAATCAATGGTTTGACGCCAGTCAGCTTATCAAATCACCCAAATTATTACTTCAAAATTGCAACAATTGTTTCACTTCTTTTTTCATTATTTCCTTATTGGTGCTCAGCACAGAAATTGCTTTCATTCCATTCCTTGAATCATACTTGGAAATGAAGCTTCCGAGTTACATTATGCAAGAAATGCCAATTTATGCAAGTTCCAGACTAATTGAATTTCGTAGATATGGTTCAGGCAACCCAGCTTGACTTTTCAACAGACAATACAGACTTACGGGGCCGTTTGTAACACCTCGTCAGTTTACCTTAAGAGAGTCTCGCCATAGAATGGACGGTCATGAACAGTCTTTGAAGATTTACCTGTGGTGGAGTGCAGTGACAAAGATAAGGTCCTGACAGTCTAAGCCTTTGTTCAAATGAGTCATCTGATACGTACAAATTCTGTTTCAAAGTGAATCTCATTTATTAATTTCGTTTTACAATGAACCCTTTAAACTGTTCTTCAAATTGGCATTTATAACAAGAAAATGCATGAAATCTATTCATTAAATTGAGTCAAAACATTGGTATCACCCACAACTGGTGGACTGAATACATTTACTTACCTATACCAGTCTTCTTCCCTCACTTTTGGCAAAAAGAAAAAAATAGGGCGATGGTATCAAGTGAAAATGAACATCTTTAGACTTTTATTTCTCATATGACTTTCTGAATAGATCTATCGGGTATGCGTAGAACCAACATGGCATTTTTCCAAAGGGTTTGTACGCATAAGTTTCCGCAATACGGATTTTTTCTAAAGTCTAGATCAAGTAGTTCGCTAAACTACAGAAATATACCGGGGCTGAGAGCAAGTAACAATACCTCATCAAAAGCGGTCAGATTTATTATAGAAAACCACTCCAAACCCCGATGAACCCGAAGGATTTTATTTCTGTAACGAGAACAGTATGTGAAGTGGAACACTTGTGCACTGCGCACGCATGGCTTCAAAGTTGCGCTGTTTTGTGCCTTTAGCTTAAAAGAAAATAATTCCCATAGATTAACTATTCTGATTCCAGCAAAATTAGTTACATACTTATTTAGTGCTCATAATTTATGGTCAGAATTACAAAATCAAAGTGGCTCTCAAAATACTGACTGTAGTAAACTATCCACATCGTGGTTTTAACCTAAAATGTACTATTTGGTTATACTATTTTTCTCACTTAACTGTCATTTTTAACACTCAGTAAGATTCCTGAAGCAACCCTTCGTGGAAAAGTATCAATAGTTTCGAAGTATGTACAACTGGATAGTAGAAGTTTAGATTTGTATGATGTTACCCATCATGCAGTTTCAAAGCTCGTCTCACCTCCGAAAACAATGGAAGAAACACGGTTCACTTGTTTCGTCCTGGTTAGCAATCATCAGCTGTGCATATCCACAGAGCCCCATAGAGACTCGAATCCGGGGTGGCAATGCTTCCACAGTTCTCAACGGTGAGCTGAGAGTTGAAACTATATGATCAGTCATACTACACAAATTTTAAACTAATGGATTCTATGGGAATTTCGTCCTTTAATAATCCTTTGCGTTAGTCAGGACTTGGTTGTTTCTTTCTATATCATCACAAGGTTACGGTGTTTTCATTTTGTGCTAATTTATCGACGCTTAAATCCCTTCCATCTGTCGTACTCACTCAGTGCCAGCGGACTATCTTTAGCTCGAAAGGATTATTATATTTTGAATTAAATCACGTCAGTCTACAGATTTATTGAAATACTAAATGGTTGCAACAGCTGAATAATTTTATCTGGAAACGTTTTTCTTCAAAACTATCCATGTGTTAACCAAACCAGAAGTCCCCCAAATAAGGAAGACTGTGGGATCAATGAACTTAAATTGACCATCCTCAAGAAGTGTGCTTCATATTTAACTGGACCTTTGCGATAAGCTTCAAAAATACATTGACAAAAACTCCATTGCTGGCCGCTAGAGAGAAGTTTATTTCATTCTTTCCCCGAAAACGGTAATTGGCACTTCTGTTCCTCTAAAACTACTTACAAAGGTTTATTCTTTCACGCACAAAACCGTGTGTCAATATTCATGACGATTAAAAGTTTCCTCACTTGATCGTACCGGGAAACCTTTTCTTACGTTTTTCTTTGATTGCAGAAAAGCACTGACTTGTGCCAATGGAACTCCTGTGACATCAGTGTTACAAGATGCAAGCATACCTTCACCTCTTCTCCCACTGTATCAAGAATACTGCACTGACTGGACAATTTGCAACCCGCACTGGCGACATCTCTGGCATGTATATTTTCTAAACACCCGAAGGTGGATATTCAGCAGATAAATATTCACTTACGATTAGAAAATTATAAAAAGAATGTAATATAGTGTCATCTCAGCATGGAGTCTAGTTCAGTATTGATAACTCCAGGGTTGACAAGGGAAAAGTGGGGATATGTTACTGTGCGGGACTTGTTCTTGGTACGAGCATTTAGGTGTTTATGGTGGAATCGAGTACAATACATAGAAATAGATTTACTGATATCATCAGCCACTATCCCAAGGCAGATAGACGTACATGAATTGATGTGTTGGCACACCATACAATGGGTTACCTGACTTCGAGGTATACACTCACCTCTGGATAAGTGCTTCAGGGAACAAACAGGTCTTTTTAGAGCAATCCGCGGAAAAATACAGAAGAATAATAAAGTCAGTGGGGCTGAAAGCAGGAATAAACAAATTTTCTAGTAGGATGAGGTAGATAGCCAAGGGATCTGAGTCTTATAACACAAACCGTAAGCAATCTTATCTTCAGGAAAACAGTGGACACGTTTAGACCAAGAAAGGCTACGACTAACAATAACACCGAAGTACTTCACTCATGAACTGCTCCCGATGCGCTTAGCTTTAATAAACACGCGTGGAGTGGATTCCAAAATATTAGAATACCTGATACCTTTGCGAAAACTGTTCAGAGTGCCGTGCTGTCCACCATTCTGCTTTTTCATTTGCATCCTAACCAGTGATTTTCCTAGTCTTCTGACTAGTTACCCCGATGAAGCTGAGACCAGGACCAAGTCAGACAATCGCTTTCAATGGCAGGAACTTAGTGATCCTTTATCGTCCCTTAACCCATGTTCTTCTTGGACACATCTGTCTCTCAGGTTTGCTAATTTATTAACATTCTCTTTCAATTGCAAGATGACATGTATCTCCAATGAAAAGTATCTATTACGTCTTGTATGTTGACAATAAGGCAAAATCCAATGTTCGGTCAATAGGATAATATGGCTTATCTGTTTATCAAGCTATCAAGTGATCAGAACACACTATGAACTCATTTGAAAACGATTCGGCGGTCACCATCTCATATGTTTTGAAAGAGACCTTTGCAAGTTCAAAACTGTATAATAAGACGTTTTGTGTTCTTGCATGATGCCACAACTTAGTTATTTCCCCCTGTCATTATTGTTGTTCTTCTGATGAGGGATTTTAGCATTTCGCGAATTTCAGTCAGGGTTATGTCACTACCTGGTGGTATCTCCCGTCCTAATTTGTACTGTTTCCTTACTGGGAAGCACTTTTATCCAAGTGACAAATGCCCTACTAATGTAATATCAGAGTCGACACAACCTTTTGCACGTATATTTTCCCCATGCATTGAGTCGCCATTTTTGTGAACTCGGAGCCAAAGCGCTGATGAACCGTAACAATAGCAAGTTTTTAACGATTTCAGCTCCACTAGCTGACTTGAATGGTAACAATTACAATATTTATTATAGTAGTCAGCTGCAAGTTAATTAGCATCTTGTTGGGTTTTTAATGACATACTTGCTCATCAGTACAGTGGAAGATGTATACTTTATACCCTCAAAGACCCACAATACAATTAGGGATAGACGGCAAACGGACCTTGAAACTTGGAGTAGGGAAGCGTAAAAAATTATAATGGTTCAGGTACGGTAAGGAGCTGGATGACAGTGTGTTACTGTCTAATACCAAAGACAACCAAATACATCAACGTTTCCTCCGGAATATCCCACTGATTTCGACTTACTGCCCAATCCTTTTTCCGTGGTTTTCCTCCGAAAAAATGAATATAGGAGGCTTTTATTTATTCTAGTAGAATGTACTAACTGGGAGTCAGAAATAAACATCTTCACGTGAAGTGATACAAAGATTTTCAGATTTCAGCTTGAGATTCCGTAGGCAATATCCAGTCGGATGTGTTCTTCCCTGTTGATTTTCAGGGTGCATCTGTATGGGAGCACGAATATAACGTTTTTATGATAACACGAACTTCAGCATATTGCGCCTACTCATTACATATACATATAATAATAACATTTCGCGAGAAATTACTTTCCAGGATGGGAATTAGAAAATCTAAGCTACTGTTAATTAACAAGGCGAAGTGCCAAGCTATTTCTTAAGTTAAATTAATTTATATATTTCCATCTTCGCATCAAGTCTATGAACCGAATGCTGATGTTATTCGGAGACCAGTATCATAAGTTCTACCGGATGATCGAAAAATTCTTGCTAGCCCAAAGGCGTCTGACTCAAAATGCCGTCCTTTCTGTTGAAAGGTTGAGGACAGTTTGGTTCTCTGGCTGAGATCATATAACCCCACTGATTCAGCGGGTCGATGTCCGGTCATGAGCGCGACAAATCGCACGACAGACATCTGTGCCACTTTTGCACCAGAACAGCGGGGTGACCAAAGTTCTTAACCCCTTATGAAATGTAAGTTAATTCAGCAACTGTATGCAGGTCAATAGCCATTCTATTACGGGTGATCTGATGAAGCGTGCATGTGAGGTGAGCAAAATCACTGAATGCTTAAACTAACCTCCAAATTCACCACTTGTTTTGGAGAACGTATATTTAAAAGCAAAGTGTTCGAGTTAACCACATGAGCTCTTTGCTACCGGACAAGTACACAGTTCACTGATAGCAAGTAGTATGTTACCGTGTGGACAAAATTTACCCGGAAGCACACGACCGGTTTCGCGGCTGTTGCCGCTCATCAGGTATGCTTACGCGGTACTCCTCTGGTACTGCTCTTCTCTGGTGAAAAGTTTGCGATGTGAACTGCAAACTCAGCCATCAGAAAATCATGGAAACCAAAATCCTGAGCTACGACACACTAATATTTAAAACCACTGGGAAAAAATATTTCCTGGTTTTCACACTTGGTTCAACTGAGTTAGATGAGTCAAATATTTTGGAAGAATGCATTTTTCTGCCTCTGAAGTTTCCATGTAGTTAAAAAAAACCTCGAGTGTATTTTGTTTGATATCTGAGCCTATTGTGGGGGAAAATGCTGTAGCAGCAGAATGAGACGTGTATCCAACCAATGGGGACAACCAATCGAGAGTTTTAGACCAATGAGACAGTGAATAAGCTGGAAGCGGCCCACAATGGAAAATGACCTCTGGCACCGAGCGGGATCTCACGCAGTCATTAAGATAGCCCATCCAGGGAGCTAAGGACCAAGCTGTCAACGAGAGCAATCGGATCAACGAAAAGGGAATGATGTGCTTAGAAGCCCGGAGGGTTGATAATACCACAGCTAGGACTTGAAAAGAAAAACAGTTTAAACCGTTGTACACAGCCTACTGTTTCAATTTTCTGGCTGCTCAAATACAGGTATGCCTCACTCGTTTTGTCTTCTTTGTTACAATACGAATAGAGCACAAACGTGGATAGTCATGGGGTAAAACGGAAGCAGCTAAGCGTGAAACGTGTAGTCAAGAATGGTATGCATGTTTGATAAGAAAGGGTAGCACTATTGTAGCGGGTCGCAGAGGCAGATGGACAAAAGACTGATCGCCAAAACTTTGTGAGTTCAAATACCATGGCGACAATGAATAGGATTCGCCGGAGTGAAATATAATGTAACGAGATCCGGATTGTTTATGACTTTTACGGGTCACGGTAAATAAACCGATCATTCGAACTTGCTCTCGGATTGACTTTCCACGCTATCCGCCTAGCACCAGAGTATGCAGCAGGGAGTTGGCTAAGTATTGATTACATTATACCGCCACATGTGCGTCAATTCATTGATATCAGTTGCATCTGCATGGTGATTGCGGTGATCACACTAGCTCATGCGTAAACTTGTGAAATGTGATGCTCCGATCTCTAATAACCTGGCACCAAATAACCGATTTTGGGGTACACAAAACCAATGACTCTGGGTTCCTGACTGGATTCACTAGTGACGATCTGTTGCGTGCGGCAGTTACAGCCTATAAAGACAAGTAATCTGAACCTGTCAGCTGGTAGATTCCAGTAGGTTTCAAAGACCATCCTACAAGAACAGGTAACTTGTGGACGAGTTGGATACGGCGCAATTCGAACTGCTAATTATATGACCCTACAGAAAGGCTAAAGAACTTCGATAGTTCTCAAACTCAGTTGATAAACGAATGATACCCTGTTGTGAACTAAAGACCCCATAGGGCTGGTATAACTCAAAATCCGGCGATTTCCTATCTTTAACGACTCCGCCCTCTCACCCCCACTGCATCCCGCCATCGTTTAAATCATGGTTATTTAGTTAATCCGTGCGGTCTTCCTAGTAAAATCGAAGGTCTGATTAAGTCCTATTTCCCACAAATCTCTAGGGCAAGCAGTGAGAGTTACAGGTAAGGTCCTGACTAATGAGATATATTCATTTACGTACGAAATTCGCTTCTGTCTCCACACTAGGTATAACTCTACTTGGGGTGAGATTTAGGAGCTTATAACATTTCCTTAGAAGGATGGCTTAGTTAAAACTCCATAACCCATGGGACTGGCGGTAATCTGCTTGCAAGCTTCAGCAGGCACACCTCGGGCCGTCCGGGTGTGACGAAACACACCACGTGGTTCAAGTATCCCTGGAAAATGTGATGCATAATTAGCTTGATTGACAATGAGCTTTTGACAAAACGAAGTCCATTGTGTACAGTTCGTTTGAATCGAATTTCAAATACGGCTGGGTGAAGTTTTTAAAGGTGCGGAATTCTCATCAATTATGGAATGTTGATTCAGTATGCGGCATCAAATCATCTTTTAACACTAAAAATCCATGCAACCGTTTCATTCGATTTGGGAAAAATCCTCAGCTCTGTATCACCAAATGTCTGAAAATTCTGCTGAACACACTGAGAGCAAAATAACATTTGGAACAAATTCGTTCTCAGTTTTTCGTACTCCTATTAGCGCGTAGCGAAAACTACTCCAGCTACAAGAGGGACGAATGACGGGTTACAGTCCTACTTATCCAAATCTGTCTGTGGACGGGCGTGGGTGTCTGTTTGTTTGAGTCATTTATCATAGTGCAGAATGTCCTAGTGATTGTCCATTTACTCGGGACCAAGAGGTGTGTCAAAAAGGCTCAAGTTATAAGCAATTTATTTCTGAGCACAGAGGTAGATGAACTTGGATCATTAGGACTGTAGCCCGCTAAGCCCTTTCTCCTGCGTTGTGAGATACTTGCTACTTATTGGTTTGAGTAGGAATAACTGGGCATCAGCTTGTTCTTTCTTATATCTAACCAGTGCCAACCAGGAATTGCCGGAAACCAGTATGCAAAACTCTGAGTCTCTCACGTTAACACCCGGCTGTCCGGATTGTCTACCACTGGCTCACCTAATGTAGGCAGTACGCTACATGGATTCCAGCAATTATTATCTCTACACGTTAAAATCTCACTACGCACACATAGATGGAGTTCTCGCTTAACATGGTGGACGCCATTTCGGTGGAGACCCGCACGCAATGAACAAATTTAACAAAACAACCCAAACAGTCTGGCTAACTGATCAGTTGTAGTGGTAAAACACTTATTTTACTGCGCTTCAAAACATTTTCAATGGTAAGCTGAGCGTTGAAAGGGCAAAATGACCTATTCAGGAAACTTGGCTTTACTATTTCGACAGTCAACAGGTTGTAGCTGTCGAGTATGATAAGTGTAGCTTTGTACGGAAATCATTGACTAACCTATTTCCATACCCAATTTAGTTTGCTGAATTGTAGCCGTCCAAAGGAAAGCTTGGTCTGAAATAAGTGGGGACGCTTCTCCCTGTAAGGGAAAATTTAGCAGACAAATTATGTCGCAAAATGACAAGGCTTCCACCAACAATATTTCATGTGTCTAGAGTTTATGGTCAGGAAGTAACAGCACACGTTCATTTCCATTATTTCTCCACGCGAAGATTGACGGCATGTCACATGGTTGTCGTACACATTTAGGGTTCGAATGTCTTTAGTGACTTATTGATTGCGTCACCAATAATAATATATGGCTCAGACAAACTCACGTCTACATTTTTGTCCTGGCCAGAAAGACGCGTTACTCAAGTACGATCGCGTTGGATATTGATAATAATCACCGATAGAGTGAGTAATTCGTGGAACTTTCGCATAAAAACTATTAGTTTACCTTCACATTCCGTCTTAAGTAGAATTGGATATGTTGGGTTGTGTATGATCCTTCACTAAATTGTACTATGGATTGCACCATGCGGAAGTAGCACGATTAGGAAATGGATAGACGAATAGTTTTTGACAAAAGCAAGACGGAGAATAAAATAGATGAAAAGCAGTTCCCTGTGAAAGACCAACTCACCGGACATGACCAAGTTCAATTTTCAGGATTTTTAATACTTTTGCCCCGAATGGAAATCTCTACCAGTCTTTCCGCCACTAATCATTCCCGAAAAACAAGCTACCCCGGGGATATCTTGCGAGAGGTAGGGACAGGGCATGTCTTAACCACAAATTGTCTACTTAGAATGAGCATTTGGCCCATTGACCACCCATAGCCTCAGCCCGTACTGAGCCCTTTTCCGTGACAAAATAGGCTAAACACCCAGAGACTGAAAGTCACACCGAAAATCAAAAACATTCACTCAGGGAAAACAAGAAGACCAGAGATACAAATATGATTCACTGGGTGAAGGCAACTGTGAACAGATAGCAAACCGTAGTTCACGTATAAACTTGTTAGTGGGGTGACTAGGCCCCAAAGTCATACAGTTCTATGATATCATACCAGTAAAAACTGAAAACAACGGTACCCAAATTTGTAGTGATTCTGATAGCTTTATTGTAAGAGATCAATGGCTTCTCCTATTTGTCAATATTAGGTATATCGTTGCTGGTAGAATGGGATATAGCAAAGGTGAATATACGGCACTGAAATACACAGTCTCTCAGGGGAACTCTGTAAAGTGGCTTATTTGTAGATATGGCATTCCTAATAGGGTAAAAGCGACAGCTACATCATGACCTCAAGGTATTTCTATGGTAATTAATATTCGACTGGTTTTGCACCACGAATTCATAACCTAAATAGAACTTCAAAAAACGGGTGTTGAGGTATCTGCTTGCTGTCCAGATTTCACTAAAAATTCTAAAAAGAATTGCCAGCTTCTAACAGCAGTCTATTATTTTTAGAAAATATCTATTACAAACAATACAACTGTGCATACCAAGATATGACAAGGTTTTTTAAGTTTTAGGGTAAAGGTAGAGTGTTTTTCTCATTATCGATGAGTTGCAAGAATCACTTCTCAGTAGATAGAATTTATCAATCCACAACAGGCATTTGGACTAAACGATGAGTGTAAACCAGAGTTTCCAGGTGCTGTCCATTATAATCACCTGTCTTGATTTGTCTGGTAAACCTTGCTGTATGCTAGAAACCCCATTGTCATAGGGCACTGGAAAGCCTTAGATCTACGGTAGTATGTCAAATCATGGAAGAATTTCCAGAGGTGTCCTTTGAAACCAAACACGAAAGGGAAATCTTGGTCTGATGTACGAAACTCGATTTCTCATCAATGATAAAATATGAAAATTATTCATATTTGAAGTTTCGTAAAACAAAACAAATAGAACATCCGTTAATTTTTTTTCAATCATGAATATGCTGAATTTCGAAAAGTATTCTCTGACAGAAAAGCATAATATTCAGTATCACTTGATTGCGGTAATTTTTCTATTCGAGAAAGCTCGACTTGAATAACATGGTTTATTTTGCTATACAATGATAGTGTTATTGTCATAGACTTCAACTGTACTCTATCCAGGCCAGGTCTACATCAGTCAACTCTCAGTGTTACCTCAGTTTCGTCTCAGATTTATTGCAGAATAAAAGTACACAATATCGACCACTTACGAGTATCAGCTTTGTCCTCAACTTCATCAACTGCTTTTTATCCGTCTATTTGTGCTGTTTGGTGGTAGACCAGCAGTGTGTCACTTACTCTTCTGAGTCCCGTTTTACCTATTGTACCAAGAACTTATTCGTTCCATATGTCCCCGTAAAATTACCCTTGACCTGGGGACTTTGTCTTTTGCATTGGCTCAAGGTGGTGGCCAGTCTATATCGTTAGTTGTTGTCTTCAACCGAAAACGGGCTTTGGCCGTATTCGTTGATGGGAACTGCAGGCAAATTTTCCCTGATTGGGGATTGATTTGTAACGGCACACACAGTACACTCATACATTTCATTCCTACAGTACGGCTTAGCCCCTATGCTCAGAACCTACGTGTGTTGAATCATATAAATGAAATATGCAATGTATGAAGAAAGATGTAATTACGAGTATTTGACAAGAGTTGGAAATCGCTTTGCTGAATGTCTACCAAAAGATGGTTGATTTTCAGTTGGCTGTAAAACACCCAAAGATAAAAGAACTTCCAATGAATGAACAGCCTTGTCGCAATCTGTGCTTCGTGCTGAATTCAGCCACATTCGTCTTTACATAGTGTTAGCGAAACTTTATTACCAAGTATCCTTTCTTACCAACGAAATGTCAGACTTCCCGAACTCCACATTTTCATAAGGTTCCATGGATTTTCCTACCTTATCTTCTATTGTTAACCAATTATTTGTCATCAGCTATATTCCATTCGCAACGCCTAGATATTATCTCTTTTTAGACTCCTATTTCGACTGCTCCTTTTCCGTTCCTTAAGATCCTTTCGAAACGTACACTTCTTTGATTTCAGAGTCCAACAGGGTTTCGATTCGAAAGAGACAAAAATTACCTTCTTCATAATCTTATCCGATGAAGAGGTGGTCGTAAAGCGATTCCCCTTAGAAATCTTGAGAGCAGCAAAATGCGCCTTAAGAAATTTTGCTATTCGGTTTTTTGCCGTGTGCAAATTTATGAGGTTTTAAAAACCAATATCACGTACTAATCATTGTCTGGTGTGGACTACCTTCTCTATTCCTTTTATTTACAAATCTTCAACCCAGTGTTTTCTGTTCAACTGGGAGACTGCGTATTACCAGGCAGTTTTAACAGCTTCCGGTCTATCCTACCGGTATTACCAAGACATTGATTTTCGAAGTCACTTCAACAATAAGTGCGGTTTCCACTGCCCTGTTCATCGCAGAAAATTTCGAGAAATCGTTAGTCATATCTTCCATTTTTAAATGCTTTATTACCAAAACAATGTTGTCGGTAGAGTTTATAATCAACCGATGTTTCAGTTAAAACTGGTCAAATTTTTCACGGCAGGTTTCACATTAGAACATTTTAAAAACCAAAAGGAATAGCGCATCGATCCTCTGATACATTCCAAATATTGCTCAGTCCTGATACATTTAATCATTTCTTCATTCGTCCCTAGGATAGACGAGTTGCATAACTTTACGACTGTCTCAGTATTTTCTCAGCAGTATAACACTGCATTCACCGAATCATCCGACCAGTGAACTCTCTTCCAGTCACAAATCCTTTGGTCAATGAGATTAACTTCACTGCGAATTGCCTCGCTATGAAATTACTTGATATCAAACAAACATGACTGTCCGTCAGCAACCAATCAGCGATCGGAAAATTGGTCATTCCAAAAGCGGGTAGGGGTGCGAGACCACGCGCATGTGCGTGCGTACGTGCGTGCTTACCTGCGTAGGCATTTGTTCGTCTGGTCAGGTTCAGGCGTTCTGAAATCCGATATGCGTAAATCCCCTCCCCCCCTCCCCCCCCCCCTTCCCCCCGGAAAAAATACATCCCAGAACTGGTCCCTCTCGTCCTATTGGTCGTTCTTCAGCAGTGCGGTGTGCTGCACGCAGAAACGATTTGGGCGAAAAGTTTAGAGTTCGCATGAGGATCACGCTGGTACACAGTCCCGAGAACGATAAATCCAAAAAATGAATTCAGCGATCAAAAAATGGAACATATAAACGATAGGATTTCAATCACTAAAGCACCTCACTCTCCTTACGTTTAACACTTGCGTCGCTTAAGATGGATCAGAGGTGATCGAAGCTCACCGAGGGAGGTTGGTGACAGACACTAACGATTATCCAAGAATGCAAACGCGTACGCATCCCTGTTTTATTGGGAAAGTCACACTCACGGCGGCGATTGACAAACACGCCGTATTGGCGTTTTAAGAGCCGTGGGCCATAGTCAAAGGACCACGCACCACCATCAATTAGTTTACCATCATTCGATTTTTGATTCACACAACTGACATGCATTTTACGGAAGATTTTGAAATCTAACGAATGGTATGAACCCGACAGCACCTTGAGGCCCAAAAACGGCTGCATCCCCGGAGATGTGTATTTACACATACAACGCAGTCCATTGTGAAATCAGTCATCTGTCAAATATTCAACGTCACAGCAGCTTGGAAATGAGAGCTCATCTATCGGGTGAGATGGAGTAATCAGCTGAGCTTGTAAGGCGCACGACATTCTGTTTAGAAGGTGGGCTGTTAGTGTCACACTGTGCACGAGGGTGTGACTCCGGGCTGTCAGGGTTTTGTACCGGTCTTTTTCGTCGGGTCAACTTCAGAATAACACTGCTGTTCAAAGATAAGTTGCTGCGCATAAATATACGCGGATTACATCTTCCCATTTACTTAGTAAGTCGGTAACTCATGGATTTTAACAAATAACTCAAAGCTGTGGAACTACAGTATCCAATAGGTGTACAACAAGTATTAGATCTTTTAGTTTGACAATTACAGTCTCAACCCAATCGTTTGATGAAATGATTCCGAAAATTTATGGCATATGGTAACAATGAGACTGAGACGAAATATCCCAGCTTTATGAACATATAGGACAAGTCCCGATACAATGTCAATGCTGCAATAATTAGTAAATGTCTTATACAATTGAGAACTCAGTCAGAGGTTTATAAAACCGATTTCACCCTATTCATAAAATAGCAATCTTCAAGCGATTCATTTTTCGTGGTACCTGCAAAGCCCATCTCTTTGTTTTCCCTAGGTAACTCAACCTGTAACCAAACTACAAAACTTCATTACCACTTTCCAGACCAAAAATTATCCATAACTGATTTGACCCATTCTCCGTTTCCACGGCTCAGGCGAGCTTGCATTGATCATTAGTTAGTATGTATTAAGCTTTCATCTGTAATTCAGTACGCAAAATAGAGGGCCGAATTAAATCTTTTTATGTCATCGTTCTCTTAGCGACGAATTCGATGGTGTAATTTAGCTATTTTGGGGCAATTCTGGCCTAGAATCTCAACTTCGAGTCTCCAAAAGGATGACTGTGCTGATCACCCTTTACATGGATGGATTATCAATCGCGTGTTCGCCGACTTACCGCATTATAAGTCATTCCGTAGTATTTTGGACCGCCCGTCTTCTAAACTGGTAACAATGGGTTAAACTAAGGATGCACAAAGAAATAACGGCAACAGCTTTCGGCTTTACTCGATGGTTGCAATCACGTATTCTATTAATCACATTCCCTGCATGATACAGTGATTCAGGTTTTCTAGTGAATGTGAACACATCCAGGCAGGCTTTCCGTTGTTCATATTACACAAGCCGATGTATTATCCCATCCGTCATGGCTCTTATCCGTGACTACACGTTCTTCCTGCTCATCCACGGGCTGAGAACGATCCACCTTATATTCCACTTGTTTCGGTATTTCTACCCTTTTATTCTTGCTGTTAAGTAGGTGATACTACTGACATACAGATATAATAATGAATTTCACTATGATTTTTGTACTTTTTCGACGGTAATCCTGGACCTTAGCATTACACGGTTCATGATTCGAAGTACGGTGCCCCCCTCTTCAGTAAGAAACGCTAGCCGGAGTCGCACAGACTGTTTCTTGCTGACATGTGTTGCACCCATGCGGGAACAAAGTCAAAAGAAAGTAGTCATGTAAGCAGTACCGATTTTGACATCAATACAATTGTTGAAACAATAAGCATTTTGCTTTTTTCAATCATTCTACAGAGGAAAAGTAGCCAGAAGGACCGTTGAATATCTCATACTTGTAACATTTAATATTAAAACTGTTTCTTACAATAAAATTGACATCATCCATGCAGTAAATAATTCGTACGAGGTTTAAATCACATTTAAAAAATTCATAGTTTTGTTTTTGCAAAAATATGGATATAAGAGTCTTTGTGATGGTGTATTGTCTCTTAAATCAGGATACATCATGTTCACATAGAGATTACATGTGGCAATGAGAATGATCATAAAATTCAATAAAAACCATACCACCTTGAGGCAGCTGTTATATGAACTGACGATAAACGTTAAATAAAGGATTGAAACTCCTATCTAGACCATGAGTGACTATCTACTCGTAAAAAGACCACCATTCGATAAACAAACTTCATGAAAACAGTAGATATAGAAATTTATTCCAAGGCACTTGAGTTCATTTCATACTCTTGAAAAACTGTTCTACTGAAATGTTTGTGTCAACCGTTTTTGTGCACAAAACATAGCTTCGATGAAAGCTAATAGCTTCGAATTGGGATTGTGCAAAATCACTGTGAAGGATTTTTGGTCAGGTCAACTTTGTGAAGCGATGCTATTAAGTGTTTCGCAAAAGGTCAAGCTTCAAAATTCACTCAGATGGTTTTGCCATTTTTCACGTCTCATATGTTTTCACTAAAATTTGTTTGAACTTGTCCATCGGTTGAATTAACTGCAGTGAATACAGAACCTCTGTGACTTGACTCAGGGAGAAATAGTTCTTGCTTATTGGACCCATGAAGACCGCGCTGCTAAGCAGGCCCAACTGAATGATCGGTACTTGTGTCGGCTTGATAACCCTGAAAGAAAGGAGTACGATTCGTGGGCAAAAAGCATGATGATGCGACGCGTCATCTCGAGTCTCATCAGAATTTGACACAAAACGGTTTATTAGCATAGGGATTACTGTTGACCTGATCAGTGTCTGGGTCACATTGAGGAGCGAGCAAATCTGAAGTCTTAGAATGAGCCGGAAAATCCTCCTGCCTCCAATCAACTAAAGTCAAACATTATTACTGTCTGACCCAAATAAGTTCGTTGAACATGATCAGAACTGCGCTTGGTGAACGGCCTGCGCCACACCGGCAAGTCGTTCGGAGTGACACTTCGAATAGTATTTCCTGTGGTTGTGTCAATCTGTGGACTATAATTTGATCATGATGCCTCCCAAAGGAGTGAAAAGTGTTCTATCCATGCGCCTAGTTTGCTCGAAGGTTGTTCGCTCACGCGACAGATCTCTTCAGAGTGATGGGTGTGACGGTTGAGTCCATACTGAATGTTCCGGAATAATCAGTGGTCTTTACGAGGCCTTGGACAAATGCCGTGTGAAGTACCTCAAAAAGCTGTGCATCAAATGCACTGAGCTATCAACACCTGTGTGGCCGGAAAAGCAGTCAGTGAAGATGGCGCAGCCTGTCACAGATACGACAGAGTCATCATTATCATTACCATCATCAAAGCCGTCGACAACCAGTCCATCACCATCAATAGCGGCAGAATTACCAACATAATCGTCGTCATTTTTTCACCAACATCATCACCGCAAGGAGAGAGGAGGGAAATTCCCGCCGATGTATTTCTTCCGGCCAGTGCTACATCTGCGGAGGTGATATCAACATCTGTCACTAAGACAACCGGAAAAAAGGCCGCCAACGCCAGAAACAACTGCCAAAACCTACCCACCCCAATGTGAACCTGATTGACGCAGAGGTGGCTAAGCAAGCACAGGACAATGTCATAGGTACAATAGGCAGCCAAAGAAGCACCGCCATGGATGGAAGGAAACGGGACGAGATAACAACAGGGGATCGTCCGCGAAGAAAGCTGCCATCGAGGAAACAGTATTTCCTGAGAGTGAACTCGCCTGACTCAAACGAGACCACGGCACAGGCACATCTGGACCACAATATAGTGAGCCTCCGAAGTACACTAACAAAACTGTTTGTCGTCGGGGAAGAGGAGACTATGGAAAAAATACTGGTAAAATCAGTCTTCGAAATTGGCAAAGCCAGTGAAGCTGAACGTCCCCGTCCGCTGAAAGTAGGGCTTGGCCCTGAGGAAGCCAAAACTTCTGTGTTACGAAGATCCCATCTGCTAAACGGCGGGCGGTGGCATTGAGATCTTGACCGTTCGGATGGTAAGA
Organism: Fasciola hepatica; assembly: GCA_948099385.1. NCBI lineage: Eukaryota > Metazoa > Platyhelminthes > Trematoda > Plagiorchiida > Fasciolidae > Fasciola > Fasciola hepatica. The sequence goes on from CANUEZ040000149.1 coordinate 825,446, forward strand.
AATATAGAAATGCATTGATTGAAAGGTTTGAACTTATGGAACAAAGAGAAACGGACTTGGTCATTCGAGATTTTAGGGTGCAGAAACGGCGCCCCCACTTCCGGTGGAGGCCGCTGATGGTAGTGTTCCTATCAGTCTTCCCAAGCTAGGATACCGTGAACAAATGGAAGTGGTAGCAAACCGAGACAACACCGTCATCCTGTTGTCTAATGTATGCGGTCTGCTGAATAAGAAAGAGGACTTGGAACACTAGCTGCAGCCCAACTCACCTACTATGGTAGCTCTGGAAGACGTGGCTGAGCAACAATATCCCAGACTCTGAGGTGTCGCTTCATGGCTACACCCTATTTCGAGTCGGTAGGAACTCTATACGGTCGCGTGGAGATGTGACATTGTTCGCCCTAGCAGATATTCCGGACGCGCAGTTAGAGGCTTAGGCTGACCCAAAGGACTTAGTTAAGCGATTTGGTGCCGCGTCAAAGCCTACAAACGGAGACTTTAAGACGGCTGGAGTTATCTATGAGACAACGGCGGCCGTGCCTCCGGATATGTAGAATTCGTTGAGGGGATGGGCCTGAGACGGCCGCTGCCTCATCCTAGGCGACTCCAATGCTCTGCATATTGACTGGACTTCAGGTTGGATCGCGGACAGGGCAGATCCTTTATCACAGGAGTTAATGACAAAGGTCCTAGAACTGGCCTAAAAACATGTTCAGGACTCAACTCGGAGGCAATTTACTCAGGGTTTCATCCAGGATCAGATTAGTTCTCCTATAAGCTCTGATTTCGATAGGGTCGAGCATCTCCTCCATTTAGGAGCAGTGACCAAGTGGTTCTTGAATTTCACTGACGCAGTGGTCTTGATCCATCCCCTGGACCACAAATCGGACCTTACGTTTGGAGCACACAATTCCAGGATCTCCGGAGAGCTGGTTTAGAAGTCTTCAGGTTTCCCATGGATTCAGATGTAGACTGCGATGTGGACGAAGCTTCAGAGCCCATTCGTGATGGTACCTTGTACATTATGAATACCTACTCTCCCCTCAGCCGACGTAAACCCCGGATGAAGGGCCCATCGTCGTTTGACCTGGAGCTCAGATGCCCACTGAAACAACGAAATCGGGCCCGGCAGTTGTTCTGATCTACAAATGAGGGCTATGATCTCTATTGCAGGTCTCGTAACCTGTGTGTTGAACAAAAACGGCCAAAGAGGATAGCCTTCGAGGAGGCCCTTGCGGTTGACGCGATGCTAGTACCCGAAAGTCTGTTTGCGTACCTCAAGCTCCGCACCCTAGAGAACGTAGTTATCCCGGCCCTGACACTCAACGACGAAATGATTGTAAGAGATGGTGGATAGTCTGGGACATTAGCCATCCAGTACCTGTCGGGGTATTCTGTGGAGGAAGGCGTACCAACTTCAGTGGTGAATGGCTCGCAACTGTTTGTTATGCATGGTTTTGTGGAGCCAGGGGGGAATAAAACCCTTAAATCCATCAAAACCCACAAGTCCCTGAGACCGGACGATGTGTATCCGTTGATGCTGAAGGAGTTAGGTGATCAGCTATTCCCACCGCCGACTCGGTTGTTTTACTTATCGTTGGCCTCTGGTAGACTACATCGGGAATGGAAAAAAGCCGTTGTTGTTCCGCAGTACATAGGAAAGACAAAATCCGCCTCAGCCAACTACCACCCAGTTAGCCTCATTTCCATAGCTGAAAAGATCACGGAGTGACTGGTGTCTTCTCGTATACGTGAACATTTGGAGCTCTATCAACTGCTAGGCACACAGCAACACGGTTTTTGGAGAAACAGATCACCTCTGACTAACCTGTTAACTGCTCGGGAAAGTTGGTCGAAAGCCAAAGCTGAGGGAAATGTCAAGAATGTCATTCTGTGGATTTTAGTAAAGCTTTAGATAAAGTTCCTCATGATAAGCCGTTACTAAAACTCCGGGCCATCGGTGTTTCTAGGCCCATGCTTGAATGGACTGAGGATTTCCTGGTCGAGAGAACCTTTTCCGCGAGAGCTACACAGTCCCAATCTGTATCCAATCAGCAGTGGTGCTCCTCAAGGCTCCCTACTAAGACCCCTGTTGTTTCTACCTCGAAGCCTTCGATCCGACTGCATTATATACACCAGCAACCTAAAGATCTGGTGAACCATTCGATCGGCAGAGTATCGTGAGATACTACAGGAGGATCTCCAAGCTCTAATCAATTGGTCCAGCGCCAGAGGTTTACTTATAAACATGGAAAAAGTGCGTGCTTGCAGATTGGTAGCTTCAGTGATACTTCCGACTATTGTCTTGAGAGTATAGTATTCCGTCACACTCAGGAAGAAAAAGACCTCGATGTTGTTGTCACCAGCAATCCAAAGATACGAGCCCACTCTGAGGTAGCCTGTGCCTCAGTGCGGAGGATACTTGGTCCCATTCACCGTCCATTTGGGCCTCCACTCCTGGACACCTTTCCATTGCTGTATGCCTCGCATGTACATCCTCGCTTGAAATACGGCGGTCCGGCTGTCTAGCCCTGCACGGCGGCGGACATAGTCAAACTGGGACGAGTGCAACGCGCTGCCACACTCCTCGTGGCCCGACTACGTGGGTTTAGCTATGAGGAACTCGTGGAAGCCACCGGGCTGCCTCCCATTGCCTATAGACATCTTCGAGGGGACCTCATCTATGCCAGACGAATCATCTGTGGTGATCTGGGCCCGGACCTGCAGTCGGAATTCCCACTCAGGAATAACGATCGTACCAGAGAACACGCACTGAATCCCCTTGAGATGTAGCCCACCGGCTTGTCGGCCATCTATCGATTATCGCTTGGAGTGACCAAGTTCTGGCATATTCTATCGACCGAAGTGGGGGAAGAGGGAAGTGAGAGGTTGCTCAGGAGGAAATTGGGCCATACCCTGAAGGATTACTGGCAGGTTACAGATGTCTAGCCGATTTAAGAGAGTACGATACCATGGGGCTCAAACGGGATGAATTTCCACTGTCGTTTACCTGAAGGCTGAAGACTGAACCCAATAGCCTAGTGATTCTAACATTTCATTGCATGGTTGCGCTTGAGTGCAGTAGAAGGAGCTTACACCATAGCCCCAAAGGCCCACGCCGCTGTTAGGGATAACCGGTAACTAGACTCCGATATATGAAGTGGAAAACCACACAGGGTCTTAACAGGTCAGGTGTGATAACCGGCCAAAAAATTGATATCATATCCCTAAGCAAATGTGCAGAACCACTTTTGTTTGGAAAACGAAATTTTCAAATATGTTTCACCTAAAAATGTTTCTCGTTGGCAGCAAAATCCCACTGAAAGTGTTTCTTCTTCGCTTCTACGGTTTATTTCATGATAAGAGATTTTCCATAGAAAAAGTTTTTTTGCTAAGCAAAAGAGCTTCTTGCAGAGAGGAGATTGCGTCCAGGACAATTACAGACTAGGGATAGTACCGTGCCGGTAATTCGCATTCAGGTCGAAACCACTGTGTTTTCCCAGTCGTTACTGAACGGTGTCATGTCGTTTCTCTACCCTGTACGATAGTTCTCAGTCAATAACTAGTTTCAGTATGAAGTCGGCTGAATTTTACTCGAAAAAATTGACCGCGTGCGTGGAACAATGTAGAATACTTTGTTTTCGTGTCTTTGGTCAGTCAGCATACTGGGCTTTTGATGCGGTCCTCCAACGAGATCAGTTCAACAAGTTCAGTCTAGTAGACTTCAAGCTGTAAGTCATCAGATATAGATGAGAAACAATGTGACGAGGCTGAACAATGTCGGGAAAGCCTGTAGTTCATGGTAAACTATATCCCTATCGTATTTGTAAATGACCCTACGTGTCGAAGTGATTCACACGTTATCAGTTACTGACTTGTGTGAGACTCGAACCATCTCGTGCCGTCAGCCACATTTTGGTACCACGCAGTGAACCACTGTGGGGTTTATTGGTGCTTGGCAGATTTGTCACATTAGTCACCTGACTAAATGGCAGCAGCACATTGTAGCAAACGGGCTGATTTCGGTTGGATTTCTTTTAGAATCAAATGGCGCTAACAGCTGCCAGTCAATACACCAGTGAAATTAATCGCTTTATAAAGCCTGTTTTGAGCACATTCTGATAAGTGTCACTAATGACAAATTTTAGAATTAAAGTTTTTAGTTTATTTGAATTACTTTTACCCCTTTCCTGCCTTGATCCAGGATGGAATTCAATACTCCCTGGTCGTATTCACTTATTTTGAATCTTTTCCAATTATTACATAACTGGCCCCAAATCAGTTCATGAAATTACATTGCGAAATTGTTAAACGAAGCATAATCATACTAGCTGTTTAAGGTTTCAACTGAGCGGGGAAAACGTTATGGGGGGTATAATATTGAACGTCAGCTTCGCTTGCTCGCAATCAGCTGTCAACTCAAATTGTTTGCGACTAAAAGAAATTCGCACAATAAACAGTAGTTCCCGCTCGAGTGACTGACTACGGAGGCAATGTAGGAAGCACGGAAGATTAAAACAGTCAGATAATTTATTCAGAATCTGGCAATTGCAGATAAGCGATAGGTGGAAGTCATTCAAGGCCAAAGTGATATCTGTGAGCATTTTACCGTCTTAAAATTCGTATCTGGTGCCCTCTTCATCCACTTCGATATTCACTTGATTTTACCGTACTGCTCACTTCTTGACATACTCACTCACAGTATGAAATCTGATCCAAATGCTGATTGGTGATGTTCACCTATTCAGTCCTACTTTTGCCATCTTTCATGATGATCTCTATTGTAACTTTTCCGTGTTATATTCAAGTGGCGCTTTCATTCCCAAGGTGGGAGTTACACAAAGGCTGGACATAAACCTCCGAGTGTAAATGAATTTCTGAAAAGCCCCGTCATTTTCGTAACACTCGACTTTGGACTTCTTTCTGCACAGCTGTGCCAGTCAGTCAGACAAAATATTTTTCATTGGGCAATATCAACTACGCCGGGCACTAAAATAGCTTTCTAAAACCCACTCACTCTACTAGCAGTATGGCACACGGCTCTTTCAGTTTTATGCGCCCATTTTTTGAAACTTCGGTGATTTAAACAAACAGCCTCAACTGATTACGACATTCGGAGCGAGAAGAAATATACTCCTCTATGCGGTTTTTTCACGTCCCACTTGGAATTCAGATGTTCATTACTAACGTGCACAAAAAACTGTACTGCTTCTTCGTGGCTGTTAATTTATGAGTAAATCAGCCACAGTTTTATCATCCCGTAGACCACCGTCCTCATATCTGTAACAAGATAAGAATTCAACAGAGTGAGAATCTGGCTGGCAGTCATGGATTTTAATGCATTCATGAGTACGCCATGCCACTCCTTGATTAATTTTGGAATTATATCCAAAGAATTCAGAGTGACATCTGCAAAAATCACTTAGGCTATCCGACTGGCTGGTTGAAATATCGTTCTGGCTGTTCCAGTATCCAGAGCGTGAATCACTCCACATGCCCTGCTCTCACCATACTAAGGTATTTGCCAACCTGGATGAGAGCATCGCCAGCTATGCGCCAGATATGAGTAAACGTACGGCGATGGATAGCCTGGCTTCATAGGGGAGTCAGACTTCTCTGTTGCTCTTCAAGTTCCAATTAGGCGACTCAGACCAGGCAGGCGAAAATGCATCACGAGTATCAGATGCCTCAGAAAGTATCACCTAAATGTATATAGCGGTTTGATGGATTTAGACAGTAACTGAATAGATCAGTCTCGGTAAAACGGAAACCGATCCACTGAGGCCATCCAGGCTTTCTTGTAAGCCGAACTATGAGGCTATACCCGAGGTGTTTGGAACGTTTCGATTACGGATTACAATAATTTTGTGCTCAAATTACATCAGCGCAAGAAATTTGTCGCTGAGAAATTGCTAGCCGAATAATGTAGCATCCCAAGGGCTGAATTGTAATCGGTGGTATTTGGGTACACACCTTCACTTGACCGCAAAGTCCTGATACCCGGGTTTCCTTAAACGGAGCACCAAACAGTGTCATTCGTTTCATCAATGTAAAGTCGTGAAAAGGATCCTAACTGCAATTATAACCATTCTGTATAATGGAGGTGCTTCGTCTCAACTTCAATCCCACTGTGAACGATTTTTCGCGTCGTAGCCATGGTTACCACGACGTCAAATGATAGTATTTGAACTACTGGTCAACCGGGAACTCTCTGGCTGGAATATTATTTTACCTCAGACAAGATTTCTTGGGGAATTCTCGCCTAAAATATCGCATCGCTTAGTGTTGATACCATCCGCAGATTTCCTGTTCTTGAGGTTTTTGTAACCCAGGTTACTGGTAATTTTTAAAACTGTGCTGAAGTCGGAAATCAATCCGCCTCACACCGTAACTGGTATCCCTTCTCCCTAGTCTAGCAGCACGTGACTGGTTAAACTTTTCTGTCTCCTCGCATGCACCATCCAATCAAGTATTCTTATTCATTTGTACTTGCGTTGCCTTTGCTGTATAAGACCGAGCCCCGAAGAAATCTCAGTACATCCTTCTAGTTCACCGACTACTGTTCTCCTTCTAACTGGGATAATCAGACCAGGGCTGACCGATATAACAGCAATGCCCCCCCCCCATATTTTATTGTGTAATCCGGCATGTTCAGATATCACCTTCTGATCGTCACCGTTTCTGACCCATTAGGTAGCACGCCTATGATATTCTCTCCTTGGATTCGAAAAGATTATTTACCTTTTCTCTCACTGCTTCGGCGGACATCTTTCTTCCTCCTTCATTTCAAGATTGACAAAAATGCTTACTCTCACGTTATTACGTTAAGTTGTAAATGACCGGACAACCTGGAGCTACCCAAAACAAAAGGTGAAATATCATGCTATGGTGCTCCATTCGGAGTGATGCAGACATCGCACCACCTAAATCATCCCCCTTTATACATCATGCCCACTTGATCACATCGTCTCCAGAATATGTAGAAGCACTTTTCTAGGCCTTTACGACATCCAAAATTGGCAATCGCATGCCGAAGCGACTGAGTGTCCTCATAGGCGCATACAGTATTCATGACTTCGTGGTTTAGTGAGGTTTTAGGTGATTTTATAGGTTTGCTGGCCCGAAAAATCTGTTTCCATCACTTCCTGAAATTCGGATCCAGTCTAAAACGTCTAGGTAGGTGTGTGGTAACATTTGCGGTGCTTCGCAGATTATACAAGGCTAGGGATTGTCAACCCAATTGCTCTGACTCATAGCTCCTCAACTACGGCATAATGTTATTTAACTATACGCTTGGTTCTTGAACTACGGGAAACTAGATAGAATGTCACTGGCTCATAAAATGTGCGTACACTAGCCTTATTTATTATTGACCTTGTTCACAATTAATTAGTACACCTCTGTATGCATTGTGATTAGTACTGGTTGAAATGCAGTTTTCTTCTTGAAGTACTGTTGCTCTCCTTGCCTGTATTCGTTTAAGGATAACATAGTTTGGATAAGGATATTGATTTGGCACCCTGTATATCTGGTTTGTACTAAACGCCTGAGAACGAGATAACTCTAAACAACTATTTTTTGAGTAAAAGTGACGTGACCGACTCTCTCAACTAAAACTTGTACGGATGACTGCGAACGTCAGATTCACAAGAGGTGCAGTAACCGTTTCACCACCGGAGGCATCATTCAGCCACATCAGAATCTCAAGCCTTCAGCTTAACCACAACCGTGAAGGTACATTTCATCTAACCAACATCAACGGCGATAGTGGACTTTTGATGATCCCATTAGAAGGCAACGGAACCTCACTTTGCCGACAGTAATTGGCGAAAGGAATAAACGAAATCAGTGAAGTAATCATGATGAAAATGGCCCTTAAAAGGGCCCTGCCGCCAATCTCGTTGTTCCTGCCTCCAAATTTCATAATTATGAACCGTCCACGAACTTTCGTGTGACAACCGAACAAGTTTACGTACTCCGTGTCACTGCTGACGGCATCAGTCTCCGATGGTGGATTCAACCGGGGTTCGAACTGGAAAGGGAGAGAAAAACACCTAACGCAACTAAAAAAATCTACCTAAATAATCTATCTATCTATCTATCTATCTATCTATCTATCTATCTATCTATCTATCTATCTATCTATCTATCTATCTATCTATCTATCTATCTATCTATCTATCTATCTATCTATCTATCTATCTATCTATCTATCTATCTATCTATCTATCTATCTATCTATCTATCTATCTATCTATCTATCTATCTATCTATCTATCTATCTATCTATCTATCTATCTATCTATCTATCTATCTATCTATCTATCTATCTATCTATCTATCTATCTATCTATCTATCTATCTATCTATCTATCTATCTATCTATCTATCTATCTATCTATCTATCTATCTATCTATCTATCTATCTATCTATCTATCTATCTATCTATCTATCTATCTATCTATCTATCTATCTATCTATCTATCTATCTATCTATCTATCTATCTATCTATCTATCTATCTATCTATCTATCTATCTATCTATCTATCTATCTATCTATCTATCTATCTATCTATCTATCTATCTATCTATCTATCTATCTATCTATCTATCTATCTATCTATCTATCTATCTATCTATCTATCTATCTATCTATCTATCTATCTATCTATCTATCTATCTATCTATCTATCTATCTATCTATCTATCTATCTATCTATCTATCTATCTATCTATCTATCTATCTATCTATCTATCTATCTATCTATCTATCTATCTATCTATCTATCTATCTATCTATCTATCTATCTATCTATCTATCTATCTATCTATCTATCTATCTATCTATCTATCTATCTATCTATCTATCTATCTATCTATCTATCTATCTATCTATCTATCTATCTATCTATCTATCTATCTATCTATCTATCTATCTATCTATCTATCTATCTATCTATCTATCTATCTATCTATCTATCTATCTATCTATCTATCTATCTATCTATCTATCTATCTATCTATCTATCTATCTATCTATCTATCTATCTATCTATCTATCTATCTATCTATCTATCTATCTATCTATCTATCTATCTATCTATCTATCTATCTATCTATCTATCTATCTATCTATCTATCTATCTATCTATCTATCTATCTATCTATCTATCTATCTATCTATCTATCTATCTATCTATCTATCTATCTATCTATCTATCTATCTATCTATCTATCTATCTATCTATCTATCTATCTATCTATCTATCTATCTATCTATCTATCTATCTATCTATCTATCTATCTATCTATCTATCTATCTATCTATCTATCTATCTATCTATCTATCTATCTATCTATCTATCTATCTATCTATCTATCTATCTATCTATCTATCTATCTATCTATCTATCTATCTATCTATCTATCTGTCTATCTATCTATCACGAAATTGACCTGCTAACTTATCTGCTTATGTTTGTGTTAACTGATATTGCGAGATTCTCTCATTTTAATAGTAAATCAATTCCATAGGAAAACTGTGAACATCACCAGATCTTGTCCCGACTTGTTTGCAGACGGTGGCGAATCGCTGCGTAATCCTGGTACTTCACCCTTAGTGTGCTTCATTTGATCTCTCTTTTGTCAGGTGACTTCCGTTCCAGATTTGTTCCCCGTTCGAGTACAGGACTGTCGACCATGCTCCTCAGTGTCAGTCACATCCGTGGAACCTGACTTCGAACAGCGTGAACCCGTTGGTGCGCTCGCATATTCGATCGATCGGCAAATCGGCGAGCACAAATTTGACATGCGTAAGGTTTTTCACCAGTATGCGTACGACGATGAATGTCCCGAAGCCAAGGACGCGAAAACCTTTTCCCACAATCGTCACAACTAAATGGCAAAGTGTGTGTGGCCTCGTGCAACCTGTACAGATAATATAATGAATGATAGCCATCAAGGGTATGAGCTCACAGATAACAAAACATCTCAACATACATTTAAAATTCAGCCTACGTGGATTCTGAATTCAGGTAATTTGCACATCAGCAAATAACCCACCATTAATATAATTGGTTCCGAATGTGATATCTTCAAAAGTTTTCTCAACAAAATTCTACGCCAAATGGATCATCCCACAATTTAGGCGCATAACTGACCTTTGAAAGCCTACGGAGCCACCGTATAACTATTACATATCCACCAAGTTCCATCCGGAATTCGAACTCGACCAGTTGCTACTTCAATTGATCACGTATCTGGTCTCTGTAGGCCACTTATAATTCATTCGTCGCACTCGGGTTCCCCGAGAAGAAGACCAATATACGAAGGGTTTATCTTTACGTCCTTGTGAATGTGACGAACCAATAAAGAATGGCGCGATATACAGTAGAGCTGATGTAGAGCAAGCCCTTGAGAATCAACCGGATGGCCTAAGGGCTAAGGTCCGACATAGCAGTCACCCTCGTGGGTTCGAGCCTCAAGTGGGCCTCGAAGGACATGGATGGCAGACCATAATCCCCAACAGAGATGAGTGTCATTACATGATTCACCATGGCTCATTCTGCAAATGTTGTAATTCCCCAGAACTCTAATCCCAAATTGCTTTTTTCGCGACATTTAGCATCGCTTTCTTGTTCCTGGTTCACTGTAGAACGTGAATAAACACTTTATAAGTAGCTTCATTACAAGAACTCACTCGTCTGTCTAATTGATCTACTCTTTAACTCACGGACAGTTAGGTAGTCAATTATTATGTTTTAAGTTTTGTATCTATAGTAGTGTCAATAGTCGTTCAGATCAGAGAAGTAATATGTTCAAATTAGTTTGGCCATGCATTAGTAATCCGTAATCACGGAGACAAATGAAACCGTTCAAAACGTATTCAGAATGTTTCCTAATATTCACTGGAGTGAAAATGGAAGCAACACTTCTCTTCTGTCATAATTCAATGCACCAAAATTGAATATTCCGTCTACTGTGCAGAAGGCTTACCTCACCGAAGATCTAGAGGTGTACTGTTTCCCACAAAACTTGCAAGCCAGTGAAACCATGGAACTGTTATTTATTGGCAGTGACTGTTTCGACGATTTGATCGGTGAGTGGTAACCTGCATTTTGTACCGAACCAAGTGGCCAGCCTGATTTGGGCATCGTCAAGTCGACCGGACCCTCGTCACAAGTTATTTGATCTCGGATTTGAAAGTGTTTGTCTTCGTCCGACAATAGACTGTCAATTGAGAAGTCGATCCTGGGCTGTCTTAGTCGATCGGTTGATGCCAGCCATTCGGAGCTGGAATACCCACTGTCATAAAAGCTTCGCGAATTGGTGTACACATCGCAAGCCGGAGATTGGTAGGGACCTGTCCAACGTATCCATTCATCCAACGCATGAGGAAGCCAGTCGAAGCAGGGTGGATTAACCAGTGTCGGGATGAGAGATTGTGACTGGTATTCTCCTGTGATGATGGAAGGATCAGTATAGTTTTAAGTTGCTATTCTTGATCCTAATTTGTTATCCTTAAACTGATAGCTCGGTGCTTTATTCGACTTTGTGATTCGGTATAAATACCTAAGCATTATTTGTGAGCGAAAGGAATACTCTGTTCAGCTGTTTCGCTTCAGAGGTATTTCAGCTCAAAGAGGCTAGTGTTCGCATTGTATTCCAAACAGATAGTATTCCATGTAAAATTGAACTTAAATAAATGACCGGATGAGTCAGTCCCGTTGAAATCTAGGGTACGTATTTCGATCACGAGACTTCAAACAGGCTTCTCATGAAGACTTAATCATTGAGGTTGATAGTAGATAAATGCCGTGTAAAAACAGGGAGTTGATAGAAAGACAGACTGGGTTGAGGATACAGCCAAGTATTTATGAAGTATTCGTGTTCTGTTTGAAATTAGTGAAAAACATCTACACCGAGTAACACGATTTGCGGTATGCCGGGATTTGCAACGACCCATTTGTGCTCTTTCTTTCTAATTCTCTCCCGTTGAAAGGCAAAATGTAATGAAAGACAGGGAAGTTCTCCAATCAAACTAATGGCTTTTGTTTATGCAGGAGAAAATGAAACCATCCTTTTTTTCTCTTTCCATACTTCTGCATGGGTGCGGTGGAAAGGAGTGTACCCCTTAACGTTAAGGGGATAACCAATAAGCGTAACATAAAGGCTCCCATCGCTGAACCATATAAGGTTCCAACAGAACCAGTAACGGTAGCGTGCCGGGCAACAGTAAACTATACTGAAGGTGCTGGGCGACATGATGGGGGAGAGAACGAACAGACAAATAACTTGTCATGCGTGTAATCGCCTCTAAGTAGCCTCAGTTGACAGAGAATTATCTAACAATTATCTCTGCCCTTGTTCCATAAGAGTTACCGATGGGATGTTTTGAAGTTCAGTAAAGAACGAGTGCGTATTTCATGTTCAAGCCCTTGTTTGAAGTCACAGTTAAGTATGAACAAAGAAAAAACGCTATACGGTAAGCAATCGTCGCTCGCAATTCCGGAGACAAAAGTGAGTTTTCGATCTACTAATCAAGGCATTCTGCCCTATTGAATCCGTTGCGGTAACATTTTGGGTCCACCTACTGAAATCCACAAAGCACTTTCTACCAGGGGATGGCAAAATCCATGTAGAACAAAAAGCTCAACTTTAACTGACCCAAGACTCTCACGAGGTTGAGTAATTACAGTCAAATTGAATTTTTCTTTTGGTAGTCTATCAATGTGTCACACGAACCGTATTGTACCTGGATGACGGCAAATTTTCTTCGGAAGCTCTCGACTGGTTTGGCGATTGTTGCCGCTCATTAGGTACACATACTCGATACTCTCCTACTCAATCATCCCTATACTAGAGCACTCCAAGTTAGTTTGATCGCCTGAATCTCACTTGAAGTATTGGTAGGATTCATGGACGAGGAGTCCAATGTTAGAATTGGAAGATAATTATGTAAAGTAATTCTTTGAAAGTTATTTTTGTGGTTTTTATTGAGTACAATTTTCAGATGCAATACCATACTAATTACATCCTATATCTAAACTTAGGACCATTAGTCCTCGTTCTGAGTGTTGTCCTTGACTAACTTTCGGAGAAGGGAGATTTCTCATTGACCGGAGTAGCCGATTTTTCTTAAACTAGCTATGGACAGCGCAACAGAAAAGCGTAAATTCAATTAAACAATTTCCTGCTAGTTTATTTAACTGCCCCTCTGTAATCCGACAGCTTTGTTAATTTAAAATAAAATACACATACACGGGAACCGCTAGGTAATGAACTTACCCGAACTGGTCAAAGGAGGCATCACGTGGACATTTGGTTGTCCGGTTGTTCGCACGTTGTTTGATGATTTCGGTGTAGAAGACCAGAACATTAGATTCGACATGATTGCTAGCAAATAATGGCATAGGGTAGTCTCACCGAGACAGAATGACTTTATATACCCTAAATGATGTGGCGGATTACATTATTTTGTAGCCAATCCACTGTTCTTCCACCCACCTATCCTCGTGCGTGGCTGATCAGTTTCAGATAAGTGGAAAGGGAGACACGGATACAAGCCAAAGATCTACTCAAATAACACTCCACCCTTTTGCAATGATGGTTCACACCTGATTAGTCCATTTGGTAGGGGGATGGTTCATCAGTGACGAAATGTGGCCTTCCTATTCCATTCTCACTTTAATTGTGGCCCAAAACCGAAGCGTCTGTTCTCAACTTGATCTGGAACAGTTGAGCTGACCACACATAACTTCATCGGAGGTGGTGATAGCACCAAGTCACCAACTAGCCAATCAGCAGGCAAAGATTGCGCAACTGTTTTTGGTCAAACTCGCCGGAGAACCGTTCACTGTGGGGGGGGGGGGGGTGGCAGAAACCAAAGGCTAGACTGGAAACCGGATTGGTTCGACTGAACCTCCTTAAAGATCAGTTTCGTTCTCACAAACACACACACGCCCACACGAATGACCAAACCAAAAATATAAGAAAATGAAGTTGATCTAACAGCGCTTCAGCAGCACACCGCCATAAATGGGTAGTACAGACTATTTTGAATTTATTGTGAATTCGTGAGCAAGCCTGCGGCGGCAACTGTCATGTCCTTATAATTTGGGATCTTAAGCAAACAGTAATCAATTGTTTTTACTCTTCATGAATCGAAATAAGTACTCTCCCACTGAACGTCAGGTACATCTAACTTGGATTATCCAAAGTGCCAAGTAACATCTCGAATCACGTTAAATTCCGTCTGAACTTTTGGTAGACAAAACAACATATGTCCTTATGTTCGAGACAAACAGTCACTCAAATAGGCGGACCTACGATTTCCCTGTCCGGTGTTGCTTATTAGTCAATTATCTTCTATTTTTTTACTGAAACTTATTACTACTAAATACGATGGTTGTGAAGGCTAATGTGTGCATCACTAATCGTGAAACGAATCCCAAGAAATTAGAACGCGAGTTGTAAGTGAACTTATTTTTCCGCTGATTTAATTCTGAAGCCATTAGAATCACATTTATATGAAAACGAATTAATGAGAAGAGCTGGAAAATAGTTCCGCTAATTCGGCATAGGAAAGTAAGGGTGAGTAGGGAAGGCGGAAACTCTTGCGAATTACCGCATTATGCAACCGGTGATGATTAGCATGCGTCACCGCCACTCCTTACTGTGTAACACGGTTGACTGTTGGCCGTGGGAGTTGAAGTGCTTGAACTTCAATAAGCTGACTTGGGCGAACTTCCATAAAAAATGGAAGCTGTGATTCTGACCAAAACCGACAAAAGTTTTACACCAGTGGAAAATACCCAGATAGGTAACCAGTTTAACCCTTCTCGTCAATGCCTAAAGGCAAAGTAGCGAAACATTCTCAGTGGGTACAATCATCTAAATCCAGTAGGAATCTATTACGGACATATTCATAGTACAGGTGTTTTCGTGCGTGTGTTGCATTGACTGCTCCAGTGAGTGGGCTACCCACACATGGCAATTCTGCATTGAACAGGCTAAACAACTGAACACATCAAACAATAGAGTGAACTGTCAAGTTGTGTTGTTCTTTAAAAGGACTGAATAATCGTTCTCCTTTTTTGATCTATGCCATGTCCTTCTCCAAAGTAGGCGTTCATATTCACCACACTACTGGGTAATCCAAACCCCGTATACCTTGAATCAGCGTCTCGCGAACACTCCACGACTGATATTGGAGACCCTTTACACACTGATCGGATATTAGCCTTCAATTCATCCAAGGTCTCCGGTTTGGGATGGCATAATTTTCTCTATGGAAGAAAGAGTAACCACTTTACCGATGGATTGTTTCCAGTCAAACTTTGAATGACTCGAATAGGCGAAGTTTTTGTCATGTTTCCCGTGCACACAAAGGCATTCGATCACCGGCAGAAACTCAGTTGTATAAGTGGGGGCGTTTCAAGAGGCTGACCTGTACAGTATTTGACAAAGCTGATAAAGTGTAAACGTTAAAATCACTTTTCCTGAATATGAAATTACGTACCACGTTATACTGCTTGTACGGAAGATCTCGTCATCAAAGTGTATATTTAGCTGGAAGCAGAATTTTGTCCGTCCAAATAATTCATAGGAGGTTCAAAGTGAATTGCCTGCCACTCCACGTCTCGGAATGATAACTATCCGTCGAGGTTAGCCACGTGAACCCTTAAAATTTCGCATAGCAAGATAATGCATGCAAACTATTCGCGCAGATTTGAATCATTGTCGCCATGTTTACTTTGTGACAGACTAACGCAGAACCTCACACGCAAAAACCTGGCTTCAAATGGGGTACGTACAAATAACAAGCTAATGGAGTCACTTGTTACCTATCAATCACTTATGGTCCCATCCGATACGGCCGAAAAACCATTCTGTTCATTTTGTCCCTGTTTGTGCTTTGCTTTCATAGTGTAAGAAAATACAAGCAGATCTAACAGCTTGTGAAATGATCCGACGTAAACCATAATTTAGTTATTTTCAATTAGATCGAGAATACAATTTTGCAAGAGTTCATTAGAGTTCAAACTTTCTGATATTAGATGTGTAATTGGTAATATTTCCATGCTTGAATGCATGGTGTAGGTGCGGGGTATTTTTGCACCATTAAATTATTCAGTACTTCAGATTTCTGATATATAAATTGAAAATCAGTACTGGATGGATAGAAAGATGATTTTACCCCTATTCGAACCCTAGGATAACCTCTTTTGTTTTTTCTTCTTGTGATGGAGGGAGAAAACTCACTAGGATTATCGATGGTTCTTCCTGAAATGTGCAACATAAGCGCATCCACTCGAACGACTATCAATTCCAAACCTGCAGTCTGTAGCTGCTTTAGTTTCTGCATCGCAATTTAGTATTTTTCTTTTCTTCAACTCTTCCCTCCCCCCCCTTCCCCTTCCCCGCCCCCAACTCCACAGTCCACTTTTCCGTATTCTCCCACAACTGATCCCGGACAGAAGCAGCTAGTCACGGATACCATATTTATGTTTTCCGTTTTCATGTCCCGAATTTCAGTATGTTTTTCTTCGGGATGCCGAATTTAGAAAACTAGCCTTTTTCGTATTCTCGTCAGCCTACAATCTTCTACTCTTCGAGTAGGAGACTGGTAAATTGGTTCGAATTTGAGTGTTTCACAACCCTCCGTATCAGATCATAGGAGTTTGCCCTCTTAACCTCAATTCGCCTTGTATTTACAACAAGCGACTCCGTATCTAAGGATTTGTTTAGCTGTTTACTTCATCGTTCTACCAGGCTTAAATAATTGACGAAGGCAATAGCTCTCATATGTAAACGATCTCCCTGCCCTTTTGTTCACAAGTGAATAGATTTTGCTACCCGAAGGACATTTAGTGAGAAATTTCCCGATAAAATCCGATATCAGATTTTAAATAGATTTAGCGTTATACCAATTGCATTCCGGGAACATTAAGTGGTTACAAATATTCTCTGGTTACATTACAGTTGCTAACTCTACGGAACTTAGAACCACGGAAACTTTACGAATGGTGGAAGCAGCATTTTCGGAGAACTCATGTTGTTGGAACTATTAAGGATAGCTCGCATGTTACCGGAATCATTACCAAAAAGGGTAAAATTTTCATGGGGGATTTCCAATGGAAGTCTGAACAATCTGTGTCTACCCGCGCGACCATAGGCCAATTTCCAAGACCACCTTAATGACAAATTCAAAAATGCGGAGCAAAAGGCTTGCAGAAAGATCTATCAGTCTCATGATAAATTCGACCGAGAAGTCCAATCAAGCCAAGTCATTAGTAGCTTTATGCACCCTAGTGGGTGGGTTTTCAGCATTTACACTACATCTGTGGATATAAAAATATGGAATCAGGAAATACGTAACAATTATAGTAATTTTCATCCAAGTAGATAGTTCAGTAGGCCGTCGGTGGCTTTCACTGGATCAACAAGTAGGGGAGCATTATGCAACAAAACAGAATTGCGATATACGAAGGAGTGAGTAAATAGTAATTTGAACTTTGAGCGCGTACATGTTGTAGAAAAAGAGTTTGAAAGTTCAGTGTTCAGAAGATGGTGTTTGTCTGAAAGTATTCTTGAAGTAAACTGGCCTCAAGCATGGAAGTGTTTATCAGTGATAGTATCAACAAGAGTACCTCGGAATATGCCAATGCACTTAGAGATGTGCTTTATAGGTCTTATTATCAAGTTAAAATCTTTCTTCGATAGGCTGGGGAAAATAACTGGAGAGCAGTACAACCAGTGTGAGAGAAGATTAGCAGCCAAGAATTTGAAAATTAACTGATCAGGGACGCAAATTATTCTGATAAAGGGAGA
This sequence comes from Fasciola hepatica, assembly GCA_948099385.1. NCBI lineage: Eukaryota > Metazoa > Platyhelminthes > Trematoda > Plagiorchiida > Fasciolidae > Fasciola > Fasciola hepatica. The sequence goes on from CANUEZ040000149.1 coordinate 843,280, forward strand.
GAAAAATGAGAGTTTTCTAACTTTACAAAAAGTCTATTCAACATGCATGGGATAGCGGGATAGGGTGATGCCAAAATATTTGACTGTTGATGATACTGGTATGGATTCTTTCTTCAAAAGTAGGGGAGGAAACCTGTTAGTGAGGGCTCTTTGTGGTTCTCAATGTTTCATTCTCAAGTCTTTGCAAATCATATAGGAGATGGTTGTGCTGAAATGGTCAAGGGTCATTCGGATTGGAAGTAGTTTGTGGGGGAGACGGGTTGGGGTTAGATCGACGTGTCTCGTCTGCACGACTAGGTCGTGACCATTTCAGCGCAGCCATCTCCTTTGTGATTTGCAAAGACTTGAGAATGAATCATTGAAAACAATTGTTTGTCTCTGAAAACGTGTTCTGATGTCATAATATGCATATTCCGGAATCATTGTGGTTCATCAGACAGTAAGAAAAATAATACATCCTGGGATTTAGATGCTTTCAGTACAAGGAAGTGGGGTGAGGACCCGTTAAGAAATTCGTCTAGTTGGGTCTGAATTTGTGAAGCTCCTTCGGGTGTTGGTAATTCACATCTTAAAACTGCCTTGCCGGCATATTTGTAGCCAATGAATCTCTATGGGATCAGAATTTGTTTAACGTACAAAGAAAAGAAAAAAATAAGTGGACATAACTGCACCTTGTGATACATCGCAGTCAGCTGGAAGAGAAGAGGTCTTTTGGCGGCCGAAAAAGTGAAATGTCTTTGATCAGTAAAGTAGTCTGAAATCAGCCTGCAGAAGTTTGAGTCAACACTACTTTTGGAGAGCATACTGAGCAATACAGATTGATCAAGGCAACCGAAAGAGTTTTATAGTAATGAAACTCCATCCTGACAGTCTTACATTTCCTGTCTAAAGCTGAATCTATTGAGCGGACTATGCAAGCTACGGCATCAATTGTGCAGTGCGAAAACCGATAGGCAAACTGATGTGTCTTCTCCAGCAGATCTCGAGTTAACCCACGATAATAAAAGCCTCTCAGTCAGTTTGAGCATCACAGAAGTGCTGGCTGTATTTCCCGGGGCTCTCTCTTGGGGACAGGCTTTCTCTTGGCTAGTCTCCAAATGTCAAGGAGTTTTCCACTCGCCAGGCAGTTATCAAAGATATTGGCTAGTGGAAATGAAAGGGCTTCAGCACACTCCTCAAGCACAACAGCTAATAGCTCATTTGGACGGGGAGGGTTGTCTACCTTCACTTTGTACAGCTGTTGGAAGACCCTAGCGGGTTCAATATTTGGTGGCTGAGATGAGTTGTTGGAGACTGGCACGGAAGTAGGCTGTAATATTTAGCTGAAATCGGAGTTGTTTTTCAGCATCAAAGTTTTCCCTTTTGTTTCTTGAGTTACTGCCATGTAGGTGTTTACTGGCTTTCCACATGCCACGACAACTGAAGTTTCTTAATATGGCATCTATATACAACTTGTTCAGACGTTTAACTTCGAATTTGATCAGGCTGGTTAGTTTTTGGACTTGCTTTCTCTGTCTATGTTTGTAAGCCTGCTCTTTCTTTCTTTACGACATTTTAAGCGCTGGTGAGGAATATCGATCAGTTTGGATGTAGACGGTTTTCAATAGGAAACAAGGATTCTAGCGAAAATTAAGGTATCGGTGACATGTTGACAGAGAATAGACTGGTTAGGATTTGCAAACACGGAAAAATCGGTTGAGGTAACCGGGACCCTTAATTTGCCCAAGTTGTCGTGTGAAAAGTTCCTCTGCTTCATTTTTCTGCATGGTCTTCTTGACATACTGTATTGGTTGGTCTTAATATACACTGTGGGACATATTTTCAAGGTGCAGTGAACAGAGCTGCTCAAGGGTGCACGTTTTTGAACATTGCACAATTGCGGTCTGATTGTAAAAGCCATGTCTAGTTGTGCTTCAAGTCTGGGGGGGGGGAGTACCAAGTTTATCCAGCTATGCATGGAAAGGAAAGTAACATCCTAACTGTTAAAGTTATCGACAAACATGCAAATGGATTCACTCAACTGAGCGATTGCTAAGTTGGACGAAAGATCAGAAAATGTGTGATACTAGGTGCCAAGTTAATGTTTCGGATGAGTATCGAGAGGAATCCACTAAGAAAATGTGGCTTACAGTCTATGATATGGCATCTAATATTCTCGGTGGAGTACGTAAGGGCCAGATTTGTTGGTCAGCTCCAACTGTTGTCAAGGTAAGTGGTGAGGCCTCCACGACTTTGAGCATCCGCTGGACGATCGGCTCGGCACGAACTGAAACAATCTGGTTGTATAATCCCATGGGGCATATCCTTGTGCAACCAAGATTCTTGTAACATAATGATTTCCGCATTTTCATTCTCCTTCCTCTTTGTGATCGCTGACACCTCGTAGACTTTTCCCCCTAAAGAAAGGACATGGCTTGCTGAGATCAGGGAAATCCGAGTTTTCCCAGTACTATATTGTCGGAGACCAACTTGCCAGCCTAGAAAGAGTTTTCTTACCGCCCCATCTCGTTTTTTGATAATCCGAACTTTAAAACCATAATTCACAAAATAGTCTGTATGCACGAAAATGCGTAAAGACTTCACAAACGTGCATATGTACGACAGCGTTGGTGACCTTCATATTAATAGGATAAAGTGTATTGATATGAAAATCCACAGGAAAAGGCGTATTTTTTGACTTTCCAACGACACGGTACAGCCGATTTCAAAGGCTCCGTCAAAAGCGTCATGCTATTCATATGGATGGACTTTTCTTATGCACCTATCATATAGAGAAGGGTGTGATCCCCCAGACCGAAAACACTATTTAGATTCCATTTTCAAATGGTTACAGTTGGTCTTGAATCGTGATACAGTACTTTTTGAAAGTACTTCATCAAAAGTTCCTACAAGGCGCTTGTGAGAATATAAACACAGAAGGCACTGAGAACCAGCTCATTGAAAGATACTCAGCCAAGGTGCTCTAGACGATGGAGCACATAAGCTAGCCTGGTAACCGTCGACCAGGTAGGCCACTTTTGGAGTCTAACTTGCCCCCTTGAGTTATAACGTTCAGCTGTCCGAATTTTAGTTCATACTCCAAATATATTGGATACGTAAGGCATATGGAACTATTTTAGCACTTGGTGAGTGTTCCTTTAATTTTTATTGAATCAAAGCAAAGAGGCTGCTGAACTCAAAAAGATGGAGGGAAGAAATCTGATTTTAGCTAGGTTATAATGGCTTATGAGCGGTTAACAATTTCCTCCATCACCCTGGACCAGATGCATGTAGTCTAATAAAAGAACAATGGGCCAAATATTTTTATTTATTATACAAATTATGCAACTATTCTGGAAGGGGTCAGCGGTAAGTCAAACTTCTGAAGGGAAATTGATCGACGATGGCAGGTACTGAACCCGGGACATCAAAGTTTGAGCTCCGCGATGGTTGCCCTCTAACTACCCCCGTTCAAAGAAACGGCCGTAACACCCAGTACTCCCAGTCGGTCATCCACCCTGGCACTAACCGGAACGGATGCTGCTACCACAGAATGTTGAAGGCGAATAAAGACCGAATTACTGGTTCCCGCAAGACAATATTAGGGGGTGGTCTGCGCAATATTCTAGTGATAAAATTTGATTGAATTTTCAACTGGTACTCGACAGTAACCATAATGATTACCTTAGTAATGTCTTGACTCCATTTTATTAACTGTACGTAACCATTTTTGGCCTCTTAGGAAGGGATCAGCGGCTAGTCGGAGAAAACCCGACGGAGCGATGACCAGCCGCGGCAGATTTCGAACCCGGAACTTCCTGGTTCCGGTTTATGTGTATTATATCCAACAGCGACAGTGTATTATATTCACATATTGGATAGGTTAAGAAAGAGCCTATTCCTTTCCAAGCTCTGCAAGTTTCTGTAATTTTAAATCAAAACCGTTACTGATTTACCGTCATTTAGTACTTAGACTCGGATGGCCACTGATAGGTCCTCTGAGTACAGTCCGTTCTAGGTTTTTCAAGACTGATGATCGGAGCTTTGATACCAAAGGAGGATTTACTCCGCAGTGCTCAAAAATCGCCTACTGACTACATTTAAAAAATCAGTACGCCAATATCAGTTGGACGTTCAGAAGTAAAAACATTAACATCAGAATGACATAGGTTGTTAGAATTAAAACAAGGTAACAGATGAATCCGCTTTCTGCCTGCTTATGCTCGGTACCTTTGCCAATTACTTAAAGGCAATTCACGTTGCTATAACATCAAAAACGACTCCAAGAAACGCTTTCCAATCATAACTGTACAACAGAAAGTGGTATGGCCGAAACCGAACTGACACGTTTGCAGGATTTCCTGAATCAAGAACGTCATCAGCTCGGGGCGTAACACACAGAGGACTGTTTAGTTCTTTCCAAACCACAAACAAATCTCAGTGAATAAGCAGCTGTGAGGCAGGAGGCTAAAACCCGGGAAATTGACCGCAAAACTTACGGTCCAGATAGAACTGTAAGTGACCAGAAACGGATTGGATGAGCTTATCTTAATTGCTCTTCCTCTGTGTTCAATCAAGCAAGATTGATTAGTGGCAGGGCTAGCAGTTCAGACGCCGCCCCGAGTGATGTAAAATCCCTTGTGAAAGGATATATACAAAACTCCTAAACTTCCCACGAACAAACAGATATCGACACGTCTAAATGCTTATTCACAATTTGAGTCTAAAGATCACCCTTCATCGTTGAAAAGACTTGTCACCGCGTTCCATACGGACCAAAGAAGGAAAACATGGTTGTTCACACATTCAGTGTAAAGAAGCCCTCCTCCCGGAGGTGGGAGGAGTCGGTTTTCACAACCCATTGGCATTCGCTGTCTGTTTACCCCCCCCCCCCCCCCGAAACAAATGTGTCTAATTCAATGGGTAGTGTTCGCGTCACCGTCTTATCATCACTGAACATGAAACGGAATCTAGTGAGGAACAATATGACTCACCTTTCTATATCACATCAGTTTACACCTCCAGGAATCTGATAGCAATATATGACTAAATAAGTGTCGTATTGAGCGGAGAGGGAAATACGAAAAAATTGGGTGTGCAAGTCCCCAAAAAATCGTTCCATTCTTCCTACACGCCCACCCCGCGCCGGCTGATCACAGCAGTCATGATCGGGACCTTATGGATACGAACTGTTCGCTCTCAAGTGAGTGGACATAGGCACACACACACACTTTCGAAGTTGTACAAATGATGAACGCTTAGACAACTGAATTTACGCGAGTGCTTGTTGTGACGACGTGTGAACACAGCGTGCATGTCGGATTCGACCGTGACACCAGAAGCGTGTTGACGAAAAAACTAACGCTGAATGAATACGAAACAGGCGGGCGGGTTCATTTGAGAATAAGGGGACGATCACCTATTCAAAAGAAAATCAACGTAGATGTATTTATGATCACGCAATTACTTGCAAGTAGTAGTAGATGTATTTGACTCCTCTGTGCTTCTTACTCAAGAAGGCAGTTTCGTGGAATACTCATATGTTATTAAGGGATTATCTAAAACGTCTAATTTTGCGAAACAGTGGGTTTTAGCAGTTTATTCCACAAGTGTTTACATACTGTATTGATGTTTGGCAGATGGTCTGAAAAATCCCACAGAAGACACTAAGAATAAACAACTTGGCGAACAAGCTCGTCTTAAGTAATTCGTACTCATACCAACACATAATAATATGTGTGACTCACAAAATAAGAAAATGGGGATGGTGACCCAAATCCATCTCCGCACATGCGTGTGTGCATGTGGACTCGATCACGGTGTGGAATGTTCAAGTGGGTGCACACATATTCGGGACTTAGACGTTGGCCAAGGAAGCTTAAGTGCTTGCACAAATTGTTTTTGAGCGCACAGAGGATGTCTATAGAGATGAATACTCACGGCTTCGGCTGTGGTTAAGAGTTAACACTTGTGAGTCATAAATATTGTTGTGTGTTGGTATGAGTACGAATAACTGAAAGAATCCCTGCTAGACGAGAACGCTGACTACCCTCTGATTCTCATAGACGGATTCTAATGTCTTCATCAAGATCGGGTGCTGAAGAACAAAAAACGTGGAGGTGGAGTGGTGACTTACATCAACTCAGCATGGAATGGTAAGTCTACTACTGTTTTCAAGTGCTCTGCAAACGGTATTGAATGTCATTCTACTCAGTGTTTCCTTGGATCTGTTAGCTTCAGAAGCACCAGTGTCACTCATACGTATACAGCGCTCTTGTTTGTACAATTTAATATATCCTTCTTTTATAACGCTTTTATTCCATTTCTAGTTCCTCTCTCAAATGAATATTTACATACGATCTTTTGTGATTTTAGTCATCCTAACTCTTCATCATTCGGATTAGCTTCCTAAAGTCTCCCACAAGACTAGTTCATTACCAACCACTCCCGCTTATTTTCTCTTAAACGGAAAGCCCTTTTCTCCACATTTGACCAACGCTTGCTTCTTTCAATAAAATATTCACGTATTCTAACCAAGCAAGATTTCGCCTCCATGATATTTCTCCTTCCAACCAGTCTCTTCCTAAAGCAGCTATTGGTGGTCCCTTCTCACAGTTTTCCTCCAAGCACTCACTCTTCCATGCAGCAGAACTATCTACTATCTACCATCTTCAACATATGTTGCCTCATCAAAACACTGTTCACCTCCAGTAGTAGGATTACCTCACCAAAATTCAGAGTAACCGAAAGTCAAGAGGAACTCGTAGGCACGTCTCGCCGAAGTTCGGAAGTCAGGAGAATTTCGCTACTGATCAAGACAGAAACAAATCACTTAGATGCTTTCTTTTCTAAAATGTTTCTGCAAAACAAGAATTTCAAGCTTTTTTGGCATTGCATAAGACTCATATGTGAGTAGAATAGCAGATACACGAAAGATAAGGTCAGTGTGAACCACCTTACTGCTGCTTTTGTATATCCCTCCAATGAGAGACCTCCTTCATATTCCCCCTGAATACTTCTCTACCGCAGACATTTTTAAAATTCTTCGCAAATCCACAACAACGTCTGCTGCTGGTCCTAATGGCCTTTCTCCAGCGATTTCCAAGTTCGGCGTTGCTCAGCTCGCCACACCGATAACCACTTTGATTGACGAGCCTCTATCCCCATGTTTGATTCTTGATCTGTGGCCTCCAGTTGCCATCATTCCAATTCCTAACCCCACCCCCCCTCCTAAAATAATCTCTGTTGAACCCATACGGTTTCGCCCCATTTCTCTCACGCCTGCTGCCCTTAAAGTCACTAAAAAGACTGTTTTTATCCGTCTTCAAAAGCATTTGAATATGCCACCTAACTCTTTCCAGTTTGCTTATGAACCTGAAAGATTCACCCTTGATACTTCAGCCTGCTTGGTCTATTCCATCATTGAATCCCTGGATAAATCTGAGCTATCTGTCCTCTGCGCATTCCTTTATTATTCTTCAACCTTTGATTAAGAGCCACGATCTCGTCTTCTGGAGAAGCTTGATGCTTTCGACTGTCCAGAGTAACCTCCTTCCCGGTTATCGAACTATTTTTATAGTCGATTTCAGTAAACTAAGGTCGGGTCAATCATTTTCAAATCATTTGTTAACAGTTCCGGAGTACCATGGGGAACAGAGCTATCTTTTCTATATAGGACCAACATTAACGATCTTCCGTTTTCTGCCCCAGTAACATATCTAAGTGTGCTGATAATATTGTCCTTTGTCAAGCTAATTCGTACTACCAAGGTTTTAGGAAATCCGATGAAAGCCTATCTCGAATAGAATGGTTCTCTCCCCATTTCAGAGTAAATTTAAATCCATCCAGATCTTTTGATAATATTTTCAGTCTCTCTCACTCACCTTTCCCTCCAAACCCGTTAAGCTGAATTCCAAATCCCGACCCAGATTTAGTTCTACTAAGCATCTAGGTGTCAGCCTAGACATCTAAGATGGACATTTCACATTCAGTACTGTGTCGCTCAACTGCGATGCTTATCTTGACAAGTAAGAAAACTCAAGCAGTTTCGAAAGCATCAACACTTGTTTCCAAACCTGTTCTTCAAACTGTTCTTCAGGCCATAAAGCGTTGGTCACTCGTAATTTTCCCCGAGCCTCAGAAGCAAAACTTCAGAACATTTCTCTGCGGATTGGTAATTACTAGCGCGTTTCATTTCTCCCGTTTGATCTTCTTTTAATCGGAACTATCGACTAACTTACTGAATATTGCCTAGCCATATTACACAAGATATCTCAGGACTTGAGGCATCCATCACATCCTGACTTATCACTTTGTCGTTCTCATTCGTCTACCAGATCCAAATTTCCCCAACTTTCTTCCAGAATTAACGTATACAAAACTCTCTTGTACACTAAACGGCACGAGCACTGACCGACAAGGGCGAAACCAAAAGGAAATTGCTGTCTAAATTTTGTGGATATTCTCTTTTACTTTTGAACTCTTGTATTTCCTCCAGCACCCTCTGTTCCATATTCCGTCTATTTAACCCCATTTTTGTCACAGCCTTTTGACTAAAGTGTGAGCATGTTGCTTGCAAAATTCTCTCATCCAAATACAAACAGTTTGGACTACCATGGTAACATCATTTGATTTCGTGATACGTTCGTAGTTTGGAATCAATCATTACCATACCAAACTCTCTCCCTCTTTGTTAACACACGTGATCTCGCCAATGAAGTAGTGCAAATTTGGATAACACGACTGACAGCCGTTTTAGATAGCCTGTTGTTTAATGTTAATCGCAAATTCATGTGACGAGTTTCGAGTATTAACTGGGGTATAGCGATTATACGCCAAAGATAATTTCTAAGAGCTGTGATGAAAAGAAGCTGTAAATTGTTGTCTTAGATAATGTAGTGGTGAAATTATTGTTTATAACTCAGCGAGATTCATCCCAACGCATACTGAATTAGTACTAATAAAAAGAAAATAATACCACAAACCTCATCTCAACAGGACTGGACTACTAATAACCAGCTTGTTTAACTCAGTTTAGGCGAAGTCGGATTTAACTGATTGACGGGTCTCGATGAATATACACTGTGGCAGGCGATTCCTAACGGGAACAAAACAGTTTCACAGTGCTGCTGCCATATTCAACTTTTAGTAGGGCTCTGATATTTCCTTCCGTAACTAGCTGTAAATTTATCATCCCCCGACTATCTAAGAAAGATCTTGGTTAGGAAATTATTTTCAGTCATCGCTTTTCTTCCGGATATCGCAATTACGCAGCAGTTCTATTTTAAGTTTAAGTAAGTCTTTCGTAACTTCACATTAGTACAATGGAACCAATGTGCTAGAACCAAGAGAGGATGGCAGTGTGCCGGGTGAGATGCTTTAGTGAAATTTTATCATTTAACAAAGTTTACCCGCGGTGACCGAAACGTCGACGATCTACCAACGATTCAGACTACGCTGTGTTACTGAAAAATGGAATTTTACTATAATACGATGCAACTTCAGGCGACGTCGCCACTCGTACTGCTATTCAAACACAAACAAGTGATTGGCTTGACGGTGGTTACTTGGCAGCTATCCACGAAACCTATCTGCACTATTGACACCAATATTCATAAAGTACACTACCACGGATGGGCATAATACTCATATGTAAATAAAGCAGTCTTTCTAAGAGTCTGTATGGGGATAGATGTGTCCACAATTCGCGTCCGAGTGCGGAGGTGACAGTGACAAGCATTGCGAGTACTACTACTGTTCTAATCGAACAAGTAACCCATTCCCAAAGCACAGTATAGCAACTGAGTGGTTGAAGGACGAAAGAGGAATGACAGATCGATAAAGGAAAGCAAAGTCATAGTGATAACTGATCTCTTATGTCACAGCGCTAAGATAGCCACCACTCGTAGAGTAACAGACGATGAACTGCTTGAATGAAGCAGTCGGACTAAAATGGGAGGCTGTAGCTCTGGCTGGGATGACTGTGATAACGGGGAAATGAATGTTCATTAGCTGCTATCAATGCCCGGTTCAAGAAATGATAATTATTGATAACGGAAAGCGGTCAAGGGTTAGGAATAATTCTAGAGGCTAGGCATATAGTTCAACTATGATCAAGATGCTGATGGGTTATTTATCGAAAGGGAAACCACAACAAAGCGATCAAATTGCAGCATGGATGTTTCACTAACCCCTGAGATCTAATGGAATCATTTTAAAGTTGTGCTATTTAGTAATAAAGAAGACAACTCTTGGTGTACACGGTGTGTCCAAGATTGCTTCGTTGCATCTGTGCAAGTGCGAACTGCAGTTATGGTATTTGTTTATGTGGTACGCAGTAAAGTCTGTTTGTCCGTAATTTCGCCTCCTGCAACGTTCTTTTTATCCTCAATGTATAAAAGTTATCCTGGTGGCTGTACGCATTCATAAAATGCAATAAAATAATTCTCGATATATGGTGCAAACCAATGTTTCTGGCTTCTTAATTCAAAGATGTGACGGTAAACAATCGCATTACTTTTCTTTAGGAAACATTAGTAGCATATATAACGAATGCCATTTGCTTTGCTTTATCAATGATAAGCCCTTTCAAAAAACACCAAAAGATTTTACGTAAAGATGTTTTTTGAGGTGTTGCACAGCCCTGAATCACCGAGAGAATCTCAGACGGTGTTATATTATCACGAGGCCAAATTTTCGATTTATTCACTTCGAAATTGTTTTGTACAAAAAGTGCACTGAAGTCAATGGAATCAAATCACACCCACAAACAGCGCTTTTTACAATCAGTATGCTTTTGCAGTTGTCGAGGCACCATTTGAGTACGAAAAGTGTAATTGTATTTTATATACACATGTATTATCACTTCATTTTTGTCTAACTTGTTTCCTCCAACCCGGTGAGGAGGTAACTCACTTGAAAGTACTTTGGATCCCTTCGATATAAAGTCCAATGCATTTTTGACTCAGAATGGTGTTACACAATTGGGAATCAACGTAACCAGAATGAGTTTCGATTGGAACGGCTTCGGCCGTGAATGATACAACACGGGAGAGGTTAGCTCCAACGGTGATTCAGCTAGGCCTTTTTTATCAACGCGGTTATCGCAGCGGATTTTGATCAAGAATCAATGAAATAAAGTTGAAAAACAACGCAATACGGTTGAGAAACGATACGACAAAGTTGAGGAATGGAAAGGAAACTTGTAGTTCGACCGAAAACGATGTGCGGAACAAAAGCAAATCAGTTTCCTGAAAAGTGGTATAATAAAAATTGGACAGCGACAAGCATACACGTAGTGTTGATTCACGCATTCACCGCGCACAATTTCTATGGTGCTCTTTCAAACCGACTTGTTTTCTGACTGGAGACTTTTGTGAGCCCAGTGAATCCTTTCCTTTTGTACCAGTACAATTAAATATGGGTGTATGTCTTTTCAGCTAGTCCACATATTCAGCTATGATGTTCTCTAAAGAGTATGCGAAATTTACAAACCTAAACAAATGTATCATGTTCTATCAAGCACACGAAGTATTTGTATCGAACTAAGGGACGTGGAAATTTCTGGGTTTCACTTCTGAATAACTGCCTTGAGTTAGAAAGCGAAAGGGTAAAAATGAAGTGGAAGTCTATTTATATTGACTGAATATTAACTTGCCCTGTCGCTGAATAACTTGAATACATTCATCTATAAATATTATGCAAAATTAATTTACTCAAGATAAAGCACAAAAATAGAGGGAAGCAAACAGTTTTCGGTCGTCTATGACACCAGAGTTTATCTGATCAATTCTATTTTTTCATTGCTTCCATCGGAATTTCCTAGGAAATTAACTAATCATTGAGGAAGATACAGCAATGTAATGCCTAATTTCAAATATATATTTATATATTTGTAAATATTATATATATATATATATATATATATATATATATATATATATATCAGTCTCACACAGCCGACTTGTCACGCACCGCTTCAAAGTCATTGAAAATTTTTCCTGTCGTTTCGTTATAGTTGTTGAAAATTACCGTCTCCTGTTAGAGCGTTGATATTTTGGATTGCCTTCACCATGATAACATATGGATTGGTACCAACTGGTTGATTCTACACTGGTTTGATGAGGAGGTTGTCTTATGGGGCATTTAGTTTGTTATGCGCACTAGAAGAGAACTTTATTCCAGACCGAACAACACACTTCATTTGAAGGCCCCCACCGAATCCGTGTGCAGAAAGATCCCCCTAATGGAGCTGTAGAAGGTCGGTCGATTTTTACTAGGGAATGATTCCTATTTTACGGCTTAATTTATATTAAAGAGCAAATCTGTATCCTCCGATTTCCACTAATGAAGCTTTTTATTTTCATAAAATCTTAACCCTTAGTTCAACCCTATTAATTAATTGTATCAATGTGGATGAGATTCCATACGCATACTTATTGTAGCTAACGTTAAATGGCTAGCAGATGAGATCAGGACTTACTTTTATTACATCCTATGAAGCTGTGTTATATCAATCGACCTTCGCTCTACCTTTAACTGAGTACGAAGTTTCCACGGACTCTTATAAGGCACTGGAAATAAGATGTGCTTGCCAAGAGAAGAAATACAAGAACAACGTTGACAGGGCAGTAATCATAGCCATAATTTGTGACCCGAAATGGATCGTTTCTACTCCCACTTTGTGTTCCGTGTTCGTCACCAAGCAATGTAGTGCACATACTCTTAATTTCCTTCTTTCAATTAATCACTGCATTGCAGATTGGCCCAAAGATCCTGGGAGAGACGGTAAAAACATGGAGCTTCCTCGTCCAGGTCCACTGGGTCGGCCTTCCAAATTCCACTCTCCGCCGGTGTCCTCCTGGATGGATGAAGCCGTTGGATCCATAAACCGATGTTTGTCTTCCGTCTTAAATGGCATCGAGGTAACGGTAGACAACCGCTGGAAATTCAAGGCTTGTCATCGATCCCCTAACTCCCCTGCCCGATTTCATTCTGGACGGTGATACGGTACCCTGGTAATGACAGTTACGGCACCAAAGCTACTCACTGATTCCGATGGAACCAACGAGGTACTTGGACTATAACTTGTGACCGAAACTTTTAGAGTGTCATAATTAACCGGCATGTTAAACAGGACATCTGGAAATAGACCGAGTACGCGCGGGTAACGTCTAACTTGGTCTAAGGCGTACTGGAAATTCGGTCGCCCAAGATGCTCAGCGATACTCCGATACTCCTTAAAGCTTCTTGCTAAGGGCCAACACAACATTCTTAGGAGTAGCATTTATCGTTAGCTGTTAACAAACAAACTTTGGCTCAGTAACGCTGAACCTTTTCTAATATCGGCAGGACCCGACGGCACGACTTGATATCACATATAGGTAATCCCTTTATATCTACTGCAAGAAGTACGAGCAAATAAGGAAATGGCCAATGACGACTGAATGAACAGTCGAATTGTTGGTTTTCGGACCTGATTTACTAATTCTGGATGTAGCAATGGCGTATTCCCAGTTCAAGTGCCCTGCTTAAATAAACCTATGGCTGTGCAAATACTGTGAGCGGAGTACGTGCTTTCGCAGTCAGCCTAATCAAGAGCACTTGCATTCATCGTAGCTGGCGTGAAGTCTTATAAATATTCATAGTTATTTTGTTGAGCCCCTGGTTACGAAGTTTCTTTAGGAACTGAGTGCACTCAAATAACTTTTGAACAAATCAGGACACATTTCCACTCATTTTCTGGGTTTCTACCCTATAAGTGATGCAGTTACAGTAAAGTAAATAATGACGGACTGCATTTGCAACCAGACTCTCCTTATACACTAACCATATGACTCTCAAGTGCTTCAAGATCTCCGTATTCTGAGCCTCAATGGCGGCGCAAATCCATTTAAACTACGGCCACTTTCAGTGGACGCCATATTTCGAATTAACTGAAACAGCGGACCCAGATCGTCGATGGATAATGTAAAGGAAAGATTATTTCTGTTTCCCATATTTTATTCATATAGAACCTACAGAATTCCACATAAGCCTTCGGACATTGTTTTCGAAAATGGTCACAAAGTGCTGAGCAAAGGTCAGCTACCATGGTTTTCATGAGCTCTCTGTTTCACCGTTCGTGCCGCGTTCATCAGGCGATATATATATATATATATTATATATATATTATATATATATATATGCTGAAAACTAACGATGAAGGGAGACTATATATGATTTATTCCTTCGAGGTATAAAAGGAGCTGTGCAAGTCATCATAGATTCAACTCGAGCAAAGAGTATCCAATTCTAGCGAATCACAAAAATGGAATGATATTAATTCAAAAATTTCTGCGGTACTAAATAGGATCTCACGAAAGGTATGACCACATGTAAAACTGAAGTGTTCGGCCGGAACGACTTGCCAAAAAACCCAGAGTTTTAAAGTCCAGTTGCTCAAGCAAGGCAATCAAAATGGCTGAAGACCAAAATTCAAAGTCTCACATGAACAAAATATGCAGTATTTTTTGAGTCGTTAAAAAAATTTTGGAAATATGTCCCAGCCTGTCTGAACCGTATTCTACTTCGGGCTACTTTTACGCTTCTCAGTAGGCAAATAATCGGAAAATTCTCCCGAGCAGATAGAGGCCGGCCTGATTGCTTAGGCCGTACATTTTGCACACCGTAAAAATCTCACTTGCAAAAGCTTCCGTGAAATCAAGATTAATGACGGGCAAATAGCAGCATGCAGTAGATTTTTCGGTGCTCTGGAAGGAGTCAGTTCAGTTTAAATGTTCTAAAGTTAGCCTTTCAGATGGCTTGCCAACAGTCGGGTTGTATGCGGTGACAAGTTAATGTTATCAATACCAATTCCGTCCGAAAATATGAAACAACTGAGGACTTGAATCTTTAGAGCTTGTGAAAGAGTAAAAATAAGATCCACTTGGTACATTGAAAATATCTTGAAGGCAAGTATATCTTATTTAAAAAAATCCCTGATGTGAACCATTAGGAGTATTACTACTCAAACAGCCAATCAGATGCTGTGGCCTCTCCAACCCCATATTTTTTTTCTATCACTTATCGAGAACGGTAAATATGTCATGACTTGTTAAATAATAAACCAGTGAATACATTTATGTCGGAAAGAAAACTTGGCACACATTTCACGTGTCTTCGAGGAGTTTTATATGCACCATAAGGGCCGAATTTTTCTTTCCGTCACTAGTGCGACAGATTGGACTTTTTTAATTGTCCAATATAGTCAAAAATGAATTAGTATTATTAACATCAACCTGTTACCGCATGCAATAAGACTATCGAAATGCATTCTGGACCACCGGCTTCATAACCTTGTGGACATCAGAGAAGCTGACTGAATATTGGCATCTGTCCATTGATAATATCGGTTGCGTCGCAACTTTTACTGGGGAGAATTCTATTAGTATGCATGCGTACGACCTATGCAGTCAGGCAGTGGATTTTTTGGTAATTTGCCTACTGAGAAGCATGAGAGTAGTCAGGTGCAGATGGTGGTTTAAATGGCGCAGGCAAGCCTCTAAAAACATTTTCACGACTTAAAAAACACACTTTACGTGTAAAAGTGTTGTTTATAGAAGAGTTCAGCAAAGTATTGTCGAATATAGTCAAACTTAAAAAGCATGGAGAGAAGCTGAAGAGATTTTCAACTCAGTCTTTACAAGATAAAGCAGATTTAATGTGACAAAACCAATGGCCTCTGGATTTCCGCCGCGGTTGCCAAACGGATTTGAACTTACTTCATCCAAGGTGCTAACGTGTCTATTCAACAGGTGTTTGTAGAGGTATCCCGGATTATTCTAGAGTGGCTTCTACGGTGCTCGTGCAAAAGAGGAATGTCCGAATTATAATGCATATTGTGCATTTCAACTGCCGAGAAGGTATCCGAGATACTCTGAAACAGACTATCCTGACTGCAGCAAGCACCACGTATGAAACAATCTCTGGGGCATGGCAAGCGGGAGCATCTTTGGTGCTACTAAGATAAGCATTAAACACCTACGGCTGACCTAGTCACTGTGTGAGCTTTTCTTCAAGATTGGAAAAATCATCCCTTCTCCCAAATGGAGGGAACCTGATCGGAATTCCAAACGTTGGTAAACACAATTTGAACTTCCCTAACAAGCTGCGCATGACCATCTTTAAAAGAGCTTTGTTGGGGCCATGGGAACCAGGCTCATTGTGGCTCCCTAGTTCATGGATCACTTTGCGGATCTGGGCCTCAAATTTTAGTTCTGTCGGGACAGGTCAAGAACGTGTACACGGCATTCTTCGAGAGTGTGTACACATTTGAAGCTTTGGATTTCTGATGTTACTATTGGAACGCCAGAAGTAGCTAGATTAAGATTTTTCTGAATCTCGCAAGAAATGTAGTGTCACACTTTCCGCTTAAGAAAATGGTGAATAACATCGAAATTTTGCAAAGTATACTCTAAACGGTGTTATTTTCACCTCGAAGCGATCGGACAAGGCGACCTACGCAAACAGAATAGACGGTTAGTAGTATGTAAGCCAAAATGAACCCATTCACTATGAATAAACTGGTCATGGTCGATTTAGCAGAGCCTTGGTTGATGATGTCGGCTTTACTATGTTACCATATACCACCCACCAAATGCTGCTTCAACCCTGATATGGCAAGCTCCATTAAATATAAGAGACTCATTGAGGGTCAGTCCACTGTGTTGGACTTCCACCAGATCCATATGGTCAGAGATCGCAGGCAGGCGACTGGGTCGTTTGTAATGCGTACTGGCGAGAAATAGGCGACGGCCAGAACAACGAGATTCCCGTCCAACAGGGCCTCCCAGGCGCACTTCTTTCGATGCCGGCCGACCTACTCTCGCATCCATATCCACTGCCCAAATCATTATATTAGCCCGATTTGCCTTACGCAGGTTGTCATGCAGTTCCCGATAGAAATAGTCTTTGACGACTTGTGGACCACAATCATAGAGTTAATAAGCGGAAAATAGGACAATAAATATGTTTACTGAAAATGTACTTTGGAAACGAGCCAGCCTTGAAGAACTCTGAATAGTCAAACAGTCAACGCCCTCTGAAGAGTACTAAAATGCAACAGTAGACTTGTCACTCCAAGATGAGCTGACGTAGATCCCCAGCAAACCTGCGCATTTTTTCATCTACAGTATCCTTGGTTGATTGGGTCACGGAAATCCATCTATGCACATAACATTCTTGTCCAGCCAGAATTCATGAACACAAAATGCACAAGTACGAACGTGAATTCGTGTATTCAGATAGTGTGTTAGATCCGAAACCACCGAGAAGAGTAAGCAATGGTTTACATTCATCACGGAGGGTACAATTATTTTAACCCGATAGGTGCAGATGAGAGCAGTCGCCCCCCTTCTCGTTTAAGTTTCCCGGTTCAAATTCTATTTGCATCAATCGTAAACACTTGAAATTCGCATAGCGGACACGAGGTATCCTTTGTCAGATGCAAAAACTCCAGTCGTGAATAGGAACGGCGGGGGAATAAATTTAACACTAGAAGGAAAATAAATACCACAGTGATTGCTCGGGAAAAAGTGGCTCACCCAATCGAAGGGCTCGCGATGAGCATCAACCGGTAGGCAGCTGGGATCAATGTCCATGCCGAATTACCTGTAGCCTTCGAAATGAATAATCGAGTCGTGGTGGATGACATATTTAGTTATGCTTCTAACAATGAATGACTCCATCTCCACGTTTTTGTTGGGATGTGGTGCCATTAGTTTGAAATACTTCGAAACCGTCAACTTTGACAACTTCGTCATCAAAGTCTTTGTGAAGCCAGCTTCCATGCAAGAGAATTATTTCCAGCAATCTGTTCTCCCATCTGCGCACAACGTCAGTCAATCCTGACACGTTTCCGAGTATAGAACAAATGTCACAACTGGTGATGATGGATGAGCACATTTCTGACTAAGTCTGATTGCGTAGAGCAAACATCCATCTGGCTTGAAGTTTCTTTGAGTGGATATTCAACTTCTCGAAAGTTCGTCTCACTTTATTCCTAAATGATTTTCCAAAGAACGTTTTATGCCACATACTGGTTAATTTCTGTATTGCAGCTCTGTTAGTTAGAGTTCATAAAGTGGTCTGAAACAAACAGAACGGTTGTAAGTAGGCAATCCAGTCACATACGTCTCACAGAAGTCTCTCACAGGTCGGCGAACACAATGAAATGTAGTAGTCACGCTAGGACAAGAGTATCGTTCACTATACGTTACACAGAGCGATATGAATGCATTTTACACCGACAGTTCTGACCAGCAGTCAAACCGAACATTCTTCACAGTATTGCCATTTTCGAGAAGTATATCGTCCACCAAGATTCACGGGGCCTGAAAATGGAATGAGATTGACAACCATTAAGACAAGGTTAATTCAAAAGCCTCCGCTGTAATGCATTTCTGACGATACATAATCTTGTCTCCTTTCCTTTTGCTTTTCGGGTGCCGTTGTTAACCATGGGGCGGAGCCATCCAGTGGAGTAGGCACCTCACTTTCCTCTCCCTCCGAACAGTGACCCTGACCACGACCCCGAAAATGTACACAGACCTACCATGGAGGCCCACGAAAAACGTCACTTCCGGTTTCGATCTGTATCGGTCGCTGCGTTGCTTCGTGCCAATATAAGTTCATTGGTTCCCGAGCATTGTCTTCTTTGGTGACTGACCTCGTGCTGTGACCGACTGTGCTGATCTGCGCACTTATTTTCAGACCCACGGACCCCATGTGCATTACAGTGCCTAGCTTGCACTTCAGTACATTTCAGCCACTTAAAATAATCCGCTCGAATAGCAAACGGAATTACGCAAAATTGTACTTGCATAAGGGTAGTGCGGCGAGAGTAACTGAGTAAAATAAAAAAGGGTCAAACAAAAAGACCACCTGGCGAACACATTTTCAAATGTAAGTGAGAGCACGACCGAATTTGAAGGCTCCGTCAGCACTTGAGTTTCATAGGACACACATTAGGCATCATCTATTATATGTGAAAATTCTAGTTCAGAATAGGAATCATACATGGGCATGATTAGTTCGAAAAGCAAAAACTTAAGTCACAATGTGAATAAATGTTCTCCGTTGGCCAGTATGGCTCCCCACAAACCCTGCACTTTTGTTTGCATATCAGTGTTTGTGGAAAATCTGGTAGCCATCACGGACGTGGGCGAGAACGAAGTTATGCATAAAAAACCTGATTGCCTTGGCGTCAATTGTACCATCAGATAGGTTGATGGTTTCAATGATTACTTATGTTCATTCCACTATATGAAATGAGAGCTAAATATGTGGTTTCAAGTTTACAACAAACAGAGTACAATATTGCTCATTAAGATCTGTTGATTGGTCCCAGTGTTATGGATATGAATACCAGTCAGTAAAACGGGTAAGTGTAAGGCACGACCTGAATGACACTTACGAGTAACCATCATTTTGGTCGCATTCATTGTCTTATTCACTGGGAACACTTGAAATCGACTCACACAATGCTCACTGTGTACAGTCTGTTCAAGAATTCCTAATCCATTCCATACTGGTCGAATTGCAGTTCTCATTGCTGGAACAACTGTCAGTAGCCGAAATTCACATAATTGCCACGGAGTAGAGGAAACGTTTAATGGATTGTTGTCCTGTTCAGAGAATTAATTCACCATTTTGTACTAGATTTTACTTCCACGACTATTTTCAAAATAAACAAACAAGTGCTTCGAGATACCCATATCGTCGTAGGGGCTTATTGTATCAGTGCTTTTGTTTTCTAATTTAATTCAGTTGGTTGTGAACAGCATTAGACACGGAAGTTAACTGACGCATCGTATTGCAACTTCATACTTTATCTGTAATTAACTGACTTCGACTTTCGCCGATTAGTGTTCCAGAAACTTCCATTCCCGTTCTCATCCCCTTACCTCAAAGTTTATTTAGTATTTTTCCTTCTGTTTCAAGATTCCAGTTCACAAAATGTGTGTTTCAAATTATCCATATAACAATGTGACGATGATCGACGTACAATGAGAGTACCGTATTACGTGACTTCACTTCCCTTTGTGCCATAAAATTAAACGGGTAATGTACAATTTTACTGGGAATATCTCATTGCTGTAATATGTGGACCACATTGTCCAATAAACATTATTATTACTCAAGCCGTTCTTAATACTGAACTGCATCTACCATGGCATCTTTCCTAAGTCAATGATGTTTTCTCATAAGTCGATATTTGAATGCAAAATAACCCCGTTCGCATGCAACTACTGCATCAACCAGGTAGAATTCTGCTATGTATCCTATCTAATTCATTCTAACCATACTCTGCTAAACACCTCTACCGAATATGTTAAATGCATAATTCATGAATATTCTTCAAATTCTAGATTCATTCCAAGACCACTGTTACCATGGAAGCCGTATTCCCTCCCTCGTCCATCTAGTCTATTGACTTAATACACGGACTATTTTTCTGGATGTATCCCGTACACTGGATTTGCCGGTAAGTCGTCCACATTCATAATAAATAATTCTGGTGTTCTCGAAACTGCTTTATTTCATCCCATTTTCTAGATATAAGCTAGAAACTCCATGTCTAGACCCTCCGGGACTGCAACTAAGTATGATGATGTTGTAACTGTGATGGTATGTGCTAACTCATGGTCAATAGTCGGTCAAGTCTCATTTATGATCAATATGTCAGCGCCTGTCCAGAATCCAGGTCAGTGCATGAACTAGCGGATTCTCAAGTGACAAGCTGGATGATCGATAAGACGCGAACGGATTCTCGTCATGTTGCACTTGTTGGTATCACCAATCAAGAAATCAGAAGACAGTCTGCTTGGTGCAAGTATGGGCCAGTTAGTTTGTGTTGCAATGATTGGTGGCAGTGACTGTTTCTTCTCACATAAACAATGTGTTTTGTACTAATAAAATGAGATGATTCGTTGATGGAATAGACTTCTCAATAGAGTTTACTGTATGGTTCAAAACACTGCGTTCATCGAAGGAGGAGCATGTTCTCTGGAAGCACATAATCGAAAAAGCACCTGAATTCGAGGATCTAGCTGAAGATTTATTGCCCCCCCCCCCCCACCCTCAGCCCAAATATGTGTTTCCTATTAACGTTTTGCGCCACATCTGATCACTCGTTAAACCACACATCGGACATTGACCTTATGCGGGAGCTGAATGATGAATGCATTAATTTTGTCCCATAAACTTTGACCCACATTATTCATAGACATTTCGTTGACTTGACCGCTGGAACCTCAAGTGACCCTGAATTTGTTTACATTTGGCCGGCCGTAATTCACGGAGCGGCAACCGATGAGGTTTGCACATTTTTTGCACTTCTGTTAACACAAATGAAAGAAAAACAGCCAAGTGGAGATATTTGAGTAGAGAATGAGCGCCGTCTGTTGAAAGCGAGAAAAGAGGTTCGGATGGCACAACTGAAAGTGGAATGTTCAGAACAGGATGAAATCTGTGATCCTGTTAGATTAGAAGTCAAAGAAATGCTTATGCAATTTTGAGTGACCCCACGGGACCGTGACGTCTTAAGAGTCCTGTGATGGGGCAGTGATAACCCAAAACAGCAGTTATATGAGTACCAAATGACAGCTCATCCCTATGGAGCAGCATCTCAAGTTTGTGCGAGCTTTGCATTGAAACAAATAACAAAGGAGAATCTAGACTATGAACCCTTCGTTATCAACTCAGTTTCACAGAGCTTCTATGTGGAAGATTGTTGGATATCGTTCTCTCCCGTCGGGTCCATGAAAACCGTAAGTCAATTTAGAGAGACGGTAGAAAGAAGAAGATTCTATTTAAAAATAGGTATTTAAAGTAGAGGAGTTGTTACATACCATACATGAACACGAAGCCACTGCCCTTATGGCCGATATCAGTTTAAAACCATGTTCAGTACAAATGATTATTAGTCTGGAATGTGACACCCAAAAGGATACGTTCTGTTTTCGCTTGAACGTGATTGATCATGCAAATTCGAGGGTAGAGATATTATCCCTTCTTTCTGTTCTTTAGGATCCGCTGGGCTTAGTAAACCCGGTCTTTTTGCCAGCAAAAATGTTGTTTCAGAATCCGTGCCGATAAGGCCTGGGTTGGGATGATAGGATTGGAGACAAACATGTGAGGTCGTGGAACCCCTGGCTGAACTTCATGACTGAGTTATCCAAATTTAAGATTTCAAGATGCGTCAAGATTACAGGGGAGATAGAAGATCATCTCCAGCTATTTTTTTGTGATCCTTCTGAAACGGGCTTTAGGGCCTTAGTGTATGCAAGTTTTTGTGCTGAATCCACCTCGGTTAGTAGCTCTATTGTTTTTGCTAAATCTAGGGAAGTGTCAATAAAAATGGTTAACGTACCCCGGCTCGAGCTAGCCTCCGCCAAGCTAGCTGTTTACGTGGTACAGGAGGTAAAATGGTGCATACGATGGCAGTCTTGACAGACTCATCGATTCTTCTTCGTTACATTAACAAAACCACTACTCGCCTTAGTATTTTGTGGCAAACAGACTAAGTGTTATCCATGCGTTGTAATCACTTGATCGGTGGCTACGTGTTCGACCACAGAGTAACCCAGCCAAAGCGGCTTTTAGAGGATCATATACACTAACAGAATTAAAACGGTGAATTTCTGACCCGGAATTTCTGTGGCTTCCACGTGCACGGTGGGTGATTAGTTTTCCAGGCGCGGGCATAACCACGGAGATGGACTTCAAAAGAACGAAGGAAGATAATAATTTAATAAACCGAGAGCGGAATCCATTATTCGCGATTTTTTCCAGCCAGACAAAACAAATAAAGGTTGCGACTTGGCTAATTCGTTTTGAAGATTATCTGCTAGATCGCTTGGGTAAGCAGGCTCGCATCGAATTATCAGTAGGGCCGATAACACTCGAGGAAATTCGTAAAGCCGAACATGACATCGTACGTGAAGTGCAGAGAAGTGAATTTGCAGGTGGCCTAAATCGACTTGTATCAAATGTCCCTAACTTTTGGAAATCCCAACTTCCGAAATTTTGACGCTTTAGGACCTTATGTCCTATTCTAATCGATAAAATTATGTGTTGGCTGGCTGCCGAATTATCCCAATCACGAGTTGAGCTTTAAACATCCTATAATCCTTCTAAAAGACATCCGATAACAGATTTATTTAATCGTCACTATTATGTGATGGAGGGACACTAAGGACAAAGTTGTTGCAAGATTCACGGTAATGTTACCGACAAAAGAGTTGTGGGGACCTGCATGAGTTACCTCATTGCGGTTGAATCATCTTAGTCAGGTCTGGACGCTGATGGCAATCAGGAATACATATGCACCAAAAGACGGCGACAAGTCACACACCTAGCTGTTGTGTTTTCCCGCAGATAGACTGAGAAGTATGTTCCACTGCTGTAGGAAAGACAAAGGGGGTTACCAAGGGATCGTGACTCGAAGGTCCGTGACTTAGTGACTACTGCATCCAGTATTGACCCTAGGAAGCAATGGCCACTGGGTGTCGTTTTAGAATGTAAGCATTCAATTGATGACCTCGTACCTGTGGTGTCAGTTCTAATTAAGGATGGACTCATCACGCGAGACATACGTAGGGTGTGCATATTGGAAGGTAGGAGTTGAACAGGTGCTGTCACCCTGCTTATATTCCGGTTCCTGTGGCAAGAGTAAATTGTACCACTTGTGCTGAGATGCGGCGGAAGTGACATTGTCTTGTGCTAAGAAGCGCCCATGTATACTGCTGTAAACCCTGACACCCCAGGGGAAGTTGGAGGATGCTGAATCGTAGGTAGGTAAGGGAGCCCGAACTCGATTCCGATTTGAGTACGTCGACTAGAGGAATCCGTGGCGGATTTGACGGGTTGTGTGATGGAAAAAATAACTGAATTAGAGGCTCTAGCTCGATGCAAGTATGGACCAGTTAGTATGTGTTGCAATGATTGGTGGCAGTGACTGTTTCTTCCAACATAAACAATGTGTTTTGTGTTAATAAAGTGAGATGATTTGTGGGTGGAGTAGTCTTCTCACTAGAGTTAGTGGGACAGAATGACACAGTAACTAAGTTTCATGCTGTACTACCAATCGAAAAGGATTTCATTAGCTTATCTGCTAATTTACAAACACCATAAGTTCTCCAGATCAGAGTGGTCTTTTCCGTAACTTTTGCGAACATTCTGAGTGTATCTTCACTGTGTATCACTCAGCTATCCCGAATGCTCACCGAACTTCGTGCCTCATTCAATCACCCATAGATGAATGCATTAAGTACCTCGGAATCACATTGGAAATTGATCTTCACTGGTCTCTTCTTAACTTCAGTTGGTTGTACGAAATAAGTTGCCTTTACTTTGGAAATTGGAAACTTGGATATTTGTGTGTTAAACCTACAGTTCATTCTTTGTTTCTTAAAGCGTTGCTGAATTTAGAATAGGTAAATGGGATAAGCTGAAAAATGTGAAAGATCCGCGAAAGGTAAAATGGTCCAGTTTCAACAGCTCCTAACCTGAAGGTTCAAGACCGTCGGAGAGGTCAATGTCAAGTCTGAGGACAAGATTCATATGCATACCGACGATTACGGGGACAGCAACATGTGCACTAACGATGCCACTTCGACTGGTGGTGAAATGTTTGCCACCAAAAAGCCAAGCCCAATGATGATCAACCCATGCAAGCCACCAACCTGAACTGAAAACAACACTAATATTCAAAGTCAAATATTTTCGCAGAGCACCGATACTACTAAAAAACGAAATTCACATTAAAGTGAGTAGGAGTATCACTCCGCGTTCATTGATTTCGTGCTTTAGAATGAACAACTAGGGGTTAAAATAGCAGTGGACAGAAATCCAAACACAATCAGAAATAAGTTTGAACAAATCATTCATGACAGATTTCATCACGTTTTTGAGATTATATTCTCGGGGATAACTCGATGCTTCGGAGGACAAATAGACCGTGTCATAAATGAGTTTATCAAACCTTCATCCATCACATTGGATAGGCATCCGCAGAAATAACGGGTTATCTTGAGTATCTGTTTTAATGTTTAAAACCAACAAAATCACTTGGTTTTTATTCAGATTTGTCACCTGGTCATCTGTTGGATTTCTCTCGCGGTTTTCTTAAGTCATCCGAGTTGCTGTGGTACCCCATTGCTAGGTTAGCTGTTTGAATCGCATCTTTTACTGGCCAGCCTTACACGCGAATCATATACAGTTATCTGGACAACAGTTACGGATAAAAATGAGTAACAGATGTCCCGTTGAAGTTCAATAGATAATATGAGCATATTGATGTCTTTTATCATTTATCTTACATCATTTCTGCTCATATTCATTGAATGAAAGGAGGACAGTATTTAAGGAAGTGGTTCACTGCCATTGAGGGGCCGCCAGTTGGTGTGAACGGCAGTGGCAGCAGTGGAAACAAGATTAAACACGGATCAGAAGGGTCTCAAGTTCACAATGAAAAATGTCTGATCACTGTCGGTCAGGAAGAATTCAGTGATTCCCAATGGGAACTTTGTAGTATTTATGGTAGTAAATTATTCTCCTTATCCGTACTCATCTGAAAGATTGAAACACTGTGAACTCTGGAGATTTAATTTTCACTTAAACTTAAACAGACTGATATATATAACCATTGACATGGACAAAGATCTCAAATAATCACGTTGTCGAAATTTCAGTGAGAAGTCATTTCCTTCGTGATGAGTATTTCATTCGCGTGTTCATGCAATTTAGCAAACGAAGGTTTCAAATATAGAATTCTGTGGTAAATCTTCCCGAAGCTTGAATGCCCAAATTTAGTAGGCGATTCGATATGGTGGATTTTTGGAAATATGAAAGCAGAATACGCCATAGGTGGTTTTCGTCACTCAAGTAAGAATGGTGATCCTGCCTGGTGTTATTCGGTTTGCAGGAATGCCGATCGTGTTTGCTCTTGGCAGAAAGAAGCGGAAACCGTACAAACAATTTCGAAGATTGCTTTTATTATCTCGTGGTTCAACAGGAATTTTGTGGTTGACCGTGGACTAAGGAGAGACCAAATGTCGGTTAAACTGAAATTCACAGCACTTATATCACAATCATGCGCTCGCTGTTCTTCAAAGGTTGATTTCGTTGGTGCGACGATATAAAAAGCTCACCCACAACCAGAAATTATCACTGATTTAGTTAACAGGAAAGGAACTAACTTATGATTACATATGGTGCAAGTGGTTCTGTGGTAGACTTGGCTCGGAATATTTCCATTAGCGATTCCATATATTCTGCTTTACTCAAAACGGAGGAATCGATGTCCCAACATGATGATGTTAGAGAAGAATTTAGCACATCATATTCGGATACTGAAAAAGAACTCCATCGTGCCACATTAACCAGAAGGAACACATCAAATTCTTATTATGGCTTTATATCATATGCACGCACCCACATTATTTCAAAAGCATTTACGAGACCGAGTTGAATATCTAAACTGAGAGAAGCATACTTATATCTCTGGCGTATCAGAATGGCCTGCTGCTTTGCAGATCAATTCTTCCTGCACTCCTGTATTTGACCATGCAAAGTGACTCGATTTCAGAACAATTTCACACTTTCTTCACCGACAAGAATGAGACAAAGTAATCCCGACTCAATACGATAACTTATTCTTCGACGTTATAATTTTCAAATCAACAGTACACACCTCAAAGTTATTGCAATCGAATATTTGTTAATTGATTATCTAGAAGACCTCCTAGAAAGACAACAACAATAACAAGCTCATGTTTCGTGATGCTTTAATCCTGAG
Organism: Fasciola hepatica; assembly: GCA_948099385.1. Lineage (NCBI taxonomy): Eukaryota > Metazoa > Platyhelminthes > Trematoda > Plagiorchiida > Fasciolidae > Fasciola > Fasciola hepatica. Next base: position 870,098 of record CANUEZ040000149.1, read on the forward strand.
TGAGTTTTGCCACTGAGTATTCACTAAGTGCAAGTCACATAGTAGAGTCGACTCAAGAGCTAAATGGATCTTGTGATAAGGAAAGTGATGGTAAGTGTGGAGTAGGGAAGCTCTTCTACGTACATGTATTCGCAGTAGTGTTGTGCCATAGTCTAATGCTACTTGACTCACACGATTCCCACGAATCCCGTCGGACGACACTATGCCCCAATATATCATTTATAACTGGGCCAATTTGACTTAGAATTCATTGAAGCAAAAGGCTTTGATCGAATACAATCGACGACGATGTCTCCATTAGTCAAGACGAATTCGCGAAATCAGTGTTGGCAGCAACAACTTACGTACTGTTCACGATTGGATTCAATTACCATCGAGGCATGCATCATAATGACTGCTTTCATTTTAGAACCAGGTTGAAGAATTCGATAGAGCTGAGAATTAAAGCATCTCATATTCGTTTGCGAATCTTATTAGTCCTTCCTAATAGACAATATGTGGTATGGATATCAGTTTGTGAAATACGTGGTTCATGGCAGAACTGTTACTTCACTAGCGTAGAAGTTAGTGGAGTTTATGCTTCTTCACGAAATTCCACAGAAGTGAGGTTATTCTGGAAGAGCAAAACTTTCGGTGGGGTAGCAGGTAAATTCTGAAATGAAATTGGACTTCTGTTGCATTTCCAATCTTAACCCACACGGGATCTGCGACAGATTTCGAGAAATCGATGTTAGCCTAACCTGAGCATTTTACTCTATCCCAATTTACCACCTACCATCTCCTTCCCAATGAAAATAAGTTGTCAAAATAGCTCGCGAAAATGGCTGCAGTTTCTAGATGTGTTTTGTTCAGGTTCTGCTTTGAAGAGACTAAATATCTAGTTCTGTTTTCGATGCAACTACACTCACTCACAAAATTTTCGTAGCTCCGTTTGACGATTCTATTACTAACAGCGGATTAGAAATATTGTCGCACTTCTCCGAGTTCTACAGAGTTCTGAAGAGTTACGATTTTGTTGTTTGATTTTCGTGAACAGCGTAATTTGTGACGATGCATGAAGTTGTACGAACTTTCCAGTCTCCTTGAAATTCGACCTCAATTTTCCTTCCGCGATCCAAGAATGTGCCAACTTTCGTTTGTTGGAGAGAAAATTGCGAAGCAGAGCAATCATTGAACAAATCGTAGCACGCGAAGATACGAACATAATTTCTGATGAGTTGACTATTAATTGCAGCAATTTTATTATACCCTCTCCATCAATGGAGCATCTCTGAGTTGCGGCGTTTCTTATACGAGAGAGTTTGAGGTTTCAGGGAGATTAGAACCAACAATTACACACCAAGAATCTCAGTTTATATATATATATATATATATATATATATATATATATATATACGTGGAAGTATTTAAACTCATGGGAATCAAACACTCATTTCGAAAAGTTTCCAAGGAAACGGCATTTAGACAACTTCTCTTTCGGACTCCAACGTAACTTGCACTGACCGTAACCTTTCCCTTCATCTGTCATTTGCCACAACACAACATTGATAACCTATCGATTTTTGTTTCTGTCTATCTTGCTGACGTACTGTTTTGATGGAATTCCGTCAGTTCTCTATCGGCAGTCATAAATTAAACTGTGAAATGCATTCTGTGCCTCCCTCAGGAACTCTCCCACTAGATGATCTGAGTTTTGCAATACACATTTTTTTATTCTATACTAATTTCCACCCAGTCGGAATAACTGGGAACAAGATGACCAGTTTCAACTTGCTTATCGAACATATTGTATTATTCAAATTCTTAGCTCGAACCAAAACCTCGAAGGGTTCAATTTTGAAGACAGTATTGCTCAGAAACTATCTGGTTAATGGGAATGTGGTGTTTCTCATCTAAAGAACAGCATTTGTAACCGACAGAACAACCACATTCGAGGCTTTATTCCAGGATCTATCTGACCCCCATAAAGTCACTCCAAATTTGTTTTCCGTTAAGGTTTTGCGCCACACTTGCTATTCGCTAAACCACGCACCGGACATTGACCTTAAGTGACCGCTGGCTGGTGTTTGCATCGATTTTGCTCTATGACCCTTGACACACATTTCGTTGATTTGACCGCTTGAACCTCATGCCATCCTGAATTTGCTCGCATTGGGCTGACTCTGATTCACGGAGAGGTTACCGCTGAGGTTTGTACAGTTTTTGTGTCATATTCATGATTTTTTTTTATCGAGAACACTATTGAAAACCACAACTGAAAGCTTGGCGTTTTTTGGATTGTGTTACGCGTATCTCATCGACTGCTAGGAGTCCGTTGCAGCATTCACTAACGGATTGTCATTTCCGTCGAATAATCCCAAGGTGCACACACTCCTGACACATTCTGACCATACACGCCTACGATCACGCATGCTTTTAACAAAGTCCTACGGCTGAAATATCGGCGATCCCATTCACGTGTAACGGGGAATTTCCGTTCAGCATGAAGTTATCTCCGATCTATATATATCTACTGAATACTCCCATATCATCATAAGAAAAACAACGAGTAGCGAACAAGTTCGTCTTCGGTAACAGCATCCTCGTGGCTAACGCAGCTGCACTTAAAGGCTAGAAATGCATAATTTACAAAGGATGTTCGTATTTAGAATTGTGACTTGAGGGTCATAATTATTGATGTTGCATAGTTAGAAAGACGAGGGGATGAGAATTGTCGTTGTTCCGTGGTTGGGAAATGACCAGCGAAAATATGGACATTGATTTCATGGACCATCCATAGCCGATTTCGATCAACAGGTCAGCGTCTGGGTTTTGCTGTGTTCGAAGATCAGTCTCGGATTTTGATCAGGACAGCTGAAGTGTTTCAACCAGCTTTTGAAAAGAATGCGACAGATTGACTAATCTGACCACTACAGCCTCTACCATTACTGGATGTCGTTTTCCAACAACTTTTTGTGCGTTTTAGTGACTCTGTAATCTATTCTGCATGCATCACCGTTTACATACTGTCCACTGTCTGTAAGATGCGCCACAATTTCACTGGTAATGATTTTTCTTCTTGCAGTCATCTGCCAGATTGGTTTGTGTTCTTTGATGCTTTTATGTTATTTGCCGTGTCGTACTGTCTACTTCGCTTGCCGAACTTGAGCAAAAATCGAGTGGGTTAAGTTGCAGAAGGTAAAGACAAATAATGTTTAATTAAGGTTTGTTAGGATCACGAGTGACTGTTAAAGTGGACACGTAGTGTGTGAGCGAGAAAGGTGCGAGTGGTTACCTTCTCTAGGCATATCATTAGTAACTCGCTTTGTCGTCTCTTTTGGAAGGGAGTTGACTACATAGTTATCTCTTCTTAGCGGTCACTAAAGCCTGATATGTTGGTCTCTGATATATTCTTCTGAATAAAATATTCGGATATCCGTTATTTGGAGTGTCTGCTTCGAAAAGTCAAATTCTTCACTCATCATTTCATGTAGGCTGATCATTTGCACTCGGGCTGCGACTGAATAAATCGGGTTTCCTTTACGTCACAGAGGTAACAAGCTGGCAAAATTGGTGTATTGGCCTGCCCAAGTTGGTTTGTTGTAAATGCGACGGAGCAGTTTACCATTTTCACCTTTTATGTGACCTCCACCTAGAAAGTGGAAAGTGTTCTCTTCTATTTCTGACATGAAATCAACCGCCTTATGGACCCCTTCACTTGTTATGCCAATCACGTGTGCCTGTTACTTAAGAAGAAAAAGCGATCTACCTACTGACAGCAGATTGGTAGACTTTTTATCATAACATGAAATATCTCATTTTCCAGTTTATCAAGGAATATATCTGCTACCAGCGGACCTAGAGGCGACTGCATACAGACTCGATCCGTCTGACTGTACGTTTCTCCAATGAAAGTAAACTGGACATTGAAAGTGATTCGAAACAGTGGTTTTTTCCGATAAGTTACTGGAAAGCCGATATTTATTTCTTCTGTGGTAAAATCATACAAATACTTAGCCATTTCTAGAAGTGGGTCGTTGTTACACAAAAATGTTACGCCCAGAGAGGCCATTGTTAGTTCCTTAGCAGAAACTAATCGGTTATGTGTACTGGATTGTCATTTAGATAGTAGTGACAATCCTTCGGTGAACCAGTTCAATTAAATCTACGGATCATCGGGCAGTCGAAGGATACGGAGATGTACCCATGTCGAGTATCGGTCTGTTTGGTATTTCTGATATGTGAATCGCGGGTAGTCCGCAAATTCGAAGAATATTGCAATCAATTGGTTGAGGCTGTTCTAAGGTTTATCTTTGTTTTTCTCCTAACCTTCGACCTTCTTGCTTATTTGTTTTTTATGAAACAACTGTAGGATATTTCAGGAAGGTCTTCGCTGCCAATTAAGGACTGCCAGTTGAGAAACAGACGGGGAGGCGGAAGCAGGGTGTAAACCCCCAGGACAGGAAAGGTCGAAACCCCGTCATAACTTTAGACTGACCACAGCCGAGAGATAACACTGCGGTTTTTAACAACTTCAGATCTACGGAAATTTGCACCTCCGTTGCTCTGGTTTAGTCTTTCTTCCTTCCTGATTTCTTGAACATCCTAAGATCATGTATTTCATCATTTATCTTAGTTATATGATCAGCTCAATCCAAAAAGACAAGCCCGGACCCTTTGCTCGGTCTCCAGAGGTCGATATCTTTGTTATTTCGGAAAAGTCTCAATGTTTCCCGGTGTCATTTATTTAGAATACTTCTGCCGTTCCTTCGGGTTCGATGACATTGAGGCGAGTAGTCACCTTGGATAGTTTTGAAATTACCAGTCGGTTGCTCGGATGTCGCTATCACTGAGCAAGTTTGAGCATCTACGTTTTTGAACTTGACCCTCGAGCCTAATTGATCGTTCTTAAAAGTAGAACAACGGGAATTTAATCTCAGGAAGAATGATTCCAAAGTTGCTGTTCCATAATCAAACGTGAAAAGTTATGCACATACTTTCAGCAGCAGCCGGCAGACTGGTTCCTGGTTTCATCTCATCCGGCGTATTCTGTAGCTTGACGAGCTTCTTAATAATCTGTCTCTGGTGCTACCCATTGGCCTGCATAAGTTTCTGAACTCACTTAATGAGTCTTCTGAACCATTGCTTACTTAGTTTTCGCAAAAAAACTATTTACTCAGTCCCATACACGTTCAGCATTTATGGTGTCCGAATACCACAAGCGGTCATGTCGTTTACTACGTCAGTGATGATCATGCTGGCCAGTCAGCTCACGGAATAAGATAACTGGGCTCGTTTAGCTTAAAGATACTGAAATACGACAAATTTCATCCTAAGTTAAATGTTCGGAGTTCCTCTGTACTAGATTGCCTATAATCATCTTCAGTGTAATTGCCCTCAATTATCACCTCTGAGATCATGACACCATCCTAAGAATGTAACTGTTTGCATTTGAAGAACTCTATTAGTCCTCTCTTCCTGATGTGCAAGGGTACAGTTGCAGACTACATAAAATTAAAGCCCATTTTGACTTTGAATTCCCCCCAGAAAGGTTACTTACAGGACGATTAGCATTGATCATCTTGTTTCATCCCCGTGGCGGGTCTGTCAGTCAAAAAAGAGCTAGCATTATAGATTCGGTGGTAATGGTTCAGAAGGGACACAAGAGAACATATGAAACGGCCCAGTGGGCAGATATTACATTAGTGAGGATGGGGACGAACAGTGTCGGATGCAGTGAATTTCATCTGACCATATGACTGCGGGACCGTAACAAGCATTTGAATTTTACTTCAGAACAATGAATTAACCGCAGTTAGGAAATAAATGCAATCCCGGCGGACGATGGTAACTATCATCAGAATCACTTGGAAAACTGATATCCTTGATTTCACATATATCATTTTATCTCAGTGTTGCATTTGGGAAATCTTGTTGGGGTATCATGAAGCAATATTTATTATCATAACAAATTACTTGGCCAGTGACTCTTAGAAAATAAAGAACCAATTTGAACAAATCATTATGTTGTCTTATAGACTCCTAAATGTACATTATATTATTCTCCTTCAATTCATCGTTCCGTCAATGCCACACATAAAATCACATGTGGGACCAGTGTCATGTACCAGCTAATCGCTTCGCATTCTTTCTCATAACAAATTGTATTTGCTTCCTAACAGGTAATTGCATTTCCAACAAGGTTATCACCACCTTTCCTCAACATTTTGACCCAAACAATAAATTCTAATCTCTGCCAGTGATCAATGACTTAATACTGTTCTTCGACTAAAACAACATTCCGACTGGGCAAATTATTCAAGTACACATTTCGTCCGTGAACTCATCATCAGACGATAGCTTTCAAACAGTAACTCACAGTCATCTTCTCAGAACTTTTCTCTGATATCACTTGAATTTCTAGACTAAGTTAGTTTATTGTAACTGTAAGTAGTATTTCCCTGTCTTAACCTTATGATGCCGCATTTATCTGCAATAGTTGCATTTTTACCGTTTGCTTAGAAGTTTCGGCTTACGGAAATCAGGTGTAAATGTGATAATGAAGGAGAGTGATGGCTCACTGAATCAATCCAACGATTGTTGTCTATAACCTTGAGTGGATTATCTCAAGGAAAATTTCAGGTGGTCTCTTTTCATTGGGGTCGTTCTTATCCGTGATACTGATACTCAGGTGGGCATCGCTGGTTTGTTAGACACTGGAAGTGTCCTCGAGATAGTTCATTAAAAGAAAGGTGAGAGATTACGTCGAACACAATAACTTTGCAGTATATTTTGGAACACAGGCCAATTTCCCAAAAACCAAAGTATCTGCATTCCTCGATCTACTGAATCCGACTAGAAATTTCATCGTTACCGAATTTGTACTGACATCATTCCTCCATCCACTTCTGATCATATAAATTATTTTTCCAGGATTACTCAATTTCACCATCATTTTTCATAATAATAATTTACATAGTTATAGCATTAGCTCCCTCCTCGTTTGAAAATAGCCGCTACGATCCACGCCCGAAACCTAAACCACCATAATTGCGAAAATGGATAGTATTATTCCTCTCAGAGATGAACCAGGTAGTTTGCTTCTTGAGCTGCATCATTACATGTATGATTTTGGAAGTAGACCTTAGATATTCGGAAATGCCACTTATCTGACTGTTTGAGACATTCTTCTGACTAATCTGGATCCCTGTACCTCTCTCAGCTGCACGTACGTCGCGAAGATGACTTCACAGCATGCTCGTCCTCCGCTCATCGCACCATAATCTGCAATCAGAATGACATACGTGAACCTGATCTTATGGTGACTGGAGCTAAGATCCTCACTAACTATTCCGTGACTGAACTAGATGATTGTGCCGTGGCCGATAACGAGACGACTAAACGGAGACTACCATCTCAATCGGCTCTCACGATTCAAGTGGATGAAGTAGACTAAGCGGATTAAGTCACGTTGAGGTCACGGACTGACTGTGGATGTTACAACGGAAAACGAGAGCTGGACAGCGGTACCAATAATATAAACGTATTCAAAATGTTCACAATTTTCTCGCGGAGGTGCCACAGAGCCATACGAACGATCGGCTTCACTTCTACTGGGTCTTTGAGCTACAGGTAGGTGAAAATTTAGATATCAAAACGTATAGGCTTGTAGATGGGAGTGGTTTTCTCGGTATTGTGTTACTAACAGCAATCATCCCCATTGTGACTCTTTGACAGTTTTGCTTCAGAGGCAGACGCACACTCTTTTCTAACACTTTCTGTTCCCTCAGCGGGGTACTGGTCCGGGAATTCTTCAATCTAACGTTGCTTATTGACATACTTTTCATCAGCTTGTGGGACTACTTCGTTGTTCTTCTCCTAGATGACCACATTCTTCAGGGTGTTATTTTAGGTCCGTTCTTTTTTCCGCCAATAAACTGTTTTCAAGACCCACCTTGACATTTCCGTTGAAACTGGATGCCTAGTGAGTAAATTTTTTACCATTACGCAGTTATTCTGGTCTTTAACCAAATAAGATGAAAGTGTCTCCTTTTCTATCTATAACTACATCGACCGAGACAGTCTTCAAGTTTTCATTGGCAAGCAGGAAATGTTTCGCAGACCTAAAATAACAACTTCTCAGTATCGGTGTTGAATTCTGCCGCTACAGTTTCGACAATATTCTGTCGTTTCACTTTGCTTGCGTGAATACAGATTTTGAAGGGTTATTTATGATGGTAAAATATAATCAAAAGAAATCCATTTCGAACCAGCTTAGAGTGACAAGTAACCTCATCATATATATGATGGAATACAAAATAAATAAATAAAATACATGTCGCTCGTGCTATATCCACTCTTTATTTTGATAGTCATTGCTCCTCCCTAGTCCATGACCGCAATAAAATTCAAATTCATTCGCCGAGAATTACCCGTACACATTACAGCTGTTTCGCTCAACTAGAATCTCTTGTGATTTTTCTGACAAATGACGGCTGTAGTTAACTGTATCGATTCAGACCAAGATACCGTCTGGAAATTATTGATCAGTCGCGGGTAGGATCTTCGCTCATTTTGTTGTACCTAGTTTTGGTACCAATTGGAACTAGATGAAGCAATGCTCTGGTCATTAACTTTCATCCCGGTACCGACATTCGATGGAAACACTAACAGCCCGTTCACTCTTCGTGTATATCCGGATTTCTACTTGGAGATATTTTGCGTTTTTCGATGCATTCTGAGCAATTTCTACACCACTGTGACCGTGTCGAGTTTCCCGTAACTTAATTCTCCGTCAGAGGCTCTCACCCGTATGTGCATCCATGGAGCAGAAATACATTAGGTAAATATCTGTTTATAGTTTAGTGTACATTTCAGAAAAGTTCGAAACAGGAAATGTGTCTTCTTATACAGTGCACAAATAAATCAAAGTCGATTGGTTAACAAGCTCGTTTTCAATGATGACTACGTCGCATTTTATTTGAACATGGTTACTTAAACGAAACTGAACTGAGGGCGGGGCTATTGGTCGAAAATAAAGACAGAGGAGATCTGTCTATGGGGAGCGGCTGATGAGACCCTTCGTGTGGTAGAGCTCAATATTTTATTCACAGCAAAGTCTTTTATCGACTTACGACTAAATGATAGTGTATCGGATTATAGGGCTTCACTCTGTGTAACCCTTTCGCCGGTTCACGTAGAATTACGTACACTGGCCGTACCACCAGGCTGTTATCCGAACACGGCTGTGAACACAACCCGACACGGTTGAAAATTGCATCCGAGCCATTCCTGTGAAACTCGGTCTCTCCCCTGGCTTTATTTTCGATCCATTACCTTATCTTTTGTTTCTTTTATTCACTTAAGATCGTTCGTATAAGACTCGATACAGTAGCACGATTAAAAGTGAACTAAAACGAGCGTTTTTGCCACTTCATGTTGTTGTTCACGCATTATGCCGGCTTATTGAACCAAATAAAGCATCACAATAAGTGAAATCCTAATTCAAAGTCTCAAGAACTGAGTCCTAAAACGACTGCCCTAGTTGGGGTTTGGTCTTTGGTGACCTCAAAATTAACTACTGTTCTCTACGGGTAAGGCCAAGGTTTGGAAGAGATTGTAGCTTTTAGAGTTAATATGTCCTCGACATAAAATGCTTCGACCTGATACAAATATTTCATGACATTTGGCAGAAATTGCATCACTGTATTTCACCAACATCTAAAAAACTCGCCATCATAATGGAATCAGGGCTTTTGTGGGGCTATCGCTGTAACTGAACCCTTAAAAGAGTATAGCACAAATCGATATGTCCACTGCAATAAGATTACAGTACCCATGTGACCCATATCCTGACTCATTATCTGGTGACAAACAGTCTTCCGAGAAGAAATTGCATTCTGACAGACGGGGAGGACGTATTGTTTCAATCCGATGAACTACACATTGTTCATATAGCCATAGATAATACTTCAGTAAGTTGGATGGTTATGGTTTATACCACCTCATTTCAACCGCCATAACAAATTTTAGGACACAGAGTTAGTGGAATGAATTTCCTTGTGAATTTATTATCATGTACGCCTTTCACGTGAGCCTTAAAGTATTACTGTAGAGCACGCAAAGTAAATTGAAAACCAAGAATGATCAGGATGAAACTCTAATTTCCTAGCAATTGCAACAATTGTCCACCCTTATTGGGCGTATAATACTGGATCTTGACCGACCAAAAGACCAAGGGGCACGCTGCTTCGCCTTTCCTACTGGTGCGTATAAATTTACATAGCAAAGCTCCCTCTGGGTATATTTAATGTCCTTGACAGTCCTTTTTCATAAGATCCCAGGAAACGCCATCATCAAAGTCGACTGTGTTGGTTATTCTCCCGCCTCTTCTCATTGTAACACCTTTTTCACAGGAATAATGAGGAAAAACCGCGATTCTTCTTTGGCAAATTTATGAGCAAGATCTTCCACGGAATAGAGCACAAATGCGCTATCATGAGTTCATCGATGTCATTTACTAGCGTGGTGCAAATTCCCCGTAATTACCGTGCTTTTTCTCACCATCATGAAAATACACTGGACGCTTAAATGACCTCGATCTTATGACCTTGATTTTCAAGGCCATGTATTCCAAAAGTCAACAGATTTTTCTTTTTTGTGACCCTATTATCAGTTGCGAATTGCTAATAAACCACCAGAGTGTATGGCATTTCCTAAATGAATTCGTATCACATTTACTTCTTTCGGCTAAGCAGTTGTTTGATTAATACTTCCATAAAAACATTTCTCCTGATGAGATCAGCGTTTATAACTCCGTAGCGAAAGCTACGTGAGACAAACTTTACTTTTACGACTTCAGGAACTATCCATATTCGACCGTTCATTGAATTCCGTCTGTCAATCACCAGTTAAATCAATCATTTTAACCGAAGTCACGCAATTTCAAATGCTCACAGAATAATGCAATTCTAAAGTGAACAATATTCGGTTACAGAGAATCTTCCATTCCCAACCTATGTTCGGCTTTATACGAAAAGATTTACCAAAGTAAAGTTCCTAATATAGAAAATATTTTTTCATTCAAATTTCGAAAGCACCTGCATGAAATAAGAGCCAATCGCGACTGACTTACGCCGATTAGTGGATCGTCTTTGTTGGCGAGAGTTACACATTTGTTTGGTCACCACATTTTTCGACTTAAATTTTTCTACTGAAAAAGATCTCCAGCTGTTTACGTACATACCAACATAAACATGGCAAAAAATTTGGGAAGCTTTCCGACAATCTGTGGATTATCAACTCTGATCGAGAAAATGATCGTTTAACACCACCCACCGGTCACCTGTGAATGTTATTCGAAATATATGAATGTGTCTGAACCACTTGCAGGTGCAATGTAAATTGATACCTGGTCTGCGTGGACTAATGGAGTGCTCAGTCTTCTGCAATTCGATATTCTTATCTTGGTGTTTTAGGGCCATCTATTAGCTACCATAACCGAGGTAGTGAACAAACGTTTGCATCTCACTCCTCCTTATCGTATTGGATCACTTGCATTGTCAGGTCTTCTGAAGGATTTTGGTCCCATCCCACTAGCTGGCTTGTTTCATACTACGGTTACTGGCCGTTTGTTCATTGAGTGGGGTGTGGTTTATAGATCGGATTGAGTACCATACTGAAAAGTGTATCCACGTATAATATGGCCTCTATTTCAATGGACCGACTGATTGCAGGTCTACTACCTATCCTGTACAGGGCAAGGCTTTCAAGAGCCATTATGATTATGCTCGTCACAATCTCTTGGACTATTCCTGTTATTTTGGTATTGGTTATTTTTCTAGGTGTAACGATTCCAGTCAGCGAAGCGGGCAGAATTCGTAATCAGTTGAATTTGCATTTTCGTCTTACTGTTATTTTGACCGGATTTAGTATCTTGTACACCATGGTCACTTGCACTAATTTCTGTATTTTACGAATCATACCATGTCGTTATGACACGAATGTCATCTTTAGACATACAACAAGGAATAGGTTCTTGAATTTTGTTCGAAGACGAACCACTATTGGACAGCTAAAAAGCCTGTGTAGTTCTCTGTTAGGTACACCGGAAACCGAATCGAATTCCAGATGGTTTCAGTTATCTGCGACAAACACACATCATCCTTACAGCAGACATTCACTGGGAGGGAGACATTTATTGTCGTTTCGTTTGATTAACTATAATGAACAACTTCATGGAAATTTCTTCACCACGTTCCAACCAATGAGTACTCTGGAGAATTCACCAAACTCTCAAACCGAAATCAGAGTTATATAACAATGATGCGACTTTAATAAGTGGAAGCAACTACTATTGAGCGACGGTAAACAGATCCGGTACTCCGAACAATTTTATTTCGACAGAACTCCTTTGAAAGATATTCGCATAGATCAGCCAGAGGTAAGTTTGAGTGATTTGCTGAGAACGGAAGCAATCAGATTTTAGAAGTCCACGTCCCAGTAGAAGCTCACTGTACTCAACAGTAAAGGACTTCACCAGAATCCAGTCTATCCGTCGGGTTTCCCGTGATGCTGAATGAAGATTCAAGGGAACAGTATATCTGTACAGTCTCTCGCCCAAACACTGAAAAACGAGCACATCACGATACTGATTGTAAATTTTTGTTTCATAATGAGATGGTCTGTGCTCGTGATTTGTTCAACAGTTGGAGCTACGCAGGGTGTCGTGATGCCCCGTTTTATAGCAGGAATTTCGTTTAGACTGGGTTTTTTCAATAAAGCTTGGAATCTCATTATTTTCTGTTTGTAGGACAAACGATACAAAAGAACGTTCCAACACATAATCCTTTGTATTTTTGGCGAAACTCTTTTTTCAGTTTCAAACAAGGTCTGTATCTTGTTTTTAACAGTGTAACGAAGTTCGTTTCAAACAGAACTGATGTTTTCGATCATTTTGTTTCCCTCTGTGATTTACTGAAACTATGGGTTCTTCGTATATGAGGGATTCCTGGGATAGCTTGTGTGTGCGTGTGTGTGTGTGTGTTTGTACGAAGCGGAATTTTCCACTGTAAGTACTGTGATATTGTATCAGCACTCCGCTTAAAACAGTCTATTCAAGTTTGAAGTATGTTTCAGGTACTGACCTTTGCTTGCCAGCGCAGCAAACATGAATTCAGCTTCGATGACACAGTGTTCTATACATATTTCATCCGAGCGAATAACGATATTCAAACAGAATAACTGAATTCATAACGGCTTCATTTTTGAGCCACCTAATTGGACGGATCCAACTTGGGTACTTTACATCGGGCCTCTGGTAGTCAACTAAATTTCAAGAGGACTGCAAAGAAGGTCAAGATTGGTAAAAGTTGATAAGCAACCACCAGGCCAGATGTAAATATCCAGGCAACAAGACATGCATTCTTCCACATGGACTTCCCATGGTAGGACAAGGTTTCGTTTTGGACCAACCTAACTTTTCGTAACTCACCACTTTGAATGTTCACCGCAAATTCTAAAGATCACTACTCTACGGTTCAGACTATCTAGCAAATTATATATATATATATATAATATATATATATGTTATATATATATATATATATATATATATATATTTGTGAATTACCTGAATCCTAATCGAAGAGAACTACTCTATCCGCATGTTTCAAGTTAGGCAATGTACTTTTCGGAAGTAAATTAATACAGCTATTCTCACACAGGGTTAGAGCTGATTCTATAATATTTTATGAAGTATGGTATTGAAAAACAAGAATATTAGTGGGTACCTCTGGTGAAAAAAATTTATTAGTTTCAAAGAATCCGAGTGCAGTGTCGCAGTAGATATAAACTCAGCAATCAGTAAATTCTTCATGGACTTCGTCTAATGCTGCTTTCGGATCAAAGGAGGCAGATATTTCGGATGGACGGAAGTATGCTTCTAAAACACTTCACTAAGTTTTTCTACGATGTTGACGTAATCTCTCACCTTTCTCAACTGGTTAGACCATTTATCAGCAACATCTTTAGAGAATTCGGTACATTTATACGGCAACCACAAGACGTCCCGTCAATGAAGATTTCCAAAATGCCATTTCTATCTCTGTGACTGCATGCAGAAAGCCAAAGTGGTTCAGCAATCACTGCAGCCCCTTACAGGTTTTTTTCGAAATTCCCTAGACGTCTTGGCTTTTAGAGATAACCTATCTCTCACATGCAAAGAAGCTTTTCGTGAAATTTTCTGTTACTTGGGAAAATTGTGGTAACTCAATCCTTAAACATCATAAATAAATTTTCAGTTCTGTTCAAACCGAACCCATGGAAAATCTGAGTGGTTTCATCACTGTAAAATATGATAGCAGTTGGTGCATCCATGGCTAAAAGATGCGCAGCCTCATGTGAAACATGATCTGGCGTACAGTTTTATAGAGAAACAACTTTCATAGAGAATATTCTGGTTTAATAGACAGTGAAATTTCATATTCCGAGCCCGGTAAACTCTACATTGCTTAAGGTATCTTTGAAAACGTCCCATCCGTCGGGTTGATGGGGATTTCTTTTTCAGCTAATATCAGCCGTCGTGTTGAGTTTTGTAACCTCAAAGTCACTAAAATGAGTTAATTCGGAAATGTTTTGACGACCAACTTATTCTTTAGCCCTCTAATATTTATCACAGTTTGTTCAAACTGAATCTGTGTCCCAAACAATTTGCGATACGATTGCAATAGTTTCGAGGCTGTAAGACCTAACCACCTTTGTTGTTTCTTTAATACGGGCTTTCGAGCCGCCGAGGTGTGAAGCAACTTTTTTCTGCCCACCCTCGTCCCCAATGGTGCATGGAAATTTATAATCAAATCTTCTTCATCATACAGTTATTGGTATTTGGGTCTTAGTTTGTTTCCCAATGTAGCTAAAACCGTTATCCAAGTCCCGCATGTTCGTTCTTTGCATATCATATCTAGTTGTGGCACCATTTTTTACATGACTGTAACGAAACGGATTATCTACAAAAAAAGGGTAAATGTTCATCACAAGGACATTTTTTTGATGGGCTCGCGTAATGTCACCTCTCTGTCCATTCTTTAACACGGACGCGGAATCATCCAATTTTCAGTAAATTTTTCCTCAACGTAGAGAGAACAAAGCTACAATGAACAAAGTGGATTTGGGCAAATGGATGAGGTGCCGGTCGATCTGAAGTGGATAATAAATAAACTCAGTGTTAGTTTTTGATGTACAAATATCTGACCATCAGCCGTCGGCTGACGAACTCATCGTATACCAGAGAGAAGACAAAGACTGCATTACAAACTAGAATTGGAAAACTTTTGATTAACCTCGAGACGCAGCTTTTCTCACGGACTAGCAATCAAGAGATTGGTGAAGAGGGGAAGATTCCCGTTTGATGAATCAACGACCCATCAGGGATTTCAGCGCGTACATCTGGAATATAAACAGGAAGAGAAAGACTGACGAATTCGGATAACATGAAGTGGTGCGTTTCCAATCCGAGGTCGACTCCTGCCAATACATTGCCCTTCCCCCTGGGGGTTGTGTCCACAACACCTCCAAGAAGTTGCTTGCTAAATCTCGACTTGAAAGGGCTCGTCCCACGTCTCGTTTTTCGGTGCCCCCTCCCGCTCCGTCTCTGACTCTGCTCTGGTCGCCTGCCTCAATCGGTTGAAAAACGCGGTCGTTGGCTGAAAGTTGGCGGAGTTTGGGAATGTAACGCGCCAGGTAGCATCCATTAACACTTCCAGCACCGCATAGGGTTCGCTCTATGTTTGGGGCAACTTTGCCGGGCTTCTCGCAGGAGGCTTAGGGATACGTAAGTAGACCTGTTCACCTCGTTGTACAGAAGAAATAGCAATTCCTTTATCGTAGTATTCGTTCTGATGGCAAATTGTATATAAGTTCAGCTAATGTCCCGTTTTAGATTCAATGAGAACTCCTTTGAGAGGAGCGGGTCTAGCCCAGTAACGGGATTGTAAGATCTACGGGAACTCGCATTTCGCTACCTGTGACCAATGATAGAAACAGGCTTGCCTCATGGAGGTATGCATTGTGGCACGATCTGCCAGTCGTCTTCAAGAGAGTGGTCGATACCAGATAATGGTTGCCTCATTGATGAATATTTTAAATAACCTTTTTAAATACCGATTCGTTCATACCGTCTTGTGACTTCCTACAAAATGTTACGGAATAGTGCGTGTTTTTATTATCCTACGCATTTAACGATCTGAGTGTGACTGTGGTGGTGCATACCATCATGATAACGAACGTTCAAAAAGGCAAATGCAAAGGTGTTTGCATCAACAGATGGCAGTTTCACAGTTACAAACAAACTTGGTAAAATGGTCCAGCATTACCGGAATATATTAATACACTCTGAGAGTATCAGAAACAGATCCCACAATATCACTTCCCGCAAGCTTTTTCGGATACGCTGCGTATCCTGCATATATTAGTTGTGAGGGTCCCCGGTTGTATTCTCGCGGTGACTTCTATCGGATACAGTCTAAACAAAGACTGAAGAAATCAACTACATCAGGCCGTTGTTGTGGCCACCAAAATCGGTATGGCCCATCTTTTACTGCCCAGCTCGCCCCAGTTCAGTGTGTATCCTCTCTAACACTTGGTGTGTCTCCGATTACAAGACAGTAATCCCTGGGAAGCAATTTTCTCCCTACTAGTACTACAGCACTCCATTTGTCATAAGCAATTTTTATCGGGTAGACCACAGAGAGAGAGAGAGAGACTCACCAATCTACTGCCTGACATCTCTTCCTAGGTAAACTTCTGGCCATAACCATTGATCTGACGATAAACCAGCTGGGTCTCAGGATTGCCCTGTCAGATTTCTGTTCGTTCTGAATTTTGTTCATCGAGTGTAACTGTTACCACCTGACAAGTTGGACAATCACCTTGATTTATGTGGCATCTTGATAGCGCGTCCGCTTTAGAGTTCCTCCGACCAGGACGGTGGCAACATAAAGTCAAACTCTTGTAGTTATTCCTGCCAGCAGGTGACTAGCTCTTCCGTCCGTTAAAAACCCGGTAACCACTTTAGTCACTGATGGTCATTTCAGACAATGAAACGCCTGCCGACCAATTATCGTTTTAAATGTCGGGAAAAATTTACCAACGCTAGTATCTCTTTGGGCGAGGTGCAGTTACCCTTTTCCGATTTCGCTTTATAAGCGATAAGCTTTTCTCCTCCATCCTTACATTGTCTTGACAACACCGTCCCGATTCCGTTATCACCGGTGTCTGTATCAAGACTGAGAGGACCGTAAGTCTCAGACATGTCGGGAAGCCCAAAATAAGTGATGGTACCAAGCACTGGTTCAAAGCCCTTCTGGCTTTCATAGGTCCATAGAAATTTCTTGTCCTTTTCCGCCAGCCCGTGCATCGGAAAAATTTTCTTAACGTGTCCTTTTACAAAATGTCTGTAGTAGGATGCTAGCCCCCAAAAATGTCTGATATGGGGGATGACAGCAGACAGTATTCGACGACTTTGGCTTTCTCTGTGTCACTCATACTTCGGGATTCATTGACGATCAGACAGAGATATTAGATTTACTTCTGTCTAAGTAGACATTTTTCCGGCCTTTACACTAGGCCAAAAATAATTGTTCTTGATTAGATGGTTGTTGCTCAAAGATGTGACTATGTCCTGTCCTATTTAGTAACCTGATTTAACAAGTGAAAATCCACCAATAGCCCCAATGCTCCGGACGTCATTAGTATTATAGTTGCTGCCAGCGGTGATTTGGATGGCTTGATGACCATATCCCTTTGGGTTCGACGATACTGATGCAAGTAGTCGACTGGGATAGTTTTGAAATCATAAGTGGTTTGTTCTGATGTTGCTATCAATGAGTAATTTTAGGCATATAAGGTTCCAAACTGCACCTCTACATCTAAATGATCGTTCTTAAAAGTAGGACAACAAAAATTTAACTCTAGTGAGAATGCTTCCCAAGTTACTGCATTAGCGACTGCATAACTAATTTCTTGGCTCAGGGCGTCTCATGGACAAGCAATCAAGAGATTGGTGAAGAGAGGAGAATTCTCGTATGTCATCATGGTTCGATGGTTCAATAAAACATCAGTGATTACAGCGCATACATCTAGAATCGAAGATGGCATCAAATTTGACCAGCCAGAAGGAACAACCGAGGACAGTACTAATATCGTGAAAAGTGACTCTGAATGTCTATTTTCTTTGTTATTCAATCTCACTGCAGTGTGCTGCATTTCTCGAGATATATTCTTGCACGGACGATCTATGTTCTCTCCGCAGACCGTTACAACCCCCTTGAAATAAACGAAAAGTTTCTCCTCGATGAGACTATCGTTCACCCCGAGCTGGCTGTTCCGCAACAAGACAGAGTACTACTTTCCAAACATGTTTGCTTTGTTTCTGCTTCTTTGTGTTAGGCAGACACGCGCTAGATAACTCATGAAAAAGAAATGCACCTAGTAGGATCGGCATTTACTTACCCAGGACGAGAACCACCCTTGGTTATTCCTATCTTGATCAGTTTGAAAATCAGGCGTGTTCAATTTCCCAATAATTTCGGAGATTTGAGCTTGAGGATAATTGATCGTGGTGGCCTTGGTCGCGCAAATTCAATTATCAACGGGTAGCATCAGAACTAACGTTCCATAAAATTTTCTATTTGGGTATTATGTTATGACATGCCAAGGTAAGTTCAACAAAGAGGAAGTAACTATGAGGAAATATTTTATCTAGCAAATTATGACAATATCTGTGCAACGAATTATCTCGGGGATGCTGTCAGTATCTGGCAAACCAGCGATGCCCACCTGAGTATCAGTATCACGGATAAGAACGACCCCAATGAAAAGAGACCACCTGAAATTTTCCTTGAGATAATCCACTCAAGGTTATAGACAACAATCGTTGGATTGATTCAGTGAGCCATCACTCTCCTTCATTATCACATTTACACCTGATTTCCGTAAGCCGAAACTTCTAAACAAACGGTAAAAATGCAACTATTGCAGATAAATGCGGCATCATAAGGTTAAGACAGGGAAATACTACTTACAGTTACAATAAACTAACTTAGTCTAGAAATTCAAGTGATATCAGAGAAAAGTTCTGGGAAGATGACTGTGAGTTACTGTTTGAAAGCTATCGTCTGATGATGAGTTCACGGACGAAATGTGTACTTGAATAGTTTGCACAATCGGACTGTTGTTTTGGCCGAGGTATATTATTGTCAATGATCTCTGATGGAGACTGAAATGTGAAAGTTTGCTGTAGAATGCTGGTGAAATATGGTGATAACCTTGTTGGAAATGCAATTACCTGTTAGGAGGCAAATGCAATTTGATATGGAAAAATAAGGCAAGGCGATTAGCCGATACATGACAAGGGTCCCCGTGTGATTTCATGTCTAATGGTGGTGTCCCGGTGAATAGTTTGACCGAAAAGAATTACATCCCACTCGTGCGCAATCAGGGAGAAATAGGCAGATGTACCGAATAGTCCAAATTTTACTTATATTTTGGAAGAAGTTGGGGTCATATCATTTGTTTGAACAAGTGATACTCTTTGACGAGAAGCGGAAATGTTTTCCCAACTGAGTTAGGGCAACAAAATGATATATGCAAAAGCAAGGACTCCAATTTTCCTTCCATTTGTTCCAAATCATTCTGGTGATAGTTCCGATCATCCACTCCGACCGTATTGTCTTCGAAATGTTTGTCCCATAACAGTTCTTACACAATATATTTTTCTAGGCTCAGTAAGTGCTTCATTTGGATCGTACACTTACATTACTCGAACACCAATATGGCAGCAAACAGTATGCTAACTACAATACAATTAAAACTTTTGTAACTGAGCATTCATCAGTTAAATTACCACTTGTCGGCAGTGTTCATCTCCATTATCCGTTTTGCACACTTTAGCCTGTGTGCACTTTCGAATAGTTTACTGATGTCTCTCTGAACCTCTACTGCTGAATCGATAGAACTAATTCTTCTTTGTTTGATTGACCTGCTCTGTTCGAAATAAACAGCCCTACAGTCCGAATCGTCCTGTACGTCACACTTTGGGGGACTTTAAAGTCCATAAAATCGGCCGGCCCCAGCACACTTAAAACAGTGAACCTCCTGTTCTGGTAAACACCCTCTCGCCATCGATCATCTATCTCACACGAGTCCCTGACTGTAAGAATTTTTAAGAACACCACGTCGATCCTTCTACCACCTCTAATATTGTCTTGTCTTTTAAAGTGGCTGTGTCCTCTTCTATGGCTGTACAACAGCAAACAAGCATTGGCTACCAGTTTGTCAGAAACGGGAATCTGACAGCATAAACGAATCTCAAGGAAATCCGTCAGCTTGCTTTGTATACCAGAAAGACTTCATTTTTAGGGATACGTATGACTCATCTCTATGCCATGGTAAGACCCCTTTAGTTAGTACACAGCGCTGGTGGAATTTTGATAGGTTTGAAGGCATGACAGAGGTTGCAGACCGCTCCCTGGGTTATGGTTCTGTTGCCCAATTTTCCTTAGTCAATAGGTACCCGTATTTCAGAATACTGAGAAATAAGATGCCAAAACAAACCCACGCTGCACCATGTACTGTGACTTTCGACCGACTATAAGTAATTGCTGGTTATACCTGTTATTATAGGAAAGTTAAGAACAGTGAAGTTCTTCAGGTGCTACCACCGGAGGATGGTTCTCTGAGTGGGGACGTGATAAATTGGCGTAAGACAAGTGGGGATGGCTATGTAGGATCCAGGATAGAGGAGCTCCCAACGCGTTCGTCTGGAGGAAATTCGTAGCATATTCGCCGCATTAAGCTAAACGAGCTAAATTTCTGTACGTTGTGGGCTGGTTGATTGATTTTTAACCGCATGATCGTCACTGATTTGGTTCACGAACCGGGAACTACAATTTGACAGCGACGTCCAAAGGGATTTACTAATGATATATATATATATATATATATATATATATATATATATATATATATATATATATATATATATATATATATATATATATAAACTGAGATTCTTGGTGTGTAATTGTTGGTTCTAATCTCCCTGAAACCTCAAACTCTCTCGTATAAGAAACGCCGCAACTCAGAGATGCTCCATTGATGGAGAGGGTATAATAAAATTGCTGCAATTAATAGTCAACTCATCAGAAATTATGTTCGTATCTTCGCGTGCTACGATTTGTTCAATGATTGCTCTGCTTCGCAATTTTCTCTCCAACAAACGAAAGTTGGCACATTCTTGGATCGCGGAAGGAAAATTGAGGTCGAATTTCAAGGAGACTGGAAAGTTCGTACAACTTCATGCATCGTCACAAATTACGCTGTTCACGAAAATCAAACAACAAAATCGTAACTCTTCAGAACTCTGTAGAACTCGGAGAAGTGCGACAATATTTCTAATCCGCTGTTAGTAATAGAATCGTCAAACGGAGCTACGAAAATTTTGTGAGTGAGTGTAGTTGCATCGAAAACAGAACTAGATATTTAGTCTCTTCAAAGCAGAACCTGAACAAAACACATCTAGAAACTGCAGCCATTTTCGCGAGCTATTTTGACAACTTATTTTCATTGGGAAGGAGATGGTAGGTGGTAAATTGGGATAGGGTAAAGTGCTCAGGTCAGGCTAACATCAATTTCTCGAAATCTGTCGCAGATCCCGTGTGGGTTAAGATTGGAAATGCAACAGAAGTCCAATTTCATTTCAGAATTTACCTGCTACCCCACCGAAAGTTTTGCTCTTCCAGAATAACCTCACTTCTGTGGAATTTCGTAAAAGAGCATAAACTCCACTAACTTCTACGTTAGTGAAGTAATAGTTCTGCTATGAACCACGTATTTCACAAACTGACTTCCATACCACATATTGTCTATTAGGAAGGACTAATAAGATTCGCAAACGAATATGAGATGCTTTAATTCTCAGCTCTATCGAATTCTTCAACCTGGTTCTAAAATGAAAGCAGTTATTATGATGCATGCCTCGATGGTAATTGAATCCAATCGTGAACAGTACGTAAGTTGTTGCTGCCAACACTGATTTCGCGAATTCGTCTTGACTAATGGAGACATCGTCGTCGATTGTATTCGATCAAAGCCTTTTGCTTCAATGAATTCTAAGTCAAATTGGCCCAGTTATAAATGATATATTGGGGCATAGTGTCGTCCGACGGGATTCGTGGGAATCGTGTGAGTCAAGTAGCATTAGACTATGGCACAACACTACTGCGAATACATGTACGTAGAAGAGCTTCCCTACTCCATACTTACCATCACTTTCCTTATCACAAGATCCAATTAACTCTCGAGTCGACTTGCACTTATTGAATACTCAGTGGCAAAACTCACTCAGGATTAAAGCATCATGAAACATGAGCTTGTTATTGTTGTTGTCTTTCTAGGAGGTTTTCTAGATAATCAATTAACAAATATTCGGTTGCAATAACTTTGAGGTGTGTACTGTTGATTTGAAAATTATAACGTCGAAGAATAAGGTATTGTATTGAGTCGGGATTACTTTGTCTCATTCATGTCGGTGAAGAAAGTGTGAAATTGTTCTGAAATCGAGTCACTTTGCATGGTCAAATACAGGAGTGCAGGAAGAATTGATCTGCAAAGCAGCAGGCCATTCTGATACGCCAGAGATATAAGTATGCTTCTCTCAGTTTAGATATTCAACTCGGTCTCGTAAATGCTTTTTAAATAATGTAGGTGCGTGCATATGATATAAAGCCATAATAAGAATTTGATGTGTTCCTTCTGGTTAGTGTGGCACGATGGAGTTACTTTTCAGTATCCGAATAAGATGTGCTAAATGTTTCTCTAACATCATCATGTTGGGACATCGATTCCTCCGTTCTGAGTAAAGCAGAATATATGGAATCGCTAATGGAAATATTCCGAGCCAAGTCTACCCCAGAACCACTTGCACTATATGTAATCATAGGTTAGTTCCTTTCCTGTTAACTAAATCAGTGATAATTTCTGGTTGTGGGTGAGCTTTTTACATCGTCGCATCGACAAAATCAAACTTTGAAGAACAATGCGCGCATGATTGTGATATAAGTGCTGTGAATTTCAGTTTAACCGACATTTTTCTCTCCTTAGTCCACGGTCAACCACAAAATTCCTGTTGAACCACGAGATAATAAAAGCAATCTTCGAAATTGTTTGTACGGTTTCCGCTTCTTTCTGCCAAGAGCAAACACGATCGGCATTCCTGCAAACCGAATAACACCAGGCAGGATCACCATTCTTACTTGAGTGACGAAAACCACCTATGGCGTATTCTGCTTTCATATTTCCAAAAATCCACCATATCGAATCGCCTACTAAATTTGGGCATTCAAGCTTCGGGAAGATTTACCACAGAATTCGATATTTGAAACCTTCGTTTGCTAAATTGCATGAACACACGAATAAAAAACTCATCGCGAAGGAAATGACTTCTCACTGAAATTTCGACAACGTAATTATTTGAGATCTTTGTCCATGTCAATGGTTATATATATCAGTCTGTTTAAGTTTAAGTGAAAATTAAGTCTCCAGAGTTCACAGTGTTTCAATCTTCCAGATGAGCAAGGATAAGGAGAATAATTTACTACCATAAATACTACAAAGTTCCCATTGGGAATCACTGAATTCTTCCTGACCGACAGTGATCAGACATTCTTCACTGTGAACTTGTGACCCTTTTGATCCGTGTTTGAATCTTGTTTCCACTGCTGCCACTACCGTTCACACCGGCTGGCGGCCCCTCAATGGCAGTGAACCATTTCCTTAAATACTGTCCTCTTTTCATTCAATGAACATGAGCAGAAATGATGTAAGATAAATGATAAAAGACATCAATATGCTCGTACTATCTATTGAACTTCAACGGGACATCTGTTATTCATTTTTATCCGTAACTGTTGTCCAGATAACTGTATATGATTCGCGTGTAAGGCTGGCCAGTAAAAGATGCGATTCAAACAGCTAACCTAGCAATGGGGTACCACAGCAACTCGGATGACTTAAGAAAACCGCGAGAGAAATCCAACAGATGACCAGGTGACAAATCTGAATAAAACCAAGTGACGTTGCTGGTTTTAAACATTGGAACAGATATTCAAGATAACCCGTTATTTCTGCGGATGCCTATCCAATGTGATGGATGAAGGTTTGATAAACTCCTTTGTGACACCGTCTATTTGTCCTCCGAAGCATCGATTTATCCCCGAGAATATAATCTCAAAAACGTGATGAAATCTGTCATGAATGATTTGTTCAAACTTATTTCTGATTGTGTTTGGATTTCTGTCCACTGCTATTTTAACCCCTAGTTGTTCATTCTAAAGCACGAAATCAATGAACGCGGAGTGATACTCCTACTGACTTTAATGTGAATTTCGTTTTTTAGTAGTATCGGTGCTCTGCGAAAATATTTGACTTTGAATATTAGTGTTGTTTTCAGTTCAGGTTGGTGGCTTGCATGGGTTGATCATCATTGGGCTTGGCTTTTTGGTGGCAAACATTTCACCACCAGTCGAAGTGGCATCGTTAGTGCACATGTTGCTGTCCCCGTAATCGTCGGTATGCATATGAATCTTGTCCTCAGACTTGACATTGACCTCTCCGACGGTCTTGAACCTTCAGGTTAGGAGCTGTTGAAACTGGACCATTTTACCTTTCGCGGATCTTTCACATTTTTCAGCTTATCCCATTTACCTATTCTAAATTCAGCAACGCTTTAAGAAACAAAGAATAAAATGTAGGTTTAACACACAAATATCCAAGTTTTTAATTTCCAAAGTAAAGGCAACTTATTTCGTACAACCAACTGAAGTAAAGAAGAGACCAGTGAAGATCAATTTCCAATGTGATTCCGAGGTACTTAATGCATTCACCCATGGGTAATTGAATGAGGCACGATGTTCGGTGAGCATTCGGGATAGCTGAGTGATACACAGTGAAGATACACTCAGAATGTTCGCAAAGGTTACGGAAAAGACCACTCTGATCAGGAGAACTCATTGTGTTTTTAGATTAGCAGATAAGCTAATAAAGTCTTTTTCGACTGGTGGTACAGCATGAAACTTAGTTACTGTGCCATTCTGTCCCACTAACTCTAGTGAGAAGCCTACTCCACCCACAAATCATCTCACTTTATTAACACAAAACACATTGTTTATGTTGGAAGAAACAGTCACTGCCACCAATCATTGCAACACATACTAACTGGTCCATACTTGCTTGATTGGTAATACTAATAAGTGATACTAACATTGTCCGTGTATTATGTCAATAGACTAGCTGGACAAGGGAGGGAATAAGGCTTCCATGGTAACAGTGGTCTTGGAATGAATTCATAATTTGAAGAATATTCATGAATTATGCATTTAACATATTCGGTAGAGGTGTTTAGCAGAGTATGGTTAGAATGAATTAGATAGGATACATAGCAGAATTCTACCTGGTTGATGCAGTAGTTGCATGCGAACGGGGTTATTTTGCATTCAAATATCGACTTATGAGAAAACATCATTGACTTAGGAAAGATGCCACGGTAGATGCAGTTCAGTATTAAGAACGGCTTGAGTAATAATAATGTTTTTTGGACAATGTGGTCCACATATTACAGCAATGAGATATTCCCAGTAAAATTGTACATTACTCGTTTAATTTTATGGCACAAAGGGAAGTGAAGTCACGTAATACGGTACTCTCATTGTACGTCGATCATCGTCACATTGTTATATGGATAATTTGAAACACACATTTTGTGAACTGAAATCTTGAAACAGAAGGAGAAATACTAAATAAACTTTGAGGTAAGGGGGTGAGAACGGGAATGGAAGTTTCTGGAACACTAATCGGCGAAAGTCGAAGTCAGTTAATTACAGATAAAGTATGAAGTTGCTATACGATGCGTCAGTTAACTTCCGTGTCTGATGCTGTTCACAACCAACTGAATTAAATTAGAAAAAAAGCACTAATACGGTAAGCCTCTGCGACGATATGGGTATCTCGAAGCACTTGTTTGTTTATTTTGAAAATAGTCGTGGAAGTAAAATCTAGTACAAAGTGGTGAATTAATTCTCTGAACAGGACAACAATCCATTGAACGTTTCCTCTACTCCGTGGCAATTATGTGAATTTCGGCTACTGACAGTTGTTCCAGCAATGAGAACTGCAATTCGACCAGTATGGAATGGATTAGGAATTCTTGAACAGACTGTACACAGTGGGCATTGTGTGAGTCGATTTCAAGTGTTCCCAGTGAATAAGACAATGAATGCGACCAAAATGATTATTAATCGAAAGTGTCATTCAGGTCGTACCTTACACTTACCCGTTTTACTGACTGGTATCCATATCCATAACACTGGGACCAATCAACAGATCTTAATGAGCAACGTTGAACTCTGTTTGTTGTAAACTTGAAACCACATATTTGGCTCTCATTTCATATAGTTGAATGAACATAAGTAATCATTGAAACCATCAACTTATCTGATGGTACAATTGACGCCAAGGCAATCAGGTTTTTTATGCATAACTTCGTTCTCGCCCACGTCCGTGATGGCTACCAGATTTTCCACAAACACTGATATGCCACAAAAGTGCAGGGTTTGTGGGGAGCCATACTGGCCAACGGAGAACAGTTGTTCACTCTGGAATTTACTGTTCTGCCTTTCGAGGGATTCAAGCCCAACCCATTATTCCGTAATGAAATGGCAGACACGGTGTCACTGTAAACGTGCATTTGGAGGTGTGAACCACCAAACAAGCGTACGAAAGATCCGTGCGTGTGTCCGCGTTCATCAGTAGAGTCAGCTGACTGTGGATTGATGTGCGTCCGAAGCAAACGAGAGTGGATCGCATTGCAGGGATTAGGAAAATTCAAATTGGCTGAGCGTCCGGACCGAGGCAGCCATACACGGCGTAAAAATCAATGCACGCCCTACAGTTCCCATTTCTGAACTGGAAGTTTCGCATCTAACATACGATACCCTGTGCGTGCTATGTGAAACTCAAGTTTTTGCGATTGACACTAACAGAATTTGAACCAAGAAACCTAAACGAGTCGGGTGGCTAGCTGCTCTCCGGTGCATCTATCCGCTTAAAACAATTGTACCCCCCGTAAGAAATACAATACACGAATTCACGTTCCTACTTGTGCAGTATAAGCTCATGAATCCTGTTGAAACGAGAACTTTGATGACTGTAGTGTGTATGGATGGATTTCAGTGTCCCTGTCAAGGTAGGATGATGAAGTAGAAGAAATATGGGGACTGGCTGGCTATCTACGTCAGCTCATCTTGGAGTGGTAAATCTACTGCTGCATTTAGTACCCTGCAAAGGGTGTTGACAGTTTGACTGTTCAGTATTTTCCAAGAATTGTTCATTTTAAAAGTGCGGTTTTAACAGATATGTTTATTGTCCCATTTTGCTCACAGTCAAACGCCATTCACCAAGATTCTTTCAGACTCCATTCATTCCCTGTATCATGACTTATCTGCATGCCTTTCGCATCCCACTACAAGTTTCACACTTATCCCCTCCCGTATAAATGTTTATCGCCACTCTACAGAGCTTTGCTTTGTATATGTTCTGGTTGACAAGACGAAAGTCTCAGAGGAACTTCACATGAACCTTGCTGAATAAACCATTTCCTTTTTGGCATTATTTATTTTTAAGCTCATTTCAAAGTGACAGTGATCTGTTTCCGTCCACCTGGCTGAAATATGACTTTGTCAACTTGCTGAAGTCTTCAATACGATAAAGTACAATTCAATACAATACAGTAAATAGATGCCATATTAGGAAACATCAATTGTTGTAGCAGTTAGAAAGCTGTAAAATGGTAGGATTTCAGGAAACGAGAAAGAAGACTCCAATGTAGAAAGTCCAACTCTGATTTCAGTTCACTATCGCAGTTTTTTTCATGTCTCTCCTCAACAACCCATCTTATCTACCAACTGTTGAACCTGCTACGGTCTTGCAATAGCTGCGCAAAATAAAGATCATGAATGATGAGCTATCACTAGCCTTATCCAAGGAGTGCGTTGACTCACTTTGGGCTCCCCCAGTCAGTATCTTCAATGATTGTCTAACAAGCGGGAAAATCCGTGGCATTTAGGAACAATCGCCCTCGGGAAAGAACCTGGGAACTACAGCTTCACCACCTGAACTTACGTGATGCTCCAATTATTCGAGAGGATTTCACTACCATTGGTTAACTTGGGGGCCAATGAAGAAGACACACGAAGGTCCGCTTATCGGTCTTCGGCCTTCCCGCCTGACGCAGTAGTGAAGTGGCGGTGTATCACCGGTCTCACTTTGGTGTTGTACTAAATTTCATCATCACTTGCAAAAGAAGCTAGTAATTCGGTCAGCAGCTTGTTTTTTGTCGTCCCACTCTGACGAAGGTGCAAATTGGGCTACCTGCGGCATTACCGCTAGCCAACAATTGACACTGTCTACGACGAAAGGAATCACATTTTTCGTGCCTGACTGAACGAGTAGAAGGATATCTTGTCCTTTTATGAACGTACCTGATACAACATCAATTTGAGCTTGGCGGGTAGCGAGAAAGTCGATGCTTACGACAGCTGCCCATGGAAGTTGATCGATAATAATCACAGGGTGAGTAGTATGAAGAGAAACAAGTTAAGTCTTTACTTGTACGCAGTTTTTTGATCTGATGGTACTGCAGTTTGTTGCCACCAAACGACCATTGCTGTACCGTCGGGTGCCTGAATAATTCCGCTCGTGGTCTCTACGAATTAAACAGCAAGCAGCCCCGGTATCGACAAGTGCCCGAGCCCATCTACCACAAAACAAATGTCTACCACTGGTGTCTTATGACAATGACTTGGATATTTAAAAATGCATACGGGTATGAAAGGCTCATTTGATCTACCGTGGCCGCATGCTAGTGCCTTGATACCAAACTGACAACAGTAGTAACATTCCTTCCTGGGTCCGGGTTTCCAAGGCCACAGTAGTTGTATTGGTGGTGCAGGAGACCATCGGTTTAGTGAAGGTTGGCCGTCCCTCAACGGGTGAGGTGCTGTTGGGAACGACCTTGATCTTATCGGGGTGACTGTGTGAGTTGCTGCTGTGCGACTGCGTTGTATAACCGCTTGGATCTGTTCTGATTGGTGGGCTTTATTTAGAGCCTGGTTGACGGATGAAGGCGGTCGAATCATAAATTAATTTCTAAAGGTGGTATAATGTACACCGATGCACACTTCCTGTGGTACTTTGGCCTCTCTCTCCCGGTGGTCTTGCTCAGGAGAAGCTTTATCTGAAATGCATTGCCTATCTCGCACCATCAATAATAGTCAGTTGCCAGGAAGCTGGACGCATAGTTGGAGCCATAACACTCACTTCGATGGACGGACATTCCCGGTTAAGCACCTTTACAGTTGGGTAAACGTTGCCGGTGTTATAGGCTCTTCAAAGATCCGTTCATCCTTGACGATATCCTGGGCCTCACCGTTCATTGGCAAAAGAATGGCCAATCAGTGTTAACTTTCTGGAAATCGTCTAAGGTAATCTTAAACGCTTGCCATCCGTCGTCGGAAGTCACCGCCCAGACAAAA
Organism: Fasciola hepatica; assembly: GCA_948099385.1. Taxonomy (NCBI): domain Eukaryota; kingdom Metazoa; phylum Platyhelminthes; class Trematoda; order Plagiorchiida; family Fasciolidae; genus Fasciola; species Fasciola hepatica. The sequence goes on from CANUEZ040000149.1 coordinate 899,719, forward strand.
TCTCTCCGGCGATGGAATAGAAGGAAACCATTTGCATTGGGACAGCATCCCCGTGCATCACTGAAGTAGTGAGACCAGTGTTGATAGAGATCGTCGCACAAAAGACATCACTGTAGTTCCGTAATCTTCGTTTTCCGTCTCGGTCTCCTATGTTTGTGGAGTTGAAGTGGATTCAGGGATTTATTTTGGCATCTCAGATCCTGGCAGGGTCGACAATTATGTAGTATTCCTTTCGAGAGATCGTTTATACAGAATAGTACTTGAAACGGGCAACACGCAAGTAAGCAGGATGTACACACACTGCACTGCTTCTCAACTACAGTCAAATCAATATGAAAACAGAGTAAACGGTAATGTGTATTACGTCACGCAGCGAGAGAGAACCCGCAGTATGTCAACGCCTCATGCGGGTGGAGTAGTGAGTTTTCACACAAAGACAAGTCTCTTCATTTCTCATGTTTGTGCATGATATCGAACTGTTCATTTGTTTGGTCATCGTTCACCATCGCTGCCAACCCTGAAAAGCAAGGGATGAAATATGAACACATAGTGACATGTTAATTAAACATAATTCGTTGTACTACACCAGTCAGCCCCCGCATAAGGTCAGTGTCCAATGTGTGGTTCAATGAGTAAGCAGGTGTGGCGGAAAACTTTATTAGGAAACAAAATTTGGGGTGAGGGTAGGGGAGTGAAATCGATCTTCAGCTAGAGCCTCTAATTCAGTTATTTTTTCCATCACACAACCCGTCAAATCCGCCACGGATTCCTCTAGTCGACGTACTCAAATCGGAATCGAGTTCTGGCTCCCTTACCTACCTACGATTCAGCATCCTCCAACTTCCCCTGGGGTGTCAGGGTTTACAGCAGTACACATGGGCGCTTCTTAGCACAAGACAATGTCACTTCCGCCGCATCTCAGAACAAGTGGTACAATTTACTCTTGCCACAGGAACCGAAATATAAGCAGGGTGACAGCACCTGTTCAACTCCTACCTTCCAATATGCACACCCTACGTATGTCTCGCGTGATGAGTCCATCCTTAATTAGAACTGACACCACAGGTACGAAGTCATCAATTGAATGCTTACATTCTAAAACGACACCCAGTGGCCATTGCTTCCTAGGGTCAATACTGGATGCAGTAGTCACTAAGTCACGGACCTTCGAGTCACGATCCCTTGGTAACCCCCTTTGTCTTTCCTACAGCAGTGGAACATACTTCTCAGTCTATCTGCGGGAAAACACAACAGCTAGGTGTGTGACTTGTCGCCGTCTTTTGGTGCATATGTATTCCTGATTGCCATCAGCGTCCAGACCTGACTAAGATGATTCAACCGCAATGAGGTAACTCATGCAGGTCCCCACAACTCTTTTGTCGGTAACATTACCGTGAATCTTGCAACAACTTTGTCCTTAGTGTCCCTCCATCACATAATAGTGACGATTAAATAAATCTGTTATCGGATGTCTTTTAGAAGGATTATAGGATGTTTAAAGCTCAACTCGTGATTGGGATAATTCGGCAGCCAGCCAACACATAATTTTATCGATTAGAATAGGACATAAGGTCCTAAAGCGTCAAAATTTCGGAAGTTGGGATTTCCAAAAGTTAGGGACATTTGATACAAGTCGATTTAGGCCACCTGCAAATTCACTTCTCTGCACTTCACGTACGATGTCATGTTCGGCTTTACGAATTTCCTCGAGTGTTATCGGCCCTACTGATAATTCGATGCGAGCCTGCTTACCCAAGCGATCTAGCAGATAATCTTCAAAACGAATTAGCCAAGTCGCAACCTTTATTTGTTTTGTCTGGCCGGAAAAAATCGCGAATAATGGATTCCGCTCTCGGTTTATTAAATTATTATCTTCCTTCGTTCTTTTGAAGTCCATCTCCGTGGTTATGCCCGCGCCTGGAAAACTAATCACCCACCGTGCACGTGGAAGCCACAGAAATTCCGGGTCAGAAATTCACCGTTTTAATTCTGTTAGTGTATATGATCCTCTAAAAGCCGCTTTGGCTGGGTTACTCTGTGGTCGAACACGTAGCCACCGATCAAGTGATTACAACGCATGGATAACACTTAGTCTGTTTGCCACAAAATACTAAGGCGAGTAGTGGTTTTGTTAATGTAACGAAGAAGAATCGATGATTCTGTCAAGACTGCCATCGTATGCACCATTTTACCTCCTGTACCACGTAAACAGCTAGCTTGGCGGAGGCTAGCTAGAGCCGGGGTACGTTAACCATCTTTATTGACACTTCCTTATATCTAGCAAAAAAATAGAGCTACTAACCGAGGTGGATTCAGCACAAAAACTTGCATACACTAAGGCCCTAAAGCCCGTTTCAGAAGGATCACAAAAAAATAGCTGGAGATGATCTTCTATCTCCCCTGTAATCTTGACGCATCTTGAAATCTTAAATTTGGATAAGTCAGTCATGAAGTTCAGCCAGGGGTCCCACGACCTCACATGTTTGTCTCCAATCCCATCATCCCAACCCAGGCCTTATCGGCACGGATTCTGAAACAACATCTTTGCTGGCAAAAAGACCGGGTTTACTAAGCCCAGCGGATCCTAAAGAACAGAAAGAAGGGATAATATTTCTATCCTCGAATTTGCATGATCAATCACGTTCAAGCGAAAACAGAACGTATCCTTTTGGGTGTCACATTCCAGACTAATAATCATTTGTACTGAACATGGTTTTAAACTGATATCGGCCATAAGGGCAGTGGCTTCGTGTTCATGTATGGTATGTAACAACTCCTCTACTTTAGATACCTATTTTTAAATAGAATCTTCTTCCTTCTAGCGTCTCTCTAGATTGACTTACGGTTTTCATGGACTCGACGGAGGAGAACGATATCCAACAACCTTCCACATAGAAACTCTGTGAAACTGAGTTGATAACGAAGGGTTCATAGTCTAGATTCTCCTTTGTTATTTGTTTCAGTGCAAAGCTCGCACAAACTTGAGATGCTGCTCCATAGGGATGAGCTGTCATTTGGTGCTCATATAACTGCTGTTTTGGGTTATCACTGCCCCATCACAGGACTCTTAAGACGTCACGGTCCTGTGGGGTCACTCAAAATTGCATAAGCATTTCTTTGACTTCTAATCTAACAGGATCACAGATTTCATCCTGTTCTGAACGTCCCACTTTCAGTTGTGCCATCCGAACCTCTTTTCTCGCTTTCAACAGACGGCGCTCATTCTCTACTCAAATATCTCCACTTGGCTGTTTTTCTTTCATTTGTGTTAACAGAAGTGCAAAAAATGTGCAAACCTCATCGGTTGCCGCTCCGTGAATTACGGCCGGCCAAATGCAAACAAATTCAGGGTCACTTGAGGTTCCAGCAGTCAAGTCAACGAAATGTCTATGAATAATGTGGGTCAAAGTTTATGGGACAAAATTAATGCATTCATCATTCAGCTCCCGCATAAGGTCAATGTCCGATGTGTGGTTTAACGAGTGATCAGATGTGGCGCAAAACGTTAATAGGAAACACATATTTGGGCTGAGGGTGGGGGGGGGGATGCAATAGATCTTCAGCTAGATCCTCGAATTCAGGTGCTTTTTCGATTATGTGCTTCCAGAGAACGTGCTCCTCCTTCGATGAACGCAGTGTTTTGAACCATACAGTAAACTCTATTGAGAAGTCTATTCCATCAACGAATCATCTCATTTTATTAGTACAAAACACATTGTTTATGTGAGAAGAAACAGTCACTGCCACCAATCATTGCAACACAAACTAACTGGCCCATACTTGCACCAAGCAGACTGTCTTCTGATTTCTTGATTGGTGATACCAACAAGTGCAACGTGACGAGAATCCGTTCGCGTCTTATCGATCATCCAGCTTGTCACTTGAGAATCCGCTAGTTCATGCACTGACCTGGATTCTGGATAGGCGTTGACATGCGGATTGCTAATGTGACTTGGCCGACTATCGACCATGCGTCATTACATACCCTCTCATTCTTCTTTCTTTGATGAAATCGAATGTTTCTGGTTCTTTCTGGTCCATGTGATTCGTTGCCATTCTCCGTGGCGTTTTGCTTGTGTATGCAATTTCTGCTCCTTTGATTAATCACCTTATCCCACTGAAGTGGCTTGGCCAATTCACCAAAAACCGTAGGGCACGTTGCTATCTCCATCTACTGGATCTTTCTGGAAAGCCCTATGACCACATTTCTTCCACCCCATTCAGTTCTGATAGTTTTATGCTCTTTTTGAGCTTAACGTCACTGCGGGTTTGGCAGATGTTCTCTTCGTTCTATGTTTCTCTGGAACGTTACCGTCTCATTCTTCTTTAACAGACCAAGTATTCGCAGCGTATGAGTAGTTAGCGTCAATTTCCTCGGGAGCATCCGCTGTCTCCAATTTTCGGAGTGCATCGCCAGTAGTCTCGGTGATCGCGTTGTTCGTTTCATTTGATTGATTCAAACAGTAGCTGTCTATTTTCTCCAGGACTGTTACAGGGTCTCCGCCGTCCTCACTCTTATCAAAAGCGAGAGCGAACAAAATACATCTGGGCTCATCCTCCTGGCAGTATCTGAGCACTGTAATCTGAAACTCTTTGGATTCTGAATATAACCCTGGGTGCACAAGAAACTCCTGATACTTTCATTTCCAGAAATTCCATTCTTCGTGCAAACAACTTCGACCCGTCATTTGCAGGGGTACCGGAAGTGGTTTTGCCAATGTTCTTGACATGTTCATTTGCTGACAGGTGCGGGGTTCTTCCGATTTCTCTGGCTTCATGTTTCAAACTGTATCAATAACTCCAGTGAGAAGTCTATTCTGAAAAAACAGCGTTCCAGATGGCAAAATTATGCTATGTTTCATTACCATTTCTCATGTTCTTCAATCGCAAACATAAAATCTAGACCCAGCGGCCGGCTAAAAGTCACGCAAGTTGAACTTAAAAGAACTCAAATTCGGGCGCATCTGGCTGACCCTTCTTAGGAACTCGGCCGAATCACCAAGGACAGTAAGCTGCTTCTCGGGGACCGAGCAGTCCTCTACCAATAACAGAGCTTTTGGAAATCAAAGAAACACGATTGATAATTGCCAGGCTCTGTTACAATGTGATAAAATCCATCTTTTATGGACCAGAAGGAGTTACGGGAGAGTATTTGAGTGAGAATAGCTGAACGCGATGACGGACAAAAGAATAAAATGGCGGTTTGTCCGGCTGGACGTAAACTGGAGCTGATGTTAACGCGAAGGTATTTGACAGAGCCAGCTTCGGAAACGCGGAGAGATTTAATGGACGACGGCTAGTTGAGTTAAAATGAAAAATGTAGGAGAAAATACAGTGAAAGCACTTGCAAGTTTTTCAGATGTAGTTCTCAGAAAACGAGGTAAAATCCGGTTTACTGGAAATGGACCAACGGAGCATCATGCCTTTGTGTTGTGTCGGTGCGTAAAACCTCTGAATTATCCCCGGATAGTGATTTCTCGATCGTCCAATCCCAAAGGAAAAGTAACTACGAACAAAGTGCGGAAACTGTATTAAATTGTAATCAAAAATAAACACTTGATATGGCATATGGCAAGGAGTGCATGGGCGCATATGGCGTTGTTACTGATTTCCCAGCTCGGTGAGCAGATGAGATTGGTTAAGTCAAATCACAGTATGTCAGAAGCCTGATTGATTGGCGCGTTGGCTTGAAAGGTAGGCCGTAGGTTGCCCGTCAGTCGACGTGAACAGTGACGTGTGGTAGATTGATTGGTTCCTGGGCAAACGCGTCACGACTACACCGCTAAGTCGTACATGCGGGCCTTGTCATTGGCTGGTGCTCACAAAGCACCCTGTTCGTCGATTAGAAGAATGTTGACTGCAGCCTTGCAGATAACGTGTTTTCAGGGAGATTTTCCACTACCTAACACTTTGGACTACATAAAAGTCGTGCAAGCGGTTTAGCGGTTAAGTCAATATTCGTAGCTAACTTAGTGGGGAACACGGTTATGAAAAGTGTTCATAAGGTCCTCCCGCATGCGCAATGAACGATATATATATATATATATATATATATATATATATATATATATATATATATATATATATATAATTAAGACTCATATGAGGGGACACGAATATTGCGAGAATAAAGGAATCTTTGGCTTTCTAATTTATTAGCTGTTCTACCAAGTCAATTGTTATCAGCATAAATTTCTGTTAATGTATCAAGCGATCTAATGCGATGTAAAAGGTTATGATAATGCACATATCGAGCCCCCTTTTTTGTGTGTTATATGACACCACGAGTGTAATAAAAGAGACATTATAGCCTTGTAATTTATAGCGATTCCCCGACTAATTAGACGTTTGCAATAAAGACTGAGTGAGTAGTGGTTTTGCGCACATCATGTTCGGCCAAATATTCCTGAATTTGATCTCACCACATTGTGTCGTAGAGGATATATTTTTTTAAATTTCAACTTTCTCAAATCCCCACATAGCAAATAGTGACGAGGCACAGACGATGTCAGAAAATCTACAGTCCACTTTGTCAGGTATCAAAACTGAACTTCGTTCGCTAAATTTCTTCTTCAAGATGAGTTCTTGTGCCTAACATCACATTTTGATTTGAAACGAAATATGAGACAGTATAAGTTAAACTGAAGTTTAGTCACCAAAATTGGTGCACAACACTCCTGTTGCTCGCTCTTAATTCGCCATCATGCGAACGAAATACGTAACAGGGGAATTCGTAAAAATATAAGGTGGAGAGTGGACATATAAAATGTTAGAATGTGTTGTCGGTTGTGATAATCAGGAAGACAAATCAGTGTGTGGTGGACGTGTATTATCTAGAAGTATGTTCAGAGTAAACTGTAAGCAGGATTTGATGTGCCGTCAATAAGTTCAGCTATCGGTTACTCAGAGGGGATTAGGGAAACACGACTGATTATCACCTGACCATGTAACAGAACTATGAGTTTTTGTTTGAAAAGTGCAGTGAGTATTACTGGAGAACAGAAAAGCGAGATAAGGAGAACACTGTGGTTGGGCTTAGTAGACAGGACCGACTGTGGAGTAGTGAATGAGTTCATGGATAACGGATTAAATTATTTACTCAGTCAGTTGCTTGATATCTGCGCAATCGAAGAACTGTCGTTCCTACCGTTTTCCTCTCCCTCAAAGACTGTCAGGGAAACCTTTGGCAAACATACTGTCCAATAAGTGAGATAATTAGTGCTGGATGCCTGAAATGCATTTCCGAAACTCTCATCCATGTTGTGTTCATCGTCCCCGTAGTTTCAATGAGGATCAAACGGAACAGGAATGAAAGCAGCCATGTTGAATATCAAAAATGTGAACACTTCGCCGCTGATAATCAACTTGCAAATTTGCAGAAATAGTCTATAGAAAAGACGTCATCAAAAGAAAGCTCTGGAATCTACGCTAGTCGACTAGGTAGCCAAGCATGAAAAGAAAATATGGTTAATCTGAGTAGTTCTATCTGAAGACATCGATTGAGTGAGGACGAAATCGATTTTCATTTTTTGGATCATAATTATTTGTAGGTAAACCACTTAGTCCGCCTTGCCGAGTGTTACCTGATGGCACGCAAAAAGCAGTGGGACACCTGAAAGTGCACTCTACAGTTGGATAATTATCCTACATGTTTATGACACCTATGTTTCATGATGTTATCATTGCGGACACTAAAATAATGAATATTACCAGGGAATAATGACAACAACATCTAAACGATCGATATATGGCATGAAACATTTTATTGCCATTTTAAGTTCCTAACTATAAGTTACCAGTTTAGAAACTAATGTATTTCCAGTTATATACATCAGACAGTATTTAATAAGCGTGAAGTACTTGAAGACTTGTAAAATAACAACAAAAAACCACGTCTCAGTGAATAAAAGCCAACCGTGTTGATTGCTATAAACGGTGAAAAACGTGTTCCGTTTTAATGATGCATATATTAGCTGGCTCCTTGTAAGCGAACTTCGTTTAAGGGGTTGGTCCCATATGATCCAACCATCCCCTGCATCAGTCGCGAGTTTACCTTTTGCAATCCGTCACTCGATTCCACTTCAATCTATCGTCGATCGTCACGCGGTCGTCATGATGAACTTGGAACCCTTCCTTTCCGGTTTAGAATCCTGTCACGGCCGCGGCTGGGTACTTTTCCCAACTGGCAGCCTCCAGTTGGTCACGAAAAAATAAAGATAAATGTCAGGCGTCATAAGCCCAAGAATTCCAAAACGTTTCAGGAGTTCAGACGGGAATGGAATTTCGTTCATGGGTCGCAGTTGTTACATCATGGCAATATTCACAGTGTACAGTTATTTTACTTTCGCGGTCCTAGAACCAAAATGATGGTTTGATAAAACCTTACTGCATGGCGAATTATTTGCTAGTCAGATCCAACCTACTACCGAAAACCCTATATACTGACGCTTTTCTGATCCGTAAATCTTGTTCAGTTGACCATCTCAGTACCATTCCTGTGAATGTTTGTCTGCTTGGTTGCGTAAAGTAATTCGCAGGTTCACACGTCTCAGTCAGACGATCTGGTGACGAACCCAACGGAGGGCTGTTCACCTGCCCGGACCGGCAACCGACGCACACTCATCTCGTGCCTAACCAGCCTCTGGTATGTGATCCAGAAAGCGGTTGTTCGTCCACCGCGCTAGCTGCGACATGGACATTAAGTAGTCACTCCATCTACATGGACTTCTAGAGATAAGAATGACCAGCGATTTTTAACGAAGACTAAGAGATGCCCGACACATTAACTGGGATTGAACCACGCAGTGACCTGACTCTGCTCGAAGAGTCATAAGGGATCATTTCAAAGACGTTAGGAAGTGAATAGGAATAACTGGAAACCATAAAAGAAATCCACTCGCTGAAGAATTCTCTCGTATGGCATACAAATAATCGGAAGATCAAAGTTGACGTATCATCGGGTTACTTAACAGCGGTATCGCCGTGGAAACAGACAGCTGCCAGTGCAATAACCTGGCCAAAGTTGGAAGCCCGTGCACTGATTGAATAGCTGCGGAAAACTATGAAACTGCCGGAATCATCGTTTCGGAACGTTGAGTATGTGAATCTCCACCAACTCGGTCAACCTATCCTACCAAAAGAACGCAAGTGAACACTTAGATCACAAGTAACAAAGTGCAAAAGAACAAAGAAAGAAAAGAATAACACAGTGAAAAAGCAAAACGAAAAATTCTAAGAGGAAAACAACAAAAGGAACAAGAAAAGAGGGACAAGAGATTAATTGAAAGCCGAAAGGTCCTGCTTCTAATAAGCCACCGCAGCATCAATACATCTGGTACAATCTGCATCGCAGGAAATATCGGCCAGAAGTCAGGAAAGAAAAACCCGCCACTCGCAATAGAGACGCCAGGCAGATTCAAAAATTAAACAGGAGCAAGCGAATGATATCACCAAGACGATGAATAATACACGAGATGTGTTTTGTACCGTCCCACTAACTCTAGTGAGAACTCAGTCCTGCCTCGCAATCAATTCCGTTTATTAGAACAAAACAAAGAACATATAGGTTGCTCTCACATTCGCCCACTCGTTGCGCACAATGCATTGGTCCGACCGGTGTGGACGTCCACGCCTTGTGGTTTTAACAACGCTAACAAGACTCATCTCTCATTTATCGACCCACTCCAGCAATCGGCTGCCTTGTCATTCGAGATTCCGTTGTCTCAAGCCTTGGGCTTGGTACCGCACCAGTGTTGACTGCTGACGCAACCTGGCTGTCTGCAAACGGTAGGTTATTACATTACCCCACAGGATGGACAACAACAGCAAATTCCGTCCAACGGTAAGTGCAAGTGGCCTATGGCGAACGATTCACAGCACTTCTCAATACTTTTAAAAGGTGGTGTTCATTGTGACTTGGGTTGTTGGTTCACAAATGCTTCTGATCCCTGAGCTTGGCTCTTGGGTCGTGTACTGACGATGTCACATCGACCGATGATGAAACGTTCGCGATATAAATGAGAAGCTTAGCGATCAGAAGCCGTTTTCGACTGACAGAATTGTATCTGCAATGACGAACTCAAATTAGATGAGCTGCTGTGCTGTTACAGCTTGTAGTAGGACCCGTTCAGTATTTAATGCTTCAACTTCACTATCATTGAAATCGCGGGAGTTTATGGATAAGATGACATTGTTAGAATCCAGAGTGGGAGCTATGAAAGGCGCACGTCAGCAACTCATAGTTGCTCTCGAGCTCATGCTGAAAATAGTGACGTAGAACTAGAAGAAATAGAAAAGTGATCAATAATGGTGTGCCAAAACCACTAATCAGTGGGGGTAGATAATGGGACCGGGCAGTATATATGGCCCATTCTCCTCCTGAAATTACTGCCATTCACCTCATTCATATCGACAGTTAGTGACTTCCAGACCTTTGTATACCTCCAGGATAGGTGACAGACTAGCAGCAAACCAGTTCAATGCATCTCCAGCAACGTCAATGAGCGTTCACGCATTAGACGAGGTCCAAAACGAGGAAAATCAGCCTATGACTGTAGTCTTAGATCACTCCAGATGACGCGGCTGATGCAGATGTGATCGCCACTTATCCGCCAGTTGGTTTCTGGAAGTAGACCAATCGCTTCTAGACGTCCCTTGCGACCGGTTCCACTTAGTTCTATGATGACACGAGTAGCAGGTATCTGCAGTCTCTCCATCTGAGCCGATCCAACAGCGGGACATGAATATGCAGCTGTACCGCCATACTCCAGTCGAGGATGCAAATGGGAAGGATACAATTTACAGAAGGCGTCTTATATTAGTTTCTCCAATGAGCGACGAATTGATCCAAAGATATTCCAAGCATAGGTACACGCTCTGCTCTGGCCCTAAGAGATGCAGACACTTAAACCCTTAGATCGCTTTCAAACACTGTGGATTTTAGTAAATTCCCCGAGGTAGTAGCCCTGCGGTGACTGTACTCGACCAAAATGCATGCGGGAACACTCATGTAAATTTACCGGAAGTGCCCATTTGCTGGATCAGCACATTTATATTGTCTTCTATTGACTGTCTAGCCACAGTACGAGCCATAAATTCAGGCCGTCTGGGTGAAGTAGTCATGACTATCTGAAAAAGATGGAAGGATCATTGGAGTACGGCGGGAACAACAATGGCCAGAGTATCACTCGCTGGAGAATAACACTGGAGACAGGGTACCAATTAGACAAGGTTCCGGTTTCCGTGATAGCGAATCTCCGCCCTCTAAGAAAGTCCTCCATCCATCGCAGTAAGGGATCTATTATTCCTACTAGTCAGGGCTTCTTGAAGAGTCGATAGTGGGACTCTATCAAACTCCTTGCTAAAATCCACGAAGATAACGCTTGTGTGATATCCTTTGGCCTTTGGGTCTATTCAATCCTCCCTAGTCAAACGTAGGTAGGAAAATCATGAACGAGCTTTGCAAGACTGAACGGGACTAAACGGGTTGCGCTGATCTAGATTTTTTGATGCCGTTTGGCTGTAAGTCACTTCAGTATCTTGCAAACAACATAACTAAGAATTAGCGGAAGGTATCTGACAGCCGCAGTCTCATCTCCACCCTTGAACGCCGGTACTGCAATCGTTTGTTTCCGTTCGTTTGGAAGTTCCCCGAGTGCTAGTGAAGAGCTCTGCAGCTTCGCCATTGGTGTAATGACAGCGGATGGATTCCGTCCGGGCCGGGAGGTTGAAGCAGCCTGAGAGATCGTGGTTGTCTCATAACCTCGAACACCTCGAAATATCAAAAAGGGATAATGGGCTCAGACACCAACAAAAGAGATGAGCAAGTTTTTTTCACACGCGAACACTGATGTATAGTGTTGTCACAGTGCATTAGCCTCGGCTTCTTCAGGATCAACATCTACTCCGCTTTTTCATTACCACTGGAATTCCAGATGCCACTCTTATGTGGCCCTTTAGTCAGGAGTGCAACGGCTTAGGTGTAGTAACAGTCGGCTGCTGGCCTCTCTTCCGTTCAGCGCCGTTTTACCACCTTCATTAAAGAAAACTGGTTTTGGGTTTCTCTATATGCATCATAACCTGCTGTATTTTCTCGGTAGTACCACCAGGCTTAATTTCCTCTGCACAGCAGACACCGGTGTTCTCTGCCGAACTGCGGAAGACCCTGGTTATGGGGTGCTATGGGTGGGGCAAAACAAAGCTCTGAACCAGTTGGCGGAAAACACCTCGGATAAAACACCAGCCATATTCACATCCTAAAGATCTTCGTGCATCCGACTCAAGCTCTTTGCTGTTTGCCTCACGTTCTCAAAAGATACGCTTCAGATGTTCGATCGATAGTGTGACTCTGTGGACTTTGGGAGGCGTGTCCTCAGTGAATATTCAAAAGCTGGTGGTCACTAGAACCGAACAAGGGCAGGACATCTAGACAGAAGACCTCCGAAGTCCGGGGAGTGAAAACTAGATTCCTAATGGATGACTGCTCGTTAAGTAAGCAAAATGACTCGGTCATTTGCTGGTGTTGTTGCGCAAGATAATATACTGTGCTATGCACGAGCTGAGAGAAGCTACATGCTCAGGTAGAACAGCTGTCAGTGGCCCAGTCATCATGGGGCAAGTTGAAGTCACCCAGAACAGGGCAGTGCTCTTCGACTGCTCAGCATCGCGAAGAGTCCAAGATAATCAAAGGTTGTGCTCCTGGTGTCCTGTAGAAAGTACGTAGCACCTCGTCATTGAAGCTGGTCAGTTTCATCTTGAACCAACGAGCCTCATCTTATCCTTGCGAGTCCTCATGGGGATCAGGGGGACACACAGAAGTCCCGTCTATTGTATACATTATCATACCACCGCCATCTTGATAATGCGTTTGGTGCGAACGAAACATTTACTAACCCGTTTCAAACACTCTAGCGTCCAGAACATACTTGTTGACCTACGTCTCAGCGAGTACTATAAAAACAGGTCTTTTGGTCACGGCAAGCACATCCAAGTAGTGAAATATTCCCATAGTCTGAATTTAGAAAATGTAACGTGGCGAACGCAGATCTGTCTTTTCGGCACTTCTCAGGCCAGTACAACAAACATACAAAGTTTTGAAGTTATTCAAAACTGTGATCCAGAGTACTCACGTAAAAGCACAAATCTGAACCCCAGACCCGTTTCTCTTGCACTTATTTGGGCGCATTAACCGCCAGGTTCACCAGTCCTGTGTATTTGTCTCATCACCACGTTGACCTTCAACCACGGGAGCTGTAGTGTCTTGACAAACTGTGTTTGCGATCATAGGGTTGGCCTATGTAACCTGATTGCAATCGTCTCGGCCGTAGAGAGGATTCGTTGTCTGTCCCCTTTAGAGAGTTCTGCCGACACACGGTAGATAACGCTAAATGGCCCATCTCACGTTAGTGTGTGATCTGTATCGATTGCATGGTCCAGTATTTCTCTGGTTACTACCTCATTGGTTAACCACGAAAGTCAGTGTTCTTGGACTCGATCGGACAGATGACTGGTTCTTCTTCCGACGTATCTCGCTCCACAGGAGCAAGTGTATGAATATACACAGCATGAGGTGGAATAGTCAGGCAGCTTGTCTTTGAGTTTCACTTTTAATTATGGTTTAGTGTTGAACGAGATTTGCAGCTTGGCTGCGTAGTAAGTATTTGTCATCGCACTAGATAACCGTCGGGTCAGTGTTTCCACAGCCCTATCACCTTTGAATTCTATCCGAGCGCATAAGATCTTTTTTTGGGGCCTTCTGGTATCTTGGTCGAGGATCTGCGTTCATTTGTTGTATGAGAAAGCTATCTAGGTATCCATTTTCTCTGAGTGAGTTGCTGATAGATTCCAACGCTTTCGTAAGGTAGCCCTTGGCGCATATTTGGTCAACTCTATTGGTCAGGCAACGTACTGAGTTTCATTTATGCTGCATGGGAACAAAGCTTTCGAAATGAGTGTACTGCCCCACCCACTTTGGTTTATGATAAGTACTGCGTTCCAATGATCCCCTTGCTGTTCGTCGTGACGCCAAGGAGTGGAAGCACATCGTCCTGTTCCATTTCTGGTGTAAATCATAAATTCGGATGTGCTTCATTTAAGTTTTGTAGTAGTTCTTGTGCGCCAAATCCGTTTCCCGATTTGATATTCAATTTTGTACTTTCACGTTAGTGCTCTGGATCACAGTTTTGAATAATTTTAAAACTTTTTATGGTTATTGTACTGGCCTGAGAAGAAGTGCCGAAAAGACAGATCTGCGTTCGCCACGTTACATTTTCTAAATTCAGACTATGGGAATATTTCACGAACTAAAATCTTCCAAGCTATCCCACGCGCTAAAAAGCCTTGACAGGTATGTGAGACTCAGTACAAAGCTCGCTGTGGCCCAATGCGAACTGGAACTTATTGACAATTGCGTAACAAACGGATGCTATCATAACTCGATGTGGAAATCACTGCAACAACGTTAGATGAGACCAACGGACACTTCTCTCAAGAGGCAAGCCTTGAACGAAAGAGAAAAAATCGCGCTAAAAATGTCTCTCCGTGAACATCATAAATCCCGTGACTGCGAACCATTGGATACTTTATCTACGGTTGGACGAAGAAACCTACACGGCTATGTTGAAGTAATCGTGCAAAGGCAGGCCAAATCAAACCAGGAACGCCTACAGAACGAAACGGGGTAGAAAAGACAACAGATGACTTTCCCAACGAATCCAGAAGAGTACTTGAGAAAATTGACACCCAATAATTTAGACGAAGTTACGCATGAGGCTCTAGCGCTTGGCCACAAATTTTGCTGCCCACTTAAAAGAGTCAGCCAGACGGATATAGAAGTTCAGATGGAGAACCTGTTCAGTCACCTAGCTGACCTGACACCAACAAGAGACACAGAATGGGATCAGTTGAAGTCGACCCTTGACAATGCCACAATATCTAGCAGAAACACACTGACACGAGAACTTCTGAGATCGATTACGAAACTGCAAGATAACCAAGGTTGACCGAATGACCTGAAGTTTGTGCGTGAAGGGTAGAGTTCAAAGGATAGTCAGCCAAACAAATTACAGGTTTATTATTGACGATCCTTTGGTTGTAGTCTAATTCCATGAACTGTTCCTTTTTTCCAAATAAGTCATTTTTTGACAGCAACAATGTTCCCTCATCAGAATCAAATTATTATTCAATGAATGTACTGGTGGACTTGGTATCTGCCCCGGGGCTATCCCTCTTATAGTCCTTGGTATGCTGATGACGGATATTGCATGCGTCCACATATCATGGATTGAATCATGAAGCCACGCAGTTGAACTCCCTCTAATTGTCTCAGTCGAATGTTTATGAATCCCCTACGGTGATTCATCTCATCCGGGTCTTCGCTGATCCTTCTATCCTCACAACTTACTTTCACAGAACTGCACTTTGTAAACTTCTTCTACGCGCTAATGTTCGTATGAAGGAGGTCTCATAGCTGCTGAATAACCATTTCCGGGGAACAAAATGAGAATACTTGGTTTCGATTGGCAGTCCAAATAATGATTAGAAAACGGTGGTTATACAAGGTTCCATTCCACCACTCTCTTTCTTTCCGATGCATGTATCCACCACGCATGATCATTGTGCTTGCTTACTATGCATGCAAGTGATGGCTTTTTGTTATGCCATTTGTAAACAACTCAGTCTTGTCTGGTCTATTATATGATATCACCGACTGGCTCACTCTTCACAACTTAATTGGTAATGCAGCTTACTGGATTGCCCTGAATGAAGTCAGAATAGACTCGAATTGGTAAATAAATTTGTTTTTACGGTGTAAAAATACGGTTTTTTACAGGCACAGAACTTTCCCATGAAAACAAGTAAGTATCGGGTGAATCACATGCAGTGCGATTGGCTTACATGAGTATATCACAGGATCACGTGAAGTGGAAGCTGGTCCTACGCCAAAGCACAGTTGATAACAGTAACAGCTGAACAAAGTAGGCGAGTTTTCCAACGCCTCTGATTGTACTTCAGAACGCCTGGTTCATGACTGCACCGTACATCGAATGAAATGGCATTCATTTAACTCCTTGTGAGTATGGTGGTAAACATCAAGAGTAAACCCTCGAAACTTGTGGATATTTTAATGTCTCATTCAGCTTAGTTGAAATAATCTGTTGCACGACAATGACTGATAATGATACGTAAATGAATTACGAACTGACTGACAAATGCTCGTCAGTCATTCTCAGCTGGAATGTGACGTGGTCGAGTCACGTCAATGCTGCATTTTCTGAACTGGGAAGGACGACCGTAGATGTTTTCCGCCTTAAGGTAGTCTTAACACAACAGCACACAACCAAGGATTTTAATTTCCTTGTAGCCTGCTACAATGGCTTAAGAATATCCCATGATTCACTAATGCCTGTTTCGTAGAGTTAGTAAGTTGACCAAAAGCTCTTTTATATTACCATTTAGAAAGGTACGATGACCAAGAGCAGCTTTCCCAGTTTTCACCTATACAACTACATGTTATATTTCACGTTGTATTTCGACGTGAGCTACTATACCGTTAGCCTAATCTCCGTTAAGTTCATATACAAAAAAGCCCATCGTACATGCTGTCCACAGATTCCTCTACCAATCATGAATATATCCGAAATTCATCTCGCACTCAACGAATTGCAGCGTTCATTAATTCGAATGGAACCGATGTCACCGGTGATGAGCTCACAGATCAATGAGCAAGACCACGTGACTTATAAGAACATTGAGACAAACCAGACCGGGCGAGATATTTGTAATGCACGAAGAATCTCATTTTCCCTACTGCATACGGAGAATGGGTAAAAGAAGATGCCAGCGGGGAAGAGGTCGGAAAATTACGAATAGAAACTGCGAAGGTCAGTATCAATTGGCTGAATTGTGCCTTGAAAATCGTCATTGCAAAACTGTGATGAGTCTTAATGAAATTCATTTGTGTTGTTTTATTGCATCCTCGAATGCTTGTATATAACGACTGAGCAGAGTACGATTTCGAACTGAGTTCCAGTTCAACCGGTGTTCTCATTCCTTCAGAGTGCTTAGTTCGGTTTGGAGCATTTACTACTTTCGATGCGATTATATTGGTTCTCGAGCGTAAGTACCGATTATAACATTTGGCGTCGCAGACCTCGGATTTGTACAATGGCGCATCTTATACGTACCAGACGTTTGCGTTTACTGCTGCACAGATTCCTGAAACGTAATGTAGCCATCAACTCGTGATAAGTATGTTTTCTCCACTTCTGAGTTTACTTGTTTTGGGTTATTTGGTTGATGCTCACTGTTTTGTCCCTGGCCCCAACTGTTTTCCTCCTTTGTCCAATGCTCCCTCTCCTTAATCATTTGTTGAATTACGTTCTGTGTCAGGTTTTCTTCAGTATTACTCTAGATTTATTCCTAGCTTTGCCACCAAAACAGCACCCTTATTCGATCTTCTTTCCCAACAGACTTTCCGGTGGTCTTCAGTGCATGAACAATGTTTACGCAGTTTATTACCTTTTTTGTCAACTAATGCTGTGCTTCGTATGTTTTCTCCTCATGCATCTTCGACTGTTATTACGGACACGTCTCCTACCGCTATCGGCTCCGTGCTAGAACAAGAGGGTCATCCAGTTTTGTGCATTTCTAGCCGACTCGGTGCCGCTGAACGCAAATATTCACAAACGCAAAGTGAGGCTTTGGCTGTTTATTGGACCGATGCTCGTCTGCACAAGTACCTGTTCGGTACTCACTTCACCATCACCACTGATCACGAAGCACTGAAGCTTATCTATAATCCACACCGGTCATTAGCTAAATCCTCGGCAGCCATGGTTCAGCTCTGGAGTGTTGCTTTATCGACATACTCTTATGACTTTCAGCTTTGAAAAGCACAATCTATTCCACAAGCGGACTGCCTGTCTCGTTACGCCATTTCCGAAGAACCTTCTACTGCTGACTGTTTGCTTACGCAGCCACAACCTGGTAGTCGGCCAGATCTAGTTCGTGAAACGAAGGAGCACTACCATGTCATTATATCTTGTGTTCGACATGTATGGTGAGCAAATGCTCGGCGTCGATTTCCTGAGTTCTATAGACGACGCGAAGAAATTTCGGTGACTTGTGATGGTGTCTTGTGTTGTAACGACAGAATCATTATACCTCCTCCATTGCGGGCTGCGGTTTTGCAAGATATGCATTCCGGACACCTAGGCATCGCAAAAGTAAAATCTCTTACAGGGTTCACTTGTTGGTGGCCAGAATTGAACGACTATTTGTGCCGCATTGCTAAAAACCATCGTGACTGACTACATAAAATTCACACGCAACCGTCGAACTGGACGCCGTGGCGTATTTCCGCGGAGACCTGGCAACGTGTTCACCCTGATTCTTGTGGTCCATTTTTAGACAAATACTACGCTCTGGTTGCCATTGATTCCTTCTCCCGTTGGCCGGAGGTACATTTCACCGCCTCTCCTAATGCTGATTTCACGGTTACAGCCCTACGAAAAACATTCAGTCCAGAAAATGTTCCATGTGCATTGGTTGCTGACAATGGAAGCTATTTTGCGGCGAAGAAGGTGACTGACTGGTTGAAATCGTTGGGTTGTCACCATGTGTTAACTCCGCCTCGACACCCACAATCCAATGGTGCAGCTTAAAACTTTGTTCGTACCTTTAAGAGTGCGACTGCATCTGTTTGTGTCAGTACGTTTGACGCACTCGACTGGAAAGTTGACAATTTTCTAATGCACTACCGTAATTCCATCCATTCGACGACCGGAGAGAGTCCAGTCAAGCTGTTTAAGAACAGAGTACGGCGTACAAACCTGCTCAGTTTGGAATCAGCTGATGTCACTTATCATCGAGGAAATGAATTGAGACCTTCTCGCCGTATTGTTCTTAATCAGACGGGTAACGATTTTGTAAGATTCTTGATTTGGATGCTGGTTCTGTACTTCGTAGTCATTTAGACCAAATTGCTTTCACTATGCCTATTTCTGATGCTACTTATGAATGCCCTAATTCCAATGTTTCTGAGTCTATTCCAAAAGAGAAGAGTTCCTGTGCATCCGATACCAATACAGCAGTACAAGTTCAAAGATCTGAAAGATTGCTCCATAAAGAACGGCTTAATTACAGAAGACCGGAAATTCATTTAAACTGTGGCAGATGTGATGACTGTTAATGACATTCCTTTGTGTTGTTTTATTACATCCTCGAATTCTCGTACATAACGATTGCGCAGAGTACAATTTCGAATTGAGTTCCAGTTCAACCGGTGTTCTCATTCCTTCTGTGCGTTTAGTTCGGGTCGGAGCACTTACTGCGTTCGTTGCGATAGTACTAGTCCTCGAGTGCAAGTACCGATTATAACAATAAACTACCACGTTTGTGCACATTCGTGATCTGCCATGTGTACTTGCGCATGACGGAGTCCCAATCGCGTTCCCGGTGAACCACCAACTTTGTTGCATTAACTGCAGTACTGAGGTGTGAAAATTGCTACGCACACAAAAGATTTAGCTGACTGGTTCACTGAAGGGCTGAATAAATGACTGACTGATCGGATCCACTCGTTTAGACATCAGGACTTCTACGTGAAGTTTCGTGTGCGTTAACGAAAAGTGCACAGTGGAAAATGCACTTTTGATAGGAATCCGATGACCGTGAGCTCGCCTGGGATATCTGAGGAAAAAGAAACACTGAAAGTCGTTCTTAGTCCGAATATCACCACGAAATCAGGTTTTGATCATAATCTAAGGTATGCGGAAGACCGTTTACCAAATACATTCCAGTCATTCCAGTAGTGATGATTCTTTGTATAGTTTTGGAGCACACAGATTTACATGAACGCGTGCTAACTGAAATACGAAGGACTAGCTAAGTTGTTGAATGGAAGGGCTAACTGACTGAAAGACGTGAGAACGGGTGAAAAATACACCTTTTACGAAGCTCGAGAGGTTATTTAGTGAGCTGACCAACGGGTGGAAAGTCGTTTTTGCTAATACGCTTGGATGGGCACCACCATATCTCGTCAACGGGATTATATCAAACAATTTTCCGTGAGGATTATCCAACAAAAATAATTAAACAGAAAATCACGGGATTCCGTGAAAATTTCCAGGTGCATTTATGCCAAAGTCGTTGGACTCTGAGGAACTATTGTGATCATGAATGTTCCACATTTGACAAACGGATGTCTTTCGGGCTGAATATTTATGTATATGGTGCTGTTGGGGAATTGAATGGGGTTCTTCAAATTCCTTGCTTCATTGCCTCTGACCAGTTACCAGTCTAGTATGGGGATATGAGTACTGAGGAGCACAACTTTCCATACCAGGGATACCCATCGGGTCAATTAGTGGTGGCCGAGTGGTTGAGAGGTTGGACTAGAAATCCAATGGGACCTCCCCGCGCAGCTTCGAATCCTGCCGCCGACGATATTCTGTACGGCGATGGTGGTATGGCGGCCCACATACCGCCACCGGATACCTTCCTCCAACCACACAGGCGCACTGCCACTGCAGCGACTGCCTGCTCAGACCAGATTCTCCATTCTCTGAATTTCCCAGTCACTTCCCATTGGTCCTCTACCCGTCGGTACCATTCACCATCCACTATTAAACTACTCATAAGTAACTCGTTTCTGATCATGTTATTTGGTACTTCGATTTAAAATGGGCACTGCATCGTATAGCTTCTGTGAAACACCAATTAGGCCGTCGCGAACTCTTGAGGTAGTAAATGGGTGTCATTTGACATCTATGTCAACGGTCCAGTGCTTTTGGTTCTGATCCTGTGAAAACATTGTAATGAATCAAATAGCATACTGCCGACGTACTTCTGTGCTATGTAGTTTTGAATTGCATCCGGTGTTTTGCAGCCAGTTTCTAACTGCACGACAAACATACGACTTTTCCTTTGCATTGACCGCTTGTTGCTGAAACACTTAGTCTTCTGGCGAATAAGTTGGAGAATATAGGAGACGCAACAACAACGGAATCATGCAAAGCCTTTCTCACGAAAGTAAATTTGTTGTGCACACCGGCATAGTTGACTTCCGGTGTGGCTTGTCTTCGCAGCTACCTTGGCATCAGTGATCGAATTTAACTCTTAACGCTATCACTCATGGACAATGCTACTATAGCGTACTTTAGAATATGGGTTAGCAAAGTTTGAGAACTACTAGCTTGTTACGGTTGTACTTCTTGTATAAGTTTCGATCACAATCCTTGATCTCATCCAAAGTCGACGAGGAAAACGGATAATCCGAAGCACCAAAACGGATTCCCATATTCCACGGCCTCAAGACTTTGTTCACTAACGCGCAGGGTTTGCATGACCGCATTGTGCAATTCAATCATGTAATCTTTTGTCGGTAGTTCGTCCACACCTAATTTGTTATGGATAGGAGTAAAACAAATTTCACATTGCATACCTTGTGAAGCAGTAGTCTAAATTTGTATTATTGGGACGTTGGACTTTGCACGGATACCGGTTGTTTGTTGCTGGAGCTATTCCGATTCTAGAAAATGAAAACATTTTTCACAAAATAGATAACATACTGTACGAGATGTACTAGGCCTGTTATTGGGTTGCAGTGTTCCGCGCGTCCAGGAATGTGTGCACACTCGTTCTTTGGCATCTAAATCGATGGGAATGATGGGGTAATTTGAATGATTTTCACGGCGATGAAAACTGATGATTACACTGTGTATTTACCGGTTTCGCTGCAGAATGTTGTCGGGAAATGATCGCAATACGGAACTAATCAGCGGTGATTTCTGAAGGATCTTATGTTCTGTGGCTTTTTCTCCTATGTCGCTGCTCGAG
This sequence comes from Fasciola hepatica, assembly GCA_948099385.1. Taxonomy (NCBI): domain Eukaryota; kingdom Metazoa; phylum Platyhelminthes; class Trematoda; order Plagiorchiida; family Fasciolidae; genus Fasciola; species Fasciola hepatica. Next base: position 921,556 of record CANUEZ040000149.1, read on the forward strand.
AATGGGGAACCTGCAGCTAGGAAATAACCTCATAACAACATGGAGATAACGGAATTTAGTACACCGGATTAGCAGGTACTAACTAGATACCGAGAATAGCCTTAAGAACGGGTAACAAGCAAAAAGTTCCAGCAACTGTCAAAAGACGGTAAAAGTCAGTTGAATAGATGAAGAAAGGTTTGTATTGCAACTATGTCGATCACATTTACGCTAGAGTGACACCAAACACTATTCTATCCAGTTGAGCCAAGGTTCAGCCCTCCGCAAGCAGCACTTAAAAGGATGTTTTTCAATTGACGGAAACCAATTGTCCTTACAGCAAGCAGACAAGCAATGAACAGCTCAATGAAATCAAACAACATACAAACTGTCGAGAGCTAAGTATTAACTAATTGCGCTTATCCATAATACTTTATGCCCGTGCGTCTACGCATTCAAACTCAGTTATCTCCAGGTCGCTACAACAACTTCTCCGTTAAAATCACTTACTAAGAGGTGGAGTCTCTTTCCAAACAGGTGGAGTATCATCTTCCGAGGATAAGATTTAGGTCTTTTCTGTAAAAGTAAGTAAATTTTTATTTTAACAAACGTTTACTATTTCTTTTTAGGAGGTGAGCCCATCACAATCATTCTGTCAGTTTACGGGAACTGATGGTTCTCACTCTGACGTTGCATTCTCTATGCTTCGTCATGGATGGCCGTTCCTTAGGATGTTTGTCAGCTGACAACCCACCAGTATGAATCAAGATTGACACAGGACTCAGGGGAGTTTCACTCGGCAACGTCGCACAACTCCTCACCAATCGCTGGAATTTGGCACTGTCCACATTCGTAATGTAGGCATGGGTCTCGTAAGCAGAAAGCCGCTTTTTGCTTATGACGCATACGTCCTGGTTCTCGTCGTCCAGTAGGTTTACCACTGTAAACACCGATATTCCTGAGGACATCTGAAAAAGAAGAAAAACAAGTATAATCAGTTACATTGTGGGTAATGCTAATCCTAAAGAAACAGGTCTATGAACCTTTTTATTTACTTAATAAAATATTAGTTACAAACAAACAATCAAACAAAGAAGAAAAGGTATTTCGAACCTCAGTGTGTACAAAGGGTAAGATGCACCGTCCATCACCGACAGTTAGCGCAACGCACTCACAATCAACGCACTTTGGTTGAAATTTGATGATAGTTGGACAAAGACCTTTAGAAAAATAAATGTTTTGATACACTTAAGTAATGGGAGAATAAAAATAACTTTCCAAATGTGAAAATCATGAAAAACCAACTACAAGCATCCATTATCGTTGGACTCAATGAATTTTATGGAACCTGCTCTCGGGGTCACTATTACGGGCAGACAGGTTTTACCCGTTCACTGGGTGCATCACACAGGACTAACTAACTGAGGTTGTAACTTCTTTGGCCGCTAACGATTCCACTGCGCAGTCCCACCAGAATAGCTCATGTGATCACGATCATATGACGTTCGTGCACAGTGCGTGGACGACGGGGATAACGTGTTCAGCTCAGTTCCGTAGCGAAGTTCAGTCTACCTGACTCCAGAGACAGTCTAAGGGCTACGGAGCACACAGAATTTGAGTTTGAAAGCATTTTAACTGATCGGGAGCGTCTGTGTGCGTGCACACTTGTGATCAAGTCAGGAGCTGAAGCCACATTCAGTGTAGCTGATTATCCATCTGCGGTATTCGAGAGCGACTATTTCTACTCTGCTTTATTGTATTCTATGTGTTATACAACCTACTTGTATATTGCGTGATGCCGCGAGTAAAAAATAATACGCTACGCTCTATCCTGGTGTGGCGTTCTTGATTTTCAGTAGTTCTGCTGGGGGTTCCGCCCATTCAGTCCTTTCAGTATCGCATTTGGCGTCCTTCAAAGGAATTAAACCATGACTACTTCTAAAATGGAACACCCTAATGTAAATTCTACATCCCGACAGGTTGAGGACTAAATGGAACTTCTCGACATTTAGTGTGTGACCGGAAGCCCTCTGGATAATGCGAAGCGGACAGCATTTTTTTTTCTCCATTTCATTAGGAAGGATGTGGTCCCGTGAGAAATTTCTTTTCCTGATCTCGTTATCGGTATATCGTAAGACAAGCTCAGAACCATCACCTGGCAGCCTTTCAAACAAATCAATTTCGCTGCTGCTGGGAAAATAAAAATTTCACTGTCTTGCTATACCTGGAAACTAATCAGTGCGTGGATTTATTCTTCAACATCAGACACAGGCAGTGAAGTGCGACCACGATCCCCAGCTGAAAGATCACTTGCGCGATCGCTTGATTGCGGGAATCAACCTTCCCGATTTGAAGTAGAAGCTGCTACTTGCAACTAATCAGACCTTTCACCACATTCGCCACATGTGAACAGTATCAGGACCTAAAAGCTGTAACTGCTGTGTTCTAGTCCATATTGTTCAATTCTACTAAACTTCAAGGCGATCGATGCATTCGAAAATTGCCGCATCCGAATCAGCCAACTGGTTATCGTGGCAACCGGACTTCACTTCAGCGATCGACTCACTCGAAATCCATGTGTACAAGTTCACATGTGGGCAAGTTTAGTTCATGTAGTCAGTTATATTCCCGCTTCACATATTCTTACCGACGAGCTACTTGTTTTTCCCGTGGTAAGGTCGGCCACAATAAATTGTTTGTAGAAGTAGCCGAGCTTGTCGGCTGGTGATTCTCTCTCATCATCTGACACTTATCCACTTGACACCAGTTCTTCGACACTTGCGTTAGACGCTTTGCTAGATAAAGTCTCCCATGTCAACCAGAAATGGCACTTTATCTAACTGACAGGACAAAATTTTCGCTGAAGCAAATGGCCGGTTCGGTGGTTGTTGACGATGATCAGGCATGCGTACCCGGTATTCTTCTGCACAATCATCCTTATACTTGAGCACCCCACCGTTGAATTACACCTGTCATCTCATTTTAATAGTATGAAGCGTGTAGTGATGAGAAGTCCATTTTTAGAATCCAGCGGTGATTCTTCCAAGGCTGCTTCAATGAGAATACAACCGTCAACAAAATGTGGAGTGCTCAAGCATAGTGATGATTAAACAGAAGAGTAATGGGTGCGCATACCTGAAGAGCGGCGACAACCGTGAAACTGATCGTGTACTTCCAGGGACATTTTCTCCTGTCATCCAGATACAATACCATACCACTCACTTCGAAAATTCATACTTGGGGCCATGTGTCCTCATTCTGAAGGCTAGCCGTTTTAACCAACGAAACAACTCTGAAAGAGTAAGCGAGTGGTTCTAAAAACGGACTCCTCGTCCATAAGACTCAAATGAGATTAAATTCATGAATTGCTTTCTATTCTCTGTGGTCTTCAGCATTATGCTCGTTCTATTTTGAACTTTTCTAACAATCCAGTTGTCTGTCCGCTATTCTGTCCACCAATTCCTTCTTCTAGAATCAGGCTCATGAAAAGACACTTCGTTTTTCAGTAGTTCGGCTGCACTCCGATATTGTTCCTAAACCGTTTTCTCCAAATGATCGTTTAACTGTTATTACTGATGCATCTCCTACTCAGTTTGGTGCTGTTCTTGAAAAATCGGAGTGCTCAGTCGTTTGCATTTCAAGAAGGCTCACTACAGCTGAATTAGGGTATTCATGAACACAAAGAGAAACCTTCTTAGTTTGCTGTGCCACAAATTTTTATCTTGTCTTCTGAACTCCGCCCTTCATACACAAACCTCAGGTATTCGCATGGACTCAAAGGAACAGATACCCTGTCCCCATTCCAAGTAGTCGGGCATTTCTGGCTGTCATAAAGGACGACATCTGAGCAAACTTTACTCGATAACTTGGATCACCCTGCACGGGAGCTGAGTGGAGCAGTGGTAGCTCACATGCTTTCGAGGTGAAAAGATCCGGGCTCAAACGCTGGGTGCGGTGAAGGATATGCGTCACTGGTGAGCTCTGACAAGAGCGAAACTCGAGGTCTGGTGCCTAAGAGTGTGGGGTTGATCGGATGACCTGAGGTTTGTGCTTGAAGGCTGCAGTCCAAAGGACGGTCAGACAACAAAGTATTATCAATCCCACACACTACTCGCGAGTAGCTGCGATATACATAAATATGTATTTGACCAAAAGTTCACCATTGTAACTGACCAGTTCGTCTATCATCCGCATAATTCGTTGTCCAAATCACCAAGCTCAATGGTTCAACGATGGATAATTGGAATCATCTCACATGGTTATGATACTGAGCATTCTAGTGCTAATTACATTTCACTCACTGATCTATCTAGACTGCCTCATTCACCCCAGCCTACAATCACTCATCATTGTCTGTTGATACAACTACTACCAATGAGGCGCGAAGATCTTGTGAAGGATACAAAAAAGTTTTTTGTCCCGGTGATTTGAACTTTACGTGGTAGTTGAACGTCGAGTGAAAAGCGGCGATTCCCTGATGTCTACTCTCGTCTTGACGATTCGTCAATCAATCCAGATGAATTATTGTACCTTAACGATCATGTGGTCACTCCTCATACATTCCGTTCTACCTTATTGGCAGATCTTTATTCAGGGCAGTTGTACGTTGACAAAATAAAGTCACTGGGTTGGCCTACTTGCTGGTTTCCAGAACTGGGTGCCAACGTCGTGCGTAGAGCCAAAAACTGCTACCTGTGTTTACATAAGAGGATGAGGTCATGAAACAGAAATGCTTGTTACCGGTGGGAATGTCAATAACTGTTGAACATTTCTTATCAGAGGGTATAGTACTCAAGTCACTTATATGCTAGCGCTCACAATTCGTGCACTACTTAAAAGAATTCCAGAACAAGATGTTACACTAATTATTTTATTTGTAGCATTTCTTCAGTTAGTTAATCACATGTCATGCTACCAATAATTGTGGGTTAATGTCACTGTTGGCGTGAATCACAAGGATTTACAGAATAATCCCATGTTTTATAGTGAATTTTTGTGGAAAGTTCGCTATTCTACAATAAAAACGGTCTGATTATATGAAGACTTTCATCTACGGGATCGGGATATTTACGAACAATATTTTCGCTAGAAACGGCACGTGTTATATTGACAACCTGGACACTAGACATGATTAGTTATTGGTGACTATACTATGCATTTTATTATCTACCAGGTTGTTAGTCATATATTATCAGTAATAGCAGAATGAATTTTATGATACCGTGCGAAATACGTGTATGCGAAATCCGAACTCGTTTGTAGTTATCCAGTCTAATATTGGACATTACAGAATTTTTAGTCAGCTACACGCTACACGAATGAATTTTCAAAAAAGATCTCTTTTGTTGTTCTTTTGGTTTTGTATAAACTATATAACATGCTGCTTAATGTTACTTCAATCATTCAATTTATGAACAACAAATCGACTACCACGAGCAGTTGTAAAAAAATGAAACACAGATAGTGGTCTAGATCACTAGTGAACTGATTAGTAGCCTAGGTTTCTGAACAGCAGGGTCATTTCGCTTTTGTTAATTCGATCATATCAGTAACAGTACGGGATATAGAAACACATAGAATACCCTCGGCAATAAGGACACTGATCGACAGTTAAAAGACAGTCGAAAAATTCACTGTCTACACCCATTCATCTAAGTATATACGTGGTAAAGATTAGTTTTCCTGATTATACACTGCTAGATCAGCCAGAGACAAAGCATATTAAAAGGTGAAATGGCTGGGAGGCGCGACCGCAGATAAGGTGTGCTACAATCAGTTCACAGTTTGTTATCAGTTTTGACCACCTAGGGTATTGCAATTCTAGTTGAAATAACTAGCCAGTTTACCTGTATTTATTCTTTGACCCTCAGGTGGTTAACACAAGCTCCACCTATATTTATCACAACCTTGTAAAACAGACGTTCGAAACCAAAGGAGGAAGAGGGAATTACATGGTAGTTCCCGTTTTGTTCCGTCCCACTAACTCTAGTGAGAACTCAGTCCTGCCTCACAATCCATCCCGTTTATTAGAACAAAACAAAGAACATATAGGTTGCTCTCACATTCGCCCACTCGTTGCGCACAGTGCATTGGTCCGACTGGTGTGGGCGACCACGCCTTGAGGTTTTAACAACGCTGACAAGATTCATCTCTCGTTTATCGATCCACCCTAGCAATTGGCTGTCTTGTCACTCGAGATTCCGTTGTCTCAAGCCTTGGGCTTGGTACCGCACCAGTGTTGACTGCTGACGCAACTAGGCTGTCTGCAAACGATAGGTGAACACATCTTTTCACATTTCCCATGACGAGCACCCGCTCATCGTCTGTAATCGTAGCCACCTTAATTAATTAATCGTAGAGGATACGGTCATCCACAGCTAGATATGATCTAAAGATGCGATCAGTAGGAATGGGCACAACAGGTTCCATGATGATACTGGCGTAAACTATGGATTAAATTTGCTAAGCGAAGTGGACCACTTTTCACACTTCTTCACATCCCCTTCAGGCATGATGAGAAATGCCTTGCGGTGAACGACATGACCGTTTAGCACAGTGTGAAAACGATTCGACCGTGTTAGTTTGAGACTGTGAATTAAAATGAGTGATGAAAGGAAATAAATCAATAAGTAATTTCTCCATAGAAGTATAAAAATGGACCCGTTAAAAGTAGCAGTTTTTTAATACTTATGTGGGAAAGAAACTGTGATAGAATGACGTCGTGGAGAGCGTCTGTCGTTGAAAATGGGTGAGGAGTTGTGACCAAAACGACGTGTCAAGTATTCTCGATCGGTAAAGAGGTCTGATAAGTGTTCTCCTGTAGGTGGCAGGCTGCCACCTGCGAATAACTTGGTTGAAAACCTTTTCATCGTTAAACAGCAGAGTGCATTGCTATAGTCGGGAGTAGAAATACTAACTATTTTACATTTCCTATGGAGTAAAAACAAAAATAATGGTGCGTGACATATAATGACATCAGATAAGGCACTTTTATGACGACGGTAAAGCTGACCGGGCCACCAGTCTTCATCTCAGTGAAGGCCCGATAGAATAAGATTCTTAGGACGTATAAGTCAAGAACCTTAGATTGCACAATGCATTCCGGAGCATTTCGCTGAATCTTTTTTATTTCCTACGTCAGTCAAGGTGATTGTTTTTGGAGTCCTTCAAGTGTCTCTCGGTCAGTTAACATGTACTCGCGTAATTCCTGCAACTCTAGTATAATCTGGGACATTTTCACAGAAAAAGGTTGATTATATCAGCATGTTACGCTGAAGATCAGAGAAGAACAAATTCAGTTTCCATCCTTAGCGGTAACCTGTCTGAATCACTATCTTCCTTGGATTTTCCACCCAGTTTATTGATATAGCTAACGGAATATCTCCTGAAGAACAGTTTGGATGTAGCTATTATTTATACTGCATCGGATGAAGAGGACTTCAATCTTCTAGTCTTCAAAACATTTTCTCTTCCTCCCAACGAAATGGTCTATCTCTTAACTGTCCCAGTTGCTCACCCTGTCTCGCACAGATTCCTCCAGTAATCTAGCTACTGTAAGCCTCTTTCAATTACCCATAGATCGAAGCATAGACAGCCTCGGAGTGACATTAAATCATGACTTCCACCTGTCGTCTGATGCTGGCACTTGCGAGGGCAAACCGCGATTCCTTCGTCTTCATACTCCAAATTTTAGGCGATTCTCAGTTGAGCCTGCAATATGATCTTCCTTTACTTCTTAAGCGCTTTGCAAATCTTACACTATTTCCGTTGTGTGATGCTTCCAGAACTGTTAAGGAAGGGTTTTAAAGTAACTTTCCTCGAGGTATTCTTTCATTGCCTTATGTCTCTTTCGTCCACTTTGGTGAACTAACTGACAAGGTATATGAGTGACTTATGAATGCCTGTGAAAATTACCAATGATTCAGCCCATCCTATCGCTCTTTGAGGATCTTTAGAAATGTCACTTTCCTCTTAAACTCGGTATTAATACCGTCGCATTCACATAAGAACAAAGCTGTATAAGAATTCTCAGGTCCAGTAAGTCGGTGCTTTAGTAGTGAATAAATTTCTCATCACCGCCCAGCTACTTGAAAATCTTCCGTCGAACCAAACGCTATGGCTCAAAAGTCTTGCGCCTTTGTCCAAGAGCCATTCATCGCCAAAGAAAGAATTCTATGTGAAAATATGAAATGTAGAATCCCGAAAGTCTATGGATCCTATAGGTATTGTTCACTCGATCTTACGCAGTCCCAATATGATAAAGGACAATTAAAAACCATGAAAGCGGATTGAATGTGTTTATGAACGGCGAAATAACAGCAAATGTAGAATTAGAGCAGATTCGGGAGGCAGCATTCAATACGCAGTTATATCAGTTTGAATTGATACTGAAAGTATATATTAACATAATTTCAAACACAAAGTACGATCATTTGTGATAAAACGGCAGTCTTGGCCAGAGACCGATAGCAGAGGCAGTCATAAAGCGAAAATACATGCAAATGAGAAAAAGGCTATGGCCTACAAAAGACGCCAGACGGCGTATTGTTCTGTGGCGTTTAACAGATAAAATGCCAGCTTCCACTAAGCGGACATGAGAAAGGAAGCTGATAAAGGCCAATGGAGTGCGTGCACTTGTGTCACAGTATACGATTGGCCGGTTAGCCGAGGTGGTTGGATTGGAGGAAAGATAGGGCGTTAAGCCGGAACGGAAAGAGTCAGTGATCCGGACCCCAAAATGTGGAGACCTCTTTTAACGGAAAATCTTTCCACGTGAATGAACACACGACATTTAAGCATGGGTTGAAAAGTAAAATACTATGCGAACGACGACGGAGAAAGGGTGGAAACATGGTTATTACTATGTGGCGAGGAAAGCGAAAAATTTCAGTTCACGAAAAGGGTTTAGGTTAATATTAAGGTTACTTGATAATTAAAAAGAACCGACATGAAATGATCTATTTATTTTGCAGAGCAACCTAACTTCAAATCTAAAAAGTCTTTGTATGATTTGATGAACGTTAAATTGGGCCCGTCGTAGGAAACACACTTTTTATAAAACCACAAAGAAATGTACTGCAAAAGTCTTCTAGAAAACTGGGTCCCTTTTATTCAGTTCATCAGAACGGAAGAAGACGTATATCCGAGATGCAAGCATTTCATTTACTATTTCCACCGCGAACTTAAAACATGTCAGTCGTTTTTGAGAACACAGCACTGGCTTGTAATATACTAATCACTCCATATGGTACAGTAAGGTAATGTCAACACTATCTAAGACGACACTAGCAAGCTGAGATAGGGAGAAGTGTGTTGAAATAAAAGGGCAAAAGAGTAGGTGCAACGGAAGTTAGGATGAAACAAAACGTTGTGACACAAACTCACAATTGTCCACCGTCCTCGTAATCGGGAAGTGAACGCCAAAGATCCAATGTCCGCCGATATGTTCAGTTCGGTTTAGTCTGACAGCCGTCAGTCGAACCGAACAGGATGGCGTTGGGATGAATGCCAAGCGATGCCGCTGAAGCTTCTAAAATGGTTTATTTCTCACTGTCAGATCTGGTTGGAATAATTCTAAGACACCTTAAATAAGAATGTGAAATAGCGCCAGAATGGAAGATTTATTAGTAACCTTTTGTATTACGCGTTGGTGGTGTTCAAAAGAGGTTTGTGCGTGCGTTTTAAATTATAAGGTCCGCACAACAAAGTAGTGCTGCACCGAAAGGACGTTGAAGATCATGGAAAAAGTCGAAAATGTACAGGAACCTACGGTCTGATGTGTCATGATAAGAATCGTTCCACCGAACGCTAAAAGTTTCGGTGTTCGATTACACGATAATGGTTTGAACTACTGGATCAGGTCATCTTTGTGATATCTAGGTAAGGCAAACTGCTATCACATTCTTCTTCTTAAGAAACTATGAAGTTTTGGGTGAATAGAATAACGAACGTCAACTAAAGTGATAAAACGTTTTTCAGTCTTAAAAATTAGAAAACACCTGCCACGTGTCGTTTGTAAAATGAAAATTGGGGAATTTTATCACATAGCTGTTTTTCGATCATTCACAAAAATACGTCTGCCAAGGCTGGGCCCAAAGTGGTACCCATGGCTACATCATCAGTTTGTTCGTAAGCTTCCCCTTCGAAATTAAAACGAATGTTTTCTGGGCATAAAAGAATAATGCCTTCAAGGTTGTTCTGCAAAGAAATAGAATCACACTGATGATCTACTTCCAAGCAGCACTCCCAACGCGCTCCCGATTGGGCACGTTGGGCCACTTTGGGCTAACGTTGGGCTGCATCGGTAAAAAATGTTGGGCAGTGCTACCTGCGTCCAATTACGAGCACTTTGGGCTACGTTCAAAGCTCGAAAATTCGCTGGAAATGGGTACCTCTTCTTTTCCTAAACTACCTTAATTGCCCGCTTCTTATTCTATTCGTCCGTTATTCATCTTTTCGATCGAAACCACTAATTTATCACAGATTAGAAAAACATTTCGTGAAGATTACCAAGTTTGTTATAAAAATGGCATACTGAAAACTCGCACGAATTTGCAGTTCGAAAACTGCTCCATTCAGAATTTTCGCAAGATTTTTGTTGTTTCTGTGTTACCTGGTCACCGGATCTGAAATATCAAGATGTTAAAAGGTGAGAGGGTCACACTTAAAGAAACGTTAGACAACAAAGCATTTACTCGTTCAGGTTTCAAAGATGGTTTGATTAGAAACTGTTTTGGACAAAACGGGTTAACATCTGATAAGTTACGTATCATTGCAACTACAATCAATGCAACAGAATACCAAATAAACTATTAGCTGAACCTGAGGAGTACGTAGAGTTGCGATTTGCCATGAGTTGTTACTATACTTAGGAATGCCTGAAGGGGTGTTGAATACACCAAATGAATAAAACAATTCGAAAAGAAAAATCAGCCTGAGATCTATTACGAAGGAAATGATAATTTACGTACCTGCATTTTCGTCTTGCATTGTCATGATTTCTAGCTCTGATGAACCAAAGCTATGTCTTTCAAAGACAAACAACGGTTCTTCTGCGAACCTTGGTATGGAACGAACAGCGTCTGGGATATATAGTCAGAAATAACGAATTTCTTTGACTTACTCTTAACGGCAACGATGAGTCTGTTTTTGAACGGCTTTTTGTTTACACTTCCAGACCAGAAACTGGTCAATGCCACTCCGGGCCAAATGGACGCCGTCTGTAGTCATACTCAACGACAAATACATCATCTGGAAAAATGAAGGAGAAAAATATAAATGTGTGAACATTAGCAAAATTGGAACAATGGCGTCTTATGGGTTAATGGAAAACAATAAACATTTACAAAAGACTTGTAGTGTACTACTCTGTCTATGTGGTACACTAAATTATTGTCAACAATATCTGAGACGACACTAGCAAACTAAGATGGGCGGAGGAGCGTGCGGTGATAAAAAGGCCAAAATGGTATGTACATTAGGAATTAAAATGAAACAATAGGTGTGACTCAAACTCACAGTTGTTCAGTGTTCTTGTGATCAGGAAATGAGCGTCGAAGAGCCAATATCCGCCAATGTCTTCAGTTCAGTTCGGTCTGACAGCCATCCGTTGAACAGAACAGGATGGTATCGAACGAAGTGCCAAGAGACGCCGTTGAAGCTTCATGCACTAATATACAGGGCAGAGAACCGTTAAGGTTTATTTACAGCCTTTTTGTATTGCGCGGTGGTGACGACTAAAAGGTGTGTGTTTTTACATTAAAACGTCGGTACAACAAAGGAGTGTCGCACCAAGGGACGTTGAAAATCATGGAAAAAGTCGGAAATGTACAGGTACTTACACAACTCCCCCGCCAGAGCGTTTGTTGTACAAAATAAACGCTCGATAGAAAAATAGAAAGAGGAAACGGTTAGCGAAAGAAAACGTCAACTAACAAAGTCTTGAAATCTGACCGGATGTCGAACGTTTCTGACGGAACGGCGGGTTACCAGGGAAGGTTTTTGCTGTGGTGGTGCTGGCGGGTGTGGTGTAGTGTCTGGTGTGATGCTAGAGTGTGGATCATCAACAGGTATTGTTGGTGGTGTGTTTGTGGATGGTGATTGTGTCGGTGTTGTTGGTGATGGAGGTGTATCAAAATGCGCGGGTTTTAATCTGTCAACGGAAACAGTGTCTAGCTTATCGGCTTTTTGAACCACGAAATATTTGTCTGTGCGACTAAGCACTTTAAATGGACCATCATACGGTGGTGTGAGTGGTTTGCGAACAGCATCGTTACGAATAAAAACGAAAGGTGACGTATATAGATCATTATGTACAAAAACGTGTGTGGATGACGAGCGAGTGGGTGTTGGACGTAGATGTGACATACGGTCTTTGAGTTGTTGGACAAATTGGGATGGGTTAGGACTGGCATCGGTGCTAGGTTGAACATACTCACCTGGAAGGCATATGGTGGTACCAAAAACGAGTTCAGCTGACGTGCTGTGGAGGTCGTCTTTGACTGATGACCGCAGACCTAAGAGAACTAGTGGCAGGTTGTCGCTCCAGTTATTGGGGTTTGGCTGTGATATCAGTGCTGCTTTGAGTTGACGGTGTAGGCGCTCTACCATGCCATTGGACGAAGGATGGTATGCAGTTGTTGTGATGTGTTTACAGCCAAGCAGTTTAGTGAACTCACGAAACAAAGTCGATTGGAATTGGCTGCCACGGTCTGTGGTGACGGTAGACGGTACACCAAATGTAGCAATCCAGTGCTGGAGTAGTACTTTCGCAATATTTTCTGCCGAGGTGTCGGAAATGGGTACTGCCACTGGCCAGCGTGTGAAACGATCAACAACGGTTAATAAGTGGGTATGTCCATTTGATGGTGGTAGTGGACCAACAAGATCGACGTGAATATGTGTGAAACGGACGTCGGGAACGGTGAACGTACTGGGAGGAGAAAAAGTGTGGCGGTGGACTTTGTTTCTCTGACATTGTAAACACTGTTTAGTCAATAACGCAATGTCAGAATTCATATTGGGCCAAACAAATCTGGTAGAAATGAGTTTGCGAGATGCACGGATACCTGGATGGGAACGAGAATGAAAATGATCGAAAACGATCTTCCTGTAGCAAGATGGAACGACAGGACGAGGGTGACCTGTAGACCAGTCACATAGGACTGTGCCATCGGCTGAAGGTAGGGGAGAATCCTTGAGCTGGAGTGTGGAGGATGTGCGCAGTTCGAGCAAGGATGGATCATCATGCTGGAGATTTGCCAGTTCCGTAAGATCGAATTTTGTCTGCATCGTGTTGATTTCAGGTCTGGATAAAGCATCAGCCACAACGTTATCAACTCCACGCACGTAGCGAATGTCTGTTGTGAACTGAGAAATATAATCCAAATAGCGGATACCTCTGGGTGAATGTCGGTCAGGCTTGGCATGAAGTGCGTGTGTCAGGGGTTTGTGGTCGGTGTGCACACGAAATCGTCGTCCTTCCAAAAGGTGGCGGAAATGACGGATAGACAAGTAAATGGCTAGGAGTTCGCGAGAAAATGTGCTGTATTTTGTCTGTGCCGCCCGGAGTTTTTGCGAGAAGAACGCTAAAGGCTGTAATTGGTTGTCCACTATTTGGTGAAGCACTGCACCGACTGCAGTATTTGATGCATCAGTCGTTAGGACTAACTCAGTATTTGGATCTGAATGTGGATGGTGCAGCATGGTGGCATCCGCGAGAGCTTTTTGGCTTCTGCGAAAGCTGTCTCGGCCTCGGGAGTGAAATCGATCGTCTTGACGTTGGACTTGAGAAGATCGGTCAAAGGTGAAACGATGGTCGCACAATGGGGAATGAAGCGACGGTAGTAGTTCAAAATTCCCAAGAAACGTCGTAACTGTGTGATCGTCTGAGGTGCAGGAAATGACAGGATGCTGCGCACCTTATCTGGGAGGGGTGTCAAACCTTTTTGATCGATATGGTGCCCGAGGAAGTCGAGGGACGGAACACCGAACACGCATTTACTAGGGTTCAGCTGAAGTCCGTATTGTTGGAAACGTTGAAAGAGTTGGCGCAAGTGGCTGGCATGCTCCGATGGAGAGGCGCTGGCAATTAATATGTCGTCGATGTAGCCAAACGCGAAGAGTAGACCTCGAAGCACTTCATCGACGAATCGTTGGAACGTCTGAGCAGCGTTTCCCAATCCAAATGGCATGCGAATGAACTCGAACAGGCCAAAAGGCGTGGTTATGGCTGTCTTGGGAATGTCTTCTTCGGCCACGGGGATTTGGTGATATGCCTTTACGAGGTCAACCTTGGAAAAGATTGTCTTCCCAGAGAGATTCTGTGCAAAATCATGAATGTGTGGGATCGGGTACCTGTCGGGGACGGTGACGTTGTTGAGAGCACGGTAGTCTCCACAGGGTCTGCAATCACCAGATGATTTTGGAACCATGTGCAAAGGCGAGGCCCATGGGCTTGAAGACGGTCGAATGATGCCAAGATTCATCATATGTTCGAATTCAAGGCGTGCGATACGGAGTTTGTCGGCGTTGAGTCGTCGTGGTTGAAAGTGGACAGGTTGGCCTTTTGTGGCGATGTGGTGCTGCACAGCATGAGAGACTGGGTCGGTGAACTGACACGGTTTAGTGAGGGATGGAAACTCCTTCAAAATGTCAGCAAACGGTGATTGCGGGATCGCCAGCCGAATACCCAGAGATTTGGTGCATTTACCAATGCCGACTGTATAAAGTTTGGTTGTGGTGTCTACCAGCTTGCGATTTTTGAGGTCCACTGTTAGGCCAAAGTGTGAGAGGAAATCCGCGCCAATAATGGGAGTCTGAACATCTGCCTGGGTGAAAACCCATTGAAAAGAGCGTCGGAGGCCTAAATCAAGAGTGATGGACCGTTGACCGAATGTAGCAATAGTTGTTGTGTTTGCTGCTTGCAGTGTAAAGTGAGATGGTTTGAGGCTGTGATGTTTGGGTGGGGGGATTACACTGATCTCGGCGCCGGTATCAATGAGGAATCGAAGACCACTGGATCGGTCAGCGATATAAAATAGGCGACTTTCATGTGGAGGGCCAGCCGAAGTCGTCGCCGTTACTGGCTGGCCTGGTCGTTTGACTGTGGGGTGGAAGTGCGGAATGAACATGGAGGGTCACAGCGGCGTGCCTTGGAGCCGAAAGTGCGGTGGTACCAACACCAGGTTTGTAATCGGCGGTTTCTGGATCGTGATCTAGGTCGATGAGGTACTTCGGCGGACACAGATCGATGAGTAGTAAATGCGCTGCACATTGCACTGACCTGATTGCACAACATGCGAACGGTTTCTTTTAGGTCCGTAATGTCCTTATCGATATGCGAGTGATGGGATGGGGAATCAGGACTGCGAGAAACGTGACCACGGCGATCTGGGGCAGGAACTGGTAATGTCGTAGGGGATTCGTGCGTCGGAGTGGTTTCGGCGGGTGATGTCATGTGAACGCAAGGTCTACCAGCCGGGTAGCATTCCATTATTCTGTCGGCGTGCTGTGCAACTTTGACAAAAGGAGTGGTGGGCTCCAGCACTGACAGGACCTGCCGCATCGGGAGAGGTAGATTATCAACCCATATCTCCCGGAAAATGGCGTCGTCCATTTGCCGTCCAGCCAGTAGCGACCGCATGTGGCGCATAAGCTGGGACGGAGTTTGGTCTCCGAGCTCCACCGACGTGAACAGTTCACGGAGCATTGTTCCGGCTGATTTTCCGGTACGCTGAATGACTGCTTCCTTAAGCTTCGTGTAAGGAGCTTCTGGTGGAATGGGATCGAGGAGATCTTCCACGTCAACAGCGATGTCAAAGGGAAGGGCTTGGACAACGTGAGAGTACTTCACGCGCTCGCTGGTTATACGTCGAGTGGCAAATACGGCTTCTATCTGTCGAAACCACACTCGAGGGTTGGTCGGGGCAAAAACGGGCAGTTTGAGAGCAACCGCGTGGATGTCAATAGATTCGCTGTCAGACATGGTGAATGGTGTGGAACTTAGACCAAAAGAATGAAGCTAGTGTCAAATGATGGAAAAACAACCTGGGCTCACCAATTTTGTAGCGTACTACTCTGTCTATGTGGTACACTAAATTATTGTCAACAATATCTGAGACGACACTAGCAAACTAAGATGGGCGGAGGAGCGTGCGGTGATAAAAAGGCCAAAATGGTATGTACATTAGGAATTAAAATGAAACAATAGGTGTGACTCAAACTCACAGTTGTTCAGTGTTCTTGTGATCAGGAAATGAGCGTCGAAGAGCCAATATCCGCCAATGTCTTCAGTTCAGTTCGGTCTGACAGCCATCCGTTGAACAGAACAGGATGGTATCGAACGAAGTGCCAAGAGACGCCGTTGAAGCTTCATGCACTAATATACAGGGCAGAGAACCGTTAAGGTTTATTTACAGCCTTTTTGTATTGCGCTGTAGCGGTTGCCATCTTCGTTCATACTTTTACCACGTTTATTGTTTAACTGAACGCTGACTGCCAAGCGCGGTGGCCATTTGACCGTTGCTCTTGCGCACGCTCTCACGCACGCTCCCAAATACACGCTAACCACTATCTCTCCCAATCGCCTTCTCGTTCTCACGGGTCGTGGAGAATACTGTTCTGGTTAACATATTTGTGCAGTGCCGCACATTAGAGTAACGTGCAGGTGGTCCACGCAGTACAAAGGACCGAAGCACGCGTTTACTAAGGAAACCGCGAAGTAAGGTCTAATCAACCTTACAATTGGTGAGCCCGACGTGATCCTCAGGTCACGTGAGTTTCCTTGTTTTCTACCGTTCAAGGTCCCGTCTGCGTACGTTTTTGTGTGTTTTATTGTTTCCCTATCTTGATTTTTTTTGGTTGGTTTACCAAATAATTTTTTTTTCTCGTCCATACATATTTTGTGTCTAATTCGTCGTAATTTTTTTTTTTTTCGCGAAGACTGTAGTGCCCCATTGGTCGTTGATTTCTTTTCCCGTCTGTATTCCATAAAGTAATCGCTATGTCTGCCGAACGGAAATCCTGCTCAGACCCCACCGTTGGGGCGATCACGCTGCACATACCGGCATTCACACCTGCTGATCCAGAACTCTGGTTCACGCTGGTTGAGTTAGAATTCGAAAACTGCCGTATAACCAGTGACGCCAGCCGTTTCAGGTGGGTAGCAGGCCGCCTCCCGCCAGAGGTCACAATGCAAGTAAGGGACGTAATAATCTCTTCCCGAAGCTATGAGGCTTTAAAGGAGGCTGTCATTGCCCGCACGACCCCAACGCAAGACCAACGTATGCAACAACTTCAAAACGTTGAGCTTGGAAGTAGGAAGCCCTCCGAACTGCTGCGTGAGATGCAGCGCTTGAGAGGACCGACAATAGGTGAGGACCCGCTCTTGAGGGAACTTTGGCTGCAGCGTTTGCCGCATAACATTCCAGTTTTACTAAGTGCCGCGCGCAAATGCTCGCTAGAGGAAACTGCAGCGGTAGCTGATGACATTATGTCACGATACAACCCCGCTGTAGCTGGAGTAACCAGGCCGTCCGTCGCAACGGTGCCTGCCTTGCCAACATCTAACGAACTCGCATCAGTTTTGTCTAGAATTGACGCGAGCCTGCAACGCCTAGCAGTTAGAAGTGGGTCACAGGAGCGGCACCGCGCACGCTCACCTAGGCTCCATAGTCCGTCATTGCGACGCCGTTTCGTCGGTTCTTCAAAAGAAGGATATTGTAAGTACCACAGTCCCTTCGGTGAGAGAGCCAAACGATGCGAACGAGGGTGTACGTTTCCCGGTGCTCATCAGGGAAACTAAACCCCCGGCCCGTGGTGGCGACCCACGAAGCCGGGTATCAGACCAATAGTCGTCTTTTGAACGTAAGGGACATCATTTCAAATAACCTATTCCTTGTAGATACCGGTGCCGAAGTGAGCGTCGTCCCCCGAGCGAAAGACGACAATAGCACACCGCAGGCCCAAACACTACGCGCTGCCAATGGCACGGCCATCCCAACGTTTGGCCAGCGGTCGCTCACCTTAAACTTGGGTTTAAAGCGTAATTTTCGTTGGGTATTCATCATCGCCGACGTCCCGTACCCAATTCTGAGCATTGACTTCCTGCAGCACTTTGACTTGTTAGTTGATGCACGGCGCCGCAGAGTGGTGGATCGTCAGACCACTCTCGCCGTTGCGGGTCATAATTCGCGAGTGAATCACGTCACGCCATTTTACGTTCAACCACCGGCACACCAACCTTATGGCGAACTCATCGCCGCCTACCCGGCCATGTTTCGGCAGGCCGGGCCTCTCCCAGCAGTGACGACCAGTGTCACTCACCATATCGATACTAAGGGACCCCCAGTGTTCAGTAGGCCGCGTCGGTTAGCACCAGACAAGCTTCGTGTTGCACAGGCCGAATTCGAACATATGCTAGAACTGGGTATAATACGCCCTTCTAGTAGCCCTTGGGCTTCCCCCCTTCATATGGTTCCTAAGGCTAGTGGCGACTGGCGACCCTGTGGTGATTACAGAGCGCTTAACAAAGTCACCGTCCCGGACCGATACCCGATTCCCCATATACAGGATCTTACTTCGTCTTTATCAGGTTGCTCCATCTTCAGCCGTATCGATTTGGTTCGGGCGTACAACCAGATCCCGGTAGCAGAGGCCGATATCCCTAAAACTGCCGTCACTACACCTTT
The DNA here is from genome assembly GCA_948099385.1 of Fasciola hepatica. NCBI lineage: Eukaryota > Metazoa > Platyhelminthes > Trematoda > Plagiorchiida > Fasciolidae > Fasciola > Fasciola hepatica. The sequence continues at coordinate 940,224 of CANUEZ040000149.1, forward strand.
CGGGCTGTTCGAGTTTCTGCGAATGCCGTTTGGACTCAGCAATGCAGCCCAGACCTTTCAACGGTTCATGCACGAGGCAACTCGTGGTTTGGAAAATGTCCACGTATACTTGGATGATATTTTGGTGGCGAGTTCTTCAGAGCAAGAGCACGCTACGCACTTACGAGCACTTTTCGAACGCCTTAGCCAGCACGGCGTTACGATCAATATCGCGAAATGCGAATTAGGCCGGTCTGATATCACTTTCATAGGACATTCTATTTCATCCTCGGGTATCCGCCCTCTGTCAGATAAAGTTTCCGCTATTCGCGACTACCCTGAACCCCAATCTTTTCGCCAGTTGCGTCAGTTTGCCGGTCTGGTGAATTTCTACCGCCGATTTATTCCTCACTGTGCGGAAATGATGCAACCCCTCACCGACCTGTTGCGCGGAGGTAAGCGGAAGTTCGTGTTTCCTGACACAGCACAAGCTGCATTCGCCTTGGTCAAAGATGCTGTCGCCAACACAGCACTCCTTACCCACCCTGACCCTTTGGCTCCTATTTCGATAGTGACGGATGCCTCGGACACAGCGGTTGGAGCAGTACTGCAACAGTTCGTAGATGACTCTTGGCAACTTTTAGCATTCTTCTCCAAGCGCCTACAACCCGCGGAATCAAGGTACAGCACGTTCGGTAGAGAGTTATTAGCCATCTACTTGGGAATTCGTCATTTTCGTCATGCACTCGAAGGCCGTTCGTTCACGGTGTTTACAGACCACAAGCCTTTGGTTTACGCACTGAAGTCAGCTTCCGATCGATACTCACTACGCGAGATTCGCCACTTAGACTTTGTCTCACAGTTTACTGTGGACATACGACACGTCTCTGGGGTACTTAATCCCGTCGCAGACGCCTTATCGCGCGTATATCAACTAAGTCTGGCACAAACGCCTAACATCAACTTAGACGCAATGGCACAGGCTCAAACTATGGACCCTGACATCGAACAACTTAGACAAAACGGTTCTTTGAGTTTAACCACAGTGCCTATCCCAGCTTCCCAGAATACCATCGTGTGCGATGTGTCGCAAGGTCGCCCTAGGCCAGTAGTTCCTGCTGCCCACCGGTATCCTACGTTCATGACACTCCATAATCTGGCTCATCCGGGTGTGACTGCCTCGGTGAAACTGATAACTGAGCGTTTTGTTTGGCACAATGTCAAACGCGATGTCCGTCAATGGGCTCGTGCTTGTCTGCAGTGTCAACGTGTTAAGACCCATAGGCACACTAAGGCAGCGTTAGCCAGGTTCCCAGAACCTGAAACACGTTTTCATCATGTGCACGTCGACCTCGTAGGACCACTCCCACCTTCGCTTGGGTACGTTTACATACTCACATGCGTGGATCGTTTTACTCGCTGGCCGCAGGCCATCCCTATCCCTCGTCCCACCTCGGAAGAGGCCGCGAAAGCTTTTCTGACCGGTTGGGTTAGTCATTTCGGTTGCCCGGCAATAGTAACCACCGATCGCGGTCCACACTTTGACGGCGCTTTCGGCAGCCTACTCGCTACGCTCGGTTGCCAACACGTTAAGACGACAGCTTACCACCCTCAGGCCAATGGTATGGTTGAGCGTTTCCACCGACAATTAAAAGCCGCTCTTCGAGCAAACGGTAACCCCCTTTGGAGTGAAACACTACCATTAGCACTCTTAAGCCTGCGTAGTACCATTAAGGAGGAGTTACACACAACACCGGCCGTACTAGTATATGGCTGTCCACTTCGTCTGCCTGGGGAGTTGGTAGCCCCCTCATCAACCGTGACTTTCGACTACGGTGACTATGCTCAGCGCCTTACGCAGCACATGCGAGTGCTCAAGGCCAGTCCGCCGCGTGAACAACAGTCTACAAGTTATGTCCCAACTGCGTTAGGAACCGCTACTCATGTATTCCTTCGCGTCGATGGCGTTCGATCACCACTACAAGCGCCATACACTGGCCCGTTTCGGGTGATAAAACGTAGGGCTAAAACATTTGTCATAGATATCAACGGACGACATGACACCGTATCTATCGACCGTCTCAAGCCTGCCGTCATTGAGTGCAAGCCGCTCGGCCAATTTACACCCACTCAAGTCGCTCAGTCACCTGCATCGAGCGAGTTACCACTCGAACCACCCCCAATTGCGCCTAGTGAGGACTCGGCAGCTAGTCCATCAGATTCTCCAACCGTACCCGCAACGCGAAGTAGCCGTCGCGGTCGCCAACTACGAAATCCCGTCCGCTTCGCCGATTTCGTGACGATTTTTACAACCGACTGTTAGAAATAAGTTGGGAAGTTCGCCATGGATTTACCAAACAACAGACCCGGGAAATTACAATCGGTAGTTATGATTTCATTTTCTTCTGGTCTCCTAGCGACTACAACAACACCGAACATCGTTTGTGTGTTGTTATTACGGTCCAACATCCGCCGGCGCCCTCAGGCGCTATTTTGTCCCAGTTTACCTTGCCCTCTCTCAGACGGATCTAACAAGTCACATTGGCTTCATCCGTAGCCTGGCTGACTCCCGTGCACGTTCAAGGAGCCAACCGCTCACTGGACAACGGGACGATTGGTCAGCCTGGCACTGGAGACGGCAACTGGACGCCTTTTTGGATGGACCTGACGAGGCATTTTCCGGCTTGCATTCGTATGAGACCCGCGGGCGCCAAAACACAGTTGGACCCACGCACATCGGACCTCGAGAGTGCAGGCACCGGTAAACTCATCAGCAGTCGTTCGACGTCAACAACAATATAACGGAGAAGCTATGAGGAGTTCCTGGACAACCAATAATTCCGGCTTACCATCACGATCGAAGCCCAACTCCGTCGGACTTCTAGGAGGAGGCCCCTGTAGCGGTTGCCATCTTCGTTCATACTTTTACCACGTTTATTGTTTAACTGAACGCTGACTGCCAAGCGCGGTGGCCATTTGACCGTTGCTCTTGCGCACGCTCTCACGCACGCTCCCAAATACACGCTAACCACTATCTCTCCCAATCGCCTTCTCGTTCTCACGGGTCGTGGAGAATACTGTTCTGGTTAACATATTTGTGCAGTGCCGCACATTAGAGTAACGTGCAGGTGGTCCACGCAGTACAAAGGACCGAAGCACGCGTTTACTAAGGAAACCGCGAAGTAAGGTCTAATCAACCTTACAGCGCGGTGGTGACGACTAAAAGGTGTGTGTTTTTACAATAAAACGTCGGTACAACAAAGGAGTGTCGCACCACGGGACGTTGAAAATCATGGAAAAAGTCGGAAATGTACAGGTACCTACAGACTGTATGAACCGGTGCAGTAAGTGTTTCCAACAGTACGTCATCCACAAACAGACGATTTGATGCCAAACCGTGTGAAAAATTTCCCCAAAACAATAAAACATTAAAAAGATATATTACCGACCAATTTGCGATTTTTTGCGGGGCATTTGTTGATGATGCTAATTTTTTCTGGTCGTTTAGTGGAGTAAGAAACACGGAACACAGGACGAATGCGTATGGCACGAAACTGAATGGAAATATTATCCGGAACAATATCCTCTGCCTTTCGTAATGCGTGTTGCTGACTTCGGGAATTCCTCGGTATAATTATTCTGCTGCTCTTTCGAGTCTTTTGATGAAAGTCCTCCCATGTAGCACACATCCCCATGTTAACGTTGGGTTCTGATAGGGATTGGGTTGGGATTTTCATTTATTATTTTTGGGAAGTGAGTCATATATTTTTATATGGAAATTATGAAAAAATTCCAAAAATGTATAATTTCCGAAGAAAGCAGCCGTCGTGATGCGTTACATTTTGTTTTAAAGTGTGGCCTCTCGCCATTTTGGATGGTCATTGCTCACTGGCGGTTCGTTGTTTTATGGCGGTGACTCACCTTTCTCGTCTTTAGATGATTATATTTTTACATTCTGTTACATTAGATGCCATATGCTTCGTGCACTTACCGTAGTAAACTTTTCATGCACGCATAATTATGTTTGTTGGCCATAAATATGGAGTTATCCATGGATAACTCACCTGCAGGTGAGATATATTTCATTGGTCACGAACGTGCCCCTGTCAGCTTCGTAGTAGATTGCTAAGTGATCGTCTGTATGTGAAAACATACTTATATGTCCATAATGAAATTAGTTCAATAAGAGAGATTTAAATCCCTGATGAGGCTCCAGTCTGGTTGTGGTTGGGATCTGATTGGGTTATGGTAGGGATTCAGTTGGGTTATGGTTGGGATCCTACTGGGTTTTCAAAAGTGGACTTGATGTACGTTTTCAGTTAATTTGACGGCCAATATCAGTAGATAATGTTGTTGTATGACGGTAATGGTGCTGATGCTTTCAATTCACCTTTTTAGGTTAAGAAATCGAACATGACTGGCCTGTGCAGGTGGCAAAGATACCGTCTTCAGCGAAAAGTGTTAATGCTGGCACTGTGCCCATGTTGTATGTATGCGAGCTTGCGGGAACATCGTAATGGATGTACAGTGTACAACAGCCACGGTATGGTTCAATGGCGTTCATAATTTCCACAGAAACACCACTCATTGATAATCCTATCAATTTTGATAATTCTGGTTTGCTGCCAACGACTTCTTCAGTCTCCTTTAGAGAGGATCACGGACCGATGCCAATATCTGCGTTCGTAGCAGACCAAAGGGCTGATGAAGGTAAACTGGTGCGTATGAATAATGCAGATCACTTATTTCAGATGCAGAGAACGTCGATGACACTGGTGAACTGCTTCAGGAACTGCGTCACAACTTCATTAAATATCGCTTTAATATGTCTCAGCCAGCCGTTATTTTGTGCATACTGGCGAAGCGTTTCCCAAGCCTTCCTCGTGACCCAAGGACGCTGTGTGGGACTCCCAGGCTGTGTAATGTTAGCTGCTTGCAAAATGGGGAGTACTTTCACCTTGGACTTGTTAAAGGCATCGTGCAGTCCACATCGGCATTGAAGCTACCTAAGTGCATCCTTGACATTCAAGTGCATTGTGAAGGCACCGTCATCTATCGATCGTCAGACTCGCAGTTGTGGCCAATATTGACGCGAATAATAAGACCACAAGTCAGTGAGGTATTCGCAGTTGAATTTTACTGTGGTAAAGGGAAACCGAAGCCGTTAGGCCAATACCTTCATGAGTGTATCAGTGAACTGAACTAAGTATTGCAACGGGGGATCTTACACAATGGGGTGCATTACCAATGTACCTTATCCTCCATTATCTGTGATACGCCTGCTCGGTCGTATATTTGACAAGTTAAAGAGCATAATGCTTATTTTGGCTGTGATCGGTGCATTCAGCCAGGCTACTACACCGGGGGTAAAATGACCTTCCCCTCTATCAGTTCTAAGCTACGGACGGACGAAAGCTTTCGTGCGAAAAGGCACATAAAGCACCACCTCAAGAACAGCAACAGTCCATTTTTGGCTGTTGAAATTGACATGGTCCGTACATTCTGTCATGACTATATGCATCTCATTTGTTTAGGTGTGATGCGTAAATTACTTCTGTCTTGGCTCATTGGTCCCAGGGACAGATTCGCCGGTATTAATGCATCTTTAGCGGACGAGCATGACGATCGAATTCTTCAATCCCATGTTGGCATACCCTGTGATTTTCCACGTAAATGCCGGCATATTCGAGACACGGACCGCTGAAAAGCCAGCGAATACCGGCAGTTTTTGTTATACTTAGGCCCCGTATGTTTGAAGAAAATTATTTCGGAAAGAGCTTACAACTATTTTTTGTCCCTATCCATATCTGTTTATATTTTTTCACACCCCCAACTGTATGTTAGTTACAATAACTTTGCATCAAATCTTCTACGATTGTTTGTTCAACAGTTCGAAGTGTTTTACGGAGCACACGAACTTGTTAACAACGTTCATAACCTAATTCATTTGCATGATGACGTACTTTTGCATGGTACGCTGGATAACTTTTCCGCTTTTCCTTTCGAATCTTATTTTGGTTTCCTGAAGTGTTTCATTAGAGGACCGAGGAATCCTGGACCACAGTTGTACAAACGTTTGATTGAGGGCGTATCCGATTTTCATCTATCAGTCACACACAATCCTACGTAGATGACACAGGTTCACTTCTACCCAGAACCCCCAAAGGCGATAATTTCATTATTCGGAAGGCGTTTTTTTCCAGCCATTCACCCAACAATGTGGTTATTGTGTATAACTTTCCTGGTGCTATTGTGAGCATTACTGGAAACACTTTTTATTTTAAACGATTTCTTAATCCAAGACATTTTTTCACCAAATCCTTACCCTCCACACACCTGTACATTTTTTCGGTGGACAATGTGAACATTGAAATTTTTTCTGCTATGAACACCGACATAGAGTGTAAATGTCTTTTACTACCCTGTGGAACACACAGCGTAGTTATACCGATTTTGCATACATTTTTATGAAATAAACTCGCTTTCACAGATGATTCTTCCGTCCATGATTGCCTACTACGATTCTTGATGCTTGTTGTTATAAATATTTGTTTTTAGATGTATCGCCTCGTGCGCTTTACCAAGGATGGCTTGGTCGGCGTTATTCACCGAAACTGGTTTGTTGATTCCACACACACCAGATAGCCGAACGTAAAGAGAGCTTCGGAATACCGGAGCATGTTAATTTTGGGTAAGGAGTTACCATCCGATAATCCGGTATACGAATGTCGGGAAATATTTAGCTCAGGTATGAATCCATTTAATGGTAAATTCGCTGTCGACAGAAAGTTACCACGAAATTCTGCAGTGTGAATCTAATTACTTGGAAGAATCAACATCTGAACAGTCCGACTTTACAACGCCTATGACCATGTTTGGTACAAGGTACACCACCCGGAAAAGGTAAATGACTAGGGTTAGTTTACTCTTTCCAGACAGCCTATCACGTTCACCAGTGACTCCGAGGACACGGATTGTGAAACTAACCCCAAGAGAAAATTTCTGACGCCATTAACGGTACCACCATCGCCGGAAATATTTCTCGGTGCAACTCAAAAGGCGGGGTTTGTCAAGCGAACAAATTAATTATTCCTTCCATTTAGACCGTCTTCCACACCGCATCCGGCAATGCGAACCATGGCCCTATCCTCTCTAATATCGTGCGTTATTCAATTTATTTTTTTTACCACACAAACTTGTAGTTTTGCGAACGTCAACTGTGGCAGTTCCAACGAGAAGTCTACAGAAACATCTAACACCCCTGTAGACAAGACAGTAATTGCGATGCTCGGTATGTTAGCTTCATAGTATTAACAGTGCATCTACCAGGGGAGCCGAACATCAAACTGTCTACCCTGATTACCCTCGTCAATTCGGGTTTTGAGGCCTTACTGTCACTAACGACCTTCGCGAATCAGTCCGTAAAATGTTGTCCATGATGATAAGTGACGACGTTGAGAAACAGTGCTTCTGGTCAGACCGTGTCGGCAAACCCGCTACTTCGCATTTGCGACTGATGAATGTGATTAAAGGCACGTTTCAATTTTCCACATAATTCATGTCACATCAGACGCTAACTTTAACAGTCAGCGGCTCAAAGATACTCCCGATGATGACGTGCAGAAGCATGTGCAACATTTGTTTAACAATGCCAGGGACCGCGGAGGTTCGATCAGAAAACGCAGGTACATCGTTTAGACCGTTAAACTTAAACCATAAATATTTTTCGGTCCATCTAACTATTATTTTTCTGATAATAGTTTTAAGTGCTTGCGCGCTATAAATTTTTTATTTGTGTCTTTTTTAATGTTGCAGATGTAAATCGAGGTCCTGTGGAAGAAAAGAACAACCGGAAAATTCGCAAGAATAGATTGTGCACTTTTTTAAATGTCAATAATACAATTTTATTTGAGCTACTTACTAGGTTGTTTTCTTTGTACCAAGTGGCAAGTGGTGGAAACTGGGAAGGTGACACCGTTCTCACGGGGTTCGCTAGAGTTTGTCCGAAAATACTGGGAAGAACTAGGGGGGCGTTTTGTTTCGATCTGAAATTTGGGTTATCCCAATGGGGCCCCAACTGAGAACCCATTGGGGCACGGTCGGGATGCGTAGCAAATCCCAATCAAGACCCAACATTTAGGCTAGGTCGTCCCAATCTAAACCCAACGTATCCCAACCTAATCCCAACCAAATCCCAATGGGGACCCAATCGGGATTTGATTGGGATTGCTACTTGGGCTGAGTTTTCCCAAATACGATTCGTAAGGAAAACCAATAGCTGCATCCCGCAACCGTGGTGTGCAAAATATTGTCCTTGGGTAACGCAAGATGCCTGGCAAACGATAGCCTGGACCGCGCAGCACGTCGGGACGTTGCCTCGTGGTTAGCATGGTGTTATAAAACCACCAAACAAGGACTCTGAAAGCGCATCCACGTTGATTTCGGCACACGCGGTTCTTCCAGGCTGTATTTCTCGACCAGCTGAAAAGGTTACAATGCTATGAACATACTTACCTGCATGGATGATCGACATGGATACCCCGATAGCGAGTAGACCACTGCTTAAAAGATCCACAGATCCTAAATCTGCTGCTGGTCCAACATTGTGGCTCTACTTCAACAGCATAGAAAGCAGGGGCAACTGTATTTATTATGAACTAAGATTGAAGGAATACTTCACAACATTCGATTTTTCTTAGCATACCTGCTGACTGTGATTTAGGCCATGAACGGTACCGTCCAATCACTCAAGAGGTGCTGGTGTAAAGCATCACCCAGCTGTTGTGACATGAATGTGGAAAAGACGAATGTCACGGTATAATGCCATTTCCATAGGAATTGATAACTCTCTTTCTTTGTAAAATGCTGACCGGTTTTATTTCTTTCCTCTGCTTTTGTTTAGTCCTGCTATTTAATTTGTTTTGGTGAGTTTTTATTAGCCCATCGGTCATATATAGACGTTTGTGAGCCGCAGTTCCGTCAGTCGGTTGCGCGCGCTGTGCGGTGCGCTGGGTGGTCGGTCGTGGAGTATGCGGAAAAGAAGTCGTCGAGGGTCTAGGACGAAGATGTTTAATGGGTCCAGTGTGCAACTTGTTGACAAAGGATATGTTTCCTTTGCGCAGCTAATTGATGGAACTCATTTGGTGGTAATTTAGTGGTTAAAGTCGAAAAGATCGCCAACACTGTACCGGTGTTTTAAGCGACTGAGCGAAATTGGAGTTATTAGCATGTTATGGATTTTTCTCAATGAATATCTTTACATAAGGACAACGAGTAGAATATTTTACTCACTCTAAAGGCATAAATTAGTGCTGTCCATAACTATTTGTGTATATATAATCTATCAAGTATTCCCTTTCCTAATGAACGGAAAGATTATTTTAACATGCTTTCCCCAGTTTCTTAAACTACAAGCCAAAGCAATACAGAAATTTTTAAACCCTACCTCCCCAGCATTAAAAAAGGAACGGCCATTGGAAGAGGGAAAAACCATAAACCTAAACCAATCTTCCTTTAACAAAACACCTAGTAGTTCATTTCCACCTTACTAATTTAATTATTGAATCGTCCGCCCACGGCGTACACAGCAACCACCTTAGAAACGGCGGTTGCTCAAATTGTTTTTGATTAATTGGACGCTACCGCCATGAACAGTGGTGCATTCATAAAACCGCCTCTAATAATTCCCTTACTTCATCTCTTCCGGCATAACAAAAGTATTCCGATTCCCAGAATCTGAAGATGAATGACCGCCGTTACATAGGGATTATTACTCAATATCGCATAAATTTCACAAATACCAACACTACAAAACAATTATCCTACCGTAGAAAGATATACATGCATTTATACATGTATATGCATATATATATATATATATATATATATATATATATAATATACATACATAGATGGAATTATATATACGGAGAGATAACAGTATACGAGAGTTAAAACAAAAGCTGAAAAACCCACAATTTATCTCTATGAGTGACGAGCGATTTTTCTCCATAAGAAAGCCAAACAGCTGATCCTATCAGCAGAGATTAAAGAACACCAGCACGGTGCTATATTTCTCCGGAACACTGTAGAAGATTTACTAAGGAAAACAACAACGCCCGCAATAGATGACTTGTATTCAGCAAGCAGACGCCACATATTACCTCCTGTCTGAATCACGCAAAGATGACGCTGGATGAACCGCACAGTTCATTATGCAACAGCAAAACTGGTAACCAACAAGTTGTCAACGCCCGAGGCGGAGGTCAGTCCTCGCGTCACTTCAAGCAAAACTATTAGTCACTTTCCTCAGTGTCCGTGTGCATTTTCGGGTTGTTCGTACGTCTGTTCATTTACCGCCAGTGTTGCCCCTTCCGAAAGATAAGGGCAAAATATACATGCAGTTAGTGGCAGTTTATTTAAACTCACGATGTATGTAGCTCAGACAGGTCGCCACTCCCATCTTTATCGGTGTAAGTGTTGATGTTTGTTGATGCGTTTACTGAGCTCCGGCTCACCGAGTTTTCTTTCTGTCTTTGCAGATCGTACACGTGCAACCCCCACGGAAGACACTGTACCCCGCATACTACATGTACACTACACGCGGCGATAGTGTCTAAACATACGGGCTTAAATATAGCCCGAATAAAGTTGTGGGACCGTAATATTTGGAACTGTTAGAACAGATGAATTGATGCCCGTAAAAAATGAGATTGACTTGATGTGTTGTGGTGCGACTTTTGTTTCACTGCGTACCAAAAGGGTATTTAAACAGTCAGCCAAAGGCGAAAAGACGAAGTTCAGCAATGTAAGGATTTATCTTAAAAATGTGTTACACTGTCATTAATGTAAAAATACAAATACAAACACATCACGAATCAGTCCTTTTGGATTGTTGCACTGTCTTCCAGATTGGCGGTTTCTCCACCTTCTTCCAGTTTTCCGTTTGCTTGTGCAAGGCTGGTACGACCAACTGAAACGGAACAGAAAATCCATTACTTCAATTCGCCATACTCGTATGACCTTCTCAAAGTTTCTATTACACAATTCTCTCCTCCGAAAGGCTCCGTTCCCGGGGCCACAGCTCTTCCTTCTTCTATCGGCACCTCTAGCTCTAACTGCACCGGTGGCACTGAGCCTTGGTCTTCGGTCGGCGAAATCCCACTGGTTCGATTGATTCCCTGAGCTACGTGCTCGAAGGGATTCAGCTTATTGAAATGAACAACGAATGATGGGTTACCACTATTCGGCGATGCGTTTCGAATGACACAGGTTGCATCTGACACAACCCTTTCAACACGAAAGGGTCCCTTCCAACCCCCGGAAAGTTTAGCCGGTGTCCCCCCGATGGGTACTGACTTATGAATCCACTCGAAATCTCCAGCTTGTAATGGGGCGCCAAACGCCTTTCTGTCATAATACTCTTTCTGCCGCCTCTGTGCTTTCCGAAAATGGGCTCGAGCAAGGTCTTCACTACTTCTTGCTATGTCCCGCAGTCTGCTGACGTATTCCACTACCGTGGTGCTTTGATTGCTAATTGTGGGAAATGGCAAATCTGACGGAAGCCGAATTTTCCTTCCTGTCCAAAGAAAGCTTGGGGTCTGGTTTGTTGACGCATGCACCGAACCGCGATACGCTAGCAAGCAGAAGTGTATTTTCGTGTCCCAATCAGTACCGTGCTCGACGAAGGCTTTGAGAAGGTTGATGAGAGTCCAATTAGTACTCTCAACTAATCCGTTCCCCTGCGGTTGGTAGGAGGTAGGGCGTGTTTTGTCAATACCAAGAGACCTGCAAAGCTCCTGTATGAGACAGCTTTCGAAATTCGTACCCTTATCAGAGTGTAGTTGGCCAGGTGCACCCCACTGACAAATCCAGTGCTTAAGGATCGCACCTGCAACGGTTTTGGCTTCTCCAGAGTTCAAAGGTATCACTTCTCATTTAGTAAAATAGTCGACGAGAACCAGTATGTATTTATTTCCATGTTGAGTAAGTGGTAGGAGTCTGATTAAATCCATACCAACCATTTCATTGGAAAACCCCGCTACTATGGGTTGTAACGGAGCACACAGTGCAGTTCTGGGATTCTTAAAGCGGCCACGGAGTTCGCACTTCCTGCCGAAATCCAATACATCTCTCCGTCGGTAAGGCCACCAGAACCGAGTCCTTGTCGCATGCTCTAGTTTGTTGACACCCGCATGGCCCAGCTCTGTGTGCAATGTCGTAAGGACTTTTGTACCATGGACCGAGGGACGATGACTTCCGTTGGATAATTGGGACCAAACTGAAAAACTAAAACGTTATCCACAACGCTGAAATGATCCCAGAGGCGTCCAGAGATGCTTGGTCCACAAACCACTCCCCGCCATCTCTCGCAGACAAGGGTTCTCACTTCCTGCCTTCAACCTTGGGTAGATAAAGTTTGTGTCGCTATCGCCGGGCTGGATTGAGCCCCACTGTTCCGCAGTATCCTCCAATAGACTGATCTGTGCCACATAACCGACGAGGCAGGACGGGCAATCCCCGTGGTTTCGGACTGGCCTCCTCGATAATGCCTCCGCATTCGAATGTCGACTACCCGCACGGTGTTCAATCAAGAAATCAAACTCCTGCAACTGCTCCTGCCACCGGGCTGTCTGCCACTGGGGGTCTTCAAAGTTTTGTAACATTGTGGTCTGTACGAATTCGAAATCGTCGACCGATTAGGTACTGTCGAAACATTTTTGTGAATGTGACCAGGGCTAGCTTTTCTTTTCATGTCGCGCAGTAGTTTTTCTCCCGTTTACATAACGTTTTGCTGCCGTAGGCGATGACATGCTCTAATCCATCTCGCCCGATCTGTGATAACACACCTCCAGTGACCCCGTCACTCGTGTCTGTGTCTAGAATAAACTCACTAGCTCCTTCAGCCAGATCGGGCAGTGCTAGCGCGGGTGCCGCGCATAGAGCCGAAAGTAAATCTCCAAAGGACTGCTCACATCGCTCGTCCCAACTGAAGCCGTCGTCTTTGCGCGGAAGAGCATTCAATGGTGCCACCCGTTCTGCAAAACCTTTGATGAAGCGACGGTAATACGAAGCCAGACCTAGGAAACTCCTCAAATCCGTAACACTGTTAGGAGTTGGCCAATTTAAGACTTGTTCCACTTTTCCTGGGTCAGTTTTTATTCCCTGGTCCGAAACAATGTGGCCCAGAAAATTCACGTCCTTGGACAGAAATTTGCACTTGGATGGCTTTGGCTTAAGTCCCGCATCTCTAATTCTTCCCAGAACTAGCTCCAAGTTTCCTAGATGTTCCTCTTCCGTTCTCCCATGAATCAGTACGTCATCGATGCATACAATGCATCTCGAGGGAATCAGTCCCTCCAAAATGCGATTCATCAAACTTTGGAATGTAGCAGGTGCATTAGTTAGCCCAAAAGGCTTTGTCTGAAACTCATAAAGCCCAGTTGGAATCGCGAAAGCTGACTTCTCCCGATCTTCAGCCGAGAGTTCAACCTGCCAATACCCAGACGCCAAGTCTAGGGAGCTGAAGTACTGGCTGCCGCCTAGGGCGTCGAACAGGTCTTCCATGACAGGCAGTGGGAATGAATCCCTTCTGGTGATGGCATTAGGTTTCCTGTAGTCTAGGCACAAACGAAGTTTTCCATCCTTCTTCCTAACTAACACCACTGGAGACGACCGAGGGGAGTGTGATGGTTGAATAACGTCGTTCTTCAGCATTTCCTCGATTATGTGCTGCACCTTCGTTTGGTAATGAATTGGTATCCTTCTGGGGGCCATTTTCATGGGTTTTGCGTCCCCCGCGTCAATTCGGTGTTTAACTAAATCCGTCCGGCCCAATCTCTCGTCCCTTCACAAGAGCGTGTCGGAAAACTTCTCAAGGAGGTTCAATAACGGTTTATTATTTTTGGCTTTCACTACCATCTAGGAGCGCGTCAAACCGTGTTACGTGCTCTTTCGTTGCCGGTATCGTTGCACAACTGTGTATGCTGATCCTGCTCCGGCCGAAGGCTTCACTGTTTCCGTTCCTCAGGCATAACCTCTTCTGTGGAATGTCGATTACGCATCCGAAATTCACCAGGACATCTTTTCCGATAATCACGTTGTAGGGAATCCTCTCGACTACTATTAGAAGCTGCTTCTCAACAAAGCCGCCCAGTTCCAACTTCGGAGTGATGATCCCTCTGACGTTCAACTTCTCCCCGTTTACCGCCGTTAAGAATATACTACACGAGATTGACTAAACGTTTCCCACTATTGCCACTAGTTTTGTACTGATTAAACTGCACGTGGCTCCCGTGTCAACCCGCCCAAACAAAACAGTTCCATTAACTCTCATTCGAACAGATGATGATTCAGCACAAGTGGAACATATCGAATCGGCAAGAACGATGGACCTACCTTGTTTCTGAGTTTGGGGCCTCGTTCCGTACAAGGGCAGACCGCTTTCGGCTGGCTGTGAGTACGAGGTGCCGGGAGGGCTGTTGTGGGGACCAGCATACCAACGGTTGGCGCTGAAGCCTTGAATTTTGATATAAGACGGCCGACGTGCCCCAGCTTGCTCTCCTTGATAACAGCTTCGTCTCCAGTTACTGAGATTACCGCCCGGATTTTGAGTCCTCGGTTGACATTCACGCAAAGGGCAGCACTCATCTCCACCTGGCATCCCCGCGACTGCCCGTTCCATGCGTTCTTCTGCTTCCCCTGCAGACAATGCCTGTGCCAAATTCTCGAACGTCCCTCGCAACAGCGCTCGCTTCACAGCTGGGTTCGAGAAGCCGCCAATTAACTGTTCTAACACCCGGCGTTCCCACCCCTTCTTGGCCTCATCGGGATAAGCCCACTGACTCCTCAGTTGCGGCACGCGACCAAACGATCGTACGTCTTCATCCGGCCGCTGCTTCCTCCCGTGAAACTCCTGCCGATGTTGTGAAGGGTGCCCCGGGGTCTCCAAAAGTCTCCGAATCTGCTTGAAGACAGAATACAGGTCACCGCTGTTAAAAGCGACCTCTTCATTGACGACATCATAGGCCTCTCCATCCATTAGCCCCATGACAACATCTTCCTGATGCCCTTTAGTGAACCATCGAAGGTATAGCCGCACCTGGCTCTCCCACCGATTATAGCTTCCATTGAGGCGAAATTTCTCGGGTGCTCCCGGAGTAGGAACCTGCTGAGTTCTGATAATTTTGCACTCAGTCAACGCGCGTGAAAGTTCATGGACAGATGGACTCCCAAGCTGGTCCTTGGGTGGCGAGCGGGCTATGGCCTCGTCCCGATTATCAGATTCGGCTAGCTTTTTCGGCTTCCTTGATCCCGGGTCGCGGTACCAATTTTGTAGCAGTAAGCCAAAGGCGAAAAGACGAAGTTCAGCAATGTAAGGATTTATCTTAAAAATGTGTTACACTGTCATTAATGTAAAAATACAAATACAAACACATCACGAATCAGTCCTTTTGGATTGTTGCACTGTCTTCCAGACTGGTGGTTTCTCCACCTTCTTCCAGTTTTCCGTTTGCTTGTGCAAGGCTGGTACGACCAACTGAAACGGAACAGAAAATCCATTACTTCAATTCGCCATACTCGTATGACCTTCCCAAATTTTCTATTACAGTATCTAAGGGTAGTGATCAAGTTCAGCACCGTCATTGGCCGCTATGGCTGTTGGTGCTGCGCGCGCGGCTCTGGTTGGTGGTTATGTAGTATTTTCTCGCTTATGTCGGGATACGTAGAGGAGTTAATCAGATTTTGAAAATGATTTTCGGGTTTTTCACAGCTAAACTTCAACTTTTTCTATATTTACGATAGTCTAGATACCGTTAGCTGTATAATTCACCAAAATGGGTATCATTTATCGAGCTTGTTTGAAAAATGCGTCAAAGGTAGAGGTTTCCCGCGCCCGGAAGTTTGGTATATACCTACACACGGCATCGCCTATTCAAGAGGGTATTCAGTAAAGCAAAATAGACTGTTTCTATAAAGCGGACATAAATTACCGAATACTGTGATGCATGTGGTACCTGGAACATTCCACACATTCTACCATTTACTTTTTACTGTATGGTACACGTTTTATTGTTTCATCACATTAAAAAGTAAATTTTTACAAGTGATCCTCAAGCGGCTCCCGCGGATTGTTCGTTCTGCTTCGCTTGTGAATGTTGTGTGACCTGTGGCTATAAAGACCGAACTCATACACACCCAAAGGCTATTTAAGTGCACTTGAAACAATTCTGCACCCATTTCTGGTATTATTCGGATCCACTAGGATGGCGTACCACCTCCTAACCGAAAGCTACTTTGTGCTAAACTCGAGGAGCAATTGTCTGTCTAATTGCTCTAGGGCCAAATGGTTTCCATCATTTGAAAACCACACTTTTGAGTGCTGTGCTGGCTGAAGGTCGAATCTTAGCTCCAAGTGCTAGCCTCGCGTCCGGTGTTTTAATATTCACCTAAGTTAAGTTAGGACCTGATCCCGAGTGGAGCCTATAGACTCTTGTCCTTGGCTCGTCACATGATAAGGACGGCGCTCGGCAGAGGGCAAAGGAGCGAAACTCGAAACGCGTGGGCATAATGAAGTGTGCATTTGAGGAGCGCGGCGGCCTGCTGACAGTATATACAGGCCGAGCCGCTGGTGCCACTAAATTCGGAAATTGTCCAGATAGGCAAATTTGTCAGTCTTGGAAATTGTGTGTCATATCGTTAACACTACGGGGATCTCCTCTTTTAGAAGGCCGACGCAGTTTGGCCTCAGTCCATGATGACTACCACTGGTCGCCGTGCGTCTATCGCAAAATTGCATCCTCCTTAACCTTTCGTCCGACCAGGGTAGATCCTGCTTCTGGCTTGGCAGTTGTGATTTTGTTGTAGGGTTTGTCGTTGTTGGCATATCCCAGAGTTTCGTTGGCCTGTGGTCGTTATTGCCTTCAAAATAGAACCAGCTTCCGGCGTCAAATGAGTCCAGTGGCGATTCAATGGGCGTAGTTTTTGAGCCGTGCGGGATCCTGGAATGCCATATGGTTCTGTCCGACGGGACGATCTAGAAGGCTAGAAACACAAGGAAGCTGCACCTCGGGGCGCGATCGGATATTCGACTGTGGGGGACATACCGGCGCAATACAGGCTGCCGCTACCTTTGCCGTGATAACCACGTGGTCGTGCACTCATGCATAATAGGACTATGTACAAGTTGGATAGGAATATTAAACTTATGTACAACTGCTACATGTTCAATAAACCTCCTTGGATGTCGCAGCTCAAGGCCGCATCTATTTATCCCGTTGACGGGTGCGGCTGTATCTTCCGTGAAGTTTGGTGTTGCAACAGGTAGTTTAGGGTCGTTAGTGGGAGTAAAAGGGATCGACTCAGGACGACTAACCGAAGATTGCGAGCACGTGTGGACATTTGGCGGGTTGTCCGGGGTGGGTTTTGCCTCGATAAAGGCTGGTTTGAGGTGGTCTACGCTGATGGTCTTTTTCCTGCCTTCGACGTCTACCACGTACTTCTTTTCCCTTCGCTGGATGACACGGAACGGTCAGAGTAAGCCGCTTGTAGTAGTGATAGCACTGCATCTACCCGAATAAACACCTGGCTGGCTGTAGCTAGAGTGGTAAGCATGTAGGTGCTGAGGGTTTGTTCTGGTGGCGGGGTGGTATTTATCACCCGCATTTGGCGTGACAACTGTGTTGCGTAATCCCTGTAACTAAAACTCACAGGTGGCAATGGAGTAACCAACTCAGCTGGAAGTCGTAATGAGCGACCGTAAACCAGTCTAGCCGCCGTTGGCTTTAACCGTGTTACGCAGTCATAAGAGAACAATCGGTAAAACGTCATTCCATAGAGGGATATCATGAGCGCGAAGGGCAGCTTTCAGCTAGCGATGGAATCGCTCCACCAAGCCACTGGTCCCAGGATGATAGGCCGTCGTCTCTTTGTGTCCGCAACCGAATGCTTCCAGTAGCTCGTGGAGGGCACCGTAAAAATGAGAACGGCGGTCAGTGGGCAAGATAGAGGGGCAACCGAACGGGCTTGCCCAACCAGTTAGAAACGCTTTTGCGGCTCCCTTAGGGGTAGGACAGGTGATAGATATGACTTGTGGCCAGTGAGTGAAACGGTCTACAAAAGTGAGGATATAGACGCAGACGTTGGACGGTGGGAGGGGCCCCACGAGATCCGCATGCACATGGTGGAAGCGTGCTTCCGGCTCACAGAATGTGCTTAAAGTAGATTTGGTGTGACGATGCATTTTAACGAGTTGACATTGAAGACAAGAGTTGGCTCAAAAACGCACGTCACGTTTGCCGCAAGGCCAGACGAACTGCTACGTCACTAGTTTCACTGAGGCGGTTGAACCAGGATGCGACAAGTTGTGGTGGCTGATAAAAACTTGTCGGTGAACACTGGCGGGAACTAGCGGTCGGGGTCAACCCTGTGACACATCGCAAATAATATTTACGTCTGAAGTTGGAAGCCTCTTTGGCACGAGATCAGAAAATAGCAGTGAAGGGGCGTAAAACGAAAGTAGCACTGCTCGGGAGAGACATGCCGGGCTGAGTCAAATGGCGCTGAATTAACTTGGATAAACCCTGATGAATTTGTTTATGACAGGTGGACATGAAGGATCAACTGAGAGACAGAAACGACTTTGGATGCACAGAAGTGACGGCCGTGAGAAGGAGTTAATAAGCGAGGGAATATGAAGGAAAGGATCGACGAAAACAAGTCAGAGTGAATCTAACAATCTGATTATTGCAGTTGTGACATGTGGCGGCGGTCGAAAATGGGTGAAGCCTTGATAAATGGACGTACATTATACGGCAAGAAGATGGCCGTGAAGACGGCTGGAGAACGCAGAGCGAATGGAATTATAGGCTGGTTGGAGTAGTGCAAAAGATCAGTGGAGGATGGCAACTTGGAGGTTCGGCGAACTGCGGTGCGAAGATGCAGCAGTTGTAACAGTGAATAACATAGGAGAGAAGTAAGGAAGTGGAGGATCAGAAAGATCAGGTATTAGCAGATCGCATGGTTTGAAACTGTAAGTGAAAATAGTGACTTTAAGATGACTTTACACTAGGTGGAACGCGAAAAAGTGGCGCAGCCTGAAAGGCACAATGAAGATGCCTTTGGCGAGCATTATACGGAGCAGATGAGAGTACTGACCGAAGAAAACCAGGCAGAAAGCGACTGATCAGATCGTTTCACTGCAGGTAGCACGAGATGAAGACCGAGAGGAAGAAGAATACCCGGACGGGAAAGCCTGTGACGGAACAAAAGGCACGAGAAAAAGGTGTGCGTCGAAGTTGGGAGAATGGAACTGGAGAGCTGTGTACCTGCAGGCGATTGCACAAATGGATTGAGCCAGAAGTTGCTATTCGAGGCACGGAAGAATTGCAAAATCAAACATGGAAAATATGGTGGTGGTGGAAAGATAATAAATTTGGTCATGAAAAATGCAAAGTTTGGAACAGCGAGTTCTTATGTGGTGATTATTCATGGTTACGGATGTGTCCGGTGCTTGATTGTGGGAGGTAGAAGATGGAAGGACCGGAAATATGTGACAGAGTTGTGGCTAGTGAGGTACGCGACCAACGAGCCCTATAAGTTTTGGAGATACCAGGTGAACAGTGATTAGGAACAGGAAAGCCGACTTGGGTGGAAAGGGAAATGTCGCGGGGTTTGCAGAGTAAATTGGGTAGGGCGAGAGTGGCCTCATGCAGTGAAGGTTGTCAAAGTGAAAACGATAGTAACAAAAACAGATTGGATTGGTGTGCCTACAGAGATACAGCGACACGGAGGGGGTGCGAATGAATTGCTGACAAGAGCGGTAGATGAGCGAATCGTTGAGGAAGAACGGTAGGAGCATGCGATCCACAACCGGAGCTGGCGGATGGGGCTGACCAATCTGAAAAACACTTCGTGAAGTGAACACAGGTGAGATGCACCAGCCTAATAGTGCCCACGCATCGTCGCGGACAGCCTGCGCGAGCGATGTGCGCCGGCCAAGGCTGGGATCTGACCTAGCCCCGCACCGTTGTGACTGGCGTGAGTGTTCATTGAGGAAGTGGAAAACTATCGTGGTGGTTTGATTCAGCCTGTGGTAGTCGACACAGAGCCTTAGCGATCCGAACTCCTTCTTTACCAACACCATTTGGGAGGCCCAGGATGAACGTGAGGGCTTGATGGCTCCTGCACTCAGCATTCCTTGGGTCGTGTTGATCAATTCCTTTCGGTACTGAAAGAAAATTCCGCGCGGGTGCTTCCTCACTGGAGTCGCTTCCTGTGTCGATACTGTGTTGTACAACTCCACTTCGCCCAAGGAAACTCCATCCCAGGCAAACAATTTCCTGTGGGTTGCTACAGTCTCTTAAAGCAGGGCGCGATCTACGGCATTCAGAGAACTATCCACCTGAACGAGCAATAGCGCCATTTGTCCTGGTAAGTCCACTGGCTGTATTTCCTGAATCCGATCTCTGTCCTTTGGTATATCATCCACTAAGGATTTTCCATGCCGGCCCGCTAACCCCACCTGCAACAAGGAC
The DNA here is from genome assembly GCA_948099385.1 of Fasciola hepatica. Classification (NCBI taxonomy): domain Eukaryota; kingdom Metazoa; phylum Platyhelminthes; class Trematoda; order Plagiorchiida; family Fasciolidae; genus Fasciola; species Fasciola hepatica. The sequence continues at coordinate 960,737 of CANUEZ040000149.1, forward strand.
TGTTCTCGTCGTGTCTGCTGGGTTGTCCATTGGGACCTGGGGGTTTATTGTGTAGTCGCCCTCATCTACGCCACCGAAAATGACATTTTGATCTCCAAAGATCAACTTGCCAAGGCCCAATTCAAGGCGACACCTATTTTTATGCAGGAATTATTGTCAAAGGATCAAGTCCCATGGTATGTCGTCAGACATGACAACTGGGTGCTTAACGGCTTTCCGTTCCACCCGAAGACTTATCTGGCAACAGCCATATGTTTTGACGGGAACTTCAATTACTGCCGAAACTTTCGGAGCCGAATCTCTATCCTTGCTCTGGCCGCAGATCCTTGGGTCGGTTAAGCTACAGGTAGCCCCTGTGTCAAGTAAATCTTAATATGGATGATCCCTCATCGCCATGTTGATTAGAGGAAGTTTTGCGTGCGCCATTTTGGAAACGCAGATCATGTATATAGGATCATTCAGCTGCATTGATTCGCCTTCAGGAGTATCTCTGACCAAGAGCCCACCTTTCTTGGTCTCGTCTCGACGAGCGTCTATCACTGAAAGGCCGATCGAACCGCGTTTGATGCCCCGGCTAGGAGCAGAACTAAGGGGCTACCAAAACAGCTTGTGACAAGGATTCCGATAGCCCCTGCTGCGGTTAGGGGCAAGCTTTATCACTTCAAGTTCCCGCCAAAAACCCTTCGAGAGCCAGGGGACTTCAAACATCTGGAGACTAATTCGGAAATCCGGCCGAAATCAAGGGATATAGATGAGTTGCATAGTCGGTTGAGCGGTAATTGAGCAGTTGTCTCGGCATCCAAAACTCAGGTTGCTCCGCGAAATCATCTGGCCCGACTGGAAACGGCTCTTCCAAAGTTTTTCGCATGGCAGCAATGGGTGTTTTCTCGTCGACCCCCTCCAGGAGGACCAAATTCTGAACGTTTTCTGTAAGCCTATCCAAGAATTATCCGCTCTGTTCCTCATCGGGTACTCGCAGCAAACATCGTGTCAACTTGGACTTCCACGAAGGAAGTACTGAGTGGACACCAACGAGTGGTGGCGGCTCTCTCGGCGGTACCGAAGAGACGGTAGTTGCTACAGAAGGCGGTTGCGGTTGGATCACTGGCGGTTCTTCCTTCAGTTTGTCTGTCTTCACTTTTTCTGATAAGGAGGACCACATCATTGGAGCCAAATTTGTAACGGGCAGGGCGGATCTGGGTGAATTGGCCAGAAGGCTTTCGGTCTGAAAGGGATCCGAGATGGACCCGGTGTTAGTATTTGATAAGCAAGCTCAGGACCGACGTCCAAGAAGCCGTTCTCTGACAGCTCACACGCAGAAAGAGCACAGACACCAGCGCAGAGCGCACACTGGACAAAAGTTCAATAAAATTTTGGGGGCCGGGAGTCCTAGGGACAAGCCGTGAATTAACCAGAGAAAAAGGGCCTGTGGAGTTCATTTCGGGTTGGTAGTTCTTGTATTTTGGACCCCAGGGCGTTAAGGACTGGAAGGCAAGTGGATGCAGAATGTTAATAATACAGTGTGACTGGGTGTAACAGAATTATGTTTCGGCATGAAAACAGTGGTTGCCACCATGGCATCTACGTTCATCTTCTGCTCTCACGCTTGTCAGCAAACTTAGTTTAGCCAGTTGCTGCTGTGGTTTGTGCTGGAAAAAGGTAGACTTACCTCGTGCAGAGATATGTTCCATTCTGAAGTGCCTTCAGTTTTATCTTGCGTCTAACTGTGCGTTTAAGTTTTCTGATCAAAATGCCAATGTCAAGTTTTGCAGCGGGATTTGGAATTGATTCCTTATGGGTTGAGCAAATGATGACTACGGCGGGAACCTTTACTACGCGCAGCAAACACAGAAAGTTAGCAAACACAAGCACTGACAATAGGCTGTAGGTATGCAAGGCAAGAATCATGATCCCATGCTTAACCACAGACTACTATTTTTGCGGAAGGATTTTGGGCCGGTGGTGTAAAGGACAAATAATGAAAATCCTTCCAAATGTTCCACGTGCTTTGTGAATTTGACTACGTTTGACATTACTTTGAAAACCTCCTCCATGCACCACGCTTTTGCACGATTGACTTTGACTCTGAACCCTTTCTGACTATCATGCTTGAACCACAGGGCTTCGAAACTTTGGGTTTCACTGTGGAGTCCAGTTGGCTGCATACATGAGGTTCATATGTATTCGTATCTTTTGTGAATTCAGATTAGTACAGTTGAAACCAGGTGTAATGTCCATGTTGATTGAAAAATTCCTCTTCTGCTCACATTCCTGTACTCTATGACCGATTTTGGACCGCCTTCTCTAACCCACTTCATGCTGACACTGCTTTGTGGTCGACAATTATTCTACGCTTGGTGCACTTACTTTTTCTTTTTATGGTTGTGCTTTCTTATTGAGATTACTTTGAGGACAGTTGGTACGGTAGTTAAAAGCACCGGTTCAACACAGTTTGTTTTATTACTCCTCGGTTTCGCTTTCTCGCTTACGTCGACTGACCGTAGACGTTCAGCTCGTTTACGTTGATTTTTGGCTGCCACGCTCAGGAAATTGTTCTTTGGGCCTGATTAAGCGTGGAGAACTTGTTCTATTTGTTTGGACTTCAGGACAGGTATTTATTATTTACTCTTTTTGTCCAACTATTCCTCTTTTTACAGAATTTCTCCTATTTTTGACTACCTTTTTGGCTGGATAGTGACTGAGGCTCACTGTTAAAGGTATGATCATGTTTGTACTTGTATTTTTACTCGCTAATAATACCGTAGAATTTGCAGAGCAATCGTGTTCTTGATTTGGGTTCTGCATCGATGTGGGCTACGCGTTGCTTTGAGGCTCCAAGGTGCTATCCAGAACGAGTGAAGCTTATTAATCGGTGAATCGATAATTGAATCGTTGGTCAGGCTTCACCCGGACCAGGACTTGAGCGTTTTGGTCGTTACAGTACTTTGACACTGTCTCTGGAACGATGCGAACTTTAAGGAGCAATAAGGTGACCGCTGGACTCAACCCATCTGACAATGGGGTCGGATCGGATCAAATCATCGCTGGAACCCGGCAAGTCCCTCCTGATAGTTTTTCTGTTCATGGCTCCAGGGTTACAGGCTCTAGTCAGCAAAGTCGTTGTTCTAAGTCGAATTTGTTGCTTGTCGAACTTAGGGAACGCCACCTTAAAGAGAAACTAGCACAGGATTTGAAGGCATTTAAAGAAAGTCAGAAAAAAGAGTTTCTAAGAGTTAAGCAAGATTTGGAGATCGCCGAACTCTCAGAAAGGTTAGACAGAAATGCGTCTGTGCGATCCTCGGACTCAAACGACTGTGATAAAAGAATGCGTGAGTACGTTCAGGTGCACATCAGGTCGATTTGTGATGAGTTCATAGATACTGCTGTTCAGGGAAACGAAAAAGCCGGTAAGCAGGACCCTAATCATAAGTTATGGAATGCGGCTTCTCACTTTGTGGGTGGGATTGACTTACCAAAAGTAGAATTGTTTTCGTTCGATGGTCGGCCAGAAATGCACTGAAAGTTCATTCGACAGTTTCATGTGTATGTGACCTCGAAGATAATGGATGACGGCCAACGCCTGATGTATTTGCTTCATTACTGTAAGGGTAAGGCACTGGAAGCAATCGAGGAATGTGATGCTTCCTCCCAGCGAAGGATTTCGTAGAGCTTGTGAGATACTGAAGGAATTATTTGGCCACCCGCACGAGGTAATGCGATCACTCCTAGAGGGCCTAATGAAAGAACTGAACACCAGTAGCTTAGACTCAGAAGCACTATCGACGCTAGCCGTTAGAATGGAGAGCTGCATGATTGCTCTCGGGCAGATGAATTAAACGTCAGATCTGAACTCGCTGGCCACCCTGGAACGTGTGGTTAGCGGTCTTCCATACTCCCTACAGAATAAATGGTCTGAGAGAGTCGATCGGTTAACGCAAAACGGTCGGGAAACAACGTTTAGTGAGCTAACGGAATTCGTGTCCACCACGGCCCGGATCGCCCGTAGTCGCTTCGGACAACTAGCAAGCCGAACTAAGACCACTGGCCGGGTGAATCAAGCCAATCGCAACCCAGGTCCACGTCAATCTGGATCTAGTTGGTCCATAAGCACAGTGCAGCAGGAAAAAGAGCGACCTCAGACCTGCCCGAAATGTGATGGGAACCACTCGATAACGCTGTGCCAAGAGGTTTTGGCGTTGGACGTACCTGCGAGATGGGCAGAAGCCCGTAAAAAAGGGTTGTGCTTCATTTGTCTGAAAAGAAGCCATAGAGCGGGTGACTGCAAGTCAAAAACCGTCTGCACTATTGAAGGCTGTGGCGGTAGGCATCATCAACTACTCCATAGGACTATGCCACAGCGCCCTGTACCACCTAAGGCAGTGAGCGAAAATCACTGCGGAGTGATCAAGATGCAGCATGATGGCATACATCTTGGACTACTGCCGGTAAGAATTAAGGCCGGAGAAAAGGAGGTTGTTGGATATGCCTTCCTCGACAGTGGATCCGACACTACCCTCATTCGGGCCGAGGTCATACAACGTCTGGGTTTAGGTTTTCGAAACAGCCAGTTGACAATTAAGACTCTGGGGGGATTTAAAACAGCTAATGCGGTCAGTGACGCGTTCGAATTGATCGCACTGAATGGCACCGATTCAGTCAGCATAGAGCAAGCTGTTGTTGTTGAGTCACTGCCCGTGCCCAAGCCCAGTTCCGATGATGAGTATAGGAAGTGGCCTCACTTGGAGGACCTACCTATAGAAACCCGTAAATGAGGATGTACTGTTGCTTATCGGGTGTGACCTACCCGAGGCTCATTGGGTTTTAGACCAGAGACTAGGCGGTCGTAAACATCCCTATGCAGTCCGCACACTGTTAGGCTGGGTGGTATTTGGTCCGACCACCTTCAAAAGGCATCAGTCCTTATCGGTGAACTGGGTGACTCCAAGCGAATCATCACCCATAGAAGAAATACAAAGGATGCATGATGCGGAGTTTGGGGATGTGCAGCTACTGGACAAGAGTGTTTCCATAGAGGACGCTCAATTCATAAAATACGTCGAGTCCGAGACGCGGCATATACAGGGACACTTCATGGTTCCTCTGCCATGGAGGAAGGGTGTTGCGACAGGGCTCGGGAACCTGGAGTCTGCGCGAACGAGGTTGCACAGTTTAAAACGTCGCCTGACAAACGACAAAAACCTGTGGATCAGATATACCAAAGCGATGGATCAAACCATGGCCAAGGGATACGCGATAAGGGTACCGTTGCATCAAATCCAACTTCTTTCTCATTAAATATTCAAAGCTTTGGAATAAGCTGCCTCGGACCATTCGCAAATGTGCGTCAATAACCCAGTTCAGCCATGCCCTTAAATCACAACTTACCGTTAGTCATATGCTATCTTTGACTAACGCCAGCATATCTGAGGATCGAGCCTATGAAGAAGGCATCGAACTTTAGAACCCTAGCTTCAGTCTCTCCTCCCGCTCTCTGCTATCCGTCGAGCTAGCCTTCAAAAACGGGTTCAACTACTAGGATCACGGCACCATATTCCAAACCTACCATATTCTGCCTAACGACAGACGATAGGCTTACCATTTATTATTATTTTTTACGTATAACCCACATTGCAGGATAGTTTTTGTCGTTTACACTTATAAACATCTAGATGCCTGCCGGTTCTCGCTACTCACCCACGTTCACCTACCATCACATAACCCTTATACATCCCTGCCTCATCTAATTCACTAGTCGGTTTCCACAACCATGTCTAAACAATTACTGCCTCCCTAGCCATACAGTACTAGGGCAGCTATGTAAAAAAAACTCTTCTCTAGCTGAAGGTTTTAGCCAATGATGTTTTCCCCCTGCACCAAATTATCCAGTGGTGCTGGATCCTAAGACATTAAGTCCAACCACCCACTAATTCACTCCTTGATCCTCTTATTTATCCTGGCTTCCGCTCCTCTCAGCTTTATACATTTATATATATACATATATATATATACACCTGTTCATATATATGCATATATATATACCTATTCATATATATACATATATATGTGTAAATATATAACCTTTTTATATACTATATATATACCTATCCATATATATACATATATATGTGTAAATATATAACATTTTTACATACTATATACATATACACTCACTACTGTCCTATAATTATTAACACAAGCACGGTGAGTTACTTAACGCTCCTCGATATCTCTTAGCTTACAATGCCTCTCCTCCGCACCAGGTCCCACCACACATACTTCTCTCACCACCTCTGCGATTTCGAACTGGAAAATCCAGTCTGATTCATCCCACTTAGCGTGACTCACTAACTGAACTCAACACCCAATTAGGACGTTACCATTTCTGCTCCCACCCTATCCCCCAGATAAGGTTCTTCTGTAATTTCATGCAGAACTTGGTCTTTACTCCTCCTCAATGACCACTCCAGGCGAAATACTAACTTTCCCATTGAAAGTTTTAGTCTCACGTTTCATGGCCTCAATGTGCCTTTGGGATCCGCCGCACCAATGAGCCCGTGCTTAACTTTTTTTCTTCTTTCCGTTAACCGTTGATCCTCAGCTGCGTCACTCTATCTCACTTTCCTTGCCATAGTCTTTTGCGTCCGACCGCTTTCGCATGACCCGTCCGATGATCGCACCCACCTATACATCAATATATATATATATATATATATATACCTTGGGTATGCTCCACTCACTTGTCCCCCTTCCTAACTAGATTGTGCCATTTTACAACACAATTTGCATATATATAAATAAAACCGCTCTGTCCTTTAGCGATGGGTGCTCGCTCTCACTTAATTCCTGGCTCAGGCTAGAACTCAGCCGGCCCATCCTGCTTTTTTGCGCCTTTCTCGTACACTGAAGCTTTGTCACACGGATTACCATTCCTTAGTAACTAGGCTTCACTTCTCTGCGCATATGCTCATGGTAAGTTGAGACCCCATTCCAACCGGAATCCGTATGCCCCTGCCGAATACCAGCGTTTGCCCCCACACGAAAAATTCTCATTTTTACACTCAGTGTTTTTCTCTTTTTTTACTGTTTGCCATCCTCGACCACAGCTGGTGAACTGACCAGACTGTTATCTTCCTATTCTCTCATTCTTCTTCCAGACCATACCATCTACTATAGTTTTATTCCTGGTTCCCAAACGGACACCCTCTCCTCATCCACCGCCTGCCTGATATCGCCCTAAATCTCTACTTTCACCCAACTACCCTAGAAAGCTACCAGTCTCCGTCTAGGGATCCCTAATAGACCGGTCCACTAGCCAAACGATAACTAATTGTTCGGATAACAAAACGTTCATTTTCCTGCTTCCATAAAAACGATAATCATAACCCACAGCTGGAACACTCTCCAGACTGCCGCACTCCTGATCTCTTCCAGATTGCATTGATTACTTGGGTAGCCATCGGCCGAATCGACGTTTATTCCGGATTACCGTAAGGACTGGACGATTTGATCAATGGTTTAAACCTATACTCTCGCCCGCTGACGTTACATGGGGCACCGTACACGGATTAACAAAACCTCATGAAAGTCTCACCGGATCGCAGAGGTGATTCCTGACACCAACCATCAACACATCCGCTCAACGTCTATTCCCAAATAATCCAACCCAACAGTTCAATTCTTCCCGTGTTGCAGTACGAAACCCATGGCCGGAACCCAGCCTTCGCAGCTGTCAACTTCGTCAAACCAGCCCTTTTTTACCTGCTTCCCTCAACATTCTACCTGCCACCACCTGCAACCAAGGTATTTATGAAACAGAATACCAGCCATCTGCAGCCAACCATAATTTGGTTAACAATTTTCTATCACATACAAAAAAAAATTTACACTCTTCCAACTTCTGCCTAACCGAACCATTGACGTTTTGTCTCCACTAATCCGTTTCATTGACGGCTTTTCTTTTCTTTAAAAGTCCGTTATATGTCCATACACCATTCATGCTCTTCAAAAGTTCACTGAAGTCCCTGCGAAGCTTTACGCCTTCATTTGAATTTCCATATGACGCTGTAATCACCTGCACAAAAGGTCCGTTTTATTATCACCTTTGACTCACTTGCTTTTATTTCACATGCTTCCTCCACAATTAGTTACCCGATGCTGGATCAGTGTCCAATATTCCGCTGGTATCTCTGACTGGACTTTGAAAGCCCCACGCTTGCTTTACTTCTAACAATGTTCTTTGGCATCTCTTCCGCCCGGTTACTCGTTGGTGACCGTCCCTTTGTCGCTTATATCAGCAATCCCACGACTGTTCAGCTATCAACACCGCCCTCCAGCGATTTCGAAACCGATTCGGAATTCCCGCCTCAACCATAACCACTTTTGTTCACTCAAACATTGCATGACCTTACTGGTGTATTTCGGTTGCTGTGTGATTTATAAATTTAGAATCTGTGAATACCTCACATTGACATGTACTGCTGTATACTCTGATCTTGCCTTGTGCATGTGTATTGACCACGGTCAAGAAATATACTATACTAAATGAGCTGTGACTACAGACCTCGGTGGTACTTACCGCACCACGCTGTCTTAAACCCGAAAAAGCCTGAGAAGTTGCGTATTGTCTTGGATTGCGCGGCCAAACATAAGGGGCGGTCGCTAAATGACATGCTTTATCAAGGCCCTGATACTACTGCTGATCTTGTGGGCATACGTTTGCGATTCCGCAAGGAAAAGGTGGCCGTTTCAGCGGACATAGAAGAAATGTTCATGCAAGTAAAGGTGTCCGAAAGTGACAGAAGTGCCTTGCGGTTCCTATGGTGGCCACAAGGAGACCTGTCACTGGTGCCGGAAGAGTATCAGATGACGGCCCATCCCTTTGGGGCTACTTCTTCACCCTTCTGCGCCAACTTCGCGTTATGCCGAGCTGCGAGGGATTTTGGGGTAGGTTATGAACCATCGGTCTTGCAAGCCGTAGAACGCAGTTTTAATGTCGATGATTGCCTTGCATCCCTTGAAACTAGCTCTGAGGCTACTGCTTTTGCGACAGGGATAACTGCGTTATTGATACACGCTGGTTTCAAGCTGAGGAAATGGGTATCCAATTCACGGAAGTTTATGGCCTTATCTCCAGACCTTGATTTGAATGCCAGTTCCGTTCGGCTGCCTCAGCAGAACGACACCGGCCAGAGAGCACTGGGTGTTCAGTGGGATACGGTCACGGACGAGTTTACATTTCAGTTCCAGTTGCTTGATAGGCCTTTGACAAGAAGAGGCATACTGTCGAACGTCAGTTCCCTGTTTGACCCACTTGGGCTAGTGGCTCCGCTATGTCTTCCGGCTAAGCAGTTGTTGCAGAGGTTATGCAGGACGAAATTAGGTTGGGATAGCCCACTCAGTCCAGCAGATACGAAGTTGTGGAATAATTGGGTATCATTTATGAACCACGTCGGTAAAATAAGAGTACCGAGGAGCATAATTAATGAGACCCAAAAAGGAATAGGATGCACTGAATTGCATATATTCTGCGATGCTTCAGAAACCGGATACGGTGCAGTGGCATACGCGAGGCGAATTCCCGTGGACGGAGCCCCATACTACGTGATTCTATGAAGTAAATCGCGAGTAGCACCTATCAAAACCGTTACTATCCCGAGGCTTGAGTTGGCGGCAGCCGTCTTAGGTGTTCGATTGAGTGAGATGTTAAAACGAAGCTTGCCAGATTGTTTTGACCAAGCGTATTTTTGGACAGACTCGATGATCGTCAGGTACTACGTAGAGAACACCGGTACGCGTTAAAGTACCTACGTCGCTAACCGATTAGCAATTATTCATCAGTATACTAACGTTTCCCAATGGCGGCACTTGCGATCGGAAGATAATATTGCTGATCTAGCCTCAAGAGGAATTTCAACCGAAGAGGAACTGAGGTTATGGTTGAGAGGACCCTCGCCCTTGAACGACTATAATCCACCAGAATTGGTAGTGTCTGTCCCACCGGATGGTGTGGAGACTAAGAAAGGGCAGGCTTTGGTGAATACGGCCAACCTGCACACTGACGTCACTCTCCTGTTTTCTCGATATTCTGATTGGTCCAAGCTCTTAAAGGCTGTTGCCTGGCTCATCCGGTTTACTTCCTATATTCAAGTTATGTTCTCAAGGAGCAAGGATTTGCTGAACGTGGGCAGCCTGTCGGCCGAAGACATAGAGAGGGACAGGTTCAGAGTGACAACAATAGTTCAGAGGGATTCATTTGGAGAGTTTTTACAGTGAGAACCACTTACAGATGAGCTATGCAAGGATGCCTTGGGTTCCCTGAAAAAGCTATGCCCGATTGTATTGGGAAGTCTTTTGTGTGTTGGCGGACGACTAAATTATGCTGAATATCCAAGTGCCTTTAAACACCCAGTTATTTTGCCGAACAGGCACCCGGTGACAGAACTCATTATCCGCCACCACCACAGTAGAGAAGGACATAGTTGCACCGCGCAAGTGCTTGCCGCAATCCGCGAGAGATACTGGATTATCAATGGAATCGGCGCGGTCAAACGGGTAACAGGACGATGTTTCACTTGTCGTAGGCTGGCCGCCGTCGCCGGTCAGCAGTTGATGGCTCCTCTTCCACCTTGTCGTGTGGAAAGGGGGCGGTATTGCTTCAGTTCGGTCGGAATAGATTACTTTGGTCCAATCCTTGTTCGTAGGGGTCGAGGGTCGGAAAAAAGATACGGCTGTCTATTCTCTTGTCTACAAACTCGAGCTACGCATTTGGAAATGACAGCCAGCTCAAGCACAGACTCGTTCATAATGTCACTCGTCCGTTTTGTTGGTAGACGTGGAAGACCGACAGAAATCTATAGCGACAACGGGTCGAATTTCGTGGGTGCAGTTACTGAGCTCAAAGGTCAGTTGAAGCGTTGGGATAGACGGCGCATTAACGATCACCTAGCCAGTCAGGGTATAAGTTGGCACTTCAACCCCCCAGCATCGAGCCACCGAGGTGGCGTATGGGAGAGAATGATCCGTTCGGTACGCAGGTTGCTCTCAGTGCTTTCGAAGGAACAGATAATGAGTGAGGAGACGTTACATACTTGCTTTGTTGAAGTCGAGAGGATATTGAATAATCGACCGATAGTCCTACTTTTGTCCGATGACCAGAGCAGATTGGCTCTGACTCCGAGCAGTCTACTTCTGCTGAGGGGCGATTGCGGTATATTAGATAATGCTAATATGAGAGAACACTATTGTAGACGTTGGAAGCAGGTCAACCACTTTGCGAATAACTTTTGGCGCCAATGGGTGAGAGAATATGTCCCGACTCTGCAGGCCAGACAGAAATGGCTTTCAAAACATAGAAATCTTAGAAAGGGAGACATCGTGCTTGTTGCTTCAGAGACCTTTGCAAGAGACAAATGGCCCATGGGGATAATTGAGGACGTAGAAGTTGATGCAGATGGACTCGTACGGACGGCCGTGGTCCGCATCAGCGAAGGAAAGCAACGGAGAGATGTAAGAAAATTTGCTTGTTAGAAGGTGCTGACTAGAAGCCGGGGTCGTAGGCTAAGGGGTATGCAGGCGTACTGCTGTAAGTCCTCGTATACCCTAAGGGAAGGGAGGTAGCAGGCGTACTGCTGTAAGTCCTGTGAACTCCGGTGTCTCGGGAGCGTAAGTAGGAAGGGGGAGCCAGAATCGATTACTGTCTGAAACTGCCGTGAACGACTGGGAGGAATTTCGGTGGCCGGTGTAATGTCCATGTTGATTGAAAAATTCCTCTTCTGCTCACATTCCTGTACTCTATGACCGATTTTGGACCGCCTTCTCTAACCCACTTCATGCTGACACTGCTTTGTGGTCGACAATTATTCTACGCTTGGTGCACTTACTTTTTCTTTTTATGGTTGTGCTTTCTTATTGAGATTACTTTGAGGACAGTTGGTACGGTAGTTAAAAGCACCGGTTCAACACAGTTTGTTTTATTACTCCTCGGTTTCGCTTTCTCGCTTACGTCGACTGACCGTAGACGTTCAGCTCGTTTACGTTGATTTTTGGCTGCCACGCTCAGGAAATTGTTCTTTGGGCCTGATTAAGCGTGGAGAACTTGTTCTATTTGTTTGGACTTCAGGACAGGTATTTATTATTTACCCTTTTTGTCCAACTATTCCTCTTTTTACAGAATTTCTCCTATTTTTGACTACCTTTTTGGCTGGATAGTGACTGAGGCTCACTGTTAAAGGTATGATCATGTTTGTACTTGTATTTTTACTCGCTAATAATACCGTAGAATTTGCAGAGCAATCGTGTTCTTGATTTGGGTTCTGCATCGATGTGGGCTACGCGTTGCTTTGAGGCTCCAAGGTGCTATCCAGAACGAGTGAAGCTTATTAATCGGTGAATCGATAATTGAATCGTTGGTCAGGCTTCACCCGGACCAGGACTTGAGCGTTTTGGTCGGTACACCAGGAACCAACCTTGTTCTGGTTTCGGGGTTCGTTTGAATTGGCTACGTGCTGCTCGATTTTCGAGAACTGGCTTGCAGCAGGATCGAAACCGATTTCAGCGGGGCAAGGCAGGCTTTGGTGAACAGGATCTTCGTGGTGCGTCGTGCATCGCTGGTACACCGTCTTCCGTACACCACGGCTCCACAACCGAATTTGGATGCACCAGAAAAGGCCTGTGATGCTCCCATCCGTGTTATATGACCAGGGGCAAGCTTCGCTCTCTCCGTATGTCTCCTAGTTTCTTCAATGTGTTCACAAATTCCTCCCTGTCAAGAAGGTCTTCTCGGTCCGGTGGCTTGTCCCAATCAACTTTCTTACGTTAGAGCCGCTGCAGCAGGATCTTTTCGGGTAACAGCCAGAGAGGGAGAAAACCAAGCGGATTGGACAAGCTAGAGACAGTTGATAGTAAACCACGACGAGTTACTGGTTGGTGAACTCAAAAAAGAAGTCGTCTCTGTCCGCATTCCTTTGTATTCCCAGCGAGCTTTCGGTAGAGACTGGAGGGCCGGCCATATCTGGAATCCTTTTGGACCACCGTGGTACTGATTGACTCTGAGCTTTTCTGAAATATTTGACGTCCAATTTGTGAGACAGGAACCGCCCTCTTCTAGCCGTTATGCGGGACACCCGAATGGCACCAGGGCCGAATTCATATCATCGAAAGACCCAAGGTAATGGTCGACGAAGAAATTTTAGCTGACGCTGTGTACTACCGACGGGTGGACCAGAACTCCATGTTTGCTCGCTGTTTCTCGAAAGGTGAGATTCGCACAAAGCGGTAATGACATATCTGCGAAGAAGTAGACGGTCATTTATGGGTTCATCATCACTTTGTTCAGGTTGTTCCCTTCCCACCATAGGAACCGCAAAGGATCTCTCTATTCTACCGGTTTTTTCACCTGGAGAAAAATCTCCTTGATGTTGGCTGACAAGGCCACTCTGCCCACCCTGAAACGGCATAAGACGTTAATCGGGGGCGTGGTCCAGTCCGGCCTCTGTAGCAGAAGATCACCTAACGACTTGCCTCAAAACTTGGCTGCGGACTCGAGAACCACCATCAGCTTTTCGGGTTTCTTGGAGCGGGGAACCGGATGGTGAGGCAGACACCGGAACCCCCTACTGCTGTCGGTGGTTACCGGCACCTTTTCAAAATGGCCGATTGCTTTGCTATGCATCACTGCTTGTGCGTGTCGTTTCCACTGATCCTGAGCCCGAACGAAGCATTCTTTCAACCGCAGTAGTCCCTGCACTGCATGGTTTCTGTTATCAACCCAAGGTCCAGCTAGTGTGCGCCATAGGAGGGGAACCTTGAGCTGTTTTGTAAGGCCTCTGGTTCCTTGCTGCACTGCCTGCAGGGTGAGGTGGTCCTCCTGAGATAATGATAGTCTTTCATCTCCAGTGTCATGAAACTTCCTTTCATACTGTGGCTGCATATGATGCTCTAGGTGAATCCTTTGTACTGATACGCAATTTGCGAAGCTACGTTCCATGGTTGGACCCTATAATATCCATCCCAGTGCTGTGCTTACGGCATGGGGTGCATAGCCGTTGCCCACTCTCTTGTCCGGCACCCAATGTGCCTCTGGCACCCCGCAGCCGATGAGAAGATCCACTTCGTCGTCCTCACAGTCTACAATGGTTATATTCTGCAGGTGGGACAACCTAGTTAGAATTCGTTCTACGACCTCGGTGCTCGCAAGGGGAGATCAGCTAATGCAAAAGCTCCCGTTGATTCGATTTTCTCGATGGTGTCTAAGGAGATGAGCTGCAACCTCAACCGGCCTGCAGTCATTACTTTTGTTCCAACCACCGTGCTCACCACTACAGTTGCCCTGATTTTAGCGGTCCGGTGTTTATCGGCAAACCGCCCCTTCACCAGAGTTGTGTCAGATCTGCTGTTGACGAGGGCCAATGCTTTGGCTACCTCAGTTGGAGCCATCACCCCCAAGGCAACTACTCCTAAACTTATTGGTCCACTGGCGGACCGTGACGTTGAACAAATCACACTGGGCTTGGTGTTTGCCTCTGGCGAAGTATCTTTCTCCTGGCGTAAGAATCGGCCGTGTCCTCCCTCACAACCTTCGCGGCCGCTTTTGGTTTTTGTTCGGCAATCTGCCGTTCTGTGCCTGGTGTTAAGGCCGATAATGCACCTCACTGCCGCCCCGGCCATTCCCCAAAGTTCGCTTGTCGTCGCCTTGATGAACTCCGCGCATCCTAGTAGCCTATGGTTAGAGTCACACGACCTACAACCTGGATGAGCTATGGCCTCGCATAAAATGGCTTGTGAATTTGTCCGAGTCTGATATTTCGGGTAATCCAGTGCAGAGTCATGAGCCTGGCTGGTGGCAGGCCTGTTTACCCGGTTGCTATCCCGGGTGAATCAACCAAATCTACTGTTGGCTATCTTGGTTTGCCTTCCTAAGTATTCGGTCGAGTCCTCGAAGCTGACCTCACGGTTGCACCGGCTTATACGCTCCGCCTCTTCCGCGCACCGACTCCGTAGTTCGAGAGTGACGCAGTGGACGGTACCCCCCAAAGTATGCATTGCTTCGAGGTCAGCCCTGTAACCTAAATGGTCGAGGGCTATTGAACATTTCTGCACTTTGCTCACCAGGTCAGCCACTGCATAGACATCGCTCTGCTCTTTTGACCTCTGACATCATGTCTTCTATTAGATAACGAGCTACTTTGAACGGCCGTCCGAACAGGTCCCTCAAAGTCTTCCCTGCTCATGTGTAGCCTTGTTCTGAGTGGAGCAGGGTACACGCACTGATAGCTTCTCTTGCTCGGCCTCGACAGTAATTGGTCAATTAGAGCGGCCTTTGTCCTGAGTTGGTCACCTCTTTTAAATTAAAATTCTGAACTGCCCGATGGACTTACAGAAATGTTCAGATCGTCCGCTGAAAACCGTCAGTTCTGCTCTTGGCAGATCGATCATCGGTTGTATTGATGCTTCAAGTTTGACAGTCGGCTCGGAGTTTCCTATTTTCATTTGTCCTGATCCGTGAGATAGGCCGCAGAGGTTGGCCTTCTGCCCACGCTCGTTCCGTCCACATTTCTCTTATGCTTCTAGGACCTGCTGCCTAGGAGATACAAGTTACTATTCCAGGTCTAATATCCTCAACTTAAATAAGTCAACATTCTTGCAATCCATAGTACCCTCAGTAATATACGAGCTTGCATTGACAGGGCTAGGTTATCTAACATTACCTATAGAATCAAGAGTACCAAAACCCTCCTCAGAGAACCGCAGTATTACTTCCTGCCGGAATTCCAGTTGTCCCAATCCTTTTCTGGGCACAATGAATATTTCCACGTCCTAAACCGAATAACTGAGTATTTCGGGACGCTTTTGAGCAGTACTTAACCAAATTCGAAAAGAATCCTGAAATCAGAACTCGATTATCCGTAAATTCTACGATACTAGATCAATAAATGAACGATGGCAAAACATATACAAGCCTCAAGTATGCGACCGTAAAGACTCAGAAAACGAGAGCCAAGATGCGGCGTGCGTGAGACGAGCACGTGCGTCCCACAGGTCCAAAACAGGATATGAGAGAGTAGCGCGTTGGACGCGAGCAAACAGAGGTTGGCCCGTAAACCATGCAATGTAAAGAAACTAGCAAACAGTGTATGTGAGCGGGTGGTACCAGGAAAACATGAAACTGTATTGCCTTTGTGGGGAGTTTCCACGACCGGTCAGCACCGTCGCTCTTCATATGGCTTCTTTTGTTGTCCCTCAACCCCCTTAGTGGCCGGCCGCTGGACTCTTTCTAGACGGGCTGCAGCCTTCATCAAAGGTACCCAAACTTGTTCAAAATCTTCTTAAAGTGGCCTTACTACTGCCTTGTATCTGGGTATGAACACTTCCACCGGTCTGCGAGAAAGTGCTGAGCACAGTCGAAAGAGCTCGCCTCTTGCCCCGTGAGCGGCCAGCTTATACTATTCAGCACGCTCGAAGCCGGAAGTAATTTGGACACCCAAGTCCCTTTTTGACCTTGTAGCCTCAACTGAGAATGGTCCATTTTCGCCCACAACCGCTACACTCACTGACGCGAGCGGCCTTTCCGTATCTCAGAGTGAAAACAGCGGGCCTCCCCGTACTCCTTCATGAATATGAATGAGAACGTGCTGATATTGCAGCCGCTGCGTTAGCAATCTCCTACCTTTGGCCGTCTCTCCTCGATATATCTATTTAGTTACGATGAACTCTTAGTGAATAACTTTTCACTTATGCCTCTCCGCTTTTTTGATCTTGGGTGTGGTCTACGGTTCACCTGCCACGCCACAGATAGACTCATTCTCGGCGGCAGGGCCTTTGCAAACCCTAAATGCAATTCATTCTCTGAGCCACATTGTTTTGTGGCATCTCATCTCCTCCGAGACAAAAAAGGAGAAGTCCTTGGCTCTAGAAGCCAGTTAGGTAAGGTAATAACAGCTCTGCAGCCCGAGAAATCCTGGACACACCACGTGGCCAGGCCCACCAGATTTAGAACGGATCAAATATCTTCACTTCTACGTCTATTTGTTGATAATTGCAAACAAAACGTAGGCGCCCTAAGTCTTCTACCATCATCAAGTAAGTGCCACACAGAATAGGCCGTTCGTTCAAGTAAACATACTTCCAAATGACGGGGTTCCCCGTCAGAAGCAAACTGAGAGGCATTACGGAGGGCACAGAAGTCGACAAAAGCAGCAGGCTATTAAAGCAATGAGTACTGAAAGCAGAACTTACACGTGTGCCTGGAATCCAAAATACCCCAAAATGTAGGGCTCATCTGCCGTCTTCATTCAGATTCCTTCTCAACAAAAACCTCCCAGATGTTTACGAAGTTTCAAGCCACATCCGTCCGGGTGGATTTAGAGCATTTCAGATGCATCCGGAACTTTTGCAAAATCAAGACTAGGCTTAACCTCAAAAACATGCAGGAAGTAATCTTAGACCGGGCAAGTACGAACCGTTCTGTTCTCTATGTAAAAGAGTGTCAAAATCATGATCTAGTTTCCTCAGCTCTCGAGCTGACTCCTTCTGAAAGTTCTTCTTCCACCTCCTTCTCTGAGGTGGCAGGAATTTTCAAATCTCTGCATGTCATCCATGATGGCAACAGTAGCGCCTGCGTGTGGACACACTGCTCTTCGGCCAAGACAGTTAGTCTCCCCGTTAGAGCACTTCACGTTGTCTCACGAAGAAAAAAGGTTCTTCACAGTCATGACCTCTTCTTCACCAAGGAGACCAGACAAAGCTCGACCCCGCTGTCTTAAATGACCCACTCTCATTCTCGCAGCATCACAGCTTACCCTTTTTCAACAGTGCACAGACACGAAAAGGTTTCGAAATCCACGGAAGGATGCCGCAAAGATGACGGCATATTTCTCGGCCGGTGCGGAGGAGCACGCTTAAAAACATGATCCAGGGCTGCGTTGCCGCTCAACAAAACAGAATACTACACATTTTAGGAGGACGAATCGGCCACTTGAGCAAAAAAGCAAATTGTCCCAATGGTCACGATTTACAAAGAAAAAGGTCGACTCCCTCCCGGAAGTTAAGGCTAATAGTCCTCACCAGAGCCCCAGTAAAGTCTTCGAGGGCATCATAAAAAGCGTAATTTTGAAACCTTTGCATGACAGAAGCTCCCTGTCTTCAGCGCAACATGGCTTCTTTCCTGGAACTTCACGCATTACCCATAAGCTCACCATTAAAGATAGCTTGAAACAATCCCACAATTATGGCAAGTTATCTCGTATCGCATTCATCGGCTTTACCAAAGCATTCAACAGTGTACCGGCTATCCGGCTTCATCACAAGCTCATGACGCAAGGCGCTTCTGACAGACTACCGTCCATGAACGACAGCCTAACAGAGAATCGAGCCTCCTTAGTTCGTAGGTGTGCGTCTCAGTCTCAACCTGGATCAACCGATGTATGTTTCCCCCAGGGATCTGATCCCTATCTTCTATTACTTATTTCCATCAAGGATTCCGCTTCTGTAGTTCCATTTAGCATAGCAATGAAAGCGGAAAAACTCCTAGCCTGATACACAGATAAAAGTGTGCAGTCAGTTTCCGACTAGGTTCAACTCTGGTCAATTGACCAGAGCTTTCTGACGAGTGATGGCAATTGCACAAACATGTCACTTGGCAAAACCCGCCTCATCTCTCCAAGGTGAATGGAGACACACAAATCCAGCAAATTCCTCAACAAAATATCTCCGGGTTCTGGCTGCACAGTAATCTGTTATTCCCCTCCCACCAACAGAAAACTAGCAAATCTGCCTTTTGGTTTATAAACCCAATCAGACGGACTTTTCCTTTGACCTTCAAAGAAGACTTCCATCTTCTATATGGATTCCATATTCGACCTCACTTGGAACACGGCAGCCCGATAGTACACTATGGCCTCGTCACAGGTCAGAAAGTTTTGCAGCGGAAACAATGAAAAGCGGCTAAAATGGTATATGGCTTATGACTTACCCCACCCCGTAGGGTTTAAGTCACTTAATCTCTACTTGCTTGAGACACGCCGCATTAGGCAAGACTTCTCCCTTACGTTGTACCCATTGTCAAAGGCCTTAGTGGATCAATTTTCGCTCGTCCGAAGCTGGAGACCATGCGAAGACACACGAGGATACTTTTCAAACCTAGTCCACACACCTCCACTAGACAACTTTCCTTCCGGTCTCGGATAATATCTCTATAGAATAACCTCCGGCTAGAGGCAGTGAAAGCCCTCTCAAAAGCTCTTAATGCCGAATAAGACATTCGGTTAGAGCCCATGCCAATTCCCGCTGTTTCTCTGGCTCCCCTCGAACGGATTATTCTCCCCCGTCTTCATTACAATACATTTCCAAATGTGCACCTATAAACGTATCTAATATTATCTCTCTCAAGCATACATGCACAAGTTACTTTCATGTATAAATTACGGAAACTGCATAACTGAAAACAGTGTATTGGTGTGTACATGCTCATATTTCCGGACTCAAGTACTAGGTCAGAAGCTTATATCACTATATCATTGTTGCTTTTGAGAAAATAGTTGCCCCCTTGTTCTTAGATTCACTATTTCAGTTCAGAGGCACCGTTAAAAAGAAAACACACCTGAAAATCGGGAACATGTGGGTTCAAGCCTGGCCCCCATGGATTGCTTCAAGACCTCGAGACTTCATAACCTGACCCGGTGATGGCAGGGAAGTTTTGTTTAGAAACACACGATGCACGAATGACCCCGTCAATGGGAGCGGAATCATCTGCTTAGCTGGTGACTTATGGTTCCATACGAAATGTGGAGGGCCATCAAAGCGGCACTAGTCAGTGTACTTCAAATAACAACCACAAGGGACAACAAGAGAAGCCTTTCCAAGTTCACGACTGCCAGAGGATAAACAAACTGGGGTTCAAATGTCTCCCGAAAGTCTCAGGAGGGCGAGTCACCGTGAACAATAATCAGGGCCAAAGCAGAGGATCCTAAGCTGCTCGGAGAGGGGAAGTAGAGCGTGTACATAACCGAAGCTTTGTTACCCAAAAAGTAGCTCCGAATTAGGCAAAGACATTAAAAAAGGAAAACCGCGGATCAGGAAAGGATGGAGTTTATAACAGAAATAGCCAATGAGCTTCGAGAACGGACAACAGTCGTTGAAGGATGGCTAATTAGAAAGGTGATGGACTTTCTTAGATTGCAAAAATCAAGTGGAGTGGCACTTGTGCAAAACACGAATTTGGTCATCGCTGGCACGCCAGAACCAAAGTGCGGAAAGGAGCAGACAGCGGGATAGAGCCATCAGGTGCCACGTTGTGAGCCCTTTGCGGACAATGGATATACCCAAGCATGAAGCCTTCAAAATATAATGCCGTTGGTAGAGCTAACGAGGTAAGAAGGAAAGCACAAGTGCAAGCCGCGTGCCTCACCTTTCGAGCTCACTAATCAGCGACCTGGAGACGGGTTTGTGGTAAGGCTGATGGCATAAGGCGAAGTGCAGTTAGGATCATCCGGGTTGCATCCGGTGATGATTGTCTGCATAAAATGTGGACTGGGTCTAAAGGTTTTCGAATAACAGGAAACAGCACGAAGCTGTTATAATCGCTTCAGACAAGAACAGAGAAGACTCACCAACCAGTTTCTGTAGTCGGGATTGCAAGGGATGCCACTGCAGACCAAAACGATGTAGTACTCACGAAGAACACGGCCACGCGGACAGTGACGCACGTTATCCTGCAGGCAAGCATACCACGGGCTGCTAGGTCAGTAAGTGAATGCAAACTGAATGGAGGCGATGAGGTTACCAAAATCGCTATGCAAATAAACGGTCAGTGCCCCCGACTGCGGTGCCCGACGAGCAAGAGCCCCTCCTTGACGGGCCAAAAGCAGGTCAAGCAACGTCGAGGCTACTCCCAGTCCACAGGAACGCAGTTAGCGTAGGGAACAAGTGGCCGTAACTGTGGGCTGGAAGAGGGGCTATGAATATCATAGAGCTCGCCGAAACATGGCTGCATATAATTAAGGACTAATGGACTGTGTCCAAAAGAATAAGAAACCCGTTCGCGTCGGAAAAGCTGATGGTTTTACGAACTGTGCGGTTCTCGTACTTGTAGCAGATCACCACAACTCCCAGGCAGGTGGACAAGTCACCCCGTCAAAGGTATTAGCCACAGAGGTGATCGTCTTGACAGCGTGACCTGCAATCTCGATAGTCTGCACGTATTGGAGTCCAGGATCCCGCCTAGAGGAGGAAGAAGGGCTGCTACCTTATCTTTACGGGTTGGTAGGTGAAGGGCAATTTTTGCCTGTGCTAGGTGGTTCTAGAGCACTTGAACACAGACTGGGGAAAAAAGCGGTCCTTGAAGCACTTTGGCCGAGAGACAGCTAGACTTTATTGCGCGGAGACTGTTCAAGTAAAGGGAGCCGGTAACTATGTGAAAACATGGTCAGGCAACGGCTATCCACGGCTGAGCGATCTCAAGGGCTCCTTATGATCTGGAAACCCTGCAAGTAGAGGACCCGGTTGGCAAAAGTGGCCACGGTATCCTGAGAATGGCAGTAAATCTCAAACGAGGGGGGCGCCAGACAAAGAAAGGCTGCGGGAGCTCGCACCACAGATGGGTGGCTGGTATTAAGAGGGTGAGACTGTGGAGACAGTGGCGGCACAGAGGGGAAACTGGTAAAAATCATCAAAGAGGCGGCCGTGTTGGTGAAAGTGAGGGACGAAAGGCACTTCTTCATGGTGAGCAATAGTGCAAAAAAGGCCATCAAGCGAAACCAGGCGGTCTGGAAAAGGCAATCTCGCGTGAGTGGGACTGAGTTTTCTTCTAACACAGGGAGGCCGAAAGGAGGACTGCAAGAATACAATTGGAATGCAGACAAGGCTACCAAAACTGAACTTCCGCAGAAGTCAAGGTGAATCTCTAAGTGTGCTACCACTGGGTGTCATCAAAGGCCACCTCTTGGAGAGTGCCAGAGGGCACTAGGGACGAAAATGGGACAAGGGCGTGCACGAAGCAAGCAAGGGCTCAGAATTTGCAGCGAATATTTCATGGGTTATAGGGATCAGATCAGGTAATGTCCGGTAAACCCATTAGACGAGGCAAGTACGTCACAAGATGGTCGACAAGGAAGTCCGTGTGAGTGAAGTCTGCAAAAGTCTGAAGCATCTGTCATCAAGCAAGGCGGAAATGTCGGATGGAATCCATCCGGTAGCACTGAAACCGTTAGCCGATTCATTAACCAAGCCGCCATTTCTTCTGTTCAATGCATCGCTTGCAACAGGTGTGATGCCACAAGGCTGGCCTTTGTCATATGTCACCCCAAATCCATGAAGGGGGTGACAGGTGAGCATGTGTGAGTTATCGACCAAAAAACCTGGCGTCAATCTTACTGAAGTTCATGAAATGGTTAGTCCAGGACCGTGTAACTAATCACCCTGAAAGCCGCCGACTATTATAACCTCACCAACACGGTTCTGTTTGAGGAAATCCACGCTAGTCCAACCTAACACACAACTTGGATGGGATAACTATGAAACTAGACGAGGGGACAAAAGTCAAAGTCTGTTTCTTGGATTGCCAGAAGGTATTTTACTCGGTAGACCACAGAATGTTGGCAAGTAAGCTTGAAGAATTCAGTTTGGGTCCTTTGGTAAGAAGATTGGCCTTGAAAAGTTTAACCGCAAGCGGCTTCGGGTGAGCTTGGGGGAGGCTTTTCTTGCGTAGAAAGACTGAATAGCGATGTACGGCGGGGATCTGTTTCGGGCTCTCTGTTGTTAGTCCTGTACATTGTGGACCTAAGAGACAAAATGACGGATGATGTCAAACCCATTGGAGCCGCTGCAGACGACACCTTACAGAGAGGCCCGGTTGGCATGTATGCATGGTCGGTGTCGTGGGATCTCCCCTCAACGTAAACAAATCTCAACACCTCATTTGTGCGAAAAAACTGCGGTCCAATCTATTTACGGTTCCAGAGGGCACCCAGACTGCGCTCGCTCAAACGGTGGAGGTGAGAGGTCTGGGAATGGCAACTGGAGCGGGTTTTGAACTACGTGGTGCACAGTGTGGAAGTACAGCGAAAAAGCCTCAGATGCACTTTACCTACTGAAGAGCGTACCACTCTCGAGGCGACCGGAAGTTTCGCTACAAATATACAGAACCACCGTGAAACCCCTATGGAACATAGCCTGCAGGCTTGGAGTCCATCCTTCAAGCGGGGATAAAATTCCTAGAGCAGGTACGGTGAGGATTTACTAAGTGTTATGGATGTTTCTGGGGACTGTGCCACAAAACATGGCAGGGCAACATAAAATGTTTCTTGTTGGAAAAGAATGAGAGGGTAATTAACAGAAATGTTCAATAAAGTCAGAGGAACGAGCACGCCGGCAGAACCTGGGGAGTCCCTCTATAATTAAGGGGATGACAGGCCGCTGGGGCACTGGCTCAGCTCGCGGAAGGCCGTGTAAGAACAGGGACCAATGGCCAGTCTTTGGCAGTGTAGTCTTTCAGTGAATGGAGTAGAATAACGGGAGGAGGTCCCGGGACAAGCTCGTGTCATTGCCGCAGAAAACGATCGTTCAGACGATTAGGAACAAGGTGGGTTGTTACCCAATTGCAGCACCCTCCACTTCGGTGCGGCAGAGTGGGTGACCTTGAAACCTAAGAAGAAAGAACAAGGTCAACCCCATGCGCTCTCGGTCTTGACCCCCCCTCCCCTCAAAAAAATAAAAAGAGTTCACAAAGTGGGAAGGTGGAAGTCACGGTTCACTAGAATAGACGTCAATGCCGCACAATCAATCCTAGCCTGGAGTGCTGATGAGCATACCACGGACATGCTCCTGGTTACGGCTGCCATGGCGGCCAACCTCACTGAGGAACGATATCCTATTGCGCCAGAGGACAGCAGAGGGATACAGGGAAGAATGATGCATAAACCTGCAGCAGCATCGGCTAAAGGTCCACATAAACAACAGAAAGCTGCGCACGGATTTTGGGGCAACGCGTCGGCAATGGGCGAGCCAATGAAGTCGTCTCGAATGGTGGTCATGGAAGGATTTCTGTAGGATGAAAACAGGAAGATGTGAGGGCAGTTTGTGGATGAGACGACCCTCACAATGTTGGGGGTCATGAATTCTGCAGTAGAAGGGGATTTGGAGTCATAAGCGGTCTTAGGCATCCAAACTTCTCCATGGCCGCCAGCAACAAATGTCACTGCAAAAACCATGGCATTATCGCGGGCGCTGCTCCCGAGACCGAAGTAGGTTTGGGAAGAGGAGTGTTTATCCTGTGGAGCAAATGCGGTGGCCTCATAAACAACTCATGCAGGGTTAGAAATAAATAGGCAGAATTCTCAAAAGTCTCTCAGGAGCAGGAAGCATCAATAGTTGCCGTTGCTGAAATATCGCTTGCTGGAGAAGACTTTGTGCCAGAGTTAATAACTAATTTTTCGCCTTCCACCCAGGAGATGCTGAACTCGAGGGCATTACTTTAGGCACATACCATCGTGAGTCTCGGTCCATGTACGCACTCTTAAAGTCCAGTTGTGTGCAGCTGCGATCATCCTTCCAGGTCAAAAAGTAGGCGGTATTCGTTTCTGAGGAGCTTCAAGTACAAACCGAAAGTGGGCTATTGGCCTACCGCGGACCCCGAGCGAACTTGTTGTGCAAGAGAGCAGGACCCTCATATTGCTCGACTTCGACATTCCGCAAATCGACCGGACGGTTGAAGTCCTCACCGCGGGGTCCCAGAAAAGGAGTTACTTGCTGTGGTTGAATACAGGTGCATTACACCTACATCGGCCCAAAAGTAAGTGTTCTGGTCGTAGTCAGGTTTGTCCAAAGGTTTACTGATCCATCTACCGAGTTACAAACTCTACGCCTTCTGGATGGCGTCCTGGAATCTCAATGCAACGAGTAGCCCGATTGGATGCAGAACCCACATAAAAACATGAGTGCTTCGTGAATCCTACGGTCATATTTGTGTGTTAACATGTAAAAACGTATTATTCATACCTTTGGCAGTGAGTCTTAGTCATGGTTCAGCGAAGAGGTAGCAAA
The DNA here is from genome assembly GCA_948099385.1 of Fasciola hepatica. Taxonomy (NCBI): domain Eukaryota; kingdom Metazoa; phylum Platyhelminthes; class Trematoda; order Plagiorchiida; family Fasciolidae; genus Fasciola; species Fasciola hepatica. The sequence goes on from CANUEZ040000149.1 coordinate 985,769, forward strand.
AACCAGGACATGAATGCAAAAAAAGAGAACAGATAACCTAAACGAATAAGCAGAAGGTACATTTCCTGCGGTCCAAGCAAACAGAATAAATTCTTCAGGTCCAGAAAACAACTTTCTGAGCGCGGGACCGAAAAAATCAACGTGAGCGATCCGAACGTCTACTGTCCTTCGAGAGAGAGACAGCGAGAGGTGAAACAGAACCGCCATAAAACAAACTGCTGTGAGCCACTGAGACTTATTATTTTACTAAATGTCCAAAACGTTATTCCACCAGGAAGGCATGACCAAGAAGGAGAAATTAAATGCCTCGATCGTGGAAAAAATGACGACCACATGACAGTGGCAGCAAGAACATGGTGGGAAAAAGGAGGCCAGAACCGACAAAGTAAATGCATAGAGGTACCAGAGGGGGCATTTTCAATCGTTCACGATGTAACACCGGGAAATAAAATTCCATCGAGAAGCACGTAACCTAGAATGGCCTCCAGCCCAGGCTCTCAGTATAGTCAGTTTTCGGTTCAGACAACCAATAACCATGCGCTGTGTGCAGTGGCTTCGGTCGCTCTCTTCTAATGGCAAACTCAAAAGGAAATAATGAAGAAAAGTGCATGGAAGGGGTAAGAGATGAACAACATTATTAGAACTAAGTCGATAAAGGAAGTTTGTGAATGCAAGAGCGCCACCGATCGCACTTTAAGCCATATCCCCAAACGTATCTAGCCTTTGAGTGGGGGGTCCCTCGGACTCCACCCAGGAAATTTAACATGTCCTACATGGCCAAGTCTACTAGTCGGGTTTTCGCAGCTTTCTTCCACGTCATAGAATGACCACCCTTAATCATCTTCCAACCAGTATCCACCTCAAAAAATGCAACACGCCTTAAGATCCTGTCGGGGGTTATGCGTAAAACTTCCCAATTATTCTGACCCAGCCAGTTTGAGTGTTCCATCTTGTGAAATAATCCTTGAACTTGCAAACTTTCAGCTGAACCTCAGCCTTGCTCACACGGTGTTCACACCAAATTCGAGCAATACTACGAAGACATCGAAGTTCAAATACCAAAATCTTCGTATTCCCTCCACCTTCAGTGGCCATACCTCCGAACCATACAGAAGCGCGGGCTTCGCTGCTGCTGCGAACGCTCGTCTCTTGACGGATGAACGAATGTCATTTCGACGCCGCGGGTGACTCAGGTCGTCAAATACCGAGCGAGCCTTCTATAAGCGCAGAGACACTTCATCCGATATCCGACCTCCGGGTGAGACGCAGCTTTCCTAATAACGGATCTTGTCTACCACGTTTATAGTCTCCCCAGATACTGTAAGTTCAGGCAATGGGTCCACCCAGTCCAGTAGCAGAAACCCTGCACCCAGAAGGTAAAAAACACATACCAAACACTGCTACACAACTTGCAACTTATCTGGATCCTCACTCAGAAGAAATATGTTGTTCGCATACTCAGGCTCTACCTTCCTACTAGGGCCCCGAGACACCGGAGTTCACATGACTCATAGCTTTAAACCTGCATACCCTGGTTTGGAACCCGGGTGCCAACCGGCCCCTTCAAACAAACATATCATTCGCCCGTCTCCGCATACAGTCTCCTTCGCTGTGCGCACTTCTGGGTTCTCTTATCTCGTCCAGGTTCAGCCTGCTTACTTTTATCATGCCCCCAGTCCTCGGATAAAACAAGAGCATTACATACGGCGCAAACCAGGTTATCCCTATAAAGGCCCTCAAGAGCCTTGGCTAATCCGAACAACGGCATGAAAGCCGCCGTAATTAGTCAGATGTTTCCAAGATGAAGGCAGACAGGGTTTTCATTATCTCCAGTCCCCGAAGTGTGGCTGAGATGGAGAGGTCGGAAGCAACGTAGATGAGAAGAAAGGTAGGCCCAGCCAACCAAAGCGGCAGGTCCTCTTTGTTCTATATACCTCGCGAGACGGAATCCGCCAAGTCTTCTTACGACCTTATGTGTCCCCATTGGGATGTCGTGGAGGATAGGTTATGAGCAAAAGTCGGTTGGCTATAACGGAGCCGAAACAAGTAGACATGTTTTCTTTGCGGTACTTCAGCACCACGGAATCCTGCCAACACCATGTGAGATCAACCAGCCCTGGCTAAGCACTTTTAACTACTTCGCCCGCCTTGAAACCCAACACCGCAGCAGACAACTCTAGCCGAAATATTTTAGTGGGCTTTATGGGGCTACGCGTGATTTACTGAACAGGAATACACTGCAAGACTGTTTGTCTACAGGGACCCTCCATGCAGGAAGAACTCCTCCACAATCGATTTCAAATGCGTCACAAAATATATGAAGTTCGGTCAAGAGGGTCCTATTTTTGTCTTCATCATGCACGCCTATGAGGATCTTCATAGCGGCCTGACCCCAAACGAAAGGCATCAGCTTCTGCAGCTGGTTTCTTTTTACAATATCCAGAGGCTGGTCTTGGCCCACGTTTGTTCCACGTAACCTTTGCGAGGGCAGTTTCACCGGTGGGGACAATGGTGCACTCAGGCACGAAAGATCATCCCGAGGACTCAGGTTCGATAAAATGCCTCTCAAGTTGAAGGTTTATCGAGTACTCGAAACTGGAAAGAAAATCTATCGGATATCGTATCCTACTGTGCTCTAAAGGCTAGCTGGCAAGTAGGATCCGGCTGAGGCAGAGGGGGGCAATGGCCTGGCACTTCCTGTGCCATCAATAACGTCCGCAACTCAGGTGGATTTGATGTCCATTTCCTCCGCTTCAGCACAGCCTTTAACAACTATTAGGTTATCTCCTCCGCCAAATTATTTGCCTCGTCATAAGCAGCAAGCGGTGAGATGCAGTCATCTACGTATAAGTTAAAGCCCACTGCGTCCAGCGTACCTTGCCGGTAGCCCTCTCGGAATCCATAGGCTGCTCGTCGCAGTGCAAAATTAGCGATAAAGGGGGACAAAGTTGCTTCAAACAGATGCTCTGTCGTCTGGCACCCGCAAGGTTCGGAGGCTAGGTCTCCTCATATTGGGTGTTTTAGCCTTTCGCAAAATGACCGGGCTGTTGGATTCTTCGTGCCGGGATCCGAGGAGGAAACCTACTTATAATGGCTGCGCGCCAATGCTTTGTACTGCCATGTTAGGGAAGATACCAGATGAAGGTCTAGATGCGTTCCTTTCTCTTCGGATTTGGCAATAACAAATCTCCTCAATAACTTACCGGAACGGCAGTACTGTGCACCGCTGGGCAAGAGTAACCAGGCGTGTTTCAAGATCACCTTTTAAGCACGGCAACTCAAGCTGCCCTCAAAGTTGATTAGGAATTTCGGTATTATAGACAGGGATAAGCGTTGCAATAGGGCTGCGTGGCTGACTTTGGACACGGTAGAGAAGACTACAGTCGGAAAACGTTGGCAGGTCATAAAGGGATCCCTGATTGCCCTCTAGACCGAGTTTGCACCGTTAAAACGGAGGAGTGGGGGAGACGAACCGATGTTTGAAGGCTACTATAGCCAAGGTTGTCAAGCGTAGGAACCGTTGCCGGAACCTTTCCAAGCTTCCGGCAGTCAGCCAGCCTGGACCCATGAAGCAAAGCCTAGAAACGAGACAATGGGCACTCGGCGAACCTCTAAAAGAAAGTTTGAGTTAAGATTAGCCTAGTGCCGAGGACAACGACCGAAGAAGTTCTGTGGGTACGTGCAGTCGAAAGGCTCAACAAGATGTGGCATTGGGCCACTCTCCACTGCAGACCATGGTATCGCCGCTGACGACCGGAGCAAGGCGGATGCTCAGGGTGAATACTTCGGCAGTGTACACTGAGTGGATAGTCAGGCGCTAGTCCATCTGAATTTGTTGGGTCCTCCACAAAGGCTATGCCAGCTAAATCTTTGGTTGGAAATTGTGCACAAGTAGCCGCATGAATTAAAAGGCCAGTGGTCAGTGGGTCCAGATGGCATCCACCCAGCTATCATCAGGCCGTTGGGAAGTATTATGGCTCCATCAGTATGTAATCGTGCAGGTCCACTTTGAACCGGGGTAAGCTGGCCCAGGACTGGGAAATCGCTGCCCTCATGGAAATACATGAGAGTGAGCCCAAGTCGGCTATGGGTAACTGCAGGCCGGTGAGCCCAGCTAGCATTCTACTTAGAGCTTTTGAGCGGATCTTTCGCACGCGCATGTCTCAGCATTTACCAGAGCGCTCCATAATAATCTGAGCCCAGCAGGGCTTCCTGAGACATAGGCCCTGGCTGACCAATTTCCTGTGCTCATTACACTAAATGGATCCACAGCAGCGTGAAAGAAAGCTTGTTGGACTTTAGCAAGGTATCCGACTCCGTTAATCATCGCCACTCGCTGTACAAGGTAGAGACTTTTGGTAAGGGTGGGCTAGTATACAGGTGGCTGGCGGACTTCCCCCTCTACGGCTCGTTTAACGTCGGAATATGGGATAAGTGCCCCACTTCCGTGAATGCGCCAATGGAGTACCTCAGGGATCCGTCCTAGACCCGATGCTATCCCTTTTGATTATCAACAACTTGCCACCTACTCTTCAGTTACTCGGTTTCATTTTTGTCGACTGCGTGAAAGTTTCTAGAACTGGGGGTAGGGTCAACCAAGGCAGGGATATAGGTACCGCCCTCGGCTGGGCATACAAGTGGTATTTACCCCTGAATGCCAAAGAAAGCCATTTGTCAAGGACAACAGAAAGCCTAACTGTCGCTCATGACCAAGGGTGGTTCACCACAGAAGCAGTCAGTAGGGTTAAAGACCTCGAAGACATTACAAGCAGCGACTTTAAACGGTCGAAGCAGTGCAACGCCGCTGCAAAAAAGGCTCTCGATGAGCTCCTCAGACCGCAATCAGCATAGTCTTACAGGCAGCCGGACATACCTCCACCTATTTACATGATTGCAGTATGACCTAACTTAGAAAGTGGAGTGCGGGCTTGGGCACTCCCTTAAAACAAGGACGCATTCCCCTCAGAAAACGTTTGGTGTTTCGCGGCTTGAAGGGTTAAAGGGCAGGGGGTGTAACGAACGAATACTGAAAATCCTTCTAAATGTTCAACGTGCTTTGTGAATTTGACTATATTTAACATTATCTTGGAAAGCTCGCTCATACACCACACATTTTCACGTTTGTTTATCCATGTGAGACATTTGAATTTGGCCTTGAACCGTTTCTGACTGTCGTGCTTGAGCCACGGGGCTTTGAACCTTTGGGTTTTACTGTGAAGTTTATTTGGCCGCATACTTGAGGTTCGTATATATTTGTATCCTTTGTGCATTTCAATTTAGTACCGTAGAAACTACGAATCAATCTTGTTCTGGTTTTGGGATTCGTTTGAATTGGCTACGCGTTGCTCGATTTGCGAGATTCGAATTACAGTACTCAAGTGGAACCTGGACAAGAAAACTCATTGGAAATGCCCAGACGAGGAAGCAAGGACATTTTGAGACAACAGGAAATAACTCGGCAAGTCTCTGGGGATGGTTCGGGTGTTATTGATTCTCTAGATAATACTAAGTTTACTAGCTCTGTCAGTGCCAGGTCATATATTTCTAACCGCGATGCGTTTGACGATATTAGTACTTATAGAATGAGAGTAATAGAATTAGAAAACGAGCTGCGGTTAGCCAGAAAGGAAGCAGAGCCCCTTACACAAGGAACTGGTCTCAGAGAGCCAGCAAAGAGTCCACGTAGTTCACAATGTCAACATCGAAAAGGCACTGTGATCGACGAATATAAACCCTTGAGACAGCCTGAAACTACCGAGGTTTTGGCTCTTGACCTGCCGAGAGTGGAGCTGTCCCACTTCGACGGGCACCCCGAGCAATACTGTATATTCATGAAACAGTTCGAAAATTTTGTTGAGTGCAAAGTTGCAGATCCTGGTCAAAGGTTTTTGTATTTATTACATTACTGTCGTGGGAGAGCCAAAAGTGCTATCGAAGGCTGCGCGATGCTTGATCCACCGATGGGGTACATCAGGGCGCGCAGAATCCTGAAAGATTTGTTTGGACAACCATTCAAGGTGGCAAGAAGCCTAATTGATAGTGTTTTATTGGAGGCGAAAAGGACTGAGGGCAAGGCTGAATCACTGTCGAGTTTGGTGATAAAAATGCAGAATTGCAGTATAGCACTGGAGCACTTAGGATACCAGTCTGATCTGAATGCATTGCACACACAGGAATGCATTGTCCGATGTCTATCTATTGATTTACAGAGCCGATGGGCAGAGGAAGCTGAAAAAATAAATATGCTTGAGCGGGAATCTACGTTCAACGATTTGACGGAGTTCATAGGTCGTCAATCCCGTATCGCCAACAGCCGATTTGGACAAATCGTACGCGAAAGTTGCAGACTGGCGCGAAGGGAACCAACATCTCGAATTGTGGAGAAGGACTGTAACCAAACCCAGTCTTTGGCTAACATGCACATGATAAGTCAAGAACCCGAGAGGTCAGCTGAATGCAAGCTATGCAACTCCCTGCATCGGTTACCAGATTGTCCGACCTTTCATGGGATGAGTGTACCCGATCGGTGGTGCGCGGTAAAACGGATTGGCTCATGCTTTATGTGTTTGAACAACTCTCATCGAGCATCTGAATGCAGCTTAAGAGTGAAATGCAACCAAGACGGATGCTTGGGTAATCATCACTCGTTACTGCATGGCCTTCTCAACAATAGACCTATTCAGCCAGATGAACCCAAAATTGTCTGTTCAACGGGACATGATGATTTCAAACCGGCAAGATTAGGCATCGTACCTGTCGGTATCGTGACACCTAAAGGACTGAGGAGGGTCAATGCATTTTTGGACACGGGGTCGGATACCTCGCTGATTACTCGCGAGCTTGTAGAAAGCTGTGAACTAGTAGGCGAGCCTACCTCGCTCACTATCAGCACGATTGCAGGGGGTCATGTTAGCAATTCTAAGAGGCTGACCCTGCAGTTAACGTCTTTATCTGATGAGGGGACCGTAGAAATTCCGGAAGCTTTTGCAATAGACAGCTTGCCAATGAGACCAGTCGACTCTGTTAGATCGATCGCCAAGAGATGGTCTCATCTCAGGGACATAGAGTTCGAAGAAGTTTCTAGCCCCCACGTCGACATACTAATTGGATGCAATGTACCAGAGGCTCACTGGGTGCTTGAACAGAGCATAAGCAATCGAAAAGAACCATTCGCTACGCGAACGATACTAGGCTGGACACTTCTCGGACCCCTGACGAGCGAACTTCAACAATCGGCATCAATAAATTGCTCAAATGTTGCTGAGAGAAGTGCCTCTGTAGAACACGATCAGCCTTTCGATATTGAATCCAACGGTCCATCTCAGGAAAGCGAAGTTCACTCGAAGGATCAGTCGGCGCTTTCGATGGCGAATTCAAAGACGGGACTTCACAGTGGGCAACATGAAGTTGCTATACCCGAGAGACCACCGTCAAGTCACTTATTGAGAAAAGGAGAAGTTGCCCGGAGGCTTTTGAAATATCTCAAAAAAGGACACCAGCAGGTCACCCAAAGCAGCTTGAAATTTGCCGACCCAGTGACAGTGTACGGTACCTGGGTGAAACTGCATGGCCGGCGGCGAAACAAAGTACCCTTTTCCAAAACAAAAATTGCTGAGCTGAAGTCAGTATCCCTAAACGAGCTCAAAACGACTGCACTGGTATTGGGTTTTAAGGTAGCACGAATGCTAAAAGAGAACTGCACCACCGCCGAACTGAGCCTTGCCTATTGGACAGATCCTACAGTTGTGTTACATTACAGGAAACGGAAGAAACGAAGAACGTGTTCGAGACATCAGAGAGTTAATCCACTCGTAGCAGGAAACAGCGAGGAAAATGTTGATGATTCGAGCTCGAAACCACATACAAAAGACAAAGTAGCTCGCAGATCGCCTCGCTCCGAGTTACTCAGCACTTTATTGCATTTCATGCCCTACAACTAATCAACTGGACCCATTTTTTCTGAAAGGTTGCAAATGTACTTAGTTCCAGTTTCTATCTAGCGTGCACATAGGTGAAGAGGAGAAATTCACCAGTAATTCACTTGAACAGTTCAGGTGAGGCATACTAGCTGCGAGCACATTGTGAAACTATTATTATCTTTAAAGAAGAACATTTATTTACATTTTATACAATATTGATTGTCACATATTTTGTGCACAGAAAAACTTTGAAATACTCTGATAGATGCCAGTATTCGATCAATCCCCGTGTTCATGTCTATTTCGATACTGTCCGCCGTACACTTGTTTTCGAAATCTATTCATGATCAGAAACCGGTTTTTATTTCTTTCGGAAGATTTGGTGCGTTAATTTTATGTAATTCCACTGGTTCGTGACCTGTCAATTTTACGCGATATCTCATTAGGCGTTGCACCTGCGTTCAACTTCTGCGCTCAAGCTTGTAAACAAAATTAGTCTAACCAGTTGCTGCAATGGGTTACTGCTTGTGATGCTTAGACTTATTTCGTGCGGCGAAACACTTCACTCTGCGAAGCCTTCATCTTCATCGTGCGTCTGACTATATGCGCCGGTTTCCTGATGAATATGTCAATCTCAAGTTGTGCAGCGGGATTTGGAATTGATTCCTTATGGATTGTGCGATGATGACTACGGCAAAAACCTGTTTCACGTTCAGATAACACAGGAAGTTAGTATCCACAGGCACTGACAATAAGTTAAAGGTAGATAGGGTGAGAATCATGACCCCTTCCTGAACCTTAGACAACCATTTTCGCGGAAGGATTTTGGCCGGCGGTGTAACGAACGAATACTGAAAATCCTTCTAAATGTTCAACGTGCTTTGTGAATTTGACTATATTTAACATTATCTTGGAAAGCTCACTCATACACTACACATTTTCACGTTTGTTTATCCATGTGAGACATTTGAATTTGGCCTTGAACCGTTTCTGACTGTCGTGCTTGAGCCACGGGGCTTTGGACCTTTGGGTTTTACTGTGAAGTTTATTTGGCCGCATACTTGAGGTTCGTATATATTTGTATCCTTTGTGCCTTTCAATTTAGTACCGTAGAAACTACGAATCAATCTTGTTCTGGTTTTGGGATTCGTTTGAATTGGCTACGCGTTGCTCGATTTGCGAGATTCGACTTACAGGGGGTAAGACCTATGCACAAAGAGATCTGTGATCTCAATATTTTCTGCCGGGGATCTCATGGGAACGTCCATGTTATTGAGGGGTTTTTACGGCCAGTCCAAATGGTGTCAGACTCCAGAACAAGAGGACACGAGAAGAAGCTGACGAAAGTTCGGGCTAGGTTGATATCCAGATCGCTTTTCTTTAGTGGCGAACAGTTGGGACAGTCTGCTTAGTGGAATGATAGACCTATCACAGTCCAGTCCTTCACAGGCACTCCGATCGTAAGTGGTGCGGGATACTTCCCTGTAATGAGCTTTGTGTATGTTCACTAGATGGGTTGCGGGTAGCACTGTGGTCCTTTTGGGCTGCAATATAACTGACGTTTTTGTCTGTTTCACACTCCGTGTTTGGACACTCACGGCGCCAAATGTCTTTAGCAGTTGACATGTGATAAGAACTTACTTTTTCCTTTCAGTTTTAGCGGGGATTCGACGAAGCAAACTGTGCAGTAACAAATAAGAAACTGGTGCGCATACCATCGAAATAATTCTGGACCCACGATTGGCCTTGGCCATCACCTGTCCTGGGCAAACTCAGCCGAACTCCAATACCGTTGAGCCATTGGTCTCAAGCCCGTGCTTTTCAGAGTCTTGCGGAAATTTTGTGGGAAACGGGATTTCTTGCGAGTGCAAGCTGCTCGGGCAATGAGAAGGAGCATTGCTTGATGTACAGCCCAAAATTTTGAATTGAGTGAGTGTGCAGCCTGTGTAAGGCTGCTGCGTAACAGTCTTACCAAGAAATTAGTAAGTAGCAGGAACCTGTGAGACAGTCAGTTAGTTTTGAAGGTGGAGCGGAAATTAAGGGGTGAAGTTCAGCCAGGCATAAGTGGTAAGAAAGCCAGTTTGGAGGCTATGGGGATCAAACAAAAACGGAGACCTATAAGTCAACGGAAGCAGCTCCTTGGGCGTTACCATTAAAGGAGCGAACAGTGATAAAGAGGCTTCTAGCATGACAAAAAAGAAAACGAGCAAAATGGAAATGGGGTGTAGCGTGGACGGCAGCGTCAAAGAAAGTCTGACGGGGCTTTAGGACAAAAATGAGCATGTAACCAAGGAATCACAACAGTCAAAGACGAAAAGGAATCCTGCTCACTTAGGGAGAAGAAATTCGCTCAACACTAACAAAGGGGAGCCCACCGTAAGAGAGGCCAAGGCCGGGTGGGACTAAGACCAAAGAAGGGTCAGTGGCGCTATAGGGATAGTGGGAAAAATCTTGCGACAAAGCCTAAAAGAATACGCAGATTAGGAACTCGGAAGCAACCAGGACCAGGGCAGCAGGTGCTCCCAAGTTGGCCAATTTTACTAAAAATTATGAACGGCAACACTGGGGACCATCTTCTAAAACGAGCAGGTAACCTCCTCCGCGGCGAAAGAGGGACATAACGCATCGTGCCAGATGCACCAAGGATGGGATTAAGAGGGTCACCTTGGAGGTACTTTCGACTGCAAGCTACTGATGCAGTACTTCCCGGCTTTTGGTGGCATCACCGCTTATCCGTGGATTGCAACCAGTTTTTTCCGGTTCTTCCTTCTCTCAGTTTGGTGTACTATGTTTTTGCCTCATCTCTGGCTTAAAGGTTTTATTAATACGACTCCGAACTTGGACGAGTCTACCCTTCCCATGCGTCTAGACTCAGAACCAAGTGGTTCCAAATCTATCCAGGTCCTCAGTTTTCCCTGTTCTGACCAACCAGCTCCCGGGATAAGCTAACTGAGGGCTCTGCTGTCCATTCTAAAATCGGAAATCGCCCACCGAAAGGCTCTAACCAAGAATTCGCCTCAAACAACTGCCGCGGCAACTGAAGCTGTCGAAGTATCCCAACAGGTAGTTCTGGATACGGATTTGCTAATCAACAAAACACCTAACGCAGCATGAAGGGCTGATTTGGGGTCGGTTCCCGAAAACCCCAGACCCGGCTGATCAGACTTAAACCCTGCTCAGTGGCCTAACCACTAAAATCCCCATCCCAGCTAGGGCACCTTGGCTGCCCCCAAAGTCCAAGAAAAAGATATTAGGACTAATCTTAGACTTCAGGTCTCAGAAGGCTGTCTTGGATATGCTCACAAAGACAAGCACATTAAAAAAAGATACCTGAGGGATCCTGAGGGGTCTCAAAAGACTATCCTCTCCACGTCTGCTTAAGAGGAAAAAAAGAAAAAAGTAACCAGTAAATCTCCGGGGAAGAAAGGTGAATTTAGGCTTTCTCGATCCCCCAAGTAGTCCTAGCGAGACTGAGGGACAAACCAGAGCCCACATAAATAGTTAAATCCGCTGGATCCGTATCTCCTGGCGCCTCGTCAGAGGTTTATTTTTTCCCCTTTCCTGCAACTCAGGCACCAGCCAAGCCTCCTACATTCAGCACTTCAAAGGTAGACCTTGATAGATCCGACAGCGAGCTATAAGTAACAGCCATTGACACAACAGCAGCAAATAAAAAAGCTTTAGAAAGACAGGCAGGCAGGAAAGAAAGCGCCACTCCTGGCCCAGCCATTTCTGACCCCGTTATCAAGATACTTTGGCTTTTGAGCCTCGAGCTGAACAAGGTAGGACTACTGGGTAGTCCTTCTGCACCTCCCAGTACTAGTATTCCCTCGGCTACATTATTCCCCAAACCGACGACCTCAGCGGGAATCAAGGGTGAGGGTCTCCCCCCTATACCTAAAAACCTCCACCAACTTCGTTACAATCTCGAGTTTCTCTTCACTCACCCTCAAAGCATACCCATCCTACGGAAACGGCCTCCTAAAAGTTGGCCTCAAAAAAGGCGAAGCATCCTCAAGAGGCTCCGCGAAAGGGGGCTAACGAGAAACAGCACCTGAGAGATCCTCACTCGGCTCCTTCCACCCCAGCCCTAGTCCTCTGCCTTCTGAAATCTCTACTTGGCATGCTTTGAGATGCCTCTCTACAAAATGCCTCAGTATCTCCAATAAGATGCTATAACTAGGGCAGCCGGTGGCTAAAAGAAACTTCACATTCTGACACTCACAGAAATTTGGCCTACCCCGGATAACCTAGATGGTGAAATTCTATCACTGGGTACACTTCTGTCCGTAAGAATTTCTTGAGAGGCTTAGCCGTTAGGGGAGGGGTCCTGTATCTCAGCAATTGTCTTTCGTCCTTCTTCGTTTACCCCGTTCTTCAGACCCCTCCACTACTGGTTCTTTGTGGGTGAAGATTAGAACATCCTTAGCAGAATTTATCCTAGTGCGTGTAATTTATCGTCCTCCAAACACTGGTCCAGCAGAGTCTCTTCACCTCAAGGAACACATGTGAGTTCTGAAAGGCAGCTGTTGCTTCACCTATCAGTTACCATTGAAAGATTTTGACGCTTCGAGCGTCTGTCCGGAGAGGAAGGCTGCTGCAAGTCGTTTCGGTCAGGCACTAGAGGACCTACTGGCCGAACTTCCCTGGCCGAAGCATTCGGTGAACCATCTAGGTATTTTAAAGGGCGCTCTGCCTCACCGCTTGGTCTGGTGATCTTCAGCGTGAACCACCAAGTAGATGTGATCTACGTGCTTCCTCCTTTGGGCAACAGTGACCAAGCGGCCCTACATTTTGACCATATAGTTCGCTGGCCAGTAGGCGCCTCCGGCGAAACATTACCCGTACATTCAGGAGAGTGCGTGGTTTTGATCTGGGGTACTTTCTGGTTCGAAATTTAATACTTTAGACCAACTGGTCGATGACGAAACTCCAAATAGTTGCGTTGAAGACTGTATTCGTCAGACTGACCTCCGTCGTGTCCCTAGAAGGCAAGTCACGGCCAACAGTGAACCCTTGCAAAGGAGTTCACGATATCCTGTTCCACGCATTAGCACCTTTGTTACAAACGACATTTTTCATTCGTATGGACAATCTTTGCCGGAATTCCTATTGTTTGTTTTACTGCTCCTAATCTATGTCTCAAACCGGACTCCCACCGTTGCCTCGAGCGTGAGTCGCCCAGCCTGAACTTCGTCGGGGCCGTATTCGGTAATCTCATCTTCTGTATCTGACCTTTTGTTGTAATTCAGCTTCAGTTGCCGATTTTTTGTCTAGTTTGCAGCGTAAGAGCCCAGACTGAACTCTACTGAGGTTTGATTTTTGTCATATAATTGAGTTGTTGTATATAGTACAGTAGCTACTTGGAATCGACTTTGTTTCGAATTTTGTCGAAATTGGTTGCTACGCTTCGCTCGAACGCTCCGGTGGCTGGAATTTACAACCACTTCAGACCTATTCTCGAATACGACTCAATCATTTGCCCCAACTTGCGACAGAGAGATTAGATAGCTTTCGAGAATATGCATTGGACATTCACAAGACAGCTCCTAGGTTCTTCTTCGCCGTTCAATGAATGGAACGTTGCGATCGGCTGAAAATCGATCCCTTATGGCTGCCCCGCCCAAGAATTAACTTTCTGCTCCTTCATAATAGCTTAAAAACAGCTGATGTATTTGGCGCTGCGTGTAAGAACTGATTCTAGTTACTTTTTACGTAACAGAGTTTTGGTTTCGGTCTCTTCGCCCAAGCTTGCACTTAGGTCAGACTTCTTCATCATCAAGCATGCTTTATTGTGGAACAGTTTATCACAACGAATTGGGGCATTATGAATGATATCGGTGGTCTTCAAAAAAGAAACTTGCATAGCACAAGCGGTGGACACGCTGACCATGATATACAGTCCCTATATTTCTAGGGCTCAGGCCTTTGAGATAGGAATAGTGTACCAATAAGTCGGATAACCGATTTAAGCATCTTAGTTTCAATTAGACTCACGTATGGTTAGCCTCCTCACGCCAGCAACTGGGGAACCTAATGGTTCATTCCCACGACCTGGGACTGCAAAAACAACCTCAATCATTTACCCTCAGGTATTTTTTTTCGGAGCAAGACGGCATAGCTGTCTATCGCATATTTAGACACAGGGCATCAGACACTCGAGTCCATAAAACTAGAGGTCAGGTCAAAATCGACTTAAGGTCCTCAACAAATCCACCACGTTCAGCCGTTTTTTATCACGCTGTTAGTGCTGCAAGTAGTGCAAAATCCTTGTGCAAACTTGTTTTCCGGTGAACATGAACCCTATCAAATAGCCACAGGTCGTTATTGACTCTATTTCTCCCTGATTATTCTGCCCCATGTAAGCCGCCTTGGTGTTCTGACTTCACGGATATGGCGAGAGTTACCGCGGCACTTCTAAGAGCATTCCTGGCTGTGATTGTCTCCCTTCACAGAGATGGCCGCCAATGAGACCACATGAACATCAAAAAGTACAAAATTCGCACAAGAAGAGAGAAAAAATACCCCACCATTTTTCCGTCCAGGCATACCAGCCTTGTCACATGTGACCCACTTCTCCAGGCTGCAATGTTGCTACGGGTTGACTGGTGTGGTTGATCTATTCCCAAAGCGGCTAGCTACTTGCGGTCCACTTTTCGGCCGGGGTGTGGGAGCTGTGGCCACCCAACAAAAACAGCCCCACATTCCATGACAGCCAGATATCTGACTGTGAAAAAACTATAAAAGTAGCAGAAACGTTCGAAAAAATATGGGTCACTCTTTGAGCGTCACGAGTTGGACGCCTATGGAGGTGTATCATGCTGCCTCCCTACCCAAAGCAGGCCGTAGTGTCGCCCACCAAGAGCACCAATTGTAGACCGTTAGCGTTGACTTACCTGAAAAAATTTCGGCCGTATCCAGTCTTCAATTCTCGCGGTTTTCCGGACCGGTCCTCAAATTAGTGCTGTCCTGCTTTGCATGAGGCTGACGAGGGAAAAAATGCCACTGTAGCCATGCAATCACCACTTCATCAGATTATCTCGCTTACACTCAAGTATAACCTCAGTTTGCTAGCGTCATCGAGTAGGAGCATAGACTAACTTGCTTCTACTTCTCTCGGAAATAGACCGATTTTATCTAATGCATCACCACCGATACCCTTCTAGTTTATTCTACTTTAAGGCTCCCTAGATACTGTTCACCGTAGGATAACCACTATACCAGAAGAGACAGTAACACATACAGTGCTATGCAGGTGGGGTGTTACTCCCATTCAATCATATATTGTTCTCTCAAACCTGTCTCACAGCCTCGGTGCTGAACCGCATCCTGAGTAAGCAAACGGTATTGAGGGCTACCATTTCTGATTCCAACCAGTCGTAACGCCATAGGTTTTTATCAGCCTCTGGGCACTGCCGCCCTAAAGTGCAAACCATTATTCCTCTGGAAAGCATACACAGTAGCTTAACCGGTGTAAGCAACTTGGTTAGCCTGTAGCAATATAGCGCAATCCCCTGCTAGCCCACTTTACCTTTAACGTGGAGTAGATGCCACTGACTGTTTCAACGAAACTCCATCCTTGCCCCATTCACATGAATCCAGTAAGTTTGTTATTATTGTCGTCATATATTGCGATAACTCCCAGCTGGAACCAAGTTCGGACTGCAATCGCCATTCAATTCAGCTGCGTCGTCTCCCACTATCTCAGTCGCCACACTGGATAGCAAAGGATGCCAATATGACTTGTACCAATGCAGATCCAAGTGGAACCTATCATAGCAACTGGAACTGCAATCAATCCATCCGAAACAAAGCACCTCCCAACTGCTTATCAAATGGATTAGCGTTTTCTACCGCAAAGCCCTTATTGCCGATATCACCACTGCAACCAATACCAATAACAGTTCACGCGCATCCTGCTAATATACCGGTCAATGCCAGTCATTAGTTCAACCCGGCCGAAAACCGATCGGTTTCGGAACGATTTTTGGCAGGTTTCTGGGCGACTTGTACCATTAGGCCGATCGGTTTTCGAGCAGCTTCTGAGTGGTTTCAGATCAGTTTTGTGGGTGTTTTGTGAACTGTTTCCAAACTCTTTTTGCCGGTCGCTAGAAATGCGTGATATGCTCCGTGAGGTTTTTTCACTAACCCAGATTCCATATCATGATTCTCATTTCTATCTTCTAATTTGTGATTTTTCAACTAATTGTCCTCATTTTACCCATTTGGAGGGAATTAAATAGAGCAATCCATACCGAGGTTTTCAGGACATTTTGACGAAGTAAATCAGTATACTGAAATAAAAAGCCAACAAAGCATTGCAAATTACTTCGGTCGTCAGCTTCCTTCGCACAAATTCAATGTTGATCCGTGTAAAATGGCTACTAAACAAGCCGACCGAAGACCGATCGGAAACCGATAGGCATAACGGTAAAACCCGATCGGAGGCCGGCCACGAACTGGCCGAAGAACGATCGCTTTTGTAGTGGTTTTGCACCAATTTTACCACAAGTGGATTTTCCTGAGTTGCTTTCCAACACTTTTTCCTGTTCAGGACTTGCTCTGTTTGCAGAACCTCCGTTTTCCATGGCTTGCATCATTTTCGTTATAAATGCAACTCTAGCATTATGTATTAACAATCGTCCGATATCCCCAGAGTGCACCACTGCCCAGCTCTAACTCGAATCTGGTTCAAAACTACGGTGCAATCGATTATTAGAACGATCCATTCAAATTATCACTGGCTACGTTTTCCTATCGCTGACACTTTTGAATTGTATCGTAAATATATGTGAATATTTCGTCTTATTGGGCAACGTTGTACACCATGATCATGCGCTTGCGCGTGCTTCTTGACCATGGCCGAGAAGCATGCCATTATTATAATTATTCTAGTAGCAAAACAAGCAACGCGTAACCAATTCAAACGAATCCAAAATCCGGGGCAAGATTGTTTCGTATTTTCTGCGTTACTGAACCGAAATTCGCAAAAAGTGCATTTGTACATTAGCCTCAACTAAGCGGCAAAATAAATTGAGCGGTAAAGCCCGACGGTTCAAATCCCTTGGCTCAGACACGACAGCCATAAACGGTTCAAGGACAAATTCAAGTGCCTCACCCAAACAAATAAACGTGTAAGTGTTGTGTATGGACGAGCTTATCGAAGCAATGTCAAAAGTAGTCATATTCACAAAGCAAGTGGAATATTTGAAAGGGTTTCCAACGTTTCTTCTTTACATTTTCTGAAGCCCAGATAGCAAACTTCCTCATTTTCTTCTTTCACCAGTTGTGTTCTGACTCCGTCAAAAAGCCCGAGGAGGTTCAAGGGGCACGAACTGCTTCTTAGAAACTCCTTGCGGTGCTTTACTCACCAGCTTGTGTCCTTCCAAGTGCTTGCAGAAGTGTTTCGTCCACAGTTTTCCCGAAGCACTTGCAAGGCTTACAACCGAGGCTTATGGGCTTTTAGTTTTGTTCCTGAGAGGGCTGCCTGCCTTTACTGATAGCCACCACTGCCGCTATCTTCCAGTCAGTTGAAAGTATACGATGAAAACGGCGCAACGAAGCAGTAACATTTATCGTCAAAGCAGAGGGAAATATTAGAGCAAGCATTTTGTTTTGTTATTTGGTAAAAATCCTAATATATACATATTTTTTTTGGGGGGGGGGCAGGGCGTGGAAGGACGGGCTGGTTGAGTTGAACTCAAAGGAGGAAGGAGCCGGTGAAAATGTTTAAAAATTGGAGGAAAAAACGTTAGCCCTGATAACTGTTCCAACTGCATTCTAAACTTTTCTTTGCTGGGAGCGTCTATAAACGCTTGCGGTAAGTTTCTTCAACGCAAGACTTTTCTGGGAGTAAAACGTTCTTACAGACTTTTGTAAGCTGACGAGGCCCAAATACATCCTTGGCTTGCCACCTGAGGGTGTCCAGAATGAGGGCGCGAAAAAGTGTTCTGCAAGCCCTGTACTGGAAAGGTTGTACATTGGGAAATGTCTCCTCTAACTCTGCGAGTTTCTTAAGTGTTCAGTTTTAGATTGGTCAGCCCCCGAGAATAAGTAGTGGGCGATAACCCACGAAGTAAACCCGGGGTTTTCCTTCGTACACTCCCTATCTAGGTCTTGGTACTCTACCAGGCTAGAGAGTACGGTCTGACTGCCTAATTCTGGAAGAGGTCAGAAGCAATTCCTATAATTGATCCTAAAGCCTTCCTTCATGATCGAAGGGAAGTTTTCCTTACCATGTTCAGAACGAGAAGGGCAGACCTTTTGGCTATTTGATGGTGGTAGGAGGAGAAACGCGACTTTTCTAGCCAGAAGCCCAAGAACTTGTGACATTCCACACCACGGACTGGTGTGGCATTATTTGTCCAGCAGGTCTGAGCAGAGGAATTACCAAATGACTTGCCCACATTTGTCGTCATCAAATGGTAGGCTACAGTCCGTAGAGCATTGCTTGGCGTGCGCCGTTGCCGACTGCAGTTCCATGGCTCTGTTTCTTGAGATTATAAAATAGTCAGAGTAAATTGCATCATTCATTGCTGAGTTGTTTGGAAGGTCATTCGTATAAACAAGAAACATTAAATGGCCTATAGCTGACCCTTGAGGAACTCCAGAGTATACCGGGGACGGTTCAGAATAGCAAGGATCTGTTCTGATCCTGAATGACCGATTAGAGGGAAAGCTACGAAGGAGAGAAATCATGTTGCCGGAAATTCCGTAAGATTCCAGCCCGTGTGTAAGGGGAATATGCAGTATCTGTCAAAGGCTTTCGCGAGATCTATGAAGACTGCTTACGGAATCACGCCTTCGTCGTAGGCCCGAGTAAGACTATCCATGACGGAGTGCATATCAGCAATGCATGACCTTCCCGGAAGGAAGCCCTATTGAGCAGACGAAAAAGCCCATTGACACCGGTTGCGGATGGCACGCCTCAACTTTCTTAGCCCCACCGCATCTACCACTGTCGGTTGTGGGTCGCGTGCTCCAACATTTACCCCTCCGCAACAGTTTGCCGATGTATGGTTCTTGTCAGCACCTCCATCACTGCCCCTCGTTGTCGTCCTACCTTTGTAGGCACAAGTCCCATTCTGTCAATGTTACTATCGTTTTTCACCATGACAGCCCTCACTGCATGAGGCCACTCTCGCCCTACCCAATTTACTCTGCAAACCCCGCGACATTTCCCTTTCCACCCAAGTCGGCTTTCCTGTTCCTAACCACTGTTCACCTGGTATCTCCAAAACTTATAGGGCTCATTGGTCGCGTACCTCACTAGCCACAACTCTGTCACATATTTCCGGTCCTTCCATCTTCTACCTCCCACAATCAAGCACCGGACACATCCGTAACCATGAATAATCACCACATAAGAACTCGCTGTTCCAAACTTTGCATTTTTCATGACCAAATTTATTATCTTTCCACCACCACCATATTTTCCATGTTTGATTTTGCAATTCTTCCGTGCCTCGAATAGCAACTTCTGGCTCAATCCATTTGTGCAATCGCCTGCAGGTACACAGCTCTCCAGTTCCATTCTCCCAACTTCGACGCACACCTTTTTCTCGTGCCTTTTGTTCCGTCACAGGCTTTCCCGTCCGGGTATTCTTCTTCCTCTCGGTCTTCATCTCGTGCTACCTGCAGTGAAACGATCTGATCAGTCGCTTTCTGCCTGGTTTTCTTCGGTCAGTACTCTCATCTGCTCCGTTTAATGCTCGCCAAAGGCATCCTCATTGTGCCTTTCAGGCTGCGCCACTTTTTCGCGTTCCACCTAGTGTAAAGTCATCTTAAAGTCACTATTTTCACTTACAGTTTCAAACCATGCGATCTGCTAATACCTGATCTTTCTGATCCTCCACTTCCTTACTTCTCTCCTATGTTATTCACTGTTACAACTGCTGCATCTTCGCACCGCAGTTCGCCGAACCTCCAAGTTGCCATCCTCCACTGATCTTTTGCACTACTCCAACCAGCCTATAATTCCATTCGCTCTGCGTTCTCCAGCCGTCTTCACGGCCATCTTCTTGCCGTATAATGTACGTCCATTTATCAAGGCTTCACCCATTTTCGACCGCCGCCACATGTCACAACTGCAATAATCAGATTGTTAGATTCACTCTGACTTGTTTTCGTCGATCCTTTCCTTCATATTCTCTCGCTTATTAACTCCTTCTCACGGCCGTCACTTCTGTGCATCCAAAGTCGTTTCTGTCTCTCAGTTGATCCTTCATGTCCATCTGTCATAAACAAATTCATTAGGGTTTATCCAAGTTAATTCTGTGTTATTTAAAACAACCCTACCTCTTTCTTCTAATCACGGCTTCTTCTATGTTCCATTACTTTACTGCCATTTGCTCCTGGATATATATGTACATATACATGAATGTACTTATGTACATATTTTCTCTGCATCCTGCAGTTCTTTGCCGGCCAGTTCCCTTGCTACTATGCTGCCGCCCTTCATCACGTGCGTCCATTTTGCCCACGTATGTGCCTCAGATTTACAGTACCTTGATCCTTTCGAACCATTGTTTCCACCTGGCCCAAGCTTTACATTTTGCCTTGCTTGATTACTGTTTTCAATTGGACACATTCCACAGGTAGCAAGTTGGCACTCTTCAAGCCTACCTAACACCTTGTCATTCAACTCATTTTTATTATTCCTTTCTTCTCTTCTATTTTCTTTTTCCTCATCGTTTCTCGTTACCGTAGTTCCTTAGGCCTATTTTCAGTCCTTTTCATGTGAAACTCACAGATTCGAACCTCCTCTACTAGGCTTAGCCAGTTCGATTTTGTCTGAACATACCGGCCTAAAGTTGTCCCGACGGAAGCTATGATAACTCAATATATAAAAATGTTGGAGGAGATGAATTAGTGCACTTAGAAAATAAGATTGACGGGAAATGGTATACTGCGGCCTTTATTTGAGTGTGTGGCACTAGGGCATATAAGCTTGATGAGCAATCTTGTCATGGTCATTGACAGAGATGGAGGCCAGTGTTGCTGGTACCACTGAGGATGATGATTCGGAGAAATTTTCTTGTTCGGTCCGTGATATGTACAGACATTTCGCAGGATTTGTAATGGTTTTCGGGTGGATCTTTGACTTCTTTTTATACTTGTGATAGTAAAAGTGGTTCAGAGTGGCTGCACACATCGCGGTGCCTTTCCGAAACCGTTCCTTTATTATAATCTAAAGTACTGTTGCTTTCAAAACCAGCGGCCACAGATGAATGCCACTTGGTGGGTGTTGCAGTGCTGGCAAACAGCAATTTCCCCAGACACCGGCATACGCGTTGGCCTGCATTTTTTTGTCTGTGCTGCTGGAACGCAGTACAATTGGTGTAGAAGTGCCTGTGGCACGATCACGATTTTCTTTCGTTCAATGACGAAATGTATGCTGGGAATAGGAGACTGATGGCAGATCAGGATACGTAGGTTGCCAGAGTGATAGCAACATTCCACAACGCAAGTCAAGTCTCTAAGTACGCTCGGATTAGTTTCATCAGGTTGTTTACGGTGGAAGATGTCCACTCTTTATTGGCTAGACAGATGCATCTAGATGCTTGGCGGGATTCGTTGAAGGTAAAGGAGATGGTGGCAGTCAAGTGATATTCGCTTACGGTGTCGGAGGGCGGGATGATAAGCTACATTTTCTACGTGCCTCATTCAATTACACCGTTAGTTTCTAAGTATTGTTAGGTGTTACTAGCTGATGCACTGCATCGGTCAAACCAGAGGGAATACCTATTATGGCACTCTGCGCTGATAGATGAGAACGGCTTGGATAGGTCTTCTTCTACGCCATTCTTCCAGGTTGGAGTGGCGTTTGTTACCGTCGTGCCATTAGGGAAATTAAGGAGCAGCTTTTATGGTCCGTTAGGTCGAAAAGCAACGTTGTAGACTGCAGCCTTGCACAGTAATTGTATTTCGGAAGTCATTTTCGGAATCTTGGATACTGTTCCATGTATTCGTGATAAAAAGAAGCAGTGCTTCCAGCTGAGCAGTGTAACTATGAAGGACAAACTGCACATCCATCAGTGGATGCGAAAGATGGTTTAGGCGTCCACAAAGGTTGCAATCACCAGTGGCAGCTCTGAGGCGTTTGCTTATCTAGGGTGGACGTGACTGCCTTATGGGGAAATGTGGGCTGCTTATAGCGTCAAGTGAGCAACATCATCCCGGATTTTCAATATTATAGGGTTGAAGTTGAAGATAGACAGTTGAACGCAGGGTTTTCTTCCAGAACCTCCCCGGTGGACGTTTTCACCAAGATCCTGAAGCGATCTGATGAGTTGGAGGAAACCAGGCGTAGTCGGATTGAGAAGCAGTTAGTAGGCCCTTTTAAGTCACCAGGTGGGACGCAGATGCACGACGGTTACCTTGGACGACTTACTGGCTTTGCCCGTGAAGCCGTAGAAAAGCGCATATGTAGGCGTGTCGTCCGAGATGTTAGCCCACACTATGGTAGATAAAGTGTTCACAGCGGGTGGGCCTGTGCAGTAGTAGTGGTAGCCATGGGGATAAATCATGAATGCACTTGTCCCCTCTTCAAGCAGTATTTGTTACCATGCAGCCACATTGTCGCCGTTGCCTTCGTCTATAATTACGAATTGGGCAGGCTACCATTTTGTAGGCTGGACAACGGAGATCGGTAAACAGTGAACTCCTGTATTTTCTATGCCAACGGAAGCAACGGCAGCAGAAAATTCGGGCAGAACTAGTCCAAGTAAAACGTTGCCAATGGGCGAGGGCTTGAGGAGGGATATTGATGTAGCCTTCAACGGTTTGGGGCACATTGAGTTCACGGAACTAGTACCACCGTTGAAAATGTTGGCTTGCATATTAAATTCAGGCAGGGATGTGGGGTTATGTTGTACGGACAAAGTGCACAATACAAATATATCTTTGAGGAAAGACAAGCTCGTTTCCCAGTTTATCAGCAATGGCGGCTTACACAGATATTTTTCCCCCGTAAACGACCCGTTGAACCAATACCGAGCACATCACAGTCCACGGCAGTCCCAACATCTTCAAAAGGTAAGGCTACCCTGACGCTTAGAAATGCTGATGACGCCGATTTAAAAATCATAGGTGACCGCATATTGCTCGTACGGTGCCGGCAGCTTAGGGCAATAACGTCGGTGCAGGGTAAACAACTTGAGAAAAGGAAACGAATCGATGTTGCATGTTCACCCATACGGCAGGGCTTTCGCAGCATGTCACCTGGAACACCCGTCAGTGGACCTAGACGAAACGAGCAACTGGGCCCGGTGCTGCAAACGCAGCCTTTGCGCACATCATCAGGGTACCAATTTCCAAAACGAATAGAACTAATTCTGCGTACAACGCACGCCGCAGCCACGTAACTGACACAATTCAAGAGCAATAAATCGCTTTTTCGCAGTTTGAACCCATCACGAGAGAGTAGGAGAGGATGCCTCTTCGATCGGTTCCTGGGAAACTAGCTCGCTTGGCCGAGTCGTGAGGAACTCCGTCATTCCTTAGATCACCTCAGGGGTGCCGAGCAAGAACTTTATCCGGCTGGAACTACGAAGTTGGTTTTTTGCTCAACTCACGACACTCCCTCAGGTTAGGTAATGAAATAAAAATTTCCTCATCCATTTCCCCGCTTTTTCTTTGTCTTCCGACACATGTTGGAAATTTCGGATCTTTTCCCGTTCCACAGGCCATTAGCTGGGGGTGGCACGCATGTTTAGCTTCGTTGTCAGCCACTGTGATTGCTCTCCGTTAACCTTACTCCTAACTGTCGTTCAGCTACTAAGACCGACGATTCTTTCGGTTTCACGGAACAAGCCTCATATGGCGTATATGCATGAATAGTATATATATATTTACACACATACTTATACATACATACACATGAATATATGCGTAGTTAGATAAATATGTCCTAATGTACGTTTTTTTATATACTTAAAATTTTTATGTATGAATATGTCAGTGTACACATATATGCAGATACTTATAAACACATGTGTACATAAATATATATATATATATTTATAGCACCAGTTGCGGATCGCACTCTCTAACTCTCGGAATACAGCGTCCAATAATGTCTGTTGAAAATTCCATGCTCTACATCCCTTTTTCGTCACAAAACGCTTAACTTCAGTTCTTTCCATCTGTTGCCGCTTTCTATTTTTCTCGCTGTACCACGGGATGCACATCTACCCATTCTGTCCTTGCTCCAGTCGTCTCTTACCATATTATCTCTCGTTGCATGAAGTCACTATCGTGCCACCCACTCTCCTCTGGTGACGCCCACAAATATTCCTTTCATCCACCTGCCGTCACTTCCGTCCTCTATTTTCTATTCACTTGGTATCGCCCTATGCTCATAATGGCCATTGAAAGCATTTTTATACCTCACTGTCTGTTGTTTTGTTAAAGCTCTGCTTGTTCTCCCTCCTCATGCCCAAAGCCATTGCGCACCAGTCACACCGGCACTCATGACCAACCCTCATATCTGAACTCGCCGCTCAAAACTATTACAGTAGCATTTATTATCTGATCACCACCACCATATTTTTCTTTGTTGGCTCCGCGATTCCCCTGTGGTTCTTACCATTAGGCAAGGCCCGGATTGGCACTCTCCTTTTCAATCCACCTGTTCAATTGGCTGTTGGCACGCAGCTGTCCATTTCCAATGCCCCAACTCCGTCGTCAATTCGCTTCTTGAACCCTTTGTCCTATTACTGGTTTACCTGTCCTGGTGCTTCCTGCTTATTTCTTCGCTGCCTACTTCGTGTTTCATCTGCAGTGAAATTATGTGATTAGTCATGTCTAACCTGTCTCTTCGCTCACTGCTCTTATCTCCTGTTCAGTATGTCGCTCGACACAGGCACTTTCTGTGTGCCTTTCAGTTTGGTCTGCTTTTCAATGTTCCACCGATCGTAAAGACAACTTTACGTCATGATTTTCACCTACAGTTCCAAATCGTTTGATGTGCCGCTATCCAATTTCTCTGGTCCGTTACCACATGTCGCACCTGCGTTGATCAAATAATCAGGTTCATTCTTACCTGTTCTCTTCGATCATATCCCCCATCGTCCTCCTTCTATGATCCTCTGTTTACAACCGGCATGACGCCTGTGCTTCCGCATTTCTTTTGCTTTCCCTCTGATTGGCCGCCATGTTCATCTGTTATGAAGGTAATTCACCATGATATTCCAAAGTTAATTCTACAACCATATGATCTAACTTTACCTGTCCCTCCCACCGACCGATAGTTTTTTTGTAGGACCCCTTTGTTATGGCTCCTGCTCCTCTTATATGTACGCATATATATATACATACATGTATATACATGCGAGTGCATGTATACCTGCATTCGCCATGCATCCTGTAGTTCCTCACTGCCATTTCTCTTGCTATCATCTGGCTGACCGTAATGATACGCATCCATTCCTTCTACATATGTGCCTCACGTCTAACGTATCCATCCCTCCCGAATAGTTTTTATCATCTGATCCACCCTTTACGTCCTGCATTGCTCTCTCCCTGTTATACGACGAGTTTTTTGCCCTGTCCACCGACCACCTAATGCAGAGTACCGATGCTTCATTGATATTAAATCCATTGCAGTACATCTCACGTTTTTCCTGTCGTTTCCCTCTACTACAGTTAGTTATACCGAATTTTGGCCATTCTCCAGACGTCCCCTCCCAGACTAGTCTAACTCCCTATTTCACCTTGACTTCCAGACTCACCGGGAGACGACTGCAATCAGTCCTTTGGTTCGCTTTTACTGCTTACATTTTCTTTGGTGTGCATGCACTTGTCATACTTTCATCCCACTCTATTCCTCCTTCTGAGCCTTTTTATCCCACACTTTTATGAAAATTTTTACATTTTCATGAATTTTGTCGGTCCACTCTTTCACATGCAAAAACTTGATCATGCATCTGGCATGCTTCGAGCGTCTCCAGAATAAACCAATATTATTATTGTTATCATTACTACATATGTACGTATGTATGCGTCCGTTTACATACTCTTATACTCATGTATACATACTCATATACATATAAATGTATGATCATATATATGCATAAATATATGTGTGTTATTACATACGTGTTTGAAAATCTGTATACCATTGCATATATATACATATATATACATATATATATACACACATATATATATATACATATATTCTCGCATTTATACTTGTGAGGCTGCCTATATATATACGTTTAAATACACACGTGGTATTTACAAGTATAAATATCCATGAAAGTCTGTGCACTTACCTAAGTAAATACACACAAATGTTTTTGTGGACCTATGGAATGTTTCATAAGTTACCTGGCTATACGTAAGAAAGTACACCTCCATTCAGCCTGCTGCTCGTTCCGAAGTCTTGCAGGAATATCACTGGCACGCGAATTCCTTTAATTTGACTTCCCATGCGTTACAGCTGTTAACTCTTACTGCCAGTAACGTTTTCCTCTACGTTTACAGTAGAATAATGGTATTTTGTCAACCTATACACTTCGAGGCTTCCAACGTTTGTTGTCAGAATCCATTGTGGATGGTGTCTTCTTAGTTATCTTCGACCGTATAATTCGCCAGAATAGGTATCAGTCATAGCGCGCCTCTGGAGGATGAGCCAAAAATAGCGTTTTGCAAGCCCGTATGTTTGGTTCACACCCAGCAGGTCCCTCCACTTGACCGGGCACGTTGGAATCCACCACTGAGTTTACCTAAACTCCCTATATTATTCCTTGAAGGGCACACATTTATCTCTCTTCCAAGTCTGCATACCTTTCGTCCGCCATGCATATCTCTGAATTTTTCACGAAATTTTTTCTGTCCATTTTGTCGCTCGTTAAATTTTATCGCGCACAAGGCATGCTTCGGGCGCCTCTGAAGTAAACTAATAATATCGTTACTATTATTATTATGAAGTCTTCATTTTTGTCCTTCTGAGCATAACAGGATCAGTGAAAGATTCTGCCGAAAAGAACAAACAGGAAGAACTTACCAAACTCGAGGTTATGGGTGTGTACCCCCGAAGGAAATCTGAGGGCGTGATTGGCTTTTACCACCACGAGTTAGGCTGTGTGCTGGCGGGTGCATAACTGGTGTGCATACCATCCAAAGAATTCTGGGTGCCAGATCTGCGGCTGGCACTACCCGTCCTGTGCAAGCTGAACTGAAATAAAACGAGCTACCTGTCCTGAGCGAACTGGACTGAACTGAAGCGACCTTTGACTGAACTGAGCCGCGCGGCTGAGCAGAGGCTGGGGTGACAGTTTTCCTTCTCCTTATTAAAACCAGCGGAAATCATCCCCTTTAAGCCTCGCCACCATCCACTCTTTTGTATGAACTAGATTTTGAGTAGACTGCCGTAGCTCCCACAAAGATAGGTCAAGTCTCCTACTGAATCGTTTGTCTTTCTAGGTGATTAACTCATCCGTCTTGTTATCAGGTAGGGAAATCCAGAAGTATGCGGCCCTCTGGCACAAGCGGCAGACTAACGGCAAACCAGTGGAGCGGATCGTCAACAGTGTCACTGAGGGCCTGCGCACTAGACATGGCCACGAGCGGGAAATCCGCTTGCAACTACGATGGAGAATGTTGAGAGATGATAGTTTTGTCAAATCTTGTTTTCCCATGCGCCAGTTCGTTGACTGTTTACGCCAGATATTTTGGCAGAGGGATTCAGTTTGTGAGGAATTTACGCCTGATATAACTTTCGTCACCAAACGAAAGTGTCTAGCAAGCGGGTTTCCTGTGTAGTATGCAGGAAGCAAAGTTCTCTCATGGTGGTTGAGCCTGTTTGTTGGCGAAGAAAAATATATAAGTTAGTATCCAGGGGCCCAGTGAGTACATGAAAAGAAAGCATCACTGCTACGATAACTTCCTTGGTGCCATTTTGAAGACATTCTCCGTCCGCTTTCCTCTCAACTTAGCTTTAACTCGGTATTTCGTCGCCTCCCACCTTCGAAATTACCTTTTCACTAGCCGAGTTTATTTCGTCATGGTTTCCTGAGGAGAATTTCTCGCAGTGTGTGAAACAATGAGAATCAGTTTAAACTGGATCGCAAGGCGTAGATGGCGGCGTGCCAAGTTTGTCCAGGTTCTTGCACTTTGAGCTTCTTGGAACACTCGGTGCTGCTGAAAATAGAAGAACAGAGTCTATGATGACTTGGTAGGGATAAGCGTAAAAGAGGACCTTCCGTAGCGTAGCAATTTAAAGAGCCTCACAGAAACACTGCCCCCAGTTAGTTCTGGCTAGCGCCCCATCTACCTCAAGGACAGAATTTACGAAGATGGAGAGTCAGGGTGGCGAATGGTGTGAGATGGTGTTGGCAAAGGCAATAGACAAACTGGAATTGGAGAGTAATGACGATGTTTGGAGGCGGAAAGGTGATAACAAAGGAAGAAAGGTCAAATTCAAGTCCTGGCCGGGAAATTATAGCGGCGATGACGGTAATAAAACAGGAGAGGTGAAACGGTACTAGTGGGGAGGCTACCTATCTATCGATTCAAAGAAAGCTGTCTCAGAAGCGGCCCACCCGACGCACAAATTCCACAACCGCTTTGGCAGCTGTCCTTTTTACCAAAGACGTCCTCATCCATTTGCTACTCTAGCGGAGAAGGAATTTTTCTCAAGCAACGCAAACCTCCTCTTCGTCAACTTCACTGAGTGCCTTCTGGTGGCCGTTCCGTGGCTGAGGTTGAGCGCAGATGTAATTAATCCCTGGAGATCAACTTACCCCTTGAGGATCTTAGCTTCTGTTAGATCACCACTACGTCTCCGGTGCTCGAGGTTGAACAAGTTCAATGCCCGGAGTCTCCGCTCATAGCAAAAGCCTTTAGACTTGGGAACCACCCGCTGAAACTTCGTGGAACCTGTTCCAGAAGCTTGACATCCTATACGAAGAATGGCTGCCGCGCCTAGACACATTATCCCAGGTGCGACCGAATAAACGCCCTGCGATGTGACAAAACAACCCTGGATTTTCTGGCCACAGCGGTTGCTTCGAACCAATAAAGTTCCCCAAAGCTTTCTGATTAGAGGAGCAGCGTAGCGCTCCAGATTGGAGGCCGTCCTGTATAGTTATCCTAAGCCCTTTGCCTTTGTCCCTTCGGTGATTCCCGAGCATTCCTTCTCCTGCCCAAGTAACCTAGTTGGATGACGTTCCTTACCATCTATTAGGGAGAAGCTCTTATCGGCATTTGATGGTTACATCTAGGTCGCTAACCAGTGAAGCATGGCATTCAGATCCCGCTGCATCGAGCCCGTTACTAAGGAGCCAACTAACCTCGAACCGTCGGCAAAAGCAAAGAGTAGCTTTTCCAGGCCTACGACCAAATTGATTATGGACAGGATAAATAAAATAGGTCCAAGGACGAAGCCTTGAAGTATCGCTCAGCAAACATCCTTCCTGGGATGAGTTATCCTCCACCTTGGATTTCAAGTTCCTACCCATGAATAACCCATGGATCCACCCAGAAGTTTTCGCAGACAAACCAAAAGCACTCAACTTTATCAGCAACCAGCAGTGATTAAGTGAGTCAAGTGCCGTCTGGAATTTGAGGTAGCAGACTTTTACTTATTCCCCCCGGTCCGAGTTTCGAGCAACCTCGTCCATAAAACAGATGAGTTCAGCCAAGCAGTATGTCTGACAAACGAACCCGTGCTGGTTCGTCGCCATCAACCCGCAGGCAGTCGTGTGACTATCAATACCTTCCCGCAAAATCCGCTCAATAGCCTTCAACAAAACCGCAGTTAAACTAACAGGCCCTTGGTTCAGACAGGCTTCTGTATCTCCGGCTATGCGGACAGGGTCGGCAGTTTCCAACCCTTGAGTAAGCAACATTCATCGGGGTTTGCGTTGAACAGCGTAGTCAGCGGCCGGGTCAGAAGCTGTGCGGAGGGTTGGGCAATTTTTTGATAGATACCGTCAAACCCCGCTGCACTATTTTTGCCAGGCCACTGTGAACATTGAGCACCTCCAGCTGATGGCTTCCTCTGTTTTTTGAGGAGTAGCATGGGCAGTGAACAGCGGAGGGCTTTAGGTCTGGCTATTTCGTCTATACACCCTCCGGAAATAGTGTCGGATGGACCCTCTTCTCGGGGTTGCTGGTAGACATCCGTCCCTAGGGATCTCTTACTTTTCCGACGGCCTTGGACTACACGTGATTGTGATGCCTTCTGGGGCTCGTTTTGATGGTTTTGGCCGAAAGCTTCTCGTACCTACTTCTGCGTTCTTTCTGAATCTTATCCGAATTTGCTGTTTCTGCTAAATACTACAGGTAATATCTGTGGTCACCGCCGCTTCTGTATCTGGCCGGAGCAGATTTCTTACTCCGGATAACCTCCCGATCCGACTAGACCACCATGGCTGAGCTTCCCTTCGATGAGCCTTCCTAAGATGAGCCACTATGTGAGTCAGTGACAGCAGGTCACCTCCTATATGCCCCGGGATCCGCTTCACGAAGTCTTCACCCTGTTTAATCTCCCATTCGGCCCCAGCCCTCAGTCCCCTCAGCATGGTTTCCTCTACCAGGTGGTAGCTATGTCCTTCTTTGTCTGAGGGTCTCAACTTGTCCAGATTTGGTGTTAAGCGAAGTACCTCGTGGTCACTGTTTCCTAGCAGAATCTCAACCTGAAGGTCCAAAGAAAAGCTTGTGTATCCTGGGATCACATGCTCCAGTGTAGATGGACGTTGACTTTGCCTCCGTCTGACCTCCCCATCAACTAGCTGGGTCAGACTGTCGCTACTTATGCAGCCTAGCGGAATGTGGCCGAAAGACTCCCTTCGGAGACAGTCCGTTTGCTCTGTCTACCTATGGTGCGTTGAGGTCCCCTACCACCAGGACTCCAACTCCCCCCCCCAAAAAAAAACCTGCGAGAAGCCGTAATTACTGCAGTAGCTGGTCACTAGCTGTTGAAGATGATGGGCTGCCATACACAGACAATTCTCAGTTCGCGTGGTAAGCCACGAGGGCACCCCAAGTGGCTAGTGTTTTGGGTAGATGTGGCCTGGATTCGCTTCGCTGGTGTTAGTGCCCTGGCGTTAGAAACAGTAACCCTCCCCTCCTATTTCCGTGAGGTCTTTTCGCTTGGGTGGCCAGTGAGTTGGGAGGTGTTTAGTGTTTGATATCCTCATTGGGTTGAACCTCGATCACAGCAGCCCTTATTAAATCACCTAGTGTGCAAGCTTTAACTTCCGGCTACTTGTTACCCAAACTTGCTGCCTCTGTGCACGAAACCATCAGTCGTCCAGTCCCTTGCACATAGCCTGGATTCACAGAAAGCGATAATACTCAATATGGAAATAAGGAAGGCACGAAGACCGTGGACCATGAGCCTGTTCAGTGCAGTACTTTTCGGAACTTTTACCAAATGACGCAGCAAGACTTCAGAGAGGGAGTACGACTTATGCTCTGAGTATAGTTACCTCCAGTGGTCTTAAGGAGTGTCAAGCCACAGTACGCGAAATAAGGTTCGGACTAGCAACCTTGGTAGACAGTGCTCAGACGGCCGTAAAGGAATCGTAGGCCATTGTGGCCCTAATTGAGGCGGACGGGGGGAAAACAGTCGAAAAGGAACCATAGATCACTTTAATTGGGAGAACATTAGGAGAGATTTCCCACTGTGTAACGTAGGTCAAGCCATTGCGAAGAATTTCGCGGTTCATGAGTTAGCATGACCAAACAAGCAGGCGGTCCAGGCTATCGGACGTCTGGCGTCCAAAACCAATGGGAAGAATGTCGCAGAAAAATCCACCACCACTCCGAGGGAATTTTATGGCTTCAACCCCAGCACTACGTCAGTGGTCGTGTTTGACTTTCCCCAATCTAACTGGAAATAATCAGCGTACAAACTTAAACAGCAGAGCAAACCCCAATGACCACCGACTTTCACCCATGCAGCACACAAAAACAGAAGGAATAAGTAAACACGATGGAGAGTGAGTGGACCCAAAGGGCTGGGCGAATGAAGATATGCCCTAGTGGCCAACTCACGGAACCCATGGTTTAACTGCGCAAATGCACATTGATCAATAATTCTGATTCGACGGAAAGTGACATCAAAAAGATATTGCTCAGGGTTAACTGCCATATCCTTCAGTGTCTCCAACCAGCAAGTTGGAGGACCTTTTGAGCCTCATTCACGAGGAACAAAGGCACCAACGTTTCCTAACTTTGCTGTATATTTTCTCATTCCCCGTTGCCGTGTCAGCTGTTGACCTCCATGTGGCTTTTTCCACTCCTGATGAAGAACGAAAAACAGGTCACTTTACGGTAGACGTGTGTTTGCCATGCTGTAATCGAGGTTAAGTTCACCGCAACGCTAAGCTCAATTGGTCTCAGTTCCAAATTTTTCGGTATGTTTAGATTCAATTACTTGACGTTCCTCATCGTAGTACTTATTTACGCTGAAGCGTAGCTTGCTGCAGTAGTTAACTGCGCCGCCCTACAGAGAGATTTTAAGAAGTTATAGTAAAATACTTGCACCGACCTCTAGGAATATAAGGCTCAAACCTACCCAAAATCAACCTTTGCAACTCTGTCTATTAAACAATTACTGATTTTTGGCTAGAACGCAGCATTATTTGAACTATTGCACCACGTAGTTTACCAACTTAGATCGGTATATTTTTTTACCAAACTATCAGAGTAATACTGAAAATTATGGCTTCTTAGCGTGTTCAGATAACCCAAAAATGTTTTTCCAATGATTTCCTCTGGATGCAAAATCTTGACTTGGCCAAGCCACATGACCGCCGCCTGAGCGTCAATTGAAAGTCACCTAAGCATCCTCTAACCCTAACTTGAGTGTCACCCTCGAAACACAAAAAGAACACTCAGGTGACACTGGGATTGCGGTTACCTACATTGAGCAAAAAGGTCCCACTTATCAAAAACCAGCTTTACTTATTACTTGGACTCAGCACACCTAGATGCACTTATTTTCCTTAATTATTATACTATCCTTTCAGGACATAATAGAAATTCGCCACTAGCTTAGCAATAGTCTTGACCATAATTCCGCTCACACCATTGAGCCGTATCAAGTCCAAAGTGCATACAAGAGCCCGATGTTTCGAAACAAATATTATATTAGGAAAACAATTTAGTAGAAACTTTTAACGAAAAGCAGTTATATTTTGCCAATTTCATGCTTGCACGCACACCGCAATTTTCAACGAACAATTTTTATTCGTCCACGAGTTCTTGCGATACACTTCGCAGATTCTTGAACGAAGGAAGTGATAAAGATTTTTTGAACCAGAATAGTACAATGAGTGCTTATAATTTTGAAGCTACTAATGAACTTTTCGAACGATTAAGCAAAGAATAGGAAACTAAAACTGAATGAACCATAACTGAACTCAACACCTTCAATTTGTACCGCGATATCTTGAAAAGGTGAGCCGACGTTGGTGGCCTCATTTGGCCTACACCGTAGTACTCAACATTGTATTTTTCCGTTGATAAAAGTGAATGTAGCCCCGGGAAAATTACCCTTAGTTGCAGCAGTTTTAAATACAGAATGGAGTAACAGAACGCCACACTCACCGACAGTTAATCTGCAAACTTTTATACTTGCAAACGAATATCCTCGAGAACACCCCGCCCGTACGTTTTTGCACAGAACTATCCCAAAGCAATGTAGGCACAATATGAAGCACGCCTTCATCGATGCCTTCGTCGCACACACATCAATTGTCGATCGGTTCGTTCAGTAGCCATATTATACGCAGGAAACATGAGTTGACACGAAGGGAAACCGAAAATCAGGGTAATGGGCAACGGTTTGTTGGGGTTCTATTTGAGTGTCTTGGTTTTAATTCATTGAATCGCTCCGAGATACCTGGCAATAGATCGCTCTAACTGATGTCCTTGAAAAGAATAAAACAAGGACAATTGACCAAAAAACCATATTTTTGGGGATGGAAATAAGCACTGCAAAATGTAATTTGGAAAATGTGACAGAAAATAACCAAGCACAAACCACTCGAACATCGGTTGAAGTGATAGTAAACACCACCAAAAAACTGGCCAACATCCGATCGATTTCGGAGCTATTTTGCAGCCGTCTTGCTACAAGGGTAGCTCATGATCCCCGTGGCAACTAGAAATCGTAACCGAAAATCTCAGAATCGTAAGAAGGGAAGCTTTCGTTCATTCGTAAAAAGTTTCACCCTCTAATTTTTCGTTCAATCTGTCGAACTCCCGTGCATTTCGCGCGGGAATAATGCATTTCAACTGCTGCACTGATACTCCCGCATTGGTCAAATTTGCAAATTCAAATTTAAGATCGTCTGGCTTTCTCTGTGTGTCGACAACATCATTTGTAAGGGGGTCCGTAATAACTACAAATAATGAAAGCAGCATCTGAAGTTGAATGTGCAAACTGAAGTTTTCCCAGAAATTCTATATTGAGAAGCTCAATTTTTCGCGTTTCTTATCTTTGTTACTGTTTACTTCTAACCGGGAAAAGAATATCTGGCAATTTACGCTAAACTTATGCTTATTATGCATTTTCTTGCAATGTCTCTGATGCGGGTTGACGTCATTCGTATCAATGAGTGCTTTATAAAGTGAAACCTGAGAGGTTAACACAATTATTTAATACGCACATCATGACAACCGGACACAAGTCATATTTTAGGCGTTCACTAGCCTGTCGCTCACCAGTGACATCTAAAACTGGTCTACTTTCGGAACTAAGTCAATGCCAGGTAAAGATTATTGGTCAGATCTTTCCGAAGCAAACACTGCGTATGTAGTTGTTGGAAAGCAGGGCTAGCACTTCCACCGGTGGTACTTCAAACGGGGAACTGCCAGTAGGAAGGCGGCCTTGGTGACATTTTTGAGAATCTACGTCACAGGATAGTCTTCCGCTAGTTGACGGGAAAATGAGCCGGCTTTGGACATAATAGCCGCCCTTAAGTATCTGCGACATCTGTACAACCTTCCTAATTACAGCTTTTCACCTGGGCTGAAATATACATATACACCGGTGTTAACATTTTTCTTTTGGGCCCTCCGTCGGGTCCCCAACAACGACCCAGGATCCAACGGTGAATCAAGCTTTATTCGTCCCAGGGCTCCTAACAAAATCTTCAAATCGACCAGTGATTAAAGCACCTGCATTGTAGTCTGCCTTATAACATCCGCAGCTAAAAGAACAATCGGAAAATATAAAATTACAAGTCCAGTTACCTTTTGCAAGCACACTTATTATTTTCCTTGGTGTTTTTAACTTAACTTATCTAACCGTGAATGATAATTCTGTCGCATACAAAGCCGTTCGTGAAAGTAATCACAGCCAAATCAGTTGGCGCCAATTCCTTCTTTAGAGCGCACGTGGTATTACACATCATGTTCTCATAACTATTCACATTTGAAATTTCATTATGTGCTAACTGACGTAGGTCCAGTTGGTAGAAACTACGAACTGCTCCTGTGCATCTGCTACAGGGGACTATTCCCTCGCTTTGGGACCCTCAATGTCGTTAATTAATTCATCTAATTCGTTACCTGTTGAACCGAAACAAAGGCCCGAAAAATTGTGACCAACTTCATATCGGCTAACTTTGTACATCGTTGCCCTATGCGAAGAATATATTGGGATTGGCAGCATTGGCCCTATGGACTGGGATCTGCCTACCTCATATTTTAGTTCTGGAATATCCGAGCAATTCAAGGTGTTTTTCCACATATAGATGGAGGGAAACGTGAGAGTGAATCTCATACATCAACCGGAAGGCAGCGAAAATCGGCTAAACGCGGCGCAGTGTCGAACAACCTTATCGAAGCAGTGACAACGAACAACCACGCCTGAAACTGGTGGCCATAATGAAAAAGCAATAAAATAAACGAAATATCTAGCTTCACAACACGCGGTTAACTGGACAGTAGATGTCAAAATTTATAATTATCATGGTTTCTAATCGTGAAATGTTATCTTTGAAACTTCTATACACTCACAGTTGGAAAGATTTTTGCATCCAAATTCAGTCGAAGTCAAGCTGTTAATTATTCCTAAAGGAGGCTTACCACAGATCATCGTTGAAATGTTTCACACTTATGATGGATTCTTCGATAGTTTTAGAGGTTTTGGCTGTTTTGAGGGGTATTGCAGTGATTTTCTGCGACCGTCTTCTAGAAGACACTCAGGTGACCGTCAAGCGTCCCTTGGTGCCCCATGAGTGATTTAAAAAATCGTGCAAAATGAATCTCTGACTGTCTCCCAGGACACGAACGGAGGGAAACAACTGTCTAGAATAGAAAATTTCACACCTCCGTACGACATTGTTTGGCAGTCCACCGTCCAATTCATCATCACCCCAGCAGTTTGTTTCACATATGACATTATTGTGTTAGGAACGGCTTCTTACAAAATCATCAAGAAGTCACGATTTAGCTTCAAAGTCTCATTATCAGCAATGCCACGGCGTTACGTTTCTTCGATCCAAAACCACAAAGTTTCACGTTTTCTCTTCAGGAAACCTTTGTATTTTGGAACGTAGGACTTCTGCATAGTCCGCTCTTAAGTGCAATCGCTGTCAGTGTTGCAACGCCAAGGCTACCAGCAAAACGAACTAAACCCTCTTTTGCTGGTGGTGCGTACGCTCGACCAAAAGTACACGCCAAATTGAAAGTTTCAAAACTTCCACTGAATCCATGTTCTACCAGACTCAATGACACTTTTGGCGGGGAAAATAAAAATGCTGAGGCCAAAGGACAAAATCTGCAAAATCTCAACTGTCATTTGTCTTCCTTTGATAAGAACTCGTTCAAGTTGATTCCGCTCATACCCCAACAAATTAGCCCGCTCAAGACCTAGTCAAGGCTAATTGCTTCACAGACGCCACTGCCTTGGAAATTGTGCGAAGCATTGGCAATCTAAAAAACGCGGCTGGATTCAAAGTGCTCGACAGAATCCCTTTTGAAGGAGTAAAGCTGACTTTTAAATGCTATCAACATGGAATGTCACCCTTATCCGTGCTCTTGGGTGCGACAGAAAATTCATCGCATACCTTGCCCATTGTCGCTTAAATTCCCTGACGGGAAAACTGCCGGAGAATCCGTTAAAAACCACTCTACCGTTGTTCCCAGAGTCCTGTTTGAGAACATCTGGGTTGCTGCAGAAGAAGCCCTACCGCAAAAGAAGTTTTCCAAGTCCGCCGGCACCTATTTAGCTACGCTAAAAAGTGTCCGCCCTCAGCTGTATGATTATCCGCCGTCTGACGGTGCGCACCGCACACGCCTCGTCAGTTTGACTTCACGCTCACCAGAACATCGATCCCATACGTTTGAACTCCATTCAGGTACACCCATCTAAACCTCGCCTCGCCAACCAGCGCCTAAGGAACCAAGAAGCATAGAGTTCACCCCCTTTCAAGCTATCTCCTCTTGGGCTTGCTAACTGGAACCTGTCATTACCTATTTCTACGTCCCAGCCACCAGTATTCACCAGTAGCAAGGATCTTGTTCCGCACGAAGTAGACCGAAAACTCAGATCGCCTTTCAATCTAACGGCCCCAATCAGTACTAGCCGAACTCAGCCTAACCTACCAACCGAGCTGACTCCCCTGCCAGATAGGCCTACTCAGCTTGTTTCACAGTCAGTAGAGTGTCATATTCTCCCACCTAGTTTTCCGTCTAATCTGTCTCAAGCAACACTGATTTCGTTATCCGATCCTGCTTCATCGAGCATTATACCAGAATCCCACAGGGACCCTAAAGTTATTCTGCTCTCCTCTAAATGACTCCCAATTTTATACCAAATGCGAGCTCAGTAATGAACAAGATGTAAATGCTGCGCATATTACTGTTCACTTCTGATTGCGATCTTACTTTACCTACCGAAACCTGATTGACAGTCGACTCTCCAAACGAGGGTATTGCCATCATCGTGTACCAAGCTTTTACGAAAAACGAACTAAACCAGCCACAGAGAGGTTGTCTTACATAAGCAAGCCAAACCATGCGAGCGAAAATGTATCTGCATCTCATACTGAGTAACTTACCAGATTCACTTTGGCCACACGTCGCTACAGGATGTGCTGACCTTATTACGGGTTGCAGCCACCTCTCCATCCCCCAGTACTAATCAAAACGACCTCTTGAATATCATGGAAGAATTAAACCTTGTTGCTGACTTATCCGGCCTCAAACTAGTGGCCAGTGACTTCAACGCACCAGGCATCCTTTGGTTCGTTTTGAAAGCCTCACTTCACATACTGCACTTCTTGGCTAGCATACGACTGGGGAGATGAACGCGACATATGAGGTACCCAGTTAGAAGCAATAAAATTATCCAACTCATTCTTGTGGTGGGATTAACTCATGTACACACACTGGATGCGAACAGCATCGTGGGATACGACCACCTACTCGTAGGGTGTGAATTTTCAATGCCAACACAAACCGTCCCCAAACCAACCGCCAAAAACCGTTCCACCAAGCTAGCTGGACTCACTTGCTCTAAATTATTCGCGCCCTGGACTGGGATACTTTTTTTTCTGACGACTCGCATACTGTGGCGGATCATCTTTACTCCAAGCTGAATGAATGCCTCGAGATAATCACCCAAAAACAGGGACTACCTGGATGCGATAAACTGAACAGTGTTTGTCTATTAAAAAGAAGCTTTCTATACTACAGCACAATTCACTTGGGTAGAGATTTTTCGTTGCTCCTACAAAAGGAACTTTTATCTCATTCGATAAGATCGACTGAAATATCTCTTAGTAAAAAACAAGAACTGAAGGCGCTGAACCACCCTAAAAGAACCGCGGATTTATCCAAACTGAAGAAATTGAGAAACGGTGCAATTTTCTCATCTCATCTAGTATTTATAACGAACCCTCAAGAGAGCTTGGAGGCACTCAGTACCCATTTCGCCTAGCCCCTAACGACCGGTGTTTCCGCATGCATACCCTAAGTTGAGCCGCTAACATCTGAGCATTTCTCAGCTTTTTCATTTAAACCAAAGGATTTGACAGCACAGCTTACTAAAATTAGTCCATAGCACAACCCACCCACCCGTCTCCCTCCCCCTCAGGGCCAGATGCCTTACCACAGGCCGCTTTCAGTTTGGGTAAAATTGATGTCCCATTCTTGTTTTCAAAGGTTTCTAATTTACCTATGTGCGATGGCGCCTTCCCCCCTCACTAGAAATCATCAGTTATTATTTCAATTCCTAGAAAAGGCTCACAACTGGACCTAACCAACTGTCGACAAGTGAATCCTACTCCTATACTTTCCCATTCACGGAAAAGCCGAATAAAAGTAAGCTGGCAGCTTATCTGCCGAAAAATAATCTCAGTGACTCTGGACAGCTCGGCTTTCTTCGAGAATGATCATGTGCCATTTGTGTGAGTGATTTCTTTCACTTGATATCTACCGCTGTCAGCAGTGGGTAATCAGTGGTCGTGACTCTCCTTGACATGGCCAAGGCCCTTGGTCGAGCATCCCGTAGTGTGCTGCTGGCTGAGATAAACGTCTGCGGAACTGTTGACCCAATCCTGAGTTTGTTTTTGTCATATCTAAGGTCACGGAAACAGGTGGTGATGCCAGTCTGTTTTCATACCAACCAGTGACTACAGCAGTTATTCAGAGTACGGTACTGGGTCCCTTACTTTTTCAGGTGCATGCAAATGCCATTTTTGAAGTCATCAAGTACGGTTCTGCGTTCACTTTTGCAGACGACATTTGATTTACTTGTTCCTTTGAACCTGATGTCCTAGGTTCTAACACAGCTTACGAAACAACTGACTTACTTTAGTCAGATTCATAGGGCAAACAAGGGTTGATGAAATTCTCTGCTGCCAAAAGCGGTGTGTTTATCTAGGAGTGTCAGGTTCCCGCAGAAAAGTTTAAAAACCAAAGACTATTTTGTTTCCAGCAATTCGGAAGAGAAGTACCCGGAATTACAGCATTCAGTATTATAAAACGCATCTCGGTATTAAGCCCCCCCCCAGGTCAAAACTCCCTCTAACAATTCTTTACGATGTATGGACTCTAAGTTCTTCGTTCCAGCATCTTGGGCTGCGATGTGGTCCAATTTCTTTATTGCTGAATATTCTACCATGCGGAACAAGCTCGCATGGTAAGTTAGGTCGTTATCTTCAGCGTCTTTATCATTCAAAAAAGAAATAGATATATGACCGTACGGAAACTCATTTTATTGCATGGTCCTGCGCATCTATTACTGGAGCACACCATCTTGGCCTGGGACACTAATGAGAAGCCTAAGAACTTTTGTCCAGTAGACGACGATAAAAAATGGACGCTCGGGAGCATGTGGATACATTCTATACTGTGGGGAGCAGATAGAAGCAGTCAATCCTGTACCCTATGATTTTCAAAAACACTTCCCGTGTTTCTGTTTATCCACTCCTTATTTTCGACGCTCCTGATCACGAACTCTACTAGTCTCTCTTACTCCATTGCTTCATCGATTCATGCCGTCTTTTTTCATCGTGGTCGGCAAGAGCCCCCCTCACCAGTGGCTATCAAGTGTAATAATATCTCTCATGCTAGAAAATACGTAGTAACATGTATAGCAGCTTGTCCCCCAGGTACCAGTCTCATTTGAGCGTCAACCGTTTACTTGTTGATACCTCAATCTACCGCACGAGATTAACGGCCTCGTTCTGATGGAAAAACAGCCAAAATTTGTGATTTTCCATTCCCATCCATCCAATTACACATAAGTATTTGCTCCAGGTTTCTCTTACTCCCGCCTTTTTATTCTGCTGGTGATTCTCACCATGCCTCGTGTCAATCTGTAGTTAGAATTGTTGTGTTACATTTCGTCTATCTTTAAATCCTAAAATCCAGGTTTCCAACTTGCGATAGGCCATATTCTTTATTGCTCACTTCACGGCATGGATTTTTGCTCTGTGTCCTTCCCTGAATCTGTGGTCAGTAGATTTGTCGAAAACTGCAGCCTTACCAGGTTTTCCCAGAGCCTACTCCCATTTAGGGCGATTATCGCCTGCTTCATCCCTTGAATAACTTGAAACTTTGCTTGCCGGAGAGAACAGCTGAGATTTACACACGACTTGCTTTCGTTTGTCACACTACAGAGTTCTTCGGGATTTTCACAACCCGGCCATTAAAACTTGGACTATTCGATCTCACTGCATTCATACAATAAATTCCAACCCCAACGGTGCTGGAAGAGGTGAGATCCACAGCTATGATCGGGCCAAATCTGCCTTGCAGGACGTCTGCAACGGTGGAAGGGCGCAATTAGGTAGGCGGATTGCACCTCTTGCCTCCAGAAACGGTTTTTTGGGGAAGTGTCCAGAGTAAGTTCAGTCCCATCCACTAGTTCTGCTTGCGGATCAAAAGTTCTATTTTTATGCTCTCATTGCTGCTGCCAACATTTTATTCGTTCCCATCCCTTTCGGGTATCACTGACTGCTCTTCGAGTTTCCTCCATATTGACATTATATATTACCCTTTACATGCCCGACACAATTTATCGCTATCTGTGTTTACAACGGAGGATAGCTTTCACCGCTATTTATTGTCCATTTTTCTTCCGCATGCATTGCTTGCCGGTGCAAATATTAACCGATCTTGGAGGTTACTCCTTGCCTGCCTTCTCAGAGTCGCACGTCCATCCAGCATTCTTTCCCATACGTAATTATGCCCGTTCCTTATGTTAGAACTCGCTAATACTGTTCAATCATTGGCACGCTTATCGTCACTGTTCATTCCCTCACCGGTCACCAAAAAAACGTCCGGCGCTGACATATCTTTCGGTGGTCCTCCAGTGGGCAATGAAGTGATCATTGATTATCTACAGTGTTCGTCAGTCCATCCGATCGCCTCCGCGGTGCTATTACATCGAGTTATTCGGGTTTCGCAGATCACCACGTCCCCTCCATGTTTGGACGTCACCGATATACTTCTCGTGCAGCTCCGCCGCTCCGTCACCGTCATTTACCACACCTGTTAAATTGGTCGTTAGAAGTTTTACATTCACCTTCTGCCTAATATACCATCACCTTTCTCACAACCTCATTGTGGCAGTTCATTTGATCCTCCGGATGTTGCATTCGTGTGTCATATTACCGAAACTGACCCTGTATTCGGCCTCTAAACCCACCACTATCTACACCGGCTGATGCACTTTATTTTGTAATCTTTCATCCACAGCCGCCTTCCGCGATACACCTGGGCGGTTTTACTGATCTGTCATTTTTGCATAGTGCACACCACGCAGTTTTTATCTATTGAAGAACAATTACCTGTGAATTACTCTAACGTCACTCTTGCGAAACTAAACGCTTGCGTAATCACGGTAACTTTGCGGTCCATATTGATTTGTCTTCCTCTTCCGCCTGGACATTCCTTACAAACCCCATATAAGGCTAACAATTTGCTGCACTCTCATCTGTTTTCCTCCGGTCGCGTCCTACCACAACCAATTTGGAAGTCTGCCTTTCACGAAATACGCAATTGTTTGCTACATATCCGACTCCTACATTATCCGGCCACCACTCCATATACCACCATCTCTGCGGACCGATATATTTTCACGGAAACACCTCTTGAAATACCCGTCATAAAGTGATTAATTCTCCGTGCCCTTTGACGAGATTTCTATTCATATGCCTCTCATATTTTGCAGCCCCAAATTAGCCCTTTCTACTCCGCCCGATCAACTCCCCTCTTTATGAAGACCAACAAAATAACCTTTGAACGTGTTCGAACCTTCACCGTTGGTAATTATTCCTATACCATTTATGCATTTATTCCAGACCTTCGGCCGACATCACTCAGAAATAGCCGAACCGATTACTCGACAGTGAGCCTCTTATTCGCTCGGAGTTATTATCCTCAGATTTAATTTCAGTGTTCTCCTATAGTCCCCTGTGCGCACTTATTTTATCCTATTGTTAACTCTGGGTTTTTTCTGTTATATTTGATGACATACCTCGACCACGAAGCCAACTTTGCTCGTCACTGAACTATGCTACCACCTGACTTTCAAAGA
Organism: Fasciola hepatica; assembly: GCA_948099385.1. Lineage (NCBI taxonomy): Eukaryota > Metazoa > Platyhelminthes > Trematoda > Plagiorchiida > Fasciolidae > Fasciola > Fasciola hepatica. Next base: position 1,028,705 of record CANUEZ040000149.1, read on the forward strand.
TAATTCCTACCGCCCTCTCTGCCGAATGTTTCATTTTGTTCTATATCCTGTGTCCCCCGATCTTTTCTCGTACCAAAACCATTGGTTTCGCAGCTGGCATTTAACCGGAGCCGTTTGATCTACCTATCAAAACGGTCATCAGTTCATCCATCTACTCTGTACTCCATTATCGCTCCTGCAATCGCCACGTAGAGCACTTCAAGTTGATTGAACGTCACGACTCCATATCATTGCTGTTACTTCGCGTCACGCCTATTTCAATAAAAATAAAAGGCTGAACACTTACCGACCTACCGCTGGCTACCTCTTCCGTCAACCTCTTAAAATCCCTCATTCTATTCATCGGATTTGTTGGTCTCTTTCGTTGTAATTGACTACGTCGGCATATTACCTTTAGACTCAACCATCGCACTGGCCTTTGCATCATAGCATTTCATATCTGGAGATCCATTCTTTTACATGCACGAGTTTTCTATCCATGTACTTTTCACACCCTACTACGTGCAGACGACTCTTCGAAGTTCCCCTGATGAACCCTTTTTTCCTCTTTCCTGTGTTTTTAAACAAATGTCATTTGATTCAGCTGCAATTTCAAATATTGTGATTACTTCCGGTAATATTCACTCACTTACTCCCCTTTTTTAATCGACTCCAAGCACCTTTAGCTGGGGCGACCATTTGACCTTGACCTTCAAATTTGACGGGCAGTATTACCGTTTGAGTTCACTGTAATGCTCTCTAGTACTCTGTTTGAACTTTTTATATCATTTTTGCGACTGTTCTCATTCAGACTTCCCTACAATCATCTGATAATGCACTCTAGCTTGCTTCGGGCGCACCCGAATTATACCATAGTTATTATTAGTACTGGATGGATCTGCTAGTGTTGTAGCTCCATTTGGCGTACGCTTCGCACCTCCAGTGTAAAAAGATGCTGCTCTACTGGACGCCGGCAATTCAGAGCTAGATGCTCAGTGCTAAGGTACCGATAATTGTCGACCGCTTTACACAATTTGGAAGCAGCTTGAAGATGGACGAGAGCTCGGTAGTAAAGATGAACACACGTTTATTCAAAGCTCGCGAGGACTACTCTGGACTGAAGCCATTGTTGCGCTGACCTGATATTTCACTGAAGTCGGAGGGTCATGTGCACTGTGCTACGGTGCTCCGCTTTGCTGCCTAGTTGAGAGACCTGGGGTCTGCCCGGGGAAAGTATTCGTCGTCTCGATGTTTTTGACCATCGATACTTGCATCGCAGCCTAAGGATTGGTTGGAATGACCAGGCAAGCTAAGCTGAGGTCAGAAATCGAGTACTGAATACTGGTTAAGAAAACGTTTTATCACAGCATATCAAGCACAGTGGAATCCCTTGGTTAGGTCACGTGTTACGTATCATGATGACGGTTTACTTCGGAGGCATTTGGAGCATGCTGGGCCGCATGATCACAAGGTACAAGTGAGTTCACAATAAGGATCCTCGGATAATCAACTGGATATATGTAGTACAAAAGAGCGTGGAGGTTTTATTAGCCTCATGAAGGAGCGTCGCTCGGTGACGAGCAAAATCGGCCCCGTGGTTGAGACATGTGATCAGGTGAGACGGGAACGGAGAAACAATGCCCAGGAATTCGGATGTGATCGGCACAAAGTCGCAAAGGAGAGTATGGTAGCAAAGACACTCTTGATAAAAGCTTTGACGAAAAATTAGCAAAATTATTGATAATAATTGATAAACACTTAAGCCAGTCGATTTACTGGCTCGTGAAGAAGCAAAAAAGTTATTCCGAAGGAGTCTCAAGGTGTTCATCGGGGAGAGAGAAAGGTCGTCGATGGGAAAGAAAGTCCGATTCAACACAACTTGGGTAATTCATATCCAGCGGAAGGTGGCGGAGACAACAAGCCTAGTGGAGTGTGGAATAGGTTCCCAGTCCTGAAAACTTAGGTGGAACAGGGTGATGGAATTTGACGGATGAGCTAGATATGCTTCAGGTGAATGTGTGTTTAGGTTATTATTATTAGAAGTGTTTCAAGTGGGTCCGACACATGCTGCAAAGCATGTGTAAGTGGCACATATGATGATAGAATAGGAGTTTACAATAGGATAAAATAATTGCGCACGGATGATTGTAGGAGAACCTTGAAATGGACTAAAGTGTTGATCACTCCCGGCAAATAGTGGGCTCGTGATCAAGTAATCGTTTCGGCTATTTTTGAGAGAGTTCGGCTAAAAGTCCGAAGTACATAGAAAAATGGTATACAGATTATTTACCGTTGGTGGAAATCTGGAAATATTCAGAAGATATGATGCCTATCCTTATAAAAAGAGGACTTCCTCGAGCGAGGTATAAGAAATGGCTTTCAAGCTGCAGAATATGGACGGTATGAGTGCAAAATTCGTTCATGTACTAGAGAAAAGCCTTCGGCGAATTATTCACTGTTAAACAGGTTTGTCGAGAGGTATCAACATAAGATTACATCGGTTTGCGGGGATGGTGGTATGAAGTTGTGGCTGGATTCTGGAGGAATCGTATACGTAGCAAACAACTGACGCACCTATAGGAAGACAGAGACCACCAGAGGGGTGTAAGAAGAAAATGGCAGGAGGAAAACAGCTAGGCATACAGCGAATTGTCAGCATTATGTGGGTTGGGCAAGAAACCTCAAAGCAAAAATGGACGATAATTCAATATAGACTGCTTGTCTATGGCCATTACGCAGATGTTTAGTTTTGCAACAGAGGTGTTAGAGTAGTTGACAAATAGTTGTACGTCAGAGGAAAAACGTTGTATAATGTGTGCAATGGGAAAGTGATAAATGAATTGATCTACACAAAGTATGTCCCGGAAGGCGGTAGTGGATCAAAGGCCATATAGTAAAAATACATAAAACGGGAAAGATAGTGGTGGGTTTAGAGGCTGAATACAGGGTCAGTTTCGGTAATATGACACACGAATGCAACATCTGGAGGATCAAATGAACTGCCACAATGAGGTTGTGAGAAAGGTGATGGTATATTAGGCAGAAGGTGAATGTAAAACTTCTAACGACCAATTTAACAGGTGTGGTAAATGACGGTGACGGAGCGGCGGAGCTGCACGAGAAGTATATCGGTGACGTCCAAACATGGAGGGGACGTGGTGATCTGCGAAACCCGAATAACTCGATGTAATAGCACCGCGGAGGCGATCGGATGGACTGACGAACACTGTAGATAATCAATGATCACTTCATTGCCCACTGGAGGACCACCGAAAGATATGTCAGCGCCGGACGTTTTTTTGGTGACCGGTGAGGGAATGAACAGTGACGATAAGCGTGCCAATGATTGAACAGTATTAGCGAGTTCTAACATAAGGAACGGGCATAATTACGTATGGGAGAGAATGCTGGATGGACGTGCGACTCTGAGAAGGCAGGCAAGGAGTAACCTCCAAGAACGGTGAACATGTTCCGTACATTCGAACAAACGAATAAGGTCGTCCACGTAATCCAGGCCACACAGTTTTCCACTATTTCTTATTTTGACGCCAACATCCTAAAGAGTTCACAAGCCAATCTCTATTAATTCCTCCATGTCGGTTTTGAGCTGGAGTGGCGAAGTGGGTCATTTTTGTCGAAATCCGCCGGTGGTTGAAGGAGGACTCGATAGTTCAGTTTAAACCCTTACGCGGCCAGCAGTATGAAAGTACAATGATCTCATGGGTTTCACGAAATTCCGGGGTATGCTTTTCCGATAAGGAACGCCAAATGGTACTTTTCGGTCAACTGGATGGGAGGTCCCACACAGGTCGAGGAAAATCACTACTCTCCACTGACTGTGAGTGCGACGCGTTTCGAGTAATTGATGAAGGGTAAAAATCTGGTCGGTGCATCCTGGACTTTAGTTGAAGCCAACTCCTTGTATGGGAGCCTCCTGCCGACGGACCGGTGTCAGATGGCTCAGCTTTATCCAGGGTGGTACCCTGGGTGATTATCAAAAATAAACTGATTCCAAGAGGACCAGTATTATTATTATTACTATTATTATTATTATTATTATTATTATTATTATTATTATTAATAAACCCGCGCCAATAATGGGAGTCTGAACATCCGCTTGGATGAAAACCCATTGAAAAGTTCGTCGGAGGCCTAAATCAAGAGTGGTGGACCGTTGACCGAATGTCGCAATAGTTGTTGTGTTTGCTGCTCGCAGTGTAAAGTGAGATGATTTGAGGCTATGATGTTTGGGTGGGGGGATTACGCTGATCTCGGCGCCGGTATCAATGAGGAATCGAAGACCACTGGATCGGTCAACGATATAGAATAGGCGACTTTCATGTGGAGGGCCAGCCGTAGTCGTCGCCCCTACTGGCTGGCCTGGTCGTTTGACTGTGGAGTGGAAGAGCAGAGTGAACATGGGGATCACATCAGCGTGTCTTGGAGCCGAATGTGCGGTGGTACCAACACCAGGTTTGTAACCGGCGGTTTCTGGACCGTGATCTAGGTCGATGAGGTACTTTGGCGGACACAGATCGATGAGTAGTAAATGCGTTGCACATTGCACCGACCTGATTGCACAACATGCGAACGGTTGTTTTAGGTCCGTAATGTCTTTGTAGATATGAGAGTGATGGGATGGAGAATCAGGACTGCGAGAACCATCGCCATGGCGATCTGGGGCAGGAACTGGTAATGTCGAAGGGGATTCGTGCGTCGGAGTGGTTTTGGTGGGTGATGTCATGTGGACACAAGGTCTACCAGCCAGGTAGCATTCCATTATTCTGTCGGCGTGCTGTGCAACTTTGACAAAGGGAGTGGTGGGCTCCAGCACTGACAGGACCTGCCGCATCAGGAGAGGTAGATTATCAACCCATATCTCCCGGAAAATGGCGTCGTCCATTTGCCGTCCAGCCAGTAGCGACCGCATGTGGCGCATAAGCTGGGACGGAGTTTGGTCTCCGAGCTCCACCGACGTGAACAGCTCACGGAGCATTTTCCGGCTGATCTTCTCGTACGCTGAGTGACTGCCTCCTTAAGCTTCGTGTAAGGAGCTTCTGGTGGAATGGGATCGAGGAGACCTCACACGTCAACGGCAATGTCAAAGAGAAGTGCTTGGACAACGTGAGAGTATTTCACGCGCTCGCTGGTTATACGTCGAGTGGCAAATACGGCTTCTATATGTCGAAACCACACTCGAGGGTTGGTCGGGGCAAAAACGAGCAGTTTGAGAGCAACCGTTTGGATGTCAAAAGATTCGCTGTCAGACATGGTGAATCGTGTGGAACTTGGACCAAAAGAATGAAGCTAGTGTCAAATGATGGAGAAACAACCTGGGCTCACCAATTTTGTAGCGTACTACTCTGTCTGTATACTACACTAAATCAATGTCAACAATATCTAAGACGACACTAGCAAACTGAGATGGGCGGAGAAGCGTGCGGTGATAAAATAGCCAAAATGGTATATACATTAAGAAATAAAATGAAACAATAGGTGTGACCCAAGCTCACAGTTGTTCAGTGTTCTTGTGATCAAGAAATAAGCGCCGAATAGCCAATATCCGCCAGTGTCTTCAGTTCAGTTCGGTCTGATAGCCATCCGTTGAACAAAACAGGATGGTATTGAGTGAAGTGCCAAGAGACGCCGTTGAAGCTTCTAAAATGTTTTGTTTCACGCAGTTAGTTCCGACCGATATAATTCCAAGACACTCCAAACCAGAAGATGAGACCGTGCCAGAATGAAGGATTTGTTTACAGCCTCTTCTGTGTTGCGCGGTGTTGACGATCAAAGGGTGTGTGTTTTACATTAAAACGCCGGTACAACAAAGGAGTGTCGCACCAAGGGACGTTGAAAATCATGGAAAAAGTCGAAATATACAGGTACCTACAGATCCTAAGACCCAGGCTGATAATCTGCCGCCGCAAGCTAAAAACCGTAAAGGGGAAGGAGGTGGAATAAGACGTGCGTAGGATAATTCAGAGCTCGCAGGGCTCCACCGAATACTTTCGTGTCAAAAATCTATGTAATGCACGAAGCAAGCAGGACAATTCTGTGTATCAGAGGCAGTCCATGCGCAATGTCACGGATCGCAGAGACGTCTACGGCAGAACATCTATAGGGACTCAGGCTAGACCTGGAATAAATTGCATCAAGCAGACGGAACACTGGTAGAATGCAAAAGGGCCGACAAATACTTGGCTCAGAAGTCTTCGGTTCTTGCTCCGGAACGGCCAAACCAAGCCATGGCACACGAGGCGCGCCGTCCGATGAAGTGTCACTGACTTTCTCACTCACAAGATGAGCGTGAGCCCAGTAGCTTACCGTCCCGAAAGTTACCAGGGCTATACGATGTTCCACAGCTATCGCTGAGTCTGCATGGAGTATTTAGCTCCCCTACTCTTAACTCTTTTCATTCACTCCCAGAGGGTTGGAAAGGTACCTGATGGGTGTGGTGTCACCGATCTTTACGACAAAGAACAAGAGAGTATTGAAAAGTTAGTGCCCTCTGACATTGTCCTCCATGTCTCCAAGGTCACTGAAGGTCTTGTCGACGATGTCATCTGCCGCTTCGTCAGTGAGGGTAGCAGGTTGAATGATGCTCAGCGCGGCTTTCGAGGCCGCAGATCATGCCGAATCAACCCAATACAAGGAGTGGGTTGATGCGTTGCAGCACTAGGCAAGGGAATCCAAATGTACTTCTTACCTCTAGATTCTTCTGTGGCTTATGATCATGTTTGCCACTCACTCCTTCTAGAGTAACCGTCAAGTTTTAGTCTCCTCGAGTATGTGGTCTTTTGAGGCCCCAACCATCTGACTGACCGAAAATTCAGGGTCAGAGTGGAAAAAGCACTGTCCGATAGCCATCAAGCACGGGGTAAAGTACCTCAGGGTTCCTCACTCGGACCCAGCGTACTCACTGCTTGCGTAAGCGATCCCCCTCTTAGAATACAGTCAAATATTCTACGGCACACCAAAGACATGAGGATCTGCCAAGGGAAACAAAAAGAGATGAATAGGGATGCCTCGTAAGCTAAACTTAAAGGTCAATTCCAATGATCGATAAGCATTAAAATGCCATTTAATACTGCCAAATCAATACCACACGTGTGGAGGGGGACTCTAAAAGAATGAGTACTTCATAGCAGGTAGCCTACTGCTGTTAGTGACACAGGAAATTGATCTTGGCACGATCACTGCAGGTGACTTGTCTCAGGCCGCAAACAGCAATACCCTGGCTCGCAGCGCCATGTTCAGGCTTAACCTACTAAGCAAACTCCTAGGTAAATTCTCACCTGAATTGATCCCAGACCCTTTTGCTACGCTGAACAGACTGCACTTGGAAACAGACATCCAGGAGTGTCCACCCTTACTCCAGGGAGACATCAACACCGTCGATAAGGTTCAGCAGAGGGTCAAAAAAGCTTGCAGGGGCCATCCGACAAGACACGCCTAGACGGACTACGCCGTCTGAGTCGATGCAGTACGGAATGCCAAAGGACTGGGGGGACCAAATTCTCCTGAGGGACATTCTACGCTCCGAATGACACCCCTATCGGCACCCGTTCACTGTCTACTTCATCGCTGCGTAGTTACCCCAAAGGTCGGAGTAGCGACTCGTTGGATTGAGGACCGAAGAGCACCGTTACTCAGTGCGTGTCCACCACCAGTGGAACTTGCTACCAGCGTCCTCATCCGAAGAGACCTGCAAGCAATCATTCAAAAGGCAACCAAATAGGCATATAGACGAGCAGAACCCAGGTTCTCCATTCGAAGTTCCGAGGACAGCATTCGGAATAATTCCGTCGGTACAGCTATGCGGTAGTCATTCGAAAGTACTTGGTTCGGTATGATACTGGCATAAATGAGTTTCGTTTGCAGGTTGTTTGAGAATCAGATGTTTTCCAGTATGATGTAGTGCTGGGGCGAAGTTGTCAGGTTTTCCATATTTCTTATCTATTCGCCCCCGGACCGATAGCAAGCAGTAATTTTTTGCACATTAGGCGGACGGCAAGTCGGGGACATGAAAACAAACCACAAACGCTCATCACCCATTGAGTTTCAAATCCATAAGAGTACGGCGGCTAAGCACCACTGCTCTTGCCCTAAGTGCCACAAAATAGACCAAATCAAAATCGGGGGGACAGAAATGGATTCAGTGCTATCCAGTGGGCTAGGCACATCACAAAAAAGTGCAGTGATAAGAGAACAAGGGGAGGAAAAGTAGAATGAAATGAAAAACGGACAAAAGTTGAAGAAAACAAAGGAGAGCTACAGAAATGATATAGAAAACCGGTGAAAGTATATGAGGGGACAAAAGCAAGTCAAGGCGAAGGAAAAAGAGCAAACGTTTTGTGATTAGTAAGGCAGGGTGGGGAAAAAATAATGCAGTATCTTAAAAGGGAGGAAACGAGACGGGAGCTCAAGCCACGTGGTACAAAACGGGGCCGAGGGCAAATAAACGGAGTATTGTCAGTTTCATCTCTGGTAAGCCCGGTCAAATCAAAAAACATCTTGGGTCACTAGGCCCTGAGATTCTGCCTCTCCAGCATCAGTCGACCGAATGGATACCGGTTGGAAGGTGGGTAAGAATAAATTTCCCATGACATGGAAGAAAGGTTTGAAAAGCCTAATTCGTGGACTTGGCCATGTAAGGCGTGTTAAACTTACTCGCTGGGGTCTAAGAGACCTTTTCACTCAACTGTCAGAAAAGTTGGGGGATATGGCCAGATGCGACCATCCATGGCGCTCTTGAATCCACGAAATTTCCCCATAGACTTAATTCCATTAAGTTAGTTCCCTTACTCCTTTCATGCTCTTCTCTTCTTCATTATTTTCTTTTGAGATAGCTAATAGGAAACAGTAACCAAAAGCCATCACGCCCAGAGCACGGGTAATGGTAGTCTGAACAGAGCGGAACAGGTTCAATGAGCACCTACTCACACACACCCTCACATACGCCAATAAAATACAGCACTCTAGAGTGCCGCCGACTCCTCACTTGATGGTTAAGTTCCGAATGCGTAGCAGAACGAAAGTTGTGTGATGCGGCACAGGCGGGACTACTCATCATCCTCCTCCCCCTTTCAATGGCGTCCACAGGTGGATTGTATGCAAAAAGTGCCTCATTTGTTTGCGTGAAATGAAAAGCATCCTGGACATACCTTAGGACTAGTTCTACTGAGACCTATGGGCTGCCCGAGAAACTGGCGACAGTCGCCACGAGCGCATCTGGGTCCTCACTGCACTCCCCAACACTATTTTTTTCATGGATTTCTAAGAACACAAGGGAAACCACAAAAGTATCGGCCAAACCCGGATGCTAGTCAGCCATCCGTAGAAACACCAGGCTTTGGGCTGTTAAGCACACCTGGTGGCTTTTTGACAGGTAAATTGTTTCTCCTCATATTTTTTCGTTCAAGTGCTCTCTTTAGGGGTGTGGTGGCCAGAACCAGGGGTGGCTTGAAGCCTGGCTCAAAGGCCAGATTTTGTCTGGCTTCTACCCGTCAATTTGTCAGGCATTATGGTACGCCCGGCTTAAGGAATCCATCCGGCGTAGCTCCTAGGGTTATGGCGATGTGCGAGCCACCACTCCACGCTGCTTCCCCCTTATAAAACCTTGAGCGAAACTTTTCGTTAATAAAGGGCCAGAACATTGTAAAAGCAGTGGGGAAGATCACCTCTGGGGAGACATTGCAGCTTCTTCAGTAGTTATGCTCTGATTACAATGGTGACATTATCTTCCCCAACATCATTTTACTTTCCGATTTGGTTTAGGTACCTATTTGTTTGCTAGTTTACCGTATCTCGACAGCGTGGCCCACTTTGTTCATCACTGGGCAGTGTGTCCACCTGACCTTCAAACTCAAATTTACCGAGCATTCATTTATACGACCACTAAAACTTATACACTTTTGTGCTGCATATACCCATATAAATGTCCAGGGAACCTTTTTGTGTCCTCACTTGTACCATACGATCATGCAATCAGGCATGTTTCCTGTGTCTCCGAAATAAATCACTATTATTATTGTTTTATCTGGCCAAGATACACTGGTAACAACCATGTAGTTTCCCTCCGATTGACTGGTATCCCTAGCCGCTGTAGTATCTGCGGTCATCGCCTTCCACAGGGGTCACTCGTGCTCTACCTACAAAATACAAAAACGCAGAAAACCACATGAGCACAAAGGCCCATTAACTGTATCAACAGGTCCTACACCTACATTTATCGAACGACAATACGGCTGTTAGTAGACCGGTCATTGAGCTGCCCGTAAATTTCAGAGGTTAATGGGCTCCGACCTATCAGAAAGCATATAATCAGCTGAGTTTTGCACACCCCGAACCGCTCGTTTTGGGTGCCTAGTGAGACAACAAATATCATTAGTAAACGCAATAACCCGTGTTCTCATCCAAGCTAGTGGATGGTCTAGCTTCGAATATTGCTCTCCCCGATTTCACCGAACTTGGTGAGTACTGAGCCCTTCGAATTCCCGGTGCCCTCGTTTAAAGTCCGGTATCCCAATATATTGTGAATTAGCCCGGCTCACTTCACATAAGTGAGCATATCGGAATTGCATTTAAGATCCGTTTTATTCGGAGAATACTTTTGTTCTCCTTGTAGAATTGCCGAGTAGCACTCAGTGTTCTTGTCAAGCTATCTTTTCCCAATTGGAGCTTTTCTCTATTCTTTTGTGCTAAAGGGCTGTACCTGCAAGTGTCACAATTTTTATTTTGTGTTTGGGGAAACAGTATTTTAGCTATTTTCCCCTTCGCTTTGTGATTTTCTGTATGCCATGCGCTTCTGATCCGAGTCTCGCACCTAAGCGCGGAAAAACGTGTGGTATATGGTATAGAGTGCGAGGTGTGCAAGAGGTGGGCTCATTCAAAGTGTTCAGGAGTAGCAAAAAACATCTGTGCCCACTATAAACAGAACCCACGGGCCGGTTGGGTCTGTGCTCCCTGCAAGGAGGCGGCAGGTCTGGCCCTTAAACTGCGAGCGCAAGGGCAGGACCAATGCCCACCAAGTAGTACCACAGACAAAAGACCCAAAACACCGCAATCAGGTTGCCGGAATTCGTCCGCGGAAGCGATAGGCACACCTGCGAGAACAGCCTTCGGAGCGGGTGGGCCAGTTCCAAAAGATTGCCATTCGGTCGTTGCCTCAACTCCCTTGAAGCAAACCGACGAGTGCCAGTGGACTGAGCCGAAGCTCAGAAGAGCAGGACAGCCCACAAAGGAGAGTGAGAATAACATAGCAAAGAATGAACCAGCCAGGGTGGAAGACCCTGCTCTCCTGTTAAAGGAAAACAAAGTGAAGGATCTGCAAAGGCAGATCTTGCCGATGGGCGGGGTCTAAAGCCGTAGGCCCCTGAACCTAAATCAAGAAGAACCTTCCATAAGGGAATCGAAAGCCAGGCGGAACTAGGTAGGAGGAGGGTCTTCAACATACTGCGAATTGCAGGTGTTCCGCATCCTGCTGCTCTAAGAAGGGTGCACAGAGTTGGGGTATGGAAATCACCACTTGTTAACAAAGGCAGATATCATGTGAGACCAATACTGGTGGAGTTCGCTGATGAGGCCACTCGAGGTAGGCCGCTGGCGAAGGCAGTGGTGGTGGCTCACACCACCAAGGACAGGTATTAAACTGCACCAAACGAGCATAGGGTAAGGCCTGGTGATCTAGCACCGGTTGGAACCCTGGCTAGACCAGCTACGGCACTGGTGAGAAACAGCCAAGCGGAGCAGAAAGCAGCACATGGCTCTCAGTCCACGGTCCTACCAGCGATAAAGCTGCTTGCGCGGTCGAAAGAAATTGTAACTGGAGACTCGCTGGAAGATGAAAATTGACAGCACTGTCCGAAGGTGGATGATAGGGCGACCCTTGTCAGTCTGGATGTTATGGTCATTCCTATACAGATGGATTGAGAGTTGTCGGAAGTCCTGGATCATCAGTCGGTGTCGCGCATGCCAGTGGGGACGACCAATGCAAAATCTTGTCATCACCTCAGGCGTTGCGCCCGAGAGCCAAGCAAGAGTAAACAATAAGAGACACCTAAGCGAAGGGGCAAAAAGGGTGGTGTTGCACATCAAAGCGTACAGTATTGAAAGCAAATGAATAGAACTCACCAAAGCCGCTGGGGAGCACAAAGCGTCAATACTTGCCGTTTCGGAAACATGGCTTTCTAAAGAAGGCCATGTGCCAGGATTAATAAGTAACGGCTTTTCAGTCTAAAGGCAAGATAGAAAATATGTCTGACTTGCTGGATAGAAGAAATCCTCATTGGGCCAGGTAAAACCATCTCGGGACTCAGACCAAGATATGCGCTCGCAATGTCCAGTTGTTCGCAGTTAAGATCATCCTTCCAGACAGACGTGTAAACGTTGTCTATGTCTACAGGGCGCCAAGTGCAACCCACGACGAGGATGACTGCTTACTGCGGATCCAGACTGAACCAATAAAGGACGCACAAGGGACACTCATAGTGGGTGAATTTATTGTTCCGCACATCAGCTGCTTGCCGGAACCCGAGGAGAAAACCTACTTAGAATGGCTGCATTCTAATGCGTTGCGAAAGCATATTAGGGAAAGTACCGGTTAAAGGGCCGAAGGCGTTCCCGCCCTGCTGGATCAAGCAATAGCAAATCTCCCCAACGATGCACCTAAATTGCATTACTGTGCTTCGCTGGACAACAGTGCATACGTGTGTGCCAAAATCACCCAGTGCATGCGGTGAACCAAGGTGCCCTCGAGGCTGATTAGACACTTCGGTAGTAAGTACATAGATTCAGTTCAGTTCAGTTCACTTTGCACAGAACTTGGTGTGGCTAAAGCCCATCGTGTGTCCAGATAGTTGTGTTGTCGCCGCGTTTCCGTAACTCTAAATGCTGCGTGATTTTCTTTTTCTGAAAGATAGACATTTTGTGCAGTATCAGCCCTGGCAGAGTAAGGTGGAAACAATAAGTAAATTGCATCTGACCCTAAAAGCTGATTAACATAACTCGGGGTATACTGCCACTCAACATAGGCCTACTGCTTTCTTAAAAGCCTCCAATGTTGTGGTATTTATGACCTCATCCGGGAGACTATTCCAATAGAGTATCACTCGATTTGAGAAATGCTTCGCCCTAATTTGGAGCCTCGAATGCTTCCTTTGTAATCTAAGACTATGCCCCCCTGTGCCTCCCTCGGGAATCAGAGAGAAAAGGTCTTCTCTTCTTATTCCTGACAGTCCCATCATTATCTTGAAGGTTTCTATGAAATCCCCGCGAATGCGCCGTCTTTCCACCGCGAACAGGTCTAGGGCACGGAGACACTCCGTGTAGCTGAACCGCTCTTGCCCAGTCACCATTCTAGTGACTAGCCCTTGTACTTTCTCCAAACAGTCTATATCTTTCTGGTAGAACGGTGCTCAGGCCTGCACGCAGTACTCCATATGCGGCCTAACTGTGGCTTGGTATATCGAAACGAAAATCTCCGGACCTCTACACGACATAATGGATCTAACTCGAAAGAGTTCTCTCCTGGACACACTGGCTGCTGAGGTGCACTACTTCGACGGCTTAAAGCTGTTGTCCTTTATAACTCCTGAGTCTTTGACCTGCAAGACCACTTGCAACGAACCCACACCATTCCCACTAGCCCCTGTATTTGTGGTCAAGCATTGACACTTGGTGAGGTTTAGTGGAAGGTCCCATTTGCGTGCCCAGTTTTGTACTGCTAACAGGTCATGTTCCATATCCACTCCAGCTGTCTTGACGTCATCGGCAAACATAAAGGCGGGGTTTCGTAAGCCGACGTGCTAGGTCATTGATGAAGATGAAGAAGAGCAGAGTGCCGAGCACCGAGCCCTGTGGCACCCCACTTGTTACACCTTCAGGTTTTGAGACATGACTCCCCACCTTAACACTAAAGGTTCGCCCTGCTAAAAAACTATTTATCCATTGTCTTGCCTCTCCAACAATTCCCATAGACTACAGTTTGACGTCCAGAAATCTGTGGTTCACAGAATCAAACGCCTTGCTGAAGTCCAAGTAGTGGACCGCAATCGACTGCCCTTTGCTCAGACGCTTGGTTATCTCATCGAGGAACAGCAGGAGATTCGTTAGACAGGATCGTCCTGCCACAAACCCATGCTGAGCATTTGATATGAGGTTGTGTTGAACCAAATGCCTAGAGATCTGGTTTCTGACTATTCGCTCCAGGCACTTACGCAGTACTGAAGTCAAGCCAACTGGCCGGTAATTTTTGGCCTTTTGCCGTGGTCCACTCTTGTAAATTCCTACCACTTTTGCCCTCCTACAATGTCCCGGCACGATGCCCTCTCTAATTGGCGTTCCGTACAGCTTCGTCACCGGAGCCTTCAAGACCTCTGCCAGAGGCTGAACGATTTCTGGATGAATCCCGTCTGAACCTGCTGCTTTATTTCTATTCAACTTTTGCAACTCCGCTTACACTTGTTCTTCTCCTACAGTAAGTTCCGGATTGTAGGCCCCTGGGGGCCCGCCATTCTTTCCTCCAAACTATTTTTGGTCGATATATTCTCTTAAAGAATGCCAAGAGCATGTCAGCTTTGTCCTCGTCGTTTAGAGCTAGTCGTCCCTGTGCTCCTTTCAAAGTTGCTACGCTCTCTCTCATACGTTTGTGAGATTGTACGTAGGCGTAGAATCGCTTTGGGTTTGTGCGGACCGAAGCAGCTGACCGATGCTCTAAGGCATATTTCCCCACTCTTTGGATCTCCTGAGCTCTGTTCCTAGCCATCTTATAGCCATTCCATGCCCCCTGAGTTCTGTACAGCTTGTACGCAGCCCATCGTTGCCTTCGAATAACTATGGCCTTGCTGACTTTTGACTTCCACCATGGGGGTAGATTTCTACTGCTAGCCACCCTCAGGGGCGCGAACTCATCTGTAAGTTCGAGTATCCTCATCTTGATGGTCTCTCAACGTTCCTCCTCGGAGGCGTTTGTGTGTCCTGGTGTCCACTGAATTTCCTTCGCCGCCCTCTTTAGTTCACCTAAACTGATTTCCCATAGAGCCGACTTAACACGGTTTCCTTCGGAGCCTTGTTTAGTTTTAGTGTGACCCTTAGGACTGCATGATCACTTTTTCCAAGTGGCTCTTCCCACTTAGTTTCCTTAACGTCCTGATGGTGCCGCGTTATGATTAAGTCAAGAAGAGACGGGTGCTGTCCATCTCTGTGTCTAGTGGCCTGAGTCACACGCTGCTTAAGGGCATGTAACTGGACCCACTGCAGAAACTTGTCGCCCGCTGACCCCCTTGTTGCTATCTCGCTTTCCCAGGTAATTTCGGGTGGGTTGAAATCCCCTAACAAGACGAACTCCTTTGTCTCTGCCAGCACCGAATCCAGCATTTGCAAGAGCTCAAAGTCTTCCTCATCTGTCGGTAGCGGTGCCCTGTAGATACAGATAATGCATAGCGTTCGCGCCCCGATCCTGATAAAGCAGGATCTGGCCTGCACATTGCCGGAGACCAAGTTGAACGGAGCCTACCATCTGTTCTATCCTGTCTGTAGGCAGAGTATCCCTGGAAGCGCTTGTAAGTATATGGCATTATCCAGGTTTCCGTCAGTGCAACGACATCAGACTCTGCGATTCTAGTCGTCAACTCCCCTCTTTTTCCCGGGAGACTGCAGGTGTTGGTGTAACACAAGGACGGTTCCCCGGTCCTCGTTACTGACTTCATTGCCAATTTTACGGCTAGGGTATCCTCGGGCGCAATCTCCGAAGTGATGCCCCGTTTTTTGCCTCTAAAGGTGTCGGCGGTGCAGCATCATGCATATCAAGTGACGCTCTGAGTTTCGTGGCTTTTTCTTTTCCACCCGTCGACCAGGTGTCAGGATCAACATGCACAAAGGACGTTTTCACCTTTTGAGTCGCCATACCGATGGTCCGGGATGGTCTTGCGACCACCTCAGCCCAACTGGTTTTCTCGGCTTTTCCTTCTGATACCTCGGACTTCGCTGGTTGCACCAGAGAGGACTTTTTGGGGGTCTCCTTTAGAATCGGGCTGGCTGGCTGCACGTTCTCAATACCAACCGGACTGAATGCCCTGTGAGTCCCCTTCTTTTTGGTCTTTCGAACTTCCTGTTCTTTGGCTTTTTTTTACCTGCGCCTGAAGCCACATTTGGTACCTGAATTACTCCTTAGGCCTTAGGTGTTGACTTCCCAAGAAGGGTCGTTTTCAGTTTCGCTATATGTAGCTTCGGCCTCTTAAGATCAGGTGTGCTTGTTCTCAGTGAGACTATGACATTACCCGATTTGGCGAATGCTGGGCTGTCGGGTGTAACCCTAACCATCCTCTGCGCGTTGCCCTCAGCTGCTCCCACCCCGGACAGCAGCATATCCCTCCGGCAGACACTGTGGAACACAACTACCGGGGGTCGTGGCGGCGCTGGTGGTGTTCCACGCCATAGTCCTATTCGATGGCACCTGACTATTGGTGTCGTAGGAGGTAGACCAGCCATCCGAAGAACCTCAGTCACATGCCGGCGGTTTTCCTCCTTCCTGATTCTACCGTCTTTTACGATTTTCTCCCCAAGGTTATGAAGTAGCAGTCTTCTACTTCTGTCTTCCATGACCTCAGTGTCACTCTTCATGCGTTGCGCTTCAGCATCTAGGCGTTTGACCTGCTCCCTGGGGGAGTCTATTTCCGTCAGGAGGCTTTCTTGAACATTGGTGAATACTGCTACCTCTTTGCTTTCTTTGCCCTTTGGCTTGGGTTGTCTTTCTTTATTTTTCTGCTCTGGCACTCGGTTTTCCTTCCCCCCTAGGCTAAGGATCGAACTCGCTCTCTCTAGTCTTGGTTCCAGCTTCACGTTTGTGTCCTCTTTCACTAGTTTTCCTCGAATTATGCGCAAGCAGTCGCTTGCAAACGCAAAGTCGAGGGCGCATATCCACTTGGGCGATGCGTACTTGATGTGCAGCTCGAAGTCTTTCTCTTCCAGCTTGGAGCACTTTTGATGACACCAAATGCAACACAGATCACATCGAATTTCTTCATCTTGCACCAGGTCCGTGCATTCCTTGTTCAAACAGCTTACTGCCTGACCAATGGGATCAACCTCTGTCCCATTCATTTCGGCAGCGACGGTCGAGTTTGGTTGAAAACACCGTCTCGAACACCGGTGGGACAACAACGCAACCTTTTAAACAGACATAAACGGTACACTAAGGCAAGTGCAGCAAACCCGCACACTATAAAAGTTCCACAAAAACGTTACACTAGAAGAAGCACCACAAAAATATGTTATCCGGTATCAGTTGCACTGACACAAAAAACACCAAAAAGGACACCAAAAAGTATATCCAGTTTTTGAAGAGAATAAACTCATCTGAAGACAGTAAACTCTTCAAAAAGTACGCGTACTGAAATACTAATTACGATAGGTTAGATTGGGCGAAATAACTGGCGTTATTCCACCAAACAATACAAAAATGCTGAGAGCAATTCGAAAATTCAAACCACGGGACAACTCACAAGGCCAGGCTTCGCAATGGGGAGATGGTGCCGACTTGAGACACGGTAGAAGAGGCTGCTGTCGAGGAGCGATGGCATGACTAAAGGAACCCCTAAATGCTACACAAGAAAAGTTCGCGCCCTTTTTAACGGTTATTCCGACTGCGAGTAACGCGTAGCCAATGCAAAACGAATCCCAAAACCAGAACAAGATTGATTCGTAGTTTCTACGGTACCGGATTAACAAGTTATACGCACATAAATATGTACAAACCTCGACTGTACGGCCACAACGTCTAGCAACGAGGACCAGGGTTCAACAAAGGCCAATGTCAGGTACCACCGTCACGGTAGTCCAAGTTCGAATCAAAATTGTGCCACTTCACGTGAGCAAAATATAAACAAACGTTGAGGTGTAGTGATTGGTGCATGCTGTACTTGTTCGAGAGTCAATAAAATAAAGAGCATAGTCTCGGCAATACAAGTATATGACAACGGCTGAGGAGAATTTCCACGCATGCACGTTACACTCTTGAGACGAAGGAGTGGGGAGGACAAACTCACGTGGTGGAAGACTGGAATAGCCGAGACCATGAAGCGTAGAAACCGCAGCCGGAACCAGTACAAAGCCTTCGACAGTCGGTTAGCCTGAACCCATTAAACAATGCTGACAGACGAGACTGTGAGCCTTCTGCGGCCTTCTAAACAAGGATTCGGACTCAAAATGGCTCAAAGATTAAGATAGTAGCCGAAAACTTCTATGGCTAAGTACGGTCAAAAGACTCATCTATACACCAGGGACCAAGGGATTGACACGGATGACAATGTCAAAGCAGACGCCCTGGGGGAATACTTTGGCAGCGTGCATGAGATAGATAGTGGGGCACGAGTCGATTTGGGTCTGGTGCATTCTCCGACGCAGTTAAACGAGACAAATCTCTCAAAGGAAGGCGTGCGTAAGTACCTATAGGAACTGAACAGCCACAAGTCATCGGGTCCAGACGGCACCCACCCAGCTACCATCGAGCCGTTCGGGGATATCATAGCTCCATCAGTATGCGGGCTGTAAAGGTCCACTTTGGATCAGAGTAAACCGCCTCAGGACTGGAAAGTCGCGGCCGTCGTGGCAGGACATAAGAGTGGACCTTAGCCGGCTACGCATAACTACAGGCCGGTAAGCCTAACTAGCATCCCATGTGAAGTCCTTGAGAATGTCATCCATGCTCACATCTTTCAGCACTTACTGGAGCACTACATGTTAAATCCGGCGCAACATGGAGTTCCGAAGTACAGATCTTGTCTGACCAATCTTTTGTGCATCTTAGATGAAGTAACTCGACGACTGGACGAAGGTAAGCAAGTTGAGGTATGCTACCTCGACTTTATCAGGGCGTTCGACTCCGTTTATCATCGTCTTTTGCTACGTAAGATGGAGACTTTCGGCATAGGTGGGCCAGTATATAGGTGGCTGGAGGACTTCTTCTCCCACAGGACGTTCTACGTCAAAGTGGGGGACAGGTGCTCCAGTTTGGTGGATGTCACCAGTGGTGTACCTCAGGGATCCGTCCTGGGTCCGGCCCTATTCTTGCTATCCATTAATGACCTAGCATCCGCTCTTCAATCGCCCAGCTTTATTTTTGCGGATGATATGAATGTTGATGGATCCGAGGTGTGAGTGGACTTGGGCAGGGATGTGGGTACCACCCTGGACTGTACATACGGACTGGACGTACCCCTGAATGCCGACAAAAGCTATTTGTTGTCAAGGGCGACAGAAAGCCTAACTGTCGCTCATGACCAGCGGCAGTTCACCATAGAAGCAGTCAGTATGACTGAGGAACTCGGAGTCATCGCGAGCAGCGACTTTAAGTGGTCGGAGCAGTGTAGCACTGCTGCACAAAGGGCTCGTTGTGAGCTCTTTAGACTGCGATCAGCATTGTCCTGCCGGCGGCCGGAAATATTCATACTTACTTACATGGCTACGGTACAACCTCACTTAGAAGATGGCGTGCAGGCTTGATCACCGTTCCACGAAAAAGACGCCGCATACCTAGAGGAAGTTCGACGTCTCTCCACGTGGATGGTTGAAGAGCAGAGAGGTGAGACGTGCGAGCACAGACTCATGGATCTGAATCTTTTCTCGTTAGAAAGGAGGAGATGCCGAAGCGATTGTATAGAAACGTTCAAGGTAATGAAGGGCTTTTCTGGCCTTAGACCAGATAGTCTATTCCAAGCGGCTTTGGAATCCAGAACAAGGGGACACGAGAAGGAGCTGTCGAAGTTTCGAGCCAGGTCGGTGACTAGGTTGGACGTCTTCAGCAACAGGGAATTAAGCAGTTGGAACGGTTTGCCTGGTGGAAAGATAGATCTGCGGACCATCCAGGCCTTCAGAGATTCCCCAAAGCGTAAGTGGTACGATGTATTTTCCTGTAGTGAGCTTTGAGTATGTTAACTAGAAGGATGACGGGTAGCACTGCGGTTTGTCAGGTGCGCCGTAATCGGTGTTCTCTTTTGTTGCATACTGCCCCAGTGAACGGCCGCGGCACAGGTCAGGTCAGGCCGCAGCACTTGCGGCTTTAGCCAGTAAATGTCCATAGTAACTCTTGCATTTGATGTGTGATGAGGTTTTCCGTCTCCCTCTCATCTTTAACCGGGAATCGACGAAGTACACTCGGCAGTGGTGAGTGCGTAACTGGTGTGCATACTGTCGAAAGAATTCCGGGCGCTCGATTGGCCGTGGCCATTACCTGTCCTGTGTAAATTGAACTGAACTGAACGGAACTGAACTCATCGCACATCAACGGCTTCATTGAGCACAGTGAGCTTTCACTAATCCAATAATTAACAGAAGGATGTCCTCAGTAATCAGCGCATCACGTTCACCTGTCTGGTAACAGGCTCTAAAGTCGCAGCCAGAAATGATCACTTTCCACCGGCGGTCTACGGCACCCTTAATTGCCTGAATCGTTCCCAGTTCGGCTACCTATTCCTGCAGTGTATCCCAGCGGTTAACCAACCCATTGCTAACGAAGTGAGATCTGGCTACCAGCAGCGGTCGAACTTTTGCAAGCTCCCTTCCATGACCCCTTTTTCGGGAGTCTGTTGCTATTTGGTATAGACTCTATGGTCTAGGCCCAGAAAAACCTTCCATCATCTTAAATGACTCCATGAGATCTCCCCGTGGTCTCTCTCTTTCTATAGAGAAAAGTCTGAGGTCCTGGATTCTCTGCTTATACGTCTTCCCCCTTTGACCCTCAGTCGTGCGCTTTGCAAACACGGTACGTTCTCCAAACAAGTGGCCTCCTTTTTGTGAAACACAGTTTTCTAAACGAGATCCAACTGTAGGCATGTACGCTAGCGTGGACGCCGTTAGCTGTCTGCAAGAAAACGCCCATCCCAACCCGAAGAGCTAGCCGCGGGCTGTTTTGCAGCTGATGCACACGGATCCGTCCACACGATAATAATAATAATTCATTTCGGGGACACAAGAAAAATGCCTGAAGGCATGATCATATGATGCCAGTGGGGACAAAAAAGGTTCCTTGGATATGCATTTGGGTACATGCAGCACGAAAGTATATAGGTTTTAGTGGTCGCATGAATGAATGCCCGGTAAATTTGAGTTTGAAGGCCAGGTGGACGCTCTGCCCAGTAGTGGGTAAAATGGGCTCCAAGCTCGAGATAACTAATGAATTAGAGCGGTGATGTAATAAAACGCGCAGTATTTCGGATAGAGTCGATGTAAAGCCGTAGGGGTGAGTAAACTGATAAAAATCCTTCGAAAAAGCATCGAAGAAAAATTGAAGAATTCTTGGTGATGACGGACATGCACTTGAACCAATAGCTCAAATGACCCGGAAAATGGCAGATATATAATACCGAAGGGGTTGTGGTGTTCTCTGAGGAGAGGAGTTGCGTAGATGAAACAGATTCCGATTTACCACCGAATTACTACTTACCATTCATCAAGAGGTTGTGGAGGAAGCACTCATAAAGAGGTGTAATTAGATGCCCGAGCCTAGAAACTTGGTGGGACAGAGTGAGGAAAGTTGACAGGTGAGTGAAATACGATTCGAATGGAGGGTTCATTTCAGGTTAGTTGTTGAACACAAGTTGGCGACGGGGTGGGCAGTGGAAATTATATACGATGATCTTGTGAGGCCAAATAGGGGTGGTGCATAAATGATATCGTCAAAAGACGTTGACGATAGCTTAACGGGATATGACGGTAAGAATCTGACTTAGGGCATTTGGGGAACAACCGGGAGGTCAGTCATTTTGCATGCGTAGAGATCATTCCCAACAAAGGTTTAAAGAAATGGCATTCGCAGTGGTCTTTGGCTCAATCGTGAGGGGCTGATGGAAAAATGACAACAGGAAACAGGTGGGTGAAATTGCTTCCAACTATTGGCCTATCGGGGGTGACTCCAAGAGTGACAGATGAAGAATACAAATTTACAACAAAGTGGGTACGGTAGTGTTATATATATGGTTGATATCTGACGGAATCAACTGGAAGTGGTACATCACCAGAAGCTTAAAAAGGCGCAGATAAATATGTGACTGGGTATACTGGGGAAAGCCCAACCTGAGGCTTTGGGGGGAAGACTAACAGATTAAAGGAAGCCTGAACTATAGGTAGTTGATTTTCAGCCAAAGATGTAGAAAAAGCGCTCAATGGATTGTGGTGCAGGTGGCCGACTATGATATCTTAATGGAACAGCAGCAGTGGTTGGTAGATGAGAGGGAAAAAGTACAATTATGGATTTGTCTGGGTTCGTTGGTGAAAAGCATGGGAGCATCCACATTTGGTAGCAAAGTTGGTGCGAAAGGTGGATATATAGTGAACTGATACGGTCATATAAAAGTATTTTGTATGAACAGCTCTCAGGAAGTGCACGTGATCGCGTAGCTGAAGCCTGACATGGAAAGCTGAGGAGGCAGTGGAACTATTTATGTCCTGAATCGTGGATGCTTCATTGCCAATGCAACTGTCGCGAAATGCAAATGGCTGAATGAGAGGAGATGCAACGGGAGGGTTCAATGGAACATAGAGCTGGTGTCATGCGGGAGAAGCGCTGAAAATGGGATCATTTTTTGTTTTATGATATTGTTGGCAGGTGAGAAACGAATCCTTAAATCATGGTTTCGTTTAGATAAACGGAGTGGTAAAATACAAGTTACCAAGTGGTCGGGTGGTCTTTTCAAGAGCATATCAGAACTGTGATGTTAATAATAAAGGTATTTGAACAGTGAAGCCGTTTCACGTTTTGGAGTACAGAATCCGGTAACTGGACGAGGTAGGATGAGGGTAAACATGGGATGGGTTCAGACGGACAAAATAATAATAATAATAGTGGTTTATTTCGGATAACCCCGAGGCATGCTGTAACGCAAGATAAAACGGTACAATTAGACGTAGAGTCCGGATTCTAAGAGGAGGATTCAGGTATATGCACTCGATTTTGTACAAGAAAAAGTATTTAAGTTACTCTTTAGAGCGGCCCCCGGCAAATTTGAACTAAAGGTCGGGTGGCCAGCCCGGCCAAGTCGGGGTGGAGCTGGTCGGAGGTGGTAGACTCTTACTGAAATACTACAAAAAGAGGGGCTATGCAACGAGAGAATCAAACAGAAATGACGAAAGTTTTGCTTACCTTGAGGAAAAAGAAGTTTCCAAGTGAGACATGAATCAACTATAGCGCTCCGCGGAGTATGGCGTGGCCTTGGATTGAAATCAGATGATGAAAGGAATGAATTTGCAGATAAAGAACGATCAAAATGTTTCGAGGATTTTCCTTGTAACGTTCAGCGACCAAATATTGGCTGAGTCCGTTAAATCGTTGCGCACATTGTTCACTTTCATAAAGGCGGAATATGACGCCCCAAAACGGAAATGGGAACTGGGCGACAAATTAATTTGTGATGCGTGGCCATGATAGAAGCAGATACACGGTTCACACAGATGAGTATTTAAATGACAGGTAAGTATTTACACTCCATTATCGTTGTCTAAGGGCTGAACATGAAAACCAGAGAGATGCAAGAACCAAAATTGTCTGAGAGGATTTACCAAGATAGAATACCGGATATGAAAAAGCTTCAAACAACCGATGAATATAGTTGCGAAGTCGGACGGTGAAGTAGTTTACAGGCGAAATACTATCTGCTGGTATTCTTTGTAAGAGATGGATCCTGTGATGGCGAAAGATCAAAAAGCTGCGATACAGATGTCAGTATATGAGGAGGGCATGAATATTTGCAAGGTGAGGATATTGCGATGCTACAGCCATGTGGGCGAACACAAGGACTGGTAGAAAGAGCGAACTATCACAATATAGCCGACTGATGGGATGCTCTGGAGACAAATACTCCTCAGTGAAATATACTGTTTGGACTTTGTGAGACTGAGGTGTATGGCAACATTAAATGTGACCTTTTGCAAGTATATTGATAACTGCAATAAAATAAGAGCAAGTTTTATCTCGGGGATTGTTTAAATTTGCGAATGGAACAAGCGGGTGGTTTGGCAGGAATCCTCGGGAAAAAGAATCATGAACGGTAAGCCGAGTAAGGAAACGGTCTTTTAACCCCGAGATAATTATGTTCTAGGGAAGGTAGATTTTTTCGGGCGTAAGAAGCGGTAAGTTAAGGTGGCGCAGATGGAGACGAGTACGATGAAAAATAGGCGATAACTGGGGGAAGTAGCTCCATATTGGCAGCATTTCGGGTGAATAAAGGTTTTCTTTGCCGCAACCAGTGCTGGTGGGTGGGGCTGATCGTGCGCTGGACATCCAACCTGAAAAACATTTCTGGTGACAGGAGGTGCGATCCGCCATCCTAGCAGTGCCCGCGCATCGTTGCAGACGTCCTGCACGCCCGATGTGCGCCGGCCAAAGCGGTGGATCTGGCCGCGCCCCACACCGACGGGCTTCGCTTGAGTGATATTGGCGTTGTCACGTAGAGATCGAATAGTCCAGGAGCTTGCGACGAGTTTACGAAGGGTCCCGGAGAGCAGGGCTAATTTGGCGGTAACGAAATTACGGGCAGGTATCGAATTTTCAGCGGGAAATGTAGGCCAGGTATTATGCCGAGCCATCGAAGGGAAGGCACACATCAGTGGTTGTCTGGAAAGGTAAGAATAGAAAAACGCGGTTTG
Organism: Fasciola hepatica; assembly: GCA_948099385.1. NCBI lineage: Eukaryota > Metazoa > Platyhelminthes > Trematoda > Plagiorchiida > Fasciolidae > Fasciola > Fasciola hepatica. The sequence continues at coordinate 1,053,320 of CANUEZ040000149.1, forward strand.
GGGTGCTCCCAGCTGAGGATCAACGGTCAGTGGTAAAGGGAAACCTCTAGTATCTAGAATTTGGAACTACTTGGTGAATGGTTCGACTTTGCAAAATACAAGGTTGTACTCGAAAGATCAATAAAACTTGAGTGGTATATACGGCGACTTGTGTGGTACGTAGGTCTCGTGGACCCCGACTCAGACCCGCGTGTCAGCAACCCAAACCGACTTCGTACGCTCGCTCCTCCAAAGTGTATGGATCATTGTTTGATACGAGTGTCAGGACATCAAGCCGTTTGTTTATTCCCTCTTTAAATCTCGGCAAGTGGATTATTGCACGGACATTCGATGGAGGTTTATTCCACATTTGTGAATATTTAACAATAAAGAAATTGGACCGTAGGTTGGTTCTCGAGGACGGCACAGTGACCAAATAACTGCTGTGTCGTAAAGAATAACTTAGGCTTAAGGGCAGGTCGATGGAGATAAGTGCCAGTGCAGCAAATAATTAGGTTCGCTTCTGAGCCGAGCGCGTATATGTGCATATGTTGATTTGAAACTTGACCGGGTGCACGGTAAAGCTTGTTCAGCAACTTTGGAGGAGGCAGTGGGTGGCAGATATAGGGTGCAGGGGACTTTATTTTACAATCCACAACTGGTGCTAGTGGGCGAGGCTGTCCGTGCTTTGGACACCTAACCTGAAATCCACTTCTGGTGACGGGAAATGCCATCCGCCAGCCTAGTTGAGCCCGCACATCGTTGCAGCCAACCTGCATGCCTGATGTGAGCCGGCCAAAGCAGCGGGTCTGACTCCACCCCGCACCGTTGAGATCGACATGAGTTTTCTTGGTGAGGCCGAGCGGCAATATGTATCAGGTAGTCCGCGGCCAGGCACCAGGGGGTTCCGGAGCGTAACCAAGGGAGCATCGGTCGGGTTGCTTCCGGATAGCCGACGGTCAGGTAGATGCACAGGCCAGGTTAGTGACCGGTGTGGTCTCCACAGTATTAAGATTCATCGAGAGAAAGGTATTCACAAATGAGGGCCCGGAAATAGAGAAAAAGTAAAGGAGCGCAGTCTGAGGTGCTCCTAGCTGTTAATAAATGGGAATCGATGCAAAGAGGCAAAATTAATAGGTGGTGACTCTCTGGGACTAGCTTTTTGATTGCAAAAGGCAGAACTAAGAATGGTTACTCGGTTCCATCTGTCACAGGTCGCCGGTGTTTGCACGACTCAGAAGTGTGGACCCTTCTCATAGGCTTGGTCACCGAGTATGTCTACACTGAAGAGCTGCAAGGTTTGGGCAACCGTGAGGAATTTATCCATAGCAATTCTAAACCGATGGTTGGAAGTAGAACTGGTCATGTCGAACAGTATTTTATTCCGTAATTCAGAGTACTCTGTGACAGAGAAGTGTGAATACAAGCTAGTGTTGTTAAAAGGGGTTGGAAGGGTAGGGATTCTAGAACGTAGTGGATAGCTAGAAACAGGCGCAAAGTGCAATGGATTAGAAGTATATGTCCCGCCGTGAAGGATGTTATAGAAAAAGATAAGGTCCAATTCTATACGGCGAAGCCATAAGGGATCTAGTTTAAAGAACAAGCAACGTTCTTTAAAAGTGGGGTTGAGCTCCTTCCAATCGGTAGCTTAGTAAAACTATGCTGAACTGATTCGATACCAGTTTTGTCTGACTTGTGCATACTAGAAAAGATCAGCGAACAGCATTCTGGTAAAGGCCTGGCATCAGATTTATGCAGGGAGAGAATGCAGCCTCGAAGTCGGAAGGAGCGAAATACTAGCCCTAGGCTCTTCTTGGCCCTAGCGACTTGGAGGTTCTAATATTTGGAGAAGTTGAATGTGCAGGAATACCTTAAGCCGAGGTCCCGAACGACTTGTTTGATAGCAATGTTTGAACCTCAAATGGCTAAAGATCTTGGAGGTAGCATGCATTCATATGCAAGTATCTCAAACTTGTTAGCGGAAAAATTCATCTGCCACGTTGAGCACCATCTATAGGGTGCAGATATATCTTCAGAGATGTTTAAGATAACCGAGGTAATGCATTCAGGCTTGAATGAGTGGACAATCTTAATGTCATAAGCAAAAAGAAAAATGGGGTGCCATGGCCCATTGAGAGTAATATGTCATTTATGTACATGATGAACAGCAGGGGGCCAAAGACGCTACCCTGTACAACATCGCTGGTAACCTGTTTAGGCTTGGAACAGGGTCCATTTGTTGAGACAACCTGAGAGCGGTTAGGCAGGCGAGAATTAATCCAAGACAGTAAAGGGTCAGTAATGTCAAAGGATCGGATTTTGGCTAGAAGATGTGGGTGTGGCACGCGGTCAAATGCCTTTGACATATCCAAGTAAAGTGAAGGGCCATTCCATAGTCTGCCACTTCGGTAATGAGATTCAAAAAATCAAGTTGGCAGGTTGCTCAAGATCTTGACCGAAGGAAACCATGTTATCGGGGATTAATAATGTCCAGTTGAAAGAGTTGCTGCAAAATGTGTTCTTCTACGATTTTTTCCATCGACCGAGAGAGAGTAGGTGTATGGTTAATTGGACCTTGTGGTGTAGGATCACGACCAAACATTTTCACTTTGTCGGCATCAGGCTGGAGCTCATCGATAGGGTAAATATATTGAGCAGTAAGTTAAACCACGTCCGCATTTAACTACTGAAACTGGCGGTCAACCTTCAGGTCCTGGGTGAGATGATGGCTTGAAAGTGGGTAATAATTGGGGGATAATAGAGGCGTCATTTCCACTGTGGTCAGGGCTGAAGCGATAACTGGGGAAAGAGTCGGAGGATCAACATTATTAATAGGGGCCACAGTTGGGGCAAGGGATGAGCTGAAGGTCTCGGCAATGGAAAGGGAGTAGAGGTGGATACATTTTCCGTTGAAACAGTGTGCGGGACATCTCCATGAGTATTAGAAGTTCCGGCCCTGTACAATAATGACAGAGACCTATTTGGGGGTCGCAGAGCTTTCATTTCCTGGTTAGGCAGTGCAGTTTCTTCAAGCCTTTTTGATAGTAGAAGTGAGGCAAAAAAGTTGAATAAGAATGGCAAATTCGTGCATTGTTGTGTGAATTTTTTGACGTTTGGCTTGCCTTTTTCAGTAGACACCATATGTACACTCATACATTTGTAAATCGCGCATGAATACATGCAAAAGTCAATAGGTGATACAACCGAGTATATATGTGCGGGGGAAGACACGAAAAGATGACAACAACACGATAAGGGACTAAATGCACCGCCACTGTACCGACTGTTACCTCCGTTTGATGACCTAGGGCAGAAAAGTGAAACGGAGTGCGGGCTAACTATGGTACAAAAGCAAACGAAATTCGAGATATCCACTGTGGTTCTGACGAAGAACAGCATGAGGGGGCGAGGGTAAAGACGTGGTCCTACGGACACTTCCTTGCTGATGACAAATAGGTTTCGGAGCTAGAACAACATGAACTGCACAAATATCGGATGAATTGGATAAAGGTCAGGGATAAGTAAGGGTGATAGTGATGCTTGGAACCTATGAGTGTGAAGATAAACAGAGGAAAATTCAAATAAAGCACGCTCAAGAAAATATCTGACTAAGATAGAGTGAGAGAAAGGGACAAGGTGTACATCCTCTCCACCAAAAGCTCTATTGTACCTAACATCATCACTACTGGCAATTGACGATCGTGTGACGGGGATGTGCACGTTTGGATAGAACTGTCAGACAAAGCCACTGAAAACCGAGAGGTCCGGAGATGGAGGCCAAACGGGTGATGATTCCTTCGAATTATTCCTACTGCTTGTCCCATTGATAGGTCCATTGTCAACCGCCTCGAACTGACCTAACAAAGCGTACGAAGGTACTTTAGTCGGTACACCTACCTAGATGACCGGTGACACCTTATACTGTGGATGGGCACGGTTTAGGAGTTTGATAAACTCCGTCGTTTTGGCAAGCGTTCGACGATAAATGTAACCTTTGGAGCATTTGGTGTGATAGTGTGGGTATTTGCGCAGCATGTGATCTTGCCTTGTGCATGTGTATTGACCACGGTCAAGAAATATACTATAACTATAACTATAAGTTGATTGTTCGTGGTGCAGCCTATTCAGTCAGATGGCGTGGAAAAAGAACAAACGTCACGTAAGCCACATTGTCTCCAACTGCTGCACTGGTGCCCTGAAGCTCGGTCGATGGGGTGCCCTGAGAATAAAGAACTTGAGGAGCACGATGTATTCGACGTTGGACTTCTGTCAATTCCTGTAAAAACACCTTTCGAATAGCGACATCGTCGGGATCTTTGAACACGGTACTGAACATCACGGTAACACGGTCGGCTAACGCTCGGACAAAGAGTGTTTCATCTGTCCGATAATGAATAACGGCACGCTTGGATCCGACGGCCTCCTCGCCCAATACATGAAACTCGAAAAAGCGCTTAAAAACGGCCGAAAAACAATTTATCTTGAGCAAAGCGATCTGGCTTGCAGGTTGGCCATGACCAGGCGGTATCGCTTTGAGATCGTAAATGATTGAGACACTGGCACCATTCTCCAGTTTCTCGCATAAATGCTCGCCGTATTCACGTCCTAAAAGTTTGCCCGCTCTGTAATCTTGTAACTCGCTGTAGAAATTTAGTGAGATGCTGATCATAATCTTCGATTTGTCGTTATGAACAGTGTGCAAACTGTGAAGTACTCCGTCAAAATCGGCCAGCACGTAGTCGAATTTTTCGTATTTCAACCCTTGTTTGGCACTCTCGAACTTAGGCAGGAGCAACTTCTCCACTCCACTATTTTGAATTTCCAAATATATCATTTCAGTTTATGAAAATCAGTGCATCATTTTAGAAAATAGAGAAATCAAAGGACCTAAATGCATGCACCAATATATAGGGCAGAGAGCCGTTAAGGTTTGTTTTCAGAGAGATGATACAGGATTTCCTGTTATTCCGTTGCTGGGGGAGGTAGGTAACCCTACCAAGACATCTAGAAAACTGCCCATAGAAAATGTCATTGGCGTGTTGAGGATCACGGGAGAGAAAAATCTCACTCCAATCAGCTTTTCGAATGGTTGCAGGGAGAACCTTCCAGTCAGGGAGAGGAGAGGGTTTGATGCCGTGTGAGTTCGGGGTAGGTTATGGGCGAGTGGGAATGCGGCAGTTAACCGCATTGGGATCTCTACCGGCAGAACTTCGGGAGATCGGGGCAGATATGCGAGGAAGGCCATGCGTGAAAATGAGATCTAAAATGCTGTTTTTCTCGTAGGACAGAGTATATGCTTTACCCACCCTCCTACAGTAATACTTGTTCCAAATGGTAAAAGGTTAGCGGGTGCAGATAAAGATGGCCAAGCTATCTTAAGCAGGTTAAAGTCACCAGCAATAGCCTTTATACTTGAGGGCAGTAGGGATAGATATTCAAAAGCATCAATTAGGTGTTGAAGTCCGGATAAATTTCCGCTTGGTGGAAAGTAAACACATCCAACATGAATTTGGGGTCCAGGAATGTGGAGAGTTAACCAAAGTGAATCGGGGATAGAGTCCAGCAGGGGGTGATAAAGTGTTGTTTTGTTGGGGGTTCGCTTGACACGCCAAACAACCTCCACCGAGTCGAGTTTTTCTATTTTATCTGAAGATATTTTAACCTAGAAGAGAAATCTGGTCCGTTGGAGTGTATTCGGTTAACTAAGTTTCAGTAATCGGGATTACATCATAATAAGAACTAGTGGCTAGGTGTCGTTAGTGCCGAATTTTTTTATGATGGATCGGCTGTTAAAAAGAACCAAAGAGATACTGTTATTGGTATTTATTTTTGGGGGATTCGGTTTGTCAAAAAGGTTGTGTGGTGCGGAATACTCTAGGTTCATGGTCTGACTAGAAGGTCCAAATGCGGCTGGCAAATCAGCACCGGGAGTTGGAAGGTTCGGTCTGTATGCTGTTTCGTAGTATGGTGCGCTATGGGAAAAAGGAGAGCTAGTGAAGCTGTGGTGTCAGGCGGTGCAAAAGTCTGATTTAGATGAACTCTTTAAGGAGTAAGAGATAGCTGGAGTGTCTGGGCCAATGATATTTCCACTTGTCCGTAGAGGGTTAAAAATGAGAGACTGCGTAACAATGTAGTCCGTTAACAGCCTTGGTTTGGGATACGGGGTTTTCACACTGGGGTAGAGGTAATGGATGGGAAAAAGAAAACTTTGACGTGTGGCCTTTTCAAAGGTAGGGCACAGACGGTGGTGAAATGTGCCTAAGAAAGCGATGGCCATTATTTGGCGCGCTGCTATCATAGGGATTCAGAGGATTTTGTCAGTTAGAGAAGGGATCCGAGGAATGGTGGGGGCCCACCATACACTGTCTGGGGTGGGTTTGGCGTTAGTAGATTCGATAAGGCCTCCAACTTGGGGGGGGTTGTAGACTCATAAGGTTTATGGGCCTTTTAGTCCGAAGGAGCTGAGACGGGGCGACTGCGTTGTGGCTGTAGGTCCCGATGCCAGCCTGAACTCCACAGCTGGCATCTGAATAGGGAGGTTTGTGAAACGGGCTGATGACCTGGTAGGGGAGGGGTGGTAGCTGTTGTTAGTGGCTTGGGGGTTAGTTGGTTGCATGCCTGTTGAACAGTGCTTATCGGGCTTGGTCACCATAGTTCCAGGCATATGAGGCGGCTGCATTGTCGCAGTCATATCATGGGGCATCCAGATGGACGTACCAGGCTGCAGAAATGATGTCACCGATGGATCAGTTGTCTTGTGACTAAACGGGGATAGAGAATTTCGGGATAGATTTGTGGAAAACCCTGAGAAAGTGGGATTGCGTGTTTGATGAATTTGGTTTTCGCTATTTATTCTAGCGGGAGCTTTAGGTGGGGATGCAGGTTGCTGGCGTTTTCCTGGCGGTTGGGTCGGTGACACATACGGCGATATATCTAAGTCTACCGTTTCTGTTGGCGTCCTGTGCACCGATGGTAATGCGGACGCATTTTTCACTACAAACTTGCTGCCCTAGGTTTTTGCCACAGTTAACCTGTGCCCGATGGGTTGTACAGGAACTTTTTGTGATGGTCTTTTCAGTTTGTCGGAAGAAGACTGTGCCGCACCCTCAGAAGTCGCCATATCTCCGAGGTCTTCCACCCTGTTTACTGCTTCTTTAGTAAACAGGCCTTGATCGTGTGCAACCGTCAGGCTTGCCGCTGCCCATGACGACAAGTGGCACTTCCCAGCGTTGAGAGGTAAGTCCCCCTTCTGCTCCTAGTTAAGGATGGCAGATAAATCTCTGCTCTGCTACCCTCTCCTCTGAGCTCTCACTAACTTCACACCATTTGCGAAGAAGGAGCCTGGTGACCGTAGGACCGAGGCCCAATCATTACTAAACAGAAGAAACAGAATTGGGCCTAGTATGGAGCCCTGCGTAACCCCACCGGGGGATATTTTCTAATTTAGAGTTGTTTTCATCTTCTATAGTGTAGAACGTTCTACCGGTAAGGCAGTCATTTAACCATTCCTGAATCTGTCCATTTATGCCAAATGACCTCAACTTGATTAGTAGAAGCTGATGGTTTGCCGAGTCGAATGCCCTGCGAAAGTCAAAGTAACCTGCTTTTACCTGTTCACCTTCATCCAGTATTTGAGTGACTTTGCCTAGGAAGATCAAGAGTTTGGTCAGGAACGATATGTTTTCTTGAAATTCATGCTGAGCTAGGCCAAGCTTAGAATTCTTTGGTAGGTGCCTGCAGACTTGCTCCCGATGATCTTCCCCAACACATTGCACAGGATGCAGGTTAATGTAACAGGTCTTCAGTTTTCCATTTCGAAACTGGGTCCCCCATTATATATAACTATCAATGCTGCGTTTTTACAGTCCAGTGGCAACCCTTCATAATCAGAGGTGGCTCCACATAACTCACGTGCTGGAAGAGATAGGATATCTGCCATCGGATTAAAGATAGCAGAGTGGATATCACCTGACCCGGCAGACTTATGGATATCTAACCCCTTCAAGGGCTTGTGTACCATTTATTCCCTAAGGTTTGAGTCTTTTATGACCGTTGGCAAAGTGGCCCTTCCAAATCGTACCTACCAAAAGTTATCTATTCTGCACGCACTACTAAGAAACCCAACTAGGACATCTGCATTGTTTTTGTTGTCTGTCGCTACTCCATGATCATGGGTCGTCAGTGGTCCTACCGACTCTGTCAAAGAACCCTTAGAATGCACGTAGCTATAGTACTTCTATGGATGCCTTTTGACATGCCGGACCAATGCCATCTAATACAGGCACCTAGCGGATCACGAGAGATCTACCATCTCATGTCTGTGCTTTGTATATCGAATCAAAGCCTGATGACTCCCGGAAGCCTCTAAGAGAGCCCTACTACCAATTCTAGGCTTGACTGACCTGATCTTTGGAGCTCTATCACTCCGACTTGCTCCCACCCCTTCTACCCTACAAGTAAGGGTTAGCATGGATTCTTTACTCACCTGCAAGCTTTCTTCCAAAAAAGCATTGCCCGCTATGTCCCATTTTAGACCGATCGCTCTATTTCGAAACCTAGGAATATCCATATTTGCGAAGCTTCTGATCAACCTCGAAGATGGTTTGAGTTGGCGCATGCAAAGAGTGATTTTGACAATCCCATGGTTGCTCTTACCCAACGGAAAGTGAACCTGGTGTACCGCTACATCGTTCTTATGATTTTTTTATCGCTAGTTCTAACAAGGACTGCACGCAGCCAGTCCTATGCATTCAAACGCATTCATTGCAGACATTCCTCCTCTTGGGTTCCCGGGGTACATGCCTCAACCACCCAGTCTATGTGTGGTAGTTTGAAGCCTCCAGCCATGGGGGTCTTCCTGGCTTCCTTAACCAGCATCATAAGTAAGTGGAAAAGTTAAATAGACTAATATCGGTTTGTACTTAAGGCCCTATGCACAGAGATCGCATTGACTCTTCTGTTGGGGAGTGAGAGTCTAACCGTGCCCAGTTGTCTATTTCAGCATAAACCACGGTTGCCGCCGTTGATGTGCGATGAGTTCAGATCCGTTCAGTTCAGTTCAATTTACACAGGACAGGTAATGGCCACGGCCAATCGAGCGCCCGGAATTCTTTCGACAGTATGCACACCAGTTACGCACTCACCACTGCCGAGTGTACTTCGTCGATTCCCAGTTAAAGATGAGAGGGAGACGGAAAACCTCATCACACATCAAATGCAAGAGTTACTATGGACATTTACTGGCTAAAGCCGCAAGTGCTGCGGCCTGACCTGACCTGTGCCGCGGCCGTTCACTGGGGCAGTATGCAACAAAAGAGAACACCGATTACGGCGCACCTGACAAACCGCAGTGCTACCCGTCATCCTTCTAGTTAACATACTCAAAGCTCACTACAGGAAAATACATCGTACCACTTACGCTTTGGGGAATCTCTGAAGGCCTGGATGGTCCGCAGATCTATCTTTCCACCAGGCAGACCGTTCCAACTGCTTAATTCCCTGTTGCTGAAGACGTCCAACCTAGTCACCGATCTGGCTCGAAACTTCGAAAGCTCCTTCTCGTGTCTCCTTGTTCTGGATTCCAAAGCCGCTTGGAATAGACTATCTGGTCTAAGGCCAGAAAAGCCCTTCATTACCTTGAACGTTTCTATACAATCGCTTCGGCATCTCCTCCTTTCTAACGAGAAAAGATTCAGGTCACAGTGTCTCTGCTCATACGTATTACCCTTCTGCCGTCCAGCCATTCACGTGGAGGGACGTTGGACATTCTCGAGACAGGCGGCGTCCTTTTCGTGGAACGGTGATCAAGCCTGCACCCTACCTTCTAATTGAGGTTGTGCTATAGCCATGTAAATAGGTACGAATACCTCCGGCTTCCGGCAAGACAAAGCTGATCGCAGTCTAAAGAGCTCTCCACGAGCCTTATGCGCAGCAGCGTTGCACTGCTCCGACCGTTTGAAGTCACTGTATGTGATGACCCCAAGGTGTATAACCTTACTGACTGCCTCTACGGTGAACAGCTCTTGATCATGGGCGACAGTTATACATTTTGACAATAAAAACAAATGCATTTTTTCGGCATTCAGGGGTAAGTCCCATTTTTATGCCCAGTCTAGGAAGGTACATATTTCCCTGCCCAAGTCCACCCTACCCCCAGATCCAACAGTCTTCACATCATCCGCAAAAATAAAGCTGGGCGATTGAAGAGCGGATGCTAGGTCATTAATGGATAGCAAGAATAGGGCCGGACCCAGGACGGATCCCTGAGGTACACCACTGGTGACATCCACCAAACTGGAGCACCTGTCCCCCACTTTGACGTAGAACGTCCTGTGGGAGAAGAAGTCCTCCAGCCACCTATATACTGGCCCACCTATGCCGAAAGTCTCCATCTTACGTAGCAAAAGACGATGATAAACGGAGTCGAACGCCCTGATAAAGTCGAGGTAGCATACCTCAACTTGCTTACCTTCGTCCAGTCGTCGAGTTACTTCATCTAAGATGCACAAAAGATTGGTCAGACAAGATCTGTACTTCGGAACTCCATGTTGCGCCGGATTTAACATGTAGTGCTCCAGTAAGTGCTGAAATATATGGGCACGGATGATGTTCTCAAGGACTTTACATGGGATGCTATTTAGGCTTACCGGCCTGTAGTTCAGCACAGCCGACTTGGACCCACTCTTATGTATTGCCATGACGGCAGCGACTTTCCAGTCCTGAGGCAGCTTACTCTGGTCCAAGGTGGACCTTTACAGCCTGCATACCGATGGAGCCATGATATTCGCCAAAGGTTTGAGGATAACTGGTTGGATGCCACCTAGGCCCACTGACTTGTGGCTGTTTAACTCCTGTAGGTATTTAAGCACGCTTTCCTCTGAGAGATCTAGCTCGTTTAACTGAGGAGGATGCACCAGAGCCAGATCTACTAGTACCCCACTATCTATCCTATGTACACTACCAGAGTATTCCCCCAGGGCGTCTGCTTTGCCCTGGTCATTAGCGACAATACCGTGGTCTCTAGCGGATAGCGGGCCTACGGCATTTCCTGTTGAGCCTTTAGACTGTACATAACTGTAGAATTTTTCTGGCTGTTTTCTTACAGACTGGGCCAACTTGAGCTCCAATTCCCGCCTAGAAGTTCTCAGAAGGCTTACAGTCTTATTTTTCAGCTTTGTATAGCTGTTCCAGGCTGGCTGACTGCCGGAAGCTTTGTACTGGTTCCAGCTGCGGTTTCCACGTCTGATTGCCTTGGCTATTGCAGCTTTTCACCACATGGGTTTGCTCTCCCCAATCCTTCGTTCTAAGGGTGCGAACTCTTCCTGTAAGGCAGTCAGGGATCCCTTTATGGCCTGCCAGCCCTCCTCGACAGTAGCCTCCTCTCTCGCGTCCCAGGTCAAACCCATCGCCCTATTACGAGGCCTGTCTATGTCTATACTACCGAAATGTCTTACCAGCCCTGGGGGTACCCTGGGTTGCCGCATGCGTAGCCCGTGACTTGAGACCCTGCCTATCGAAAAGATCTGCCTCTGCAGATCCTCCGCTTTGTTTTCCAACACCAGAAGAGCAGGGTCGTCCATCCTAGCTAACCCATCCATCGCTATATTACAGTCACCCTTCTTTTTGACCTGCCCTGCACTTCTAGGCTTCTGCTCAGTCCACTGGCCCTCGTCGGTCTGCTTCAAGGAAGTTGAAGCAACGACTGTTACGAACGTTTGAGCAATGCGTAGCCAAATTCGCAACGGATCCCGAAATCAGAAGGCGATTATCCGTGATAATTCTACGATAATAATAATAATAATAATGGTTTATTTCGGAAGCGCCCGAAGCATGCCATGTGCATGATCATGTAGATACAGGTGATGGAATGGACAGATATAATTCATGGAAATATGGAGACTCTCATTAAAATGTTGAGTAAAAAGGCTCAGAAGGGTGAATAAGGTAGGATGAAAATAGTATAAACGTATGCACACCATAGAGATTGTGTACTAGATTGTACTAGATTATTAAAATAAACAATGACATAAACAATATACAATACTCAATAGATCTATTTGGAACGAGGAAAATTCACGCAAAATGCCAAGGAAAGGATCAAAGGCAGTCGAACCCGGACAGGAAGTAATACGGCAAGTCTCTGGGGAGGTTTTGGGTACTTATGATTCTTTAGTTAACGCTAGATCGCCTAGTCCTGTCAGTGCTAGCTCATGTGTTATTGAAAGCAATATTGATCGTAAGGACGTTGATTTATATAAGCTGAGAATAATAGAACTAGAGCAACAGTTACTTTCGGCTAGACTACAGGCGCATGAAGCAGAGAAGTGTACACAGAAACAGCGAGAGTATAGGACCAGTGACTTCGACACTTCCGATAGGTTAGAGTGCAATAAGGTAGGGAACCCCACGCCGGTCGCCGACTACAAACCACCATCGATCGATCTGCCTGGAGTGGAGTTAACGGTTTTCGACGGGCGAGCTGAGCAATATTGCAAGTTTGTCAAACAGTTCGAGACGTTCGTTGAAAGCAAGGTGACCGACCCTGGGCAAAGGCTTCTTTACCTTACTCACTACTGCCGAGGCCGAGCGCGAGAAGCTATCGACGGATGCACCATGCTCGATCCAGAACAAGGCTACACAAGGGCAAGAAAGATTCTGAGGGACTTGTTTGGCCAACCTTTCAAGGTAGCCCGTAACCTAATAGAGGGCGTGATGGCAGAGGCAAAGAAAACCAAGGGCGACGTCTACACCATGGCCGACCTGGTGATCAAGATGCAGAACTGCTCAATAGCCCTCGACCATTTAGGTTACAGGGCTGACCTAGATGCCATGCACACTTTGGAAGGCATAGTCCGTCACCTCTCTCCCGAACTACAGGGTCGGTGGGCGGAAGAAGCTGAACGGATAAGCCGAGGCGACAGAGAAGCCAACTTCGAAGACCTGACTGAATACTTAGACAGGCAAACGAAGATAGCTGACAGCAGATTCGGCCGACTCATCCGGGACAGCAACCGAGCAAACAAGCCCGGTACTAGCCAAGTCCAAACCCCTGTACGGGAACATCCAAAGTACCAGCCTTGGACCAACACACACGTCATTTCACGAGATGCTACGGCGAAACCAAATTGCAGATCCTGTGGTACTAGCCATGGCCTACCAGAATGCCCCAAGTTGGGCAATGCCACAATAGACGAACGGTGGGGAATGGCGAGGATGGCAGGAGCATGTTTCATCTGTCTCAACACCACGCACCGGGCAGCAGCCTGTAGAACAAGGAATCGATGTGGTTACGAGGGCTGCACGGGCAGACACCATCGGCTGCTGCATCAGGCGAGAATAACCATATCCGAGGCGATTGCCAAGTCCAGCGTGATCTGTTCAACTTCACAATCTGCCAGTAAACCGGTACGTTTAGGCGTAGTGGCCGTGGGAGTAGTGACTCCGACTGGGATAGTCACGGCGTCGGCTTTCGTTGATAGTGGATCCGACACCACTTTAGTGAAAGAGCGGTTTGCCGACAAACACCAACTGGCTAAAGGTTCGACGTCGTTAGCAGTGAGCACGGTGGGCGGAACACAGGTAATGACTGCCGGTAGATTAAGGCTGCAACTCATCTCTCTAGACACTAACGAGGAAATTGAACCAACGGAGGCATTCACGTTAGCGGATCTTCCCATGCGAGCACCAAGGTCGGTGAACGCAATCTTGACTCGATGGCCCCACCTGCAGGATGTAACCGTCGTAGACTGGGGAGATGATGAGGTGGATCTCCTCATCGGATGCGACGTGCCAGAGGCGCATTGGGTGCTTGACCAAAGAGTGGGCGACCGCCAGGCACCTTATGCCGTACGCACGGCTCTGGGATGGATGTTATACGGTCCAGTAGGGGTACGCGGTTCCGTGAATTACTTATCCGCCGAAACGGACCGCATAGAGTATCATCTGTAACGGCTGTATGAAAAGGAGTTTCATGACATTGGAGACGAAAGACCGACGTTGTCTCAAGAGGATCACTTCGCTCTACAAACGGTGCGGCAAGGCTCTAGAGGCCTCAAAAAACAGTTCGAGGTTCCCCTCCCATGGCGCACACCGGTCGACCCGTGGACTGACAACAGAAATTATGTTCTCCAACGATTACTACGACTACAAGAACGCTTCATTCGAGACCAGAATCTGTGGGAACGATACGCGGATTTGATGAAGCGAAACGAGGCCCTCGGTTACGTTGAAAAGGTGCCTGGTAACACCGACAGCAAAAGAGGTATCTGGTATCTGCCTCACCATCCGGTTATCAACCCCAAGAAACCCAATAAACTGCGCGTGGTTTTCGACTGTGCGGCCAAGTTCCAGGGCAAGTCGTTAAACGATCGCCTACTACAGGGGCCTGACTGGACCACACCACTGATCGATGTTCTGTGCCGTTTCAGAGTGGGTAAAGTGGCTTTGTCTGCCGACATTAGGGAAATGTTCCATCAGGTGAAGATTCCGGTAGGAGAACGAGATGCTTTGCGTTTCCTGTGGTGGGAAGGGAGCGACCGGGACAACGCAGTGGTGAATTATAGGATGACCGTCCACCCCTTCGGAGCCATATCGTCACCATTTTGTGCCAACTACGCCCTCCCAGAATCAGCGAACAAACATGGCGATCTGGTACATCGGACGGTGGTAGAAAGCGTCAGCAGGAACTTCTACGTCGACGACTACCTTGGGTCATTCGATGATGTGGAATCAGCTCTAGAGCAGTTCAGGGGTCTGACGAGATTGCTGGAAGAGGGCGGCTTCCATCTAACTAAATGGATGTCGAACGCTTCGGAAGTGCTGAAGGCCATCCCGTATCACGAAAATGTCGAAAGGGTAAGAGATTTGGACGGCTCCCCACTTCCTATCGAGCGCACTTTAGGGATACAATGGGACGCGGAAACGGACGATTTTGTTTTCGAACTGAACGTTCCCGAGCTGCCAATAACCCGTCGTGGCATACTATCTGCCGTCTCAAGTTTGTTCGACCCGCTCGGTTTCGTCTCACCATGGCTGCTACCCGGAAAGATCTTGCTGCAGCGGCTGTGCCGTAAGAAAGTTGATTGGGACCAGTCACTGGACCGAGGGGACCGGCTGGACTGGGAGGAATTTTTGAACACCTTGAAGAAATTAGGGGACATAAGAATACCACGATGTTTGACCCCTGGCCATACGACACGGACTGGAGAACTACATGCCTTTTCCGATGCATCCGAAGTCGGTTATGGAGCTGTGGTGTACGGACGATGGTGCGCAGGAGATGGACAATATACCACGAGGATCCTGTTCGCCAAAGCCCGCGTTGCTCCACTGAAGTCGGTCTCAATCCCACGCCTCGAACTCAGCGCAGCCGTGTTGGCAGTCAGGGTGGTGCAAGCTGTGAAGAGATGTTTCGATCTCTACATTTGGTCGGTGAGCTTCTGGACGGATTCAACGATAGTACTTTACTACATTAACAACGTACGGAGCCGGTTTAGTACTTTCGTTGCTAACCGGCTCACGATTATCCACGATGAATCGGCCACGCACCAGTGGAGTCATGTCAGGTCTGGCGATAACCCGGCCGACCTGTGCTCTCGAGGTGCGAACAACTTCAGGCAACTGGACACGTGGACGAGAGGGCCGAACTTCCTGCAATTGCCCAAACAGGACTGGCCCGTGTTCGAATTAAAAACCCCTACGGAATTGGAACTGGAGATCAAAGGCGTAGTGATAGCAACCAACGTCGTCGAAGCGTCGTCCATTTTATTGCGACTGGTCAGGTTTTCTTCCTGGATGAAGACGCTTCGTTCGCTTGTTTGGTTAACCAGGTTCAAGATAAGTTTACTAGTCATGAAAGGGCTACGGCCCTCAGGTCGGATACCGGTCGGCCCGATAGGTCCCGATGAGCTACAAGCGGCAGAGTACGATATTTTCAGAATGATACAACGCGAGGCTTTCGCCCGAGAACTCAAGAGGGCGGAAGAAGTGGGGCTGACCAATGAAGACATGCCATCTCCAAGAGGCGAGCTGAAGCGTTTAAACCCCAAACTCATCAACGGACTGCTGCGGGTGGATGGTAGGCTGACCAACGCCCACCTGAACTTCGACACAAAGTATCCTATACTGCTGCCTGCGAGACAACCCGTAGTAGAGCTAATGATTCAACACGTCCACGCCATGGAGGGACATGCCGGGGAAAGTCACGTGACGAGCGTCATCCGAAAGCGTCTTTGGTTGTTGAGAGGACGAGAGACTGTAAAACGCGTGATCCGACGGTGTGTGCAATGCAGGAGACGCAATGCCACAGCAGGCAAACAACTCATGGCCCCACTACCAGAATGCAGGGTGACTACGGGCTGGTGGCCGTTCAGTGACACCGGGTTGGACTATTTCGGGCCCTTGTGGATCAAGTGCGGGAAAAGATTAGAAAAGCGATACGGATGTATCATGACGTGCATGAAATCACGTGCGGTGCACCTAGAAGTCGCACATTCGATGACGACCGATTCGTTTCTACGGGCCTTGCAAAGATTTATCAACCGAAGAGGCGTACCGGCAGACATATACTCAGATAATGGATCGAACTTTGTGGGCGCTCAACGGGAATTGCAGCGTTGGCACAAGAACATAAACAGGGACGAACTGCAGAATCGAACCGTGGCCTACGGCATACGCTGGCATTTCAACCCCCCACAGGCCAGTCACCGAGGTGGCATATGGGAACGCATGATCCGGTCCGCCAGACGGATATTGCTGTCAATCATGGAGCAGCAGCCGCCCGACGACGAGACGCTGAACACCGTCATGACTGAGGTGGAGCGAATCCTGAACAACCGCTCCCTGGTTCCAGTATTGAACGGCGACCCCACCCACCTGGCGCTCACCCCGAACGACTTATTGACGCTAAGGTCGAACGAGGGTTTCCAAGGGCCGGTAAACCTTCGTGGGAGCTACCTCCACGGGTGGAAGCAAGCGAACTATCTGGCCAAGGTCTTCTGGAGGCGATGGCTACGGGAGTACCTACCGGCTTTGCAGACTCGACAGAAGTGGATGGCCAAAACAAGACCATTCAAAGTTGGGGACGTGGTTATGATCGCCGACGAACGCGCACATTTCAGCGCTTGGTCTTTGGGAGTAGTTACGGAAACCATCAAAAGCACTGACGAAATGATAAGAACGGTGAAGGTGAAGACAGCTAACGGAGTGCTCATTCGTGACATACGCAGTATCAACCTACTCGAGAGCGAAGACGGAGGAGCTGATAACCCTGAGGCCTAGTAAACCTTTTTCACACCGGTAATCGAGGTGGATAAAGAAACATCATATATACCACACAATCTCCGTCAAACACGTTAAGGTGCTCGCGGTCCCTTCGTTGACATTACAGAAGGTTCTTTCCGATATGTGGTGATGAGTGCGATTCCATTATACAGCCCGATACATACACGCATGCACGACGCACTCTTCATCCCGTAAACCCATCATACATGTGACAGTGTTCTTTGTTCGCCTTTTGTTGACGCTACCGAATGCCCCTTGCACATGTGGAAGTAGTGGAGCTCAGGTCACACATGCATGCTACATTTACTCGTTTTCTTGCCACGCGGTCTTTTGTTGACATTGCAGAAAGTCCTCCTTTGATGTGTAGTCATAGCTGTGATTTCATTGTAACCCCGGCACACACGCACACGCACGCACACACGCACACACACACACACACTCAAGCGCGTACATCCAGGACCGGACGGCCCCTTACGAGGACAACGTCTATGTGACCATTCACGCCCGCCATCGGTCATTTGGTCCTGTGGAAGATGTAGACTAGCCTCACGTCTATGTAGCCAATGGGTTAGGTGCGACCAGTAGTAGAACGTCGACGACGAGCATTAGACGCGCGCACTGACAGCAGGGCCTAGGCAGGTAGGAAGAATCAGTACCTTTATACCGAACCTTTGACTCTGCTAAGGATCCAGGAGGATTTTGGTGGGCGGTGTAACAGCCGGTCGTGGAAAATCCCCCTTTTTCCCTCGCGATTCAGTGTTTTTTCCCAACATCACTCATTTCCATACACTATTGACTTGTCTTTACGAACTGGTTGTTTTTCTGGACCAATTGTTGTTTGTTCGCGCCCAGAGCGCTATTTTGGCACATCCTTGCTCAGGACCTGCGTGACGCACGTGCTGTCTGCTCACACGCTGCTATTCGGTTTCTCGTTGTTGAGTCTTTGTGATCGTATTATTGAGGTTTGTATATTGTTTATGTCATTGTTTATTTTAATAATCTAGTATCGTAGAATTATCACGGATAATCGCCTTCTGATTTCGGGATCCGTTGCGAATTTGGCTACGCATTGCTCAAACGTTCGTAACAACGACCACTTGGCAAGCTTTCGGAACTGGTCCACTCGCTCTGATGGCTGTCCTCGCAGCTGTGGCTACTGCTTCCGCAAACGACTTACTGCAACCCAGTTGCGGTGGTTTGGGGCTTATGACTGAGATGCTACTTTTTGGGCGTTGGTCCTGCCCTTGGGCCTGCAGGTTAAAGGTCAGACTGGCCGCCTACTTGCAAGGAGCACAGACCCATTCACCCCATGGGTTCTGTTTATAAAGGGCATAGTTGTCCGTCGCTATTCCGGAACACCTTGGGTGAGCCCATCTCTTGCATACCTCGCACTCTATACCATTTGACACGCGTTTTCCGCATGTAGGTGCGAGACACGGATCAGAAAAGCTTGTCATATCGAAAACCAAAAAACGAGGGCGGAAACAACTCAAGTGCCCTTTACCCAAACATAAATTAAACACTCTGACATTAGTAGGTAAAGCCCGCTAACACAAAAGAACAAAAAGAAAGACTCCAAGCGAGAAAAGATCGCTTCAAAAAACATCAAACACTACTCGGCAATAATACGAGGAGAATAAAAATATTCTCCGGATAAAACACACATTTAATGCAATTCCAATAGGCTCAGTATTGTAAATTTAACTAGGTTGATTCACAAAACTATTCAAAAAGTCAGTTTAAAGACGAGAGCACTTGTAACAGGCCGGTTAGCTAGAAACGGACACACACGGGACTCATCAGCCATAGTCCAGTGCTCGTCGCTCAGTCAATACAGAGAACACAAGGTACAAGAGATGAACGTGTATTGGGCCGAAATGAACGCAGTAGAAAAGAGTTACAGCAGTTCTTCACAATTCAGATTTCTCCGGGTCTGGGTCGCTACACTCTTCGGGGATAGCGGCAGGTCTTCTTGTCCGAGATTCCTCACCGGGCTTCGTCCAGCTCACACGTCCGACAGGTGCACCTGTAACAAACGAACGACAACAGCTGAGTACGTTCAAAAGTCCCTCCAATATGGCCGCCCCCGCTCTTATATTTACACACTATGAATTCAAACCACGTGGCACTCACCGTTCACTTCTATGGAAATTGTTGGAAAGGCAAAACAATGTGTAAAGGAGTTCAGGATATCCCGCTCCATGCATTAGCACCCGTGTTACAAACGAAATCTTTCGTTCGTATGAACTATCTTTGCAGATTTCCAATTGTTTGTTTTATTGCTCTAAATCTCTGTCTAAAACCGGACTCCCACCATTGCCTCGAGCGTGAGTTGCCCAGCTTGAACTTCGTTGGGGCTATTTTCGGTAATCTCATCTTCCGTATCTAAATTTTCCGTAATTCAGCTGCAGTTTTCGATTTGCTGTTCAATTTGGAGCTTAAGAGCCCTGGAGAAACAACATGAAGGTTTGGTCATTGTAAAATTTCTTATTTTACTGTGAACAGTAATGTAGCTATTGGAAATCGACATTGTTTCGAATTGTGTCCAAGTTGGTTGCTAACCATCCGTCAAAATTTCCGTTGACCGGGCGGACAGAGAGATTTGCAGGGCAAAATTTTAGCGTTAAGGTGGAGAGTCATGTCTCAAAACCTGAAGGTGTAACAAGTGGGGTGCCACAGGGCTCGGTGCTCGGCCCTCTGCTCTTCCTCATCTTCACCAATGACCTAGCACGTCGGCTTACGAAACCCCGCCTTTATGTTTGCCGATGACGTCAAGACAGCTGGAGTGGATATGGAACATGACCTGTTAGCAGTACAAAACTGGGCACGCAAATGGGACCTTCCACTAAACCTCACCAAGTGTCAATGCTTGACCACAAATACAGGAGCTAGTGGGAATGGTGTGGGTTCGTTGCAAGTGGTCTTGCAGGTCAAAGACTTAGGAGTTATAATGGACAACAGGTTTAAGCCGTCGAAGTAGTGCACCTCAGCAGCCAGTATGTCCAGGAGAGAACTCTTTCGAGTTAGATCCATTATGTCGTGTAGAGGTCCGGAGATTTTCGTTCCGATATACCAAGCCACAGTTAGGCCGCATATGTAAAGTAACAGCCGGTCGTGAAAAACCCCCCTTTTTCCCTCGCGATTCAGTGTTTTTCCCAACATCACTCATTTCCATACACTATTGACTTGTCTTTACGAACTGGTTGTTTTTCTGGACCAATTGTTGTTTGTTCGCGCCCAGAGCGCTATTTTGGCACATCCTTGTTCAGGACCTGCGTGACGCACGTGCTGTCTGCTCACACGCTGCTATTCGATTTCTCGTTGTTGAGTCCTTGTGATCGTAGTATTGAGGTTTGTATACTGTTTATGTCATTGTTTATTTCAATAATCTAGTATCGTAGAATATCACGGATAATCGCCTTCTGATTTCGGGATCCGTTGCGAATTTGGCTACGCATTGCTCAAACGTTCGTAACAATACTCAATAGATCTATTTGGAACGACCAAAAAATCACGCAAAATCCAAGAAAAGGATCAAAAGCAGTCGAATCCGGACAGGAAGTAATACGGCAAGTCTCTGGGGAGGTTTTGGGTACATATGATTCTTTAGTTAATGCTAGATCGCCTAGTCCTGTCAGTGCTAGCTCATGTGTTATTGAAAGCAATATTGATCGTAAGGATGTCGATTTATATAAGCTGAGAATACTAGAACTAGAGCAACAGTTACTTTCGGCTAGACTACAGGCGCATGAAGCAGAGAAGTGTACACAGAAACAGCGAGAGCATGCGACCAGTGACTTCGACACTTCCGATAGGTTAGAGTGCAATAAGGTAGGGAACCCCACGCCGGTCGCCGACTACAAACCACCATCGATCGATCTGCCTGGAGTGGAGTTAACGGTTTTCGACGGGCGAGCTGAGCAATACTGCAAGTTTGTCAAACAGTTCGAGACGTTCGTTGAAAACAAGGTAAACGACCCTGGGCAAAGGCTTCTTTACCTTACTCACTACTGCCGAGGCCGAGCGCGAGAAGCTATCGACGGGTGCACCATGCTCGATCCAGAACAAGGATACACAAGGGCAAGAAAGATTCTGAGGGACTTGTTTGGCCAACCTTTCAAAGTAGCCCGTAACCTAATAGAGGGCGTGATGGCAGAGGCAAAGAGAACCAAGGGCGACGTCTACACCATGGCCGACCTGGTGATCAAGATGCAGAACTGCTCAATAGCCCTCGACCATTTAGGTTACAGGGCTGACCTAGATGCCATGCACACTTTGGAAGGCATAGTCCGTCACCTCTCTCTCGAACTACAGGGTCGGTGGGCGGAAGAAGCTGAACGGATAAGCCGAGGCGACAGAGAAGCCAACTTCGAAGACCTGACTGAATACTTAGACAGGCAAACGAAGATAGCTGACAGCAGATTCGGCCGACTCATCCGGGACAGCAACCGAGCAAACAAGCCCGGTACTAGCCAAGTCCAAACCCCTGTACAGGAGCATCCAAAGTACCAGCCTTGGACCAATACACACGTCATTTCACGAGATGCTACGGCGAAACCAAATTGCAGATCCTGTGGTACTAGCCATGGCCTACCAGAATGCCCCAAGTTCGGCAATGCCACAATAGACGAACGGTGGGGAATGGCGAGGATGGCAGGAGCATGTTTCATCTGTCTCAACACCACGCACCGGGCAGCAGCCTGTAGAACAAGGAATCGATGTGGTTACGAGGGCTGCACGGGCAGACACCATCGGCTGCTGCATCAGGCGAGAATAACCATATCCGAGGCGAGTGCCAAGCCCAGCGTGATCTGTTCAACTTCACAATCTGCCAGTAAACCGGTACGTTTAGGCGTAGTGGCCGTGGGAGTAGTGACTCCGACTGGGATAGTCACGGCGTCGGCTTTCGTTGATAGTGGATCCGACACCACTTTAGTGAAAGAGCGGTTTGCCGACAAACACCAACTGGCTAAAGGTTCGACGTCGTTAGCAGTGAGCACGGTGGGCGGAACACAGGTAATGACTGCCGGTAGATTAAGGCTGCAACTCATCTCTCTAGACACTAACGAGGAAATTGAACTAACGGAGGCATTCATGTTAGTGGATCTCCCCATGCGAGCACCAAGGTCGGTGAACGCAATCTTGACTCGATGGCCCCACCTGAAGGATGTAACCGTCGTAGACTGGGAAGATGATGAGGTGGATCTCCTCATCGGATGCGACGTGCCAGAGGCGCATTGGGTGCTTGACCAAAGAGTGGGCGACCGCCAGGCACCTTATGCCGTACGCACGGCTCTGGGATGGATGTTATACGGTCCAGTAGGGGTACGCGGTTCCGTGAATTACTTATCCGCCGAAACGGACCGCATAGAGTATCATCTGTAACGGCTGTATGAAAAGGAGTTTCATGACATTGGAGACGAAAGACCGACGTTGTCTCAAGAGGATCACTTCGCTCTACAAACGGTGCGGCAAGGCTCTAGAGGCCTCAAAAAACAGTTCGAGGTTCCCCTCCCATGGCGCACACCGGTCGACCCGTGGACTGACAACAGAAATTATGTTCTCCAACGATTACTACGACTACAAGAACGCTTCATTCGAGACCAGAATCTGTGGGAACGATACGCGGATTTGATGAAGCGAAACGAGGCCCTCGGTTACGTTGAAAAGGTGCCTGGTAACACCGACAGCAAAAGAGGTATCTGGTATCTGCCTCACCATCCGGTTATCAACCCCAAGAAACCCAATAAACTGCGCGTGGTTTTCGACTGTGCGGCCAAGTTCCAGGGCAAGTCGTTAAACGATCGCCTACTACAGGGGCCTGACTGGACCACACCACTGATCGATGTTTTGTGCCGTTTCAGAGTGGGTAAAGTGGCTTTGTCTGCTGACATTAGGGAAATGTTCCATCAGGTGAAGATTCCGGTAGGAGAACGAGATGCTTTGCGTTTCCTGTGGTGGGAAGGGAGCGACCGGGACAACGCAGTGGTGAATTATAGGATGACCGTCCACCCCTTCGGAGCCATATCGTCACCATTTTGTGCCAACTACGCCCTCCCAGAATCAGCGAACAAACATGGCGATCTGGTACATCGGACGGTGGTAGAAAGCGTCAGCAGGAACTTCTACGTCGACGACTACCTTGGGTCATTCGATGATGTGGAATCAGCTCTAGAGCAGTTCAGGGGTCTGACGAGATTGCTGGAAGAGGGCGGCTTCCATCTAACTAAATGGATGTCGAACGCTTCAGAAGTGCTGAAGGTCATCCCGTATCACGAAAAGGCCGAAAGGGTAAGAGATTTGGACGGCTCTCCACTTCCTATCGAGCGCACTTTAGGGATACAATGGGACGCAGAAACGGACAATTTTGTTTTCGAACTGAACGTTCCCGAGCTGCCAATAACCCGTCGTGGCATACTATCTGCCGTCTCAAGTTTGTTCGACCCGCTCGGTTTCGTCTCACCATGGCTGCTACCCGGAAAGATCTTGCTGCAGCGGCTGTGCCGTAAGAAAGTTGATTGGGACCAGTCACTGGACCGAGGGGACCGACTGGACTGGGAAGAATTTCTGAACACCTTGAAGAAATTAGGGGACATAAGAATCCCACGATGTTTGACTCCTGGCCATACGACACGGACTGGAGAACTACATGCCTTTTCCGATGCATCCGAAGTCGGTTATGGAGCTGTGGTGTACGGACGATGGTGCGCAGGAGATGGACAATATACCACGAGGATCCTGTTCGCCAAAGCCCGCGTTGCTCCACTGAAGTCGGTCTCAATCCCACGCCTCGAACTCAGCGCAGCCGTGTTAGCAGTCAGGGGGGTGCAAGCTGTGAAGAGATGTTTCGATCTCTACATTTGGTCGGTGAGCTTCTGGACGGATTCAACGATAGTACTTTACTACATTAACAACGTACGGAGCCGGTTTAGTACTTTCGTTGCTAACCGGCTCACGATTATCCACGATGAATCGGCCACGCACCAGTGGAGTCATGTCAGGTCTGGCGATAATCCGGCCGACCTGTGCTCCCGAGGTGCGAACAACTTCAGGCAACTGGACACGTGGGCGAGAGGGCCAAACTTCCTGCAATTGCCCAAACGGGACTGGCCCGTGTTCGAATTAAAAACCCCTACGGAATTGGAACTGGAGATCAAAGGCGTAGTGATAGCAACCAACGTCGTCGAAGCGTCGTCCATTTTATTGCGACTGGTCAGGTTTTCTTCCTGGATGAAGAGGCTTCGTTCGCTAGTTTGGTTAACCAGGTTCAAGATAAGTTTACTAGTCATGAAAGGGCTACGGCCCTCAGGTCGGATACCGGTCGGCCCGGTAGGTCCCGATGAGCTACAAGCGGCAGAGTACGATATTTTCAGAATGATACAACGCGAGGCTTTCGCCCGAGAACTCAAGAGGGCGGAAGAAGTGGGGCCGACCAATGAAGACATGCCATCTCCAAGAGGCGAGCTGAAGCGTTTAAACCCCAAACTCATCAACGGACTGCTGCGGGTGGATGGTAGGCTGACCAACGCCCACCTGAACTTCGACACAAAGTATCCTATACTGCTGCCTGCGAGACAACCCGTAGTAGAGCTAATGATTCAACACGTCCACGCCGTGGAGGGACATGCCGGGGAAAGCCACGTGACGAGCGCCATCCGAAAGCGTCTTTGGTTGTTGAGAGGACGAGAGACTGTAAAACGCGTAATCCGACGGTGTGTGCAATGCAGGAGACGCAATGCCACAGCAGGCAAACAACTCATGGCCCCACTACCAGAATGCAGGGTGACTACGGGCTGGTGGCCGTTCAGTGACACCGGGTTGGACTATTTCGGGCCCTTGTGGATCAAGTGCGGGAAAAAATTAGAAAAGCGATACGGATGTATCATGACGTGCATGAAATCACGTGCGGTGCACCTAGAAGTCGCACATTCGATGACGACCGATTCGTTTCTACGGGCCTTGCAAAGATTTATCAACCGAAGAGGCGTACCGGCCGATATATACTCAGACAATGGATCGAACTTTGTGGGCGCTCAACGGGAATTGCAGCGTTGGCACAAGAACATAAACAGGGACGAACTGCAGAATCGAACCGTGGCCTACGGCATACGATGGCATTTCAACCCCCCACAGGCCAGTCACCGAGGCGGCATATGGGAACGCATGATCCGGTCCGCCAGACGGATATTGCTGTCAATCATGGAGCAGCAGCCGCCCGACGACGAGACGCTGAACACCGTCATGACTGAGGTGGAGCGAATCCTGAACAACCGCCCCCTGGTTCCAGTATTGAACGGCGACCCCACCCACCTGGCGCTCACCCCGAACGACTTATTGACGCTAAGGTCGAACGAGGGTTTCCAAGGGCCGGTAAACCTTCGTGGGAGCTACCTCCACGGGTGGAAGCAAGCGAACTATCTGGCCAAGGTCTTCTGGAGGCGATGGCTACGGGAGTACCTACCGGCTTTGCAGACTCGACAGAAGTGGATGGCCAAAACAAGACCATTCAAAGTTGGGGACGTGGTTATGATCGCCGACGAACGCGCACATTTCAGCGCTTGGTCTTTGGGAGTAGTTACGGAAACCATCAAAAGCACTGACGGAATGATAAGAACGGTGAAGGTGAAGACAGCTAACGGAGTGCTCATTCGTGACATACGCAGTATTAACCTGCTCGAGAGCGAAGACGGAGGAGCTGATAACCCTGAGGCCTAGTAAACCTTTTTCACACCGGTAATCGAGGTGGATAAAGAATCACCATATATACCACACAATCTTCGTCAAACACGTTAAGGTGCTCGCGGTCCTTTCGTTGACATTACAGAAGGTTCTTCCCGATATGTGGTGATGAGTGCGATTCCATTATACAGCCCGATACATACACGCATGCACGACGCACTCTACATCCCGTAAACCCATCATACATGTGACAGTGTTCTTTGTTCGCCTTTTGTTGACGCTACCGAATGCCCCTCGCATATGTGGAAGTAGCGCAGCTCAGGTCACACATACATGCTACATTTTACTCGTTTTCTTGCCACGCGGTCTTTTGTTGACATTGCAGAAAGTCCTCCTTTGATGTGTAGTCATAACTGTGATTTCATTGTAACCCCGGCACACACACACACGCACACACACGCACACACACACATACTCAAGCATGTACATCCAGGACCGGACGGCCCCTTACGAGGGCAACGTCTATGTGACCATTCACGCCCGCCATCAGTCATTTGGTCTTGTGGAAGATGTAGACTAGCCTCACGTCTATGTATCCAATGGATTAGGTGCGACCAGTAGTAGAACGTCGACGACGAGCATTAGACGCGCGCACTGACAGCAGGGCCTAGGCAGGTAGGAAGAATCAGTACCTTTATACCGAACCTTTGACTCTGCTAAGGATCCAGGAGGATTTTGGTGGGCGGTGTAACAGCCGGTCGTGGAAAATCCCCCTTTTTCCCTCGCGATTCAGTGTTTTTCCCAACATCACTCATTTCCATACACTATTGACTTGTCTTTACGAACTGGTTGTTTTTCTGGACCAATTGTTGTTTGTTCGCGCCCAGAGCGCTACTTTGGCACATCCTTCTTCAGGACCTGCGTGACGCACCTGCTGTCTGCTCACACGCTGCTATTCGGTTTCTCGTTGTTGAGTCTTTGTGATCGTATTATTGAGGTTTGTATACTGTTTATGTCATTGTTTATTTCAATAATCTAGTATCGTAGAATATCACGGATAATCGTCTTCTGACTTCGGGATCCGTTGCGAATTTGGCTACGCATTGCTCAAACGTTCGTAACATGGAGTACTGCGTGCAGGCCTGAGCACCGTTCTACCAGAAAGATATAGACTGTTTGGATAAAGTACAAGGGCTAGTTGTTACGACCGTTTGAGCAATGCGTAGCCAAATTCGCAACGGATCCCGAAATCAGAAGGCGATTATCCGTGATAATTCTACGATACTAGATTATTAAAATAAACAATGACGTAAACAATATACAAACCTCAATAATACGATCACAAAGTCTCAACAACGAGAAACCGAATAGCAGCGTGTGAGCAGACAGCACGTGCGTCACGCAGGTCCTGAACAAGGATGTGCCAAAATAGCGCTCTGGGAGCGAACAAACAACAATTGGTCCAGAAAAACAACCAGTTCGTAAAGACAAGTCAATAGTGTATGGAAATGAGTGATGTTGGGAAAAAACACTGAATCGCGAGGGAAAAAGGGGGATTTTCCACGACCGGCTGTTACACCGCCCACCAAAATCCTCCTGGATCCTTAGCAGAGTCAAAGGTTCGGTTTAAAGGTACTGATTCTTCCTACCTGCCTAGGCCCTGCTGTCAGTGCGCGCGTCTAATGCTCGTCGTCGACGTTCTACTACTGGTCGCACCTAACCCATTGGCTACATAGACGTGAGGCTAGTCTACATCTTCCACAGGACCAAATGACCGATGGCGGGCGTGAATGGTCACATAGACGTTGTCCTCGTAAGGGGCCGTCCGGTCCTGGATGTACGCGCTTGAGTGTGTGTGTGTGTGTGCGTGTGTGCGTGCGTGTGCGTGTGTGCCGGGGTTACAATGAAATCACAGTTATGACTACACATCAAAGGAGGACTTTCTGCGATGTCAACAAAAGACCGCGTGGCAAGAAAACGAGTAAATGTAGCATGCATGTGTGACCTGAGCTCCACTACTTCCACATGTGCAAGGGGCATTCGGTAGCGTCAACAAAAGGCGAACAAAGAACACTGTCACATGTATGATGGGTTTACGGGATGTAGAGTGCGTCGTGCATGCGCGTATGTATCGGGATGTATAATGGAATCGCACTCATCACCACATATCGGGAAGAACCTTCTGTAATGTCAACGAAGGGACCGCGAGCACCTTAACGTGTTTGACGGAGATTGTGTGGTATATATGGTGTTTCTTTATCCACCTCGATTACTGGTGTGAAAAAGGTTTACTAGGCCTCAGGGTTATCAGCTCCTCCGTCTTCGCTCTCGAGTAGGTTAATACTGCGTATGTCACGAATGAGCACTCCGTTAGCTGTCTTCACCTTCACCGTTCTTATCATTTCGTCGGTGCTTTTGATGGTTTCCGTAACTACTCCCAAAGACCAAGCGCTGAAATGTGCGCGTTCGTCGGCGATCATAACCACGTCCCCAACTTTGAATGGTCTTGTTTTGGCCATCCACTTCTGTCGAGTCTGCAAAGCCGGTAGGTACTCCCGTAGCCATCGCCTCCAGAAGACCTTGGCCAGATAGTTCGCTTGCTTCCACCCGTGGAGGTAGCTCCCACGAAGGTTTACCGGCCCTTGGAAACCCTCGTTCGACCTTAGCGTCAATAAGTCGTTCGGGGTGAGCGCCAGGTGGGTGGGGTCGCCGTTCAATACTGGAACCAGGGGGCGGTTGTTCAGGATTCGCTCCACCTCAGTCATGACGGTGTTCAGCGTCTCGTCGTCGGGCGGCTGCTGCTCCATGATTGACAGCAATATCCGTCTGGCGGACCGGATCATGCGTTCCCATATGCCGCCTCGGTGACTGGCCTGTGGGGGGTTGAAATGCCAGCGTATGCCGTAGGCCACGGTTCGATTCTGCAGTTCGTCCCTGTTTATGTTCTTGTGCCAACGCTGCAATTCCCGTTGAGCGCCCACAAAGTTCGATCCATTGTCTGAGTATATGTCGGCCGGTACGCCTCTTCGGTTGATAAATCTTTGCAAGGCCCGTAGAAACGAATCGGTCGTCATCGAATGTGCGACTTCTAGGTGCACCGCACGTGATTTCATGCACGTCATGATACATCCGTATCGCTTTTCTAATCTTTTCCCGCACTTGATCCACAAGGGCCCGAAATAGTCCAACCCGGTGTCACTGAACGGCCACCAGCCCGTAGTCACCCTGCATTCTGGTAGTGGGGCCATGAGTTGTTTGCCTGCTGTGGCATTGCGTCTCCTGCATTGCACACACCGTCGGATCACGCGTTTTACAGTCTCTCGTCCTCTCAACAACCAAAGACGCTTTCGGATGACGCTCGTCACGTGACTTTCCCCGGCATGTCCCTCCATGGCGTGGACGTGTTGAATCATTAGCTCTACTACGGGTTGTCTCGCAGGCAGCAGTATAGGATACTTTGTGTCGAAGTTCAGGTGGGCGTTGGTCAGCCTACCATCCACCCGCAGCAGTCCGTTGATGAGTTTGGGGTTTAAACGCTTCAGCTCGCCTCTTGGAGATGGCATGTCTTCATTGGTCGGCCCCACTTCTTCCGCCCTCTTGAGTTCTCGGGCGAAAGCCTCGCGTTGTATCATTCTGAAAATATCGTACTCTGCCACTTGTAGCTCATCGGGACCTATCGGGCCGACCGGTATCCGACCTGAGGGCCGTAGCCCTTTCATGACTAGTAAACTTATCTTGAACCTGGTTAACCAAACTAGCGAACGAAGCGTCTTCATCCAGGAAGAAAACCTGACCAGTCGCGATAAAATGGGCGACGCTTCGACGACGTTGGTTGCTATCACTACGCCTTTGATCTCCAGTTCCAATTCCGTAGGGGTTTTTAATTCGAACACGGGCCAGTCCTGTTTGGGCAATTGCAGGAAGTTCGGCCCTCTCGTCCACGTGTCCAGTTGCCTGAAGTTGTTCGCACCTCGAGAGCACAGGTCGGCCGGGTTATCGCCAGACCTGACATGACTCCACTGGTGCGTGGCCGATTCATCGTGGATAATCGTGAGCCGGTTAGCAACGAAAGTACTAAACCGGCTCCGTACGTTGTTAATGTAGTAAAGTACTATCGTTGAATCCGTCCAGAAGCTCACCGACCAAATGTAGAGATCGAAACATCTCTTCACAGCTTGCACCACCCTGACTGCCAACACGGCTGCGCTGAGTTCGAGGCGTGGGATTGAGACCGACTTCAGTGGAGCAACGCGGGCTTTGGCGAACAGGATCCTCGTGGTATATTGTCCATCTCCTGCGCACCATCGTCCGTACACCACAGCTCCATAACCGACTTCGGATGCATCGGAAAAGGCATGTAGTTCTCCAGTCCGTGTCGTATGGCCAGGGGTCAAACATCGTGGTATTCTTATGTCCCCTAATTTCTTCAAGGTGTTCAAAAATTCCTCCCAGTCCAGTCGGTCCCCTCGGTCCAGTGACTGGTCCCAATCAACTTTCTTACGGCACAGCCGCTGCAGCAAGATCTTTCCGGGTAGCAGCCATGGTGAGACGAAACCGAGCGGGTCGAACAAACTTGAGACGGCAGATAGTATGCCACGACGGGTTATTGGCAGCTCGGGAACGTTCAGTTCGAAAACAAAATCGTCCGTTTCCGCGTCCCATTGTATCCCTAAAGTGCGCTCGATAGGAAGTGGGGAGCCGTCCAAATCTCTTACCCTTTCGACATTTTCGTGATACGGGATGACCTTCAGCACTTCCGAAGCGTTCGACATCCATTTAGTTAGATGGAAGCCACCCTCTTCCAGCAATCTCGTCAGACCCCTGAACTGCTCTAGAGCTGATTCCACATCATCGAATGACCCAAGGTAGTCGTCGACGTAGAAGTTCCTGCTGACGCTTTCTACCACCGTCCGATGTACCAGATCGCCATGTTTGTTCGCTGATTCTGGGAGGGCGTAGTTGGCACAAAATGGTGACGATATGGCTCCGAAGGGGTGGACGGTCATCCTATAATTCACCACTGCGTTGTCCCGGTCGCTCCCTTCCCACCACAGGAAACGCAAAGCATCTCGTTCTCCTACCGGAATCTTCACCTGATGGAACATTTCCCTAATGTCAGCAGACAAAGCCACTTTACCCACTCTGAAACGGCACAAAACATCGATCAGTGGTGTGGTCCAGTCAGGCCCCTGTAGTAGGCGATCGTTTAACGACTTGCCCTGGAACTTGGCCGCACAGTCGAAAACCACGCGCAGTTTATTGGGTTTCTTGGGGTTGATAACCGGATGGTGAGGCAGATACCAGATACCTCTTTTGCTGTCGGTGTTACCAGGCACCTTTTCAACGTAACCGAGGTCCTCGTTTCGCTTCATCAAATCCGCGTATCGTTCCCACAGATTCTGGTCTCGAATGAAGCGTTCTTGTAGTCGTAGTAATCGTTGGAGAACATAATTTCTGTTGTCAGTCCACGGGTCGACCGGTGTGCGCCATGGGAGGGGAACCTCGAACTGTTTTTTGAGGCCTCTAGAGCCTTGCCGCACCGTTTGTAGAGCGAAGTGATCCTCTTGAGACAACGTCGGTCTTTCGTCCCCAATGTCATGAAACTCCTTTTCATAAAGCCGTTGCAGATGATACTCTATGCGGTCCGTTTCGGCGGATAAGTAATTCACGGAACCGCGTACCCCTACTGGACCGTATAACATCCATCCCAGAGCCGTGCGTACGGCATAAGGTGCCTGGCGGTCGCCCACTCTTTGGTCAAGCACCCAATGCGCCTCTGGCACGTCGCATCCGATGAGGAGATCCACCTCATCATCTTCCCAGTCTACGACGGTTACATCCTGCAGGTGGGGCCATCGAGTCAAGATTGCGTTCACCGACCTTGGTGCTCGCATGGGAAGATCCGCTAACGTGAATGCCTCCGTTGGTTCAATTTCCTCGTTAGTGTCTAGAGAGATGAGTTGCAGCCTTAATCTACCGGCAGTCATTACCTGTGTTCCGCCCACCGTGCTCACTGCTAACGACGTCGAACCTTTAGCCAGTTGGTGTTTGTCGGCAAACCGCTCTTTCACTAAAGTGGTGTCGGATCCACTATCAACGAAAGCCGACGCCGTGACTATCCCAGTCGGAGTCACTACTCCCACGGCCACTACGCCTAAACGTACCGGTTTACTGGCAGATTGTGAAGTTGAACAGATCACGCTGGGCTTGGCACTCGCCTCGGATATGGTTATTCTCGCCTGATGCAGCAGCCGATGGTGTCTGCCCGTGCAGCCCTCGTAACCACATCGATTCCTTGTTCTACAGGCTGCTGCCCGGTGCGTGGTGTTGAGACAGATGAAACATGCTCCTGCCATCCTCGCCATTCCCCACCGTTCGTCTATTGTGGCATTGCCGAACTTGGGGCATTCTGGTAGGCCATGGCTAGTACCACAGGATCTGCAATTTGGTTTCGCCGTAGCATCTCGTGAAATGACGTGTGTGTTGGTCCAAGGCTGGTACTTTGGATGTTCCCGTACAGGGGTTTGGACTTGGCTAGTACCGGGCTTGTTTGCTCGGTTGCTGTCCCGGATGAGTCGGCCGAATCTGCTGTCAGCTATCTTCGTTTGCCTGTCTAAGTATTCAGTCAGGTCTTCGAAGTTGGCTTCTCTGTCGCCTCGGCTTATCCGTTCAGCTTCTTCCGCCCACCGACCCTGTAGTTCGGGAGAGAGGTGACGGACTATGCCTTCCAAAGTGTGCATGGCGTCTAGGTCAGCTCTGTAACCTAAATGGTCGAGGGCTATTGAGCAGTTCTGCATCTTGATCACCAGGTCGGCCATGGTGTAGACGTCGCCCTTGGTTTTCTTTGCCTCTGCCATCACGCCCTCTATTAGGTTACGGGCTACTTTGAAAGGTTGGCCAAACAAGTCCCTCAGAATCGTTCTTGCCCTAGTGTATCCTTGTTCTAGATCGAGCATGGTGCATCCGTCGATAGCTTATCGCGCTCGGCCTCGGCAGTAGTGAGTAAGGTAAAGAAGCCTTTGCCCAGGGTCGGTTACCTTGTTTTCAACGAACGTCTCGAACTGTTTGACAAACTTGCAATATTGCTCAGCTCGCCCGTCGAAAACCGGTAACTCCACTCTAGGCAGATCGATCGATGGTGGTTTGTAGTCGGCGACCTGCGTGGGGTTCCCTACCTTATTGCACTCTAACCTATCGGAAGTGTCGAAGTCACTGGTCCTATACTCTCGCTGTTTCTGTGTACACTTCTCTGCTTCATGCGCCTGTAGTCTAGCCGAAAGTAACTGTTGCTCTAGTTCTATTATTCTCAGCTTATATAAATCAACGTCCTTACGATCAATATTGCTTTCAATAACACATGAGCTAGCACTGACAGGACTAGGCGATCTAGCATTAGCTAAAGAATCATAAGTACCCAAAACCTCCCCAGAGACTTGCCGTATTACTTCCTGTCCGGGTTCGACTGCCTTTGATCCTTTCCTTGGCATTTTGCGTGAATTTTCCTCGTTCCAAATAGATCTATTGAGTATTGTTACGACCGTTTGAGCAATGCGTAGCCAAATTCGCAACGGATCCCGAAATCAGAAGGCGATTATCCGTGATAATTCTACGATACTAGATTATTAAAATAAACAATGACGTAAACAATATACAAACCTCAATAATACGATCACAAAGTCTCAACAACGAGAAACCGAATAGCAGCGTGTGAGCAGACAGCACGTGCGTCACGCAGGTCCTGAACAAGGATGTGCCAAAATAGCGCTCTGGGCGCGAACAAACAACAATTGGTCCAGAAAAACAACCAGTTCGTAAAGACAAGTCAATAGTGTATGGAAGTGAGTGATGTTGGGAAAAAACACTGAATCGCGAGGGAAAAAGGGGGATTTTCCACGACCGGCTGTTACACTAGTCACTAGAATGGTGACCGGGCAAGAGTGGTTCAGCTACGCGGAGTGTCTCCGTGCCCCAGACCTGTTCGCGATGGAAAGACGGCGCATTCGCGGGGATTTCATAGAAACCTTCAAGATAATGATGGGACTGTCAGGAATAAGAAGAGAAGACCTTTTCTCTCTGATTCCCGAGAGAGGCACAGGGGGGCATAGACTCAGATTACAAAGAAGGCACTCGAGGCCCCACTTTGTGGCGAATTACTTCCCAAAAATAGTGGTACTCCATTGGGATAAACTCCGGGAGGATGTCATGAACACCACAAAAGTGGGCAGTAGACCAGTGTTAAGTAGCAGCAAAATTCTAACAATGTTAAGCAGCTTTTAGAGTCAGATGCAATTTGCTTATTGTCTCCACCTTACTCTGCCAGGGCTGATACTGCACAAAATTTCTGCCCTTCCGAAAAAGAAAATCACGCATGGCTGGCAGCTACGGAAACGCGGCGACAACACAACTATCTGGACACACGATTGGCCCTAGCCACACCAAGTCCTATGCAAACTGAACTGAACTGAACTGAACTAAACTAAACTGAACTGAACTGAACGAGACTGTATGCCTTTTGAGTACTTCCAAGCGGGAATTGGAGCTCAAATTGGCCCAGTCTGTAAGACAACATCCGAAGAAGTTCTATAGCTCTGTACAGTCTAAAGGCTCAACAAGAAATGCCGTAGGTCCGCTATCCACTAGAGACTGTGGTATTGTCACTGATGACCAGGTCAAAGCAGACGCCCTGGGGGAATACTCTGGTAGTGTACATAGGATAGATAGTGGGGTACTAGTAGATCTGGCTCTGGTGCATCCTCCTCAGTTAAACGAGCTAGATCTCTCAGAGGAATGCGTGCGCAAGTACCTACAGGAGTTAAACAGCCACAAGTCAGCAGGTCCAGATGGCATTCATCCAGCTATCATCAAACCGTTGGCGGATATCATAGCTCCATCGGTATGCAGGCTGTAAAGGTCCACCTTGGACCAGAGTAAGCTGCCTCAGGAAAGTCGCGGCAGTCGTGGCAATACATAAGAGTGGGCCTAAGTCGGATTTGCAGAACTACAGGCCGGTAAGCCTGACTAGCATCCTATGTAAAGTCCTCGAGATCATCCGTGCCCATATCTGCCAGCACTTACTGCAGCACTCCATGCTAAGCCCGGCGCAGCATGGATTCATGAAAAATAGATCTTGCCTGACCAATCCCCAGTGCTTCTTAGATGAAGTAACTCTGACGACTGGACGAAGGTAGGCAAGTTGAGGTATGCCACCTCGACTTTATCAGGGCGTTCGACTCCGTTTATCATCGTCTTTTGCTACGTAAGATGGAGACTTTCGGCATAGGTGGGCCAGTATATAGGTGGCTGGAGGACTTCCTCTCCCACAGGACGCTTTACGTCAAAGTGGGGGACAGGTGCTCCACTTTGGTGAACGTCACCAGTGGTGTACCTCAGGAATCCGTCCTAAGCCCGGCCCTATTCTTGTTATTTATTAATGACCTAGCATCCACTCTTCAATCGCCCAGCTTCATTTTTGCGGATGATGTGAAGATTGTTGGATCTGGGGGTAGGGTGGACTTGGGCAGGGAAATAGGTACCGTCCTGAACTGGGCATACAAATGGGACTTACCTCTAAACGCTTAAAGAAGCCATTTGTTGTCAAGGGCAACAGAGAGCCTGACTGTCGCTCATGATCAAGAGCTGTTCACCGTAGAGGCAGTCAGTAAGGTTATACACCTTGGGGTCATCACATACAGTGACTTCAAATGGTCGGAGCAGTGCAACGCTGCTGCGCATAAGGCTCGTGGAGAGCTCTTCAGACTGCGATCAGCTTTGTCTTGCCGGAAGCCGGAGGTATTCGTACCTATTTACATGGCTATAGTACGACCTCACTTAGAAAGTAGCGTGCAGGCTTGGTCACCCTTCTACAAAAAGGACGCCGCCTGTCTCGAGAATGTCCAACGTCTCGCCACGCGAATGGTTGAAGGGCAGAGGGGTAAGACTTACGAGCAGAGACTCTGTGACCTGAATCTCTTCTCGTTGGAAAGGAGGAGACGTCGAGGAGATCTCACAGAAACGTTCAAGGTAATGAAGGGCTTTTCTGGCCTTAGACCAGATAGTCTATTCCAAGCGGCTTTGGAATCCAGAACAAGGGGACACGAAAAGAAGTTGATAAAAGCTCCATCTAGGTTGATGGCTAGATCGCAGTTCTTCAGCAACAGGGTTGTGAAAAGTTGGAACGGTCTGCCTGGTGAAATGGTAGATCTCCAGACAGTCCAATCCCTCATAGGTGCCCTAGATCGCAAGTGGTACGAGATCTTTCCTTGTAGTAAGCCTTGAGTATATCAACTAGATGGATGACGGGTAGCACTGTGGTCCTTCTGGAGTATGTTTTAATAGACTTTTTCCCTCATTGCATACTGTCCCAATGAACGCTCACGATGCATAATGTCTCTCGCAGTTGATGTGCTATGAGGTTTTCCGTTTCCCTCTCAATTTTAGCGGGGATTCGACGAAGTTGTAGCGTACTACTCTGTCTATGTGGTACATTAAATTATGGTCAACAATATCTAAGACGACACTAGCAAACTAAGATGGACGGAGGAGCGTGCGGTGATAAAAAGGCCAAAAGGGTATGTACATCAAGAATAAAAGTGAAACAAAAGGTGTGACTCAAACTCACAGTTGTTCAATGTTCTTGTGATCAGGAGATGAGTGTCGAAGAGCCAATATCCGCCAATGTCTTCAGTTCAGTTCGGTCTGACAGCCATCCGTTGGACAGAACAGGATGGTATTGAGCGAAGTGCCAAGAAACGCCGTTGAAGCTTCTAAAATGTTTTGTTTCACACAGTTAGTTCCGACCGATATGATTCCAAGACACTCCAAACCAGAAGATGAGACCGTGCCAGAATTAAAGGTTTATTTACAGCCTTTTGTATTGCGCGGTGGTGACGACCAAAAGGTGTGTGTTTTTACATTAAAACGTCGGTACAACAAAGGAGTGTCGCACCAAGGGACGTTGAAAATCATGGAAAAAGTCGGAAATGTACAGGTACCTACACAACTCCCCCGCCAGAGCGTTTGTTGTACAAAATAAACGCTCGATAGAAAAATAGAAAGAGGAAACGGTTAGCGAAAGAATACGTCAACTAACAAAGTCTTGAAATCTGACAGGATGTCGAACGTTTCTGCCGGAACGGCGGGTTACCAGGGAAGGTTTTTGCTGTGGTGGTGCTGGCGGGTGTGGTGTAGTGTCTGGTGTGATGATAGAGTGTGGATCATCGACAGGAGTTGTTGGTAGTGTGTCTGTGGATGGTGATGGTGTCGGCGTTGCTGGTGATGGAGGTGTATCAAAATGCGCGGGTTTTAATCTGTCAATGGAAACTGTGTCTGGCTTATCGGCTTTTTGAACCACGAAATATTTGTCTGTGCGACTAAGCACTTTAAATGGACCATCATACGGTGGTGTGAGTGGTTTGCGAACAGCATCGTTACGAATAAAAACGAAAGGTGACGTATATAGATCATTGTGTACAAAAACGTGTGTGGATGACAAGCGAGTGGGTGTTGGACGTAGATGTGACATACGGTCTTTGAGTTGTTGGACAAATTGGGATGGGTTAGGACTGGCATCGGTGCTAGGTTGAACATACTCACCTGGAAGGCATATGGTGGTACCGAAAACGAGCTCAGCCGATGTGCTGTGGAGGTCGTCTTTGACTGATGACCGCAGACCTAAGAGAACTAGTGGCAGGTTGTCGCTCCAGTTATTGGGGTTTGGCTGTGATATCAGTGCTGCTTTAAGTTGACGGTGTAGGCGCTCTACCATGCCATTGGACGAAGGATGGTATGCAGTTGTTGTGATGTGTTTACAGCCAAGCAGTTTAGTGAACTCACGAAACAAAATCGATTGGAATTGGCTGCCACGGTCTGTGGTGACGGTAGACGGTACACCAAATGTAGCAATCCAGTGTTGGAGTAGTACTTTCGCAATATTTTCTGCCGAGGTGTCGGAAATGGGTACTGCCACTGGCCAGCGTGTGAAACGATCAACAACGGTTAATAAGTGGGTATGTCCATTTGATGGTGGTAGTGGACCAACAAGATCAACGTGAATATGTGTGAAACGGACGTCGGGAACGGTTAACGTACTGGGAGGAGAAAAAGTGTGGCGGTGGACTTTGTTTCTCTGACATTGTAAACACTGTTTAGTCCATAATGCAATGTCAGAATTCATATTGGGCCAAACAAATCTGGCAGAAATGAGTTTGCGAGATGCACGGATACCAGGATGGGAACGAGAATGAAAATGATCGAAAACGATCTTCCTGTAGCAAGTTGGAACGATAGGACGAGGGTTACCTGTAGACCAGTCACATAGGACTGTGCCATCGGCTAAAGGTAGGGGAGAATCCTTGAGCTGGAGTGTGGAGGATGTGCGCAGTTCGAGCAAGGATGGATCATCATGCTGGAGATTTGCCAGTTCCGTAAGATCGAATTTAGTCTGCACCGTGTTGATGTCAGGTCTGGATAATGCATCAGCCACAACATTATCAACTCCACGCACGTAGCGGATGTCTGTTGTGAACTGAGAAATATAATCCAAATAGCGGATATCTCTGGGTGAATGTCGGTCAGGCTTGGCATGAAGTGCGTGTGTCAGGGGTTTGTGGTCAGTGTGCACACGAAATTGTCGTCCTTCCAAAAGGTGGCGGAAATGACGGATAGACAAGTAAATGGCTAGGAGTTCGCGAGAAAATGTGCTGTATTTTGTCTGTGCCGCCTGGAGTTTTTGCGAGAAGAACGCTAAAGGCTGTAATTGGTTGTCCACTATTTGGTGAAGCACTGCACCGACTGCAGTATTTGATGCATCAGTCGTTAGGACTAACTCAGTATTTGGATCTGAATGTGGATGGTGCAGCATGGTGGCATCCGCGAGAGCTTTTTGGCTTCTGCGAAAGCTGTCTCGGCCTCGGGAGTGAAATCGATCGTCTTGACGTTGGACTTGAGAAGATCGGTTAAAGGTGAAACGATGGTCGCACAATGGGGAATGAAGCGACGGTAGTAGTTCAAAATTCCCAAGAAACGTCGTAACTGTGTGATCGTTTGAGGTGCAGGAAATGACAGGATGCTGCGCACCTTATCTGGGAGGGGTGTCAAACCTTTTTGATCGATATGGTGCCCGAGGAAGTCGAGGGACGGAACACCGAACACGCATTTACTAGGGTTCAGCTGAAGTCCGTATTGTTGGAAACGTTGAAAGAGTTGGCGCAAGTGGCTGGCATGCTCCGATGGAGAGGCGCTGGCAATTAATATGTCGTCGATGTAGCCAAACGCGAAGGGTAGACCTCGAAGCACTTCATCGACGAATCGTTGGAACGTCTGAGCAGCGTTTCCCAATCCAAATGGCATGCGAATGAACTCGAACAGGCCAAAAGGCGTGGTTATGGCTGTCTTGGGAATGTCTTCTTCGGCCACGGGGATTTGGTGATATGCCTTTACGAGGTCAACCTTGGAAAAGATTGTCTTCCCAGAGAGATTCTGTGCAAAATCATGAATGTGTGGGATCGGGTACCTGTCGGGGACGGTGACGTTGTTGAGAGCACGGTAGTCTCCACAGGGTCTCCAATCACCAGATGATTTTGGAACCATGTGCAAAGGCGAGGCCCATGGGCTCGAAGACGGTCGAATGATGCCAAGATTCATCATATGTTCGAATTCAAGGCGTGCGATACGGAGTTTGTCGGCGTTGAGTCG
Organism: Fasciola hepatica; assembly: GCA_948099385.1. NCBI lineage: Eukaryota > Metazoa > Platyhelminthes > Trematoda > Plagiorchiida > Fasciolidae > Fasciola > Fasciola hepatica. The sequence goes on from CANUEZ040000149.1 coordinate 1,092,950, forward strand.
TCGTGGTTGAAAGTGGACAGGTTGGCCTTTTGTGGCGATGTGGTGCTGCACAGCATGAGAGACTGGGTCGGTGAACTGGCACGGTTTAGTGAGGGATGGAAACTCCTTCAAAATGTCAGCAAACGGCGATTGCGGGATCGCCAGCCGAATACCCAGCGAGTTGGTGCATTTACCAATGCCGACTGCATAAAGTTTGGTTGTGGTGTCTACCAGCTTGCGATTTTTGAGGTCCACTGTTAGACCAAAGTGTGAGAGGAAATCCGCGCCAATAATGGGAGTCTGGACATCTGCCTGGATGAAAACCCATTGAAAAGTTCGTCGGAGGCCTAAATCAAGAGTGATGGACCGTTGGCCGAATGTAGCAATAGTTGTTGTGTTTGCTGCTTGCAGTGTAAAGTGAGATGGTTTGAGGCTGTGATGTTTGGGTGGGGGGATTACACTGATCTCGGCGCCGGTATCAATGAGAAATCGAAGACCACTGGACCGGTCAACGATATAAAATAGGCGACTTTCGCGTGGGGGCCCAGCCGAAGTCGTCGCCGTTACTGGTTGGCCTGGTCGTTTGACTGTGGAGTGTAAGTGCGGAATGAACATGGAGGATCGCAGCAGCGTGCCTTGGAGCCGAAAGTGCGGTGGTACCAACACCACGTTTGTGATCGGCGGTTTCTGGACCGTGATCTAGGTCGATGAGGTACTTCGGTGGACACAGATCGATGAGTAGTAAATGCGTTGCACATTGCACTGACCTGATTGCACAACATGCGAACGGTTTCTTTTAGGTCCGTAATGTCCTTATCGATATGCGAGTGATGGGATGGGGAATCAGGACTGCGAGAAACGTGACCACGGCGATCTGGGGCAGGAACTGGTAATGTCGAAGGGGATTCGTGCGTCGGAGTGGTTTCTGCGGGTGATGTCATGTGAACACAGGGTCTACCAGCCGGGTAGCATTCCATTATTCTGTCGGCGTGCTGTGCAACTTTGTCAAGAGGAGTAGTGGGCTCCAGCATTGACAGGACCTGCTGCATCGGGAGAGGTAGTTTATCAACCCATATCTCCCTGAAAATGGCGTCGTCCATTTGCCGTCCAGCCAGTAGCGACCGCATGTGGCGCATAAGCTGGGACGGAGTTTGGTCTCCGAGCTCCACCGACGTGAACAGTTCACGGAGCATTGTTCCGGCTGATTTTCCGGTACGCTGAATGACTGCTTCCTTAAGCTTCGTGTAAGGAGCTTCTGGTGGAATGGGATCGAGGAGATCTTCCACGTCAACAGCGATGTCAAAGGGAAGGGCTTGGACAACGTGAGAGTACTTCACGCGCTCGCTGGTTATACGTCGAGTGGCAAATACGGCTTCTATCTGTCGAAACCACACTCGAGGGTTGGTCGGGGCAAAAACTGGCAGTTTGAGAGCAACCGCGTGGATGTCAATAGATTCGCTGTCAGACATGTTGAATGGTGTGGAACTTGGACCAAAAGAATGAAGCTAGTGTCAAATGATGGAAAAACAACCTGGGCTCACCAATTTTGTAGCGTACTACTCTGTCTATGTGGTACACTAAATTATGGTCAACAATATCTAAGACGACACTAGCAAACTAAGATGGACGGAGGAGCGTGCGGTGATAAAAAGGCCAAAAGGGTATGTACATCAAGAATAAAAGTGAAACAAAAGGTGTGACTCAAACTCACAGTTGTTCAATGTTCTTGTGATCAGGAGATGAGTGTCGAAGAGCCAATATCCGCCAATGTCTTCAGTTCAGTTCGGTCTGACAGCCATCCGTTGGACAGAACAGGATGGTATTGAGCGAAGTGCCAAGAAACGCCGTTGAAGCTTCTAAAATGTTTTGTTTCACACAGTTAGTTCCGACCGATATGATTCCAAGACACTCCAAACCAGAAGATGAGACCGTGCCAGAATTAAAGGTTTATTTACAGCCTTTTGTATTGCGCGGTGGTGACGACCAAAAGGTGTGTGTTTTTACATTAAAACGTCGGTACAACAAAGGAGTGTCGCACCAAGGGACGTTGAAAATCATGGAAAAAGTCGGAAATGTACAGGTACCTACAAAGTACACTCGGCAGTGGTGGGCGCATAACTGGTGTGCATACCATCGAAGGAATTCTGGACGCTCGATTGGCCGTGGCCATTACCTGTCCTGTGCAGACTGAACTGAACTGAACTGAAATGAACTGAAGGTTGTTGTGTTGGTACGTGTCCCAGTGACACCTGAGTGCTTGTTGTGCGGTTGGTTCCATTGAACATCGCAACCTTCAGAGATTGACTCGAAAACACAAAAGTCACCCATATTTGTCGTGCAAATTTCAGAAAGAAGACATACTCAGTTTATTTTACGGCAGTGAGCTCCTTGTAATAACGGGGCGAACGGTGAAGATGTCGTCACTATAATCGGCTCTTTATTCTTTGTTACAGCCGATTGGACAGTGAATCAGTATGCTAAAGTAATTTACTCCCCATCAATGCGGACAGTCATAGGACGTCCCATTCGTCATTTAAGAAGCACTTCTCGGCTTTTGATAACAATAACATTCCCCAAAGGACATTTTGAATGATGGAGAACAAATACAGCAAAAGAGCTCGTTTTCGGTAACACCAACCTCAGCGCGCAATATCTGCAAGCGTGTGTAACGGTTGCAAGATGAATGAGGATGGTCAGCCCATGACGTGGAATGAAGGTATGATCATACCTCTCGAGAGGCTTAACCAGTGGACTTGATCATGCGAGGCATAACAGATTACCTGAGCGGGGTCAAAGAGACCCTTCCACTTTACAGCTAAATAAATGATGTGGCTAGGTGTCGCGATCAGTGGTGCTCTTGTATCCACAAAATTTCATCGACTTGTTATCGATAATTGTAGTTCTCCTCTTACTCCTTTCATGCTCTTTTCTTCTTCACTATTTCCTTTTGAGGTTGCCGCTAGGAGGTAGCAACTAAAACCGTCACACCCAGTGCATGGTTAATGGTTGTCAGAACTGAACTGTTCATCGCCTACTTTTCTATGCTCTATTGGCCCGTGCTGGGCAAGGCTGGAGAAAACGATGCGGCGGTCAGACAATGACCCGCATTAAAAAGCCAGAATCAGCATCGGTATCGGTCGGCGCTTTCCACCTTCGGGGTTGGGACTTAGGGGATGAGGATTGCTGCTAGCTAAAGATGTTGTGGGACAGAAGTTAGTGTCACGAATGCTGTACGGTCTGTTTGTTAAACTGTCTTGTCCCATAATCACAAAAATAAAACCAAGGCAAGCAAAATGGCAAAAGAAAGCATCAAAAGTGCGACGAAAAACGTCGCACCACACTTTTCACTGACTGCTTATTCTCTGTTGTACTTCCCTTCCTCCATTTTCTGTATCTTTTATTGTTTCGTTGGCGCTTTGCTTGATTCCAAGGAGATGAGTGTTTTAAACTTCTTCCAAACTCGCCAGTGGGAGAAATATCCTGTTGGTTGTGCAGAAGCTTTGTATTTCGGAGCTCTTAATCGCTGGTCCATTTTCCCGAAGCCTTGCATGTTGGTTTGAAGGACCTTTTTCACGAACCATTTTGTATTCTTACTCCTGTCCGACAACGAAACATTACAACTTTGAGTTTATCTACTCGCGTAAACCATTTACACTACCATCCTATTGCCTACCTGGATCAACCATTATTGAAAAGGGAGTAACAATTAAACGTAGTATGGTAAATACACAGAAAACATGAATAGCGAACAAGCTCGTTTTCGGCAACGTCATTTATTGGTCAGAAATGCATAAATTATGAACAATGTGTGATTGAAGTCATCAAAATTGGTGTTGCATAGTTAGGAAAGATAAAAAGGGAAATGTTGTTATTCCGTGGTTGGGAAAAGGACCAGTGAAACAATGAACATGGGTTTCGGGGATTATCCATTTCCGGTTTCAACCAAAAGGTCAACGTTTGGGCCACACTGAGTCCTAGAGCCGGCTTCGGATCGCGACCAGGGCAGTTTGAGTGCTTTAACGAAACGTTTTTGAGAACAAAGCGATGGATTGAGTATTCTGATCGCCATAGCTTCTGTCGTAGCTAGGTGTTGTTTTAAAGTGGCTTTTGACGCGTTCGTTGGGACTCTGTAGGCTGTTTTGAACACGTCGTCGTTTACGTACTGTCCACTGTCCGCAAGGTGCACCACAGTTGCACTGGTAATAGATTTTCTGTTGCCCGTCGCCAGCCAAGTTAGTTTGTGGTCTTTGATCCTTTGTGATAGTTGCCGTGTCGTTCTATCTATATAGCTTGCCTGGCATAAGCAAACAAACGAATAGGTTAGCATGGATGATGTGAGAACAGGTAACTTGCCTTTTAGGTAGTTTGAAAGTGAAAGGGAGAATACTAGGACAGTAGAGGAACAGCTGACCAGAGCCCTCAAGTCACTAAAAGAGCTCAATGTTATCACTCATACAACCCTAGAACAGCTAAGAACAACTGGCACCACTGTTCCTCGACTTTGCGAGTTACCGAAAGTTCACAAGTCAGGAAAACCATTGAGACCGATAATAGACATAAGTGCATCCGCGTATCATTCGGTTTTTCGATTGCTCGTAGATGTACCTGAACCGGTTCGTCGAAAAACTACCCGCTACATTCTAAAAGACACTTTCCAGCTCATATCACTGATTAACGAGCAACATGCTCGAGAACTAACAATGACCTCTTTGGATGTGACATCTTTTTTTACCAACTTGCCGCTTCCAGAAACGATCAGTTGTTTTTGCGATTTCATCGTAGAAAACGAAATCGATATCAGTATTCCAGTGACAGATCTGAAGGAACTGCTGTTACGATGCATTTTCAATGTACGGCTTACCTTCAACAAAGAATAATACCATCAGACCGATACAGTCTCTATCGAGTCACCTCTGGTCCCCTTATTCGCTGACATATTCATGGCTAAGCTGCAAAACGGAAAACTTAGTGGCACGGTGGGAAGTCTACCCATCTGATGTCGATACGCAGGTGATATTTTTGTTCTAGCTGACAGTCATACACGGCTGTAGTCATTGGTGGAGGGGTTCAATCAGGCAAATGATGCGGTTGACTTTACGTCGGAAGTGGAAGAAAGAAACACGTTCCACTTTCTAGATGTACTCCTTTTAAAAGGTGACGATGGTAAACTGTTTCGTCGCGTATATTGCAGACCAACAGGCCAGCACACCAGTTTTCTAGCTTTGTACCCACTGGGTGTAAACCTAACCTCATTCGCTCCCTCGCAGCTCGTGTGCGAATGATTTGCTCGGATGAGACGGTGAGTGTTGAATTAGGCATCTTAAAGCAAACACTATTGGATAACGGATGCCCCGAGCGCTTCGTTTAGAAGAAAATAGCAGAAAGAGCAACGAGACAGGCGTAAGTGACCGTTAAGAAGAAAGAGTTATACATTAAACTCCCTTTCAAAGATGACAAAAGTGAGTTACTAATAAGACGTTTGGAAAAGGCAATCGCTCGCACCTTTCCCGCTGCTACACTATGTACCTGTTTCACCAGTCGACCAGTGATCTTAACGAACCTAAAAGACAAGCTACCCCATCATCATCATCGTCGTACAGCGTTAAACAGTAGGGCTAGCCCCACTGACCACTGCCTTTCTCACCATGTTGCACGTTGAATTAGAAAGTATGAATATACAAGATGAACAGGGCGTGGACCTACACGGGTGGGAAAAGGAAAGAATGCCCTAGTAGCCAACACACGGAATACAGTCTAACTGTTCAAACGCACATCGATCAGTCATTCTGATTCGATAGAAAGTGACAACACGATCGCCACTTTTCGCGGTTCGCCGCCATATCCTTCAGTGTCTCCAGCCAACTGGTAGACGGATCTTTTGGACCCCAACCACGAAGACGTGAAGCACCTACGTTTCCTAGATCTGTACATTTTCTCATTCCTCGCTGCCACGTCATCTGTTGACCTCCACGTGGCCTCTTCCACTCCCTAGGAAGGGCGGAGAATAGGACGCGTTACGGTAGACGTGTGTTTGCCATACGTAACACGTGTCCCAACCAACGAAGTCTACTAAGCCGGATACGCTGTGACAGAACGTTCTCTGGATTAGTACCCAATACTCGCTTTCTGACCTCATCGTTGCTTACTCGGCTATTCCACCCAATCCTAGCGATACTACGTAAACATCGATGGTCGAAAACCTCAAGATGACGAATATCTTCAGCACGCAGACTCCAAGTCTCGCAACCATACAACAAAACTGAACGCACAGTGGCACAGTATACACGGCCTTTCAACTTCAGTGAAATATCGGGTCGGCGCCACAAGTGCTTCAGTCCAGCGTACGCCGCTCGAGCCTTGGATATCCGCGTGCTCACCTCTACTACTGTGCTCCCATCCGTCGTCACACAGCTACCGAGGTAGATGAAGTGGTCGACAACTGACAGCACTTCCCAATCGAGCATCAAGCTCGGAATTGTTGACGTCCAGTATTGTAACATCATCTTGCACTTTGAAGGTGCAAAGCGCATGCCGAATGGAGCTACAGCTCTTGCGAGATTATCTAGTGCACGTTGGGCATGTTCCGTGGATCCGAACAAGCAGACAACGTCGTCCGCGTAATCTAGGTCACATAGCTTTTCACTATTTCCTAGTTCGACTCCCAAATCCTGAAGATTTTGCAGCGCACTGTCCATTATTGTCGGTCGGCGGTGCGTGTGACGCGTTTCAAGTAGTCGGAGAAGAGTAAAAATCTGGTCGATGCATCCTCGACCTGGGCGGAATCCAGCCTGCTGTTCGCGGACATTCCTCTCACGAGCGGGTGTAAGACGATCCAGCAAAATCGAAGCTAATACTTTGGTGGCTATCGGGATTAAGCTAATCCCACGATGATTACTGCAATCATTGCGTATTCCCTTCTTGAAGATGGGAACAATCAATGACTCGCTCCATATTAACGGAATACGCTCCTCATTCCAAATGTCACGGAGCAAGGCGGTAAGTGATTTTATCAAAACATTTTCACCCAGTTTGAAAAGAACTGGGGGAAGTTCGTCGGGACCTGCCGCTTTCCCCCGCCTTAGTAATCGAATACATGACTCTACTTCTACTTCCGATGGGGGCTCAAGTGATACCACCCAAGGAGTCACAGTTGTTGACACGAGAGTAACTGCACTAGCGTGCGGCCAGCTAAACTGTTCCTTGAAGTACTCGGCCCATCGGTCAGGCCTTTGCTGTTTGCTATGGATGGGTTCTCCATTTCTATCCCAAATCGTTTTACTGACTTGGATGCGCCGTCCTCTGGTGTCACGAATAAGTTTGAACAGTCTTTGACTGTTACCTGAAGCAGCTGCTATTTCCATTTCTTCGGCTACCTTGACCCACCAATTTTCGCGATCATTCTTAAGACTTTTCGTAACTTGTCTTTGCAGCTTTCTCCGCATCTTATTCATCTCCTTACGGTTCGAGAGCTGACGCTTTTGCTCCATTATACTCAGCGACTCTTGCGAGATCCAGTGTCTTTGATGGACAACGGATCTAAAACCACAGGCAGAATTTGCTGCAACGTGCATCGCCTGTTTGATATGAGCGCAATGCTCATCTACATCACTGTTCTCCGTGGATCCTAGCTCATGTGCTAACTTCTGCTCATACCGGGTGCGTACTTCTGGATCACACAAACGTTGCACGGCTAATCGGGTTTGCGGTTTGCGACGATGACCGTGGAGCTGGAGAGATATTTGCAATAAAACTAATGCATGGTCCAACTCTACGTACGTGGACCAGTAAGATCTACAGTTCTGAACAGAACTGCGCCACCGGTAGCTTACGGCAATATGATCAATTTGACTCAAAGTACCTGTAGAGTTAGGGCGCCATGTTGCTGTGCGACGCGAGCTGTGTCGGAAATTTGTGCTAGACAAGAACAATCGATTTTCTGCACAAAACTGGAGAAGCCTATCCCCGTTATCTGTACTCTCAGCAGGTAAAGCACAGCGCCCACCTAAACAGACTTCTGACACACTAAGTTTGCCAACTTGTGCATTGAAGTCACCAGCTAGCATTACAATGTCAGAACCTTTACTGCTGCGAACGAGAGTGGCGAGGGCATCATAGAACTCATCTTTCTGCATGTCAGAGCTGCAGTCCGTTGGGGCGTACACCGAGATCACAAACAAACTGCGCTTAACACAACTATCCTTTCGAACGCCAACTGACCCCTGGAGTCTCACAGCACATAAACGACTGTTAACAGGAATCCAGTCTAAAAGCTACCTGTTCTCACATCATCCATGCTAACCTATTCGTTTGTTTGCTTATGCCAGGCAAGCTATATAGATAGAACGACACGGCAACTATCACAAAGGATCAAAGACCACAAACTAACTTGGCTGGCGACGGGCAACAGAAAATCTATTACCAGTGCAACTGTGGTGCACCTTGCGGACAGTGGACAGTACGTAAACGACGACGTGTTCAAAACAGCCTACAGAGTCCCAACGAACGCGTCAAAAGCCACTTTAAAACAACACCTAGCTACGACAGAAGCTATGGCGATCAGAATACTCAATCCATCGCTTTGTTCTCAAAAACGTTTCGTTAAAGCACTCAAACTGCCCTGGTCGCGATCCGAAGCCGGCTCTAGGACTCAGTGTGGCCCAAACGTTGACCTTTTGGTTGAAACCGGAAATGGATAATCCCCGAAACCCATGTTCATTGTTTCACTGGTCCTTTTCCCAACCACGGAATAACAACATTTCCCTTTTTATCTTTCCTAACTATGCAACACCAATTTTGATGACTTCAATCACACATTGTTCATAATTTATGCATTTCTGACCAATAAATGACGTTGCCGAAAACGAGCTTGTTCGCTATTCATGTTTTCTGTGTATTTACCATACTACGTTTAATTGTTACTCCCTTTTCAATAATGGTTGATCCAGGTAGGCAATAGGATGGTAGTGTAAATGGTTTACGCGAGTAGATAAACTCAAAGTTGTAATGTTTCGTTGTCGGACAGGAGTAAGAATACAAAATGGTTCGTGAAAAAGGTCCTTCAAACCAACATGCAAGGCTTCGGGAAAATGGACCAGCGATTAAGAGCTCCGAAATACAAAGCTTCTGCACAACCAACAGGATATTTCTCCCACTGGCGAGTTTGGAAGAAGTTTAAAACACTCATCTCCTTGGAATCAAGCAAAGCGCCAACGAAACAATAAAAGATACAGAAAATGGAGGAAGGGAAGTACAACAGAGAATAAGCAGTCAGTGAAAAGTGTGGTGCGACGTTTTTCGTCGCACTTTTGATGCTTTCTTTTGCCATTTTGCTTGCCTTGGTTTTATTTTTGTGATTATGGGACAAGACAGTTTAACAAACAGACCGTACAGCATTCGTGACACTAACTTCTGTCCCACAACATCTTTAGCTAGCAGCAATCCTCATCCCCTAAGTCCCAACCCCGAAGGTGGAAAGCGCCGACCGATACCGATGCTGATTCTGGCTTTTTAATGCGGGTCATTGTCTGACCGCCGCATCGTTTTCTCCAGCCTTGCCCAGCACGGGCCAATAGAGCATAGAAAAGTAGGCGATGAACAGTTCAGTTCTGACAACCATTAACCATGCACTGGGTGTGACGGTTTTAGTTGCTACCTCCTAGCGGCAACCTCAAAAGGAAATAGTGAAGAAGAAAAGAGCATGAAAGGAGTAAGAGGAGAACTACAATTATCGATAACAAGTCGATGAAATTTTGTGGATACAAGAGCACCACTGATCGCGACACCTAGCCACATCCTCCAGTGTATCCAACCGCATTGTTGGCTTGTGTCCTGAATTATGTGGAATATTGGTAACACTTCAGAAATTTTCGAAATCTACTGAACACCAGTACATGTAACATAGACAACAGACAGCATCAAAACAACGGAGAAGTCGGCAGTACATTTGACCGTAAGAAAGTGGCTCGAAGATGCAAGTCGTGACCTCGCTCGTTGTTCAACAGTCTTAAGCCACCTGCTGCGCAGTAATTCTCAACATTCTACTCACAGGATGAACGATAAGAATTAAGGCCAAAAAGGCCTCCCAAATGCGCTCCATTCAAGGACATACGATTTACTGTACCACTCACGTCTTCTGCAAAAATCTTGATTTCACCTCACTTTGTTTCACGTAAGAGGTCGTGTAACTTGTTGCAGGAGATGTCTTTGATTGCTTCTGGGCTGCAGTCTTAATGGGCATGAACCTAGTCGACAGACAAATTTCGTCCATCGAGACGGTGACAACTTACTTTGCATGAACCTCAGCCTCACTGCACACAACCGACCGTCGATTGGGATCTAGTCAAATAGCACGGCTTTTGCCCTGTCGCCAAGAGATACGCCCGTGTCAACGAGACCAGAAGCCGCAGCCCTAGGATGAGACTTTACGGAAGGATTGGGTCGGGGCGTCAGTCGAACGACAGAGCTAAAGTCCTGGATGCAACATGTCAATGGCAAGGGTCTCCAGCGTGCAACCTAAACACACCTCTTTTTCTATACGCATCAACGTTTGAACATTGAATATGGCCAGTTTATAGGACGCCGAGGGCAAAAAGGATTATCGGATTTCGGGAGCGGATTCGGCGAGACTTGGATACTAGACGGAGGAAGACGGTATAGAACGAAGACAGGATTTCCCTCAGAGATACTACTGCAAGTACGGTCGACCCCAGTTCCCAAAGAACGTGTGAGAGAGGTGAGGTATGGAATTTGGACAACCGGTGTGTGTAGATGGTGTGAGAAAATTGTCGCAAATATTTCTTTGCAGAGCGTTACGCTCGTTTTGTGAAATATCCTCCATTTACATGTTTGTTTTCACTGATATATATATATATATATATATATATATATATATATATATATATATATATATATATAATTTTACACTCGCCTGATTTCAGACTGTGCCAGGAAAACATGGTACAATCGGGGAGGAAGGGGTAGATAGTCCGATTCCATGATTTGTTTGTGGGCGCGATACTGCCAGGTTGCCCAAGCCAAAGCAGGTGGTTTTCTTAGGGATCCACAACCGGAGCCTTTAGCTATCCAAAGCTTAACCCACAAGGCAGCGGGACGAAACGCGGGGTCCGTAACCCACGGGGGACCGGTGACTGATTGCTCAGTTCATACACCCATCGGATGGTACTAGACATCCTGGGTGCCCAGTACATCCCTCCGCCACAGATACCGGTGAGCATACAGTTGTACGCCTCATACGTCATCCATAGTTGGTTTGAAATCAGGGTTTCACCATCTCCCCTAGACTGACTGTTAGTCAGCCAACCCGGTGGAGGGCGCTAGGCATTCGTTTTCGTCCTGTCACTAGTGAAAACGCCTCCGCCACGAGAGGGCAGTGGGTAGGACTTCTCAGTAGAAGCTGTTTGACGCACGGTCACTTGGGAGCATTTGAGAGGCGTTCAGGATGGGTAGCCATCTGGGAGCCTGAAACACCCACCCTCGACCATACTAAGGCATTTGGAGGCTGTTTCATCGAAGTGTTGTACTGCTCGGCAGACCAGTCCAGGGCAAGCGTTTTTTCGAGGATGCTGTTCTAGCCTTTGCGCAGCCAAGCGCCTTCTGTAAGGTAACAACGTTGGTCCAGATGACCCGGCGGCCAATTATACGGTTCACTTGTCTTTTATGGAAACTTCTAGAAGCCAGTGACTGATTGCTCATTTCATATGCCCTTCGAATAAGGCTGGACATTCTGGATGCCCAGTACACTCTCTGCCACAGATGTCAGTGGATATGTTGCTGTATGCTTCGTACGCCATCTGTGGTTGGTTTGGAATCAGGGTTCAATCGCCTCCCTCAGAATAAATATTAGTCAACCCACTGGAGAGCGTCGGGCGTTCGCCTTCGTGAAAACACCTCCGCAACGAGAAGGTAGTGTGCAGGACATCTTCAGCAGAGGCTTTTTGAAACGCACGGTCATTAGGGAGCATTTTGAAAGGCGTTCACGGCGAGTAGCCATCTCGAAGTCTGAGACATCCACCCCCGACCTTACTGAGGCATTTAGATGGGAGTGAATAACATTCGTAGGGGACTCTTAGTTGGTGAGTGCCAGTAAGTGGGTGATCATCGCAGAAGTGGTAAGGGGATTGTTTACATCCAAGAGTGGGATCTAATCGGTCACTGTCATCCCTATTTCGCGTTACTCATTGGCTAGGGGAGTAGAGAGTGTGCATAGTCCCTTTGACTTATTGGTCTTCTGTGGTTCACGCTGATTGGCTGAAGTTTTTCGATGGGGATTTGACTTTCAGTGTCCAAGTGAATCCAGTTGCATTGCAAACTTTGTCTTCAAGATGGGAGATGAATTTATGGTTGTCACCAGTATTATGCTGGCAGGGAATATTGGTTCGTGGGACAAAAATATCCCGTTTTCATCTGAATCAAATACTATTGCTCGCTCTGTGAAGCGTACAGTTTTCATAGAAACTAGTTTGACGGAATCTTATCTCACCAATTCATTACGTTTACCATTCGTGGGAAAACCATAGTTAAGTAAATATCACTCGTCAGTGGTGCAGTGCTCCAGTGATATCCACTAAAATTCTCGAATATGATTATCAAATTAGACCGTAATATAAGTCAGTGCTTTCTTAACGTCTGTTAAAAGTGCCGACAGTCAGTTGTTCGCGAAGTTAGTCCATCATCGTGTTATTATAACTCAGTGCGATTTATTTCTGTGTTCCAATCCTTTTATACGAATAGCCAGAGCCGAGTTCCTGCTTACAGCGATCTTTGACCAGAGTTCGACATAAGAATTTCTGTTCGTCAGAGTTATTCTGTATCGCTCTTTCTTCTTCAGTTCTGCAAATAAAATGGTTTTTCAAACAACCTTATCCTTGTGTGAAAATAGCGGCATCGATCTTCGCTCGTGTCGTAAACGTTTTGACTTAGAGTACGCGGGTGATCTCGTTCTTCTGAATAAAGATCCGGGCAGGTTGCAAGTTTTTCTGGATTTCCCAAACAACAGTGTAGCAATGTTTGAAATGGGTTTTGCGCCTTCAAAATGTAAAATGCGGTTGCAAGACTGGATTCGCTCCACATCAAACCTTGTGTTAGCGGCAGAAGCTCTAGCTGAAATAGAAACGTTTTATCATCTGGACAATCACGTTTCGCCCGGTGGGTAGATGTAAGATGAAGTGTCATCGCGTATACAGAAGTTCCGTTTGGATTTTGCCAATCTTGGTCATCCATGGCTAAGGCGTGGCATTCATTTTTCTGCCAGGGTTTGTGTGTACACTGTGGTGGGTAGATCCGTTCTTTTATACGGCTCAGAAACGTGTCAGTTAAGGGTAAAAGATAAGTGAAGACTGTTAATGTTGAACACCGATGGTTCCATAGTATTGCCCGAGTATGATGGGAACACCGTATCAGCAATGCTGACGATCGGTGTAGGGTGTTGGGAACCAGTGGTCAGTCACTGGAACAAACACTGAATCTAAACAGGTTAAGGTGGCTGGGACATGTGCTACGCATGCCCACGGATAAACTTCCTCGGTGTATGCTGTTTTCCGAGGTCCATAGTGACTTTTTTCATGGCGTGCTTGCGCATAAATAACAAGTGGGGTGACCGAGAGGAGTAGCACATCTGATTTGGTGGGCTGTCGTGCTCCCTGGGATATCTGGCATCTCCTTGGTCTCCATCGGCTACCCAATTCTCATCTGTGGCTCCACGAAGCTGAAGCATGCCTCAAGGGCCACATCTCGGTAAACCGCTCGACAGGTGGGCCAAACCAGGTTGGAGGGTAGGCGAGGCCTAAAAACCTCGATGAGATAGTGTTCAGCATCCGAAGACAGTTGCTCCTGAATGGGCGGACACGGTCTACTGACCCGACGGCCAAAATAGCAAACCGTCCTGCCAACGGGGTCACGTGGGCCCCTGGGTCATGGTCACTTCTACCGAATGGCGAATGAGCTTTTAGAGAGCCACCGGCAACCATGCACCAAGACCACATTGGATGCGTTGGGTGTCCCGGATTGGTAGACCACCACCCAAAAGACGTGTGGACCACATGATCACTCACCGGCTTCTAACATTCGATTTTCTTTTTGACCGACAGGTTGCACTTGGTTGTGCACAGGGTAGAGATGCAGCCTCAAATAAAAGGCCGTGACGCTGCGGGCGCCACTTTGTACGCTATTCCAAAAGCTCCTCATGGATTTTGCCGCTGCGGTACACAATGATCATGCACAATGTGATAACGTTCCTTGCCATCGGTAGTCAGGCCATCATGACTCGCACCGCATGCAATTAACAAACAGACACTGCATGTCTCCAAAATTCGTCTGCCTGATTCTGGCACACAGAGTATTAAGGTTCCCGAAACAAACGACTACTACCAACTCTACCACAGTGGACTCACTGAAAACTCCGGTTTTCACGGCCTTGCGATAACCGTCAGTAGCATGGCTAACAGGGTGCTGCTTTCATGGAGCCCGACATCCCCTCGAATTGTAGTGCTCATTTTCGTTTTTCGCCTCTGAACATATCAGTTGTTGCAATCTATGCCCCGACATTAACATTCGAAGAGACAGCGAAAGATGAGTTCTACGACAGGTTGCAAGAAGTGGTCAACAGTGTCCCAAATCAAGATATACTTCTTGTCGCGGGGGAATGCTGACACTGGTCCTTCGAACCAAGCAACTAGACACGTCCCAGGAAAATAGCCTTCAACAACAGTGCATCAACGGTGCTCGCCTCGTCAGTTTCGGAGACTTCAACAGACTAACCGTCTCCAGCACTCGCTTCCAACATCCCAGGCGACACCCGCTGACGTGGTATTCAAACGACGCTCACACTGTACACCAGATCGACTATATAATAGTACGATCTCGCTGGGCATCCTCGATCGAAGACTGCCCGCCCTACAAAGGTGCAGAGACAGGGAATAAGAATGGCAACGACCAGACCCTTGTCCGTGCACGCCCCAAGGTGCGCTTAGCTAATCGCAACAAATCCTGTGCCCAGAGAAGAATTAACGTAGCTGCCCTAGGATCACCGACAAAACAACAGGCAGTATTAGATGTTATTACCGCCCGTCTGACTGATCATCTAGTCAGTAAAGAAACATCAGTGAAACAACAATGGAAGTCATTAAAATTGTCTGTCAACCAATCTGCGGTCGAAGAACTGGGTGCTATACAACAATGACAGAAGGACTGGATATCGGGGACGACCCTCCACCTATCCAAAAAGACTAGGGACGGCCGCTTAAATGGCTTCCCTGGCTTTCGTGATGTTGGAGGGAAAGCCACCCGCTCGTCAAGAAAAGACCGAAACTAACAAAATCACGGACAATATAGAGGCAGTAACTAACTGTGTAGACTTCTCAAAACTTTTCCGTCTCATTCAAAATGCATCCGGCAAGCGACAGTTAGCTAAATCACTCCTTTGCGACGCTACCGGGGTACTGATCCCTGAACAGCGGAAGAAGATGCAGAGGTGGATCGAGCACTGAGCCATACAACGACAAACTTGACAAGTCAAATCGTCACAATCCAAAGTGGAGTCCACGGCATCGGTACCAGCTTCCGTCCCTAGAGAACATTGCCTCTGTGATACACAATCTAAAGAACCGAAAGGCCCCGGGAGAAGACGGTATCGGACCGGAGTTATGTAAATCATGCCTTCCGACACTGGTAGAACATCTACACACGCTGTTTTGTTCTGTTTGGGAAGAAAAAAAATTCTCCACGGACTGGGGAACATCAATCCTACTCCCTCTTCCAAAAAAGTAGCAGAACAGTGTGCGACAACTACCGCGGAATCAACCTGATCGACGTGACTGCGAAGATATTCTCCGCGCTTCTACCGAACCGTTTCTTAACTGTGAGAGACGCATGTCTTCGTTCCAATCAATGAGGCTTCTGCCGTGGTGGGAGACGCGTGGACCAGATATTCACACTACTTCGAGTACTGAAACATTGCTCCATATTCCAACAACCGACACCAGCCTGTTTCTTTGACTTTCACATAACATTTAACTCAGTTGACAGACACGCTTTATGGGTCATTCTGCAAACAGACGGCATGCTGGCAAAACTGGCCAGTCTCATAAAATCGTGCTACTTAACTACACCTGCGAGAATACGATTCTACGGGGAAGAATCCGGCGAATTCTCCCTCAACTCCGGTGTCCGACAGGTCTTCTCGTTGTCGCCAGTTCTATTTAAGTACGCTATCGGCTGGATAATGCGGCAGGCGCTCATGGATTACCTTGGTGTACAACTAAGCCCGGACGTTTTCTAAACTTGTCGGAAATTCGCGGATGATACCGTCATCCTAGGGGACAGTCTGACTACGCTACAGCCAATCCTGAATCGTGTAGTTTCCTTCACGGAAACCATGGGCTGGAAGTCAATACATCAAGGACTAAGATCTTTTCGAGTTGTGCTGAACAATCCGCACACTTAGAATACGTCAACGGCGAGCTAACTGAAAACATGCAGAAATTCAGATACCTGGGTTTCACAATCCTCCCAAACGACCAAGCCAAAGACAAAGTCAAAGTGCGAATTGAAAATACCAGAAGAGCGTTTCTTCAACTACGTGAGTCACTTTGGATAGGAAATGAGATCAGTCTCTGAACCGAAATCCAAGTCTTTCGAGCTGCCACCCGCTCCATATTGATATGTGGTTGCGAAATGCGGTCACCGCGTGTCGAGGACATCAGAACGCTGGGAGCATTTGACCACTGATGTCTGCGAATGATCCTCAAAGCGACCTAGCGCGATGAGACATCCAACGATACGACAAGCGAAGACTCCTTCAAAATTGAAAAGTCGTGGGTATTCTTTTAACGATGACGTTGGAAGTGGTTCGGGCACATCGTGCGACGCCCGAACACCGAGGTCTCTAAACAATGTTTGTCATTTGATACATGCCGAGGTTGGGGCTTCTGCCTTGGGCGACAACTGGAAACATGGATCAGCACTGTCAAGTCGGACGTTGAGCGATTAGGACTCAGGTCTGTTTACGGTGCTCGTCTCTGGAATCAGAACTGGATGTCCGTATGTTCTGATCTTGCCTCTGAATAGCGTTCGTGGACAGGCGCAATCTGCGACATCCATAAAAAGCGAAATGATCGTTGGTCTCTAAAGGCTAATGTTTGATCAGTATATCTGCGATCGGCGCAAAACTCAGCCTGCTTCTCGTGAGTTTGCTCTTCATGCGTTTGATACAACCTGCGAAGTATGACAGTCGCTAACAGTTTCGATGCTAATGAAATAAAACTGATACCCCTACGGTTGGTGCAGTCACTACACGAGTTCTTCAAAATTGGATTATAAATGATCCCTCTTACAAGGAGTGGACCTGGTCAGAATTTCAAACCTCTGAAGATAAAATACGGAGTTAATGTGTCAGAACTGAGATCGGTTCGGAATGTCTCGAAAAAACAATGCGCCATGTGAAATGTTTTGGTAAATATTTATTGTTCAGTGACACAGCGTAGTCGGAATCGTCATTAGGCTGTCGATGTTTCGGTCATCACGAGTAGTTTTTTTCAAGACTGGCTTTTAAAACCAGCTTTGAAAAAAGTTATCCATGGCGACCGAAACGTCTACAACCTACTTACGATTTCGACTACACTGTTATTAAACAATACAATTTTACCAAATGTGAATTTATTTAACGAGCTGCATTCCACCATCCTGGAGTAAAACGATCAAAACCCGGCGCTTCGTGACATCCTAAGGCTTGGATTTCCCTTTAGATCTCCGCCTCGGTAGGTAGATCTGTCGAGATTGACCACTGGACGTCACCGCAAGAGCTATAGGAAAGGCTAGGACTGAGGCCCAGCTCAACTGCGTCTGGAAGCACCCCGCCCAGTGTCTGAGCTAGAACAACTTACTAGAATTTTTTTGTGGCGGCAGCACGTTCCAACTCTGATGCACGTTGCGACCACCAGATTTCGCGGTCTTTCGGAAGACTCGCGTTAAGTACGTCTCGATATAAGCTGTGCTTCACTGTGTTCGGTTCCAGCTGGGATCGAATGGCGTGCTTCGAGAAGACGCAGAGAAGTAGCATAAATCCAGAGTCTGACGGCTCAACGAGACATACCAGAACTTACTAATCCAGAGGAATGCAATGAATTCTCGAGAAGCGACCAGTTCTGGTTTATGTTATCAGCTAGGGCTATATCTAACTTTTCAGCTAGCGCATTTCGGAAGATGGATCGGAAAGCTCATTGCAGCGTGCGTTTAGAACGCTCACCGAGGCACACGCACAGCTTAGTGTTAACTAGTGCCTGGTCAAAGTCACGGGGCGCTCCACTCTGGCCTCGCCGTTCTTGGCTTATTGCGATGTGATCGACACTAGCAAAAACAGCTGCTTCTGACAAAATCAGGACTTATTCATCAGCGATGGAGTTCTATCTTCATAGTTTTAGTTTTAGTCGTGTTTGACATTTCAATCATTTTGAACATATAAGCTTTGGGTAGTTTTATCATGACAACCAAAATCGCTCAATTTCAACTGACCACAGGCCAACGTAACAATAAGGTTAGCAATATTGTTATAAACGATCGTTTATCTGAACCCCCTGTTATGATATTTTGAATAAGGTTTATAAGAGAAATTTGTTGTAAAGTGCAATATTTGCCCGTCAGATTTTCACAACATACATGGATCAAAAATGATCACAACGGACAAACAGCAATGGTGACCGTTATCCGTGTACTCGTTTTTCACAGCCAAATCAAATCGCGATTGTGGTCTCCCATTTGTTTTTTTCCCCGTTCCCTAAGAACGGTCGTTTCATCCGCTTTCGCCTTTCTGTTTTCAGAGATAATTAATGAAAGACCATGCGGTTATTAAACAGACCGCTCATATTGTGGGTTGTTTTGTCCGTCTTCTTACTAATGGTCATGTTACGCATGAACGAGACGATTTATTGGAATTGGTTTATCATTTTCATCCCCATGTGGTCCCTCGATGTGGTTATGTTGATTATGGTTTGTGTGTGTATCAGTCACCGGTGAGTATTTTTCTCTCCAATTTGCATTTGCTATGCTTATTTTTATAGGCACATACGTTTCACATGTGAATGTGATCCTGGCACTCGAGCTGATCAGGCACTTGCTTTCAGTTTAATCACAAGTAAGCTGATCACTCAAATGACTGTTTGTCTGTACGCGGAACGCTCCTCGTTAGGCACTGGGCTATCTGTGGGTATTGTCAAACAGTTTCGTTTGTGGCACGTGATGATTCCCCTGTGGTTTACCCTGGTGCTCACTCTGATCGCATTGTGTCGTGGCTTGTTTGGCAAAGCGCTTCGTCAAATGTGGTCCAGGTGTGCACATTTCTGACTCCTTCCCTGCTGCTTTCCGGCAAATTGTGATACATTTCCTTTCTCCTCAGAACGCAGAAACCTGCATTTTATGCCTTGTTGCATTTTGTCCATATCACGTTTAGTGCTTATCAAATTTTTTTGTCATTGTTCACACCATGATCTCGTTAGTGTAATGTTTATCATCAAAAACTATCCAATTTGCTAAACCACTTTTCAATCTCGAACATCCGTTATCTTTACACAAGTAGGGTTGGTTTTGTCTCTGATTCCAAGAAAATTTGATAAGCAAAATATATAAATCTAAGTGCTAAAATAAGGTATTACAACCAAGCACGCCAGATAAACAAAAAATAGCTTAACCACAAAGTCGTGGCGCAAAATCATATCGCCTATTGGTTAACCGTTGACCCGCAACCGGAATGCTAAAAGTGAGCTTCATGATCAGGTTCAAAATTAAGGCTTTTTGTATCTTTCTGATGTGTTGTCATAGAATGTGGAAACCGATTTGATTGCACTTCGAACCTTGAGTATCGGTACTGGGACATTGTGAGGTTCTCCACTCCAAATATCAGGGTTGTGGTTCTGGATTTGCCTGTGTCAGTTCCATTGGGCGTCTGGGTTCACGGTATGTCCCTCCAACAACACTATTATGCAAGCATTGACTGAAGAACAAAAAAGAACACGAAAGAAACAGAGATAGATGGTGTAGAATCTCCAACCAGAACAGTGTATTTCCCTTCTGGAACTCGTGGCTACTGACCGGGATCGACAATAAATGTGTTAGATGTAGGTCTCTGATTTGCAGTTTTTTGCGATTGAAGAACAAAAGTGCGGTCTATCTGGTGGCTGGACGAAACTTCAAGTGAGTGAGTGTGTCGCACTAAACTCGCTTGTTGTGACAACAAAATAATTGATATGGTTTGGTGAGGAGTCACATGAAATAATGAGCTACACAGGGTTTATTAGCTTCAGTACGAGCAAACAGATGCTCGCGTAACGGTAGCAAGCGACGGTCACGTCAAGACGAAGACGACAGCGGTTCGACGCACGCCATCGGCAACTAACGACGAGGACAGTGAAGCTGGCAGGGTCGTCAGATGTGTAAGATGCAGCGCCCTTCCGTAATGGTTGCATGATCTGCAGTGGTATCGAGAGGAAAATGACTCGATGAGCCAAAGTTAAGTAAATGTATACGCAGGCGCCAACGCTTATGACGGAGAATATGGGAATGGCGGTCTATGTCATAGTATTACGTGCATTATGTGGTCGAGCAGCAAATGTTGATTTGGATTTCCCAAGGTCGGGATGTAGCGGGCGTGTTCTGTCAGCCCAAATCTTACGAAAAACTTGTAAACATAACCTGTGATGCTACACGGCAATGCAATAAATGAGCTTGTCACAAACAATTCCGCTAAGTGGAGACAAATATTTGAGTACTTTATTTTTACTTCTACGCGACTATCTCCTGCGAGAGGATAAGTCGGCTCCATGGATATCACGAACCATTACTGACCAGGCGCGGCGGTCGGAGAC
Organism: Fasciola hepatica; assembly: GCA_948099385.1. Lineage (NCBI taxonomy): Eukaryota > Metazoa > Platyhelminthes > Trematoda > Plagiorchiida > Fasciolidae > Fasciola > Fasciola hepatica. The sequence continues at coordinate 1,113,799 of CANUEZ040000149.1, forward strand.
AAGCTCGGTACAGATCCTGATCCAGTCCTTTTTCCATCGCCGGGCTCCATAGACCGACCGAAGGCCTAGAAGCTCTACGTGTTTCTCCATTGTACTGGTCCATGTTTTGAGCTGCCCACCAGGGCAGGGAGTGGCGCAGAGTGTTTGTTTGGTTATCTCTGACTCGGGTCGCCGAAGTGTATGGCCGAACCACTGAAGTCGTCGACGTTGGAGGAGGACGGAGAGCGCATCGTCTCCTGACCTCTTCGTTAGACACCCTGTCGCGCCACCTGACTTTGAGGATTTGCCTCATGTATCAGTAGTCGAAAACCTCCAGCCTTCTGGTATCCTCAGCTTGTAGTGGCTAGGTTTCGCAGCCATAGATGAGTACGGGCCGGATGGTGGCACGGTTTACACGACCTTGGTTCTTAAGCTGATTTCACTACGAGTCCACACTGTTCGTCTTAGCTGAAGGAAGGCTGTCCTGGCGCTGTAGATCCGTAACACCACTTCATCTTTTGCCTGGCCGTTCGGTAGCAGAGTTGAGCCTAAGTATTTGAATGAAGGGACGTATTCGACTGTTTGGTTATTGATCTACAGTTGTTGAATCGTCGGGCCTAGATCGGTTGTAAGAGCTTTTGTTTTGTTCGAATTTACTTCCAGTCTGATGGACCTCGCGAAGGAATTAGTTCGGTCGAGGATTGGTTGTAGCGTAGCGGGGGAGTCTCCTAGCACAACAATATTATCCGCAAACTCCAGGTCCGAGATGTATATTTCCTGGCTAGGCTGAACGCCAGGGTAGTTGTGTAATACCTGTCGCATTGTCCAATCAATGGCGTAGTTGGACAGCACCGGTGAGAGGAGACAGCCCTGCCTAACTCCAGTAGTGCGTGTGAACTCGCGGGACTCTTCACTGTGCATACGAACCCTAGCACCAGTTGTTGAGTAGTATCCCCTCAACAGCCTTGAAAGTTTATCGGGCATCCCATCGGATTGGATAATCGTCCTAAGAGACTCGCGGTTAACCGAATCAAAGGCGGCCCGGAATTCGATAAAACAAGCTACCGTCGGCTGCTTGAACTTACAGCGGTGCTCCACTATACGGCGCTGTGTGAAAATTTGATTTTTACAGCCTCTGCCACGTCCGAAGCCCCTTTGATTCGGGCGAGTGGACCGGTTTCTTGCCTCGGAGAAACCGGTTAGTAACAACGCAGCAAAGATCTTTGTGGCCACATCTACCAGGCTGATCCCTCGGTAGTTCTCACATGCCGATTTACCACCTTTCTTCGGAATGGGCAACAGAATGGACATTCCCCAGTCGGGTGGAAATGCTTCCTCTCGCCAAATGGAGCCGAAAAGTGTGCACAATCCGTCAATCAATGACGATGAACATGCTTTATACACTTCTGGAGGGATACCATCTTCCCCAGCAGCCTTTCTGTCCTACAGTTAGTCATATCTGTGATTCCCGCGGTGTTGGGCGGGTCACAGTTGCTTTCGTACTGGACTGGAGAGGTTGATATTGGTTGGTCCGTCGGGTGGTTTGTGGGCCGGTTGAGCAGCTAACCAAAGTGTTCCACCCATCGGTCCATTTTCTTACTCTGTTCGGATATTAGAATTCCTGCCGCGTCACGAAGAAGGGAATCTTGTTTGCAGAACCTATTAGAGGCGTTGGGAATAAGGCGGAACAGTTTACCGAAGTCACCAGTTCCTGACGCGGTCTCCATTTTTTCAGCTATTTCTATCCAGTATTTTTTGCGATCAGCCTTGGTGGAGCCCGTGGCCTCTCGTTGCAGTCTGCGGCGTTCGTCACTACCTGCCCGTCGGGCTTCGTATGCTTTGGTTGACAACTGGAGCGTGTTCTTCGAGATCCAATCTTTTGTCCGCCTTTTTGTTCTCTCGAGTACTGTCCAAGTAGCTTCCTTGATTTTCGTCTTCATTCGAATCCACTGCCCTTCCACAGAAACTTCGTCTGCTTGTGCATTGGTTGCGTTGGTAAATCGAGTTTTGATTGCTCGTGATTACGCTTCTCGCTTTTCTGGGTTTTATAGGGTTGCAACGTTTATCCGGGAGGGTGCAGACACTTTAGCACGTGTAGACAGATGAATTTTGAAGCACGCACGTAGGAGGACATGGTCGGTGCCGTTTGTATTGCCCGTTTTTTCACCTCGGTACGCTCGGCAATCCTCCACAGACGAAGCCCAGTGGACTCTCACCAGGATGTAGTCGAGTTGGTGCGTAGTGTGACCGTCACTGGAGCACCATGTGAGTAGGTGCTTCTTGGGTTGTTGAAATGGAGTGCTGCAGACAACCATTCTGTTGACGTCGGCCACCGTTCTCGCAGTGCTGACCGAGACCGAATTTTCCGAGAATATGGCGAGTGGACTCATCGGCCGTACCAGTGCGAGCGTTCCAATCTTCCACGATGAAAAGTACATGGTGACTCGAAACCCGGTTGATTACCTCCTGCAAGTTATTGTAGAATTCGCCTTTGGTTCCGTCATCAGCCGAATTGGTTGGAGCATAGATCGCAGTCACCGTCAAGTCGTGCGAGGAGCCTTAAAAACGTGCCAAGGCGAGTCTGGATGAGACTGGTTCCCAAGAGATCATTGCGTCATTAGCTGCTTTGTTCGTAGCAAACGCGACACCGTAGAGACCGGAGTTGTCTTTTGGGCCACTGTGATAGAGCCAATAAGATGTATCCACTCCCGGGACCTTTATTTGTCGGCTGCCTGAGTTGGGCAGGCGGACTTCCGAGAGGCAAACAATATCTACTTCATAGTCATGTAGAGTCTGCATTGTGACGCACTGACTGCCGACGTCTAGAAACGTCCTTACATTTCCAACAGGCTGTGTGTTCTTTTCCTCCACCGAATAATCTCAGTTTGTTGTCTTATCACCTCGACTGCCGGGACACGAGGCGCGTCGCTCACCAGGGACGCCGTAGCATGATGAGCGCTTGAGGTTCCGTGAATAATCATAGAGAGTCGCGGGAGTAGGGTACGAAGAGCTGTCCCCAGCACCGTTCGACCTTTTTGTTCGAGGTTGCACCTCTAGCCCTTGCACACCCAAGTGCAGACTGCAAGGCAGCAGAGTGTTTCCAGAGGAGCCGGCGGCCTGTTGTACGGTTCGTTCGCCTCCTCTGGGATGCCGGATCAGGCAGCTGAACAGTTCTCCTTCTTAGCTGTTTGATCAGTAGATCTCGTCCGCCCATTCAGAAAAATCTGTCTTCATATGCCGAACATCGTCTCGCCGAAGTTTTTTAGACCTCGGTAACCCTCAACCTGGTTTAGCCCGCCTGTCGAGAGGTTTGCCGGGGTGTGGCCGCTGATGCATGCTTCAGCTTCGTGGAGCCACAGGTGAATGATGGAGACCAAGGAGGTGGAAAATGCCCCAAGGGACACGACAGTCAACCAAATCAGAGGTGCTACTCCTCTCAGACACCCCAAGTATTTAAGTGGCCTGATGATAGTTTTAAAATCGTTGATAAGTAATCCGTGAAATGTGACGAGGGAAGCAAAATAACAGCGTGGAAGGATGCATACAAGGCCTCTGATTAAGTGAAACTGGGTAATGAATGACTTTAGTCGTATCAAGTAAAATATGAGTCGTCGGATTTTCAAGAAGACTGCGGTGATATGATCTGTCCAGGCTGATGGTTACACCTAAGTACTTCACGAAGAGTGCTCTTTTTGTTTGGACTTCGGTAATGGCTGAGTTCAGATTGATTACTGAGAAGTCTGATTCATGGCTTTGGGGATTTACCGTGATACATTCAACATGGTGAATTCAGTCCAAGGCAAAGTTCACCTAATCCAATGTGACAAATGGCAGAACATTGATTCTCACACAACCAACATCGTAGAAATATAGTTTATTCCACTCCAGACCTTGATTGCGTTAGATGCTCATCGAATGTAACAGACATATATTCGATTGGACTGTCAACTATCAACATTCGGCACCCTTATAATGACTGCTACTAGCAATTCAACTGTTGATTGCCTATGTGTTTCTGTATAGTTTTACCACGCTTTGTTTGGTAAAACAACGAATACATTTCAGTGCTAATTTTTATGTCTTCTGATTTTACTTCGCGCAATTCGGTCGTCAAAGATTGCTTTTATGATGGCACTAGAATACTCGCAAACTTCATGGGACTCACTCAGATTACGACTGGAAGACACGTTGACGAACTCCGTTACTCTTGCTTGTAAAACGGGAAACGTGGAGCTGTTTCATTATAGCACTCGAAAATCCCATCGTCCGCATATTTGATAGGAAGGCAATCGTCATGCATGAGCAGGGAGATTGTATAAGTAGGGAGCAGAAACGGTGGTATAGAGGCGCCGTGAAGGATATATTGCGTAGAGGAAACTTTAGAAGAAGTTCAGCCACAGTATCGAGAATTTTCGTCGATTAAAACTGTGAATCGACAGAACGTTATGTTGGGTGCACAGATTCCGGAGTCAGCAAATACATGAAGTAACTTTTTTCTGTCAACGAAATTAGACGAGTGACGGTAATAAATTAAATAGACCCTAACAACCTGGCTTTTGCGCGCTATTATTGGAAAAATAGATTCACACAGTATGATTCATCATGTAGTATGAATGTTCAGACCATGGAAGCACTGTACAACTGTTTCGTCCTTGTTAGGAATCATCAGTAGTGCACATCCACCGAGCCCCCACGGGGACTGGAACACGGGGTGAACGATTGTGAGTCGAACTTGGGGGGTATGCATTGCTGCTGATTCTTAACAAGGATGATACAGTTGTACCGTCTGTCCGAAAAATTCGGGATCACCTCATTTCGGTGGAAATCCAGTTTATGATACTGATACTGTTTTCTCTCACTAAATAATAGTATCTAATGTATATGTTTGGCTGCTAGGAGTAGTATCAGTTGTGTAAACTGGAATTTGACCGTGTCCGGATTTCGACCGAACTGAGGTGATCCCGATATTTTTGGACGGACTGCACGGTGCTTCAATGGTTCGAACGTGCACACTGCATGATGAATCATATTTAAAGATATTCTCCTACTACTCACACTAAAATAGATCTAGTAGAGTTGGATAAGTCATCACCAGTTGAGTGTGGTCGATGGTGAGTAGATTGTTTGGCGACCAACATGTGGGTCTGAGGGGATAGCCGTTGTAGCATGAACTTCTCAAATTCTATGAGCCACCGGGCGCGGTAAATAGCTTTTGTAGCCCTCCCATGCTAGGATATTCGCGACAGAGCCATGAGAAATTCCAAGTTCTCTAGAGGCCTCCATAAGAGATGTGCAGGTTTCCTCAGACAACAGATTTTCTAGTCTGACCGATTGCTCGCTGGTGGTGGCTGATCCTGGACGGCCGGATCCTTTCGCAGGTGCTACGCTCTTAGCTTCAGATTGCAGTTTGAAGGTACTGGAGGGATAGAGGGCACTTTCCAGCAATCGGGAATAATCTTATGATTGATCAGAAATAAGTCGATATTGCTGAATAATTTGCTCTCGCTTATAATAGGCTTTTCAGTAGGAGGGATATCCAGATGCTCCATTTCGCTGGTTATTCAGTTTTATATCGTTTTCTCTGGGTTTCTTTTTGCTCGTTACAACTTTAACACTAGATCCTAGGTTTCCAAAGCGAAACATTTTAATTGGAGTCAGGCTTGTAACCCCGCCCCGCCTCGTGAAAAATCGAGCAAAAAGAAACCCAGAGAAAACGATATAAAACTGAATAACCAGCGAAATGGAGCATCTGGATATCCCTCCTACTGAAAAGCCTATTATAAGCGAGAGCAAATTATTCAGCAATATCGACTTATTTCTGATCAATCATAAGATTATTCCCGATTGCTGGAAAGTGCCCTCTATCCCTCCAGTACCTTCAAACTGCAATCTGAAGCTAAGAGCGTAGCACCTGCGAAAGGATCCGGCCGTCCAGGATCAGCCACCACCAGCGAGCAATCGGTCAGACTAGAAAATCTGTTGTCTGAGGAAACCTGCACATCTCTTACGGAGGCCTCTAGAGAACTTGGAATTTCTCATGGCTCTGTCGCGAATATCCTAGCATGGGAGGGCTACGAAAGCTATTTACCGCGCCCGGTTTACGCCATATTTATCGGTGATGAACAGCGACACTTGGAATTTTGTGACTGATTCCAAAATCAGCTCCTCCCGCTGCCAGCATCATCCAAGTGTATCATATTCTTCCACGATTTTACATTCTAGTTGCATAATGTGAGAGGCTTTCGACTCTGGACCTGTTGGCATAAGAAGAATCACTTCGTCCACCATGATGGTCATCAACAATGTGACAGGAAGGCAGACGTTTAGTGTGCACTCCACCATTCCCGAATAATTGGTCCAATGTTTCTGACTGACCGGATGAATTCTGCTCACTACTTGCAGATGTTGCAGGGGACGCTGGATCTCTACCTGGACAGTTTACCGCTTCCAACTTGGTCAAGGGTACTGTTCCAACAGGATGGAACATCTTCGCGTAGCATAACTGTTGTCACGAGTTGGTTTGACGAGAACTCTTCCCCGTTGTGGTGGATCCGACTGAAAGGACCGATAGCTTAGCCACCACGGTATCCAGATTTAACTCCTATGGATTCTTTGTTTTTAGGTTTGGTGTGACGGGTGGTTCACCACCCGAAGCTGGGGACCACGGAGAAGCTAAAGGCCAGGATTTTTTCCGTGTGTCAGGAGATTCCTACATCTATGCTGGGAAACGGTACAACGTAACCTGATTCGAAGGATTCAGTTATATATCACGCAAGATTTTGGGGTTTTCGAACGTCTTTTGTGGGCGGTCTGGATGGTGACAGTCGGAGAACGACAAAATAGTCCTCTTCAGAACTGGTAAACGGTTAGACGGCATATTTTCAGGGCCACTCCATTTTGGTTCATTATTTGTGATTTACCTTGTTCTGGTCACAAATATCTGCGAGTGGGGTGACAAATTGTCACTCGCAGTTGGTCTATTTATTGTTGTCAGTGAGACATATGACCGACGAACTAGTCTGTCGATTGCCCGAACTTCTGAAGCATAATGTCGCTACTGATTCCACGAGCATGAGGAAACAACGGTATACCATCGTCTGGAGAGAAATGCGGCCAGGCGAATAACCAGTCCCGTTATACGGTAACGGGAAACAACCATTGCTTTCGGCTCTCAACTGATAGTTTCGCAAGTTTTTATGACAGCTTCTCAAGTCAACCTTAAATTGCTGTTGGTCCGGTATCGACTGACTCCATGGCATCACCAAAGCGAGCATGGTTGTCGAGTGAACGGAGCACGGTGAGGAGAGGAACAGTGCAAAAAGTGGGTGTGATTCACCAACGTTGAAGGCATCTTGGGTTATCTACCACTGCTGGATGAGGTGGTGGTTCAAGAACTGCTTACTGTTCCTCTTAGTGTGTAGGAATGAAAATACAGCATCATGCCAGGTCAAATGGAACTATACCCATTTGATCTTAGGTTAGACCGTTGTTACTTCAAGTGAATCATGCGTACCTCCATGCAAAGCTTCCAAGTTTTGCACAGACATTACCGTGAAAATCACATATCTTCTTGTTCATTTAAAAAAACGGTTTAGGAGATGTACGATTTATTACGTGAATGCTTCGAACTAATACTACAGTTCTGTTTTGAGGATTTGGGAGGTATTGCGGGGTAGAAACAGACTAAGTTTGGTAAAAAGCATTGAGAAACATAGGAAGATGCAAGAGTGGGTTCAACGCACGGTTGCCTGAGCTATCGGCACACAATTGACAAAATAAGATCGGCGTCATTCCGAGGTACCTAATAGCTTGAACTCTGTACATTTGAATGGTGCGCGGAGTATTTTGATCATTCGAGAAAACTGAAAGAGGTGGAATGAGGATACATTCAGAACACTGGGAAAGCTTGTAAGAAAGACCACCCTGTTCAGAATCACTCAGTGTTTTGAAGATTATTAGATGGGTTGTTAAATTCACCGTTGATTGAGACAGCATGACATGTTTGCAACATCAGAACAATAAATTGCAGTTCCGGAGGAACCATACGGGAGGTTGTTAATGTAAATATGGAAAAAAGAGCGAAAGCACAGCAGCTTGGAGAGTGCGAGAGTTATTTACTAAGAATCTGGACAACTGACTGGCAACTCTAGTGTTTGAGATACGTCCCCAAAGGTAGTCTGTATATCAGGCCAATGAATTAGATGAGAAACCAAAGGACTGAGGTTTCTGTAGTATCAGTGGTCTTGGAGTAAAGTCAAAATTGAAGGATATTCATTAAATAAGCGCCTAACAGATTTAACAGAGCTGTTTAGCAAGCCATGGTTAGAATCAGCTAGATAGGATGTGTAACATCATTCTACTTGACTGATGTTTCACTGGCCTGCGTATGTGTTCTTTTTCATTCAAAAGAAAACATCAATTCTCCGACGATTCCATGTTAAAATACCTCGGTGGGTTGTTGAATAAAACATCGTTTAATTACAAAGAATACGCCAGAAGAATTGGTTCATTGTCAAATACCGCGGAAATAATAATATCGGCAATATAGTATTTCCAGTAAAAATGCTACACTTCTGGTTTACTTATCTGGCACGATCGTAAACGAAGTGATCTTACTTCTTACCCTCATTCCACATCATTCATCATCACTGTGTTATCTAATTAAATGGTAAGTCGCACGTTTCGTAGAGTAGAATTACGGAATCGGAGAGGAAATACCAAGTAAAATTAGAGATTAGTGGACGAAGAAGACAGTAGTATTTTTGGTGCGGCATTCGGTGAAAGTGAAGACCGATTAATGGCGGATGAGATATTATTTTGCCATTTGATGCGTCAAATGGCTGTCGTGTTCAATGGAGGTCTCAACCAATCGATTTTAAGTATCACACATGCACAAAACATCATAAACCACCGCGACGGTACGGACATCCCGGCGCACTCGTTTATTCACTTGGAATACATTCGTGGTAGTCAAAAATGGTAAGCAGGGCTGTCATTGATCCTCCGATCACGGGTGCACTCCACTTGATCTTTCCCCTCAATCTATTGCGGTTATCCGAGTTTCGGTTACTAACAACTGTTTCAGTGGTAAAAACTGAAATTCGACCAAAATCAACTATTATTGGACAGGCTGTATGGTACATAAAATACTCAGCTGAATAGGCTACATTGGAAATTCGTACGTTACGCTGGCCGGTGTATGGGGCGTGGTGATCTGTTGGGGTGGTCAATTAATCTTGGTAAGCACTGCCCCGCTGAATGATCAAAATCTCGGAGTCTGGTTGCATAACATCGAAGAAGACTCGTCGGTAGTCTGCGGAATATCGGATACGTGAAGAACTGACTCAAACTTTTCCTAACATCCTGATTAGAAAAGAAAAAGCAGTTCAGAAAACACCGTTTAGATCACCAGCTATCCGGAAATTCCCCTGATTGCACAACATTTGTCTCCATCTGACCTAGTAATTTTAACTATACTTAAAATTGGAAATTAAGCTTGGAGTACGGTCTGAGAATATTAAAATGGATGACAAATTTGATCTAAATTTTCCAAGCAGCAATTTCTGATCGTTTTATGAAGGAATGAGACCAAAGCGTTGGTCGCCATCTTGCTAAGCTCACGCTGTCAGAATGACCGAAAATCGCAAATTGGAGTAACGACGGATTGCCCAGATCAAATGATAACCATCCGTACGTGGACGAGGATATGGAGCACGTAGAGCCATTTAACTGTTCAAGTGCGTGGTGCGAATTGAACACGTGAAACATCACTACAAAAAGTTAGATGGCATCTTCAGATTGACGGTGGTTCAGTATGTACGTGGTCGGTAAAAGTTGTTTGGGTTTCAATCAGGTGCTGAATGAATCAAATGTCAATGGAGGTTATTCCACACATAAGCATAAATTAAACTTACTTTTCGCAATCTTGGCCACACGTGGCAAACTTTCATCTTTCGTTGCACCGTATTCTTTGTTTTCAAAGAGTTTACCTCCTTTGTCGAGAACTGCCAGTTCAGGAACAAAGATGACAGCCTGATTCGAATGAGAAACACTGGACGGAGAAGTGCCGGACACACAAACCTGATGAGTGGCAATAATCGCGGAGCCAGTTGTTTGCTTTCGAGAAACTGTCCACCAATATATAGATACTGCTTACTTCAAATCCTCCATATTGGATTTCAGCTTTGCAAGCAATTAGTCACGTACTAACCCATTATTGGTTGAGTAAAATAAACAGAACAGTCGATGCATAATAAAAGATGACTATCGGTTTTGTGAATGCTCAGTCGACTGGCCACTCACAATTGACGGAATAGCCTTACACACAAGAAAACTCGAATCAGTTCGTAAGCTATCGTAGAGTGTAAAAAGTTGGAACGGGAAGAAAAAGCTGTTTACTTTGTGGACTTTTATATCATCAGACAGTCGGGGTTCGGTAGACTATCTAATGACATGGAATCAGGTAATAAATGTACATACAAGAGGGACAAGTAGGAGGTGGAAAAATGGGGTCCAGTGGGGCTAGACTAGTGTTGTGATGTAACGAGTCGATAAACATGACAAAATTAGTTGCGTCGTAAATACCTATCTGAATGAATACGTCGGGTCTTAAGCGGTCCATGATCGCAGCCACTGTAGAATTCAGAAGCCATTGGTTCAGCAACGAAGTGAGATGTACTGCTTCTGTCCACGAGTACCAAATATGTACCAAGCTATCACACTTGCAGACTACATTCCATGCCTGCGTGACGAGCTGTACAGTGTGTTGAATGCAAGATTAATCATCCCAGGAGGGTCGAATTTCTGTACATGCTACTGAAAACAACACAAATAGTTGGATTTTGACATCCGGTGAAAAACGCTCTGGATTGTCCGCTTGGGATGATAATGACCAATACCGAGATTTGCTAAGTAAAATGCCAAAAATGGCTTATTTTAGCGTGGATCGATCGTACAAAGCCGCCGACGTACTCCTACCGCGCTGCTGATGTTATATCAAACAACATGGACATGCCTATTGCAAATAAACGCCACAACAGTGACCTTCACTTCGGCCAATGGCTAACACACTCCGATGTCACCTTGTCCATGTGAATTTCAAAAGCACGTACAGGATTCATTTAAAACAACTGTTCGCTCTCCGGAGTCTTGGGCTTAATCAACGAACTGTTACCGGTTGTTACAAGGGAATAACATCTGCTAAATACTCACAAATTTACCAATGTTTATATACACGAATGAACGGTGGATGATCACACTGATAACAAAAAGTGGACCAATTGTCTCACACGTGATCTGCAGTCGCGTTTACCAGTCATTTGACTATGAATCACCTTCGTCTCTGGCTGATTTAGTGCTGTATGGGCAGGAATACTGATCTTTACCACGTACATATTGAGGAGAATGAATGTGGATGGTAGCTTGTTCGTCAGTGTTTTTTAACTCCGGACCAATATCCTTGCTGGTAAACGTATTACATGTATATCTGTGTCCCGTGCTATTGCCCATATGGTGGAATTAAAAAACGAAATTACTTTTTCATTCACGCGGTTCAGTAGAACTGCTTTCTCTTGACACCAACCGACTAACACTTTCCAAATTCCCCAATTAAAATCAAGTTATATATCACTCAATTGCTTGCGAGTAGTGTGTGGGATTGATGAATCTTCGTTTGGTTGACTGTTCTTTGGACTCCGCCTTTCACGCACACTACTCGCAAGCAGTTGCGTGATATTTATACCAAAAGCGAAGCAGGTTTAAAAAAATTGGATACGTTACCCCATCCCGTCGAGAAGGCCTGATTTGGTGGGAGGCCTTCACTTGGAGTTAACTGGTCAGGTGCCGTGTCTCCATTTGAAGCAGTCGGGCATTTCTGACTGTCATAGAGGGCGACATCTGAACAAGCTTAACTTGGTAATTTGGATCGGTTTGGACGGGAGCGGGGTGGCACAGTGGTAACACACAAGCCTTCGAGGTGAAAGGTCCCGGGTGTGGGGGAGGATATGCACCACTGATGAGCTCTAATAAGCACGAACTTTGAGTCTGGTGCTTCCGAGAGCAGGTTGGTCAGACGGCCTGAGGTTTGTGCTTGCTACGCGGAGTCCAAAGGACAGCCAACCAAACAAAGTTAGATCAAACAATTGTACTTCAGAGAGGTTTGTCATGCGAAGCAAAAGCATCTCCAATAGAAAAGTGATTGGTTTAAGGTGAGAGATACCACTGGAAGGCGGTCTAACTTTGATGAACCTTTGCAAAATGGCCTTATTTCACCAGAAGACCGATAAAAGTGATGGAGGAAGAGTAAAGCCAAATTGAATTCGCCGACCTGTCCAGGATTCCCCAAAGTCACCATAACGATGGGAGAATGGCTCAATTCTGAGGTCACACGAACTATGCCCAAAATTACACTATACGCGTGATTGATCCTGCACATAACAACTGCAGTTACAATGTAGTCTGTCAAAACAAACTCAGGTGATTTCCGTCCACCCCTATTTGACAGCTTGAATGAAACTAATACAATCATAAAACCAAACACCATACAGACTTATCCAGTAGTCGGATTGTTGGTTGGCTTGACTAATTAGCAGTATACCACTCATCAGAGACTATAATAAACTTGGTACTCCGTAACATGCAAGGAAGATATTAACTTTATTAACTAACTTCGTTACACAGTCATTGTTCGCCCAGTTGTGGGTGGTGATGGCCAATTGCTGGGGCTAGACCAATGCACTTGGCCATTTAAAGTGTATCGGGTTACCACAGTGGGTTACACAAAGACGAGATCCATCCAGTCAGTGATCATATGCAGGAAGATATGATTACGTGACATAAAAAGGGACACTTGTTTTTGCACAACTTAGCAGTCAGAATAATACTATTATTATTCATGGTTTTCTCCTTACTTTTAAATTTTGATATTGGAGCTGGATTGCTGCTGATAAGTAGGAACTAATGAACTGTTTATGGTTTTTACGGTGTAATAACCACTGACAGTGTGACAGGAGTATGTCGGTAGCTTTATGCGATCACTCCACGGTAAAATGAACCGATTTTAAACCTTCCTTAGCAAATCTGGTTATCTTCATCCCAAGCGGACATTCAAACGCTTTTTTTCGCTGTATGTAAAAATCTAACTGCTGCTATCGTTTTCAGAAGCATATATAGAAATCCCGCCCTACTGGCGTATAAACTTGTTAGTGCTGAGGATGAAATGAGGGCAAGTTCAGTTTGCACCCTTGGCGAAAACCAGTCTGGACCACTAACCTCATCACACTTCAATTTCATTAGTACCCCATGTACTTAGAAGGAATATATCATCTATGAACCCTTCGTACAAGGTTAGTGTGGAGCCTTGAACCATTAGTTATCGTCAAGTACCGGTCATGTCCGCTAATTTACTTTTCGATTATCCAATTTTCCTGTACACTTTTTTACCTGACTGTATTATTTACTCCGTGGCATTTGCTTCATTTTGCCTACTAACAGGGTTTTGAGTAGCAAGTTGTAAAATTCGATCTCCCGGGGTGCATACATATTTCTTGTCCACGCATGTGCTCATTGATCCTGGTAGGCAGAGGCCGTTCACTTGTTCTAACATAGTCTCAGATCACTGCTCCCCCTCAGTTCAAGTCAAGTGAACGCTTTGTACTCCTAAAGAGGTGAATATTCAGTAGTCACCTGATCATATAACATTTTATAAATGAGGAAATAAAAAATGAAAATCAAGGAAGCATATTAGTCATATGAGAAATTGAATGATCAGGCTTGTTAATGAATCTCGCAGTATAGGGGACAACAGAACATTTGCAAGCTCTTTCGCGGGTAGATCAGTGTTTTTGAGTTGTCCACTCCTAAGAATTCGAAAGGCACATGACAAGATCGCAGTGAAGTGGATGTACGGCTTTAGCTAATACCTTTCCAGACTGTTTTGTAGCGAACGTTGGAGTGTCGTGTTGTCAGATGCCGAGAGAAGTTCACGCGCGGTGCGCCACTGCATCTTGAAATATGCTTGAGTGACCTGGAGATAAGCTTGAAGTCCTTTGCGAGCAGTCCAAGACAGATTATAGGGGATTGATAAAGCCAAAGTGGAAGGATACGGACATACACAAAAAGTTCAATTAGGCAAAGTGCTATGGAGAATTTTTTGGGACGTAGCATAAAAATTAGCGGCCTACCTTTTACAAAAACGGTGGAAACATGATCAAGCCTCAACAGGTTTCGTGTTAGGATCACGCCAACAGACTTTCCTACGTATCTCGGAGAATTTCATTTCCGTTTATAAGTACAGATAGAGTACATCCTACAATGTTTGTGTGCCTATCACCTTTTAGAACAGTGAAAAACAAATCAGCTCATCTAGAAGAGTTAACACACACTGTGGTTCGAAGACCACTCGGCTATGCTCAAGACACCTTGTTGCAGATTAGGAAAGGCAGAGTCATTGGGGTGATGTACACTAAATACCACGTTGTTAGCACTTTTAACGACCAGGAAGTCGTCGAAAATGGGCGTGGTAGATAAGTGAGTACGGAAAAAATGACACCTTTTAGAACACCAAACTCTGTTATGGTAGTGCTTAGCAAAGTAATCAGCTGACAACGCGATCGTAGAAGTTTGAAATCCGCCGACAAGAAGGAAGTGAATAACTTCCTTCTTTCAGCACAACTAAAAGTGCCACTGCAATTTAAAGAGATGACTACGATAGCCTTGTTTTTGTTATCTAGAGGTGACGGAATACAGTGGGAAAAATAAGCAAGAGCATCCACAGTGGAGTATGAAAGACGGTAGGCGAACTGGCTGGTATCAAGCGAGTTCAATGGCGGTGTCATCCCTTGCACTAGAACCTTCTCGAATATCTTTAGAACAACGGGTGTACAAGCTCTAGTCCGAAACTTAAAAGTGCTCTTATTTGATGTGGGTGTAACCAAAGCCATTCTTCAACAGTTAGAAATGTTGTTTTGGAGCAGGCAATGATTGAACAACGCGGATAAGGTTGATGCTCATTCTTTCGGCACCGTGAAACAGGTCTTATTATTTCGACAAACTGTCCACTCATCTATAGCTGCTACTTAGTTCAAATACGGGCACTCTCAATGTAGCTGTTTTGAGTTAGAATCGGGGTGGTTGAATAAATGACGAGCCTAACCAGATGAATACCAAGTCGGTTAACACCCATTCATGGTATAAATTGAGCTCATTAGAGTGGCCTATTCTTCAACACGGGTGTTTACCCACCTAACTAATGAGGCAACAACAACCTCAGTTTTAGGCATCACGATTTATCTACTCATTAGTAGGTGCTTGCAGTAAATGAAACAAACGGAAATCTAATGGCGAATCGCATAGTGCTTTCTGGGCTTTCAGCAGTGCTGATAGCCGTCACGACGGCTCAATGTCTAATTTTGTAGGAACCAGTGATTTCTCTTTGGCATGTTTGCTGACTAGCCCAGATTCGACGGTCCGCTCACTTTCCTGTCTCATTCCAACCAGAGTAACCAACACACTGTAGCCCTCTAGCAGCTGTTCTCAGTGGATAATGAAATAGCAATCTAAATTTAAGGATAGCCAAAACACACCGTCTTTTGTCTTCATTTTCGGCTGAACAGACTGACTGAATTCCTGCGGGTGTCAGAACGCGATTTCCAAGCGTTCAACTGAGTGCGTTGTCATCAATGAGTTTTCACGAGAAATATCACATGACAAGATGCTTATTTGTGGCTTCACAGACAATAATTTGTACTCATCTCCTAAAGTACTTGTCACTATTTTCATGCTAGCATTGATTCAAAAAGAGGACTCAGAATATTCTCGTTTCTCATGACTGCATTTTTCACATCATCTCCGTCAGTCATTGGTTGCACGATCCTCTTGAGTGGATGAATTCATCCGTCAAGAGATACAAAACACCAGTGTTTGCACACTATCAGCTAAACTACCCAAGTATCTTTAGGATTATAAATCCATATTTAGTGGTACTAAGTAGTAACTGAGTGGGCAAAATTTCCCGGAAGCACACGACCAATTTCTCTGTTATACCCGCTCGTCAGATATACGTACCCGCTATCCATCTGCCCACTTATCTTCATGCTTGTACACTCCTTTGGTATATGGGTCACAAAGATCTTATTCGGTGCTTCAGGGATGTGAATGGATAATCTTCAGTTAAAAATCCATAAAAGAATCATCTACTAATATACTACTTACGACCAATATCATCGCATGCACATGTAGCAGTGACCTATCCACGAATAATCGAAAGTAATCAAAGTTGTGTTTCATTTCTGAATTCCTCAAAGCAGATTGCCCTGAAACACTAAGTTAGATACTTTTGAGCAATATATATATATATATATATATATATATATATATATATATATATATATATAATGCTTGTGTTCAGGCCTGAAGTTAGATATGGGAACAATACTTTCTACGCATTGACGACATAATTCACTATCTAACAGGGTGTTTTCGGCCGAAAGATTCGTGTTGTTTCGAAATGTGCATTCCCTCACCTGTATCATTCTAACCGAGCTTTCATTTGCCTCATGTCTATGAACATAAGAAGCTGTATATTACTTATCAGACAGTCTATTCACGGTGCTGCATAAAGCATTCACCGGACTTGACTTAACTTGTCAGGTTTTTCTTCTCTAGGCAGGCCAAACCAAGCGGTAATTTGCGTTTGAGCCAACTGACAAAACTGCACTGTTTTGTACCTTGCTTGAGAAGCGTAGCAAGTATGTCAACTAAGTTCTGTCCGAAGAAGGCCACGTGTCACACTGTCAAAATTAGTTTTTCTCCAACCTTTTCTAACCTGCCAGGGTGGAGAATGTTCATTTGGTTCATTTTTTGAACTCGCACTAGACTCGACCTCCAAGCCTTCATTGTCTATGCTCATTTTCAGGCCCACAGATGGCACACTTCTCAGCGGGAAACCTTCACCTGGCCCATAAAAGTATCCTCCATCCGACAGCCACCACCACTCACCTGCCTCTTCGGTTAACCAAAATATCTACTTGCAAAGGGATTGGTTTTTTCAGGCGACCAGTTAACTGGTCACCCGACGCTGGACAATAGGGGAAGCGTAAATATTCAGTGTGTCAGAAGTTCCGGTTGCATGCGACCCTATCTTGTGTGAACAGAAGCGCAGCTTACCAGACAAACGCCTTCACTTTTTGACTGATCTAAATCTGGGAGCTGTTTTCGGAATGGGAACAGGTCTTTTTCCTTCCTAGAGCTGGAAGATCAAATCACCCCTGTGCTATGTGCATACAGCTGGTCCCCTTTTGTCTCGCACCGCCCGCGGGGCCATCAGCCGTCTTGTTATCTCTCTGATGAACTGAATACCTCTGAATTCTACGCCCTACTATAGGAGTTCATAAGTGAAGAAGATTGCTGAAAAGATCTTACTGGTAATAACACTGTGCACTGTAGTTCGGCAAATAAAAAGGAAGTAGAAGTTCACTGCAATGTAAGTAGTATGGTGTGCGTCTGTATGACAGGACAAAATTTCCCAGGAAGTAAACTACCGGTTTTGTGGTTGTTGCCATTCATCAGGTATGTGTGCCGAGTACTCTCCTGCCTATTCATCCCTACACCTGGGAGTACTGCAACAGGTTCACCATCCTAATCTCGTTTTAATTGTAAGGAACATGAATGGACGAAGAGTCCTTCTTTAGCTTAATTATTTATTCATCTAAGTGACAATACAAGCCCCTTCTTCGTAACACTCAATCTACAAGGAGGCTATTTCGTACATTATCTTAACTAAGTCCTTAAAGTTGAGGGGCAAGAGGACACCTGGGTCAAGCGAACCACTATTCTCATCTGATTCACCACCAAATTGATAAAAGTGGTTAGAAATGATAGTTTTCTGAGCAAGTGGGGAATTGAATCCTAGGTAATCTGGTGAATTATTTTCTTTCATTACTTGTTAGAACCATTTGTCCCTTCGCCTTGTGTTGGTGGGCTTTTGTCAGATTCAGGATGTTTTAGTAGGAACAGTCGTTAATTACTTAGTGGACTGGTCTGTTGAAAGCCATCCGCGAAGCCCGACACGCGCCACTGGAGTGAATATTCGCACCAAGATTTTACAATGATGGCTGAGGAGTTAGTACTGAGTGATTCATTTTAAAATTCCCCGTTAAGTTCTGTTCCACTTACAAACATTCATACCGACGCTTATTTCCGTACATACATACAAGTTTGCACTCCACCCATCCCCCATTTTGTTTTTTACCACTCACTGCTCTCAAAACAAACGATAAACAAGTCTTTCCATAGCTCCACTGACGACAACCTAAATAACTCTACTTGTTCCTCAATCGGGTTCAGTACCCACGGGATCTCTCCTGTTCATCGAACCTTATGGATCACGATAATTAGCTCAGCTATCATTACGCATTTCTCAACTTATTTCATGCCAAACTGAAGTGACTGATACTGAATGAGGTCCGGGGATGAACCCAACATTTGCTCCCATGTTTTTACAGAGCTAGATTTGTGTACACATGTGTATTTATGGGTGATTGGGCAGTAGTCCAGTTCGCCTTCCGCTTCCGATGGAGAAATAGTCACGCAGGTTGTCGCCAGTTTACAACAATTGTCTCGAACGCGACCGGCATGGTTCGTGTGTGAGAGGAGCGGACGAAAGAAAACATTTGCCAGTCCAATTCAGATGGATACGTTAATCATTGCAACCGGTCGCTCGGGTCCGATTGTCCATAAAAATGGTCAGGTATCCATCCCTCTTCTTGTATCTGTAACCAGGATGCGTTCAAATCAAGAAGAAGTGTACAGCCGCGATTTCTGTGCATTCTACTGGTCCACAATCAGCTAAACACAAACAACCGATTGCCCCAGTATGGAGACTGTTCATTCCACTACGACCCAGGCATTTGGTTCTTTAGGGCTGACAGAACAGTGCTCTGGTGCACAACTTTCCTCGCCACAAAAGATTTATTCGGGAGAGGCATGGTTAGCGTTACTGTGGATGATGACGATGTAGGTGTTGTTTTTGTTCGTGATAGGCCTGTTATTTTCTTAAATCACATTCTTTTGACCGGGTATCGATTCCGGTTGCTGGGCTGAACGTCATAGACACCTCGGACTTCAGTTATGTCTTGAGATGACGCATCATTACTTCTGTTGGACAGAGCGAATTGGCCCCCATTTTTCCACAATGTGATGGATTTATTCGTGCAGACCAACACCCGATACCAAGAAATGTATTTGTGATATTAAAAAATGAAAATGAATGATCATCCTCCATCGTATTTGACCATTGCCGCTCTTTGGAAGTAAACTGTCTGGGGACTAACTGACACGTGTTATTTGGTGTCATTGTGATAACGATAATCGGAGAGGTGGACCGGCGCAAAATTCGAATCAGCTGCGGTTCGTCAAACAGGAAACTCACATGAATGCTCTGGTTTTTTCATCGCACCACCCAATAATCCAGTTGTGGAAAAGATATGAAACAGAGGATCAAAATTGAGCGAAATGAGTCGAAAATCTGAAAGAAGAAAGTGAAACCAAAGGATACCCGTGCCTCGCTGTCCGCGGCTGTTGGTCCACCCCTCTGGTTCCGTCAACTATCCCAGTGCCTGACCAGAAAAACCCTAGGTGGTCCCATTCAACCAAAACCAATGACTTCGAATCTTACCTTCCCGCCAATTCATGAACAGATCGCTGTCCACTTCAGTGAACAAAATATCAGTTGAGGGGTTTCATCTGGAGATATTCGTAATAGATGTTCCAACGTACTTAACGGGATTGGACTAAGTATTTGATATCTTGCCGGTAGCAGAAGACTTGATTCGACCGTCAAGTGATTCGTCATACGTCATACAAAATTACGCGGCCTACGGGAATCATTGGAAAAGCCATCTTACCTCTGTTTTTCTTGATATATGCTTGAGTTTATCACTGTTCTTTACTGTGTATACTGAAAAGTTATCAGTGAATTTCATTTTAAAACAACACAAAATAGTAAGGTTTGTAATGGACCGTAACGAAATGCTATTCACTTTTGGCTTTTAGGGCGTGGCACTTTGTTTGAAACAAAATAGGACTTTGATATTCTCAAGTTTTGGGTACCAGTGCTGTAGAGGAAAGCGCAAAGTGTGAAGCCATCGAACATTGTCTGACGACTGACGGCCATCCGCATTATGTGCTATTCCAAGCGATACAACTTGCATTTTGTAGAATTTGTGGTTGCAATATACTGAAAGTGAAGGCCCGTACAGGTTGTCCCTCCTACGAAGTGTATGTGTGTGTTACGACGTACTTCCACTATAGTCTAGTTACTCCTTCCGCATTCTCTTTGCTTATTCATATACTATGCTATAGTGTAATATATTATGATACATACTATTCATCATGCCCAAAGTTCTCCAGATTGTAATCATACATTATTTTCCGTAATCCAAGAGTAAAAGGCGGCAAGGTAAAGAGCTTGAGCCGTACTTTATGATTCATCCACTACAAATAACTGGATTTAATTTGAAAATATAGATTAAAAAGAGATCGACAAAGCACAAAGTCTTTTGAGGTTCGTGTGTGTTTGAAATTGTATTTGTCGTATGAATCATATGCAGTTTTTCTGATACCACGTATGGATTTATGGGAGAATCCTTGTAATAAAATAAATTTATACATACTCAGACTATCTTTCCAGTACTATCATGAGATTATCTTAATTGTCTTTAAATGAAACTTTTATTGAACATTTAAAGTGGTTCAATGCTTCTCCAGTAGGGTTGAAATACAGACTACATGAGGGAAAAACGGAGTGTCTACTTGGCAAACCAGATTCAGATGCCCGTCCATGTCGAAGGTAAAAACGCTGTCTCATCAATGGGCTGTACAGTGCTCCTCTCAGAGAAGCACGCTTCCAATAAATCTACTGAAAAGTTGGGTATTTATTTTTGCATGACCTCGCAAGGATCGAAATGCAGGTAATAATATTCAGTCTAAAAAAATTATTCTATGGCGAAGTCATGACAAGCATTTTTCTTCAAAAGATCGATCGAAAGCACAAAAAATTGTGCCTGTTTTCGTCACCGTAAAGCCACAGCACAAAGCTTCCCGAGGTTCTAGCCGTTTTTTATATTGGACAGTTTTTATCTTACGGCTAATCTTGCTGAGATCAACGGGTTGGATTCTTTTCATGCTGTAACCAAGGCAACCAAGAAGCTGATTAAAAGAGGTTCAGCTAATGACCAAGTTGGAATTTGCAAATGCGAATACTTCTGAACTTCGAGTGAACATTGTTGAAGGATTCTCAGCACAGCTTAGTAATGATATCAACCGAAAATTTTCCTTTCTTGAGGCCTTGTTTTAACCCATTTCCTCGATCTCCACTTCCGATACCGTACATTTTTTTAATGTCTATTCCCAGATATTGAGAAATCAGTTTTAAATCACCACCTTATCTTGCATATCGTACAACGTGCCTGCGATCTTCAAATCGAATACCTCCGTCTCCTCTGTCATTTTCCCAGTGGATATCTTCGTTCTGCCCTGTTCGTTCCATGCAAGAAGCAGTCGCCTACCCTCGCACCACTACGTTAGGTTGAAGGTGACCGGACAACCGAGAGCTGCCAAATACTAATCGGTTTGTCATCACGTGCTAGTGCGCCATTCGATGTGACGCAGACATCGTATCACCTGAACTGATTTATTTCTGCCCAGGGAGTCCAACTGATTATCCATCCCCACCCTCACCCCCTCTCAAGACGGTAAAAAAACGCCTAGGATTTTACCACATCGAATAACGGCAAACATATGCCATAGGAATTGAATAATTTTTTTGTACGCTTTCATTTTATTTAGGTCTTTAGGTACCGTCGTGTTTGCGGTGACCCGAAAAGCCTATCTGCACTAAATGCTAGAACTGAGACAGCCAAAATATTCGACATTCAATCGGTTGTGCTCGCCGCAGAATTGTTAACTCGAGTGGTAGTGTGGCAGAGTTTGCATATTACTTATTGAACAAGTAGGTAATAGATTGTGCAAAAAACACTAGTACGGACAGTAATAGAGCGACAATGGACGTGATTACGTCACACAGACTGAACGGAACAGGATGAAGAAAGGCGTACAAATCCCATGATTGCATGCGCCTGTCGGATTATGGCGGTCGTCAAGTCGACTGGATCACTGATATGCGTATGAGTAGTTTTTTTATCTGACTGATTTTTCTGACTTCCGAACAGTTACTTCCCCATAAATAGTCTACTTACCAGACACGTCTTCTGGATTATAACAATAGTAATGGATGACTACTGAACCAAAGCGTTTGGCTCTTGAAGTAAGGAAAAAATCTTAGATCTCTAGTTCGTGTGCTCTTCACTCCGAATCTTTGCACTTGAATTGCGATCGACAAAATACGTGATTCCACACCGCTTATAACCCACTCAAGGCCTAAGCAACAGGATGGATGCGTTTCTTACTGGTCTAGTTTTGTACTAGAGCACCTAGGTAACGCTAAGCGGCAATTATTTGAACAAGACCATTGAAATGATCACGCAGTGATCTTGCTGTTTGGCTCGGCATGATGGAAGAGGATTGTGAGGTTTGTCCATACTAACTCGCATGTGAAAATGGGTGACTGTTAGTCCGGCCGTCAGTGTTACTGCTACTATTGTTTTTTCTTATGAAGTATTCGAATCAGGTTGAACAAATTCAACCTGCTTTTCCAGGCCTAACCGGGAGTGGTGGCTAATGAAGTAAAACGATAAAAATGGCCCCTGTCATTTGACCAAAATAAACGTGACCGGTTTAACCACCAATAAGGTCGGATGATCGTAAGCCTGTATTCCTTAATCACCGTTCCCACTCTTCCGTACACAGTGAGCCAGGTGCTCTGTCAAGTTCAACACATGTTCCAACACGCCCAGAGGGATATCTCACCGCTCCTAAATTGCGCCCCCCCCCCATTGCTGAATGATTGTACCTTGTAATCGCTGACAGACTACCATCCAAATACGAGCCAATCCAATATATTGACTACACCTTAATTATTTCTGTCATGCTTGTATTGTTCATAACTGAGTGCGATTACTGGTATACGTACTTCGCTGAGTATAGCCCTGACTTTCGGATCTTATTGATCGTGTACCGCCGTCCGGATATAGCATAATGCAAATACTGGAATTTGTGATCTGACCCTCCTGATAACAGTGACGCAATGAGCACTGAATCTCCACAACGAATCATTTTGCGACACATCAGATGTTCTACTATCTGCACTGATCTAGTAGCGGCGCTCTGCAGATTACTTTCTATGTCTTCATCCCACCCCAGCATTATATATATATATATATATATATATATATATATATATATAACGGCTCGAAATCAGGCCTGATGCCAGTACCGAGAAATAAGACAGAGCATGAGGAGTAGCTAGTAAAAGGACACAATGCGATGGGATTGCTTTTTCGCCTTTTCATAGCACACATTTTGATGCTCGATTGTTTGTCATCTGTTAGCTTGCATGATGTATTTTGCATTCAGAGGACACGGGAGTTCAACAGACAAGCGGTACATCATTCATACCACGGACTTCCATTCACAATCATATCTCTCCATGTACCCAACCAAAAACAATCCTCAATTCCTACATCCCAAAGAGTAAGGGGGGAAGCTCCAACCGAAACCAATACTGATCCTATCGTCTTCATGTACCCAAGTAAATTCATTACCCCATCACCACATCACTTCTACCAGTACGTGCAAATGGAGCTCGGACAGGTAAACGATAGACAGACGTACGCAAAATATGTCCGACTCTTTGGAAGCAGTCTGCAGCGATCACTCCAATCAGAGGGTGACTATCTGTGCCCAACACACGGTCACGAATCCCATCATCACTCATTGAATGTTCTTACGAGACGAGGGCAATGATTCGAAGATACCGGTTATCGAACACAGAAATATGCTGAGCACCGTCAATGTGGAAGGACCGGGTCAGGCAACTGTGAAGCAAAACACCACGAACCGAGGCATTGTACGCCTGTCCGTTAAGGGAAAGTCGAAGGACAAGGCGGTGCCACGGACGTCGCAGGTTGTCGAAACTGCTCTATTTCTCGATATTCGTGAACTGACCTTCGCCGTAATATTACCTGCAGTTGTATTCAGTCTACTGAGACAGGTAAAGTTATCGAATGACTTGAGCTGATTACTACACAAGGTGAATACAGGCATGGGCTTCTTCCAGTATTGCAAAAGTAGTTTGTACTTGGAAAGCTTAAAGTGCGTACCCTATCTGGATACCCAGGTGGTCCAAAATTATTGTTTAGCCTGTGCTTTATCGCCGGGAAAATCCATACGGCCGGTGTATTCCAAATTGTGCGCTCTTTTACCTGAGATATGGTGAACCCCGCCGTCCAGACGACCAGATACGACTCTCCATAAAACGTTCTTTATGGCATAGTTAAAACAAATGGTGAAATAGAGCAGCCTTACAGAACTCTTCTGCAGAAGACAAAATGGAGAGAAATCTAGCCGTTGGCCCAGTTCTGTTTCTCAACAAACAGTTCCAAAATGCAACTCTGTCGATAGAGTCGAATTTCATACGAGTGTCTAGAAACATGGTAATCGTTGGTCTCCAGCGGGTACAACGACGCTTTGGCAGCTGCCGAATGGTTGGTGCATCCATAACTGGGGCCAAACCCAGTTTACACCTAGCGAGCCTTCTCTTCCCGCTTCTGGTACCACTTGTGAAGTGTGACACTTAACAATTCTCAGTAGGGTTGAAAAATACTCTACTCCTTTCTACTTTTTTTGCTATTGATTGCACAACAAATTACAGCCATTCAGGAAAGAGGCCGAGGTCTGCGAAAGGCTGTTGAACGAGAAAGTGACCGGTGGTGGCAGAAATTGAACGTGGGGCGTTATTATTCAAAGTTCACAATGATAACCGCTGACATTTGAGTTCAAATAAAAAAGTAGTCTGGTCTCTGAGGGACCCAAGATTGCGTTATATGTAAAGTTTCAAGCCATTTGTTCTTCGTATTCAGCTGGAATAGGGTACTTTACGACTCTTTGGCGCTCCATTCTGACCACATGTAGTTTATCTCTCAATTTCATAATCACCAGAAAGAGATCGGGTGAAAATGTTTACGCCCTAGGGAATTATGAACCTTGGTAGTTACAACTGTTCAGGTATACGTGTCAGTTCAAACCGCTGCGTCACCCGAATCACCTTAAGCAATAGGCTTTAAACGACCCTAGCTCCAAGGTGATCCACCTTGATATAAATCCCTCTATCTGATTATTTTTAAATAAAGTTTGACTCTTGGATGTCAGAATGTCATATTTTGGAACAAACAATAAGAAGTATGTAAACTGCAACGTATGTATCTAGATATACTGGAATGAAAACAGGTAGAAGAAACAAATGACTATACTCATCACCAACTCCTCCGTCAAAGAGGGGCGAATTTTCAATGTAAATCAGAGATTAAATTATAAATGCTAGATAATGGACGAGGACGGACTCGGTTGCCCAAAGAGCATAAATATCCAAACAGCTCATCAGGACCAAATCGACGAATGGAAAGCTGTTATCTGTTTTAAAATGGGCGCTTTATTCACAACACAACTGCGGCAAAGTTCTCAGACTTCTGGCAATGATGAAGATTGTGCCACATTTGGATTGGGCTGATACTGAGTAGGGTGAACGGTGGATGAACACCATAACATTGGTCGAGGTAGTTCCTCCAAAGTAGATTTTGTGGGGCTATTGAGTCCTAGTCCTCGAGCAATGAGCGCGTCTGATTTTTGTTCCTGTAATTGTTTCGGTGTGCTCTCCGTGCTCAAATTGCGCATACACTTACGCATATGTCTTTCTAATGTACTTGTCAGCAGGAACGGGGTGTGACAATTATGACATGTCAGTTCACTGCCGATAGATACTGCAGGATAGCCGTGCGTGCGCATATGACGTGTCAGTTTCGATGACTGGGCACAGGCATACGGACAAAGTTTACACGCATACGGCTTCTCACCCGTATGACTACGTCGGTGCACTGTGAGATTGCTGCAATTTTTGAAAATTTTCCCACAGTATTCACATCGATCGCGTCGTCCAACCCGAGGACCAGTCCGTCGAGTAATCGTAACAGTCGGAGTTCGTCCACGGTTCAAAACTGGACTTGACCGCCTGAATTCCATACCGGTGGGTTCACGTGAGGATTGCGGAATATGTGTAAGTTGTTCCGTCTGTGGGACACCAAGGCGTGCCGACTGGGTGTGGATTGGGTCAGATGGAGAAGTGGTACATTCCCAGTCCATTGTAGATAGAGTTATCTGGTTAGTACCAGGGGATTCCGTGTGTTCCGTATGTTTTGTGAAACACGATTCATCTTGCCACGATCTAAGCAACTGATAATATGCCGAAACCAAGCGGGCAAAGAGAGAAGTGGACTCTGGGGATTCCTTCCCAGTTTCCAAAGGTGACGAAGCTTGTTTCGGCGGTTCAGGACCAACTGTTGTGTGGCCTGGACGAAAGCTTCTCGTCCCGGCTTTGTCCGAACGGCTGTGAAAATTGTGATACGAGGAAACAGTCGATTTCCTAATACAGTTTCCACTAATTTGTGCCACTTGTTGACGATGCTTTTGTTGAAAATGTTGGAAAAGGTGCCATGATGCAGTTCCAACGAAATCGCAGTGAGGACAACGAGACGTGTCCAAATCTGCTTCAGAAGTGGCCATAGAAAAGAAAACATGAAGATGAGGATAAGTAGAAGATGAGGATAAGTAGAAGATAACAAAAGAGAAACCATCTGCATAGTTTGAACGAAATGTTGTTTAGTGATGCAGTTTTTCGATGTGAATTAAATCAACCATCCTACTCAGTCCGATCAATTTCAGTTCGCCGAAGTACCTTTACGGCACTTTACTATATTCCCCTATCCTCTCTCTCTCTCTCTCTCTCTCTCTCTCTCTCTCACACACACACACACATAGTTGGTCTCAAAATAAATCACGAACTGATAAATTTGCACATTTTGTCGGAGTACCGTCCAGTCTTATGGCTCCATAGCAGGTAAATGGCGTCGATCGTAGGCGATTTTCTTTTGACATTCGGCCAGTTCGATAATGGGAAAGACTAACCAGCTATCTGCGTCCGGAAAATCCGACCGAGGGGGAACAGTATGGAGACCAAATACGGGGAAATGGTACTGCAGCGAGAACACATCTATTGTATGAACTATTTGACGAAAATGGATAGACACAATCTGCCAATTTCAATCGTCCAGTAGGAAAAGAGTCCGGCCGGTGCGCGGGATGAACGTGGGCAGGTAGAGAGGCTAGAAAGACAGCGAACACGCGCATCCACGTTCACACATACGTGCAAACAGCAAACGGGCTTGTGGCTGGATTTGTTCCAAACTGTGCACGTGTTAAACCACCTGACCATAATGAGGGATAATTCGGTAACGGCGGATTTCATCAGATTATTGAGTTTGCGGTCAACGCGGAACCTCAGACTAAACAACTACACACCCGCAGACTCCCGAACCAAACCATATAGTAATCACACTAGAGTGAGCACGCCAAAAGCACTGCCATTCTAGTCGTTTGAAAGTGACATTTAGGTGAATAGCCACAACCGGTGAATAAAACAAAGACAAAGTGCCTGCCTTATCCTCCTTCATCCTCACCCCCAGTCCACGTCCGGTCTTCTCTGAACAAAACGAGGCGACAAATTCCATCGGAATCTGATAACCGCCTGATCGTCAAAACGACGTGGGAACAGTGAGCAGTCAGGGCCGGGAGAAGGACGCCAGCTGTGAAAAAGGCTTGTCTACATCCATTCTGTTTTCACAGGTTTCCGTAAAATGGGAGCGGGGTGGGTTGAAGGGACAGAGGCCACTGTAGTTCGCGGCTGATTTCAAGCGAACTAGGCTGGCTGGTAGCATTAGGACCCCCTCTTCTATCACTCCTAATGCCACCTTCAAAAGAAGGTCAACATATATGACATACGACGATCGTGGACGCTAACATGAAGCTCTCATCAGGTGCTGCTTTTTGTGGGGATGGGATGCTTATGCTGGTGGAGCGTTTGACACGGCTTGTCATCGCCAAGGCCTACGCCAGCCACCTTTCGTGACAGTAAATATTCAAGAGGCTAACTTGTCATGACACGCGGGACCGAAACGCATATTTGTGTTGCACAACGCGCATCGTATACTAACGGTGTTGTACAAATGAAATACCATCCCCCGACTGACATGAGCTGTAAAATAACCAACGACAAAGGGACTGGTCTGTGTGATTGTGGTTGCAGCTATTCTAAAAATACAAATTTCGTCCAATTAAGAATGATCCATAAATCAGAAATTGCTTTATAAATCCCACAGGGCACACTTGGGAAACAAATGAAGGAACAAGCTTGTTTTCAGGGATTCTTTATCATACCGGTGCAAAATAATATATTTGACAATATACGGAAGGGATACAAGAAGGAAAATATTGGGGTCTAGAGTCCACATCTTCT
Organism: Fasciola hepatica; assembly: GCA_948099385.1. NCBI lineage: Eukaryota > Metazoa > Platyhelminthes > Trematoda > Plagiorchiida > Fasciolidae > Fasciola > Fasciola hepatica. The sequence continues at coordinate 1,142,297 of CANUEZ040000149.1, forward strand.
GTTGCAGAGATTTACCAGCAGACGGGATATGGATGAACGTCATTAGTCTGGACAATAAGCGGATCGTTAGATGGCTCAAGTTAGGTTTTGTCATAATTAATTGCCTAATTCCCCTCAATGTCCGACTAGCATTCATGCGGTGATGTTATGGCTTTGTATCACCAAAGCTGATTTCAAAAGCTCCCATCTACAGTTTTATCAGAATGCTTATCACTGGGAATGAAATTCACATGACACCTTCACTATATCTTTCCAAAAGCATACGGACGCGACTGAAGTCCTGTCTCTTTGAGGTTAGATAACAAAGGAATCTAGAATAAGAATCAGGATATGACACTTTGTAAGAAATCCCCTAAACTCCAAAGAAAATATGTTCCACAAATAATATCACACAAAAGCATATCCAATTCTTTTGAACTCCGTCACATTATATAAAATAACAAAATCTTATCTTTTTAGCTTGAAGGTGGGTCATTTTCCTAGGTGACTGAATGGTTGGTTGGCTGTTTGATTAGGAGAGTGAGCGAGTGGTTGAATAAGTGAGTGAGTGGTTTGTCGATGGTAGAACAAGGAATTTCATTTCCAGAAGCTCCTTTTTCCGACGAGTTGATAGATACGTTTTTTATCTCTCTAGATGTTATGGAAAAGACCACATTTTTGCATTGCATTCCTATTTGTTCAGTTTTGGAGATAACTCTAAAGTTCATAAGTGAGTATTCCCAAAACATTCAAAATGATTTCCATGACAGAACTCACTATCTGATTCTGTACACGCAAATCTCTCAACCTCCATGAACTCTTCTCGTCGCGATGCGTTCTGTCCTGAATCGGTCGGAGTTTCTGCTCGAGCACTGCTAATCGACAAATCGATAGGTCCCGAATAAGCGGAAAAATCGGCGGTCGTTGCTGCAGCAATGTCCGGTGAGTGAAAGGCCTCCGGAGAGCTCCAAGTGGATGAAGCATCTTGTCCTGAATGAGTAGCTAAATGCATTTTAGTGGTTAATACCGGAAACGGGAAAACACAAAACAGTATATACTATATCTGAGGTGAAAACAGTGGGGTCAAGTTCAAAGAACAAGTAATTTCTCATCTATTTTCATGTATGTAGCCAATTCAATTACGAAAGCAACCAAACTGAGAGCCCATTTAGGAAGGTTTTTTGACGCTTGGAAACCTTCGTACAAAAAGGTGGAATTTGGTTATTCCTGACAACTTCCTTCCTTCATTAATTAACAAATAATAACTGAAGAGACTTTATTGAGGACTCTGATGATTAGTTAGTACCAAGATAGATCGGTGTTGGAAAGTAATTACTGCCAGTTAACTCTGTTATGGGTGCTAGGCGCCATCTGTGAGTTCTCGGGTTCATTGATTCCAATTATCCTACACAGAAATCGTGTTCGTAGGCTATAGCGTATAGCACTAGATAAAACACATAAATGTAAGAAATCTCACAATATAGATTGTAAATCTCCGATCATATTAAACCGCGGCCCACCATGAATTTTTTGTATTACAGGCTTACTCGATTCGTCAATCAAAACGTAGCGGCCACGGTAGCCTGGTTTCCCTTACGGCCGTGGAGAGGGCCTCTCACGCAATATCAGTGCGCGAACGTAGACGTTGAAAAGCTTGTAATACAACATTAACAAATCCGTCATGTACACTTTTTGGAAAGTCGCCCTCATTTTTAAGTCAATACAGTTAGAGTGAAATTAATCTCCTCATGGGAATCATCTAGAACAGCGAAGTCGAAAATGTTGTGATTTAAGGTGGGACACAGTAAAGTATCCATTAATTTATCCAGATAAAGATGATAATAACGGTTTCCGAATGGAATTCCCAGTATTTTCAAGGCATCCACCTTTGACGGCCATCATGCTTTTGTGGATGAGTTAACTAGGGGCAAACAACACTGTTTTATCACAAAATGTACGCCATGCGTAATCACCTTGTCACTGTCCATGGATTGTAAATTATTTGATTTATCACTAGGCTATGTGGCTTGAATTTCACTGGCTTATTTCATGGCAACATCTCACTGCAGGAAATGTTATTGTTTCTTCATTATCTGTTTCAACATAATTAGGTATACTAGACAGATTACAATTGACTCTGTGAAAGACGTCCTCAAATTTTTCGTGATTTGAAACTATAGTCCTTTAATTTAATGAACCAAGTGATTCTAATTTAGAGTTTCCGTGAAAAAGAACCGAAGGCAAAAGTTTGGGAACACTGATTTAAGTATTCAGTTTGGTTTAAGCAAGATATGATACCCTATCCAGACGGTAATTTTGTACGACAGATCAGTGCACAACGTCGTTCCAAATAGAAAATTACAGTATATCTCAGACGCGAATGAAGATACCATAAAGCCATTATTCTTTATAGGGAATGGATACAGATGATTGTAGACTACCAGTTGTTACATAAACAATCTGCGATTTGGTCCCGAGTGCAGAACACAAACTAACAACACAAGTGGTGTGTTGCACAGTGTCCAGATCCTAGGACATTCCTTACCCACAAGTTACGAACATTCTCATTCAGAGGAACAAATTTAGCATTCCACGTAGTGGGTCTACTTGTCTATTATTTACCGTTTGTCTGTCAATCTAGGGAGCAAACAAACCAGTAAATGAATTCTCCTCAGTCACTGATATTTCGAGTATACTAGATCTCAGTCAAAACTAGCACCGTGCTGGAGTTTTTCAACTGAGGATGCGCCACAACAGTCATATTCTCAACAGGTTCATTCACTTGTATCCAATTTATACTGATATTTGAACTGACCTCGTTCCACATACCAACTTCCGCTCTGATCGGAGACCTAATAGGAATGTATCCGTAGCAGAGAGTCCGTCCTTTTCTCTCTCTCTCTCTCTCTCTCTCACTCTCTCTCTCTCACACACACACACACACACACACACACACACACAAGCACACACACAGACTTAGCTAGTAACCTCCAAGGCAAGTTACCTTGTTATAGTTGAGACATGCATCGGTAGTTTTTTAAACGACTGAGGAGTTCAAACCGAAGGCAAAGAGAAAATAAAAGAAGTAACTCACTTCCAGTTTCGAAAATCGGATCTCGAATGAATGACCACAAGCCATCAGAATGTTGGTCTGTTGCAGCGGGATGATAATTTGAAATCAGTGATATACCACTCCACGCAGGAAGTAATATTGGTGGTGGAGGTGGAGGTGACTCTGGCCGCAGCTGTGGTGAATGCTTTTCCTCTGGCGACTGAAACTGCGGACACGCTGGTATCATTTGCTGCCCGATTAAAGATGATACAGAGGACATTTGAGTTTTGATCCAAGCCACACTATTGCCACTACCACAGGGTATGGGCGAAATCATCGAACCGATCTCCGCCGGTTTCAGGATTTGTTGTGGACTGGATTGATGGTTAGGGTGTACAATGGTGAAGGCAGATTTGCTGCCTTTACTATCGTTATGATCACTGTTAGTTGTGGACAAAGAGTGGGGTGTCACATCGAAAACGATAGGTTTGGAACGACCGGGCAGAAGAACGGGAAATTCCATGAATCTGTGACAAAAAAATAATATGGTTACTAGAAACTGAAAGCAAATCTTCACAGTGAGTACGATCAGTAGTTGCGGTGAATCGGAAAATAATGCAACCTGCTGCTACGTATATCAAGTAAATTCACATTTCAAGCTTGGTGCCAGTGCCACAATAATAACAACGAGAGAATAAAGTACTACATGGTGGGCTTAGCGGTCAGTGAAGGCACTTGACCTGATGGAATAATTTTGCATTTTTGCCGTATATATTTTGATGTTTTTGTAGTTTTGATTGTCCGCTTGGCAGTTTTCTGTATTTATGGGACACGGGAGTTCAACAGACAAGCGGTACATCATTCACACCACGGACTTCCATTCACAATCATATCTCTCCATGTACCCAACCAAAAACAATCCTCAATTCCTACATCCCAAAGAGTAAGGGGGGAAGCTCCAACCGAAACCAATACTGATCCTATCGTCTTCATGTACCCAAGTAAATTCATTACCCCATCACCACATCACTTCTACCAGTACGTGCAAATGGAGCTCGGACAGGTAAGCGATAGACAGACGTACGCAAAATATATCCGACTCTTTGGAAGCAGTCTACAGCGATCACTCCAATCAGAGGGTGACTATCTGTGCCCAACACACGGTCACGAATCCCATCATCACTCATTGAATGTTCTTACGAGATGAGAGCATTGATTCGAAGATACCGGTTATCGAACACAGAAATATGTTGAGCACCGTCAATGTGGAGGGACCGGGTCAGGCAACTGTGAAGCAAAACACCACGAACCGAGGCATTGTACGCCTGTCCGTTAAGGGAAAGTCGAAGGACAAGGCGGTGCCACGGACGTCGCAGGTTGTCGAAACTGCTCTATTTCTCGATATTCGTGAACTGACCTTCGCCGTAACTTTCCCTGCCGCTGTATTCGATCCTATATTCTTTTATTCACTTCGTTTAATTATATAATAGTAGAATAATGCTTCAGGAAGGTGATCATGGCTTATTAAAGGCTACCAGTTAAGGAGAAGGCCGGTGGTGACACGGGGAGTAGAATCCGGGACAGAAACTTCGGGAGTCCACCACGATGACCGTTGGACCACTGTTGGTTCTGAGGTACTTGGGATAATTCAGTTAGTCCAGCAGATCACTACAGAGAATGATTGCACTTATAAGCTCCTTCTAATCTCGCAAATTGACTTTGCACTTAAAAGGCACAAAGTGCACACCGTCCCATGAGTCTCCATGCAGTTCAGATCTCGCTGAAATCTCCGAGAATTGCCGTTCACAGAAGCGACGCCATTCATGTATTCCAAGTCAAAAACCCTGTTACCTAAGGTGAGTTGAACTCCGCTGTCCAGAAGACCAGACACAGCTTTCCCTGAAATATCCTCCTTGTCTTAGTTGAAGAAAAACGGGGAATAGGGCAGCCTTACATAACTTTTGTGCAGAAGACAATAAGGGGAGAAAGCTGACCATTGGCCCTAATTCAACCGGAGGCAACTTTCCGGAGATCGACGCAATTCTCTGGTACTCTGTTTCTTGACAAAAATTTCCAAAATGCAGTCCTATCGACAGAGTCGAAAGCCATACGAATGTCTAGAAACACAATGACTTTTGTCTCTGGAGGTTTTAACGATGCCCGGACCTCTCTCGAACTCTGAATATTTGGTCAATGCATCCATGATCGGCTCGAATTCTAACCGGGTTCTCGTGGTTCTGCTTTGGTACAAATTGCAAAAGCTAGAGGTGCAACCTCAAAGAAAAAAGGCCTATTCTGGACTGGGCGACCGAGTAGTAAAACAGTCCACAAAGCATACAATCACGGAAGATACAACAAATTCATTGACCAACTACTCACTCGTTCGTATGCGTAACCGCTGTCATATTAGCACTGCACAACTGTTTTCATCTATTTTAGGAAATAATCTGTTGAGACCCAGTTGGTCTGGTGAGATACGGGGCTACTCGCCCAGTTCACACCCTCGACCGTACTCGATGAATGAGCACTCTTGATGATCTATAGCAAGTTAAGTGAAAATAATGTAAGGTGATTTCCCAGAGTTCTAACGATGAATTACACGTGAGCATTTCATAACTCAGAATCCGACCAATGGTGCGTGGGACCGCAGTTATGTTTGTCCCTAAATCGTCTACTGGCTTATGCTGCTAGTTCGATGGTGGGTTTTCATCGACAAATTCAAAAATTTCCATCCTAATTTTTCGGTTAGGACTGTTTCAGTATCATTTGAGTTGATTAAATTACCCAGCTGGGCGAAACAGCCGGTGACTTCATGCAATATATAAGATGGAACCGACGAGATTAAGATGTTACCGGCATCCCGAGCAATCAAACGATCAAAAAGGCTGAGCATCGTTTTGATTCTCTGGCTGTAATTAGCAGTGATGGATATGGCGATAAACCACGAACCGTCTGTAACACGTATGACGGTCCAGGACCTGTTTATTGTTGGATCTGAGAACTCAATTATCAGTTAAATGTAACTTCCAGGTTTCCAGTCCCAGTGGAGACGGCTTCAAGGGCAACGAGTGACAAGCTAGCTTTCAGATTTTTGAAAATTTCCGGTTAAAAACTGTCTGTAAAACTGGGCACTTTTACACACTGTCACTTCCGTTAGGTTACACATCGCGGTTTCCTTTACCGGTGCATCCTCTTCTCCCCACTCCTACCAGCTCAAACTGTAAGTTTAGTGCAATGCCTTCGAGAAAGAAATAGCTTCATCTAAGATAGGTGACTTACTACTAATCCGGTTCTAAGTAGAAATATCATTACGTAGATAAAAACCTAATGTTATCATAAAAGGGTGAGTAGTAGGTGATTAAATGTTTGAACTACGTGATTCATCGTGCGGTGTGAACCCTCAACTAACCACCGAAAACTAAGGCGGTTTCATCCCTCTCTTTCTAATCTCTTCATCGTTTTATTTGCTTCCTTTTATCATATAATAATAGCGCACAATTTCAGAAAGAGGGTCGAGGCCAATTTAAGGCTGCTTTTTGGGGCATGAAGGGCAGTAGAAGCAGGATTCAAATCCGGAACAGAAGGGTTGGAAGCCCCCCCCCCTCCTGGTGATAACTGTGACCGTTTGACCACCGCCGGCCAGGAATCATTGGCAATACATATCCGTCGAGCCCCTGCGGAGAACCGAACCCCGTGAGTCAAACACCCAACACACCTAGGCTATCCCGGATGGCGTTTGACGGGTTTGAGTCTCTGCTGGGGCTCGGTGGATGTGCCCTGCTGACGATCCCGAGCAAGGATGAAATAACTGTTCTCGAGGGTGAGTCGAGCTTTCACACTGCATGATGTATCGTATTAAATAAATCTACTTTATCATCAGTAGGGCTCAGAAGCCGGTTAGTTAGGGTCCATTTAGTTTATTACTGTGACTCGTCTAATTGCTTGCTGATTTCGGCATCTGTATACCCAGCATATAGTTCGGTCCAATCGTATTTTTAATTGACAAAAATCCACACGATATTGTGACCGAACTTCTACCAAACTTCCCTCTACGCCATGTATCCTCTAGGGCACAGCTGTGTCACCGTTTTTGATCTCCACTTATGTATTCTCGCAACTCGTGTATGACGACAGGTTTCTTATCAAATAGGGCTAAATTGGAACAAGACGAAGCAAAAATATGAAAATTCAATAATGTTCACGCACTGCGAAAAAGCTGCAGAAATTTGTGACCAGTGGGACATGATTTTAGTAAGAGCACAAAAATAAGGTGGAGTGAATCCACGAAAGGAGGGCGATTTAGGAAATGGCCAACTTTCGCGTGAAAGACATTACACAACTGGAAATTTTGCGACAATTGGGAAGCCCCTTTATTCAGCTTATCAGATCATAGAAACAGTTACCGCATCACTCAACTTCCGTTTTCATTTCACTGGAGTCCTGCCTTGTCAGTCTTTCGCTATCATATCTGAGGTTCGAACGAGTTAACTTAGTTCGTGGACAGCACTCCTTTGTCATTCGGGTCCCTAAGCGACCGTTCGTCGAGCCGCAGGATTTTCTATTCCATCTGAGTGCAGATCACGTAACAGGAGAAAGTGTCGTGAGCACGCCAGTCACTCACAATATTTTGCATCACTTGGGCTAGCAGGGAGTGTATTATGCACATACAAAGGCAATCCAGCTGCAGTATTACATAAACGTGGAATAAAAAATGTGGGAGAAACCTTATAATGTCGCTTGGGCGATCTTGAACTCCTGACCCTGGAACTAAGAGTGCTTGACCCTAAAAAACCCACTTAAATTGGGTAAAGTATTTCATTGGAGACGCTTAAACTACTTATCATGCGAACAACCAAACGTGATACTTTATAACGTGTACGAATGGTCGCACTATATTTCAGGGAAGAACTTTTGCCCTCCGGTTCCATAACATTCCTGTCTAGATATAACATCATGTGACTGGGAGTGTTCTGTTTACTAGACTTATGGATTAGAAGTTCTATTGTTTCCCAATCCAATCAAAGAAGCAATCCTAATTTTGGTGATTACGCAAACCACTCTACAAAAGTAGAAATTTCAGTACACGCCTTCAACAGTGACACAAATAAATCCTACTTTATGCAATGGAATAGACTTACCTATGACGGCTGATGGCAAATCAGAAACGACTCGTAATTGTTGTATAGTATGTCCAGTGATAATGTCACTTGCAGATCGGACAATAAAATACATTAGCGCTGGGCACCTTAAATCTATGGAGGCATACTCTGATTGGTCTGCCTTAGCCGGCCAATCGGAGACGTGGCTTATTGGGACCCTCAGGACCTATGACCCGTTCAGGCATTAATCACATACGCTGTGTGCACTTTTTACCATGTTTTTTTGTATTAAACCAGGGTAGGACAGCCTGATGTAAGTTCAGGGCAAACGGAGCCTTCAACTATCATGAGATTTTTCTTGGGGTGAAGTTTCTTTAGTAAACCGTACGAAGTTGTCACGTTTTCGGTCAATCTGTTCACCTAATTACAGTGCAAGATGTCTCGCTTAGTAGTACCAAATAGCCATCCGGTGTATTCGAACAAAAAGAAACGTAAACTGTGAGGGGGATGGTCAGCAAGGGATAATTCTCAAGCAAGCGGGACGAGGCTGGACCACTACTATAGTCATCCTACATTGGTGACTGACCGTTAGAATACACATTGATGGAACGTTCTTAGACGTGGACTAAGGGTTCGTGATGAGTCCTTATTGGGTGAATGAAACACCCATCCCCCCACACATATCCACCGCGATCATCCTGCTCAGTACTCAGGATTGCAAGCAGTGACTTCGCACAAGTACAATAAGTGCATGGTCAAATGGCCATGATTCCCGTCCCCGGTCACAGGAACGTCGGAATGCATAGGTGGTGTTGATACGGATGAGTTTTTTTACACACAGGGCAAAGGCTTTGAGACTGTGGGCACCCAATATGACTGTTCGGGACTGGATGTATGTGTCAGTTTACCAGCACCATCTGTCCTCATCAGGACCACATACCTTGCTCTCTCTCACTACCACTCTCAGTATAGCCGGATATGTATATATAAATATATATATATATATATACACACACAGACAGATTGTCCTGGAACTCTCTACAGTACCGACAACCACATGTTCAGGTGAGCATATATCTGTCTCCCATAATCAAACCGAAAGTTGGGACAGATTGATAGTCTCACCAGATGGTTCTAAACAACAGCACAGTGCTCTGAGATTTTTAGTGTTGTTGTTGTCGTCGACGGCGACTACTTTCTGCGTCTGAAACCCCATCAAAGCGGACGATTGGAAACATTTGGAATACCTTAACACCAACTCCTGTTAGGAAAATCAGACTTACTCACAAGTGTCTATGTGCAGTCTCGCTCTTTGTATTTCTTCTGTATGTGAATAACCATGATCGACGTGTTCAGAGGACGACAAACATCATTCCGGTCAACCGTGGCCTGCTTCTTAATGACCACTAACGCCTCATGAATCTTCACTGTTTAGATCCAATCAGCCCATCTGTGTAGACACAAGCTGTCAGGGCATTTAGTCACTGGTTTCGTCTATGCGACCAGTCAATTTGCCGAGGAGAAAATTAGTAGCATCTTGTTATCTGTTAACAGGTAGGTATAGGTAGGGCCGAAGCTTACCTACTTGATCATGCTCTTTTCCCACTGTAGCAATTTGCCCCGAAATACCTTGAAATTTTTATTTTCTTTCTTATAACAAAAGTAATTTTCGGCAGAACTGAGTTCAGCGTAAGTTGTGACACTCAAAAGGACTACGAGAAAAATACTGGGAAAACCACAACGAAAATCTCGTTCTACAGAATGCATCCAACACGGATTGCTAGTATCCTACTGGTCAACCGTTTCGAATTTGCACTCGCTTGGTCAATCGGCTAGTCAGTTTGACCAAGTAGTGCATTCTGGTGCGAAGGATTGCCAATCGGAACATGACTGGTGCTGTCTAGTCTAGTCTAGTGGTGTCTACAATGTCAAGAACTGGGAACCGCGTTCATAATCCAAGCTATAGTTTGTCGTTTTAGGCTGAATGAGACGAATGGTCGACTGCTGTGGAAGCAAACCACAAACCACCACAGAACGGAAAATGAATGGAGATGAACAAGTAAGTCGAGAAGTACGTGAATCAGAGAAGCATAGGAATGTAACCGATTCAACAAGTTAGAGCCAAACTATCGCAGAAAATACCGACTTTGAGCATAGTGTTGACGAAGATAATAGTAATAATAATAATAATAATAACAATAACAATTATTATTATTAATATTATCAATAATGGGGGTATCAATATACCATACATGTCACAAATTATGCAAACGATGGGTGTTCTGTTTTCGACCCAGCTTCTACGATTCTGTACGATGAGGACAGGGAGAACGGAGTGCATATCGAACTGGTGGTGTTCACCTGGTTTGCCGGGTGATCGAAAGTTCGAGGCCTTGCAACTTTTTCAATCATTGGTAGAGAAGTCAATTACCCTCCGGCAATGGGCCACTATCAGAACGTTGGGGAACCTTCACCTTGCAGTACGAAAAGCACAAATACATATGGTTCTCTCTGTCAAACCACTGTGCGTACCTGGATCAATTCAAATTTCCCCCGTTAAGTTCCCTTTGTGTATTGGGAGTCTGAGACATCGGAACCGATTCAACCGTGAGAACCGAACTTTTCGAATATGGGGTCGGACAAAGAGGCATGTACGCATTCGCACAACCTGCAGTATGTAGATTTGTACCAGCCTAGGCCCAGCTTTGCAAATCGGGAATTGCAGGTGTCTAAAGCAGGGGATTTAGAAGGCTGATTTGATTATGCACTGTATGTGTGTTTAAAAGTGACTGGATAGAATATAGTTTAGAGCACCGGTTTTCAGCGTGAGACGAAGAGCTAGCACTTCATCAGCATACTCTGTTCTCAGCCCCGCCACTCTCTTGCGCGGCTGTATAAACATGAGAACCAAGCATGAGGAAGATCTTGACAGTCACGTGCCATCGACATGGAATTCACGCGAATAGTGCAGCGGCCGTTTCCTTTCAAAATTACTCAGCATTCTGGGAATGCGGATTACGGTGCTTACAAAACACAGAAGTGTAACACAATAATGAATCGGAAACTGAACATTCATCGTTTGCATCACTTGTGACATGTATAATTGTAGTATTTTATTTTCACTAATTATTACCGATTTTAATTTTAATGATCGTTATGCTGTCGATGACGTGTTCAAATAGACTAGTTTTCCCCATAAGTTGTCAGTGCTTCAACCGAAAGTAGTCTGGTATACAGAAATCTGCAGGTCACCTACTCGTAGTTTGATGCCTCGGTTGGCCGGACACGTGAGGAGGGGCTTGATCTCAAGGACACGACTGCGATTGGTAACTTCCCAACTGAGACCACTGGGGCTGTTATTTACATATAACGGGAATTTTCCTTGTAAAAAACGACTATACCCGGATCCCCGATAAGATCAACTAGGCTCTATTTACGAGCAAAACTAATTTTAGTACAGTGATTCTTAAATTTAGGAAAAACAAGCCAGAAGAGAAACTCTGCGAGGGGAATTCCTCTTATTTACTGTCATCAGTCGTGTACCAATGAGAAGAATTCCTCACTCAGTATTTCTTTTCCAGCCTGTCGGTTCAGGTTCATCGCAGGACTTGAATGTCCTCATATTTTCAAATTATGCATCTACTAACTGATAAACATAAATGATCTGGAAACAAAGTAGAGGTGAAAAATGTTGTTCCTCGACGGGATTCGATACTTCATCAGTCAAAAGCAAGAACCACGTCTTAGTTCCTTGAGGAAATTTTCCATGCTTTCTGATTAGTGCAGTTGAAAAAACGTGCTACACACCGCACCCTTAGAAACCGCCTCTAGCTTATCCGAGAGACCGGGTAGCTGCATTGAGATCTCCGTGAAAGCGACAAAGTGGACTATAAGGAATGCTGAGACACAGTCCCGAGTCCCAACCAAAATCTCCATTTTCTTCAAATTAATCGTTCAGTAAAACTGTGCACTAAGTACATCCAACCCAAAACATGAGTGAAACAGTCACAAAAACTAATCTCGCCGAGGTCAATATCAACCGTACCCGTTGATAAGATAAGACTTGGTTGAACACGGTGGTCATTGCATTCAACAAAGCTGACGGTCCCCACAGTGAAATTTTACCAGTGGTGCTAGCCTATGTTGTTTTTGTCAGGCCCCATGAATAGGCAGATTGCTAAATACACGATCAAATTCCCATGACTCCAAAAATAATTGGCTTCGCTCTTCCTAATTTTCGTATGATATATGTGTAAATAAGACGTCTATTTTTTCACGAAGTGTATCACCTTCAAAAATGCATGACTTGCGGATTAGTGGAGATGCGTGAGACCACGAGTGCGAATGACAGAAATGTATCCATAAAACAAAGACAGTAAATATGGAAATTCTCAAAATTTTGTTGCATTTTTTAAACTAAGGCTCAGCCATCTACATTCTGATCAGAATTCTCCCACTTCACCACCCCCGGGGAAGGAAACATCGAATCTAAAAATTGATGTGAATCTGGGAGTGAACCTTTACTGGCAAGTCCGTGTTCGTGGTTGATCATTACCAACTGAATGAAGATTGTCAGTTCTTGTCAGCTTACAAATATTGCCAATCAGTGCATTAGTTATATAGTGACACTAAAGACTAATCGAATAGTGGTAATCTGATTGATGCAAATAGCCCTCTGGGTTTTTTCTCGCGGAAAATCCACCTATGGTTGGCATTGAAGCGAAATCACTCATCAATGACATGAAAGTGAAGTTAGTTTACCGAGTTTTATGCTCACACACTCATTGTGAAAATTTGTCATAATACGAGAGTGCCGGGAGATTGAACAATTTTGCGTGTACTGCACGCGATTGTTTTTGAACATCTGAAATTCGGAATCTTGGCAGCGGTTTGTTTAGTGTGCAGTCACAAGCCACCGATTTCACAATGATGATTTCAATCAGTGCTGAGATGTGACCGTCTTGGGCCTTGTCCTTTTTAACTTATTCGAGGCTGATTCTCGCCTACATCATCAGCACCATCGAAAATAGCAGCAAGAATAAAGATGAGATCTTTAGCAGTCCTGTACAATTCGATTGGGTGTAACCAAAACTGAAGTTGAAACTAAGCTACACACTAAGAGTTCTTCAAGCCATGCCCAAAGTATTTGATTTTAGAAACAAATCGGCCCCATATGGGAGGTTCGTGCACAATTTTAAACAGTCTGACAACGGATAGTTCCGTGACTAACCCGTTTGTTGTCCAAGGACTCCACACACAGTCATCCACTGTACGCAATGACACTGACCTCTCACTCTAGGTAATTGTGCAGTCTCGTTGACCTTCAGCGATTAGTGCACCCAGGCAGTTCAGTTCGCCTGCGAAAATTGTCGTGAATTCAGCCAATCTTAAGCCAGTTTGGTCAAACCGTTTCCGGTTTCAACAGGTCAACTGTGACCTTCCACCACCAAATGGAGAGATACTTTCGTATGGCCAGACACATTCAGTATCGGTGCCATTGCAATAGCCGGCAGACCAACGGTATGCCCGCGTTGGTGCATGAAAATTGTCTTTGGTGACATTGAGCATTATGCTGTTACGGGATTATGTGATAGAACAGTGCTAACCGGCGAAAGCAATTAATAAACTATTGCTGATCAAATTGCATGTCACTAACACCAAACAAATCACGGCCATAATCAGAACCATCGAGAGGAAGATTGACAACAACAACAATAATCATCATCATCATCATCATCATTGTCACACTGCGAGGAACAGCAACAAAAACAGCAAAACCATTATCCATTTCGGTTTGAGTATTGATAGTGCTCTGGATGTGTGAATCAGTCCCATTCATTAGTATTATATTGTACGGTGTACCTCGTCAACTCCGTCTTATTCAATACGAAAATATACAGAGTAACCCTTGAAATGGGGAATGAGCTGCGTTCTCAAATGAGGCTGTGATCCAGCTTCTCTTGTTTCGTCAGTACCTTATAGAACTTAAAAAGTGTATTCATGAACTTTAAGAAAAACGGTTCATTGTAATGCGATTTTTACTTTTTGTTCGAGTGAGTGGTGAAGATAATGTTAGTAGAAAAAGGTACTCCTGAAATTTGGCTTTGCCTGAAGTGAACCGAATATTCCACTTGATCCAGTGTGACACGAACAAAAAAGGAATCGGTCGAATGGTGCATACCGAAAACCGCTCACTACCTTGATTACTTGATTTGTTGTCTAACTAGCTGCAATCCAGTTCAGTTCAGTCCGAGGAACAATTCCTCCTTTACAAGCTGTGGTGGTGCTGTTTTGTTTTTTAAACCGAACTGTGATCACCGGATAGAAGGTGTGATCGGATGAATACACCAGTGTCAAATATTTGGACAGACCACTAAATCTCTTAATCATTGAGTGAGTGAGCTTATCTTATCTTGTTCCGGAATCTAACAAGTCTTATATGGCTCGGTTCATTATTTTGGTTCTCGTATCAGTTTTACGTGGCATTCACTGACAGTTTAAAAGTATATCTGAACCATTTACCACTTGAGAAAATAGTGCTTGCCGCAGTAGTTTATTCGGAGAAGAACAGTAAATACACGTCCAGACTATCGTAGCTCTGGCATTTGATTTAGGTACTCAACTCGTCTACCCAGTACTCTATGCCTGACTTCATTACTGAGACAAGATATCCGTTTGTTTACTCACCATTTATCATACAATAGTTGTACAATGTTTCAGGAATGGAGTCGAGATCACTTAAAGGCTGTCAATCGGGGCAAGTTACCGGGTGCAACAGCGACAAGATTCGAACCCGCAACAGAAGGGTCTGAAGTTTACTAATGACGATTGCTTGACCACGGCCAGCCATAATGTATAGTTGTTCAAATATCAATAATTTTTGTGTGACCCACATTTTCAGTGGGCATATTCCCGAATTCTGCAGGAGAACTGACTCTACTTCCATTGAGTACATTCAACACCGGGGATGAACTACCGGATTAGCAGTGGACCCCGAAGATCAGTGATTTTGGTGAAAGCCAAATTTATCTTCCCTACAAGACGCGATATTCTGTCTCGAAGTGAAAAGCAGCTGCACCGATAAGAGAATCTATCTACCTGACTTACCCCCCCCCCCCCCGCCCATCCCGGTCCTGCTCATCCTCCTCCTTAAGGTTAGCAGTTGACTTAGCTCAGCCCTGCGATAAAAATTTTGAATGCTTCTAGTACACCAAGCGGTTTAGAATAACTTGTAGCTTATGCGGATCGTCATGTAGAAGCTATCTGTCACCAGTAAATTTAAGGTCTGGCACTTTTACCTAGTAAGAGTTCAATTTCCATAGGTCCAGATAAGAACAATACATTTATCACAAAAAGACACTCGAAGCAGAGTTATATGGTAGAGAACAGGGAGGAAAACCTCGGAATGCATGGGGTGAAGCAACGTAAGCTCGCATTCAGCTTCGATTATTCTTGCACGGGGATTTGTTGACGAAAGTGAATTCCTCTGGCAAGTGCTTCAACAAGAGGCATAAGTAGCGAATTGTAGGGTTGACTGAGTCAAATGCCGACCTGGAGTTGAAAAGATAGAGGTGGCCGTTTATCGGAAGTTAAGCTGTGTTCTGAGATCTGTCGACTAGTGAAGATCTTGCCAATACAAACTCGGCCAGATCTAAACCTAGCCTGATTCTCCTACAAGCAGTTTTCATGGCTGCGGTAGCTAGAATATCAGTAAGCAGTTTAGATTCAAAGCCAGCCCAAATTATCCCTCTGTAGTTTTCAAAAGAAGACTGGTCACCTTTCTTATAGAAAAGCCTGATAGTCAGTTATTCGGAACACAGGAGTTTGAGGGACTCAAATAGCGAAAATGGGCCACCGCTTGTGAAACGAGATTGAGACAACCCATAAAGTTCCGCACTCTTATTTCATCTAAGATAGCTTTCCTTGATGCACAACTGCTATTCGCCTGTAAGGAATGAATCTATAGAGCCATTCATTCACAGATGAAGGTCAGTTGAACTGCTTTGTCAAACTGCCGTGCCCAAAGTTCCAGACGATAGGTATGAGTTCACTTCCTGGGTCAGTTTTCCTGGGTCTGATTTTCTTGGACCAATATTCTGATAACAGAAATAAGGTTACCAATGTTACTGTCAGTCATAGCTTTATCCATCTCCTTAAAATTCAAATCTACCATTTCTGAAGCACCGAAACAAATGGCGTTCAAGGCAACCCCACACATAACCATTCCTGGAGTTCGATGGATTCGAACTGCGTTCATCTAACAGCCCAACTAAGATGCAGATTTCCGACTTTTCTAGTGGTGTAGTTTTAGATCCTCGTGTAGTATCCGCAGTTTCAGTCTGAGTCCAATTTTCTTCTAGATTCTGGACATCAGACTTCACTGATAATCTGGCGGATAATCGAGCTTAGGAAGCAGACCAATGGTTATCACCTAGTAACATCTTCTGAGGGCCGGTAGACTTTGCGATGGTTTGTCCTCCAGTAATATATAGGAAAATCTGACCTCGAAAATGAACCTGTTCAAAATCGACAAACGGACACAAAAGCAAGCCACAATCATGATTTGGTCCACAGCCATATCAGCCGACTAAAATGCGATCGGTCTGAGTTCACCGCTGTGAACGCGCAAAAAGACTCTAGATGAGGCGGTGCCGCCTCTTGTATGAGAGGTTTATGAGTGCAACGAACATTCTGTGGTTGAAACTTAGCTGGACGAGTCAATCACTATAGTGGTCTCGATCAGCTGGAGTAAAAAATGGACCTGCCACATGTCTTTCGATTTTATTTACCTCACAGGTTGAAGTCGACGGAAGCCACAATTATATCCTAGGAATTCATTTTTTGAGGAGATTGAAACAAATCGGAATGGAATTCGTCTTTGGCCGCAGGAAAGCAGAAGTCGGTGGGCTCATTAGCATAAACTGCGAGAAATCATTTACATTTCAGTCTATTACCGATTATACACGGGTAGCTATTCAGCCAATTCGCGAGCACACGACTAATGACTGCGGTCCGATCCAGCTCTGTAAGCTCCACTGACATGTATAGGGTTGTCTCGAAGCCAGGGTGACAACAAATAATGTATATCGAATCGACGGGAAAATGAAAAGAAAAGCGTAAAACCGAGGTTGCATCAGGGGCGGTTATTGTGTTCACTGAACTAGGGGGTCTTGAATGCGTGTTCGCGTGATACGGGATACATTTGCTAAAGCAGTTCATGAGTTCATTTCAAGAGACTGTTGACATGAAGGCAGTTAAGTGAAGAACTAGTCCACGCCCGAGAGATCAGCCCAGGTTATTTCTTAACTTCAAATTGTTCATATAATTACCTATACTATTTTACTCACGACTGCATGACCGCTTGTATAAACAGTGGATTGCCTCCTCGAAATTTCTCAAAATAGTCGACTTTGTCAATATTACTACAGTGCTTAAGTGACTTTGGGATAAGTATTGTGCTATAGGTGTGGATTTTTGCCTGTAAATAGTTGTACGGTCTAGATTGCAACACTTTCGCTAATTTTAGAGCGTAGAGCTGCAGTTAAACATCAATGAAAAGCCCTTAAAATTTGGCATGCGGCTCCTGGACTACGGAAAATAACGTAGAACAAGTTGGGACTTATGACGACATACCACTACTCATCGAATTATGAAAAAGTGGACTAAAATCCTCGCTTCTATCCAACACTGCCGTGGTCAGGTTGCTCTGAATTGTCCTCTCGTCTTCACGAATAGAGTACCTCATGTCCTTCCAAGGAACAAAGGTGTCGATGATAAAAAAACGATAGGATACATCAAATCTCACCGAGGGCTGTGGCTACTGGTCAGTCGACGTGTCCATGCACTGTGTGCACATCATCACACCCAGATGAAGATTACTACAAAAAGACTAAAAGGGAGCTGTGCCTACGATCTCCTACTACGATGATCGACCGGGATGGGTACCTCGGGAGCAGCGTTTAAGTTGAAATTGATGTTCAAGAAAAGATCACATCATTAGTAGCAAAATCCAGTTCGACTTCGAACACGTACGACGCACGACTCCTTTTGAAAGAGACAGTTGTAGAAAGCGGTGGAGCGCGGTGTTTTGTCCCAGGTTTGCGGGTCCTCATGGCTCGGTTTTGAGGACGTTTGTTAAGTTTTAAAGTTTGGAAGCAACATCAAGTAAGCCACAACGAGGTACCTCGTCACCTTCTGGGTATAGAGGATCGCCCGTGTACCACACCGAACTACTGGAGGCCGTGAGATACGATTATTGATATCAACAGAAGCTTCAGGTAGTGCGCACCCACTCACTAATGGGAGCTCAAGGGACTAAGATTGTTGTTTGTTAGAGATACCGTGATATATGGACCAGAATCAAATTCAGTGAAGCAAATGCTGTGCGACGTGACTGGTAACATATTGAGATACCTGACTGCTAAAGAACATTGTAATTGTGAAAAATACCAAAAAGAACAGAATAAATAGTGGAAGAATTGCACACAGGCGCACACACCCACCGGTTTCTACAGATATAAGTATCCCCTTTTCCCTGTACTTGTGTTGCTAATGTGCTGTTCCCGGGGAAGAGTTTGTAGAATAATGGACCACAAGAGAGCCATAGCTTGGGTTATTAAAAAAATTAAAGATCATTATTTGACCGTGATGTGGAATTCGCGGAACCGAAAAACGGCGAAGAATATTTGTATGGATCTGACGAAAAAATTCCGGGGCTCGGTAGCAAGGAGGGATGGGGGAACAGCTGTGCGCACCGGTTCATTGGTACCCGATCTTCATGTGTGATGCACAAGAAGCTATTGAACCCAGTCTGCTTCCCTACAATTACTTTTGGATCAAATCACTTAGGACGAACAAATTTGGCCCGCTGATGAGTCAACTCACTACTCGGTCTTTCATTTAATTTCTAGGGAATTCCGGGGTCTATCTACTGGTTATTACCCGATCCATATACTGATGATTAGGGCTTGTGGGGACTGCTGGATAAAACCTTGAACGAAGCTGATGAATTCAAAGAATATGAAATGAAAGAATCTCTCCGAGTGCATCAGTTATTCGTCACTTGACTAAAAGAAAAGATTCTCTTCCGAAAAGCGATATGTAGAGACAGAGGATCAAAATCAATATCTGAATCAACTTCAGTATGTTCAGTGATGATCCAATAGGTTGTGACAATCTTGGCAGCTGTAACAGCTATCCAAATGCTAGAAGTTTAGTTGAAGCTATCAATTTGGCAACATTCTGACGGTTCCCAAGGCCGTTAATCTGCTGCATCAATGAATTCTTTGATAAATAATTTCTTACTTCTCTCACCGCAGCTGAATGGGCATAAAGGCTAACCTACTGCATGAGATTTCAGTAGTGAGGAACGGCCTAAATATTTTCAACAGTAAACATCCTGCTGTGATATCACGGCTAGATTAAATAAAATAAACGGCACCGTTTATTTGGTTACTTTTTCCCCCACTCCGTACTAATTCCATTTTCCGACTTAGTAGCCAGATGGCCAAGTTAACGGAAAGTCGTCCCACTCCTTCATAAACCAGTAGCACCCAACAGTCGCTTTTGTAAACAGAGTACTGTGCAATTTTTAAATAAGACCAGATGAAATGACGCTTGTCATAATGTTGCTAGTGTAAATTTGGAGAGGTGAACTTAAAAAAAATGCTTCCTCTATTCAGGAATAAGTAGCCAATTCTGCAGGAGACTTACAAATTTTATCATAATAGCATCACAGAAATTAGAAAAGCGACAAATCTGATAGACTTTAATAAGATGCATTCTATTGCAGCTTTTTGTATCAGAGGAAGTCTAGCACTTTGGATGCCAGTGACGAGGCAGGAGGGACCACAAAGTGAATGGTGAAGTACCGTAGACAAGATCAGGATCGAATTTAGTATCTTCTTAGTCTCATTGTTCATGCAAAGAGTGGTGACATAAAGTGATGTGGTGCACAAAAACGAACACATCCGACTTGTATAACGATGCTGGCTACATAAGGGTGAAAATACCAACCAGAAAGCAGTACGAGTTTTACTTGGATGAAGATGTGCTAAAAAAATGCCCATGCCCTTATACAATCAAGTGTGCAGAAAAGTTAGTTGCTTTATTCTTCAGTCGGTGGAAAGCCAGTACTGCAAGAACTACAAAGGTAACTAAATATTACAATTGAGAAAATATCCGAATTGCATTTCAAGTCACTTTGACCTTCGATTTTCTTTGAAGGGACTGTGGTGAGAATAAGGAGGCTCAGGAATACGTCAGCAGCAAACAGAAATTTTCGAAGGAATTCATTCTAGTGACTATGAGGTCACAAATTAACCACCCCGGTTGAAATGGACTACGTAATTTCACTATCAACGTTGTTGATGGGGTATTATCAGAGATACCCAGAACAACGCAAAACTAGCCGTGATCAAAAGATGAAAGTTCCCTATCAGTCAGGCCAAAAGTTATTCAAAGAAAACGGTCTCATTGTGGAATGATACAATAGGTCGTGTCACACACGAGGCTGTACATCTTGTAGACGCAGATAAATATATTCGTTTGTTATGAAACTTTACTGTAGAAAAGGTGTTGGAAATTTCAACAGTTTGATTTTCAGAATTTCCTGCTAAATGTCATGATTTGAATAAGATTAGGAATTTATTCTCTGTGTAAAGGAAAAAGCGTCGGCTTCAGTTGGTGCTTCTTCCCTCCATGGGTGGGGCCCAAGGAACGAGGATTGTCGCTGGTTAGAGATACTGAGGGACTCGGCCGAGAACAGAATTCAGTGAGGCGAATGCTGTGAGGTTTGTCTGGCGAACACTCGTGCCCCGTAATCACAAAATGGCTTTCCGAAAAACAAAACGACAAAATCATCAAAATGTCTACCGTGAAAAGCAAAAAAACCAGGATATTTCCCCCGTGCTATCTGTCTGTTTTACTGTTTCCCACTCTGCTTTCCCTATTTTGAAATTGTCGGCGACCTTCATTGAAGAGTCCACAAATTAATCACAACTGTGATTTCTCATAGTTATTCGTGTCTGGGTCACTGCTAACTCAATGAACATGGAGGCTGCATGTGTCAGCGCTCACTAATAACACCAAAATTTACAAGTATGAAGAGCAGCATTAACCATGAAACCGGTTGTTTGCTTCCTGGAGAATTTTGTCCACATGTTCACATACTACTTACTATCGGTATGTGTATATAAGACGAAAATTAAAAGCAAGTTTCCCACATTATTTAGGGAATTTTGAGTGCCTAACCGTGTATGTTAGAGATTGACTATTTCAAAAAACCTGATGTGTAGGGAGTTTCAAAAATACCTGTAGTTTGACAACAAAAATAAACGCCGGAGGTCGGGTTGTTTAACCCATTATTCTCGTCATCCCTCAAGCGAGCGAAAGTACATGCAAAATTTATTTTGCCTTCGGAACAAAAATTTGGCTACCTCTGAGATAAAATCGAGAAAGATAGCAAATCTGTCGAAAGCTTCGAAAAAAATCTGAGTTCTTCCCCACAAATTGATTGGTTACTATAGACCTGGCAGAATTTGGGCGTATTATAGACCTAGTTACAGTTGACGAATTAGTTCATTTCTCATTGATAACGATTATCTTAACCGTTGGTTCATCTCTAGACCTGTCGTAATCAGTCCTAAATCAAAATCCCCCTTTGCTCCAAATTATTAATGTGGAATTCAAGAGTAGATAAGGGATAAAATAAGATGACTTCTGGGTGAGGTCACAGCTAATTCCATTCCACGCGCATTGGAAAACTTCGAGAATTTTAGGTCATAATTCGTATAAGCTTCCTCTATATTTCTAAAGGTATATAGCGTGAGCGACAGAGAGAAAGAGGATCTTGATTTGCGTAGGATTTTTAGTAGTACGTTGTTTTCAAGTAGCTGATAGAAGAACTACCTTTCGTTGACGTCTTTCTCGTTTTTGGTGGATTGTGCGTGTACGCCAATTCCAGATAAGTAGTCTCTCTTTTTCGCGGCTTTAACCATCAACTGTCATACATAAAATTGACATAATCAACAAAAGGTGAGCTGGAGGGTAAGCATAAAAATGTTTACGCGAATCATCCATATATTAGCGAGGTATTCCTCAGAACTTGGTAGAATCAATCGGAGCTGTCAAATTACGAAAACCAGGGTTGTCTCGTCGTTAAATATACAGAAAAAAGTATCCCTATTCATATAACCTTTTTTCCCCAAGCTGTAGAATTCAAGTCCCAGGGCCGAACGAGTGGCAATACTCCTTACGTGTTCATTGGTTGTATAATTTCTCCATAATCTCCGAAAGCGTATTACTGTATTTCGCTCTGACTATTAGCAGCTCACTACCAATAATAACAAATAACTTACGTCACTGCTTCCTTCCAGCTATGTGGTTGCCAAGCCCGAGCACCGGACACAATGTCTAGTGGTCTCGTATACACATATGTGATTCGGTCTGGTCGTATTCAACCAATCGCGATGAAGCGGGATTTTGAACCAATCAGAAAGTGGATTCAGTCATCGGTTGGATGACCGCGCACCGGAAACCGTTTCAGACTGCACGTTTGCGTACCAGTTAGTGTGTGGCTGTGGTGTTCATGCCAGGGCGATTGATCAAGCGTTGAACCGCACACCCAGGGGCGTAGGAAGAAGGGGTGAAGTGGACGCCAGTTTACAAATGGACAATATCGGACCTAGACAAATGACCGATGGCGACCCTACAGCAGGCAAAGGAGGTGGTGATGATATCAGCGGGTTTGAAGTTAGTGTTCACACAGAAAACCGACCATGAAACGCGGTAAAAGTTTTCGCGTCAGCATGAGATATTAAATCGATTTGGTATGCCAGATCCACACACACAAACACAATCGGTGTATTGTTCGTTTAGAATGAACATATTAAAATGGTGATTTGTGAATAGGCGTATCATCGAAACGTTGTATTTTTTAGATTCTAATTAGTTAAGCAACATAAATATATCGGCAGCAATTTTTCTAAGGCACGTCAGTGTACACAATGAATAGCAAGAAAGGACTAACAGAATAAGCTAGTAAAATTTCGATAGTAAGAACAAGACGAAGACAAATACTGAAAAAATGTGGTGTTTCATTTTGGTCTCAATCTCGTGAGTGAAGCAAGCAGATATTCTTATAAAACTGTATGAGTTTGAGCAGTAGATTATATTTTTGCAAAAGACGATTCGTCAGGCTGTGTGAACGTTAAAATCACTGAAGACCATAGAAGCACTGTACAGCTGTTTCATCCTTGTTGGAAATCACCAGCAGTGCACATCGGCCGAGACCCAATTGAGACTCAAACCCCAAGGGAAGGATTGTGAGTCGAACACCTAACCACCTGGCTATCCGGGCTGGATCTCGACGGCTTATTGGAATTATGCATCACACAATGTAGAGCCTTTTCGCCACACTGGCTTTGTATTTCAGCACAGCGTTTACCACAGTGAGCAAATCTTATGCTCGAAGGCTTCCCTGTGGAGGCTAAAGTACAACGAAGGGATTCAGTTGAACAACCTGAAAAGACTTGGCTACCGTATAGGCGTGAGTAGTAAATTATACTTAAACAGTATGATTCATCATGCAGTGTGAAAGTTCAAACCGTTGATGATTACTCACGAGGATGGAACAGCTGTGCCGTGCTTTCATAGTTTACAATGGTTTGAATGTCCACGCTGTATGACGAATCACTATATAGAATTGTGTTGGTAACAGCAATAAATGAATGTAAGCTACTAATATTACACAACGAAAGAATTTCAGTCGACCTTAAGGTAAACAGGTTGACTAAGTCACTAATTTCAGTGAACTGGGATATGAGTTCAGTAACATAATTGGCTCCACTCTGTACAAAGCTAAGTGCCAATAATCACGAAATAACAGCTTGAAATAAAATAGCTGGCCAGCTCTATGTTCAGATGGTAACAGAAAGTACGTATCAAACGGACCTAAATTTCCATCAAGATGGTTTCTAGATGTGTAATCGATCTCATTAGTCACTGCGAAGTAGCGGAGTTATCACGTATATGAACAATCGTTGGTGTAAACAAGTCAGAAAGATTTTTAAGTATTCTACAAGTTTCGTTAACTGTTCCACTCACGAATGCAAACCCAAGTTTGGAGCAATTTTTGCTCACTTCTGCTAGTGAACGTAAATATTTCCCTCAGATTTTCCAAGACAGACTACTCAGAGTTCGCTTACTCAATTTCAAAAATTTTGGGTAAATTACGTTGGCATTTTTATTGTGCATCATTGCTGGCGACTTTAGTCATTTTGATGTAAGCTTTCTTTATCCGTTCGGTTTGACTAGCATTATTACATTTCTAACTAGACTGGACTCGTCTGTGAACTTTCTTTTAGTTAACGGCCCATGTCTTTTTTCCCCTTCGATTAGCTCTGACCACGTAATAATCAGAACCCCATCCAAGATGTACAGTCATATCACCACACACAATTCACGTGAGGCCGTGATCACGCAGTTTGGAAGAGGCATGTTTGTCTTCAGGTAATTTTAAAGCCACCGGAAACGTTTGGTCAGACGGAATTTTCTGCGTTCCCAGACACGGGCCTTTCCGTTTCCTGGGATCATCTCACCAGCTATTCAAATTTCTGCTTCAGTCTTTGCTACCCGGTCGATACTTTGTTATCGTGCCCGGATCTTCTGTCTTCTTCTCATCTCAAGCAACTTCGTCGCAAGAAGGAATACACCCTCAAGCATCATAATCTCCCTGCTGTCAAGATTCTAACAAAATCAATTAAAGCTGAGTTATACCACCTCAATTCCCTCTACACGCGGACTCTTCTAGCTAGCAAAAGTCGTCGAGACATATGGAGGCCCTTGAAAGATCTAACTGGTGGTTTATTCGCACGTAACTCTGCAGCTGTTAACGAAGACAAGCTCAATAAGTCATTTAATAAAGCAACAGGACCTTTCGTTCATCTACTTCTTGAAGAAAGTCAACCTCAGGAGCCTCTCTTGAATCCCTACTGTGGACGTCCCCAAAGAACTGTTTCCTCTTGATCCCGGAAAATCTTCCGGACCGGACAGAATCAAACCCAAAGTGTGTCGTTCCATTCAGTCCTATACTCTTTGATCTTTTCAACCAAGGTCATAAGAAAGGAAAGATTCCAGATTGTTGGAGGACAACAGCCACAATTCCTATTCTAAAGAAATGCCCTTCGAGATTTCGTCTCCTTGCATGCACCTCTGTCCCCCTTAAAGTCTTTGAAAGGATGGTTCTCCAACGACTGAACAGAAGTTTCAACGTTCCACATCTTGATCATTTTGCTTACAGACAGTCAAGCTCCACTCTCGATGACTTGCCATCATAACACATCACATTCTGTCCGAACTTGAAAGCAAGCTTAAAGCGGTAAGAATGTGCTTCCTTGACTACATTGATGCATTCTATTGCGTCGACTGAAATAAGCTGCCCTCCTTTGCTTCGCTCTTTGGTGTTCAGCCTTCACTTGCTTCTTTGTTGGCAGATTACTTTCACAATCGCCAGCACTTCACTCTTAATAACAGCGAGACCTTCTCTATCGTTACAACTCCCCGTGGTGTTCCCCAAGGTGACATACCATCCCCTTTCTATTTTCTGCGTATAATTCTACTATTCCTGTACGGAAAAATACTCTTCTAATCAAATATGCAGACGTCATATTTGATATGCCGTATACCTGCAATTCTACCTTTCCAACCCTACAAAACGGCACCACTCAAACTTTAGATTGGTCTCATGCTCACTACTTAAGCCCTAATCCAATCAGGTATGGCGATATCATATTTCCAGTTTTGAACGGTAGCTAGCAGTCCAGTTTTCAAACGACGGCACTTCCAGTATAATAAATGAGGAACAGCTGAACCATCTTGATTCAGTGAACTACCTTGGAGTGCTGCTCGATAGTAGCCTTACTTGGTCAACACATGTCGCTTTCGTTTTTGCGAAAACAAGATGCTTGTCTTTCTGTTTCATGTCCCAAATTCTACTCAGTGCCTACTCATCTTATCAAACGCTTTGTATTCTCGTGTGTCTCACCTCAGTGGCTTTATCCTTCTCCCGTCATCTTTCTTGGCCTGTTGTTGAAGGAATTGAAGTTCATTGCTAGATCCCTTAAGATTTTATCATCTTCCAGTGGCAAACTCCGACGGCATTTTATTCACTTTGTCACAAACCAACACAGCAGGGCTAACCAAAAGCTGTATACAGAGATTCTCACTGACTCTGCTCATCCTCTTCACAAACACCTAGCGAAATGCATATCCACTTCTTCCACCCGTTATCAATACAAACATCTTTATGGACGCACTAGGGCTCGCAGAAGTCCTACTATACCCTACCTGGCAAGGTATTTACACAACCCAGCTTATGCAATATCAGAACAATTACTTGACTTGACCTGACTTGATATGTTCTGACACTCTGTGTAGTGATAAGTGTGGATTTATCACCGCCAGTGTGCTTGTTACAGCAACTCCACGCGAAGTGACCACAATATGGGAGGATAAGAATTTTCAGCAAAGTGGTAGGTTACCCAGACCAATCCTACGGGTAAGAGACGAATCTTCATGGCTGGAAATTCGCTACTCAAGGCTGATTTGATTTCGAGAAGTACTTCTTTATTGGTTAGACGACTATCTCTGAAGTTCATTCTAATGTTACCAACCTCAACTTTGAATCTTTCTAGGAAACCTTTAGGCATAAGTAAATTCCAGTAGAGCACAATGGATGAATAACTACTTCTATATTGGCAATAAATTAGTGTCACTAGTTCATATCTCGATGCTCCGGGAACAAAGCCTGAGCATCGGAACAGCGGGTCACTTCGTGGAACAATTTTGTATGTCGAATGCTACCATCTTATAATTTGATTAATTAGATATTTCAGACGGCACTTCCTCTTTTCTTAGTGAAAATAAATATGTGGATTGAAGTGTATCAGTAGTTATTAGAAGTGTCAGTGCTCAAAGTCAGTGAAAATCAGCAAGCCGTCTACATATCGTTTACATAAAATTAGCCGGTGAATCTACATCACTTTTCATGACACTGCTAAAAACATCAGTTCGTTGGGACTAATGAACTAATGCTCCCTTTTAAACTGCCAATTCTCGCCATGTTTCCGCGAAAATAAGACCTGGTTTTATGTTTATTTCTACTTCAAAATTACAGTTGCCATGTTCCTCTGGAACATCGTCATAGATCTCCAAATCCCGAATTCGAGCTCCAATTTCTTGAAACTCCCTTTCTTGTAGAACCATGGACTCTTGTCTTTCACGCCCTTAAGAGAAGCATTACTTAAAGGAGCATTCATTGTTCATGTAGTGCATTGGCAACACTCTTGCCAGTGATGTAATCTCATGAATTCGTCGCCCAAATCACGACTTCTTCCAAACCGGGCTTCACAAAACTCCCATGTGCTATATCCAGTAGTCAGTTATAGAACAAAAGCCTATACCTAAGAACGAACGTGTATTCAAGTACGTCGTACGGAAAGCGCAAGCTAGATAATGTGACAAGCGGACGAGAACAGAGTCGATGTCTGTCTCTCGCGGAGCTAGTCGTATGCGATTGGTGGAGTGGAACGAAGCAGAGCGTGGTACACACAGGCACCGCACGTGCCAGTGCAAGGCCAACGGGTTCAGAATCAATCACGTGCGAGGGCCAATGACACCTGGATTAGCCACACAACACGCTGATTTCTCTCCATTCTATTTTAAATATACGTATTGATTTATATACGGAAATGGTCATTGAAAGGCTTGTACTTTGCAACACCAAGGATGTGAAGCTACGAAGTCTTTACCGCGGGAATCATTATTTGACCTATTCTTCTCTCTGTAAGGAATTTCTTCATGCCTTTAACGTGGTGGATGCTGGGTGAATCCCAGATCAGCTGAACTCGTTGGCCACCTTACAAATAAGAGGTTGCATTAAATCGATTCACATTCTGATAACCGCTAGTGTGCATGAAACTTTCGGCTCCAAAAATATAAGAGCGTGAAGTACATGCAGTCTTATCTTCACAGCTCTTGATTTTATGATTTCAGCATCCTCCACCCTGAAAAGTGTTGGCCATCTACTTAGGGGCAGTTTATATCGCCGAAGAAAGACATCCAGCATGTGTTGTGATGCGGTGAATAATCTTGAAGATATTTCAGAATTTTTTGCCATTGCAAGAGCAAGTGGATGAATAGCAGTCCTGAGCTCAGCAAAATTTCTTGTTCATTTGTCAGCAACCCATTCACAGATGATAACTTCCATTTCAGAAAATAATGGTTTTGATTTGGTCCACAGTTTTATTTTGTAGAATTTCTTTCTTCCTCTCGTTGGCTGAGGTCATCGCACTCTGCTCTCCATTTTTGGACCATTCACGAATTAAGAGCAACTGCCTTCGCTAGAATTCTACTTTGTTTCACCTCGGTGATATACTGAATTGTGACACACATCCTTCCACCATCAAGTGTGCACCAGTGGTGTCCGTACTCTCACTAGTCAATAGACAACCAAGGAAACCAGGTCCGACTGTTCACCCTGCGTAATCAATACACTCATTCCCAAACTCCGTACCGTTCTGACCAAGTCGAGTAGTCCGTATGAAGTTCATGCAGTACACTAGATTCATTATCGGTATCAACCTTAACTGGTACTCCAGTGGTCTGCTTTGAGTGCGCAAACTGTCTTTTTTCATATCCGCAAGTTTGGACCGTTTAAGTTTAGTTGTACTTTTCACTCCCAAGAAGATTTTCCTACTTCAGTCTACTTTATTTTTTAGGGGTTTCCAAAGAGAAGATTTCAGGAAACTTCATGACTTGGATTCGCCCAAAAAGGTCGGCTTCTTGAAAAATTCTCGTTAAATGCTTGAAAAGCTGATTTGGACTTCTAACAAAATTTAGGCCCTACTGATTCATTAGTTAGATAGGGAAAATTTGAGTTAAAACCACATATTTATCTTTTGAACTCAGCCAACATGAACGATTTCCATCTAAGCAATATGTCCTTTTACCCTTGCATTCCAATGCGTTTTTCCATCTCACGGTCCTGCTTCTTCCAGTTTTTTATTGATCCTATAATGACGTATTTCAAAGTGCTTCAATGTGGAAAATTGAACGTCCTTATGAATGATTTTCGAAGCAGACTGAAGAGAAAATAAGAAAACAAACCCTTAGTCGGAACCGTGTTCGGATATTAAAAATACAAAACCGAACGTTACAAGCATCCTCATTTGCCAAGTCGCTGTCCTGTTCATTTGAAAACAGTCATTATCCAACGGAGGAGCAGTCGTTTGGTTTGCAGGTCGCCGTTCATCTTATTACGCCTGGACTGCTGAACTTAGCTGCTTTCGGTAATCCACAATTGTCCATAGTTCCGTCTTCAGCAATCAACTACTTACCAAGTAGTATATACACGCCACCACACTGGTCATATGGATGCCTCGACAATTTCGTTGGCTAAAATCTAGGTGTCACTGAATAAAATGCAGCTGGTTAAATCAATAGGCTGTTATGAACGAACTATATTGGATGGGCAGTCTACAGATCCAAGTCACCTATTTTTATGCTCTATGGAGGTCAGCAACGATCGAAAGATGGGTCGAGATTAACCGACCCAAAAGAAGGAGAATCAAATTATTTATCCGGAGCCACGGTATTCAGCCTTTTATGGACCTTCGCAAATTCGAACCATTCAGGAAGGGGGGAAAGGTGTGGTCAATAAATAAGGTTTATTGACTATCCAGTTTGCCATTTGCACTCTTCAAACCTCGTTTACTAGATCTTCGCATTTTATTTTGCACCACGTGCTATTGCGCTAGCAGAATGAGATAAGTATCAAAAAGACCATGCCAAGTAGCCGGAAGCCACTGGTCAAGGAGGAAGAGGAGGAAGCAGAAGAGCTAGTGGCAATTTTGAAGGCATCCAGCAACAGACTAGAAGAATGACCGCAGCACTCCAGTACGGGATATAGCACTTCTAGGCTAGAGGCACGCACATCCCCCTTGAGTCTCTTTACTCACGTGAGCCCATTGGTTGCCTATAAATAGAAGCACCCGTTTCCGTTCCTTCCTTTACTGACCTTGAGGTTCGCTTTTTAACGCTAGGTGCGAATTTTATCCTTTGAACTCGTCACTGTCTGGTGTCATCCTCTGCCTCCCCAAGCTTACGCTTATGCTCTCATTGATGTCACTTTTCTCTGTTGGTTATAACTCCTGGTCCTCCATATTGCGGGTCGACGTGAGCTGGTAACTCAGTTAGGAAAATCAATGAAAGAACAATTGATTCGAGCAGATGAGCTTCCACTCAGCCACCTCCGGTTGCCTTGCGAACAGGTTCTCGTTAGAACTATAGGCTTTGGCTGAGAACCCTAATTGTTCTTCTGCTTTGCGGCTGAACTCCCTAGCAATAACCTCTCCAAGTCTCCCAAGAACTGCAGGGGTACAAGAAATTCATTGCTTCATCGGTCTTCGCGCAGGATAATCAAGACCGCGCTGCCCATTGCATCGAGCTGGGTGGGCATTGATGAGTGGGCTGCTATTCAGAGTTCTCTCTCTTTTATTCAACCTTTATCTTCTGTGTCCAACCGACACTTCTGCCCCCTCTATCAACCCATAATGCTCCCACTGATAACAGGCCCGATACTCGCAACGATTCATAGTCAAATAGTGTGGTAAATGGTCCTCAATCTCATAAATAACATTCTCCAAAGCCTCGTCAGTCTCGGAATCTCGACTCCTTTAGCCTGCGTACACTCATGTAGGCCAGTCTGCAGGCGTGCCCTGCGCACACAATGGACACTCTGACGACTGATATCTGCTGCGTAAGTGAAACGTGTATCCGAGATTCGAGTAGTTTGATTTAACTAATTGCTCCTGGTATCTCATCGAGGTATTTCTTGAGCACTTCAGGAGATGAAGCAGCTAGAGATGCGGGTCAAAGTGGTGTAGGAATAGTCTTGACTGAGAAGGCTGAGGCTGCTCTTGTAGACTGGATACCTAATAACAGTCGCTTATAAGCTGTGAGACTAGAGAGGTTAGTCGACATTCGAAAGGATAGTTTTCTTAAGCGCAATTTGTTTGTGATCTTGGTATACGCTCCAATAGACTGCAGCTCTGGCATACATAAGGATGAGTTCTATGACGAACAGAAGGCTGTGACATTGTAGTGCTGGCTGGTGATTGTAATGCACACTTTGGCAAACTTAGTGTGTCAAAAGCTTGATTAGGTGGGCGTTTTGCCTTACCCGCTGTCTACCACCGATTTCCGACACAGCTCCCGTCGCATGGCAACATGGAGCTCTAACGCAACAGGTACTCTGAGCCAGATTGATCATATCGCAACAAGCTACCGGTGGCCCAGTTCTGTCCAGAACTCTAGGTCCTACTGGTTCACGTACATAGAGTCAGATCACGCTTTAGTTTTAATGCGATTATCGCTCCAGCCCCACGGTTATCGTCTGAAACCGCAAACCCGGTTAGCCGAACAACGTTTGTCCGGTCCAGAAGTTCTCACCAGTTATGAACCGCAATTATCACATGAGCTAGGATCTACGAGAAATAATAATGTACATGAGCACTGGGCCCATATATTCAGCAGGCGATGCACATGGCAACAGTTTTCGCCTGTGGTCCTAGGTTCGAAGTCCATCAAACACACTGGATTTCTCAAGAGTCGGTTGGTCTAATGGAGTATAAAATTCAGCTCTCGAACTGTAAGGTGATGAGTAAGATAGGAGGACATTTACAAAGGCAATTCACAGGACGCCCTAAGATTGATCGCGAAAATTGGTGGGTCAAGGTAGCCGAGGAAATGGAAGTAGCATCTGCTTCAAGTAACAGTCAACGACTGTTCAAACCTATTCGAGACACCGGTGGACGGTGAACCTCGTTCAGTGAAACTGTATGCAATAGAAATGTAGAGCCTGCTCACGACAAACAGCAACACTCTAAAGTTGAGCCGAAAAATTCAAGCAGCAGTTTAGCTGGCCGTTTGCTAATATAGTCACTCCGACGATAACTACTGTGATTCCTTGGCAGATATCATCTAAGCCCCCATTGGAAGTGGAAGTAAAGTTCAGCATTCGATCACTAAACCGTGGAAAAGCGGCCAGTCCCAAGGAACTTCAGTTTTTCTCAAACTGAGTGGAGGTGCCCTGGTAAAATCACTTACCACTTTGATTCATGACACTGGAACGATGAGCGTATTCCGTTGTGATGGGGTGAGTCACTGATTTTATCCATATTCATGAAGGTAATACTCAATAATTGTAGTAATCCTCGTGGGATCAGTTTATTTCTGATAACCACCAACGTATTAGCCTCGATATTGCTGAGCCATCTGACACCACTCCGCCAGAGGAACGCTCCCGAACCCGAGGATGGATTCCGCCCAGATCGAGGACGTATGGACCAGATTTCTACTCTCTGACAATAACTTGAAACGCGTCACACCTACCTTCGATGGACAATGGTGGTTTTCCTCGACTTGAGTGGCGCCTTTGATTGAGTTGACCGAACAGTGCTACTTAGTGCTCTTAACCGAAACGGTATGCCGCAGAAGTTTGTGAATCTACTGAGGTTTTTATAGTCTCATACTCCTGGCCGCGTAAGGGTTTACATTGGACTATCAAGTTCGTTTGAAACAACCGCAGGCGCTCGACAAGGATGTTCCATTCCGCCATTCCTGCTTAATTTCCTCATGGATTAGGTGATGGAGAAAGCCTTTAGAGATCTTCAAGATGTGGGCGTTGGGGTGGCAAACGGTGAAAAATCATGGGACCTAGATTATGCAGACCACCTTGTCCGCTTGTTCGTATACACCGAACAAGCGCAACTTACACTGGACAGACTCGCAAGAGCTGTAGTTCCATTTATCATGCACTCTGTACCTTCAAAGTGTAACATGTTGTTATGAGACTAGGCGTCAACTGTCTCGAGCCTGATGCTCGATGGGCAGGTACTAACAACTGTCGACCGCATAACTTATCTCAGCAGCAGCTTGACCGTGGGTAGAAGCGCGGAGGTAGAGATGAGCGAGCGCATATCCAAGACTTGAGCGGCATACGTTGGACTGAAGCACTTGTGGCGCCGAACTGATGTCTCACTGAAGTTGAAAAATCATGTGTACTGTGCTACGACGCAGCCAGTTCTATTGTAGGGTTACGAGATATGGAGTTTGCCTGCGGAAGTTGTTCGTCGTCTTGAGGTTTTCGTTCATCGATATTTGCGTAGTATCACTAAGATTGAAAGGAATGGAGACCAATGCTGAGGTTAGAAATCGCGTATTGAGTACCAGTTCAGAGAATAATCTATCACAGCGTATTCGGCTTAATAGAACTCGTTGGTTGGTACCGGTGTTACGTATGGTAAACAAACACCTACCTTACCGCTTTCTATTCTCCGTTCTTCTTCGGGAATGGTAAAAGTCAGGTGGAGGTCAGTATATAAAGTGGCAGTTGATAGGAGAAAAAGTACAGTAAATTTAGTAAAAGTAGGTGCCTCATTTCTTCGTGGTTGGGATACAAAGGATCCCCCAGCTAGTTGGTTTGAGACTCTGAAGGATATGTGAACGAACCGTGGAGAGTAGTCGTTGTGTGGTCACTTTCTGTCGAATCAGAATGATGGGCCAATATGCGCTTGCACCGTTATACGGTGTATGTCGTTTATTGACTACTAGGGCGTTCTTTCCTTTTCGCACCTTTGTAGGTTCACTCCATGTCCATCTTGTATATTCGTTCTTTCTATTTCTACGTGCAGCATGGTGAGAAAGACAGTGGTCATTGGAGCTTGCCCTGTTGCTTCACTCTGTCCAGTGCTAATTATTACTTTGCCAGCTATCCGTACTTCCAATTTCTGTTCTACCACCAAAATTCACATTATGTCCTGTTCACATTTTGCCCTAAATACTTCAAGTTTGATGAGAGTGATCACCGTTATATTCTCTGATGGACCACTGCTGCATTGCCTTTTTCAGATTTCTGTCCGCATTTCCTAGTCATTTACCAAAATAGCCCTAGTGGTAGCCACTTCAAATACGGCAGCATGAAATACGGCAACGAATATTCCTGATTTATTTGGTATTTTATAATCTCAAGGAACGTACAGTGTCCAGAATATTCTTATTTAAAATTATGTAATGAAGGTAAACGCATTTAAACCAGTTTGATGAACATTTTCCATCAAAATGAAACGTGATTACAGCGGCCATGTCTAACAGTTTTGACAAATTGACAGAAGTCATACGGTCCTACTGCTTAAACGAATCCCTTTACATCGAAAAGGGTCAAA
Organism: Fasciola hepatica; assembly: GCA_948099385.1. Taxonomy (NCBI): domain Eukaryota; kingdom Metazoa; phylum Platyhelminthes; class Trematoda; order Plagiorchiida; family Fasciolidae; genus Fasciola; species Fasciola hepatica. Next base: position 1,176,709 of record CANUEZ040000149.1, read on the forward strand.
AGCCAGCACAACTGTCATCCTGTATTTTACTCAGTCACTATGAAACCAGCATGCCATAGATATTTCTGTACCAATTTACCAATAGACAGTGACCAAATGGATTTAATGTTTGCTGCGCATCGCGATCTTTGGCAGTTTGCACTTTTAGGTTTATTCACGGAAATATGTTCTCTCCCTCTTTCTCTTCACCGCGTACATCAGTGACTTGTCCACTCCACCACCTGCACATTTTACATAAGCCGATGACGTGGTGCATTGTCAATTCGTCTTCAACCAACAAGACTAACTTTTCCCGAGAACTTACACAATAATCAGAATTTTTCGTCCCCTTCTGGACTATATCTCAACACTTCCAAATGTTTTGAGTGCCCTTTCTCGTTCTCCTTACCCCAGTGAGCAATCAGCCATCAACAGTGTCCCTATTTTCAGAACTGACTCGGTCAAATACTCAGGTGTTACAGTCAGCACCAATTCACGGAGATCTTATGTCTTCGATGGTGTTAAAAAAACTAAGTAGACTGTCTCTTCAAATTCGTAGGCTAAGGCAGTTTGATGCCAAACAAGCAGTCAGTCTTCTTTTGTCCCTCAGTGTATTCTCCCGATCTTACTCTATTGCTCTCCCGTAATCTTCCCTGGTCTACTTAGGAAAGACTTTATCACAACACACTGCAGCATAGCCGTTATCATTCGTGCCTCTTTCATTTCCATGGTCTCTCTCATCTCCAGAGTTTGCGATCTGCACATTGTGATACCTAGTACATTCCACACATACTACAATTTTCTCCTCTCTATACTGTACACGTTTTATTGTTTTATCAAATAATTAAAGACACATTTTCAACTAACCCGCAAGTGGTTACCGCGGATTGTTCTTTCTGCATAGCTTGTGAGAGTAGTGTGACCTGCGGCAATGAAGACCAAACTCATACAATTCAAAACGCTATTTTAGCTCACCTATTGCTACTCGGCAACCAACTGTGGAACTATTAGGATTCATTCGGAAGACGTACCACTTCCTGACCGAAAGCTACATCGAACTAACTAGAGGAGCAATTTTTACGTGGTCCGGTTGATGTCGACTCACTGAACATTGTGGACGTACGGTGAGTCATCCTTTTTCCATTTCTATCACACCTCGTTTCCGTACAGTGGCATTTTATTTTCATATCTCTTTTTTCTTTCGTATCCCCATCGAGCCGTCACAACATCACAGCCTGTGAAAAATTCGCCAAGAAGATTCTTGCTGACCCCACTCACTCCCTGGAACACGACTTATCTGGAAACCTTTCGCATCCTCCTACAAGTTCTGCATTTAGACTTCTCTTCTTCAGCTTAAATGTCTATCGCAACACTACAGTCCCTTGATTAGCACATGTTTTGGCTGACAAGATGAAAGTCACAGAAGAACTTTGCAGTAATCTCGGCGGCTGAACCCGCTTACTTTCTACAGTATTTATTTTGATGCGTATTTCAAAGTGTTAATGATCAATTTCCCTCCATCTGGCTGAAATGTGAGCATTCGTTAACTTGATAAAGTCTTCAATATCATACGCTACAAATCAGATCCCCTACACCGTCATTCTTTATGCTCAAGTATTCCTTTAAAATACTTCGACTAAATTAAACCAGTGTATGATCGAAAGTCATTTCAAGTCAACTCAAGTCGAGTACCCGTTTTGTGCATTCCAGCGGGTGAATATTTCGCAGTGCACAGCTATAGTCACAGGAGAAACACAAAAAGTATGGAGCATTTACAATAACGAGAAATACAACAATAAGAGGGGATTTAGGAACTAAAACACTAAAATTCGCCTAAATTCAGCATCAATGTTTGCTGGATTGCATAGGAACAGAACAAGTTAAGGAACAACGGAGGACCGGCAGGCGGTAGTACCTGGATACATTATTTCCTAACCGTTGCCGGTGGAAGACGAGGAAGCACATGCTGAGGTCCTTGTAACGCGGTTGAATTGAGTCATTCAAAATTCTCTCGGAGAATCTTTTGCATATTTTGGGATGTTGGGATATGATGGAGTCTGCGAGATCTTCACGAGGTATACCACCTGCACAGGATAAGTGCTTGAGAGACCTTCTTATTATCGTGAAATCTTTAGCATGTAGTCCAAGGAAGAAGACGGGAGAAGGATGCAACTAGTGAGGTAATATAGGTGGGAGGACAAAACGTTGAATGTGATAAAGTAGTACAGACATTGCTTCCAGGCGCTAAACATAATAGGTTAGTCTCCTCACTTTTGTGAAAGCACAGACAACATGTTCAGTTCAACAAAGATTGAGTGATCGAGCCCGAAAGTATTTGACGGATAGTTGACGACAAACGGGGATGTTTTCTACTTGAACGCCTAAACAGGATTCCAGAAATTTTCTCATACTTAGAGCCTTTCAGAGGAGAAAGATTAACGTCTGGGCATTCACGGGGATTTATAGTTAGGCTTTGAGCTTTTGACCAGTGGTCAATATATGAGAGACCAGATTAGAATTCCAGTGTAACCTATGCATCATTATGGGGTAACCCAACCACACATCATCTGAATACTTTATAATAGAAAAAGTCACTGACAGGCATGGAGAAGCTGTAGACAGAGAATAGAAGAGGGGGTGAGGATTGAGCCCTGTAGTACGCCTTGGTTTGAAACAGAGATGGAAGAGGTTCTGCCCCTATCTTGTAAACTGTTGCCGATTGGAAAAATAATGAGACAAAAGTTCAGTGAGTGAGGGTTGTATTCCGTTATTTGAGCGGGGATCGATGAGTTTTCGTCTATGAACACTTGTAAACGAGTCGCTGTAATCTAGGAAGCAGGTATGCACAGCTTTTGATTTACAGTCCAGCGAAGACGAGAAATCATGAGTCAAGGAAGCAATAGCATCCTATGTAGGGTAGGAGTGGCGGTAGGCGAACTGGTTTATTTCTCGTATTATCAAATCACTGGACAGTTCTTGGAGTACTAACTTCTCAAACGCCCTTAATGCGATGGGGATACGGGCAATTGGACGGAATTTTGCCGTTCCTTTCTTGGGGCACAGAAGTGATGGAAGCTAATTTTCAAAACTCAGAAATCTGCTTGCAATTCAAGCTTCATTAAATAATTGTGTCATGACTGATATATTTGTGTACACAGCTTAAGTACAACTAGGGGAAGATTATCAGGTTAATTGGATTTGTTGCACTTGGGGTTTGCCAGCTTCTTGTAGACAGCCTGAGGGGATATTTTCTGGGAGATGGAGCTGGTAAAGCTGGGACAGGATAGCACGTTGGTACAACTGCATGACGGAGAATGCGACTGCTCATTGAAGTCACTGTTTAGATATTCGACAATAACGGTTGGGGATGAGTGTCTTGTGGTGATACCACTCAACTGTTTGATGGACATCCAAAGTTCTGGGCAAGTATTGTTGGCTAGGAACACACGACTGTACACGCCATCAAGCCTGTAGATTTCTGATTTGATTGGCGAAAAGGGGCTTTCACTGTGCGATAGTTCCCGCATTTGTAGGCACTTCCTTTTCCACCGAGAAATTTTTTTAGGAATGGTGAGGAAAATCGGTCTTTAGAGATTAATATAGTCTCCAGCAGGTAACATATAGTAGCAGAAATTCAAGTAACTGGTACGATGCTGACGAAACACAATGGGGTCTTGGTGGTTGGAGACGCCGGATTCAGTCCGGTCAGTCACAGCCTGGAGTCTTCCTAAATTTTCTGGATCATATTAAAGCTTTTTGCTTTTCAGATCATGACAGCGAGGGATGAGTTGGTGGTTACTTGAGGTATATATCCTCGGGAAGACCAATATTGTGGCGTGATCCGATGTCCCCGGTGGAGGTCCACGTATAGCCCAAGCTAGACTGGGTTTGTTTATGAAGCAAAAACCAAACTAGTCATCAGTCCCGGTACGGAATTATACAAAGATTTTCATACCCAGTAGCATCAAGAACTCTGGCTGAGAATGATTGAAGTCAACTCCGAAGGAGCACAGAGAACTATCAGCGTAGCTCAGGAGTTTGGAAAAGAAAAAATCTGAGATGTCCTCCAAAACACTAAGAGGATGTGTGGGAAAAGTGTGAGCACTGTCAATGACTACTAGGCAATATCACTCACATGTTTATGTTTGTTTAAGTGCTAGGAAGCACTAATGTAAGAATTGGGGTACATAATTAGCCCCTGGACAGACATACACTAATTGTCTCTAAGATATGTATTAACCCTTCATCGGCCTTTCTTACGACGAGAAGATCGACCAATTCGGTAGCAGGTTTAACCCTAGAGGTGGATTATTTCCTCGTCATTATTGTCATTGAGTCATTCTTCTTGTAGCAGTGTGACTCCAAGCTACTCATATTCCCGACGGAGAACCAAGTCCCTCAAGTCACTGAAGCTTCCATTAGTGAGGGTAAGTCTGAAATGAGAATAATGGGTATACACCTGCATGATATTTTATGCCCCCGAAATGCCACTTTCCAACCGGCATTGTGTTTCTTAGTTATTCGAAATGCTTCTGCATACATCCAATTTATTATGCTTCTGACCGGCTTTTCGATGCATGTTCTTGGTAATATCGAGAAGTTGATGAATTTAACAAATCCTTCGGAGTAATTAGAATTTTAATAAAGTAACAATGATTTTTATGGTAACGGAGTTTGAGAAATATTTTTTGCAGTGGTATAAGCTGTGCGTTATTAATCCCGAAGATTACAAACAGGAAAAAGCACGGCCAATTTCACAGGCCCTGCCCTCAATGATTTGTTTACTTTGCCAGTTTACCAACACAATTTCTCTGTTCTTTTGTATTGCTGGTACGGGCAGATACGGCATACACGCAATGTTTCTCTCACAAATCAATTAATGCACATTCAGTAATTCCAACTGTAATCCAGTATGTTCGAATTTCAGTTTTCTACTACTGAAAACTATAGCAGTAGCTAAAATCAGGATATGTGATATAAGTTGAAAGAGTCCACTGAACTGTAATTCTGGCTAGAAGGTCAACGACGACAGATCATGGCTTCATATGTGCCGTATTTAACCAATATATATATATATATATATATATATATATATATATATATATATATATATACTGTGGACTCGCAACTGTGATCACTGATAGTCGTTTCTAGGCTAACCCAAAATAACAACGAAGCTGCACGCAGAAGTTGATATAATAATAGAAAAGTGGCATGCAGATGAAGCTTCAAACTAGATCGTAGTGCCTAATAAATTACCGGAGTGTAGAAAAACGTGACTAAGTGGGCAGAGGAGTATCGGGATGAATATGCCTGACGAGCGGTAAATACTCCGTAACCGGTCGTGTGCTTCCGGGGAAAATTGGTACACCCACGTACTTACACACTACAATTACATCAGCTTGTAAATCCAGCCTCGTTGTTAATTTGGTTAGCCTACGAACAACTATCAGTAATAACAGTCGTGACTTCACAACGGACTCTTCATTGGAATGCATCCATCGACACTCCTGATCATTCGAATCAGATCCTTGTACAGAGTATAAACTGTGTGGACAAAAAATATGTGCACAAGCCGGAGAGGTCGAATTTCTCAACTAACTACTCACAATCATGTTAGTGAGTAAAATGAAACAAATACCACAAAGATAATAATAAAGTCAGTTGAAAAATTCGTATGCGGAAACTGTATGATAGAGAAGTAAATTAGCCGACTTGACTGGCATTTAATGTCGAATAATGGCTCTAGGCTTCATACTAACCTTAAGTGAATAGTTCTTAGGTGACATATTCCTTCGAAGTATACGGAGTAATAATGGAGATTGTGCTAAGGTCAGTGGCCCAGACGGGTTTTCGCCATAAATGCAAACTGAACTTACTCTCATTTCATCCTCAGCATTAACGTATTCACACAATAATGATTTGTTCCATGAAAATACCCCGGATTATAATAGATTGGCATCCATGACGCGAGTGCATATTCACTGCCTGGAAGATATACTGTGTAACCCAATACTCTGGACTTGTGAGTTCAAAAACCTCTGTTGCTTCGAACATCTTCTGAGATAAGAAAAACTGGTTCAGTCGGCTCGACTATCGTCACTTGATTGTTCCATTTAATGCAAACATACGTCACGTACTATTTTGTTTTTCATTCTATAGGATATGTAAAACCTATAGTATTTGTAGTCGGGACCGTAATGATTCAGTCAAATGCGTAACGAGGAAAATCTTCCACAGCATCGTCATGGAATTTATGACGCACTTTTTCAGATTGAATACAGACTTTTGATAAGGTGAGTCTAATCCGCAAGTGGGCGTAGAAATATTTTCTACTGTGTAATAGAGGTGACAGGTTAACCTCAGGATGTTGGTAAAGAGACGAACACTACTAAGAAGTGGCATAACTGAAAGGAACCACGAAATAACAGTAATGAGAGGTATGTGAAGATGGACCCATTACTGGCTGATAAGATAGTGTTTTTGCCACTATGTGTGTTTCATAAGTAAATGGTGAATATATCCCCAGTCTCGCTAATAGGAGAGAATGATCCAGATCTACACTGTGTTTTCCGTTACTGTAGGTGAACATTGTTGAACCCCCAACCCGTCCACACAGACACTCATGAAAAGTGGGATTTATGCTTCACTAAAGAGATTTCTCTATAAAGCGGTGATTGCTTGATCATATGCGGTGGTGATAACCGTCGTCATATTATAAGAAAAAATAACCACCATGTCTTCCGAAATGGAGATTTCATGTGTCTGTAAGTGCTCGGCACAGGATGGGAGTTAATCAATGGTCACTCACTGTAACAGGAAACAAGGTGTAGATCTGAGTCGGAAAACGACGTACTGGTTCTCTTCAGCACCGGAGAACGATTAGTCGGTATTACTGAAGATCTGCATAGCCTAGTCTCCGGTATACTTCGAAGGAATATGTCACCTAAGAACTATTCACTTAAGGTTAGTATGAAGCCTAGAGCCATTATTCGACATTAAATGCCAGTCAAGTCGGCTGATTTACTTCTCTATCATACAGTTTCCGCATACGAGTTTTTCAACTGACTTTATTATTATCTTTGTGGTATTTGTTTCATTTTACTCACTAACATGATTGTGAGTAGTTAGTTGAGAAATTCGACCTCTCCGGCTTGTGCACATATTTTTTGTCCACACCGTACACTCCAGTCTGTCAAATGCCAGAACCTTAGAAAGTAACACCCCCAAAAAGTCGCAGTCTGAAAGATGTTTTCAAAATCGCTCAAACTAGCTTCACACAATCACTACAGGAGTGAGTCTCCAAAAAGTAGCACCCGACTGACTTAGACTGTCCTCATACTTAAAACAAATCATCTATTGGATCGCCCAGTTAAGTAGTCTGATCTGCTAGCAGAAGCGAGTGTGTACTGGCGACGGATCATTTATCACTCCCACAGTCTAGTAGCTATCAGTTAGGAAGCAAAAAAATTATAATTCTGTGTGAAATGCCAGTGTAAGACCATGAACAGAGAACTATCGGTAACTCAGGAGGCGAAGATTGCAGGGATGGATTCTGAATCAAATGGACTGCGAGCCTCGGCGGCAAAACTTTTTGACGTTTCCAGGGAAGTCGAGCAGAATGTGATCTCAGACAAGATTCTGGTTCACGGTCGTGTCTGTGTAGACCGCCGTCTACAAAGGCTTTATTTGAGAAAGGAATGAAAATTTGACGAAGTAAATGATGTCAGTTTGCCGTGGGTCTTGAGAATTCGAGAAAAGTACGGTGGAATTCCCATAATGAAGAGCGTTGCCTGTAAGAAGTTTGCTGCCATTTAAGGCAAGCCCAACTTTAAATTTCCTAAAGATTTGTTCAACTACTGGAAGGGTTTTGATTTTACAAAGTGAATGGATTTTACCGTTTATTATTTTCTAACAGATTCACGATGAACGAAGGAGGTCAAAACATATAAAATATATGAAATTTTAGATGAGTTGCAAAACTGGAAACACAAATATGCGCAATCGGATATCTTCGGTGCTGATGAAATTCCTTTTTATTATCGGACCTTGGCCGAACTCACATCAGCTGGGTGTTATGAGTGGAGTTCTGGAGAGAGAAACTTCGAAATTCGGAATAACACTGCTACATTGTTGCTTTGCTTCTGGTACAACACTGTCCCCACTTTTCATTGGAAATTATGAGAATCCACTTTGTTTTCGGGGTTCGAGTAACAAGCTCTGACGTTACAAATACTACTGTTCACGAAACTCATGGATGATTTTTAGAGCAGCTGTGCGGTTAGTTAAGATATTTGAACAGCCAACTAAATCATGAGTAGCTAAAAATTGTGCTCTTCTTTGACAACACTTCTCCTTCTCGATCAAGGGCTACGTTGCCTAGTAAAGAGGTCGTATTTCTATCACCCAGCTCGACTTTGGTCTTTCAGCCTACGAATCAAGGAGTTATCTGGTCTTTCAAAAACATTTCCTTAACTACGTGATGGATAGCGTAGAAATCCAAACGCAGTAAAAACTGGCGTGTATTTACAGAGTATTATGTATTATGCACTTTATTAAGTGCCCTTGAACAGAGCTGCACCCAGCTGTTATCCAAAACGGCCCAGTGTCAAACCTTTCCCTAAGGTAAGGCAATTTCTATATTTTCCCTCCAGCATTGTCTCTGCAAACCGAATGCTGATGTTATTCCCAGACCAGTACATAATTCCATCAACCAGATAATCGAAATTCTTTTGCTAGCCCAATGCGTTTAACATCATACTTCGTCATTTCCATTGATAGGTTAAGGACAGTTTGGTTCTCTTACTCAGATCCTATTGTAGCGGGGAATGCTGGGGCAAGAGAACGACTTGAATATCAAGTCGAACCGACGAACCTACCGAGAGCCACAAACAAAAGGACAGACAGCGAATATGTCGGAGGCTTCCCGAAGTAGACAAAAGGACGCATAAGGACTAGCAGAAGGGAAGCAGAGGAATCTCGGACAACCAGCAAGATAGCCCAGGTGGGGAGCTACTTAACAAATCGTCAATTGGGATAATCGGACCAATCGAATAGAATTGACGCCCAAGAGAAGCAATCTATCGGTCACGGGTGACTGGCCAAAACACAACTGAACCACCCAAGCAGTCGCAAGAGCAACGTTGGTGCCGTGCAGTCTGGAAAAGGGAGTAAATAAACTATTTTATATGTTTCCTGAACTTTACTTGGCTGGCCGTTGAAATACGGGTATCCTAGCCCGTGTTGTCGTCCTTGTTACATTATGGCCTCACCGATCCACTGGACTGAAGTCCGTCTATGTGCCTGATAAGTCGCCCCATTGAGGTCTATGCCATATTTGCACTGAAAGAGCGTGAGAAAACAGGCGGTCACAGTGGCCAATCGTCGGCCAGATAGACCTGTGGTCAGTTGATCAATGAAATCCACTTCTTCGAAGCGACAATCAACCATGGCTTTCGATCTTCCAATTCATCTTGTAGTTTTCCAAATCTTTGTGAGAAGTTAACAAATCAATGTGATTGTTTCTCAAATCAAACTTAAAATGGCATGGAAAGCTTTTCACCTAGACTATAAGTAAACTGATGTTAAAATGAAAGTCGAGTGCTTACTAGCACAGCGAAAAAGGGAAAGTGTACTAGAGTGAACTTCATCAAAGCCCGAGTTACCGAATCAATCTGATATTATCAATCTTAAGCTTTGCAGTAAATTTTACACAAAACAAATACAAAATGATGTCTGGAAAATGTTCATTTTCACGGAACTAATGTTTGAAAAGTGTAGATATAGGTTCTGCGAGGAGGATTTTTTGACTTAAACTCACTGAAAACTATGAATAATCTCAAGGAAATTGAAAATACACGGTTGCGGCATCAGAACATTGGGCATCAAAAAAGCTTGTTCTCTTCAATTTCCGTATTGCCATATATCCGATTGATGGATCTCAGGAACTCCATTCACAGAGCACAAAGCTGAACGTAACCAAATCTCCGCGTTCGGGGCTTTCATATCTCTCGTGTCACCTACTGACCGGTGTTACCCATCTTCCAAGCACTAACCGCCTTAGGGAACAATACGCACGGAGCGAATCTATCCGGGGCATATGCAACAATTTCCCCAGTCGCAGTAGCCTGATAAAGCTTCCTATTTTGATCCCGTGAATCACACGATGTACCCAGTACTGTACAGTCGGTCTCAGAACCGTGGATTCAGCTTTTCCACGAGATTGGATCAGCGTTTCAATGATACCTATTTTCGGGCACAACAAACTCTGTATATCCTTCATCCGCAATTGTTACAAAAATTACACATAGCAGATATGGGTGGATAAGAGAAATACAAGGATATTTTTGTTTTTATTGATTGTATACTTTATGATATTTATTGATGATTTCATTATTTTGCTGATACGGGTTGCTTGGGCTTACTGAGCGCATCGCATAGCAATAACGTCACCGGGTTTTTTCCAACTCACACACCGCAACGTTCATCATACTCGAACCGGGATTTGGGGGTTAGCAATTTCTATACTGCATGGCTTCGTTGCAGAGGCCCAGGTACAACCAAGGCATTCTGATAAACAACTTACAGAGCTCGATTACTGCGTGAGTGTGAGCAGTAGGAGATTGTGCGGGAAATGCTTTGCTAACACTCGAAGTCAGTGTCAGAAGGGCGCTTTATCATGTAGTGTAAAAGTTCAATAAACAGTTGAGACCCAGCCCGAATAACTTTCTGGTTCAAGTGTTCGACTCATAATCGTTCACGCCGGGTTTGAGTCTGAGTTGGGTGGATGAGCACTGCTGATGAGTCTCAACAAGGATGAAACAGCTGTACAGTAACTCCATGGCTTTCGATGGTTTGAAAGTTCACACTGCATGATGAATCATATAACGTAAAGCATGTTAGCATTGACAAAACACCCTAAGTTTGCAATCTAGCGGTTCTCCAAAACGTAGCACCATTCCTTTTCTCCTAGTGGTGCGACATTTCATAAACTTTAGTGTATAAAGCAACCGGCTTATTTCAGCTGTCCTGGTATTGTTTTATAAACAAATATGAACTCGCATTTGTGAATAGACTGAGAATAACGGTCAAATAGCACTTCATATCGCAATTTTACCGAGACAAAGCGTAACTGCCCGATAAAAGTGATCGATCGGCTAAGCTCGCTCATATGCCATAGCCATTTAATGTTAACTGGCATATTTACAAACCCAATTTGAAGGAGCTAGATTGTTCATCTGTAATTAGAGGCCACTACAAACTTGCGAAAAAGATCTGTCTCAATCAAATCAGAAAACTGTATCAATAACGCGGAGAATATTCTGTTCCGTCTTGCTAGCTCCAGTCAGAAGACTTTTCTTCCTTCGAGTCAGTTCGACTTATGAGTACAACTAGCACAATGATAACAGCTTATGTACGACGCATGGCTGTCACGGTCAAATCCTGCTTCGCACATTTATTGGTCAACCTGGCGTTCACAACAAGCTCTTCTGAATGTTTAGTCCAGTAACAAGCCCGAACAGTTGGCGTTGGATTAGTCATTCGGTCCCCCTTCGTAGGCACCAATATGGTCCTCAGTTCAGGACAAGCAAAGGGATGCTGGCTACTCACCAAACAATCGTGCTGTCTAAAAAACGAACCAAGCCATCTGTTAACACTGTCCAAGCCCATTCCCTCACATCCTCCCTTCATTTGTAAAGACGGACGCTTCTGGTTCTTCCGAGTTCATGTGGACTTTTCCTTATCTCCGTAACCCCGGCTTTTTGCTTGTGTGCGTGCCTTCTGCTTCTTTGATTAATTGTCTTATCCGTTTGAAACTTGCAAGACCTGTTTCCCAAAATTCACATAGCTCTTTGTCTTTCCTGTTGGGGCATTCTTTCGGGAATGTCTTTCATCTATATTTCTTCGCATTCTTCCGGTACGGATAGACTATGTGCTCTTTCCGCGTTTAAAAGCATGGCTGGTTAAGAGGGGGATTTTATTTCTCTGCAACTCCCTAAGATGTAAGTGTTCATTTTTATTCAACAGGCTCAGGATGCTTTGCATTTGTGCCATTAACTTCAAACTTCCACGGGATCATCCTCCATGTCAAATTAGAATAGGGTGTGTTGTATCAGCAACTTCAGCGATCGGGATGCTCGTTTCTTTACACTGACCCAAACAGTGTTCGTCTATTCTCTGCAGCATTCTCGTAAGGTCTTCTTGGTCTTCATTCACTCCACAATAAGGAGTTAGTGGCACAAACCTGTCTGCATCTCCCAGGCAGTACAGGAGCATGGCCATCTGATAGCCCTCCAATTCCGAAAATAGTTGTGTGGGTACTACAAAGTCTCGAAATTTCTTCCACCACAAAATCCATCCCGGTGAAAAACGACCTTCACTGTTCATGTTCAATGATGCTGGAAGCTGCAAAGCCCATGTTCTAGACCTATGTGGGGACCGAACGAGATTCAGAGTGTATCGAATTGTAACCCAAGCTCGTTGATCACTCAGTAGATTGGAACACATGCGCAAAAGTGGGTGCGCCAATTCACACTTTTTGTTCACTATCCCCCATCCAGTTTTGGATCAGCAGTGCGCAAGGGCTAACACGCCAGCCGTGTTAAATTTACCTAGCTCGACAAAATCCTTTCCACAGTATCAATGATCGACTGCACTAATGTGGATAGCCGGCAACCAGACTCTGAGACTTGGAGTAGATACCCATATAAGGCCACCGTAGGCCATTTGTGGTAACGATTCAGACGACAGTGGACTACTGTCGACGGCCGAAGTGACCGGCGATGATAGGATTTGAACTCCTAGCCTCCGAGGAGGTTATCAAACACCCCAAACCACTCGATCACCACGGCGATGGAACAGTACTCTCCAAAGTTCAAAATTATTTATCACTGCCAAATTTGGAAAAATAAGAGCCCCATATAATTTTGTAACTCGGATTAACACCTCAAGATTGATCATCCATTGACTGTATTGCCAGTCTGCAGTTTTTATGATTTGTAGGGAAAGGATTTCAATTTTACCACCAAATTTTCGAAATGGTCTTCCTGTCGTAGGGTCAGGAACACGCATTCAAAGTTTAACGTTTGTAATCATCTTGATATTCATGACGATTTTAGTCAAAAAATTTATCCGCTGATACCAATCACTACTTTTCCTCATATTCTTCACAACCGATTTTCACTCGTTCACTCACTCAAATTCAGCAATCTTCCCTGAAAAAATACCCAAATATAGGAATAGCTTTACTCCCTGCTTTGTTTGACTACCTGTGCATCTTGAGCAGACAGTGCACGATCTTCATGATTATTTCCACCATTGATACAACTAAACTTGTCGCCCACTTTATGCTTCTTTCCACAGTGTTTAATCCTCATTCTTATTAGCCAGTTGTATTCATTATCCATCAGGTGTGTTGTGAAACACGCAACAACCGACGGTTTGTTTGTTCGATTTCATTTTATTGGTCGACCGAGCGATCGATCGAACGAACCATTGATTGAATGATTGATTGATTGAATAATTGGTTGGTTGATTGAAGGATCGCTTACTAGATTGCTTCCTCGATTGCTTGCTTGCTTGCTTGCTTGATTGATTGATTGAATGAATGGTTGGTTGATTGATTGATTGATTGATTGATTGCCTGCCTGCCAGCCTCTCTGACTGTGCGCTGTTAGGCTGTTTATTTTGATTATTGATTACGATGTGTGTGCTAGATGGCAATAGTTGATCGCTCGTGACACTGAACATCTGAGTTATTCAATGAGTTATCGAACGATAGGATGATGGTATAGGTCAACGTCGGTCTGACTGAATGTTGCTCGGTCTGATGGTTGGAGCCTTGACGATAGAACGGCATGCATGTTGGTGAATGGATGCCTGCGAAATGCACATGATAAGGGAATATTCGTGCGTGTCATTGAGACTAATTACACATGCTTTGATAGGATAAATAAGAAGTCGATTGGATTTGTTGGTGCTATGCGAACCGTGTGAGTGTGCATATCGGTTTTGGCAACAGGACCTGAGTGGGAACATTCAGGTGTTGTTATTCGATATGCCCTCGTAGCTCGGTGGTTAGAGCACTGGTCTAGTAAACCAGGGGTCGAGAGTTCAATTCTCTCCGGGGGCATACCACTTTTCATTGTCAATATCCTCGAATTATGATCTTTCGCTGAATCACATCAAACCATCCAACCACAAAAGACTCGATTGTGAAATCCTATCAACCGACGCGTTCAGTTACACACTGCTCGATCCGACCAAACGAACTAATTCCAGGACCAAGCATGTCAAATGAACAGCTAGCTAACATGATGTGCTCTCAGACTGATAAGCGAATGATTTCATGGCTAACTTTTAGTACAACTGACTGACAATGAACCCGGTTAAAAAACCACGTGACGGGAGACGAGTGGTGTGCGCTCCGTGATGGATGTCGGGAATGCACCGAATCGCCTCATTTGTAGCGGTGGCCATCTTCGTTCATACTTTTACCACGTTTATTGTTTAACTGAACGTTGACTGCCAAGCGCGGTTGCCATTTGACCGTTGCTCTTGCGCACGCTCTCACGCACGCTCCCAAATACACGCTAAACACTATCTCTCCCAATCGCCTTCTCGTTCTCACGGGTCGTGGAGAATACTGTTCTGGTTAACATATTTGTGCAGTGCCGCACATTAGAGTAACGTGCAGGTGGTGCACGCAGTACAAAGGACCGAAGCACGTGTTTACGAAGGAAATGGCGAAGTAAGGTCTAATCAACATTACAATTGGTGAGCCCGACGTGATCCTCAGGTCACGTGAGTTTCCTTGTTTTCTACCGTTCAAGGTCCCGTCTGCGTACGTTTTTGTGTGTTTAATTGTTTCCCTATCTGTTGATTTTTTTTGGTCGGTTTACCAAATAATTTTTTTTGTCCATACGTATTTTTGGTGTCTAGTTCGTCGTGATTTTTGTTCTTTTCTCGCGGAGATTATAGTGCCCCATTGATCGTTGGTTTCTTTTCCCGTCTGTATTCGATAAAGCAATCGCTATGTCTACTGAACGGAAACCCTGCTCAGACCCCACCGTTGGGGCGATCACGCTGCACATACCGGCATTCACACCTGCTGATCCAGAACTCTGGTTCACGCTGGTCGAGTTAGAATTCGAAAACTGCCGTATAACCAGCGACGCCAGCCGTTTCAGGTGGGTAGCAGGCCGCCTCCCGCCAGAGGTCACAATGCAAGTAAGGGACGTAATAATCTCTTCCCGAAGCTATGAGGTTTTAAAGGAGGCTGTCAGTGTCCGCACGACCCCAACGCAAGACTAACGTATGCAACAACTTCAAAACGTTGAGCTTGGAAGTAAGAAGCCCTCCGAACTGCTGCATGAGATGCAACGCTTGAGAGGACCGACAATAGGCGAGGACCCGCTCTTAAGGGAACTTTGGCTGCAGCGTTTGCCGCATAACATTCCAGTTTTACTAAGTGCCACGCGCAAATGCTCCCTGGAGGAAACCGCAGCGATAGCTGATGACATTATGTCACGATACAACCCCGCTGTAGCTGTAGTAACCAGGCCCTCCGTCGCAACGGTGCCTGCCTTGCCAACATCTAACGACCTCGCGTCAGTTTTGTCTAGAATTGACGCAAGCCTGCAACGCCTAGCAGTTAGAAGTGGGTCACAGGAGCGGCACCGCGCACGCTCACCTAGGCTCCATAGTCCGTCATTGCGACGACGTTTCGTCGGTTCTTCAAAAGAAGGGTATTGTAAATACCACAGTCGCTTCGGTGAGGGAGCCAAACGATGCGAACCAGGGTGTACGTTTCCCGGTGCTCATCAGGGAAACTAAACCCCCGGCCCGTGGTGGCGACCCACGAAGCCGGGTATCAGACCAATAGTCGTCTTTTGAACGTAAGGGACATCATTTCAAATAACCTATTCCTTGTAGATACCGGTGCCGAAGTGAGCGTCCTCCCCCGAGCGAAAGACGACAATAGCACACCGCAGGCCCAAACACTACGCGCTGCCAATGGCACGGCCATCCCAACGTTTGGCCAGCGGTCGCTCACCTTAAACTTGGGTTTAAAGCGTAATTTTCGTTGGGTATTCATCATCGCCGACGTCCCGTACCCAATTCTGGGCATTGACTTCCTGCAGCACTTTGACTTGTTAGTTGATGCACGGCGCCGCAGAGTGGTGGATCGTCAGACCACTCTCGCTGTTGCGGGTCATAATTTGCGAGTGAATCACGTCACGCCCTTTTTCGTTCAACCACCGGCACACCAACCTTATGGCGAACTCACCGCCGCCTACCCGGCCATGTTTCGGCAGGCCGGGCCTCTCCCAGCAGTGACAACCAGTGTCACTCACCATATCGATACTAAGGGACCCCCAGTGTTCAGCAAACCGCGTCGGTTAGCACCAGACAAGCTTCGTGTTGCACAGGCTAAATTCGAACATATGCTAGAACTGGGTATAATACGCCCTTCTAGTAGCCCTTGGGCTTCCCCCCTTCATATGGTCCCTAAGTCTAGTGGCGACTGGCGACCCTGTGGTGATTACAGAGCGCTTAAAAAAGTCACCGTCCCTGACCGATACCCGATTCCTCATATACAGGATCTTACTTCGTCTTTATCAGGTTGCTCCATCTTCAGCCGTATCGATTTGGTTCGGGCGTACAACCAGATCCCGGTAGCAGAGGCCGATATCCCTAAAACTGCCGTCACTATACCTTTCGGGCTGTTCGAGTTTCTGCGAATGCCGTTTGGACTCAGCAATGCAGCCCAGACCTTTCAACGGTTCATGCACGAGGCAACTCGTGGTTTGGAAAATGTCCACGTATACCTGGATGATATTTTGGTGGCGAGTTCTTCAGAGCAAGAGCACGCTACACACTTACGAGCATTTTTCGAACGCCTTAGCCAGCACGGCGTTACGATCAATATCGCGAAATGCGAATTAGGCCGGGCTGATATCACCTTCATGGGACATTCTATTTCATCCTCGGGTATCCGCCCTCTGTCAGATAAAGTTTCCGCTATTCGCGACTACCCTAAACCCCAATCTTTTCGCCAGTTGCGTCAGTTTGCCGGCCTGGTGAATTTCTACCGCCGATTTATTCCTCACTGTGCGGAAATGATGCAACCCCTCACCGACCTGTTGCGCTGAGGTAAGCGGAAGTTCGTGTTCCCCGACACGGCACAAGCCGCATTCGCCTTGGTCAAAGATGCTGTCGCCAGCACAGCACTCCTTACACACCCCGACCCTTTGGATCCTATTTCGGTAGTGACGGATGCCTCGGACACGGCGGTTGGAGCAGTACTGCAACAGTTCGTAGAAGACTCCTGGCAACCTTTAGCATTCTTCTCCAAGCGCCTACAACCCGCGGAATCAAGGTACAGCACATTTGGTAGGGAGTTATTAGCCATCTACTTGGGAATCCGTCGCTTTCGACATGCACTCGAAGGCCGTTCGTTCACGATGTTTACAGACCACAAGCCTTTGGTTTACGCACTAAAGTCAGCTTCGGATCGATACTCACCACGCGAGATTCACCATTTAGACTTTGTCTCACAGTTTACTGTGGACATACGACACGACACCGTATCTATCGACCGTCTCAAGCCTGCCGTCATGGAGTGCAAGCCGCTCGGCCAATTTACACCTACTCAAGCCGCTCAGTCACCTGCATCGAGCGAGTTACCACTCGAACCACCCCCAAGTTCGCCTAGTGAGGACTCGGCAGCTAGTCCATCAGATTCTCCAACCGTACCCGCAACGCGAAGTAGCCGTCGCGGTCGCCAACTACGAAATCCCGTCAGCTTCGCCGATTTCGTGACGACTTTTACAACCGACTGTTAGCAATAAGTTGGGAAGTTCGCCATGGATTTACCAACCAACAGGCCCGTGAAATTACAATCGGTAGTTATGATTTCATTTTCTTCTGGTCTCCTAGCGACTACAACAACACCGAACATCGTTTGTGTGTTGTTATTACAGTCCAACATCCGCCGGCGCCCTCAGGTGCTATTTTGTTCTAGTTTACCTTGCCCTCTCTCAGACGGATCTACACAGTCACATTGGCTTCATCCGTAGCCTGGCTGACTCCCGTGCACGTTTAAGGAGCCAACCGCTCACTGGACAACGGGACGATTGGTCAGCCTGGCACTGGAGACGGCAACTGGACGCCTTTTTGGATGGACTTGACGAGGCATTTTCCGGCTCGCATTCGTATGAGACCCGTGGGCGCCGAAATACAGCTGGACCTACGCACATCGGACCTCGAGAGTGCAGGCACCGGTAAACTCATCAGCAGTCATTCGACGTCACCGACAAGCTATGAGGAGTTCCTGGACAACCAATAATTCCGGCTTACCATCACGATCGAAGCCCAACTCCGTCGGACTTCTAGGAGGAGGCCCCTGCAGCGGTTGCCATCTTCGTTCATATTTTTACCACGTTTATTGTTTAACTGAACGTTGACTGCCAAGCGCGGTTGCCATTTGACCGTTGCTCTTGCGCACGCTCTCACGCACGCTCCCAAATACACGCTAAACACTATCTCTCCCAATCGCCTTCTCGTTCTCACGGGTCGTGGAGAATACTGTTCTGCTTAACATATTTGTGCGGTGCCGCACATTAGAGTAACGTGCAGGTGGTGCACGCAGTACAAAGGACCGAAGCACGTGTTTACGAAGGAAATGGCGAAGTAAGGTCTAATCAAACTCACACATTGATTGTGTAGGATTTAGCGCATGCAAAATGACAAGAGCTCATTCAATTCTACTTTTTTCTATGACAGACTCAGATTTAGGATATCAATCGACAATATTGTCACATATCGCGCAGAACGAGAATTGTCAATCAATCTGTAACTATTCAAGCATACATTTGCAAAGTCGAGTATATCTAATCTGTAAGTCATTCGATCTGAGAGCGTAATGAACTTTTCTTCACTCCAATGCTTGCTTGTTCATGGGATCGGAATAGACAATTGGTCCGTTATTTCAGTGCTCGACTCTGTGCCGGACACGGGTGATCACGTGGACAGTGGTACCCTCGGGTCGGAGAAACGAAAAGCTGATCGGGCGTGTGAACGAGTTGCTACTGTTTCAGGTGATAGTGCTCCACGGTAGTGTGTTTCGTGAACGAACAAGAGTAAAATGGCAACCGCACAAGGTGACCAGATTCCGTTCAGATAAACGAAAGACAACGTGTTGTGGTTGATCGATAGATCCAGTATCACGGGGCACTGTGTGCATTGTGTACTACCTACCTTATCCAACTGACCATTACGGAAAGAAGAGAAATCTAGTGCGATATTTCGACATTGCTCTACTCTCCTAACGATTGCACCAGAATGTCTGACTATGTGCGTGTGTGTGTGCGTGTGTGTGCGTGTGTGTGTGTGTGTGTGTCCGTGTTTACGTGTGTCAGTGTGTGTTAGTCTGAGTATGTGTGCGCGTATTTGGGTGACTAAAAGGAACGAGTATATGATGAACATATTGAACAAGTGGACCATGTGGTGAGCTAGTAGGCAGACAATGGGATAATCATAGAATCATGAATACACGGAAGCCGTTTGCATGTTACGAATTGTTCACTTTCGTTTCCAATTCCGATTCGGTACCTGATGTGCACGGTCATTGGTCACTTGAGCTGAGAACGCTGGTTCGAAAGAGCGAGCGAGCGAGGAACTTGGTGATTGATGCTTAGAGAGAATCGAACTCTCGACCCCTGGTTTACGAGACCAGTGCTCTAACCACTGAGCTACGAAGGCCACTCACGTCAAGGGGCCTGACAACCTCAACATGGAACCAATGACCACATTGATCAGTGGATTTTCTAGTACAAACCGAAGAAAAACCCCGAGTATTATCAAATAGAACGCAACAGACACCGTCCGTGAACTTCCAGGTATCCGACGCATTCAAATCCAAATAAAGAAGAAGAACAGAAGTAGTGGAACAACTTCGGATTTCAAAAAACAAAAACCGAATAAAATGCAGCATGCGATACAAAAGTGGGGCCGACAAAATACGGAAAGCGGAAAAGAGAATCAGCGTTGAAACATTCACAGGACGAATGCACCAGACATATGATTGACTGAGTGACTGCCTCGTTGTTCAATCGATTGACTGTTTGATTGACCGATTGTTTGTTTAATATTTTCATTATATTGCTGTTTGATTGGTTTATTTAGCGTCGGATTATTTGATTGATTGACCGGTCGTTTGTTTGTTTGTTCGATTTGTTTTGATTGATTGATTGATTGATTGATTGCCTGTCTGTCTGTCTACCTGCCTGTCTGTCTGCCTGCCTGTCTGTCTGCCTGCCTGTCTGCCTCTCTGACTGTGCGCTGTTAGGCTGTTTATTTTGATTATTGATTACGATGTGTGTGCTAGATGGCAATAGTTGATCGCTCGTGACACTGAACATCTGAGTTATTCAATGAGTTATCGAACGATAGGATGATGGTATAGGTCAACGTCGGTCTGACTGAATGTTGCTCGGTCTGATGGTTGGAGCCTTGACGATAGAACGGCATGCATGTTGGTGAATGGATGCCTGCGAAATGCACATGATAAGGGAATATTCGTGCGTGTCATTGAGACTAATTACACATGCTTTGATAGGATAAATAAGAAGTCGATTGGATTTGTTGGTGCTATGCGAACCGTGTGAGTGTGCATATCGGTTTTGGCAACAGGACCTGAGTGGGAACATTCAGGTGTTGTTATTCGATATGCCCTCGTAGCTCAGTGGTTAGAGCACTGGTCTAGTAAACCAGGGGTCGAGAGTTCAATTCTCTCCGGGGGCATACCACTTTTCATTGTCAATATCCTCGAATTATGATCTTTCGCTGAATCACATCAAACCATCCAACCACAAAAGACTCGATTGTGAAATCCTATCAACCGACGCGTTCAGTTACACACTGCTCGATCCGACCAAACGAACTAATTCCAGGACCAAGCATGTCAAATGAACAGCTAGCTAACATGATGTGCTCTCAGACTGATAAGCGAATGATTTCATGGCTAACTTTTAGTACAACTGACTGACAATGAACCCGGTTAAAAAACCACGTGACGGGAGACGAGTGGTGTGCGCTCCGTGATGGATGTCGGGAATGCACCGAATCGCCCCACTGATTGTGTACGATTTAGCGCATGCAAAATGACAAGAGCTCATTCAATTCTACTTTTTTCTATGACAGACTCAGATTTAGGATATCAATCGACAATATTGTCACATATCGCGCAGAACGAGAACTGTCAATCAATCTGTAACTATTCAAGCATACATTTGCAAAGTCGAGTATATCTAATCTGTAAGTCATTCGATCTGAGAGCGTAATGAACTTTTCTTCACTCCAATGCTTGCTTGTTCGTGGGATCGGAATAGACAATTGGTCCGTTACTTCAGTGCTCGACTCTGTGCCGGACACGGGTGATCACGTGGACAGTGGTACCCTCGGGTCGGAGAAACGAAAAGCTGATCGGGCGTGTGAACGAGTTGCTACTGTTTCAGGTGATAGTGCTCCACGGTAGTGTGTTTCGTGAACGAACAAGAGTAAAATGGCAACCGCACAAGGTGACCAGATTCCGTTCAGATAAACGAAAGACAACGTGTTGTGGTTGATCGATAGATCCAGTATCACGGGGCACTGTGTGCATTGTGTACTACCTACCTTATCCAACTGACCATTACGGAAAGAAGAGAAATCTAGTGCGATATTTCGACATTGCTCTACTCTCCTAACGATTGCACCAGAATGTCTGACTATGTGCGTGTGCGTGTGCGTGTGTGTGCGTGTGTGTGTGTGTGTGTCCGTGTTTACGTGTGTCAGTGTGTGTTAGTCTGAGTGTGTGTGCGCGTATTTGGGTGACTAAAAGGAACGAGTATATGATGAACATATTGAACAAGTGGACCATGTGGTGAGCTAGTAGGCAGACAATGGGATAATCATAGAATCATGAATACACGGAAGCCGTTTGCATGTTACGAATTGTTCACTTTCGTTTCCAATTCCGATTCGGTACCTGATGTGCACGGTCATTGGTCACTTGAGCTGAGAACGCTGGTTCGAAAGAGCGAGCGAGCGAGGAACTTGGTGATTGATGCTTAGAAACAAGATGGGATCTAAAACGCGATGCCCCCGGAGAGAATCGAACTCTCGACCCCTGGTTTACGAGACCAGTGCTCTAACCACTGAGCTACGAAGGCCACTCACGTCAAGGGGCCTGACAACCTCAACATGGAACCAATGACCACATTGATCAGTGGATTTTCTAGTACAAACCGAAGAAAAACCCCGAGTATTATCAAATAGAACGCAACAGACACCGTCCGTGAACTTCCAGGTATCCGACGCATTCAAATCCAAATAAAGAAGAAGTACAGAAGTAGTGGAACAACTTCGGATTTCAAAAAACAAAAACCGAATAAAATGCAGCATGCGATACAAAAGTGGGGCCGACAAAATACGGAAAGCGGAAAAGAGAATCAGCGTTGAAACATTCACAGGACGAATGCACCAGACATATGATTGACTAAGTGACTGAGTGACTGCCTTGTTGTTCAATCGATTGACTGTTTGATTGACCGATTGTTTGTTTAATATTTTCATTATATTGCTGTTTGATTGGTTTATTTAGCGTCGGATTATTTGATTGATTGACCGGTCGTTTGTTTGTTTGTTCGATTTGTTTTGATTGGTCGATTGATTGATTGATTGATTGATTGATTGATTGATTGATTGATTGATTGATTGATTGATTGATTGATTGATTGATTGATTGATTGATTGATTGCCTGTCTGTCTGTCTACCTGCCTGTCTGTCTGTCTGCCTGCCTGTCTGCCTCTCTGACTGTGCGCTGTTAGGCTGTTTATTTTGATTATTGATTACGATGTGTGTGCTAGATGGCAATAGTTGATCGCTCGTGACACTGAACATCTGAGTTATTCAATGAGTTATCGAACGATAGGATGATGGTATAGGTCAACGTCGGTCTGACTGAATGTTGCTCGGTCTGATGGTTGGAGCCTTGACGATAGAACGGCATGCATGTTGGTGAATGGATGCCTGCGAAATGCACATGATAAGGGAATATTCGTGCGTGTCATTGAGACTAATTACACATGCTTTGATAGGATAAATAAGAAGTCGATTGGATTTGTTGGTGCTATGCGAACCGTGTGAGTGTGCATATCGGTTTTGGCAACAGGACCTGAGTGGGAACATTCAGGTGTTGTTATTCGATATGCCCTCGTAGCTCAGTGGTTAGAGCACTGGTCTAGTAAACCAGGGGTCGAGAGTTCAATTCTCTCCGGGGGCATACCACTTTTCATTGTCAATATCCTCGAATTATGATCTTTCGCTGAATCACATCAAACCATCCAACCACAAAAGACTCGATTGTGAAATCCTATCAACCGACGCGTTCAGTTACACACTGCTCGATCCGACCAAACGAACTAATTCCAGGACCAAGCATGTCAAATGAACAGCTAGCTAACATGATGTGCTCTCAGACTGATAAGCGAATGATTTCATGGCTAACTTTTAGTACAACTGACTGACAATGAACCCGGTTAAAAAACCACGTGACGGGAGACGAGTGGTGTGCGCTCCGTGATGGATGTCGGGAATGCACCGAATCGCCCCACTGATTGTGTACGATTTAGCGCATGCAAAATGACAAGAGCTCATTCAATTCTACTTTTTTCTATGACAGACTCAGATTTAGGATATCAATCGACAATATTGTCACATATCGCGCAGAACGAGAACTGTCAATCAATCTGTAACTATTCAAGCATACATTTGCAAAGTCGAGTATATCTAATCTGTAAGTCATTCGATCTGAGAGCGTAATGAACTTTTCTTCACTCCAATGCTTGCTTGTTCGTGGGATCGGAATAGACAATTGGTCCGTTACTTCAGTGCTCGACTCTGTGCCGGACACGGGTGATCACGTGGACAGTGGTACCCTCGGGTCGGAGAAACGAAAAGCTGATCGGGCGTGTGAACGAGTTGCTACTGTTTCAGGTGATAGTGCTCCACGGTAGTGTGTTTCGTGAACGAACAAGAGTAAAATGGCAACCGCACAAGGTGACCAGATTCCGTTCAGATAAACGAAAGACAACGTGTTGTGGTTGATCGATAGATCCAGTATCACGGGGCACTGTGTGCATTGTGTACTACCTACCTTATCCAACTGACCATTACGGAAAGAAGAGAAATCTAGTGCGATATTTCGACATTGCTCTACTCTCCTAACGATTGCACCAGAATGTCTGACTATGTGCGTGTGCGTGTGCGTGTGTGTGCGTGTGTGTGTGTGTGTGTCCGTGTTTACGTGTGTCAGTGTGTGTTAGTCTGAGTGTGTGTGCGCGTATTTGGGTGACTAAAAGGAACGAGTATATGATGAACATATTGAACAAGTGGACCATGTGGTGAGCTAGTAGGCAGACAATGGGATAATCATAGAATCATGAATACACGGAAGCCGTTTGCATGTTACGAATTGTTCACTTTCGTTTCCAATTCCGATTCGGTACCTGATGTGCACGGTCATTGGTCACTTGAGCTGAGAACGCTGGTTCGAAAGAGCGAGCGAGCGAGGAACTTGGTGATTGATGCTTAGAAACAAGATGGGATCTAAAACGCGATGCCCCCGGAGAGAATCGAACTCTCGACCCCTGGTTTACGAGACCAGTGCTCTAACCACTGAGCTACGAAGGCCACTCACGTCAAGGGGCCTGACAACCTCAACATGGAACCAATGACCACATTGATCAGTGGATTTTCTAGTACAAACCGAAGAAAAACCCCGAGTATTATCAAATAGAACGCAACAGACACCGTCCGTGAACTTCCAGGTATCCGACGCATTCAAATCCAAATAAAGAAGAAGTACAGAAGTAGTGGAACAACTTCGGATTTCAAAAAACAAAAACCGAATAAAATGCAGCATGCGATACAAAAGTGGGGCCGACAAAATACGGAAAGCGGAAAAGAGAATCAGCGTTGAAACATTCACAGGACGAATGCACCAGACATATGATTGACTAAGTGACTGAGTGACTGCCTTGTTGTTCAATCGATTGACTGTTTGATTGACCGATTGTTTGTTTAATATTTTCATTATATTGCTGTTTGATTGGTTTATTTAGCGTCGGATTATTTGATTGATTGACCGGTCGTTTGTTTGTTTGTTCGATTTGTTTTGATTGGTCGATTGATTGATTGGTTGATTGATTGATTGATTGATTGATTGATTGATTGATTGATTGATTGATTGATTGATTGATTGATTGATTGATTGATTGATTGATTGATTGATTGATTGCCTGTCTGTCTGTCTACCTGCCTGTCTGTCTGTCTGCCTGCCTGTCTGCCTCTCTGACTGTGCGCTGTTAGGCTGTTTATTTTGATTATTGATTACGATGTGTGTGCTAGATGGCAATAGTTGATCGCTCGTGACACTGAACATCTGAGTTATTCAATGAGTTATCGAACGATAGGATGATGGTATAGGTCAACGTCGGTCTGACTGAATGTTGCTCGGTCTGATGGTTGGAGCCTTGACGATAGAACGGCATGCATGTTGGTGAATGGATGCCTGCGAAATGCACATGATAAGGGAATATTCGTGCGTGTCATTGAGACTAATTACACATGCTTTGATAGGATAAATAAGAAGTCGATTGGATTTGTTGGTGCTATGCGAACCGTGTGAGTGTGCATATCGGTTTTGGCAACAGGACCTGAGTGGGAACATTCAGGTGTTGTTATTCGATATGCCCTCGTAGCTCAGTGGTTAGAGCACTGGTCTAGTAAACCAGGGGTCGAGAGTTCAATTCTCTCCGGGGGCATACCACTTTTCATTGTCAATATCCTCGAATTATGATCTTTCGCTGAATCACATCAAACCATCCAACCACAAAAGACTCGATTGTGAAATCCTATCAACCGACGCGTTCAGTTACACACTGCTCGATCCGACCAAACGAACTAATTCCAGGACCAAGCATGTCAAATGAACAGCTAGCTAACATGATGTGCTCTCAGACTGATAAGCGAATGATTTCATGGCTAACTTTTAGTACAACTGACTGACAATGAACCCGGTTAAAAAAACACGTGACGGGAGACGAGTGGTGTGCGCTCCGTGATGGATGTCGGGAATGCACCGAATCGCCCCACTGATTGTGTACGATTTAGCGCATGCAAAATGACAAGAGCTCATTCAATTCTACTTTTTTCTATGACAGACTCAGATTTAGGATATCAATCGACAATATTGTCACATATCGCGCAGAACGAGAACTGTCAATCAATCTGTAACTATTCAAGCATACATTTGCAAAGTCGAGTATATCTAATCTGTAAGTCATTCGATCTGAGAGCGTAATGAACTTTTCTTCACTCCAATGCTTGCTTGTTCATGGGATCGGAATAGACAATTGGTCCGTTATTTCAGTGCTCGACTCTGTGCCGGACACGGGTGATCACGTGGACAGTGGTACCCTCGGGTCGGAGAAACGAAAAGCTGATCGGGCGTGTGAACGAGTTGCTACTGTTTCAGGTGATAGTGCTCCACGGTAGTGTGTTTCGTGAACGAACAAGAGTAAAATGGCAACCGCACAAGGTGACCAGATTCCGTTCAGATAAACGAAAGACAACGTGTTGTGGTTGATCGATAGATCCAGTATCACGGGGCACTGTGTGCATTGTGTACTACCTACCTTATCCAACTGACCATTACGGAAAGAAGAGAAATCTAGTGCGATATTTCGACATTGCTCTACTCTCCTAACGATTGCACCAGAATGTCTGACTATGTGCGTGTGCGTGTGCGTGTGTGTGCGTGTGTGTGTGTGTGTCCGTGTTTACGTGTGTCAGTGTGTGTTAGTCTGAGTGTGTGTGCGCGTATTTGGGTGACTAAAAGGAACGAGTATATGATGAACATATTGAACAAGTGGACCATGTGGTGAGCTAGTAGGCAGACAATGGGATAATCATAGAATCATGAATACACGGAAGCCGTTTGCATGTTACGAATTGTTCACTTTCGTTTCCAATTCCGATTCGGTACCTGATGTGCACGGTCATTGGTCACTTGAGCTGAGAACGCTGGTTCGAAAGAGCGAGCGAGCGAGGAACTTGGTGATTGATGCTTAGAAACAAGATGGGATCTAAAACGCGATGCCCCCGGAGAGAATCGAACTCTCGACCCCTGGTTTACGAGACCAGTGCTCTAACCACTGAGCTACGAAGGCCACTCACGTCAAGGGGCCTGACAACCTCAACATGGAACCAATGACCACATTGATCAGTGGATTTTCTAGTACAAACCGAAGAAAAACCCCGAGTATTATCAAATAGAACGCAACAGACACCGTCCGTGAACTTCCAGGTATTCGACGCATTCAAATCCAAATAAAGAAGAAGAACAGAAGTAGTGGAACAACTTCGGATTTCAAAAAACAAAAACCGAATAAAATGCAGCATGCGATACAAAAGTGGGGCCGACAAAATACGGAAAGCGGAAAAGAGAATCAGCGTTGAAACATTCACAGGACGAATGCACCAGACATATGATTGACTAAGTGACTGAGTGACTGCCTTGTTGTTCAATCGATTGACTGTTTGATTGACCGATTGTTTGTTTAATATTTTCATTATATTGCTGTTTGATTGGTTTATTTAGCGTCGGATTATTTGATTGATTGACCGGTCGTTTGTTTGTTTGTTCGATTTGTTTTGATTGGTCGATTGATCGATCGATCGATCGATTGATTGATTGATTGATTGATTGATTGCTTGATTGATTGATTGCCTGTCTGTCTGTCTACCTGCCTGTCTGTCTGCCTGCCTGTCTGTCTGCCTGCCTGTCTGCCTCTCTGACTGTGCGCTGTTAGGCTGTTTATTTTGATTATTGATTACGATGTGTGTGCTAGATGGCAATAGTTGATCGCTCGTGACACTGAACATCTGAGTTATTCAATGAGTTATCGAACGATAGGATGATGGTATAGGTCAACGTCGGTCTGACTGAATGTTGCTCGGTCTGATGGTTGGAGCCTTGACGATAGAACGGCATGCATGTTGGTGAATGGATGCCTGCGAAATGCACATGATAAGGGAATATTCGTGCGTGTCATTGAGACTAATTACACATGCTTTGATAGGATAAATAAGAAGTCGATTGGATTTGTTGGTGCTATGCGAACCGTGTGAGTGTGCATATCGGTTTTGGCAACAGGACCTGAGTGGGAACATTCAGGTGTTGTTATTCGATATGCCCTCGTAGCTCAGTGGTTAGAGCACTGGTCTAGTAAACCAGGGGTCGAGAGTTCAATTCTCTCCGGGGGCATACCACTTTTCATTGTCAATATCCTCGAATTATGATCTTTCGCTGAATCACATCAAACCATCCAACCACAAAAGACTCGATTGTGAAATCCTATCAACCGACGCGTTCAGTTACACACTGCTCGATCCGACCAAACGAACTAATTCCAGGACCAAGCATGTCAAATGAACAGCTAGCTAACATGATGTGCTCTCAGACTGATAAGCGAATGATTTCATGGCTAACTTTTAGTACAACTGACTGACAATGAACCCGGTTAAAAAAACACGTGACGGGAGACGAGTGGTGTGCGCTCCGTGATGGATGTCGGGAATGCACCGAATCGCCCCACTGATTGTGTACGATTTAGCGCATGCAAAATGACAAGAGCTCATTCAATTCTACTTTTTTCTATGACAGACTCAGATTTAGGATATCAATCGACAATATTGTCACATATCGCGCAGAACGAGAATTGTCAATCAATCTGTAACTATTCAAGCATACATTTGCAAAGTCGAGTATATCTAATCTGTAAGTCATTCGATCTGAGAGCGTAATGAACTTTTCTTCACTCCAATGCTTGCTTGTTCATGGGATCGGAATAGACAATTGGTCCGTTATTTCAGTGCTCGACTCTGTGCCGGACACGGGTGATCACGTGGACAGTGGTACCCTCGGGTCGGAGAAACGAAAAGCTGATCGGGCGTGTGAACGAGTTGCTACTGTTTCAGGTGATAGTGCTCCACGGTAGTGTGTTTCGTGAACGAACAAGAGTAAAATGGCAACCGCACAAGGTGACCAGATTCCGTTCAGATAAACGAAAGACAACGTGTTGTGGTTGATCGATAGATCCAGTATCACGGGGCACTGTGTGCATTGTGTACTACCTACCTTATCCAACTGACCATTACGGAAAGAAGAGAAATCTAGTGCGATATTTCGACATTGCTCTACTCTCCTAACGATTGCACCAGAATGTCTGACTATGTGCGTGTGCGTGTGCGTGTGTGTGCGTGTGTGTGTGTGTGTCCGTGTTTACGTGTGTCAGTGTGTGTTAGTCTGAGTGTGTGTGCGCGTATTTGGGTGACTAAAAGGAACGAGTATATGATGAACATATTGAACAAGTGGACCATGTGGTGAGCTAGTAGGCAGACAATGGGATAATCATAGAATCATGAATACACGGAAGCCGTTTGCATGTTACGAATTGTTCACTTTCGTTTCCAATTCCGATTCGGTACCTGATGTGCACGGTCATTGGTCACTTGAGCTGAGAACGCTGGTTCGAAAGAGCGAGCGAGCGAGGAACTTGGTGATTGAGGCTTAGAAACAAGATGGGATCTAAAACGCGATGCCCCCGGAGAGAATCGAACTCTCGACCCCTGGTTTACGAGACCAGTGCTCTAACCACTGAGCTACGAAGGCCACTCACGTCAAGGGGCCTGACAACCTCAACATGGAACCAATGACCACATTGATCAGTGGATTTTCTAGTACAAACCGAAGAAAAACCCCGAGTATTATCAAATAGAACGCAACAGACACCGTCCGTGAACTTCCAGGTATTCGACGCATTCAAATCCAAATAAAGAAGAAGAACAGAAGTAGTGGAACAACTTCGGATTTCAAAAAACAAAAACCGAATAAAATGCAGCATGCGATACAAAAGTGGGGCCGACAAAATACGGAAAGCGGAAAAGAGAATCAGCGTTGAAACATTCACAGGACGAATGCACCAGACATATGATTGACTGAGTGACTGAGTGACTGCCTTGTTGTTCAATCGATTGACTGTTTGATTGACCGATTGTTTGTTTAATATTTTCATTATATTGCTGTTTGATTGGTTTATTTAGCGTCGGATTATTTGATTGATTGACCGGTCGTTTGTTTGTTTGTTCGATTTGTTTTGATTGGTCGATTGATCGATCGATCGATCGATTGATTGATTGATTGATTGATTGATTGCTTGATTGATTGATTGCCTGTCTGTCTGTCTACCTGCCTGTCTGTCTGTCTGCCTGTCTGCCTCTCTGACTGTGCGCTGTTAGGCTGTTTATTTTGATTATTGATTACGATGTGTGTGCTAGATGGCAATAGTTGATCGCTCGTGACACTGAACATCTGAGTTATTCAATGAGTTATCGAACGATAGGATGATGGTATAGGTCAACGTCGGTCTGACTGAATGTTGCTCGGTCTGATGGTTGGAGCCTTGACGATAGAACGGCATGCATGTTGGTGAATGGATGCCTGCGAAATGCACATGATAAGGGAATATTCGTGCGTGTCATTGAGACTAATTACACATGCTTTGATAGGATAAATAAGAAGTCGATTGGATTTGTTGGTGCTATGCGAACCGTGTGAGTGTGCATATCGGTTTTGGCAACAGGACCTGAGTGGGAACATTCAGGTGTTGTTATTCGATATGCCCTCGTAGCTCGGTGGTTAGAGCACTGGTCTAGTAAACCAGGGGTCGAGAGTTCAATTCTCTCCGGGGGCATACCACTTTTCATTGTCAATATCCTCGAATTATGATCTTTCGCTGAATCACATCAAACCATCCAACCACAAAAGACTCGATTGTGAAATCCTATCAACCGACGCGTTCAGTTACACACTGCTCGATCCGACCAAACGAACTAATTCCAGGACCAAGCATGTCAAATGAACAGCTAGCTAACATGATGTGCTCTCAGACTGATAAGCGAATGATTTCATGGCTAACTTTTAGTACAACTGACTGACAATGAACCCGGTTAAAAAAACACGTGACGGGAGACGAGTGGTGTGCGCTCCGTGATGGATGTCGGGAATGCACCGAATCGCCCCACTGATTGTGTACGATTTAGCGCATGCAAAATGACAAGAGCTCATTCAATTCTACTTTTTTCTATGACAGACTCAGATTTAGGATATCAATCGACAATATTGTCACATATCGCGCAGAACGAGAATTGTCAATCAATCTGTAACTATTCAAGCATACATTTGCAAAGTCGAGTATATCTAATCTGTAAGTCATTCGATCTGAGAGCGTAATAAACTTTTCTTCACTCCAATGCTTGCTTGTTCATGGGATCGGAATAGACAATTGGTCCGTTATTTCAGTGCTCGACTCTGTGCCGGACACGGGTGATCACGTGGACAGTGGTACCCTCGGGTCGGAGAAACGAAAAGCTGATCGGGCGTGTGAACGAGTTGCTACTGTTTCAGGTGATAGTGCTCCACGGTAGTGTGTTTCGTGAACGAACAAGAGTAAAATGGCAACCGCACAAGGTGACCAGATTCCGTTCAGATAAACGAAAGACAACGTGTTGTGGTTGATCGATAGATCCAGTATCACGGGGCACTGTGTGCATTGTGTACTACCTACCTTATCCAACTGACCATTACGGAAAGAAGAGAAATCTAGTGCGATATTTCGACATTGCTCTACTCTCCTAACGATTGCACCAGAATGTCTGACTATGTGCGTGTGCGTGTGTGTGCGTGTGTGTGTGTGTGTGTGTCCGTGTTTACGTGTGTCAGTGTGTGTTAGTCTGAGTGTGTGTGCGCGTATTTGGGTGACTAAAAGGAACGAGTATATGATGAACATATTGAACAAGTGGACCATGTGGTGAGCTAGTAGGCAGACAATGGGATAATCATAGAATCATGAATACACGGAAGCCGTTTGCATGTTACGAATTGTTCACTTTCGTTTCCAATTCCGATTCGGTACCTGATGTGCACGGTCATTGGTCACTTGAGCTGAGAACGCTGGTTCGAAAGAGCGAGCGAGCGAGGAACTTGGTGATTGATGCTTAGAAACAAGATGGGATCTAAAACGCGATGCCCCCGGAGAGAATCGAACTCTCGACCCCTGGTTTACGAGACCAGTGCTCTAACCACTGAGCTACGAAGGCCACTCACGTCAAGGGGCCTGACAACCTCAACATGGAACCAATGACCACATTGATCAGTGGATTTTCTAGTACAAACCGAAGAAAAACCCCGAGTATTATCAAATAGAACGCAACAGACACCGTCCGTGAACTTCCAGGTATCCGACGCATTCAAATCCAAATAAAGAAGAAGAACAGAAGTAGTGGAACAACTTCGGATTTCAAAAAACAAAAACCGAATAAAATGCAGCATGCGATACAAAAGTGGGGCCGACAAAATACGGAAAGCGGAAAAGAGAATCAGCGTTGAAACATTCACAGGACGAATGCACCAGACATATGATTGACTGAGTGACTGCCTCGTTGTTCAATCGATTGACTGTTTGATTGACCGATTGTTTGTTTAATATTTTCATTATATTGCTGTTTGATTGGTTTATTTAGCGTCGGATTATTTGATTGATTGACCGGTCGTTTGTTTGTTTGTTCGATTTGTTTTGATTGATTGATTGATTGATTGATTGCCTGTCTGTCTGTCTACCTGCCTGTCTGTCTGCCTGCCTGTCTGTCTGCCTGCCTGTCTGCCTCTCTGACTGTGCGCTGTTAGGCTGTTTATTTTGATTATTGATTACGATGTGTGTGCTAGATGGCAATAGTTGATCGCTCGTGACACTGAACATCTGAGTTATTCAATGAGTTATCGAACGATAGGATGATGGTATAGGTCAACGTCGGTCTGACTGAATGTTGCTCGGTCTGATGGTTGGAGCCTTGACGATAGAACGGCATGCATGTTGGTGAATGGATGCCTGCGAAATGCACATGATAAGGGAATATTCGTGCGTGTCATTGAGACTAATTACACATGCTTTGATAGGATAAATAAGAAGTCGATTGGATTTGTTGGTGCTATGCGAACCGTGTGAGTGTGCATATCGGTTTTGGCAACAGGACCTGAGTGGGAACATTCAGGTGTTGTTATTCGATATGCCCTCGTAGCTCAGTGGTTAGAGCACTGGTCTAGTAAACCAGGGGTCGAGAGTTCAATTCTCTCCGGGGGCATACCACTTTTCATTGTCAATATCCTCGAATTATGATCTTTCGCTGAATCACATCAAACCATCCAACCACAAAAGACTCGATTGTGAAATCCTATCAACCGACGCGTTCAGTTACACACTGCTCGATCCGACCAAACGAACTAATTCCAGGACCAAGCATGTCAAATGAACAGCTAGCTAACATGATGTGCTCTCAGACTGATAAGCGAATGATTTCATGGCTAACTTTTAGTACAACTGACTGACAATGAACCCGGTTAAAAAACCACGTGACGGGAGACGAGTGGTGTGCGCTCCGTGATGGATGTCGGGAATGCACCGAATCGCCCCACTGATTGTGTACGATTTAGCGCATGCAAAATGACAAGAGCTCATTCAATTCTACTTTTTTCTATGACAGACTCAGATTTAGGATATCAATCGACAATATTGTCACATATCGCGCAGAACGAGAATTGTCAATCAATCTGTAACTATTCAAGCATACATTTGCAAAGTCGAGTATATCTAATCTGTAAGTCATTCGATCTGAGAGCGTAATGAACTTTTCTTCACTCCAATGCTTGCTTGTTCATGGGATCGGAATAGACAATTGGTCCGTTATTTCAGTGCTCGACTCTGTGCCGGACACGGGTGATCACGTGGACAGTGGTACCCTCGGGTCGGAGAAACGAAAAGCTGATCGGGCGTGTGAACGAGTTGCTACTGTTTCAGGTGATAGTGCTCCACGGTAGTGTGTTTCGTGAACGAACAAGAGTAAAATGGCAACCGCACAAGGTGACCAGATTCCGTTCAGATAAACGAAAGACAACGTGTTGTGGTTGATCGATAGATCCAGTATCACGGGGCACTGTGTGCATTGTGTACTACCTACCTTATCCAACTGACCATTACGGAAAGAAGAGAAATCTAGTGCGATATTTCGACATTGCTCTACTCTCCTAACGATTGCACCAGAATGTCTGACTATGTGCGTGTGCGTGTGTGTGCGTGTGTGTGTGTGTGTGTGTGTCCGTGTTTACGTGTGTCAGTGTGTGTTAGTCTGAGTGTGTGTGCGCGTATTTGGGTGACTAAAAGGAACGAGTATATGATGAACATATTGAACAAGTGGACCATGTGGTGAGCTAGTAGGCAGACAATGGGATAATCATAGAATCATGAATACACGGAAGCCGTTTGCATGTTACGAATTGTTCACTTTCGTTTCCAATTCCGATTCGGTACCTGATGTGCACGGTCATTGGTCACTTGAGCTGAGAACGCTGGTTCGAAAGAGCGAGCGAGCGAGGAACTTGGTGATTGATGCTTAGAAACAAGATGGGATCTAAAACGCGATGCCCCCGGAGAGAATCGAACTCTCGACCCCTGGTTTACGAGACCAGTGCTCTAACCACTGAGCTACGAAGGCCACTCACGTCAAGGGGCCTGACAACCTCAACATGGAACCAATGACCACATTGATCAGTGGATTTTCTAGTACAAACCGAAGAAAAACCCCGAGTATTATCAAATAGAACGCAACAGACACCGTCCGTGAACTTCCAGGTATCCGACGCATTCAAATCCAAATAAAGAAGAAGAACAGAAGTAGTGGAACAACTTCGGATTTCAAAAAACAAAAACCGAATAAAATGCAGCATGCGATACAAAAGTGGGGCCGACAAAATACGGAAAGCGGAAAAGAGAATCAGCGTTGAAACATTCACAGGACGAATGCACCAGACATATGATTGACTGAGTGACTGCCTCGTTGTTCAATCGATTGACTGTTTGATTGACCGATTGTTTGTTTAATATTTTCATTATATTGCTGTTTGATTGGTTTATTTAGCGTCGGATTATTTGATTGATTGACCGGTCGTTTGTTTGTTTGTTCGATTTGTTTTGATTGATTGATTGATTGATTGATTGATTGATTGATTGATTGCCTGTCTGTCTGTCTACCTGCCTGTCTGTCTGTCTGCCTGTCTGCCTCTCTGACTGTGCGCTGTTAGGCTGTTTATTTTGATTATTGATTACGATGTGTGTGCTAGATGGCAATAGTTGATCGCTCGTGACACTGAACATCTGAGTTATTCAATGAGTTATCGAACGATAGGATGATGGTATAGGTCAACGTCGGTCTGACTGAATGTTGCTCGGTCTGATGGTTGGAGCCTTGACGATAGAACGGCATGCATGTTGGTGAATGGATGCCTGCGAAATGCACATGATAAGGGAATATTCGTGCGTGTCATTGAGACTAATTACACATGCTTTGATAGGATAAATAAGAAGTCGATTGGATTTGTTGGTGCTATGCGAACCGTGTGAGTGTGCATATCGGTTTTGGCAACAGGACCTGAGTGGGAACATTCAGGTGTTGTTATTCGATATGCCCTCGTAGCTCAGTGGTTAGAGCACTGGTCTAGTAAACCAGGGGTCGAGAGTTCAATTCTCTCCGGGGGCATACCACTTTTCATTGTCAATATCCTCGAATTATGATCTTTCGCTGAATCACATCAAACCATCCAACCACAAAAGACTCGATTGTGAAATCCTATCAACCGACGCGTTCAGTTACACACTGCTCGATCCGACCAAACGAACTAATTCCAGGACCAAGCATGTCAAATGAACAGCTAGCTAACATGATGTGCTCTCAGACTGATAAGCGAATGATTTCATGGCTAACTTTTAGTACAACTGACTGACAATGAACCCGGTTAAAAAACCACGTGACGGGAGACGAGTGGTGTGCGCTCCGTGATGGATGTCGGGAATGCACCGAATCGCCCCACTGATTGTGTACGATTTAGCGCATGCAAAATGACAAGAGCTCATTCAATTCTACTTTTTTCTATGACAGACTCAGATTTAGGATATCAATCGACAATATTGTCACATATCGCGCAGAACGAGAATTGTCAATCAATCTGTAACTATTCAAGCATACATTTGCAAAGTCGAGTATATCTAATCTGTAAGTCATTCGATCTGAGAGCGTAATGAACTTTTCTTCACTCCAATGCTTGCTTGTTCATGGGATCGGAATAGACAATTGGTCCGTTATTTCAGTGCTCGACTCTGTGCCGGACACGGGTGATCACGTGGACAGTGGTACCCTCGGGTCGGAGAAACGAAAAGCTGATCGGGCGTGTGAACGAGTTGCTACTGTTTCAGGTGATAGTGCTCCACGGTAGTGTGTTTCGTGAACGAACAAGAGTAAAATGGCAACCGCACAAGGTGACCAGATTCCGTTCAGATAAACGAAAGACAACGTGTTGTGGTTGATCGATAGATCCAGTATCACGGGGCACTGTGTGCATTGTGTACTACCTACCTTATCCAACTGACCATTACGGAAAGAAGAGAAATCTAGTGCGATATTTCGACATTGCTCTACTCTCCTAACGATTGCACCAGAATGTCTGACTATGTGCGTGTGTGTGTGCGTGTGTGTGCGTGTGTGTGCGTGTGTGTGTGTGTGTGTCCGTGTTTACGTGTGTCAGTGTGTGTTAGTCTGAGTGTGTGTGCGCGTATTTGGGTGACTAAAAGGAACGAGTATATGATGAACATATTGAACAAGTGGACCATGTGGTGAGCTAGTAGGCAGACAATGGGATAATCATAGAATCATGAATACACGGAAGCCGTTTGCATGTTACGAATTGTTCACTTTCGTTTCCAATTCCGATTCGGTACCTGATGTGCACGGTCATTGGTCACTTGAGCTGAGAACGCTGGTTCGAAAGAGCGAGCGAGCGAGGAACTTGGTGATTGATGCTTAGAAACAAGATGGGATCTAAAACGCGATGCCCCCGGAGAGAATCGAACTCTCGACCCCTGGTTTACGAGACCAGTGCTCTAACCACTGAGCTACGAAGGCCACTCACGTCAAGGGGCCTGACAACCTCAACATGGAACCAATGACCACATTGATCAGTGGATTTTCTAGTACAAACCGAAGAAAAACCCCGAGTATTATCAAATAGAACGCAACAGACACCGTCCGTGAACTTCCAGGTATTCGACGCATTCAAATCCAAATAAAGAAGAAGAACAGAAGTAGTGGAACAACTTCGGATTTCAAAAAACAAAAACCGAATAAAATGCAGCATGCGATACAAAAGTGGGGCCGACAAAATACGGAAAGCGGACAAGAGAATCAGCGTTGAAACATTCACAGGACGAATGCACCAGACATATGATTGACTAAGTGACTGAGTGACTGCCTTGTTGTTCAATCGATTGACTGTTTGATTGACCGATTGTTTGTTTAATATTTTCATTATATTGCTGTTTGATTGGTTTATTTAGCGTCGGATTATTTGATTGATTGACCGGTCGTTTGTTTGTTTGTTCGATTTGTTTTGATTGGTCGATTGATCGATCGATCGATCGATCGATCGATTGATTGATTGATTGATTGATTGATTGATTGATTGATTGATTGCCTGTCTGTCTGTCTACCTGCCTGTCTGTCTGTCTGCCTGTCTGCCTCTCTGACTGTGCGCTGTTAGGCTGTTTATTTTGATTATTGATTACGATGTGTGTGCTAGATGGCAATAGTTGATCGCTCGTGACACTGAACATCTGAGTTATTCAATGAGTTATCGAACGATAGGATGATGGTATAGGTCAACGTCGGTCTGACTGAATGTTGCTCGGTCTGATGGTTGGAGCCTTGACGATAGAACGGCATGCATGTTGGTGAATGGATGCCTGCGAAATGCACATGATAAGGGAATATTCGTGCGTGTCATTGAGACTAATTACACATGCTTTGATAGGATAAATAAGAAGTCGATTGGATTTGTTGGTGCTATGCGAACCGTGTGAGTGTGCATATCGGTTTTGGCAACAGGACCTGAGTGGGAACATTCAGGTGTTGTTATTCGATATGCCCTCGTAGCTCAGTGGTTAGAGCACTGGTCTAGTAAACCAGGGGTCGAGAGTTCAATTCTCTCCGGGGGCATACCACTTTTCATTGTCAATATCCTCGAATTATGATCTTTCGCTGAATCACATCAAACCATCCAACCACAAAAGACTCGATTGTGAAATCCTATCAACCGACGCGTTCAGTTACACACTGCTCGATCCGACCAAACGAACTAATTCCAGGACCAAGCATGTCAAATGAACAGCTAGCTAACATGATGTGCTCTCAGACTGATAAGCGAATGATTTCATGGCTAACTTTTAGTACAACTGACTGACAATGAACCCGGTTAAAAAACCACGTGACGGGAGACGAGTGGTGTGCGCTCCGTGATGGATGTCGGGAATGCACCGAATCGCCCCACTGATTGTGTACGATTTAGCGCATGCAAAATGACAAGAGCTCATTCAATTCTACTTTTTTCTATGACAGACTCAGATTTAGGATATCAATCGACAATATTGTCACATATCGCGCAGAA
The DNA here is from genome assembly GCA_948099385.1 of Fasciola hepatica. Taxonomy (NCBI): domain Eukaryota; kingdom Metazoa; phylum Platyhelminthes; class Trematoda; order Plagiorchiida; family Fasciolidae; genus Fasciola; species Fasciola hepatica. The sequence continues at coordinate 1,215,399 of CANUEZ040000149.1, forward strand.
CGAGAATTGTCAATCAATCTGTAACTATTCAAGCATACATTTGCAAAGTCGAGTATATCTAATCTGTAAGTCATTCGATCTGAGAGCGTAATGAACTTTTCTTCACTCCAATGCTTGCTTGTTCATGGGATCGGAATAGACAATTGGTCCGTTATTTCAGTGCTCGACTCTGTGCCGGACACGGGTGATCACGTGGACAGTGGTACCCTCGGGTCGGAGAAACGAAAAGCTGATCGGGCGTGTGAACGAGTTGCTACTGTTTCAGGTGATAGTGCTCCACGGTAGTGTGTTTCGTGAACGAACAAGAGTAAAATGGCAACCGCACAAGGTGACCAGATTCCGTTCAGATAAACGAAAGACAACGTGTTGTGGTTGATCGATAGATCCAGTATCACGGGGCACTGTGTGCATTGTGTACTACCTACCTTATCCAACTGACCATTACGGAAAGAAGAGAAATCTAGTGCGATATTTCGACATTGCTCTACTCTCCTAACGATTGCACCAGAATGTCTGACTATGTGCGTGTGCGTGTGCGTGTGTGTGCGTGTGTGTGTGTGTGTGTCCGTGTTTACGTGTGTCAGTGTGTGTTAGTCTGAGTGTGTGTGCGCGTATTTGGGTGACTAAAAGGAACGAGTATATGATGAACATATTGAACAAGTGGACCATGTGGTGAGCTAGTAGGCAGACAATGGGATAATCATAGAATCATGAATACACGGAAGCCGTTTGCATGTTACGAATTGTTCACTTTCGTTTCCAATTCCGATTCGGTACCTGATGTGCACGGTCATTGGTCACTTGAGCTGAGAACGCTGGTTCGAAAGAGCGAGCGAGCGAGGAACTTGGTGATTGATGCTTAGAAACAAGATGGGATCTAAAACGCGATGCCCCCGGAGAGAATCGAACTCTCGACCCCTGGTTTACGAGACCAGTGCTCTAACCACTGAGCTACGAAGGCCACTCACGTCAAGGGGCCTGACAACCTCAACATGGAACCAATGACCACATTGATCAGTGGATTTTCTAGTACAAACCGAAGAAAAACCCCGAGTATTATCAAATAGAACGCAACAGACACCGTCCGTGAACTTCCAGGTATCCGACGCATTCAAATCCAAATAAAGAAGAAGAACAGAAGTAGTGGAACAACTTCGGATTTCAAAAAACAAAAACCGAATAAAATGCAGCATGCGATACAAAAGTGGGGCCGACAAAATACGGAAAGCAGAAAAGAGAATCAGCGTTGAAACATTCACAGGACGAATGCACCAGACATATGATTGACTGAGTGACTGAGTGACTGCCTTGTTGTTCAATCGATTGACTGTTTGATTGACCGATTGTTTGTTTAATATTTTCATTATATTGCTGTTTGATTGGTTTATTTAGCGTCGGATTATTTGATTGATTGACCGGTCGTTTGTTTGTTTGTTCGATTTGTTTTGATTGGTCGATTGATCGATCGATCGATCGATTGATTGATTGATTGATTGATTGATTGATTGATTGCCTGTCTGTCTGTCTACCTGCCTGTCTGTCTGCCTGCCTGTCTGTCTGCCTGCCTGTCTGCCTCTCTGACTGTGCGCTGTTAGGCTGTTTATTTTGATTATTGATTACGATGTGTGTGCTAGATGGCAATAGTTGATCGCTCGTGACACTGAACATCTGAGTTATTCAATGAGTTATCGAACGATAGGATGATGGTATAGGTCAACGTCGGTCTGACTGAATGTTGCTCGGTCTGATGGTTGGAGCCTTGACGATAGAACGGCATGCATGTTGGTGAATGGATGCCTGCGAAATGCACATGATAAGGGAATATTCGTGCGTGTCATTGAGACTAATTACACATGCTTTGATAGGATAAATAAGAAGTCGATTGGATTTGTTGGTGCTATGCGAACCGTGTGAGTGTGCATATCGGTTTTGGCAACAGGACCTGAGTGGGAACATTCAGGTGTTGTTATTCGATATGCCCTCGTAGCTCAGTGGTTAGAGCACTGGTCTAGTAAACCAGGGGTCGAGAGTTCAATTCTCTCCGGGGGCATACCACTTTTCATTGTCAATATCCTCGAATTATGATCTTTCGCTGAATCACATCAAACCATCCAACCACAAAAGACTCGATTGTGAAATCCTATCAACCGACGCGTTCAGTTACACACTGCTCGATCCGACCAAACGAACTAATTCCAGGACCAAGCATGTCAAATGAACAGCTAGCTAACATGATGTGCTCTCAGACTGATAAGCGAATGATTTCATGGCTAACTTTTAGTACAACTGACTGACAATGAACCCGGTTAAAAAACCACGTGACGGGAGACGAGTGGTGTGCGCTCCGTGATGGATGTCGGGAATGCACCGAATCGCCCCACTGATTGTGTACGATTTAGCGCATGCAAAATGACAAGAGCTCATTCAATTCTACTTTTTTCTATGACAGACTCAGATTTAGGATATCAATCGACAATATTGTCACATATCGCGCAGAACGAGAATTGTCAATCAATCTGTAACTATTCAAGCATACATTTGCAAAGTCGAGTATATCTAATCTGTAAGTCATTCGATCTGAGAGCGTAATGAACTTTTCTTCACTCCAATGCTTGCTTGTTCATGGGATCGGAATAGACAATTGGTCCGTTATTTCAGTGCTCGACTCTGTGCCGGACACGGGTGATCACGTGGACAGTGGTACCCTCGGGTCGGAGAAACGAAAAGCTGATCGGGCGTGTGAACGAGTTGCTACTGTTTCAGGTGATAGTGCTCCACGGTAGTGTGTTTCGTGAACGAACAAGAGTAAAATGGCAACCGCACAAGGTGACCAGATTCCGTTCAGATAAACGAAAGACAACGTGTTGTGGTTGATCGATAGATCCAGTATCACGGGGCACTGTGTGCATTGTGTACTACCTACCTTATCCAACTGACCATTACGGAAAGAAGAGAAATCTAGTGCGATATTTCGACATTGCTCTACTCTCCTAACGATTGCACCAGAATGTCTGACTATGTGCGTGTGCGTGTGCGTGTGTGTGCGTGTGTGTGTGTGTGTGTCCGTGTTTACGTGTGTCAGTGTGTGTTAGTCTGAGTGTGTGTGCGCGTATTTGGGTGACTAAAAGGAACGAGTATATGATGAACATATTGAACAAGTGGACCATGTGGTGAGCTAGTAGGCAGACAATGGGATAATCATAGAATCATGAATACACGGAAGCCGTTTGCATGTTACGAATTGTTCACTTTCGTTTCCAATTCCGATTCGGTACCTGATGTGCACGGTCATTGGTCACTTGAGCTGAGAACGCTGGTTCGAAAGAGCGAGCGAGCGAGGAACTTGGTGATTGATGCTTAGAAACAAGATGGGATCTAAAACGCGATGCCCCCGGAGAGAATCGAACTCTCGACCCCTGGTTTACGAGACCAGTGCTCTAACCACTGAGCTACGAAGGCCACTCACGTCAAGGGGCCTGACAACCTCAACATGGAACCAATGACCACATTGATCAGTGGATTTTCTAGTACAAACCGAAGAAAAACCCCGAGTATTATCAAATAGAACGCAACAGACACCGTCCGTGAACTTCCAGGTATCCGACGCATTCAAATCCAAATAAAGAAGAAGTACAGAAGTAGTGGAACAACTTCGGATTTCAAAAAACAAAAACCGAATAAAATGCAGCATGCGATACAAAAGTGGGGCCGACAAAATACGGAAAGCGGAAAAGAGAATCAGCGTTGAAACATTCACAGGACGAATGCACCAGACATATGATTGACTGAGTGACTGAGTGACTGCCTTGTTGTTCAATCGATTGACTGTTTGATTGACCGATTGTTTGTTTAATATTTTCATTATATTGCTGTTTGATTGGTTTATTTAGCGTCGGATTATTTGATTGATTGACCGGTCGTTTGTTTGTTTGTTCGATTTGTTTTGATTGGTCGATTGATCGATCGATCGATCGATTGATTGATTGATTGATTGATTGATTGATTGATTGATTGATTGATTGATTGATTGATTGATTGCCTGTCTGTCTGTCTACCTGCCTGTCTGTCTGCCTGCCTGTCTGTCTGCCTGCCTGTCTGCCTCTCTGACTGTGCGCTGTTAGGCTGTTTATTTTGATTATTGATTACGATGTGTGTGCTAGATGGCAATAGTTGATCGCTCGTGACACTGAACATCTGAGTTATTCAATGAGTTATCGAACGATAGGATGATGGTATAGGTCAACGTCGGTCTGACTGAATGTTGCTCGGTCTGATGGTTGGAGCCTTGACGATAGAACGGCATGCATGTTGGTGAATGGATGCCTGCGAAATGCACATGATAAGGGAATATTCGTGCGTGTCATTGAGACTAATTACACATGCTTTGATAGGATAAATAAGAAGTCGATTGGATTTGTTGGTGCTATGCGAACCGTGTGAGTGTGCATATCGGTTTTGGCAACAGGACCTGAGTGGGAACATTCAGGTGTTGTTATTCGATATGCCCTCGTAGCTCAGTGGTTAGAGCACTGGTCTAGTAAACCAGGGGTCGAGAGTTCAATTCTCTCCGGGGGCATACCACTTTTCATTGTCAATATCCTCGAATTATGATCTTTCGCTGAATCACATCAAACCATCCAACCACAAAAGACTCGATTGTGAAATCCTATCAACCGACGCGTTCAGTTACACACTGCTCGATCCGACCAAACGAACTAATTCCAGGACCAAGCATGTCAAATGAACAGCTAGCTAACATGATGTGCTCTCAGACTGATAAGCGAATGATTTCATGGCTAACTTTTAGTACAACTGACTGACAATGAACCCGGTTAAAAAACCACGTGACGGGAGACGAGTGGTGTGCGCTCCGTGATGGATGTCGGGAATGCACCGAATCGCCCCACTGATTGTGTACGATTTAGCGCATGCAAAATGACAAGAGCTCATTCAATTCTACTTTTTTCTATGACAGACTCAGATTTAGGATATCAATCGACAATATTGTCACATATCGCGCAGAACGAGAATTGTCAATCAATCTGTAACTATTCAAGCATACATTTGCAAAGTCGAGTATATCTAATCTGTAAGTCATTCGATCTGAGAGCGTAATGAACTTTTCTTCACTCCAATGCTTGCTTGTTCATGGGATCGGAATAGACAATTGGTCCGTTATTTCAGTGCTCGACTCTGTGCCGGACACGGGTGATCACGTGGACAGTGGTACCCTCGGGTCGGAGAAACGAAAAGCTGATCGGGCGTGTGAACGAGTTGCTACTGTTTCAGGTGATAGTGCTCCACGGTAGTGTGTTTCGTGAACGAACAAGAGTAAAATGGCAACCGCACAAGGTGACCAGATTCCGTTCAGATAAACGAAAGACAACGTGTTGTGGTTGATCGATAGATCCAGTATCACGGGGCACTGTGTGCATTGTGTACTACCTACCTTATCCAACTGACCATTACGGAAAGAAGAGAAATCTAGTGCGATATTTCGACATTGCTCTACTCTCCTAACGATTGCACCAGAATGTCTGACTATGTGCGTGTGCGTGTGTGTGCGTGTGTGTGTGTGTGTGTGTCCGTGTTTACGTGTGTCAGTGTGTGTTAGTCTGAGTGTGTGTGCGCGTATTTGGGTGACTAAAAGGAACGAGTATATGATGAACATATTGAACAAGTGGACCATGTGGTGAGCTAGTAGGCAGACAATGGGATAATCATAGAATCATGAATACACGGAAGCCGTTTGCATGTTACGAATTGTTCACTTTCGTTTCCAATTCCGACTCGGTACCTGATGTGCACGGTCATTGGTCACTTGAGCTGAGAACGCTGGTTCGAAAGAGCGAGCGAGCGAGGAACTTGGTGATTGATGCTTAGAAACAAGATGGGATCTAAAACGCGATGCCCCCGGAGAGAATCGAACTCTCGACCCCTGGTTTGCGAGACCAGTGCTCTAACCACTGAGCTACGAAGGCCACTCACGTCAAGGGGCCTGACAACCTCAACATGGAACCAATGACCACATTGATCAGTGGATTTTCTAGTACAAACCGAAGAAAAACCCCGAGTATTATCAAATAGAACGCAACAGACACCGTCCGTGAACTTCCAGGTATCCGACGCATTCAAATCCAAATAAAGAAGAAGTACAGAAGTAGTGGAACAACTTCGGATTTCAAAAAACAAAAACCGAATAAAATGCAGCATGCGATACAAAAGTGGGGCCGACAAAATACGGAAAGCGGAAAAGAGAATCAGCGTTGAAACATTCACAGGACGAATGCACCAGACATATGATTGACTGAGTGACTGAGTGACTGCCTTGTTGTTCAATCGATTGACTGTTTGATTGACCGATTGTTTGTTTAATATTTTCATTATATTGCTGTTTGATTGGTTTATTTAGCGTCGGATTATTTGATTGATTGACCGGTCGTTTGTTTGTTTGTTCGATTTGTTTTGATTGGTCGATTGATCGATCGATTGATTGATTGATTGATTGATTGATTGATTGATTGATTGATTGCCTGTCTGTCTGTCTACCTGCCTGTCTGTCTGCCTGCCTGTCTGTCTGCCTGCCTGTCTGCCTCTCTGACTGTGCGCTGTTAGGCTGTTTATTTTGATTATTGATTACGATGTGTGTGCTAGATGGCAATAGTTGATCGCTCGTGACACTGAACATCTGAGTTATTCAATGAGTTATCGAACGATAGGATGATGGTATAGGTCAACGTCGGTCTGACTGAATGTTGCTCGGTCTGATGGTTGGAGCCTTGACGATAGAACGGCATGCATGTTGGTGAATGGATGCCTGCGAAATGCACATGATAAGGGAATATTCGTGCGTGTCATTGAGACTAATTACACATGCTTTGATAGGATAAATAAGAAGTCGATTGGATTTGTTGGTGCTATGCGAACCGTGTGAGTGTGCATATCGGTTTTGGCAACAGGACCTGAGTGGGAACATTCAGGTGTTGTTATTCGATATGCCCTCGTAGCTCAGTGGTTAGAGCACTGGTCTAGTAAACCAGGGGTCGAGAGTTCAATTCTCTCCGGGGGCATACCACTTTTCATTGTCAATATCCTCGAATTATGATCTTTCGCTGAATCACATCAAACCATCCAACCACAAAAGACTCGATTGTGAAATCCTATCAACCGACGCGTTCAGTTACACACTGCTCGATCCGACCAAACGAACTAATTCCAGGACCAAGCATGTCAAATGAACAGCTAGCTAACATGATGTGCTCTCAGACTGATAAGCGAATGATTTCATGGCTAACTTTTAGTACAACTGACTGACAATGAACCCGGTTAAAAAACCACGTGACGGGAGACGAGTGGTGTGCGCTCCGTGATGGATGTCGGGAATGCACCGAATCGCCCCACTGATTGTGTACGATTTAGCGCATGCAAAATGACAAGAGCTCATTCAATTCTACTTTTTTCTATGACAGACTCAGATTTAGGATATCAATCGACAATATTGTCACATATCGCGCAGAACGAGAATTGTCAATCAATCTGTAACTATTCAAGCATACATTTGCAAAGTCGAGTATATCTAATCTGTAAGTCATTCGATCTGAGAGCGCAATGAACTTTTCTTCACTCCAATGCTTGCTTGTTCATGGGATCGGAATAGACAATTGGTCCGTTATTTCAGTGCTCGACTCTGTGCCGGACACGGGTGATCACGTGGACAGTGGTACCCTCGGGTCGGAGAAACGAAAAGCTGATCGGGCGTGTGAACGAGTTGCTACTGTTTCAGGTGATAGTGCTCCACGGTAGTGTGTTTCGTGAACGAACAAGAGTAAAATGGCAACCGCACAAGGTGACCAGATTCCGTTCAGATAAACGAAAGACAACGTGTTGTGGTTGATCGATAGATCCAGTATCACGGGGCACTGTGTGCATTGTGTACTACCTACCTTATCCAACTGACCATTACGGAAAGAAGAGAAATCTAGTGCGATATTTCGACATTGCTCTACTCTCCTAACGATTGCACCAGAATGTCTGACTATGTGCGTGTGCGTGTGCGTGTGTGTGCGTGTGTGTGTGTGTGTGTCCGTGTTTACGTGTGTCAGTGTGTGTTAGTCTGAGTGTGTGTGCGCGTATTTGGGTGACTAAAAGGAACGAGTATATGATGAACATATTGAACAAGTGGACCATGTGGTGAGCTAGTAGGCAGACAATGGGATAATCATAGAATCATGAATACACGGAAGCCGTTTGCATGTTACGAATTGTTCACTTTCGTTTCCAATTCCGATTCGGTACCTGATGTGCACGGTCATTGGTCACTTGAGCTGAGAACGCTGGTTCGAAAGAGCGAGCGAGCGAGGAACTTGGTGATTGATGCTTAGAAACAAGATGGGATCTAAAACGCGATGCCCCCGGAGAGAATCGAACTCTCGACCCCTGGTTTACGAGACCAGTGCTCTAACCACTGAGCTACGAAGGCCACTCACGTCAAGGGGCCTGACAACCTCAACATGGAACCAATGACCACATTGATCAGTGGATTTTCTAGTACAAACCGAAGAAAAACCCCGAGTATTATCAAATAGAACGCAACAGACACCGTCCGTGAACTTCCAGGTATCCGACGCATTCAAATCCAAATAAAGAAGAAGTACAGAAGTAGTGGAACAACTTCGGATTTCAAAAAACAAAAACCGAATAAAATGCAGCATGCGATACAAAAGTGGGGCCGACAAAATACGGAAAGCGGAAAAGAGAATCAGCGTTGAAACATTCACAGGACGAATGCACCAGACATATGATTGACTGAGTGACTGAGTGACTGCCTTGTTGTTCAATCGATTGACTGTTTGATTGACCGATTGTTTGTTTAATATTTTCATTATATTGCTGTTTGATTGGTTTATTTAGCGTCGGATTATTTGATTGATTGACCGGTCGTTTGTTTGTTTGTTCGATTTGTTTTGATTGGTCGATTGATCGATCGATCGATCGATTGATTGATTGATTGATTGATTGATTGATTGATTGCCTGTCTGTCTGTCTACCTGCCTGTCTGTCTGCCTGCCTGTCTGTCTGCCTGCCTGTCTGCCTCTCTGACTGTGCGCTGTTAGGCTGTTTATTTTGATTATTGATTACGATGTGTGTGCTAGATGGCAATAGTTGATCGCTCGTGACACTGAACATCTGAGTTATTCAATGAGTTATCGAACGATAGGATGATGGTATAGGTCAACGTCGGTCTGACTGAATGTTGCTCGGTCTGATGGTTGGAGCCTTGACGATAGAACGGCATGCATGTTGGTGAATGGATGCCTGCGAAATGCACATGATAAGGGAATATTCGTGCGTGTCATTGAGACTAATTACACATGCTTTGATAGGATAAATAAGAAGTCGATTGGATTTGTTGGTGCTATGCGAACCGTGTGAGTGTGCATATCGGTTTTGGCAACAGGACCTGAGTGGGAACATTCAGGTGTTGTTATTCGATATGCCCTCGTAGCTCAGTGGTTAGAGCACTGGTCTAGTAAACCAGGGGTCGAGAGTTCAATTCTCTCCGGGGGCATACCACTTTTCATTGTCAATATCCTCGAATTATGATCTTTCGCTGAATCACATCAAACCATCCAACCACAAAAGACTCGATTGTGAAATCCTATCAACCGACGCGTTCAGTTACACACTGCTCGATCCGACCAAACGAACTAATTCCAGGACCAAGCATGTCAAATGAACAGCTAGCTAACATGATGTGCTCTCAGACTGATAAGCGAATGATTTCATGGCTAACTTTTAGTACAACTGACTGACAATGAACCCGGTTAAAAAACCACGTGACGGGAGACGAGTGGTGTGCGCTCCGTGATGGATGTCGGGAATGCACCGAATCGCCCCACTGATTGTGTACGATTTAGCGCATGCAAAATGACAAGAGCTCATTCAATTCTACTTTTTTCTATGACAGACTCAGATTTAGGATATCAATCGACAATATTGTCACATATCGCGCAGAACGAGAATTGTCAATCAATCTGTAACTATTCAAGCATACATTTGCAAAGTCGAGTATATCTAATCTGTAAGTCATTCGATCTGAGAGCGCAATGAACTTTTCTTCACTCCAATGCTTGCTTGTTCATGGGATCGGAATAGACAATTGGTCCGTTATTTCAGTGCTCGACTCTGTGCCGGACACGGGTGATCACGTGGACAGTGGTACCCTCGGGTCGGAGAAACGAAAAGCTGATCGGGCGTGTGAACGAGTTGCTACTGTTTCAGGTGATAGTGCTCCACGGTAGTGTGTTTCGTGAACGAACAAGAGTAAAATGGCAACCGCACAAGGTGACCAGATTCCGTTCAGATAAACGAAAGACAACGTGTTGTGGTTGATCGATAGATCCAGTATCACGGGGCACTGTGTGCATTGTGTACTACCTACCTTATCCAACTGACCATTACGGAAAGAAGAGAAATCTAGTGCGATATTTCGACATTGCTCTACTCTCCTAACGATTGCACCAGAATGTCTGACTATGTGCGTGTGCGTGTGCGTGTGTGTGCGTGTGTGTGTGTGTGTGTGTCCGTGTTTACGTGTGTCAGTGTGTGTTAGTCTGAGTGTGTGTGCGCGTATTTGGGTGACTAAAAGGAACGAGTATATGATGAACATATTGAACAAGTGGACCATGTGGTGAGCTAGTAGGCAGACAATGGGATAATCATAGAATCATGAATACACGGAAGCCGTTTGCATGTTACGAATTGTTCACTTTCGTTTCCAATTCCGATTCGGTACCTGATGTGCACGGTCATTGGTCACTTGAGCTGAGAACGCTGGTTCGAAAGAGCGAGCGAGCGAGGAACTTGGTGATTGATGCTTAGAAACAAGATGGGATCTAAAACGCGATGCCCCCGGAGAGAATCGAACTCTCGACCCCTGGTTTACGAGACCAGTGCTCTAACCACTGAGCTACGAAGGCCACTCACGTCAAGGGGCCTGACAACCTCAACATGGAACCAATGACCACATTGATCAGTGGATTTTCTAGTACAAACCGAAGAAAAACCCCGAGTATTATCAAATAGAACGCAACAGACACCGTCCGTGAACTTCCAGGTATCCGACGCATTCAAATCCAAATAAAGAAGAAGTACAGAAGTAGTGGAACAACTTCGGATTTCAAAAAACAAAAACCGAATAAAATGCAGCATGCGATACAAAAGTGGGGCCGACAAAATACGGAAAGCGGAAAAGAGAATCAGCGTTGAAACATTCACAGGACGAATGCACCAGACATATGATTGACTGAGTGACTGAGTGACTGCCTTGTTGTTCAATCGATTGACTGTTTGATTGACCGATTGTTTGTTTAATATTTTCATTATATTGCTGTTTGATTGGTTTATTTAGCGTCGGATTATTTGATTGATTGACCGGTCGTTTGTTTGTTTGTTCGATTTGTTTTGATTGGTCGATTGATCGATCGATCGATCGATTGATTGATTGATTGATTGATTGATTGATTGATTGATTGCCTGTCTGTCTGTCTACCTGCCTGTCTGTCTGCCTGCCTGTCTGCCTCTCTGACTGTGCGCTGTTAGGCTGTTTATTTTGATTATTGATTACGATGTGTGTGCTAGATGGCAATAGTTGATCGCTCGTGACACTGAACATCTGAGTTATTCAATGAGTTATCGAACGATAGGATGATGGTATAGGTCAACGTCGGTCTGACTGAATGTTGCTCGGTCTGATGGTTGGAGCCTTGACGATAGAACGGCATGCATGTTGGTGAATGGATGCCTGCGAAATGCACATGATAAGGGAATATTCGTGCGTGTCATTGAGACTAATTACACATGCTTTGATAGGATAAATAAGAAGTCGATTGGATTTGTTGGTGCTATGCGAACCGTGTGAGTGTGCATATCGGTTTTGGCAACAGGACCTGAGTGGGAACATTCAGGTGTTGTTATTCGATATGCCCTCGTAGCTCAGTGGTTAGAGCACTGGTCTAGTAAACCAGGGGTCGAGAGTTCAATTCTCTCCGGGGGCATACCACTTTTCATTGTCAATATCCTCGAATTATGATCTTTCGCTGAATCACATCAAACCATCCAACCACAAAAGACTCGATTGTGAAATCCTATCAACCGACGCGTTCAGTTACACACTGCTCGATCCGACCAAACGAACTAATTCCAGGACCAAGCATGTCAAATGAACAGCTAGCTAACATGATGTGCTCTCAGACTGATAAGCGAATGATTTCATGGCTAACTTTTAGTACAACTGACTGACAATGAACCCGGTTAAAAAACCACGTGACGGGAGACGAGTGGTGTGCGCTCCGTGATGGATGTCGGGAATGCACCGAATCGCCCCACTGATTGTGTACGATTTAGCGCATGCAAAATGACAAGAGCTCATTCAATTCTACTTTTTTCTATGACAGACTCAGATTTAGGATATCAATCGACAATATTGTCACATATCGCGCAGAACGAGAATTGTCAATCAATCTGTAACTATTCAAGCATACATTTGCAAAGTCGAGTATATCTAATCTGTAAGTCATTCGATCTGAGAGCGCAATGAACTTTTCTTCACTCCAATGCTTGCTTGTTCATGGGATCGGAATAGACAATTGGTCCGTTATTTCAGTGCTCGACTCTGTGCCGGACACGGGTGATCACGTGGACAGTGGTACCCTCGGGTCGGAGAAACGAAAAGCTGATCGGGCGTGTGAACGAGTTGCTACTGTTTCAGGTGATAGTGCTCCACGGTAGTGTGTTTCGTGAACGAACAAGAGTAAAATGGCAACCGCACAAGGTGACCAGATTCCGTTCAGATAAACGAAAGACAACGTGTTGTGGTTGATCGATAGATCCAGTATCACGGGGCACTGTGTGCATTGTGTACTACCTACCTTATCCAACTGACCATTACGGAAAGAAGAGAAATCTAGTGCGATATTTCGACATTGCTCTACTCTCCTAACGATTGCACCAGAATGTCTGACTATGTGCGTGTGCGTGTGCGTGTGTGTGCGTGTGTGTGTGTGTGTGTCCGTGTTTACGTGTGTCAGTGTGTGTTAGTCTGAGTGTGTGTGCGCGTATTTGGGTGACTAAAAGGAACGAGTATATGATGAACATATTGAACAAGTGGACCATGTGGTGAGCTAGTAGGCAGACAATGGGATAATCATAGAATCATGAATACACGGAAGCCGTTTGCATGTTACGAATTGTTCACTTTCGTTTCCAATTCCGATTCGGTACCTGATGTGCACGGTCATTGGTCACTTGAGCTGAGAACGCTGGTTCGAAAGAGCGAGCGAGCGAGGAACTTGGTGATTGATGCTTAGAAACAAGATGGGATCTAAAACGCGATGCCCCCGGAGAGAATCGAACTCTCGACCCCTGGTTTACGAGACCAGTGCTCTAACCACTGAGCTACGAAGGCCACTCACGTCAAGGGGCCTGACAACCTCAACATGGAACCAATGACCACATTGATCAGTGGATTTTCTAGTACAAACCGAAGAAAAACCCCGAGTATTATCAAATAGAACGCAACAGACACCGTCCGTGAACTTCCAGGTATCCGACGCATTCAAATCCAAATAAAGAAGAAGTACAGAAGTAGTGGAACAACTTCGGATTTCAAAAAACAAAAACCGAATAAAATGCAGCATGCGATACAAAAGTGGGGCCGACAAAATACGGAAAGCGGAAAAGAGAATCAGCGTTGAAACATTCACAGGACGAATGCACCAGACATATGATTGACTGAGTGACTGAGTGACTGCCTTGTTGTTCAATCGATTGACTGTTTGATTGACCGATTGTTTGTTTAATATTTTCATTATATTGCTGTTTGATTGGTTTATTTAGCGTCGGATTATTTGATTGATTGACCGGTCGTTTGTTTGTTTGTTCGATTTGTTTTGATTGGTCGATTGATCGATCGATCGATCGATTGATTGATTGATTGATTGATTGATTGATTGATTGCCTGTCTGTCTGTCTACCTGCCTGTCTGTCTGCCTGCCTGTCTGTCTGCCTGCCTGTCTGCCTCTCTGACTGTGCGCTGTTAGGCTGTTTATTTTGATTATTGATTACGATGTGTGTGCTAGATGGCAATAGTTGATCGCTCGTGACACTGAACATCTGAGTTATTCAATGAGTTATCGAACGATAGGATGATGGTATAGGTCAACGTCGGTCTGACTGAATGTTGCTCGGTCTGATGGTTGGAGCCTTGACGATAGAACGGCATGCATGTTGGTGAATGGATGCCTGCGAAATGCACATGATAAGGGAATATTCGTGCGTGTCATTGAGACTAATTACACATGCTTTGATAGGATAAATAAGAAGTCGATTGGATTTGTTGGTGCTATGCGAACCGTGTGAGTGTGCATATCGGTTTTGGCAACAGGACCTGAGTGGGAACATTCAGGTGTTGTTATTCGATATGCCCTCGTAGCTCAGTGGTTAGAGCACTGGTCTAGTAAACCAGGGGTCGAGAGTTCAATTCTCTCCGGGGGCATACCACTTTTCATTGTCAATATCCTCGAATTATGATCTTTCGCTGAATCACATCAAACCATCCAACCACAAAAGACTCGATTGTGAAATCCTATCAACCGACGCGTTCAGTTACACACTGCTCGATCCGACCAAACGAACTAATTCCAGGACCAAGCATGTCAAATGAACAGCTAGCTAACATGATGTGCTCTCAGACTGATAAGCGAATGATTTCATGGCTAACTTTTAGTACAACTGACTGACAATGAACCCGGTTAAAAAACCACGTGACGGGAGACGAGTGGTGTGCGCTCCGTGATGGATGTCGGGAATGCACCGAATCGCCCCACTGATTGTGTACGATTTAGCGCATGCAAAATGACAAGAGCTCATTCAATTCTACTTTTTTCTATGACAGACTCAGATTTAGGATATCAATCGACAATATTGTCACATATCGCGCAGAACGAGAATTGTCAATCAATCTGTAACTATTCAAGCATACATTTGCAAAGTCGAGTATATCTAATCTGTAAGTCATTCGATCTGAGAGCGTAATGAACTTTTCTTCACTCCAATGCTTGCTTGTTCATGGGATCGGAATAGACAATTGGTCCGTTATTTCAGTGCTCGACTCTGTGCCGGACACGGGTGATCACGTGGACAGTGGTACCCTCGGGTCGGAGAAACGAAAAGCTGATCGGGCGTGTGAACGAGTTGCTACTGTTTCAGGTGATAGTGCTCCACGGTAGTGTGTTTCGTGAACGAACAAGAGTAAAATGGCAACCGCACAAGGTGACCAGATTCCGTTCAGATAAACGAAAGACAACGTGTTGTGGTTGATCGATAGATCCAGTATCACGGGGCACTGTGTGCATTGTGTACTACCTACCTTATCCAACTGACCATTACGGAAAGAAGAGAAATCTAGTGCGATATTTCGACATTGCTCTACTCTCCTAACGATTGCACCAGAATGTCTGACTATGTGCGTGTGCGTGTGCGTGTGTGTGCGTGTGTGTGTGTGTGTGTCCGTGTTTACGTGTGTCAGTGTGTGTTAGTCTGAGTGTGTGTGCGCGTATTTGGGTGACTAAAAGGAACGAGTATATGATGAACATATTGAACAAGTGGACCATGTGGTGAGCTAGTAGGCAGACAATGGGATAATCATAGAATCATGAATACACGGAAGCCGTTTGCATGTTACGAATTGTTCACTTTCGTTTCCAATTCCGATTCGGTACCTGATGTGCACGGTCATTGGTCACTTGAGCTGAGAACGCTGGTTCGAAAGAGCGAGCGAGCGAGGAACTTGGTGATTGATGCTTAGAAACAAGATGGGATCTAAAACGCGATGCCCCCGGAGAGAATCGAACTCTCGACCCCTGGTTTACGAGACCAGTGCTCTAACCACTGAGCTACGAAGGCCACTCACGTCAAGGGGCCTGACAACCTCAACATGGAACCAATGACCACATTGATCAGTGGATTTTCTAGTACAAACCGAAGAAAAACCCCGAGTATTATCAAATAGAACGCAACAGACACCGTCCGTGAACTTCCAGGTATCCGACGCATTCAAATCCAAATAAAGAAGAAGAACAGAAGTAGTGGAACAACTTCGGATTTCAAAAAAACAAAAACCGAATAAAATGCAGCATGCGATACAAAAGTGGGGCCGACAAAATACGGAAAGCGGAAAAGAGAATCAGCGTTGAAACATTCACAGGACGAATGCACCAGACATATGATTGACTGAGTGACTGAGTGACTGCCTTGTTGTTCAATCGATTGACTGTTTGATTGACCGATTGTTTGTTTAATATTTTCATTATATTGCTGTTTGATTGGTTTATTTAGCGTCGGATTATTTGATTGATTGACCGGTCGTTTGTTTGTTTGTTCGATTTGTTTTGATTGGTCGATTGATCGATCGATCGATCGATTGATTGATTGATTGATTGATTGATTGATTGATTGATTGATTGCCTGTCTGTCTGTCTACCTGCCTGTCTGTCTGCCTGCCTGTCTGTCTGCCTGCCTGTCTGCCTCTCTGACTGTGCGCTGTTAGGCTGTTTATTTTGATTATTGATTACGATGTGTGTGCTAGATGGCAATAGTTGATCGCTCGTGACACTGAACATCTGAGTTATTCAATGAGTTATCGAACGATAGGATGATGGTATAGGTCAACGTCGGTCTGACTGAATGTTGCTCGGTCTGATGGTTGGAGCCTTGACGATAGAACGGCATGCATGTTGGTGAATGGATGCCTGCGAAATGCACATGATAAGGGAATATTCGTGCGTGTCATTGAGACTAATTACACATGCTTTGATAGGATAAATAAGAAGTCGATTGGATTTGTTGGTGCTATGCGAACCGTGTGAGTGTGCATATCGGTTTTGGCAACAGGACCTGAGTGGGAACATTCAGGTGTTGTTATTCGATATGCCCTCGTAGCTCAGTGGTTAGAGCACTGGTCTAGTAAACCAGGGGTCGAGAGTTCAATTCTCTCCGGGGGCATACCACTTTTCATTGTCAATATCCTCGAATTATGATCTTTCGCTGAATCACATCAAACCATCCAACCACAAAAGACTCGATTGTGAAATCCTATCAACCGACGCGTTCAGTTACACACTGCTCGATCCGACCAAACGAACTAATTCCAGGACCAAGCATGCCAAATGAACAGCTAGCTAACATGATGTGCTCTCAGACTGATAAGCGAATGATTTCATGGCTAACTTTTAGTACAACTGACTGACAATGAACCCGGTTAAAAAACCACGTGACGGGAGACGAGTGGTGTGCGCTCCGTGATGGATGTCGGGAATGCACCGAATCGCCCCACTGATTGTGTACGATTTAGCGCATGCAAAATGACAAGAGCTCATTCAATTCTACTTTTTTCTATGACAGACTCAGATTTAGGATATCAATCGACAATATTGTCACATATCGCGCAGAACGAGAATTGTCAATCAATCTGTAACTATTCAAGCATACATTTGCAAAGTCGAGTATATCTAATCTGTAAGTCATTCGATCTGAGAGCGCAATGAACTTTTCTTCACTCCAATGCTTGCTTGTTCATGGGATCGGAATAGACAATTGGTCCGTTATTTCAGTGCTCGACTCTGTGCCGGACACGGGTGATCACGTGGACAGTGGTACCCTCGGGTCGGAGAAACGAAAAGCTGATCGGGCGTGTGAACGAGTTGCTACTGTTTCAGGTGATAGTGCTCCACGGTAGTGTGTTTCGTGAACGAACAAGAGTAAAATGGCAACCGCACAAGGTGACCAGATTCCGTTCAGATAAACGAAAGACAACGTGTTGTGGTTGATCGATAGATCCAGTATCACGGGGCACTGTGTGCATTGTGTACTACCTACCTTATCCAACTGACCATTACGGAAAGAAGAGAAATCTAGTGCGATATTTCGACATTGCTCTACTCTCCTAACGATTGCACCAGAATGTCTGACTATGTGCGTGTGCGTGTGCGTGTGTGTGCGTGTGTGTGTGTGTGTGTCCGTGTTTACGTGTGTCAGTGTGTGTTAGTCTGAGTGTGTGTGCGCGTATTTGGGTGACTAAAAGGAACGAGTATATGATGAACATATTGAACAAGTGGACCATGTGGTGAGCTAGTAGGCAGACAATGGGATAATCATAGAATCATGAATACACGGAAGCCGTTTGCATGTTACGAATTGTTCACTTTCGTTTCCAATTCCGATTCGGTACCTGATGTGCACGGTCATTGGTCACTTGAGCTGAGAACGCTGGTTCGAAAGAGCGAGCGAGCGAGGAACTTGGTGATTGATGCTTAGAAACAAGATGGGATCTAAAACGCGATGCCCCCGGAGAGAATCGAACTCTCGACCCCTGGTTTACGAGACCAGTGCTCTAACCACTGAGCTACGAAGGCCACTCACGTCAAGGGGCCTGACAACCTCAACATGGAACCAATGACCACATTGATCAGTGGATTTTCTAGTACAAACCGAAGAAAAACCCCGAGTATTATCAAATAGAACGCAACAGACACCGTCCGTGAACTTCCAGGTATCCGACGCATTCAAATCCAAATAAAGAAGAAGAACAGAAGTAGTGGAACAACTTCGGATTTCAAAAAAACAAAAACCGAATAAAATGCAGCATGCGATACAAAAGTGGGGCCGACAAAATACGGAAAGCGGAAAAGAGAATCAGCGTTGAAACATTCACAGGACGAATGCACCAGACATATGATTGACTGAGTGACTGAGTGACTGCCTTGTTGTTCAATCGATTGACTGTTTGATTGACCGATTGTTTGTTTAATATTTTCATTATATTGCTGTTTGATTGGTTTATTTAGCGTCGGATTATTTGATTGATTGACCGGTCGTTTGTTTGTTTGTTCGATTTGTTTTGATTGGTCGATTGATCGATCGATCGATCGATTGATTGATTGATTGATTGATTGATTGATTGATTGATTGCCTGTCTGTCTGTCTACCTGCCTGTCTGTCTGCCTGCCTGTCTGCCTCTCTGACTGTGCGCTGTTAGGCTGTTTATTTTGATTATTGATTACGATGTGTGTGCTAGATGGCAATAGTTGATCGCTCGTGACACTGAACATCTGAGTTATTCAATGAGTTATCGAACGATAGGATGATGGTATAGGTCAACGTCGGTCTGACTGAATGTTGCTCGGTCTGATGGTTGGAGCCTTGACGATAGAACGGCATGCATGTTGGTGAATGGATGCCTGCGAAATGCACATGATAAGGGAATATTCGTGCGTGTCATTGAGACTAATTACACATGCTTTGATAGGATAAATAAGAAGTCGATTGGATTTGTTGGTGCTATGCGAACCGTGTGAGTGTGCATATCGGTTTTGGCAACAGGACCTGAGTGGGAACATTCAGGTGTTGTTATTCGATATGCCTGACAACCTCAACATGGAACCAATGACCACATTGATCAGTGGATTTTCTAGTACAAACCGAAGAAAAACCCCGAGTATTATCAAATAGAACGCAACAGACACCGTCCGTGAACTTCCAGGTATCCGACGCATTCAAATCCAAATAAAGAAGAAGAACAGAAGTAGTGGAACAACTTCGGATTTCAAAAAAACAAAAACCGAATAAAATGCAGCATGCGATACAAAAGTGGGGCCGACAAAATACGGAAAGCGGAAAAGAGAATCAGCGTTGAAACATTCACAGGACGAATGCACCAGACATATGATTGACTGAGTGACTGAGTGACTGCCTTGTTGTTCAATCGATTGACTGTTTGATTGACCGATTGTTTGTTTAATATTTTCATTATATTGCTGTTTGATTGGTTTATTTAGCGTCGGATTATTTGATTGATTGACCGGTCGTTTGTTTGTTTGTTCGATTTGTTTTGATTGGTCGATTGATCGATCGATCGATTGATTGATTGATTGATTGATTGATTGATTGATTGATTGATTGATTGATTGATTGCCTGTCTGTCTGTCTACCTGCCTGTCTGTCTGCCTGCCTGTCTGCCTCTCTGACTGTGCGCTGTTAGGCTGTTTATTTTGATTATTGATTACGATGTGTGTGCTAGATGGCAATAGTTGATCGCTCGTGACACTGAACATCTGAGTTATTCAATGAGTTATCGAACGATAGGATGATGGTATAGGTCAACGTCGGTCTGACTGAATGTTGCTCGGTCTGATGGTTGGAGCCTTGACGATAGAACGGCATGCATGTTGGTGAATGGATGCCTGCGAAATGCACATGATAAGGGAATATTCGTGCGTGTCATTGAGACTAATTACACATGCTTTGATAGGATAAATAAGAAGTCGATTGGATTTGTTGGTGCTATGCGAACCGTGTGAGTGTGCATATCGGTTTTGGCAACAGGACCTGAGTGGGAACATTCAGGTGTTGTTATTCGATATGCCCTCGTAGCTCAGTGGTTAGAGCACTGGTCTAGTAAACCAGGGGTCGAGAGTTCAATTCTCTCCGGGGGCATACCACTTTTCATTGTCAATATCCTCGAATTATGATCTTTCGCTGAATCACATCAAACCATCCAACCACAAAAGACTCGATTGTGAAATCCTATCAACCGACGCGTTCAGTTACACACTGCTCGATCCGACCAAACGAACTAATTCCAGGACCAAGCATGTCAAATGAACAGCTAGCTAACATGATGTGCTCTCAGACTGATAAGCGAATGATTTCATGGCTAACTTTTAGTACAACTGACTGACAATGAACCCGGTTAAAAAACCACGTGACGGGAGACGAGTGGTGTGCGCTCCGTGATGGATGTCGGGAATGCACCGAATCGCCCCACTGATTGTGTACGATTTAGCGCATGCAAAATGACAAGAGCTCATTCAATTCTACTTTTTTCTATGACAGACTCAGATTTAGGATATCAATCGACAATATTGTCACATATCGCGCAGAACGAGAATTGTCAATCAATCTGTAACTATTCAAGCATACATTTGCAAAGTCGAGTATATCTAATCTGTAAGTCATTCGATCTGAGAGCGTAATGAACTTTTCTTCACTCCAATGCTTGCTTGTTCATGGGATCGGAATAGACAATTGGTCCGTTATTTCAGTGCTCGACTCTGTGCCGGACACGGGTGATCACGTGGACAGTGGTACCCTCGGGTCGGAGAAACGAAAAGCTGATCGGGCGTGTGAACGAGTTGCTACTGTTTCAGGTGATAGTGCTCCACGGTAGTGTGTTTCGTGAACGAACAAGAGTAAAATGGCAACCGCACAAGGTGACCAGATTCCGTTCAGATAAACGAAAGACAACGTGTTGTGGTTGATCGATAGATCCAGTATCACGGGGCACTGTGTGCATTGTGTACTACCTACCTTATCCAACTGACCATTACGGAAAGAAGAGAAATCTAGTGCGATATTTCGACATTGCTCTACTCTCCTAACGATTGCACCAGAATGTCTGACTATGTGCGTGTGCGTGTGCGTGTGTGTGCGTGTGTGTGTGTGTGTGTCCGTGTTTACGTGTGTCAGTGTGTGTTAGTCTGAGTGTGTGTGCGCGTATTTGGGTGACTAAAAGGAACGAGTATATGATGAACATATTGAACAAGTGGACCATGTGGTGAGCTAGTAGGCAGACAATGGGATAATCATAGAATCATGAATACACGGAAGCCGTTTGCATGTTACGAATTGTTCACTTTCGTTTCCAATTCCGACTCGGTACCTGATGTGCACGGTCATTGGTCACTTGAGCTGAGAACGCTGGTTCGAAAGAGCGAGCGAACGAGGAACTTGGTGATTGATGCTTAGAAACAAGATGGGATCTAAAACGCGATGCCCCCGGAGAGAATCGAACTCTCCAGTGCTCTAACCACTGAGCTACGAAGGCCACTCACGTCAAGGGGCCTGACAACCTCAACATGGAACCAATGACCACATTGATCAGTGGATTTTCTAGTACAAACCGAAGAAAAACCCCGAGTATTATCAAATAGAACGCAACAGACACCGTCCGTGAACTTCCAGGTATCCGACGCATTCAAATCCAAATAAAGAAGAAGAACAGAAGTAGTGGAACAACTTCGGATTTCAAAAAACAAAAACCGAATAAAATGCAGCATGCGATACAAAAGTGGGGCCGACAAAATACGGAAAGCGGAAAAGAGAATCAGCGTTGAAACATTCACAGGACGAATGCACCAGACATATGATTGACTGAGTAACTGAGTGACTGCCTTGTTGTTCAATCGATTGACTGTTTGATTGACCGATTGTTTGTTTAATATTTTCATTATATTGCTGTTTGATTGGTTTATTTAGCGTCGGATTATTTGATTGATTGACCGGTCGTTTGTTTGTTTGTTCGATTTGTTTTGATTGGTCGATTGATCGATCGATCGATTGATTGATTGATTGATTGATTGATTGATTGATTGATTGATTGATTGATTGCCTGTCTGTCTGTCTACCTGCCTGTCTGTCTGCCTGCCTGTCTGCCTCTCTGACTGTGCGCTGTTAGGCTGTTTATTTTGATTATTGATTACGATGTGTGTGCTAGATGGCAATAGTTGATCGCTCGTGACACTGAACATCTGAGTTATTCAATGAGTTATCGAACGATAGGATGATGGTATAGGTCAACGTCGGTCTGACTGAATGTTGCTCGGTCTGATGGTTGGAGCCTTGACGATAGAACGGCATGCATGTTGGTGAATGGATGCCTGCGAAATGCACATGATAAGGGAATATTCGTGCGTGTCATTGAGACTAATTACACATGCTTTGATAGGATAAATAAGAAGTCGATTGGATTTGTTGGTGCTATGCGAACCGTGTGAGTGTGCATATCGGTTTTGGCAACAGGACCTGAGTGGGAACATTCAGGTGTTGTTATTCTATATGCCCTCGTAGCTCAGTGGTTAGAGCACTGGTCTAGTAAACCAGGGGTCGAGAGTTCAATTCTCTCCGGGGGCATACCACTTTTCATTGTCAATATCCTCGAATTATGATCTTTCGCTGAATCACATCAAACCATCCAACCACAAAAGACTCGATTGTGAAATCCTATCAACCGACGCGTTCAGTTACACACTGCTCGATCCGACCAAACGAACTAATTCCAGGACCAAGCATGTCAAATGAACAGCTAGCTAACATGATGTGCTCTCAGACTGATAAGCGAATGATTTCATGGCTAACTTTTAGTACAACTGACTGACAATGAACCCGGTTAAAAAACCACGTGACGGGAGACGAGTGGTGTGCGCTCCGTGATGGATGTCGGGAATGCACCGAATCGCCCCACTGATTGTGTACGATTTAGCGCATGCAAAATGACAAGAGCTCATTCAATTCTACTTTTTTCTATGACAGACTCAGATTTAGGATATCAATCGACAATATTGTCACATATCGCGCAGAACGAGAATTGTCAATCAATCTGTAACTATTCAAGCATACATTTGCAAAGTCGAGTATATCTAATCTGTAAGTCATTCGATCTGAGAGCGTAATGAACTTTTCTTCACTCCAATGCTTGCTTGTTCATGGGATCGGAATAGACAATTGGTCCGTTATTTCAGTGCTCGACTCTGTGCCGGACACGGGTGATCACGTGGACAGTGGTACCCTCGGGTCGGAGAAACGAAAAGCTGATCGGGCGTGTGAACGAGTTGCTACTGTTTCAGGTGATAGTGCTCCACGGTAGTGTGTTTCGTGAACGAACAAGAGTAAAATGGCAACCGCACAAGGTGACCAGATTCCGTTCAGATAAACGAAAGACAACGTGTTGTGGTTGATCGATAGATCCAGTATCACGGGGCACTGTGTGCATTGTGTACTACCTACCTTATCCAACTGACCATTACGGAAAGAAGAGAAATCTAGTGCGATATTTCGACATTGCTCTACTCTCCTAACGATTGCACCAGAATGTCTGACTATGTGCGTGTGCGTGTGCGTGTGTGTGCGTGTGTGTGTGTGTGTGTCCGTGTTTACGTGTGTCAGTGTGTGTTAGTCTGAGTGTGTGTGCGCGTATTTGGGTGACTAAAAGGAACGAGTATATGATGAACATATTGAACAAGTGGACCATGTGGTGAGCTAGTAGGCAGACAATGGGATAATCATAGAATCATGAATACACGGAAGCCGTTTGCATGTTACGAATTGTTCACTTTCGTTTCCAATTCCGACTCGGTACCTGATGTGCACGGTCATTGGTCACTTGAGCTGAGAACGCTGGTTCGAAAGAGCGAGCGAACGAGGAACTTGGTGATTGATGCTTAGAAACAAGATGGGATCTAAAACGCGATGCCCCCGGAGAGAATCGAACTCTCCAGTGCTCTAACCACTGAGCTACGAAGGCCACTCACGTCAAGGGGCCTGACAACCTCAACATGGAACCAATGACCACATTGATCAGTGGATTTTCTAGTACAAACCGAAGAAAAACCCCGAGTATTATCAAATAGAACGCAACAGACACCGTCCGTGAACTTCCAGGTATCCGACGCATTCAAATCCAAATAAAGAAGAAGAACAGAAGTAGTGGAACAACTTCGGATTTCAAAAAACAAAAACCGAATAAAATGCAGCATGCGATACAAAAGTGGGGCCGACAAAATACGGAAAGCGGAAAAGAGAATCAGCGTTGAAACATTCACAGGACGAATGCACCAGACATATGATTGACTGAGTAACTGAGTGACTGCCTTGTTGTTCAATCGATTGACTGTTTGATTGACCGATTGTTTGTTTAATATTTTCATTATATTGCTGTTTGATTGGTTTATTTAGCGTCGGATTATTTGATTGATTGACCGGTCGTTTGTTTGTTTGTTCGATTTGTTTTGATTGGTCGATTGATCGATCGATTGATTGATTGATTGATTGATTGATTGATTGATTGCCTGTCTGTCTGTCTACCTGCCTGTCTGTCTGCCTGCCTGTCTGTCTGCCTGCCTGTCTGCCTCTCTGACTGTGCGCTGTTAGGCTGTTTATTTTGATTATTGATTACGATGTGTGTGCTAGATGGCAATAGTTGATCGCTCGTGACACTGAACATCTGAGTTATTCAATGAGTTATCGAACGATAGGATGATGGTATAGGTCAACGTCGGTCTGACTGAATGTTGCTCGGTCTGATGGTTGGAGCCTTGACGATAGAACGGCATGCATGTTGGTGAATGGATGCCTGCGAAATGCACATGATAAGGGAATATTCGTGCGTGTCATTGAGACTAATTACACATGCTTTGATAGGATAAATAAGAAGTCGATTGGATTTGTTGGTGCTATGCGAACCGTGTGAGTGTGCATATCGGTTTTGGCAACAGGACCTGAGTGGGAACATTCAGGTGTTGTTATTCTATATGCCCTCGTAGCTCAGTGGTTAGAGCACTGGTCTAGTAAACCAGGGGTCGAGAGTTCAATTCTCTCCGGGGGCATACCACTTTTCATTGTCAATATCCTCGAATTATGATCTTTCGCTGAATCACATCAAACCATCCAACCACAAAAGACTCGATTGTGAAATCCTATCAACCGACGCGTTCAGTTACACACTGCTCGATCCGACCAAACGAACTAATTCCAGGACCAAGCATGTCAAATGAACAGCTAGCTAACATGATGTGCTCTCAGACTGATAAGCGAATGATTTCATGGCTAACTTTTAGTACAACTGACTGACAATGAACCCGGTTAAAAAACCACGTGACGGGAGACGAGTGGTGTGCGCTCCGTGATGGATGTCGGGAATGCACCGAATCGCCCCACTGATTGTGTACGATTTAGCGCATGCAAAATGACAAGAGCTCATTCAATTCTACTTTTTTCTATGACAGACTCAGATTTAGGATATCAATCGACAATATTGTCACATATCGCGCAGAACGAGAATTGTCAATCAATCTGTAACTATTCAAGCATACATTTGCAAAGTCGAGTATATCTAATCTGTAAGTCATTCGATCTGAGAGCGTAATGAACTTTTCTTCACTCCAATGCTTGCTTGTTCATGGGATCGGAATAGACAATTGGTCCGTTATTTCAGTGCTCGACTCTGTGCCGGACACGGGTGATCACGTGGACAGTGGTACCCTCGGGTCGGAGAAACGAAAAGCTGATCGGGCGTGTGAACGAGTTGCTACTGTTTCAGGTGATAGTGCTCCACGGTAGTGTGTTTCGTGAACGAACAAGAGTAAAATGGCAACCGCACAAGGTGACCAGATTCCGTTCAGATAAACGAAAGACAACGTGTTGTGGTTGATCGATAGATCCAGTATCACGGGGCACTGTGTGCATTGTGTACTACCTACCTTATCCAACTGACCATTACGGAAAGAAGAGAAATCTAGTGCGATATTTCGACATTGCTCTACTCTCCTAACGATTGCACCAGAATGTCTGACTATGTGCGTGTGCGTGTGCGTGTGTGTGCGTGTGTGTGTGTGTGTGTCCGTGTTTACGTGTGTCAGTGTGTGTTAGTCTGAGTGTGTGTGCGCGTATTTGGGTGACTAAAAGGAACGAGTATATGATGAACATATTGAACAAGTGGACCATGTGGTGAGCTAGTAGGCAGACAATGGGATAATCATAGAATCATGAATACACGGAAGCCGTTTGCATGTTACGAATTGTTCACTTTCGTTTCCAATTCCGACTCGGTACCTGATGTGCACGGTCATTGGTCACTTGAGCTGAGAACGCTGGTTCGAAAGAGCGAGCGAACGAGGAACTTGGTGATTGATGCTTAGAAACAAGATGGGATCTAAAACGCGATGCCCCCGGAGAGAATCGAACTCTCCAGTGCTCTAACCACTGAGCTACGAAGGCCACTCACGTCAAGGGGCCTGACAACCTCAACATGGAACCAATGACCACATTGATCAGTGGATTTTCTAGTACAAACCGAAGAAAAACCCCGAGTATTATCAAATAGAACGCAACAGACACCGTCCGTGAACTTCCAGGTATCCGACGCATTCAAATCCAAATAAAGAAGAAGAACAGAAGTAGTGGAACAACTTCGGATTTCAAAAAACAAAAACCGAATAAAATGCAGCATGCGATACAAAAGTGGGGCCGACAAAATACGGAAAGCGGAAAAGAGAATCAGCGTTGAAACATTCACAGGACGAATGCACCAGACATATGATTGACTGAGTAACTGAGTGACTGCCTTGTTGTTCAATCGATTGACTGTTTGATTGACCGATTGTTTGTTTAATATTTTCATTATATTGCTGTTTGATTGGTTTATTTAGCGTCGGATTATTTGATTGATTGACCGGTCGTTTGTTTGTTTGTTCGATTTGTTTTGATTGGTCGATTGATCGATCGATTGATTGATTGATTGATTGATTGATTGATTGATTGCCTGTCTGTCTGTCTACCTGCCTGTCTGTCTGCCTGCCTGTCTGTCTGCCTGCCTGTCTGCCTCTCTGACTGTGCGCTGTTAGGCTGTTTATTTTGATTATTGATTACGATGTGTGTGCTAGATGGCAATAGTTGATCGCTCGTGACACTGAACATCTGAGTTATTCAATGAGTTATCGAACGATAGGATGATGGTATAGGTCAACGTCGGTCTGACTGAATGTTGCTCGGTCTGATGGTTGGAGCCTTGACGATAGAACGGCATGCATGTTGGTGAATGGATGCCTGCGAAATGCACATGATAAGGGAATATTCGTGCGTGTCATTGAGACTAATTACACATGCTTTGATAGGATAAATAAGAAGTCGATTGGATTTGTTGGTGCTATGCGAACCGTGTGAGTGTGCATATCGGTTTTGGCAACAGGACCTGAGTGGGAACATTCAGGTGTTGTTATTCTATATGCCCTCGTAGCTCAGTGGTTAGAGCACTGGTCTAGTAAACCAGGGGTCGAGAGTTCAATTCTCTCCGGGGGCATACCACTTTTCATTGTCAATATCCTCGAATTATGATCTTTCGCTGAATCACATCAAACCATCCAACCACAAAAGACTCGATTGTGAAATCCTATCAACCGACGCGTTCAGTTACACACTGCTCGATCCGACCAAACGAACTAATTCCAGGACCAAGCATGTCAAATGAACAGCTAGCTAACATGATGTGCTCTCAGACTGATAAGCGAATGATTTCATGGCTAACTTTTAGTACAACTGACTGACAATGAACCCGGTTAAAAAACCACGTGACGGGAGACGAGTGGTGTGCGCTCCGTGATGGATGTCGGGAATGCACCGAATCGCCCCACTGATTGTGTACGATTTAGCGCATGCAAAATGACAAGAGCTCATTCAATTCTACTTTTTTCTATGACAGACTCAGATTTAGGATATCAATCGACAATATTGTCACATATCGCGCAGAACGAGAATTGTCAATCAATCTGTAACTATTCAAGCATACATTTGCAAAGTCGAGTATATCTAATCTGTAAATCATTCGATCTGAGAGCGTAATGAACTTTTCTTCACTCCAATGCTTGCTTGTTCATGGGATCGGAATAGACAATTGGTCCGTTATTTCAGTGCTCGACTCTGTGCCGGACACGGGTGATCACGTGGACAGTGGTACCCTCGGGTCGGAGAAACGAAAAGCTGATCGGGCGTGTGAACGAGTTGCTACTGTTTCAGGTGATAGTGCTCCACGGTAGTGTGTTTCGTGAACGAACAAGAGTAAAATGGCAACCGCACAAGGTGACCAGATTCCGTTCAGATAAACGAAAGACAACGTGTTGTGGTTGATCGATAGATCCAGTATCACGGGGCACTGTGTGCATTGTGTACTACCTACCTTATCCAACTGACCATTACGGAAAGAAGAGAAATCTAGTGCGATATTTCGACATTGCTCTACTCTCCTAACGATTGCACCAGAATGTCTGACTATGTGCGTGTGCGTGTGCGTGTGTGTGCGTGTGTGTGTGTGTGTGTCCGTGTTTACGTGTGTCAGTGTGTGTTAGTCTGAGTGTGTGTGCGCGTATTTGGGTGACTAAAAGGAACGAGTATATGATGAACATATTGAACAAGTGGACCATGTGGTGAGCTAGTAGGCAGACAATGGGATAATCATAGAATCATGAATACACGGAAGCCGTTTGCATGTTACGAATTGTTCACTTTCGTTTCCAATTCCGACTCGGTACCTGATGTGCACGGTCATTGGTCACTTGAGCTGAGAACGCTGGTTCGAAAGAGCGAGCGAACGAGGAACTTGGTGATTGATGCTTAGAAACAAGATGGGATCTAAAACGCGATGCCCCCGGAGAGAATCGAACTCTCCAGTGCTCTAACCACTGAGCTACGAAGGCCACTCACGTCAAGGGGCCTGACAACCTCAACATGGAACCAATGACCACATTGATCAGTGGATTTTCTAGTACAAACCGAAGAAAAACCCCGAGTATTATCAAATAGAACGCAACAGACACCGTCCGTGAACTTCCAGGTATCCGACGCATTCAAATCCAAATAAAGAAGAAGAACAGAAGTAGTGGAACAACTTCGGATTTCAAAAAACAAAAACCGAATAAAATGCAGCATGCGATACAAAAGTGGGGCCGACAAAATACGGAAAGCGGAAAAGAGAATCAGCGTTGAAACATTCACAGGACGAATGCACCAGACATATGATTGACTGAGTAACTGAGTGACTGCCTTGTTGTTCAATCGATTGACTGTTTGATTGACCGATTGTTTGTTTAATATTTTCATTATATTGCTGTTTGATTGGTTTATTTAGCGTCGGATTATTTGATTGATTGACCGGTCGTTTGTTTGTTTGTTCGATTTGTTTTGATTGGTCGATTGATCGATCGATTGATTGATTGATTGATTGATTGATTGATTGATTGCCTGTCTGTCTGTCTACCTGCCTGTCTGTCTGCCTGCCTGTCTGTCTGCCTGCCTGTCTGCCTCTCTGACTGTGCGCTGTTAGGCTGTTTATTTTGATTATTGATTACGATGTGTGTGCTAGATGGCAATAGTTGATCGCTCGTGACACTGAACATCTGAGTTATTCAATGAGTTATCGAACGATAGGATGATGGTATAGGTCAACGTCGGTCTGACTGAATGTTGCTCGGTCTGATGGTTGGAGCCTTGACGATAGAACGGCATGCATGTTGGTGAATGGATGCCTGCGAAATGCACATGATAAGGGAATATTCGTGCGTGTCATTGAGACTAATTACACATGCTTTGATAGGATAAATAAGAAGTCGATTGGATTTGTTGGTGCTATGCGAACCGTGTGAGTGTGCATATCGGTTTTGGCAACAGGACCTGAGTGGGAACATTCAGGTGTTGTTATTCTATATGCCCTCGTAGCTCAGTGGTTAGAGCACTGGTCTAGTAAACCAGGGGTCGAGAGTTCAATTCTCTCCGGGGGCATACCACTTTTCATTGTCAATATCCTCGAATTATGATCTTTCGCTGAATCACATCAAACCATCCAACCACAAAAGACTCGATTGTGAAATCCTATCAACCGACGCGTTCAGTTACACACTGCTCGATCCGACCAAACGAACTAATTCCAGGACCAAGCATGTCAAATGAACAGCTAGCTAACATGATGTGCTCTCAGACTGATAAGCGAATGATTTCATGGCTAACTTTTAGTACAACTGACTGACAATGAACCCGGTTAAAAAACCACGTGACGGGAGACGAGTGGTGTGCGCTCCGTGATGGATGTCGGGAATGCACCGAATCGCCCCACTGATTGTGTACGATTTAGCGCATGCAAAATGACAAGAGCTCATTCAATTCTACTTTTTTCTATGACAGACTCAGATTTAGGATATCAATCGACAATATTGTCACATATCGCGCAGAACGAGAATTGTCAATCAATCTGTAACTATTCAAGCATACATTTGCAAAGTCGAGTATATCTAATCTGTAAGTCATTCGATCTGAGAGCGTAATGAACTTTTCTTCACTCCAATGCTTGCTTGTTCATGGGATCGGAATAGACAATTGGTCCGTTATTTCAGTGCTCGACTCTGTGCCGGACACGGGTGATCACGTGGACAGTGGTACCCTCGGGTCGGAGAAACGAAAAGCTGATCGGGCGTGTGAACGAGTTGCTACTGTTTCAGGTGATAGTGCTCCACGGTAGTGTGTTTCGTGAACGAACAAGAGTAAAATGGCAACCGCACAAGGTGACCAGATTCCGTTCAGATAAACGAAAGACAACGTGTTGTGGTTGATCGATAGATCCAGTATCACGGGGCACTGTGTGCATTGTGTACTACCTACCTTATCCAACTGACCATTACGGAAAGAAGAGAAATCTAGTGCGATATTTCGACATTGCTCTACTCTCCTAACGATTGCACCAGAATGTCTGACTATGTGCGTGTGCGTGTGCGTGTGTGTGCGTGTGTGTGTGTGTGTGTCCGTGTTTACGTGTGTCAGTGTGTGTTAGTCTGAGTGTGTGTGCGCGTATTTGGGTGACTAAAAGGAACGAGTATATGATGAACATATTGAACAAGTGGACCATGTGGTGAGCTAGTAGGCAGACAATGGGATAATCATAGAATCATGAATACACGGAAGCCGTTTGCATGTTACGAATTGTTCACTTTCGTTTCCAATTCCGACTCGGTACCTGATGTGCACGGTCATTGGTCACTTGAGCTGAGAACGCTGGTTCGAAAGAGCGAGCGAGCGAGGAACTTGGTGATTGATGCTTAGAAACAAGATGGGATCTAAAACGCGATGCCCCCGGAGAGAATCGAACTCTCGACCCCTGGTTTACGAGACCAGTGCTCTAACCACTGAGCTACGAAGGCCACTCACGTCAAGGGGCCTGACAACCTCAACATGGAACCAATGACCACATTGATCAGTGGATTTTCTAGTACAAACCGAAGAAAAACCCCGAGTATTATCAAATAGAACGCAACAGACACCGTCCGTGAACTTCCAGGTATCCGACGCATTCAAATCCAAATAAAGAAGAAGAACAGAAGTAGTGGAACAACTTCGGATTTCAAAAAACAAAAACCGAATAAAATGCAGCATGCGATACAAAAGTGGGGCCGACAAAATACGGAAAGCGGAAAAGAGAATCAGCGTTGAAACATTCACAGGACGAATGCACCAGACATATGATTGACTGAGTGACTGAGTGACTGCCTTGTTGTTCAATCGATTGACTGTTTGATTGACCGATTGTTTGTTTAATATTTTCATTATATTGCTGTTTGATTGGTTTATTTAGCGTCGGATTATTTGATTGATTGACCGGTCGTTTGTTTGTTTGTTCGATTTGTTTTGATTGGTCGATTGATCGATCGATTGATTGATTGATTGATTGATTGATTGATTGATTGATTGCCTGTCTGTCTGTCTACCTGCCTGTCTGTCTGCCTGCCTGTCTGTCTGCCTGCCTGTCTGCCTCTCTGACTGTGCGCTGTTAGGCTGTTTATTTTGATTATTGATTACGATGTGTGTGCTAGATGGCAATAGTTGATCGCTCGTGACACTGAACATCTGAGTTATTCAATGAGTTATCGAACGATAGGATGATGGTATAGGTCAACGTCGGTCTGACTGAATGTTGCTCGGTCTGATGGTTGGAGCCTTGACGATAGAACGGCATGCATGTTGGTGAATGGATGCCTGCGAAATGCACATGATAAGGGAATATTCGTGCGTGTCATTGAGACTAATTACACATGCTTTGATAGGATAAATAAGAAGTCGATTGGATTTGTTGGTGCTATGCGAACCGTGTGAGTGTGCATATCGGTTTTGGCAACAGGACCTGAGTGGGAACATTCAGGTGTTGTTATTCTATATGCCCTCGTAGCTCAGTGGTTAGAGCACTGGTCTAGTAAACCAGGGGTCGAGAGTTCAATTCTCTCCGGGGGCATACCACTTTTCATTGTCAATATCCTCGAATTATGATCTTTCGCTGAATCACATCAAACCATCCAACCACAAAAGACTCGATTGTGAAATCCTATCAACCGACGCGTTCAGTTACACACTGCTCGATCCGACCAAACGAACTAATTCCAGGACCAAGCATGTCAAATGAACAGCTAGCTAACATGATGTGCTCTCAGACTGATAAGCGAATGATTTCATGGCTAACTTTTAGTACAACTGACTGACAATGAACCCGGTTAAAAAACCACGTGACGGGAGACGAGTGGTGTGCGCTCCGTGATGGATGTCGGGAATGCACCGAATCGCCCCACTGATTGTGTACGATTTAGCGCATGCAAAATGACAAGAGCTCATTCAATTCTACTTTTTTCTATGACAGACTCAGATTTAGGATATCAATCGACAATATTGTCACATATCGCGCAGAACGAGAATTGTCAATCAATCTGTAACTATTCAAGCATACATTTGCAAAGTCGAGTATATCTAATCTGTAAGTCATTCGATCTGAGAGCGTAATGAACTTTTCTTCACTCCAATGCTTGCTTGTTCATGGGATCGGAATAGACAATTGGTCCGTTATTTCAGTGCTCGACTCTGTGCCGGACACGGGTGATCACGTGGACAGTGGTACCCTCGGGTCGGAGAAACGAAAAGCTGATCGGGCGTGTGAACGAGTTGCTACTGTTTCAGGTGATAGTGCTCCACGGTAGTGTGTTTCGTGAACGAACAAGAGTAAAATGGCAACCGCACAAGGTGACCAGATTCCGTTCAGATAAACGAAAGACAACGTGTTGTGGTTGATCGATAGATCCAGTATCACGGGGCACTGTGTGCATTGTGTACTACCTACCTTATCCAACTGACCATTACGGAAAGAAGAGAAATCTAGTGCGATATTTCGACATTGCTCTACTCTCCTAACGATTGCACCAGAATGTCTGACTATGTGCGTGTGCGTGTGCGTGTGTGTGCGTGTGTGTGTGTGTGTGTCCGTGTTTACGTGTGTCAGTGTGTGTTAGTCTGAGTGTGTGTGCGCGTATTTGGGTGACTAAAAGGAACGAGTATATGATGAACATATTGAACAAGTGGACCATGTGGTGAGCTAGTAGGCAGACAATGGGATAATCATAGAATCATGAATACACGGAAGCCGTTTGCATGTTACGAATTGTTCACTTTCGTTTCCAATTCCGACTCGGTACCTGATGTGCACGGTCATTGGTCACTTGAGCTGAGAACGCTGGTTCGAAAGAGCGAGCGAGCGAGGAACTTGGTGATTGATGCTTAGAAACAAGATGGGATCTAAAACGCGATGCCCCCGGAGAGAATCGAACTCTCGACCCCTGGTTTACGAGACCAGTGCTCTAACCACTGAGCTACGAAGGCCACTCACGTCAAGGGGCCTGACAACCTCAACATGGAACCAATGACCACATTGATCAGTGGATTTTCTAGTACAAACCGAAGAAAAACCCCGAGTATTATCAAATAGAACGCAACAGACACCGTCCGTGAACTTCCAGGTATCCGACGCATTCAAATCCAAATAAAGAAGAAGAACAGAAGTAGTGGAACAACTTCGGATTTCAAAAAACAAAAACCGAATAAAATGCAGCATGCGATACAAAAGTGGGGCCGACAAAATACGGAAAGCGGAAAAGAGAATCAGCGTTGAAACATTCACAGGACGAATGCACCAGACATATGATTGACTGAGTGACTGAGTGACTGCCTTGTTGTTCAATCGATTGACTGTTTGATTGACCGATTGTTTGTTTAATATTTTCATTATATTGCTGTTTGATTGGTTTATTTAGCGTCGGATTATTTGATTGATTGACCGGTCGTTTGTTTGTTTGTTCGATTTGTTTTGATTGGTCGATTGATCGATCGATCGATTGATTGATTGATTGATTGATTGATTGATTGATTGATTGATTGCCTGTCTGTCTGTCTACCTGCCTGTCTGTCTGCCTGCCTGTCTGCCTCTCTGACTGTGCGCTGTTAGGCTGTTTATTTTGATTATTGATTACGATGTGTGTGCTAGATGGCAATAGTTGATCGCTCGTGACACTGAACATCTGAGTTATTCAATGAGTTATCGAACGATAGGATGATGGTATAGGTCAACGTCGGTCTGACTGAATGTTGCTCGGTCTGATGGTTGGAGCCTTGACGATAGAACGGCATGCATGTTGGTGAATGGATGCCTGCGAAATGCACATGATAAGGGAATATTCGTGCGTGTCATTGAGACTAATTACACATGCTTTGATAGGATAAATAAGAAGTCGATTGGATTTGTTGGTGCTATGCGAACCGTGTGAGTGTGCATATCGGTTTTGGCAACAGGACCTGAGTGGGAACATTCAGGTGTTGTTATTCTATATGCCCTCGTAGCTCAGTGGTTAGAGCACTGGTCTAGTAAACCAGGGGTCGAGAGTTCAATTCTCTCCGGGGGCATACCACTTTTCATTGTCAATATCCTCGAATTATGATCTTTCGCTGAATCACATCAAACCATCCAACCACAAAAGACTCGATTGTGAAATCCTATCAACCGACGCGTTCAGTTACACACTGCTCGATCCGACCAAACGAACTAATTCCAGGACCAAGCATGTCAAATGAACAGCTAGCTAACATGATGTGCTCTCAGACTGATAAGCGAATGATTTCATGGCTAACTTTTAGTACAACTGACTGACAATGAACCCGGTTAAAAAACCACGTGACGGGAGACGAGTGGTGTGCGCTCCGTGATGGATGTCGGGAATGCACCGAATCGCCCCACTGATTGTGTACGATTTAGCGCATGCAAAATGACAAGAGCTCATTCAATTCTACTTTTTTCTATGACAGACTCAGATTTAGGATATCAATCGACAATATTGTCACATATCGCGCAGAACGAGAACTGTCAATCAATCTGTAACTATTCAAGCATACATTTGCAAAGTCGAGTATATCTAATCTGTAAGTCATTCGATCTGAGAGCGTAATGAACTTTTCTTCACTCCAATGCTTGCTTGTTCATGGGATCGGAATAGACAATTGGTCCGTTATTTCAGTGCTCGACTCTGTGCCGGACACGGGTGATCACGTGGACAGTGGTACCCTCGGGTCGGAGAAACGAAAAGCTGATCGGGCGTGTGAACGAGTTGCTACTGTTTCAGGTGATAGTGCTCCACGGTAGTGTGTTTCGTGAACGAACAAGAGTAAAATGGCAACCGCACAAGGTGACCAGATTCCGTTCAGATAAACGAAAGACAACGTGTTGTGGTTGATCGATAGATCCAGTATCACGGGGCACTGTGTGCATTGTGTACTACCTACCTTATCCAACTGACCATTACGGAAAGAAGAGAAATCTAGTGCGATATTTCGACATTGCTCTACTCTCCTAACGATTGCACCAGAATGTCTGACTATGTGCGTGTGCGTGTGCGTGTGTGTGCGTGTGTGTGTGTGTGTGTCCGTGTTTACGTGTGTCAGTGTGTGTTAGTCTGAGTGTGTGTGCGCGTATTTGGGTGACTAAAAGGAACGAGTATATGATGAACATATTGAACAAGTGGACCATGTGGTGAGCTAGTAGGCAGACAATGGGATAATCATAGAATCATGAATACACGGAAGCCGTTTGCATGTTACGAATTGTTCACTTTCGTTTCCAATTCCGACTCGGTACCTGATGTGCACGGTCATTGGTCACTTGAGCTGAGAACGCTGGTTCGAAAGAGCGAGCGAGCGAGGAACTTGGTGATTGATGCTTAGAAACAAGATGGGATCTAAAACGCGATGCCCCCGGAGAGAATCGAACTCTCCAGTGCTCTAACCACTGAGCTACGAAGGCCACTCACGTCAAGGGGCCTGACAACCTCAACATGGAACCAATGACCACATTGATCAGTGGATTTTCTAGTACAAACCGAAGAAAAACCCCGAGTATTATCAAATAGAACGCAACAGACACCGTCCGTGAACTTCCAGGTATCCGACGCATTCAAATCCAAATAAAGAAGAAGAACAGAAGTAGTGGAACAACTTCGGATTTCAAAAAACAAAAACCGAATAAAATGCAGCATGCGATACAAAAGTGGGGCCGACAAAATACGGAAAGCGGAAAAGAGAATCAGCGTTGAAACATTCACAGGACGAATGCACCAGACATATGATTGACTGAGTGACTGAGTGACTGCCTTGTTGTTCAATCGATTGACTGTTTGATTGACCGATTGTTTGTTTAATATTTTCATTATATTGCTGTTTGATTGGTTTATTTAGCGTCGGATTATTTGATTGATTGACCGGTCGTTTGTTTGTTTGTTCGATTTGTTTTGATTGGTCGATTGATCGATCGATCGATTGATTGATTGATTGATTGATTGATTGATTGATTGCCTGTCTGTCTGTCTACCTGCCTGTCTGTCTGCCTGCCTGTCTGCCTCTCTGACTGTGCGCTGTTAGGCTGTTTATTTTGATTATTGATTACGATGTGTGTGCTAGATGGCAATAGTTGATCGCTCGTGACACTGAACATCTGAGTTATTCAATGAGTTATCGAACGATAGGATGATGGTATAGGTCAACGTCGGTCTGACTGAATGTTGCTCGGTCTGATGGTTGGAGCCTTGACGATAGAACGGCATGCATGTTGGTGAATGGATGCCTGCGAAATGCACATGATAAGGGAATATTCGTGCGTGTCATTGAGACTAATTACACATGCTTTGATAGGATAAATAAGAAGTCGATTGGATTTGTTGGTGCTATGCGAACCGTGTGAGTGTGCATATCGGTTTTGGCAACAGGACCTGAGTGGGAACATTCAGGTGTTGTTATTCTATATGCCCTC
This sequence comes from Fasciola hepatica, assembly GCA_948099385.1. Lineage (NCBI taxonomy): Eukaryota > Metazoa > Platyhelminthes > Trematoda > Plagiorchiida > Fasciolidae > Fasciola > Fasciola hepatica. The sequence goes on from CANUEZ040000149.1 coordinate 1,253,209, forward strand.
GTAGCTCAGTGGTTAGAGCACTGGTCTAGTAAACCAGGGGTCGAGAGTTCAATTCTCTCCGGGGGCATACCACTTTTCATTGTCAATATCCTCGAATTATGATCTTTCGCTGAATCACATCAAACCATCCAACCACAAAAGACTCGATTGTGAAATCCTATCAACCGACGCGTTCAGTTACACACTGCTCGATCCGACCAAACGAACTAATTCCAGGACCAAGCATGTCAAATGAACAGCTAGCTAACATGATGTGCTCTCAGACTGATAAGCGAATGATTTCATGGCTAACTTTTAGTACAACTGACTGACAATGAACCCGGTTAAAAAACCACGTGACGGGAGACGAGTGGTGTGCGCTCCGTGATGGATGTCGGGAATGCACCGAATCGCCCCACTGATTGTGTACGATTTAGCGCATGCAAAATGACAAGAGCTCATTCAATTCTACTTTTTTCTATGACAGACTCAGATTTAGGATATCAATCGACAATATTGTCACATATCGCGCAGAACGAGAATTGTCAATCAATCTGTAACTATTCAAGCATACATTTGCAAAGTCGAGTATATCTAATCTGTAAGTCATTCGATCTGAGAGCGTAATGAACTTTTCTTCACTCCAATGCTTGCTTGTTCATGGGATCGGAATAGACAATTGGTCCGTTATTTCAGTGCTCGACTCTGTGCCGGACACGGGTGATCACGTGGACAGTGGTACCCTCGGGTCGGAGAAACGAAAAGCTGATCGGGCGTGTGAACGAGTTGCTACTGTTTCAGGTGATAGTGCTCCACGGTAGTGTGTTTCGTGAACGAACAAGAGTAAAATGGCAACCGCACAAGGTGACCAGATTCCGTTCAGATAAACGAAAGACAACGTGTTGTGGTTGATCGATAGATCCAGTATCACGGGGCACTGTGTGCATTGTGTACTACCTACCTTATCCAACTGACCATTACGGAAAGAAGAGAAATCTAGTGCGATATTTCGACATTGCTCTACTCTCCTAACGATTGCACCAGAATGTCTGACTATGTGCGTGTGCGTGTGCGTGTGTGTGCGTGTGTGTGTGTGTGTGTCCGTGTTTACGTGTGTCAGTGTGTGTTAGTCTGAGTGTGTGTGCGCGTATTTGGGTGACTAAAAGGAACGAGTATATGATGAACATATTGAACAAGTGGACCATGTGGTGAGCTAGTAGGCAGACAATGGGATAATCATAGAATCATGAATACACGGAAGCCGTTTGCATGTTACGAATTGTTCACTTTCGTTTCCAATTCCGACTCGGTACCTGATGTGCACGGTCATTGGTCACTTGAGCTGAGAACGCTGGTTCGAAAGAGCGAGCGAGCGAGGAACTTGGTGATTGATGCTTAGAAACAAGATGGGATCTAAAACGCGATGCCCCCGGAGAGAATCGAACTCTCCAGTGCTCTAACCACTGAGCTACGAAGGCCACTCACGTCAAGGGGCCTGACAACCTCAACATGGAACCAATGACCACATTGATCAGTGGATTTTCTAGTACAAACCGAAGAAAAACCCCGAGTATTATCAAATAGAACGCAACAGACACCGTCCGTGAACTTCCAGGTATCCGACGCATTCAAATCCAAATAAAGAAGAAGAACAGAAGTAGTGGAACAACTTCGGATTTCAAAAAAACAAAAACCGAATAAAATGCAGCATGCGATACAAAAGTGGGGCCGACAAAATACGGAAAGCGGAAAAGAGAATCAGCGTTGAAACATTCACAGGACGAATGCACCAGACATATGATTGACTGAGTGACTGAGTGACTGCCTTGTTGTTCAATCGATTGACTGTTTGATTGACCGATTGTTTGTTTAATATTTTCATTATATTGCTGTTTGATTGGTTTATTTAGCGTCGGATTATTTGATTGATTGACCGGTCGTTTGTTTGTTTGTTCGATTTGTTTTGATTGGTCGATTGATCGATCGATCGATCGATTGATTGATTGATTGATTGATTGATTGATTGATTGATTGCCTGTCTGTCTGTCTACCTGCCTGTCTGTCTGCCTGCCTGTCTGTCTGCCTGCCTGTCTGCCTCTCTGACTGTGCGCTGTTAGGCTGTTTATTTTGATTATTGATTACGATGTGTGTGCTAGATGGCAATAGTTGATCGCTCGTGACACTGAACATCTGAGTTATTCAATGAGTTATCGAACGATAGGATGATGGTATAGGTCAACGTCGGTCTGACTGAATGTTGCTCGGTCTGATGGTTGGAGCCTTGACGATAGAACGGCATGCATGTTGGTGAATGGATGCCTGCGAAATGCACATGATAAGGGAATATTCGTGCGTGTCATTGAGACTAATTACACATGCTTTGATAGGATAAATAAGAAGTCGATTGGATTTGTTGGTGCTATGCGAACCGTGTGAGTGTGCATATCGGTTTTGGCAACAGGACCTGAGTGGGAACATTCAGGTGTTGTACCCTCGGGTCGGAGAAACGAAAAGCTGATCGGGCGTGTGAACGAGTTGCTACTGTTTCAGGTGATAGTGCTCCACGGTAGTTTGGTTTTCGTGAACGAACAAGAGTAAAATGGCAACCGCACAAGGTGACCAGATTCCGTTCCGGCTAAATTATTCTAATTTTTTTCAGGTTTTTGATTCGGTCTTTTTGTTACTCCGTGGTATGTTTTTGCGAGCACTCTTTCTTGTTTGCTGGTACTGATTGCACTCTTTTTTATCATTGTACTTTTTAATTTGCGCCGTGTTTATGCTTTGTTTTCTCTAATTGTTTTCTTGTTGTTATTTGGTGATATATTTACTTTTTCCTGTGACTTTCTTTTCCTTTTTTCCACCCTTAGAACTCTCGGGAATGTCGTAAAATCTGATTCGTTTGTGCATTTTATTTTGGACGTTCAACGAATCAAGTCCCTGAGAGATAACTCTTGCTAATATCGTTAGAAGATGAAAGCGTGGTCTTTTCCTGACTATGGGCTCTCGACTGCACCGCCTAATTTGTGGTGGGGTCGCCGGTTAGGAGGATGGCGTTTGTTGGCCATGGTCGAGGAAGGATAGTCGGAAGGAATGAGGTTCCCACCCAAACATAATTGCGATGTTCATGGTTTGGACCAATTGGGCCCCGTATAAAACAAACTGTTGGTTTGGTGTAAAACAACATTTATCACGAAAAAGAAAAAGAATCTTTCTGACGCTCTCATCACAGAACATTTCCATGTGGAGACGGAGAAAGTGAACCAGAAAATAAAGTGCTTAGAAGAACAGACGGCTGGGCAATACAAATCTCGTTTTACAGAAACGTAGTAACCGACGGTTTTTGTGGCAATGAACGAAACACAACTGTCTTAGTCCCCAATCAATAATGGGATCAAGGTCGGAATTTAGCAATACACAAACAATGATATGATCGTTGGAAATTCTGTGTGATGAGGCAGGAGAAGACCGGTAGGAAACAGAACTATGAAGATTGATGCTATCAACAAACTCATGGGTAGTGCAGGTGGTGGAAGTGGAAAAAAGGTCATTATTAAAAAGGAAGAACAAACTGGGAGATAGTACGGAATCTTGAAGATGACAGCATTCACCTGGTGTAAGTCTAACAGCGGCATGGCCTCGGAAAGCAATGGTGCTCCCACTGAGTAAACTTCGAGTTCAGAAGATGAATTTGGATGAGAATACAAATCCAAATAGTTTTGACAAAAAACCTTCGTGCTTCACTTGCTCAAAGACCTTAGAGAAAAATAGCTACTCCGAATGCGATTCACCCTGACTGCTCTTCGCGGTGGACCAGATATGCGAGATATATGCTAAGAAATCACCATTAGATCAGGGGCAACAAAATCCATAGCAATGGGCACTCGTGAGAGCATGGCATTCCAGTTAGCGCGTTGGATCGCGGGCAACTGGGGTAAACGAGCTATAGTGTGTTCCGCTGCTTTCCGTATCGGAATTCAGTTCACCTATCGGCTAAGGGTTTGTCTACTACAGGAACCACTGTGCAGACAAGTCTTGATTGAAGACTGAGTGACTGAATGAGAGTACTTCTGTGCATGCGCGCGTGGGCACGAGTTAGTAGTGTCAGTGATATTCAGTATAACGGGTTATCTTGTGTCATAGTGTTGCTGATTGCGCGACACACGGGTGTAACAAGGAAAATAAGCCTTTCTCAATAGCGGTTATGCTCGGCGATATTGGCAATGTTCACTTGGGTTGTCTCTTCAGCAGAGGAAGTGGAGGAAGCCGCGAAGACTTTTACCGGCAACTTCCGGATAGAAAGCCGATAGCTGCATCAAATACATGCTGGTTCATGAGAAAAATCGTGGAGACGAGATCAACTGAGGACGGAAATCGGATACCAGTGAAGATGTCACATGAAATCGTGAGAAACATTCAAAGAGACTCGCAGCAAAACCCCGGGAGACTACTATCATCAGCGGCAGTCGTCTGTACGCCGAATTCTACGAGTGAGCAGCCAGAAGCCACGTGAGAATCATCGTTTGCAACGGTCATTGCACAGGATTTTCGTCCCCTAATTTAATGACTCGCAGATAAACAAACCCCAAGTCCCAAGGTAGAGAACACAAAATCGCTTTACTACGTGTACTAGAGGACAGAGTGGCAAAAATAATAACAATATACCTCAAATTGTGAACCAATCGATCACGGGATCAATACAGTCAAGAAAGACTTCAGGATGCCCAAGCAACAATAGACAGGAAACTTTCGAGACGACAATGCAGGGACAAGTCAAATGGTTTACAAAGTAGGTCTTTATTTATGGGGTCGCTTTAGCCAATCAACGGACAGAGGAGAGTTAATGAGTCGAAAGAACACACTCATGCAAGTTGAATAATGTGTTTATGAGAAAGGTCGATATTATAGAGAGATGGCCAAGTGGAGTCATTTACACGGATAAGACAGATTAGGAAGAAAGGTTAATTACGTTCAAACGTTAGTGCTTCGTCATATAACCCGGGCAATTATGACATGGATCATACCAAAACCAGGTAGAAAGGTTACGTAAGTGATAAACTGGAACAGATAAGAACAACAATTAGAATCATGAGAATCGGGTCCATTGATGCTTGCCATAGAAACAAGACTGAAAAGAACTACATGAGGCAATATGACTGAACTGCAATTGTCACGCAGGTGAGGATGCCAAGGGTAAGATTGGTATGGAATTTAGTGGTGACAATGCGTGAAAGACAAGCAAATAGTTTGGTTAATACAAGATGAAGTTAGGATAGAGAGCGTGGGGCCTGGACCAATCCAGTTTAACGAAGTTCCTCGATATGGCGAGCTAAATTTCCTCGTCAAAATTCAATAAATCTTCGCAGTTATGCTTAGAAGATGCAGACTGGGACCTTCAGTTTTGCATGCGTACCTGAATCACTATACTATGCTGTTCACCCTATTTAGCTATGAAGCTATATTTCATCAACATGAAATGCAAATAGGATGATTTTATTGGTCACATGAAAATCTCAAGCAGTTTTTCACCGACTGATGTCAGTCTGATAGCAAAGTGATAGTTTGAGCAGGAATCCTGAGAGGGAAAGTATCGGTCCTGGTTTTTTTGCTGGAAATGCCACAGATACATACAGATTCCACTTTGTTCGTCCGGTTTTGGGGAGTCTTATCTGGGAAAAGCTGGGGAATTTTCTTCCTGCTATTTTGGTATCAGTGACGCTGGTCGTACGATCTGGTGTATGGTTCCAACATGGAGAACAACCATCGGCATGTTACGCGACATACTTTCGGCAGTATACTGACAGCTTTTGCGAAAAAACTGGATAGGAAAGGGTAGACCAGTTATACATTTCTTTTATTCCTCCTAATCACCTAGGCAAAACAATGTTAAAAGAGAAAAATGTAATATCAGCCACACGAAAAGTAGGTTTTAGAACGGTTACCGACAAAGCCGCGTTACTTACATTACATTTCCCTGGCTCAACACATCACACGGCTCATCGTTTTTTGATACGATCCGAACCTCGTCTGATCCTGACACACAAAACGATATTAAATTTATGCAGAATACTGTTTGCTACCAGAATAAACAGACTAGATGTGTTAACTTTATGCAAAGAAGGACAGCAGTTACCTCCGTGGTACGCGGATTGTCTGTATCGGTAGATTTTGCACCCAGAGAAGAAGCGTTATAATCTGATTAGAATAGCTTCTCTGAATTCCAGCAGCTGCAAATTACAATTACGTATCAAAGAGTTGAAAGGTGGAAGCGAGTTAAATTTTCGTTTGATTCTCACACTCTTGGCCATGTATGAATCCGGATTTCTAGCAAAAGTGCCCCTGGAATTGCCTTAGGTTATCGATTTTATCATTTAATTTGAGATGTGTTCTGAAATCCTTTATGAGAGCCGTTGGTTTGATTTGTCGATGCAAGAGCCACCACAACAGCAAGTGAACCGACAAACTATACGCGAGGCAGAATTCGACGATTGATTTGGTTCACCGTTGTTCAGACAAAACTCACAGAACTGTTGTTTCTCTGTTCTCTTCTGTTTGTTGGTCAGTCTACGTTTGTGTTAATCTCTACCGACACCATGAAGGCAAACTTCGGCCCATGTTACCATATAGAAACTATTTATGTGCAACAGCAGAATAGGCTCCCCCTACCTGAAGTCTCTACGTAGGCGTGGGCAGTGTGCGCGCAAGTCCCACCGTATCCTCCGCATCGGGTTCGGACGGTCTTCCTCCTCCCCTCAGATGTGGAGCCCAACTTTTAACCGAAGTGATGACTATGAACCAGTTGCTGAGTAACTGCGTTATCTCTGACTCACGGAGGCCTGTCACCACTGTGCCCATTCAAAAGTTCGCCATGACAGCCGTCATTGCAAAACCCCTTCGTCCAATAGTCTTAGCATCTACAGCACGGAAACTGACTGAGAATGCCCTACTCAAGCTCTTGCGCTCACGTGCGAACATCCCCTACGACTCTTTCTAGTTTGTATATAAACCAACTGGATGCATTGTAGACGTTACAGTTTCCCTCGTTCACATGGAGTACGATAAAAGGAAGTCAGCATGTTTGTTTTCATTGATTTCTGTTCTGTTTTTAAATCCCTTATCTCCATCACAGTTCTCAGCTAAACTAAGATCTTCAGAATGCTTAAAATAACTTCTCAAGGGCTATTCAACTACTTCATTGAAATGACGGAGCTCATCAGACTAGAAAAACTTTTTTCCAAAAACTGGATCAACCACCCCGGAGTGCACCGTCTTTTTTCTCCCATACCTATTTTCCAGTAACATCAGTGATGTGTATCTCATCTCTCCTGCTAATGTTTACGGTACACAGACGATGTCAATCTGTACCAAACCACATGCTGTTCCTTGGATTACAACGCACATAGGGGAAATTTGTCGACTATTGAGCACTTTACATCCAGTGATCTCGCACTGAAGTAGTCGAAGTTTTCGCACTATACCTTCCACCTTCCACGCTCACCTCTCCCGTAGACAATGTGACAGTTAATCACGGTTCCCGTTCAACAGTCCGCTCCATCAAGTAACTGGGGCTGACCAGTTATAGCAACCTACAGCTATTAGAAAACTGCGACTTTTATCTATCCACATTTGTAAGCTCACACAATCCCAAACATAGGAAGTAAACCAATCCAATTATGTCCATCAGTGTCTTATCCCTATTCCAATCCATTTTTCTACCGAACTATATTCCATGATCTGATACAACACCTCATACTGTCTACTGAAAATTAGTCACCCTTTCTCAGTTTTCGTCCTGGAACTTATCTTCAGATTTCCTCCTTTACGTATGTATTACTCATAAGTAACAACTTTGATTTCACTTTCTTTGGCCAGATTCAATTCCTACCTTGCAGCACAGCATTCCGCTGGGCACACCGGAGAAACACTAGCAGATAAGAGGCACTGTGAATACAGTGTTTTCGAAGAAGCTTTACCGACTGCCTTCACCTCCCACCAAAAAGAAACTTGGTAATCAGTTTTCATAATTAGAGGTAGTGGGTCAATCCCCGCATGAGCTTCGCTACCTATAGCCCAGGGCAGTGGACCTCAACTGAGTGATCCTAACAACCTATCATTCAAATAAGCACCCACCTAATTCTTTGAAAGCTTTTGGTTTGCTCTTCCACAACGTTGGCTGGCAGTGAGTTTCAAAAGTTAGTCGATGGCAGCCTCCTGAGTGTCAAAGAACACCCCCTCGAGCCTTCGAGATCTCGAGATAGGAATTATTCTTACCGTTCGGGTCCGTTCTCAACCCGGATTGGTTCACTGGACGCAGATTAGGTCTCTTCTTACCTCTAAGCATACCTCTGGAAAAAAACCGGTCACCTGCAACCGCATGTAATAGACGATTCCCCGTAGTCCAACGACAAAACATGTGGCGGATAGCTGTACTTTTTGAAGCTTTTGCATTTCGATAGTCTTGATCCACTAAATGCCTGGCTCGACTGCCTTACTGACTAATAGATTGGCACGATTACGCACACTCACGTGACTTGCTCATATGTCAATCAACCAATAAGTTAATCAGTCGAGGTAAGAAGTGACAGGATGCTCAGCAGTCACCTTAAGTAAAGAGAAGTAAAAATGTGGCTTCATTCACCCCAAGGGTGGGTTTTCAGCACCGGAATATTATGCATTAGATAAAATTTCTAAACGTTCAAATGCTTAAAAGGGATCGAATAAATACTTGGCTCAAGCAATAGTAACAAAAAATGGTGAGGCATCATAAGCGAATCATGAGCGAATAAGGTTTCGTTTACGTCCGATGGGTACAAAGCTGGCGAAATTGGTGTACTGGCCTGTCCACGTTGGTTTGCGATATACGCGACGGAGCAGTTTGCCATCGCCACCTCTTAAAAGAAACACATCTAGAAAGTGGAAAGTATTCCTTTCTTCTACTTCCGACGTAAAATCAACCGCCTCATGTGCCTGGTTGAACTCCTCCACCAATGACTCCAGCCGTGTATGACTGTCAGTTAGGACAAAAATATCATCCACGTATCGACAGTAGAAGGGTAGACTTTCTATCGTATCGCTAAGTTTCCCGTTTTCTAGCTTAGCCATGAATATATCAGCAAGTAAGGGGCCTAGAGGTGACCCCATAGCTACTCCATCGGTCTGGCGGTACAATTCCCCGTTGAAGGTAAACTGGATATTGAAAGTGCATCGTAAAAGTAGTTCCTTCAGAGTGATCACTGGAATACCGATATTTAAATCGTTTTCTACGATGAAATCGCACAAATAATTGATCGTTTCCAGAAGCGGCACGTTGGTAAACAAAGATGTTACATCCAAAGAGGCCATCGTTAGTTCTTCAGCATGTCGCTCGCTGATCAGTTCTATGAATTGAAAGGTGTCTTTTAGGCTGTAGCGAGCAATTTTTCGGCGAACCGGTTCAAGTGCATCTACAAGCCATCGGGCAACTGAGTGATACGGAGATGCACTCATGTCGAGTACCGGTCTCAATGGTATTCCCGATTTGTGAACCTTTGGTAGCCCGTAAAGTCGAGGAATAGTGGTACCAGTTGGTCTTAGCTGTTCTAGTGTTGTACGGGAGATAACACTGAGCTCTATTAGTGACTTTAGAGCTTTGGTTAGTTGCTCCTCTACTGTTCTGGTTTTGTCCTTTTCCCCTTCTGGTTTCTTGAACTTCTTCGGATCCTTTAGTATATCATTCATCTTAGCGATATAATCTCTACGGTCCATAAGGACGACCCCGGAACCTTTATCTGGTTTCGAGACGACGATGTCATTGTTATTCCTCAACTTTCTCAGTGCCTCCCTGTGTTGATTATTAAGAATACTTCTACTGTTCCTTTGGGTTCGACGATATTGATGCGAGCAGTCAACTAGGGTAGTTTTGAAATCATCGGTCGCTTGCTGTGATGTCGCTGTCAAGGAGTAGGTTTGAGCATGTAAGTTTTCAAACTGTACCTCCACGTCTAACTGATCGTTCTTAGAGGTAGGACAACAGAAATTCAGTCCTAGTGATAACGCTTCCAATGTTGGTTTATCCAAAAACAAACGGGAAAAGTTATGCACATACCGTTCTGGATCAATCGGCAGGTTTGTTCTTGGTTTTGTCTCGTTTAGCGTGTCCTGTAGTTTGGCGAGTTTCTTACTACCACGTTTTGCGATCACGTCCTTGGCAAACTGTTCGAATCTGGTTCTTTGTTCCTCGTCTAGTTGGTCGAGAATGTGTCTGTGCTGCGCACTGTTTCGTTCAAACTGAGTTATGTTCATTCGCAAGGTGTCTAGTTGGTTTCTCGCGTGACGTTTCAGCATGATTGCATCTGGTCTTATTCGAGCACGTCTCAAAGTCTTCCAGTAGGCTTTTGGAAATTCATTCCGATCAATACAGTTGCACAGAAAATCTATTGAGGCTTTCGTTTCTGCAAGTCTGGTCTCGAAGCACAAATAACGATTCAGCTCCTTGATAACCAGTGTTTCTTTGCGATTGCGTAATTCACCGAATAATCCCATTTCATCATATATAGAAAACACGAATAGCGAACAAGCTCGTTTTCGGTAACATCATCCTCGTGGCTAATACAGTTACATTTATAGGTTAGAAATGCATAAATTATGAACAAGGTCTGTGCGCGATTGTGGCGCACCTCGCAGACACTGGACATCACGTAAACGACAACGCGTTCAAAATAGTCTACAGAGTCCCTACGAATGCGCCGAAAGCCGCTCAAAAACAACATCTAGCAACGGCAGAGGCTGTGGCGATCAGATTATTCAATCCATCGCTTTGTTCTCAGAAACGTTTCGTTAAAGCACTCAAACTACCCTGGCCGCGATCCGAGACCGACCCTGGAGCTCAGTGTGACCCATACGTTGACCCTTTGGTTCAAACCGGAAATGGATAATCCCCAAAACCCTTGTTCATTGTTTCACGGGCCCCCTTTCCCAACCACGAAACAACAACATTTCCCCTCCTATCCTTCCTAACTACGCAACACCAACTTTGATGACCATCCAATCAAACTTTAGCACACAGACCTTGTTCATAATTTATGCATTTCTAACCTATAAATGTAACTGTATTAGCCACGAGGATGATGTTACCGAAAACGAGCTTGTTCGCTATTCGTGTTTTCTACATTTGGATATATCAGGGGCTAAATGTGACGGAGTGGATCACTGGGTAACAGAAGTATTCAGAAAATTACTGGTTTTTGCCAGATTTGGTCCCAATAGCAACATCATCAACGTATTTAATCAGATCATCAGAAGCTTTGGGCAAGTTACGACTATGAAATGAATAAAAGGAATGGAGACAGCGTGACAGTCTGTTTTCCATCGTATTTAACATATAGGAAACTGGAGTGTCGCTCCAGTTCATTCATCGTCTTCGTGACTGCCTGCTGGTCGAAAGAGCTTAGCAGTTACTCAAAGATACTGGGCATACTTCCTCCATACTGGCTCAATAACATTCAGATGCAGTACAAGTCTACAAATATCATACCTTTCTGTATTGAGAATCTACCCGGTTCTAAAAAAATTCAACGGTATCTATCTGCTGTAAAAAAGTTTCTTTAACTGTGACAGTCAAAGAAGACGAAATAAAGCCTCGTCGCCTTGCGGCTGAGCAGTTCGACCAGTTAAACAAACAGATGGTCGAACACCCAGCATAAATTCCTATCACCAAGTGTTGTACGACAAAGCTCCAGGCGCCTACATCTTTTCTGCATATTCAACGTGCTGGGACTTCTGTACAGTCCACTGGAACTAACTGCTGGCATTTTGGTATCAACTGACAAACTTCGTGGACTTTTGTGGCTATTCGTTTTGAAACTCTGACAATAAGAAAACAAAAGAGAATTTTCAGTCATTTGTAAACGTTCGATATTCAAGGACAATATTTCGCAAATGCCTGATAACAGGAGAGGTTTCTATTACTACGGTTAAACTTTCCCAAGGTTCGTTTGCGATCATATAAGTAGGTTCAACCTATAGTTAGGTTACCGAGCAAATCCTTCATTAAATTTCCCCGAGTGAGCCTAAGCAGTTGCGCGTTTACTTGGATGATCCAACTTAATCAGAATAAGCCATCAAATAGTTATAAAAATACCACTAACAGGGCTGTCCGAATGCATCAGCACCTTAGTCCAATCAATTCGGGGTTAACATGAGCTTCTTGAAGTCATGATATGTAAATACCATGTCGTTGCTCTTCTCTCCAAGAAGCCAATCTGGTCCTTTCTTTCGGCTGACGAAAGATACGCAGAAGCTTGCTACTGTTATTGCTTTCAGTAGTCAGAATAGAAATTCGAGCCTCCTAGAGTGGACCTAAAGTTATTATTAATTACGAATCGTAGAGTTTGTCCTTTTGTCTTCTGTTTAGCTACTTATTAGTAGTGAGTACATGCATCGTGAACCCCGGACATTCGTAATGTATTTCCCCTGTTTCTAAGGTATCACATCAGTTTATACTTGAGTTTCATGGTGCTTATTACATGAACAGTTCATGTATTTGTTCGTGACTTTGTTTTCTCGAAGGCCTACACTTCTACTGTTATATAATCTTTCTGAGTGTTTCATTTGTACTGCCGTGCGGAGGCTCGAACTCCCAGTCTTAGCGTTCTGTCAGTGCACTCCACTATTGGCCGTCATACGTCAACAGCATTAACAGATCTATTGCCGGATTCGCCCATTCATGTTGGCACGTACTCTTGTTTACTCCACAGACTTAGCTTATTTGTACTTATTTGTTAATGACACTTTTTACCATTGCAACTACAGTCCAATTCACGCGTTTGTAATCGATTTATTGATCTTTGACGATAAACGTTCTTGATTTATTGATTGTACCACAACCGAACTGCGCTACAGTTTCGTTCAGCTGCCTGCTGAGTGGACCGTTTTTATTTTCTGCGCTGTCCCGATTTTCGGAAGCTTACTGCCCATTGTTCTTGGTTTCTCACCTGGCTGTAAGTCCTTTATTTGCTGTATATTTATGCTTATTGTATTATTTAGAACCACGAATCATCGATAAACACGGTTATTCGATTGGAATTTGTTCTGCTGCCCGTAATCGTGTTCTGCCCATATCGTGCGTGTAGCTAGTGAAACTAAGTTACTGCTAGATTCACAGCCCTAGACATCGGGATAGTCGCAACAGTTATTGAACACTATTTGTTGGCTGAAGATTATCATACACGACTGTGAGAGGAATCCATAAGGCTAAAATTATTGTCCGTGGTCGGGTAAAAATGGGTTATACATGTAGATGACCATTCTTTGAACAAAGTCAACCCGTAAATGAAGCTTCATAAAGCTGACTATACCCTCATACTTTTCATATTTAAGCCCAAAACGGAATGATGGCAGAATTCCACGGAATTATAACATTCACAAGGAACTCTAGACATACCAGTCATAAGTAAAATTAACTTCTAAAATGCTTCCAGCTTCAGATGCTATAAAGAAGGATGATTTGGTGGCTTATGGAGCCCCTTGAACGTGAATTACAATAACGGAAATCTAAGCCTTCCTAGAGATTCTGTCGATCTTCCGAATAAAATTGTCCACAACAAAAACATAAAGTAACTAATGCGCGAAGTAACAAAAATCCAGCGGTGATAACTGTCTATCCCTGACAGCCGATACAGTATCTTCTCCAAATGATTATGAGGTGAGAAGTTCGAAAGAAATACAAACAACTGACCGTAGAATGATGATAAAGTGAAAACTATCGTGAATCCCTTAGTAATTATCAGCTGTTACTCAAAAACAAAATTTAAAAAACTACCACAAATCCTACAGTCTCTTAAATATAAAAATCTCATTTCTTGGACCGGTTCAGAGGCAAGGGTTTTGATTTCCACTGGAGTAAGCCCACTAACTTGTCAGGATATCTGATACTTTCATATTCATTGCAGATGGTATTCCCTTACGGTGAGGGTAAATCGTGTCGTCAAGGTATAGCTGACCAGCAGATAACCAATAGGGACAAATGCAATACGTAAACTAGTCCATTTGCAACACTCTGTCTTTCCTATTTGTGACCTTAGCTACAGAATGAGCACAATCGCAGGCAGACATTGGATTCTCTTCCCACTCTGAACCAAGTTTCGTTTCACTTTTTGTGTGCACTTTTTCACGAACACCAGGAGTTAGATACGCACAAGTGCACGCGCGTCTCTAAAAAGGACACAACACAAATGATGTTATTGCATACACAACTTTATTCCCATCGTATCTCCACGCTTACTGACCCACTGGTTTCTATGAGAACTCCGTTGGTGTTATTGTTTACACGCTATCGTTCTTCATCCCCGCCTTGTCGTCTGCTTGAGATCCTCTGTGTTGTTCATTTGTCTGTAATATCACTGATCTCCTCCTCTCTTCTCCCTGTATCCGGTGTCTTGAAACATCCACCTCAAGCAAACGCGTGTCCCCTCGTGTTTATCTTACGACTTTGCTCTCGACCCGGACGCGTACTCTTTCTACCCTATTTGGTGGGTGATTCAAAGTTCATTGGTCAGTCTGTGCGTTGTGGCGGGATTGCCCACAATTTGGAGTGTGTATTTAAAAGTCTGGAAAATCCCACAGAACACATTTAACACAAGCTTGTTTTCGTGTTCATACCAATACACAACGTTAAATATGAGTTACCAAACAAGAAAGGGGAGTGATGATCCAAATACGCCTCTGTATGTGGGTCTGTGCGTGTACAAGTGGCTGCACACGCGTTCGGGAACAGTAAGTGTTTCTGAGCACACAAAGGAGGATAGTAGAAGGGACTACCCACAACTTCAGCTGTGACCAAGATGCGACACTTAACAGGTCTTGGTTGTTTACCCAGAACTTTGTAAATAGTGCGAAAAGCGTATATCACCTCTAATGGGCGGTTTGACTCAGCAATGTGTGAGCACACAGTACTCGTATTTGTCTTAAGTACTCCTGTGTTCAGCCAAGCTGGGTACTGTTCAAGAGCGTGTTAGGACAAGCATCTGACCGTGCGACCAATGCACCAAGTTCCACAAGAACAGGTGAATGAATACATACAAAAAGAGGCTGCCGAATCTAACACCCTATTCCTGAATCAACAACACAATCGGCCTAGAAGTGGACAGAATTTTCAACTGCGCAGCATATTATGTTCTGATAGCTGTTCATGATAATCTTTGTTGAGTAATTTCGTCTTCCGCATCGCCTTTGATCAGCAAACATATCTATGAAGGCAGCCTTGCGGTTCCTATTTCCTTTAGCCACCCTTCACGGCTTTGCGTCGTCCTGTCAGTAAGTTGTTCAGAACAGCCGTTTTGTGAAAAAAAACACTCAACAGAAAGTGAAGTCCATTTCCTACAGTGTTTTCCCAGCAGATTTTTCTTGTTCTAATAACCGAGCAAAGTATTCGATATCTCTTCATTTGGACGGCTATAAAAATGTGAGAACGAATGTATCACCCGTTCAAAGTTGCTTTTCTGTGCATTGATGACTGAAAGCAGCAGTCCCTCCAATGGCTTAAACACGTCTAAGTATGATAGACTCTGCTACTCTTCATCGTTCAAAGTAAACTTGACATTTAGATGAGCAGAGTTAAATTTGTTAACCAGTGGGTTTGCGTCCATACTGGAGGGAACTACATATGAAATCCTCCGTTCAATTTAATTAGTTTCAAGTTTTGTCGGGAAAATATCGGTAAACAAAGATCTCAAAAGTGATCCCACTGGCACTGCGCCCTTCTAAGGATAGATTGTTCAGCTGAACTGGATATTCTGTGGGCAGACAAACAATAACTGTTTCAGTTCAGCCAACGGGATGCCCATATCGATTTTGTTCCCCTAGTGTATTCACGCAGATAGTTGATAGTTTCGCTGATCGGCACATTTGTAAACAGTGAGGTAACATCAAGTTATGTCAAATGCTTGCCTTCTAGATCCAGGTTCCACACGATTTCTACAAAATTAAATGTCCTGTAGACTGATTAGAAATCGTCACTCTTACTGGTTCCAAAGAGTTAGAAAACCATTTTACACCTGTGTGATGTGGAGAGTTACACGTATCCGAAGTCGGTCACAATGAGATGCCGTGTAATCTAGGATCCGTTGTCCCAGTTGGTCGTATTCTTTCGAAGGTTACCGCCCCCATTATTTATTTCTGTTTCAAGGATCGCATTCTCGTTGGAACTGATTTCTCTATCTGAGCCGTTCTATTCTTCTCTGATGGGGTTTTCGTAAACTTAGACGTATAGTTCTTTGCTGCTTTCATCTTCTCTATGTAATCCGTTTTGTTGAGAAGTATGGTACTTACAACTTTATCTGGTCTTGGCAACACTATACTTCTGTCTGTGCAAAGATTTATTGAAATGGACTTGGAAATTCAGTTCGCCATATCAAAAAATGCCGTCGAACAGGCCTGGTCCACATCCCATGTTATCTATCACAATTTTTATCTTGTATGTACTGAGCGGTTCATTCGATTTCCAGGCACTTTGACCACGAGTTCCCACGCAGAACACCACCTTAACCTCCATGTTCGAGTGATAAGTGTTTGTCCAATCTCATTTAGTCACACAGTCATTAGCCTTGTTTCTATGACTAGTATCGACTGACCTTAACCGGAATCTGTGTGGGGTCCATTCGTCGGTCCAATTTGTTCGTATCGAACTCTGATTCCTAACAGATTTTATGTTACGTAACCTTTCTTCTCCGTTTTTGTATCTATGTTCAGTGACCCACTGGTATCTAGGACTCGTCCTGTTATGACATCATGATTGTCTGAGTTACCTGACGTCATTTTTTCTCATAGTCATAGCTATTCCGTTTGTTCTTCACCACTCTGGTGTGCGTGTATCTGTTCCCTTTGGTAGTTACTTCTCTCCTAACTGTCGATTGGTCAAAGTAGTTCCATAAATACTGACTTTCTTCATGAACCACGTGACTCACTTCTGCATCGCCGTCTCAAGCGTTCCCTGTCCATTGTTGCTTGAGCATCTTGAGGCTTTTTTGACTGTACTGATTCTGTGGTCCACTTGTCCACAATTTGAGGTACGTTATTGTTATTGTTCAACGATTAGCCCTACAGTACGCATAGTAAATTGAGCTTGTGTTCTCTGCCTTCGGACTTGGGATTCGTTTGTTTGTGAATAACTAAATTACGGGTAGACAATCTTGTACATTGAGAGTGTATTTCTTCCAAGGACTTCAGGTGATCCGACGCTAAATATCCTTCTGCTCTACATCCGCGGTTGACAAGAGTTAACAAAATGCTTGCTTCTCGCGACTCATGTCTTTCCTCTGTTCTAAAGAACTGGATAAAGGGGACTCAATGCTTCGAATTTCTGTAAATTGTCTATTTTTTCAGTATTAGGAACATGCGCTCGTATATGTAGATTTCAGCCTCTCAGACTCCTGTGCGAAGGAAGGAACGAGACTTGAGAACTGATCCAATAGGCTCTCAGACTGAACAGTCACATCTGGTTGTTTAGTCTTATTGGTTCGACAGCAAAACTTTGGTCCAAGAGACAACACTTTATGCAATATCTCACCTAGATTTAAAGATGACAAATTATGGAAGCATTTATTTGAATCTCCAGTGAATTCACCAATCGACTAGATACTTTTCCGAAGTTTAAAACAGATCTGTTCGACCTATTTGTCAACCATTGATTGAAAATAGGCAACAAAAGTCTCCCACCCACGCAAATACACATATTCAAAACCAGATCTGGATCACCTTCCGCCTTTCTTGTTTCGTAAACCACACTGAATGTTAGATATTGGTATGAGTAGGAATAACTGAAAACTAGCTTGTTCGCCACGATGTTTTTTTCTCATCAGTTATGTATCTGCTGTTGAATTGTTCTCTCATAGTACAATACGTGGGTTACTGATCTCTTGTTATCTGACTCAGAGTTCGAGGTACATCTTCCTCGAGTCAGTCAACCAGTGGAGAACAGTCCGATGCACATCTTCTTGGGATTCACCAATCATCAGGTCAAAATGTGGATAATTCAGATGAAGAAGTGATTTGAGCGAAGCTTTTCTACGCAAATAGCATACGCCTTTCTTCGCCTTTATTGAAAAGTTTTTATCTTGAGAAGAATTCTTACCGAGTTCAAAATTCAACGTATGGGTTAAAACGAAGGTCACGGATATTGCACAGGATTTTCGTCCCCTAATTTAATGACTCGCAGATAAACAAACCCCAAGTCCCAAGGTAGAGAACACAAAATCGCTTTACTACGTGTACTAGAGGACAGAGTGGCAAAAATTAATAACAATATACCTCAAATTGTGAACCAACCGATCACAGGATCAATACAGTCAAGAAAGACTTCAAGATGCCCAAGCAACAATAGACAGGAAACTTTCGAGACGACAATGCAGGGACAAGTCAAATGGTTTACAAAGTAGGTCTTTATTTATGGGGTCGCTTTAGCCAATCAACGGACAGAGGAGAGTTAATGAGTGGAAAGAACACACTCACAAGTTGAATAATGTGTTTATGAGAAAGGTCGATATTATAGAGAGATGGCCAAGTGGAGTCATTTACACGGATAAAACAGATTAGGAAGAAAGGTTAATTACGTTCAAACGTTAGTGCTTCGTCATATAACCCGGGCAATTATGACATGGATCATACCAAAACCAGGTAGAAAGGTTACGTAAGTGATAAACTGGAACAGATAAGAACAACAATTAGAATCATGAGAATCGGATCCATTGATGCTTGTCATAGAAACAAGACTGAAAAGAGCTACATGAGGCAATATGACTGAACTGCAATTGTCACGCAGGTGAGGAAGCCAAGGGTAAGATTGGTATGGAATTTAGTGGTGACAATGCGTGAAAGACAAGCAAATAGTTTGGTTAATACAAGATGAAGTTAGGATAGAGAGCGTGGGGCCTGAACCAATACAGTTTAACGAAGTTCCTCGATATGGCGAGCTAAATTTCCTCGTCGAAATCCAATGAATCCTTACAAATATCGTTTATATCATGGAATGTTTCCGTGATATTTAGTGTGTGGGTCTAGTGTAAAAAATTGCATCTGAAGTCCAGGTATTAGATCACAGGTTACAGTTTGTAAAACGTTGATAGCTCTATATGCTTCGAAGTGATATGCTTGAAGTGCCAGTAAAATACACCACACTTCGTAGAAATATCAGGAAGAATGATAGTCGGCAAATGTACTGACTTGAGTTCAACTCAGGTACGATTCACGAATATAATATCCATGGGATGGCAAATGATGTAGTAGAGGCTTTGGTTGAGATGGTGGAAAAATATACCATGAGAAAAATAACTTCATCACCCATTGCATCACCATCAAAATCAATGCAAGCATCAATATAATCATCAAAATCAACAGCAACTAGGACACCGTCATCATTTTCAACATCATCTCCGTGATCATGATTATTATGGTGATCACAATCACGAGACGCGGGGCCTTTGAAATCGTCCGTGCTTTTGTCCCCTCCTCCATCTTCGGGATTACTTCACACGTAGTGTTTACGGTAGCAATAATTTTTTTGTGCTTTTCAACCTTGGTTGCCATAACAATCACTGTTCCGTTAAGGAATCCCGAAGTACTCTGTCTAATTTATGAAATTCACCAAGTCCGCAATCACATCACGAAAATTTCTGGAGAAACAAGTACGAAACAGAATGAAGCGGATTTAGGCCAAGGTATTTGGAGTACTAAGGAAACACCGTGCCGGATGGAAAATGTCTCTTCGGCGACAGAAAATATCAAACATGTGCTAACCATTATTCTCGGTTCGAATGTGCGTTCATTCATTGAAGACTTATGTGATTTGAGAGACGTCTTCTTCCGTCGGGAATATGAGCAACTCGAAGTCATATTGCTACAAGAAACTTGGCTCTATGACAAAATTGATAAGGAAATCATCCACCTCGATGGTTTTGCCTGCTACCTGGCTAATCGTTCCTCGCTTCGCAAAAACGCAGAGGAGGGGTTATTACTTACCTCAAAGACAGTTGGTGTGCTTCTGTCCAAACGCTACTGATGAACTCAAATTCTAACATTAGTGCTTCTGTGATCTTATGCAAACGCAAACATGTGAGTATATATAGCTCCATAGTCAGTGCGAACGCTTATATTTCTCCCACTGGCCCTACTAGTGTTTTTAGGGATTTCTCTGAGATTTCATCTTCCAAACTTTCGAGCTATGTTGACAGTTATTTGTGCTTTGTTTTTGGTGGTTTCAATCATTCTCAGCCGGAATTCTTGATGCAAATAAATCTAAAAAATTATAAACTTCCCTACCAGGATTGAAGCCCACCTTGATTTGTGTTTCACAAACTACCCTGAACTCTTTCGGACCTCAGGTAGATCTCCTTTGGGGACGTCGGTTCACGCCGCACTATTGTTACCTCCAATGATATATAGCTCCAATAACCACAGAATTTTCACCCGCCGTCGCGACCTGGAACGCAAAAAACGTCAATGTGATTCAGAAAACCTACAATGACTTCAAGTTATGGTCGAGTAGACTAACTTCGACATCTTCAGCCAACAATACCCCACTGTGTTTTGTGAGCTTCTTACCAGCTACCTGAATTTTCGCTACGATTTATGTTTTCCATTGGAGACCATATACATTCGTAGAGACCGATTTTCCTCTGGTTTCTTCAAAAAGTTGCTCCGTAGGAAAGAAAGTGCTTACATAAGTGGAAACTTTCGCACAGTGAAAATTCTTTCTTTGTCAATCAAGTCAGAGATCCGCAGGCCCAAAGGCTTATACCGTCGTGTGCTCCTAGCTAACAATAATTGTCGAGAACTCTGGACGTTCACCAAACATTTGAGTGGTATCTCCACAAGACACTTATCCCAAAACATTAATGTTGAAGATCTAAACCGGGACTTCAACGAGCAACCTCGTTCTTTGTTATTCAGTTGTACTGAAGTCCTATTTTGTCACAGCTTTACCAGCTCCACCTTCCACAACATATCCCCTCAGGCTGTTTAAAGAGAGCTGTCGAACCTCAAGTGCAACAAGTCCCACTAACCCGACAATATTCCCGCAGTTTTATTATAGCGAAGTGCACAAATACTCATACCAGTCATGACAGAGTTATTTAATCAATGTTTGTACTGTAAGAAGATTCCCGACTGTTGGAGATCAGCATCCATCACACCTGTGCCCAAGAAAGGAACGGCAAAATTCCGTCCGATTGCCTATACCTCCGTTGCACTAAAGGTGTTTGAGAAGTTATTACTCCAGGAGCTGTCCAGTGATTCCACAATACAAGACATAAAGCAGTTCGCTTACCACGGCTCATGGTCTACCTTGGATGCTACTGCTTCCTTGACTCTTCATGTCGCTGAACTGTAAACCAAAAGCTGTGCAGACCATGCTTCCTGGATTACAGTGATGTATTTAACCGTGTTGATAGACGAAAGCTTCTCGACATAATCTCAAATAATGGGATACAACCCTTACTCATTGGACTTTTGTCTAATCATTTCTCTAATCGCCAACAGTTTACAAGATAGGGGCAGAACCTCTTCCATCTCTGTTTCAAACCAAGGCGTACTACAGGGCTCAATCCTCACCCCCTCTTCTATTCTCTGTCTACAGCTCCTCCATGCCTGTCAGTGACCGTTCTTTCATTAAAAGTATGCAGGTGACGTGTGGTTGGGTCACCCCATCCTGATGCATCAGCTACACCTGAACTCCAATCTGGTCTCTTAGATATTGACCACTGGTCCAAAGCCCATAACCTAAGCTTAAATCTCTGTAAATGCTCAGATTTGGTCTTTTCTCTTGTCGAAGGCTTTAAGTATGTGAACTTCGTGGAATCCTGTTCAGATGTTCATATAGGAAACTTCTCCGTCCGTCGCCAACTGTTGGTCAGGTACCTTGGGATTACGATCACCCATAATCTTTGTTGAACTGAACATGTTTCCTGCGTGTTCACAAAACTGAGAAGACTAATCTACTATGTTTTGCGTCTAAAAGCAATGTATGTACCCCTTTACAACATTCAACGTTTTGTCCTTTCATGTATATTACCTCACTGGTTGTACTCTTCTCCCGTCTTCTTCCCTGGCTTACATGCTAAAGATTTCACCATAATAAAAAGGTCCCTCAAGCACTTATCCTGTGCAAGTGGTATACCTCGTGAAGATCTCACAGACTCCATTATACCCTTACACCATAACATGTGCAAAAGATTCGCTGAGAGAATTCTGACTGACTCAATTCACCCGCTTCACAGGGATCTCAGCGTGTGTGCTTCGTTCTGTTCCACTCACAATAATTATAAAATGATTTATGCACGCACGACTGCCTGCCGGTCCTCGATTATCTCTTACCTCGCTCGATTCTTATGTAACCCAGCAAGCGTCGATTCTGAACTTAGAGAACATTTATTGTCTTAGCTACTAAATCATCTCTTAATATTGCGTTTTTTTCTGTTTTATCCACCGAATTATCTTCCTTGTAATAGCTGTGAGTATAGATATGTACTGCTGAATATTCATCCACCGGGGTGCATAAAGCAAATACTTGACCTGACTTGACTTGAATCATGATCATGATCATCATCCTATAGAAATGACGAACTTTTATCCAGAAACATTTCACTACTACCCATCTCGGTATTTCCCGTTCGCTTTGGCAAATGACTGAAGACAAAATGGTTATATAGGTCCGTCCCAAGGTTTCATTTCCAATGACGACCTTTGACGAATACCTTAACTCCACTTTGGGTCAATCGCATAGAGATGTAACTACCAAGACGATGAAATTTAAGGCTTAACTCAGAGATCGGGAATGATGTCAGGTCAACGGCATGGATCGGTTTTCTAAAATTATCTATGTAACATTATTCAGGGGCAAACCTGGCTTGAATATCGAGCTCGAATAATAATGTCAGTAGTACAATTATACATTTGTAAAGAGACTAACTTACCTTAGATTTCTTATGGATCGGGTCGATAGCACAAAAATGCGGCAAAAAACCCTTGCAAACTCCTTTAATCATTAACCGAAGAGTTTAGTCAACCAAATCTCATCCTTCATTCTTCGGAATAAATGCAACCAAATCCTACCGGACCAGTAGCCTTAGTTCGCTGATGGCAGTATACCTCACAAAGAAGATTGCCTGTGCGGAACAACCTTTTTGGTTTGTCCACGCCACTGCTGAGCACGTTTAGAGCAGAAACGAACAAAGCTAGCTCATATAGAAATTTCTCATTTCATCCTTCAATACAGCACCTCATACTTAGAACTCACACTTTTGGTAAATACATGGGAGCAAAAAGGGTACGAAGTTATTCAGAAATATAAATAATTGTTTTCCCTTTTTCGTAAGATATACAGTCTTTCGTATTGTTCAAAAATCGTGAAACACAATTTTCGAAAATATATATGTGAAGGTCAAGTCAGGTCAGGTCAAATCAAATCGTTATTGGAAGCAGTTTAAGGGTAGAGCAGAAAATTTGTGATACATTTGATAAAACCGTCTTTTAACTTCCCAAGCTGGAAGAGGAAAAAAGTGAAAAAACATGATTATCGTCAAATAATACATTTTTTCAAAGTTACTGGTTTTTTTTACCTACATTATGGAAGACGTACCTCAAATATAGAATAATAAAACCCGAAAAACCATAGAAGATATGTTTTCAGTTAACTAGTAACTTAGATAAATGTTTCTCAATGGCTTGTTGTTGTTGAGCTTGGCATTTAGGTCATAATCATTTAATCTCCATTCGTGATGATATCGTCAGAGCGCAGGTTATGGTCCCCGTTCTCATTCGTACATGAAAAAATCTTGCCTACAGGTTTGACTCTGAACTAGCTGTGCTGAATTTATCCGTCACGGTGGGGACGTATAAAGGGAATCCTTGACACAAGGAGTGCTCCTTTAATAACAGCCCTAAGAAACAATCAGTCGATCTGGAATTCAGATCCATTGATGAGTAATCTCAATTTGCCGATTGTTGTGGCGAATTCCTTGCCAACTCCATCGATGAATTGGTAAATCAGCGTCCATCTGTCAAGAACAACAAACTATCACCCACGAAGAAACGGCAGGTCGAGAAAATGAACCGTACTCCGAAGTTGCTGCTGAAGACTCTCTCTGGTCAAAACTCAAGGGAATGCGACTGCCTGCTTCCTCTTTCTCTCTTTCTCCCTCTCTCTCTCTCTCTCTCGATCCTTTGCTTACCGTAGTGTGATCCAACGTTTGACCGGACAAACTCCAAGCTTCTTACGGACCGGGAAAGAGGGACGACACCCTAGTGACAGCTGCCTACTGTGTATCAACAGTCACCGAATGGGTGTCAAGGGATATGTCTGCAAGGTGTTGGACACGCTGAGACAAGCGAAAAAATCAGCCCTTAGTTATCTGGTAGTGGCACATCGTGATCAAAGAGGCGATTGTGACAAGAAATCCTTCTGCACTCCCTGAGGACCAGTGACCAGATGTGGTTTCATAAAGAGCAACCGGACCCCAGAATTCCGGTAAAGTTGCACAAAGAATGGCGTAGGCCTTTCATAGTCGAAAGGTTGTTATCGCACACAAAATAGTGCTAGCTACAGCAGGACCCCGACTTTTACCAGTTATGGAGACCAGACCTTTTTTACCTCTCGGCACAGACTTGGATACCGAGATAAATGTGTGCCACGCGGTGTTTTGTTGCAATCATTATTATAACAGAACATTTTAAAATTGGTTTAGGAGCCCTGGTATTCACGATCTGTGTCAGTTTGCTTTCGTTATGGTTATTATTGCCATGCGTCATCTCCTCCGGTGGTGGACGAGTTGTGTAGGACTGTGAGACGCCTAAGATGCGTGATTCGTACCCTGTCATCACCGGTCACAGTGATGGTAGATCATAGTTCGCTGTTTCCTGCCCTGTTACCACGCCTGACCTATTGGGACCTTAAGTGGCTCCGACCTCCAAGTCTCAGATCCAGGGCTGCCATCCCACAGTTGGAAGTGTAGTGGGTCCCTCTGACTGTAGGGTATATGCCTTCCACTATAGTAAATCATAAATATAGAATACGAAATGTAAAGCGTACCAAATGGCTGTAAAATGACACCCAAAGAACGCAGTGTGTATACAGCTCGAGCATGAGCTGCATACACCGAAAAAGTTCATACTTTTTAATCACTGTGTACCCAACGAGTACACCACGAACACCACGAACTCCTTTATTTGGTATAGTAAGTAGTTAAACGAGACCCGCTAGAATCTGTTGACCCCTGTTGTACGTGTGACTGGTGGTAGAAAAAGCGACATTTGCACTCCATTTAACTGTAATCACGAAATCGGCCGTCGCGACTAGTGATCGTGAAATGACTCCGGAAACTTTCAGGCGACCAACAAAAGTATACAGAAAGTTTAAAATCAAGAACACAAGTGGAGAAGGTTGGATATTTTGGATAAAGTTGCAACACGTTACAAGGAGAATAAGACTTGAAAGTGATTCTAGTTTTGTCCCCTAGACATACACGGTATAGGAGCCCAAGTTCATAGATATGAGCGGTTCTGATTCGCAATTACTGATTTCGTGACTTTTTAGATAACTGAATTGATGGAACGGTCACCTATCACTCTAAACGGTAGACCGTATTTCTAAGTGGAAGCAATGGCCTGAAGTAAGATATCACAAATAGTAATAGTCAAATGAACTTTACTTGGATATGAGTAGTTTGTATAGGCGTAATAAAAGCAGCTCCAACCAAACATTCACGGTCGAAAGAAAATTAGACAGAATGGAGCCCCATGGTAGGAGCTCCAGTGAAAAGATGTTGGAGTGGATTTGCTGAGAGCAAAGTAGATTGCAAATATTTTACATTTTGTGGCAGTTCTGACTTGAGGGAGGAAAGCCAGATGCATTCTAGATCGGAGAAAAGTTTGACTAATGGAAGTTGGGGAAAAAGGCATTACCCACAAGTCAGAAGATGCAACTTCCGCAAAAACTGGAAGCGAGTTCACTGGCTCATTGAATGGGTTGCATCAGAAGAATAGCTTGGAAAAATGACTACCTAGTTCGGAGTGTCCTGACCATGAAAAAAACGGACATGAAATCAATGCAGTGCAAGTTTGTCGATCATGTAAACCATGTTCACGGATCAGTTAGTGGGTAGAACGCACATGAATTTGGGGAAACCGTGGTACCAATAAACGTATCCACCCTGTAGTGTGTTTGTATCCTACTTGGAAATAATAGCGCTGGTGTGGCAAGTTCTGGGACAACAATGACAAGCCTAAGTCAGAGTAAATCTCTGAGAGGACAAAAAGAAAGTCTATAAACTACACAACTACCATTCTATAAAACTGTATTCTTCCATGATCAAGTAAGAGATATGACGGCTGAATACGACATTTACCCACCAGTCTTCTGTACCATAAACAGCAACCTTCACTGGCACGGAATTGGGCTTCTATGTGCACAATGGGCTCGGTAAGAAAACTGCGATGTAGACACCAACAGCCTGGAAGTCACGTCTGTTCATCATCTCTTCTGTCCTTCAATATATTCATCCAGACTTACTCTACTAATATCCCGTATTCCCTCAGCACGACTTGGCCATTTTAAGTCGTGTTTCCTTGATTCCCCGTTGTATCTCTTATCTCCAAACTTCCCAATTTACTTATCATATCCTGTCAAAAAATGACCATGGTGGTTCTTGAAGACCCCATATATGCCCTGGATCATGACTTATCCACATGCAGTTCACAGCCCTCTATACGTTTTGTATATAGATTTAACCGCTCCCAACAAACACCTATAGCAAATCTAAAGTGCCTCATTTAACGCGTGTTCTGACTGACTTGATGGCAATTGCAGAGAAGCTTGGCATAAACCTTATCAGCTGAACCAGCTTTATTCTGAAGTATATTTTTGTATTCTTCTCATAGTGGCAACAGTTGGTTTCTTTTCCCGTGGATAGAATACAGTACAATACAGTAGGCCTTCACATGTCTTTTGGTCGTGGATTTGAAATGTTTCGACCACCTTACATTGGTCTCACAGCTCTGGCTTCAGGAGATGGATGATAGCTATCTCGGTGATTACTAGTTTCCAAGGCATCGTTGCCTTTTCAGTGTGCACAGTGGGAGCCCGCAGATATGCCTGAAGGCTCATTAGACGTCGACTGAGTGTCCATTTCCTGCCCAGAGTGCAATGATAGAAATTGGTACGATTTTCTGTTATCCATGCTTATTTCTTTTTGGATGATCTTCTTTGATGCGTTTTGAGAGTTCAGTTATCTCTTGATCTAAGTAAGTAGCACTATAGGTAGACAATTATTAGATTCCTATTTATTTATTGTGACTTTAATTTACTTCGAAGGGCTTGAGAATGATATCACCCTGTTAATTGTTTCACTATGAATCCGGTTGTGAGCAAGTTCCCTCAGCGGCATGTCGAGAGTACGTGAAAGAACGTTACGACGGATAAAAAACAAACAAACAAAGAAAATCATATTTTGAATGATTGAAAATCGATGCAACTTGTTCATGAATATTTCACTTTCATCTGCGATCTTCGATCGACTTTCGCAACATAGCATATAGAATCAGCTCTAACTTATAGGTAGCATACGTACTTTCGAGAAGCATCAGCCGAATTATGATTATGAACTGCGAGCATGAATGATCCTATAAACCGTTAAAATATTTAATGCAGCCATCCATGCCGTACTATGCACGTATAAAACAGACATTAGATCTGCCTGATGCGCTGGCTAGTAGCCGATCGATAACACCTTCAGTCAGCTACACACCATAAAAGGGCTCTCAGGTTTACTCACATACTGAACCGTGGTCAAGTGACCAGACACGTATTTGTCTGACTAATCACAACTGCTTTGTCAGTAGGTGCCATTGTCTGGTGTGTGCAATTGAATAATCCCGAAACAGTCCTTGGAATAAAACAAGGAAGTGTTGATACACTTAAAACAAGTCAGCCATCTACCTTCTGCTGTTTCAGTGACATTATAGCGGCCGTAGCGTGACCGGGTACAACACCAAACAATGCTTACACAAACGCGCACATTAACACAAACAGACACACAAACAACCTAAAGAAACACAGATACACAACGGCTAGTTTGGAAGTGGACAGAAACAAGTGCTTCCAGCTATCTACCGGTCTTGTCCTATATTGCGTGTGCTCTCTGACGTGGTTTGCGATTATTGACTGATGAAAGTGTAGGCTCCAAAACTCCGGGACGGTCACGTTTGAGTAAATTCCGATTAGCGAATTTGAGGGAAGCCGAATGGGTTCACACGCTGAAAGTAGCTGACCTCAGTGCGATTCAAACTCGTGGCTTGTAGGGAGTGAAGTGTCCCCGCTATCATGGGTCAAAATGTACAGCACACAGGATTAATAAACACGGGTTTTCCATGAGCTGAGCTATAAGGACACACTGAAACCTCTTCGCGTTCATCAAATGGATCATACCCACCCACGTTACACTGCGTATGACAACTATCAAGGTGATTTAATGACTGAAAGCAGTCGCAGACCCAGAGGAGCAATCACTGCAAAGACTCATTAGCTTTCACGAAACGGTAGATCGGTTGGCGAATTTGTCCGCATACACATGTTCGAGCAGTGCGATCATAGATTGCCCGAGTCTCGTGGAGATATGTATCGCCCACAGGTTGGTGTCACTCGCGCAAGTGATGCTGATGCCACCATGAAACTCGATTACGTTTTCGGGTTTTGACAATTTCCTACTGCAATTTATTTTACACAAAGTAAGTTACAGTAAAATGGGTGGTCTGAAAACATAACATACCAGGAGTTTGTGGGGAACATCCACGTCAAAATCAGCTTCTTGATTCCGCTTTTGAAAAGAGAAATGTTATAGGTGGGTGTGAGGGGGGGGGGGCTTCTAAAATTTAACCATCCTCGGAAAAAATAAGATTGAATGGTCGAGGTCCGAGATCGAGCGACAGACACCTTAAAAAGGTGACTAGTTGCCTGTACTCGGGGTTGGTGTTGAAAAGTAACAGGAATTGGAACAGCAAAGGCAAGCTCGGAGGAACATTACCCAAAATAATATTGGTTTCATTTTCAGTTTATTCAACCACTAACCACGCACTTCTGTGCTCTGGTTTCGATTGCTACCTTCCAGCATCGTCCAGTAAAGGGCGAAAAGAATAAGCGCATAGTGATGACTGGAAAATGTCAAAGTATCAAGCGGAAATCAAGAGGACAAGGAAGGAGTTCGAATTCAACTACTCCTCTGACCGCAACATCTAGCCATATCACTTAATGTCTCCAACCAGTTAGTAGGCGGATCACATGGACCTCAACCTGGAAGTCTACCACGCCCTACTAGACCGAGTTCACTGGTCAATGTTCTCATGCATTTTTACCGTGTCATGGACTGACCATCTCGACTTACCTTCCAATCACGGCTTGCCTCAGAGGAAGTCTATCAGTGGGCATGCGTAACACATGTCCAAATAATAGCGGTATAATAGGGACAATGAACCAACCACCCGGCGATGAACAAGTGACTGCAAATTGGATGGTAAAACTGGGTCATCCGCAGGACGAATCGCTTTAAGTTGGGCCTGGTTGAGAAGCAAGCGAACATATATATGAAGACCAAAGTAGAGAGGAGACAATCAAAAGACCCAGGAAAGTTATTGATTTAGTGGAACTAAGGTGAACCGAATCGAAATTGAAATCGAGAGAAAAGAAATGGTGTCTGAGAGAAATGGAGAGAAGAGCTCTTTTCGAAACATTGAAGATAACACGATTTCGAGAGCCCCAAGAGCAGATTTGTCCAATGTCCGAATCAAGCTATGTTACAAGAGTACAATGGTGACGGTCGACGTTGGCAGTGGTATAGTGGGAGTTGGGATACGAAATGGAGTGGTGTAGGGTGGCATCGTCAGTGAAGGCACGGATGGGGTTCGAAGTGGTGGATATAAGTTCATTAATAGAATACGGAAAGAGGGTAGGGTGAAGTACAAGAGAGTGTGGTTTGCCGGGTTTGGAGAACAGTGGACTAAATAGAAGCATGTCCTGGAGAACAGTCTCAGTGAAGTTCGAAACGGAGGAAGAAACATCAAAAGTTAGGTAATAGTCACATCAGGTCAGAAAATCACGATAACCATCCCAGTTGGCTGACCCGGGATGTAAAGTTGCACCTGGAGTTGCACATAGGAACTGGACGAAGAACAAGGTGGTGGGGGAAAGAGATAAGATAAAGGTCCGATGAGCCAAGTGGAGGGAGATTGTTAGTAACAGATAACAAGGAGTGGAGGGAAGTGAGAAAGTCGATGGTAAGTGCACGATTGCCAGCCCCCTCGAGAATGCGTGTGAGGAAGTCATCGAGTTGACTTAGATTTTTGACCAAAGCCAAAGCTTCGGCTTCGAGTCCCACAGCGGTAGTGTCAGAAGAGTGCAGCAGCCAGTTTTCATTGTGGAAATTGTTGTCTCCAAGGATGGTAACTTGACAATTAGGGTCTGATTCGAATAGGTTCTCAGCGTTAGAGGACGATTAATCAAAAATCGAAGGATCGTTACTGTTGGGAGAGCGATAAACGGTACAGAAGTAGTGGTTAAAAGAAGGGAGCCGGAGCTCCAACCACATCAAATGGAACTCGTCGTTGGCAAACTCAAATTGTGTGGTACTGGAGGTAGCGACTGACTAGTGGATGTAGGCGCAGATACCAACTTTGGGCGAAAATAAGGAATAGGAAAGGTGGTGCAAAAACTGGAGGTGGGTAGCATCGAGGGAGGGAGAGATTTGCACCCCAGTGAAGAAAAATGTAAGGGAAGGTTGGGGGAAATGAGGTACAGTATCACTTCTGTGGTTCAAACTGCGAATGTTAGCGAGAGCTAGAATTTTGTTGCTGTTATGAAAGCAGACTAGAGATGGACGATGATTTCCTGTAAGTTGTGAATCTTATGAAGTTTTTGTAAAAACAGCAGCCTAACTGTGGGGCTTGGAGTGGTGAACCACGTAAGGCTCCAAGGGGAAAGTTGGTGGTACCACCCCGGGGGACGGCAGGATCGCCTATCACCTGTAGGACCGTATACCACCTGGATGAGCAGTCGCAGCACACAAACGCAAGCAGAGATTGGGCGCCTGGGCACACAGCTTACGAGGAATGAATCTGCCCGTGGAGTACCAAGTAGCAGGTGGGCTAAGTTCAAGATAAATAAAAGCTGACAGAAAAAACTGCCCTTATTCACCTAATAAGTAGTCTCTAAATTTTCGAAAACCTGAGGAAATTCTAAGACTTGCCTGTTTAAGTTGGTTGGGATACATGCTGTTTGGGTCCTCGGATAAAATTCCTCACAGTGTAGTGTTCTCTGTGGCACATAAAGGGAAGTAGGTGAAGGAGGCTATTTTATGCCACGGAAGAAAGATATGGAGAGCCTAAACAATAAAACTGACCATGTAGAGCATGTTAGGCTTCCTGGATCCGGTACAAGTTTTCCCCCAACAAGTAGTTGAGTGCTTTGCTGGATATTTTATTGATATTCTATTGAGGACTTCAGTAAGCTAGCAAACTCACATTTCAACTTCAACCTAAGAAAAGCTACCACAGAGGAAAACCCAACCGATCTGGAACACTCGTTCAAGTCATCCGAGTTACCGAAAGAGAATAAAAGCTCGTTGAAACAAATGGCAGCTCCGTCTGATCTTCGAATACAGCCATTCAAAGTTGTTTGTGAGGCGTAGTTCAGGGCACTACAAACTCTCGTCATCCTGCTGGTTGTTAAGGGAAGAAAGACGTTCATCATAGACAAAATGGATTGCACCCAGAAGGCAAAGCAACTACTGAACGATACCACCATCTACTACCTCACAGA
Source organism: Fasciola hepatica (assembly GCA_948099385.1). Classification (NCBI taxonomy): domain Eukaryota; kingdom Metazoa; phylum Platyhelminthes; class Trematoda; order Plagiorchiida; family Fasciolidae; genus Fasciola; species Fasciola hepatica. Next base: position 1,285,013 of record CANUEZ040000149.1, read on the forward strand.
TACATATTCAACTATAAAACGGAAGAAGAAAACCAGTGCACCCCCAAAGAAGCTACAAGATATGCTAAATATAACTAAAGAGAAACATTGGAGGATGAAAGCTGAGGCCTCATATATCAAGCAGTTCTGTGGATCACATAAGGTACGCGAGGATAGCGGCACCAGACCTTGGCCCAGCAATTGAGTGGCTCGTATAAGACGAACCCCGAATCCTAAGGGAAAGCACAGTCGGTGAGTTACGTGTACTGTAAAAAAATAACGGGCTAACGCTAATGAACACGTTTTTCGATTTTTGGGCAATCTGGACAAAATGTACAGATCAGTCAGCTGAGATCAAATCATCCTTCAAAAGGAGAATCAGTCGCACGCAGGCAGGGCCAAGAGTAAAATTGAGCAATGTACTAGGGGGCAAGCAATTACGTAAGTCATGGAGAAGGAAGACCCATCACGATCAGCTGTCGGATGGCAGTTTAAGTCAGGGGATATCAAAAGGCTGGGTTGGGGTGAGCGAGAGCGATGATGTCACAGACAAATGGACAATACAAAGGGAATTTTAAAAATATTTTAATTTAAAAATGTAGGGTTGTCCGTAGAAATTTTAATTAGCCGACATTGCGGTTACCGCGGTAATATTTTTCAAGGCAAGTTTTCAGTCAAATCTTTTAAACCAGTATACATGGCGCATCGATTCTTCGATACTCTCCATACCTCGTGCGGTCATGTGAACAGATTACATGCCCGGGATGAGGCACAGTGACTCGTGTAAACAATGACGCTGATAGTCTTTGTGAAAGCTAGTGGATCAGTGAACTGGAATGCACAGCTAGGGACGGCATAACTCAGATACTTACGTGGACTTGCCGGTCAGGAGAAACGTATGAATAAGGGAGCGACAAAGTGTGAACTGACAAGAAAAAAACACGTGAGTGGAGACGATGGTATGTAAATAATAACAACACTGAATTGCTCATTTATAAACTGTCTGATAATGTCACAGAATGGGCAGAACACTATACGAGTTAAGTACGTAGATAACGTTCATTAACAAGTCAGGTCATGGATGCACTTTATTTATCCAAAACGAGCAAGTTTTCAGTGGAAAGCTATCAGTTACATGCTTTGGCAACGGAAACAAATACACGATAGAGATAAAAAGGTGGTGACTGAATGGTGCTGATCAGCACGTTGAGTTAGTCAATGAAGATTTGGATGGGAAAAGGACAATCGTGGTTGAGTAAGCTTTTCTAGCAAGCAGTTCACAAGTTGTTCTTATGAAACAAGAAACCTAGATATATGTGAAACAACCGAGTTATGAAATGTTGCAGTTCGGGAATAAATCAATTTAAATTTACTACGTGTAGCAGAGTGGCAGTTACTGTGAGTGGGAGGTGACCATTGCGAGTGTGTCATCAGAAAGTGTGGTGCTGCACAACCTTTCACATGTAGAAAAATGGATACTTTCCACCAAATACAGTTACTCAGAGTAGGATATGTTACTGCACTTTGAAACGCATTTGAGGATGCGCTTGACCAACACAAAGTCTTTGACAAGCAAGCCGGGGAAAATGACGGAGTAGCAGTATAACCGGTGACATATCACGCAAGATTGAATAAATTTGGAAATGACGTGGATAGGCCCACTTAGACTTCAGATGAGAGGTGCAAAATTTCAGCCTTCTTACATTAAAAAAGTACCTTGTACATTACGGGTCCACTTTAGATCCGATGAGATAAGTACACCAAGATGCTTATAGCACTGGATTCTCTCCAAGTTCGAGCCTTCTGTCATGAGGGTTGGATTATTTGGTCACAAGCAGGATTTAAAATCAGCTGAAAGGAGTACTTCTGCACACCTGTTTGTGTTAAATGCTAATTTGACGGCAATGGACCTTTCCGTCATCGTACACGCGCGCGCCCTTTGAAAGGCTGCTCTACACGTGGGCGCGCATTTGGAGATATTTTTTTCAGAATTACTTATTCCATTCAACCCATCATTGGGATGTTGAGCATTCAAAATTATTCGAAGCAGTTTATGCTATCGATAAAAGATATGCTTGGACTACAAAATGTGTGTCCACTACCCGAAGTCCGAAACTGGAACTATCAGGCAAAGAAACGTAAAAGAGCTGGGTGCCAGGCTGCTCTTTAATGCACAACACCAAGCAGTGTGATCGTTCATAGTGTCACATACAATAATGTGCGTTCACTTTTCAAGAAGCTATCGGATACTGCATACCTACCCCTGGCCCGCAGCTTTAGAAATACCTGAGCTGTACGTTTTCAAGAAACTTGGCTGAAAGACAGTAAGAACGACGCTGTGGTGGAAACACATGAGTTCCTCTGCTTCCATCAGGACTGTATGCATTACAAGAAGAAAAAATGTGGCGGCTTTATCATCTACGTCTATTCTAAGTGGTGTGGCAAGTCCTCTGTATTTTTTTGCTAGTCATATAATGGCATCGATTGCTTAGCTGCATCATGTCGCCCTAGATTCTCTCATTTCGGTCAAGTCATCATCAGCAACAATAACGTAGTACCACAGTGCTCACAAACATCAGTTAATACTTTCCATGATCCATTAGTTCCTTTTATTGTGCCTTTGCTTGATGAGAATCTTCACGTAATAGTGGCAGACTTTAATCACGCATCAACATTTCCCCCTTTATCTTCTAATCTTCTCAGTATCTGTCACACCTCGACTCGTGGCGACTCCCAATTAGATAACATAGTGACCAACCATTCAATGGCTAAGGACACTCATTACCACTAGAGGTCACTGCATATTACATCTTAGGCCCAAAATATACTTTCACCGAGGTCATTTATCGCGCACACTTTCGAAGGTGATACGCTTCAAACAAAGAACCATTTCCAAGGTGGGTATATTACTCCTAAACCGCTCGTTGTCTGTTGTTACATTGTGGTTAGAAGACAGTTCATTTCCGCATTTTTCTGTAAATTTTGCAAAGGAGGTGATTGGGCGGATTTTTAATATTTTTTGTCCCATGTAAAAATGTTTACCTAAAATCCAGAAGAGCGGTTTCTCCACACCTGAATCAACTACTCGAGAGGAGGGAATTAGCCTACTAGGTGAGAAACAAACCCAAAGTCCGTCGACTGTCACTGCTGATAAAATCTGAGATTATACGACTTGATGATAATTTCTCTCGATAGTTCCTAAACCCCCAAAATATGAAACACAGATGGAGTAGAATCAAGTTTCTCTGCGGTCAGATGGTGAAATCCCTGAAGGGGGATGTTGACGCCACCACTCTCAAAGTCCAATTTCTCAGACAACCAGACGACCCATTCCATGTTTTCCCGTTGTCTGTCTCGTCTGAATTTCAACAGGTAAAAACCACAGTGATTCTAAAATTACTGAAATTAACAAAGGTAACCAGGTCAATTGGTCCAGACGGCCTTCCAGCGGAGCTGCTCAGATGTGGGGTTGGCTCTCTACGTGGTCTGATGACTCCGGTAATTAACAGTTCATTGGAATCACATTCCGTTCCCGGCTGTTGGCCTCCTGTTACAATTATTCCTATACCAGAAAAATCCCGTAGCCAGACGGAACCCAAAGAGTGCCGCCCAATAGCTCTATCTTCGTCGGCACTGAAACTTGCAGAACGGCTTCATCTTCAAACCACGGTCAGAAGCTCAACCGACAAGTTACAATTTGTGTACGAATACAAGCCCTCTGAAGTTGATTCACTAGAGTTCATTGTGCACCATATTGCCAGATCCCTCAATGATTCCAGCAAGTCAGTTAGAAGTGCTTTTCTTGACCAGACACTGGCCTTTGACAGTGTACTACGCTGGCTTCCTCTCAGAAAGCTAGAATCTTATGGCTGCCCCGCATATTTATTAAATTGGTCGAAAGACTATTTCTCTGGAGAAGCACAATGCACCAAAGTAGGCAGAAAAGCCTCCAAACGTCTCTTGACTAGTGCTGGTGCACTTTAAGGTGCTGACCTATCTCCGTACTTGTTTTCCACTTTGATTAGTGATTTGTCTGGCTCCCATTCAGCTTGCATCTTAAAATATGCTGATGACGTTGCTTGAGCTTGGTCTGTCTCAAATAAATCAGACTTCGACAAACTCATAGCAAATTTTTCACATTTTCAAAACTTTTCTGATCAACCTGTTGAGAAGCAATAAAAGTCAACAGTGTATTTTTCCACCACTCGTTCCTAATTCATCGAACACTTTTCCACCGGTAATTCTACTCCCCTCGCGCGTATAAACCACGTGCAATATCTTGGTGTTAGGCTGCAGCATAATCCGCATTGTTCGTCACGCACTGAAATCACGGTGAGAAAACTAGTTTGCTTGTCGTATCAGATTAGAAAATTACGGCCATCTAAAGCTCCACAGTCTGTTATTTCCTTTTTGTAAAACATTTTATATCACCTATCATTCCTTATTGTTCCCCTGTCATTTTCCCAGGATTATTAAAAGAGCATATAATCACTCTTCGCAGCGGCTTACTCATCGTTAGTCTTGTTTCTGACATAACCCTAAATGACCTAGTCTTGGAGCTGTGCAGTAGCCACATAACAACATCCATTGCGTTTGCACAGAAAATTCTTTCTGATACTTCGCACCCATTGCATTTCGATCTTACTGTTTGTCAGTCCCGAGCATTGATGCGGTCCAGATATGGACTGCTTCTCTGCAAACTGTCTTTGCACAGGAATTACGTTGTTCCGTTTCTGGCACGTGTCCTAACAAACTAGGATGTCAGTCTGTTTGGAAAGAGATTCCGTTTTTGCTCCGTAGCTTACTTTGGCGGTATTTTTTGGCAGAAAAGCATTGTACAACTATGCCAAAGCTGGAATACATACAATGCCAATACAACTAGATTATTGTAGTAGATTGACATTAGCGCTGTTCCGGAATTCAGAATCAACCACCATATCATCGGCATACTTGAAAGTGAAGGATGACGAATAAGGGAGACGTCATACATGTGGCAAACGAATTTAAGTGGTGACAGGATAGCACCTTGCTGTACTCCACAGCTCGTAAAAACTGTGGAGGACCTGTAACCACTGACATAAGTGAATTCAGACGGATTCGCGACATAGTATCTTAACTAATTGGAAAGCATTCGGAATATATCTTGTTGGTCTAAAAGAGATAGTACACGTTCTCTACTGAACGAATCGAAAGCATTTTATAGTCCAGGAAACAGACGTGAACTAGTTTGCCTTTCTGGTTAATTAATGACGCTATTGAATGGATAAGACAGCTGACGGCATTCAAAGTGAAACACCGTTTTCGGTAGGTAAACTGGTTTATATCAGAAACAATAATAGCCGACTTAAGATCGTCAACTGTTATCCGCTCGAAAGTTTTGAGCAAGATTGACGTGGATGAGAAGGGCTGAAATTTGCCTTCTCCTTTTATTGGTATTAGAGTGATACGAACTTGACTTCAAGAGTCAGCATGTATGCCTTTAGACGGATATCAGTAAATATGAAGGAGAACCCATGAACCAAACCGGCAGTGCCAGATTTCAGAATGACAGAACCGATGCCGTCGGGTCCGGAGGCTAGAAAATATGTGATACAGTGGGAGTGGATAAACAGATAAACACATGGGAATGGAGGCGAGTTGGATACAAGTGCAGTCGACTTGATCTAAGGCAAACATAACCAGTGACAACAACACTAGAGATGACCTTCAGGAGTAAGTAGAGGGGCACATGTGGAAGGCTCAAGCAAAGTAAAAAACCTCGGTTTTGAGTGGGAATTTCAACCAGGAAATTTGAATCCGATACCGTGGCATTCCACTGAGACCAGTTGTTTTTCACACCCGGAGCCCCAACTTACAATCTCACCCAGGAGTTATAGAAAAGTCTGTTAAGTGGATCAAATCACTGTTTAACTAAAGGCCAACAGTCCCTGGATAAGCTGAAGAAAATCAAGGTGAAAGAGGATGAGGCAAAGCTTTCGTTCGACGTCACTGCGCACTACACCTCGTGATATTCTGATCCCTGGGCTTGACATTTAAATCACAAAGCTTTCATTACACACGCACTGACGATGCTACCTCGACTGGTGATGAAACGTTTGTGAACTAAACTCCAAGTTCAGTGATCAAAACATCATGGCAACCAATACAAACATTTGAAACTATTGAGCTCTACACTTCAGTTGACATGAACCCAGCAGAAAGCGCATTGAAGGAAACCTTTCAGAATCAGCAGCCAGACAATCTGGCGGAAACACAAACAATTTTGAACTCCTGGACTTGTGCCTACATACATGTTTCAAATTTGAAGGGAGAATTTACGAGCAAATAAGCGGAACGACAAAGGGATCACCCGTATCCGGATTTTACGCAGAAGCTGCAATGCAAGCCCCTCAAAGCATTGCATTACCAAAGATTAAACCAAAAATTTCGATGAGATATGTGGATGACAAATTCGTCTTTATCAAGCGCTCATTTATTGAAAAGGCACATACCGCGATCTACAATATCTAAGAGGACACCTGCTTCAATATGGGAATGGGAAGGGAGAATAAACTAGCATTTCTAAACGTATTGTCAAGAAGACCAGGCGAGGGCCAAGTGGAGACATATGCATGCCGAAAACAGACACATACGGGCCAAATATAGTCCCCACAGCACATCTAAACAACTACAAGAGGTCATGCGTAAGAACTCTGCTTAACAGAGCTAAAACACGCTATAGCTCCGCAAAGCTGATAGTACAAAAAGAGAACTATCTTTTCTCAATGTTCTAACAAAATGGATACCCAATGAACTTAATACGAAGAACCATATTCGGAACCAAAATCGTAATCGACCAAGGAGCACAGCTGAACAGAACGATAGTATTGCCACACAAAATAAACATCCGAAATGACCGCAGGCCCCCTCCTATTGCAAGGTATCACAACTGCTCATAAACTCAGAAAAACCTCGGGAAGAATCACATCAAGCCTGGAGGAGCAACTTGAAGCGGAGGAAAGAAGAAGGGTAACGTAAAAGATCAATTGCACGGACTGTGACAAATACCAAGTCGGTCAAACTGGGAGAAAGTTTGCCACGAGAACGAATGAACACGAACCAGCTACATGGAAACATGACCAATTCGCCCAAATATCCACTCACGAGGATCAAGAAGGAGGCATGCTCAATCTGGATGAGGTTTGCATTTTGGACCAAACAACCACGAGACACCCAAAGCAGTTCTTGCATGCCTGGAATTCTTCAATAATTTCAACCGAGGAAATCACTGAATTGGATCGCATATACATTCTCCTGATATGCAAGAAATTAAACTGGCTTAAGCAATGGAAAACAAATTAACTGGACCCTAATGGTACCGACCTATAGCCATGAAACTCAATTCTCTGAGTGAATAAACAAACCAAACTGTTTTGACGGCGACTCAGCGGACCAAGCCTACGATAACACAAAAGAACACAAAAACGAACACGAAAATACACAAAAGATAGAAAAAGAATTGCAGCACCGTCGTCAAGAGGTCAAGTTACTAAGTGTAAAGGAGGTAGCCCCAGCTAGGTGTTAGGCTCCGAATAGAGGCACGAAGTGATATGGGTAACGACTAATAGACAATAAAACATGCCAACCAGAACTCCAACCTGCAGATGTCGGCTCAGGATCATAATTCAATATCCAACGATAGAAGGAACTTTTATATTTAATCCATGCGATACCTGAACTAAGAACACAGATGAATCAAATTTGTACAGTACATATTTGGCAGTAGTCTTTCTAACGTTGACTGCAAAGAAAGTATAACAAACAGCGGTGAACCAAGGAACCAGAAATCGAATGACTGAAGTTTCCGAACAGCCTAGTGATAAAGTGAGTCAATAAAATATGTAACAAGATATAGAACAAAGATACCACTCCTCTTCAGATTAAACCAACTTTCGGATAAATGAGCCATAACAATCATACGACGAGTCAGTAGTGGTAACATAGGGTATTAAGCAAAGGTGGGAGGTGAAGTTACCAAATCTAGAAGATTGCTTCGAGAGGTCAACATGTCAAGTTTGCGTAAGCAGTAACGTTTTAAGGTCAAGAGATCAGGGTGAAATCATAGGCGCGTTCCCTAAGTAATCAAATTTGTACGGGGACCTTCACTTGCCCACAGATGATATCACCTTGACGGAAGGTGAAAAGTTTACGACTTGAAAGCCTACCTCAGCGATCACCAATTGACACAAATCATCTACAAATATTCATCTACAGGAAAAGAAACTAACTGTTGCCACTATGAGAAGAATACAAAAATATACTTCAGAATAAAGCTGGTTCAGCTGCTAAGGTTTATGCCAAGCTTCTCTGCAATTGTCATCAAGTCAGTCAGAACACGTGTTAAATGAGACACTTTAGATTTGCTACAGGTGTTTGTTGGGAGCGGTTAAATCTATATACAAAACGTATAGAGGGCTGTGAACTGCATGTGGATAAGTCATGATCCAGGGCATATATGGGATCTTCAAGAACCATCATGGTCATTTTTTGACAGGAAATGATGAGTAAAGTGGGAAGTTTGGAGATAAGAGATACAACGAGGAATCAAGGAAACACGACTTAAAATGGCCAAGTCGTGCTGATGGAATACGGGATATTAGTAGAGTAAGTCTGGATGAATATATTGAAGGACAGAAGAGATGATGGCAGTTTTTGTGGTACCAAACTGCTTTAGTCAACGAATTTGGAGAGATATTCTACATAGTTTGTTTACGCAATCCAGAAGACTGCTGCGAATTGGTGCCGACTATAAGTGTTTAGTTTGATACTGCAATATTTCCCCTAATTTGAGAGTCAAACACCTTAGGTTAAGAGCCTTGCGTCGTAGTTCATTGGCCATCCATCACCAATGAATGAACTTCATTTGAAGTTATAACCTATACCCTTTACTGTAAGGAAGAAAAATGGGCAATTCAAGAAGCCTTTGTATATTTGTATGAATTTTAAATTGTGTCTATCGTACGGACGAAGTGCATCTTTTGTGACGACCTGTATGGATTTGTGGCAGAATTCTTGTAAATAGAGAAGTCTATGCTTCCAGGCCGATTATATTTCCGGTACTCTCCTGAGAATGTCTTTATTCTCCTTTTACAAGGCTTTTACTGTACATTTCAAGTAGTTCGGTGCCTCCTTAATGGGGTTGAAATACAGGTTATTTGGATGATATGAAGGTTGAGTCTACTCACCAAGAGAGCTTCAGATACCTTCCGACACCTTCTTGGCGACGGCATTTTCGGCGCCCAACTTAAAGAAGCATGTTTTCAGTAAATTTATTAGAAAGGTGGTTATCTGTTTTTGAGTGACATATGTAATTTGTCATGGCAAGGGTCAAATGGTGGACAATAACGTTCAGCTGGGACAAGAAAGGGGTCAGTGGAACAGAAAACAAGTAAGGGGTGAGTAAGAGCAAGATTTAAATCTCCACCAGCAATGCACAAACAGTCGAACAGTGATAAAGTCAGAACGAATAGAATAGCTCCAAAAACGGAACATGATTGCATGTTGCAACCAGCGACGCATATCTTCTTTATCGACTTGTTATGATTATTTGTAGTTCTGTGTATGCCATGACCGAATGAGATTCCGAATGTGTTGAAAAATCAATGCCTTGTGTGGTTAGTTGAACCGGAACATGGTTATGGTAATGACTGCAAATCAATGTGCGTGGGCTTTGGACTTCGTGCATGAGACCTCGTAATATGCCTTTCGTATTATTAGCAGAACACCGTCAGAATAGATCGTAGTGAAGCTTCAGGAACAATGATACAATGTTCACCCAAAACGCACCTTTTTAAATAAAAGATGGTCCCGAGGCTACATACCGTTAGCTCGAAATATTTCAAGCATTCCCAACAAATTTATAACTTTGGGCCACGCAGTCTACCGTTGCATGAGGGGAAATAATGAGAAGCTTAGACACAATCAAAGAAGCCTAAATTCGAGCATGGCAGCCGGCATTTTTGTTTCTTTTGAGTTCACTTGATGCTCACAAAAAAAGCGTCATTTGGTATGCAAATGGAATGTGGGATCTAGGGAAGTCATGCCACGAGTCTACGAAGAATCTTGATCTTTCAATAGGGACCGTGAACAGATAGATCGATAGGTTGAAAGCACAGAGAACAGGAAATCATGGTAAGATGATGCTAATGCTCTCGTACGCTTATTGAGATATCTCAGTTCTGATCCGTCGTGTTCAGCAGCGGTGACCGATATTCTATCACGCCATGCAGCCGTCATCCGTAATGTGTATCGTCGATTCTACAAACATGGATTTCAATCCAGGACATGCATTCCTGTCCATCTTTAACTGAAAGTCACTGAAAGTTGCTTTTCGAGTGGGTAATGAGTAGGCGCCTTTGGAGGAACGAAGAATGGAAATCGATCATTAAAATAGAGGAATTCATACTTTCGTCAAAGACGTGTTTGGAAACCAAGTAGTGGTGTTATGACAGCAGCAATTCAGTACAATAGAGCTCCAGTGGACCCCTGGGGGAGTCGTAAGATGGGAACGTCTGATCGAGCTGATATTTCTGGATGGCATCATCAATAATCATGTTTACCCAGGTGTCCCCATTGGGCAAATCTTGCCAATGCTGAGTACATCACTTATGGCTATTTTCCAGGGCAATAGTGCGCCTGAATACTATTGGCTTATCTGACTCGATTTCAATGCACTTCACGGTATAAAAATGCTTCGTTACCATCCCGATCACCCGATCTCAATCCAGTCAAAGGTTTATGGGATTAGCTCAGAGAAAAGTGGATCAGACGTGGTAATAAAGATCTCTAGGGGAGTTAAAGAATGCCTTAAAAAAGGGTGGGACTATGTACCACGATTTACTATCAGACGGTTGATAACGACAAGGACTTGACGGGTAGAAGCTCTATATCATCCCAAGGTGACCCAACCACATATTGATGAGTGAGCGATACATTAGAATTTCAATAGAGGATTTCAGTAGTGCACAAAGTTTTGATTGTTTAGGAGAAAGGTGGCGTTTATTGGCGAATGGCATGCAATTAGGAGAAAGAGCGTCTAAATCAGGTTAAAATCAGATGGCCATAGAAGAGTTAAATAATTTGTGATTCACTGTACTTATTAGCATTTATAATATGACCAGTCACTCGCCCACTTACTCACTCACTCATTCATTCACAAGCAAGCACTTATCCATATTCACATGTGACACTGCAGGTGGCCGCTTGTGCCCGAGTGTTCCAATGTGTGTGTGTGTGTGTAGTTGGGATACATTTGAATTTGTCTCGTGATTCTGGCTATACCGATCCTATGCTTGCCGTTGAGGATTACGAACGCCGGATTGTCCACATATGTGCCAGTTTACGTTCCCTAAATTATCTCAGCTTTTGTGTTTTACCTTGCGTATGCAGTTTAAACAAAGTTATCCACAAAGAAAACGAATCGCAGGCTAATGTTACGAAACAAATTCGCTATCACAGCAAAATGAGAGAGCGGACTGCGTACTGGTCAAATATCGCTTGATTTGTGTTAGCTCTGCGGGGAATTCCGTCACCGAATCCTCATCAGTCGGTTTTGGACCACTATTGAAATGTGCCAATTTCAACAACCGAATATTGGTTCCGGCCAATTTGGATGGTGAGCAGTCAACCTCATTTGGAGATCGAAGTGGCCAAACCACTTGGCAACAAGTAGCGGCTTTGTCTGAGTAGACTTGCACGTTCCATTCACAAGGAAGTTTGTAGTAAACGTGTGGAAGTTCACGAATAAGTGATCGAAATATTTGCTGAATTGAAGACGAGAAAAAATTACGAGGAGACAATGAAGTGGAATAGAAAGCAAGTAACTTTTGTCACGGTAATTAATCAAGCCATCAAATGCACCTGAGCGTGAATGGGATCATTGAAAATCACTGTCGCTCAAAATTGCGGCTTTTATTTTGTGATTAGTTCGAAATTTAACACACTTTCAAGTAAAGCCAAGAAAAAATTAATCTACCCGAACATGAACATTCAGATAATACCTTGGTCTCGAAAAAAACAAATTACAGGCTCGAATGAAGTGGGAGTTTAGCATAGGCTGTGTTGTGGTGCTTTGACGAATATATTTCTATTTGTGAGTAATTTGACGGAATGAAGAAATGTTGCGGATTTGCCTTCCTTTTTGTGCTGATTTTTCTCACTAAAAGCTAGCCATTTTATTATCGACCACCTCTCCGTAGCGGAACACAAATTCGATAGAACTGATTTGAGAAAGACCATTTGTAGAAAACAGTGACTCTGCGGGGAGCCCATTAGTATCTATTCTCGTGGTGAAAATTACATCCATTTGCTCATAATTTTTTAATAGGCTACCCTCAGTGCACATACTTGTTTCATCTATTTTCATGAAACAACGCACAATACAGAAGGGAAGTTGAAAATTAAAAGTACCCCCTAATTATGGAAAACAGAATCTTTCCCTGAAGGATAACTGGAAACCGGTTAACCTCCCAGCAAGAAGGAAGGTGACCACTAACTAATATCCATCTGGATGAGACTACACCTTGGAAAGGTGTAATAGCCTGCGTACTTCTGCGACCCAAAGAGCTACGTAGGATAACTTCCGTAAGCCGAATATACAATCATACCTGGTAGATCAATGGATTAAGGCCAGACGAAGTCCAGTCTCTGAACTCGGTTCTGGAGAAAATCCGGTTTCTTCCCACCTTGTCCCTAGAGAGGACACTTCAGCGAATAATCACGTAGCGATGTAGTTTACCCGTCTTAAAACCACCGGTAGAAGGATGTAGGAGTGGAGTATCTGAGGTTTCTCTCAGCAGTGGCAGAATTCGTAGTACTTCATTGGGCCGCTGTCGTCTGCCTAAGCTTGGCAGCCTCCAACCCAAAGGATGATTTCCCCTTCCATATTCTGCTTGGTCCACTGGGTGCATGTGACTGAGGACTGAATCCGAAAAATAGATCGATAGTAAAAGAACCAGCAAAGACAAGACAGAAAGCTCGCAGCAATCAGTTTTCACGTGACAGACCAGAAGAAGTTCCTTCACACGTGCTTCGGTCACGTTCCCGTGATGTGTTCAAGCCCCATTGCCTTGTATCTGTATTTATATTTGTATTTGATCAGGCTTTTGCGTAGACAGTCGTCCGCATTTCAATCAACAACAAAAATTTACACTTAACACCTCACGGAATCAATGGGAAGAAAAAACGGTTACATATCAAAATTGCCAAGAAATTCTGCCGATACTCATACCTGGTTTGTGAGGAGTCCTGCCAGATATGGAAAGGTAACGTTTTTGTAGATGTTAATACGTGAGTGTACGGGTCCAAAGGAGGAAAGTATAGAAGCAAGAGAGTTACATCTGGATAGATCATTATGTAAAGGATGAGTGCTGTCTGCAAAAGTTTTGTGAATGGACTTTCTACATAGGGCCAGGTGTAATTGGCACAGCTGAGAAAACAGTTCAGTTTGGGGGTACGGAAGATACCCGACTGATAATAGATAGACCTCGACAAGGAAATTCAAAATCTTTCTTCAGTAGGCCAGCAAAAATAACAGGCTATCAGAAAAGTAGAACAGGAAAAACACATTGATAAACGGTATACGTTAAAGTACCTAAGCTTTCGGATTTCGTAAGATATCCGGTGCCGTTTCTTCACACCGTTTGAAATGTGAGATAACCCTCTCGAATATGCATCTGTAGTGATTCCTAAATATTTGGCAGAATCCACTCTAGCTAGTGGTTGTGCGGAAAAGACAGATGGGTCACAAAGAAAGGCTGATCGAGTAAAGGTTAATATGCATTCAAAGCATTCAAACAAATTTAAAGGTAAACCAGATCGAACAGAGAAATCATGACTATGGGACAGATTACTGGAAAGGTCACCGAAGCCCTGGGTTGCAAAAACAGCTTGAAAAGGAACCACATAATTGGCATATTAAAATAAATGTGCCAGAAAACTGGATGAAGGATCTCTAATGTAGGTGGGAAATAAATAGAGGGGAGGCACTGCTCCCTGAAACACTCCTGAATTATTCACCAAGGGTTTCGATGTTTTAAAACCTAGTCATGTGCACTGAGTTCTGTTGGTAAAGGTGTGGGACAGACGAAAGCTTGCAGTTTACGAAGGAGGACAGATGGTGAAATAGAATCAAAAGTGAATGGGTAGTCTAAAAAAGCATATCGTTTAGAGTTCGCTGATCCGTCCAAAAATTTGCTTATATGGTGGACTAGGGAAGCGATAGCAAGTACAGTGGAACTGTTCGATTTATATGTCAACCGGAAGGGGTCATCGCGAAGGAGAGTTTATGGAAGAATTTAAACGTTCAGTAATGTCACACCTTGTTAGTGTAAGACCAGATGGAATTAGAGCAATCGGACGAAGGTGTTTAGCTGTGACACTAAGATAACAAGGGTCGGGTATAAGAACAATAGTGACTAGTCTCGAACAGGACGGAATAAAAATGAGCATAAAGATTTGTTCAAGAGGGAATTAAGTATATCGGTGAGAGTAACAGCACGATGTCTCAAAAGTGATGACAACAGGCCACTGAGACCAATATCTGAGATTATGTTGGAAGTAGGAATGGGCTTAGGTGCTTCTTCTGTAGAGAACGGGGTTATGTGCTCATCATATTGTGGCATGAATGCAATTGGAGAGTCATTTGATGGGTAGGGGATGCACTGGTAATTGTGTCGGTGTCCACAGCACACCGTCTATTTCGTTTTCTTCACACAGCAGCGAATTCCTTGCCATAGTCAGTTACTGTTTTGGCTACAAGGAGTTGAGTACCATACAGTGAGCCAGTGTGCTTAATTTTTTTTCTTTATCAAAAGAGAAGTATATCTTAATTCGGAATTATCCCGGGCTTTGTAGAAATATTCCCTCCGTCTTCTTAGGGATTCAGCTTCGAAGAAGTGGCACGGCCAGTACAGATAAAGAGGGTTTCTAAGTGGTAGCACATGTTTAAGATTAAATGGGCCTTTACAGAAATTTTGTCATTGCTACTTAGCGACCACTTGAAAGACAAACATGAAGATGAATGAGCAAGGGATTTCCGTAGGAGAAGAATGTCATCAAGTGTAAAGGGATTTTGACTTGGCTGATTTGCCTGAAAGAGTGGAAAACAGACCCGGAGTACACCTTGGCCTCAACAGAAGTACACAGTAGTCTCTGATTGAGACAGGTGCACACAGCTTTTAGGGAGAATAATTCAGGATAATTGATGACAATCCTGTCTAAAATAGAGTTGCCTCTGGTTGGAAAAACATAAAGATCCGTTTAGTTGGATGCAATGAGGGGTTGAGTGGAAGCACGATTAAAACAGCCTACTATTATGTGCAAACTGTCAACTCACAAAGAACAAGGAAAGGTAAAATGAGTCATAGAATGATGCAGTAGCGTTCTGTGTACAAAACGGTACCGCGTACATGTCTTTTATGACAGTGCTTCTGTGACGAGAAAAATTTAGTTTGGCAATGCATAACTACACAATCAGTACAGCTCACTGGGTACGAATAAACGACTTCGGAGTTGCCACATCAGGTAAAGTTGATATATATGACCACCCTGTCTCCAGTCTTCTTGCTAGTGGAAGTCCTGATCTACTGGAACAGTTTGAAGCCATTTATTGACACCAGTGAGTCAGCAATACGTGGGTTCAGCCGCGATTTTTTATAGAAGCCACACAAGTATGAACCTGAAGGCGAGAACGAAGAACAGACTTTTGAGTCAAAGGCTTCAGTTAGGATTCCCAAAGAGACTCCTTCTGTGGTGTGGGCTATCGTGAAGTATGACTCGCGCAAAAACCTCCAGAATCTTCCTTGTGAAGAGTCCTAATAACTTACCGTTCCTGATTTATGATCGACGCAGGGCGTCACAGGTTATTACGGTTCTAAAGAAGACAGTAGTTTAGGAATTGGGCATATATCAAACCCAATTCTTAAGCCTACATGCTCACTTGACTAGGTTGCTTTCAACGACCGTCCACCATGTCAGATACGGCTACAGGCTTCCCTGGAGAACTTTCGAAACTTTCTAATTAGATGTATGCCTGCAGGCCCAGTTATCTCTGATCATGCTTCGAGTGCCGGACTTAACCTAAGTTCTACGGTTCACTCTTAGCGCTTCATGTGATCCGTTGTCCGACGCTTCTAGTCAGATCAGCGTTGGGATCATTTTGACCACGAGAGTTGAAGGTGTACTGGTAGACTGAACTCCAGTAAACGGGGGTTTATGTACAGTTCTGTTGGATGGTTCTGAGCACGCTAATCTCAAAAGAATGAATGATGCCTGTTTGTCCTGTCTGTACATACGCCCTTGAGACTACAACTCCTATGAGACAAAGGATGAATTCTATCAGGATTTTTATCCACTGCTTGGAAGGGCACGTTCAACGGACCTAGTGATCATGGCTAGAGATTTCAAAGCTCATGTTTTCCATCTGGAGGCTTCCGATAGGCGCAGGGAAGGCAGGATTCGCCAGATCGCACTAAGGACGGATATATATATATATATATATATATATATATATATATATATACTTGTTCGAGATCAGGAAAGATCCAAAAGCAGCAATGACAGCTAAGAAACAGCGGAGAGGGAAGTACGATACGGTAAAACAGACAAATAGTAACAGAAAAAATCTGTTTGTTTATACTATTCACCGTATACTTATTGATACTTGTTTTCACAGTTTGTTGGAAGGACTTTTTGGGATTAAGGGGCACGAGAGTTCAAAGGGCAGACCGCCCAGCATTCCAGCCACTGACTTCTATTCTCGTCCATGTCCCTGAAAGTCTCTAACCAAAGACAATCCACATCCCTTGCGTCTCAACCAGGGAGGCTGGAAGCACTAACCGATTTTAATGCCGATTCTTGCTATGCTGGAATTTATCTCCTCCCTAACCTCACCTTCATCTGTTATCAAGCTCCCAAGGTAATGAAAGTTGTTGGCTAACTCTAGCTAATAACCATAAATGGTGAGTGCAGGCACTGACCCCTGCCAATGGTAGACCGTCCTGCAGTCGCCCGGGGTAGTACCATCATCCTTCCTAGTGAAGCATTATGTGGTTCACCACCCCAAGTTCCAGGGCTGAACTGGTGGTTTCATAAAAAAACTCATGAAATTCACAGCTCACAGAAAATCATCACTTGTGTACTTGGAAGGCGCAAAGAGCATACCATATCTGGATGTCTAAATCGCCAAACGGTCCAAAGCTCGTTGCACTGCCCGTGCATTATCACTCAACAGGGCAATATCATCGGCTTATTCCATGTCGAACACTCCTTTCCCTGGGAGGAGTTCAACTCCACCCGCTCGGAATACCAGACAGAGCTTTCCACAGAACATCTTCTGTGGCAAAGCTAAAGAGAAACGGGGATATAGGGCAACCTTGTCGAACTCCACTGGAGATGACAAAAGTTGACAAGAGCTAGCCGTGGACCCTTGCCCGACCTGAGGAGTGACAATAAAACTCTTTGAAGACTGACACATACTTCTAAGGTACTCCGTTCCCCCCAAAAATGTTCCATAGGGCAGTCCTACTGAAGGAGGCAAACCTCGCGCGAATGTCCAGGAACACGATGGCTGTCTGTCTTTGGAAAACGTGAGGGTGCTGGAGTATTTGTCGAAGAGTGAAGATTTGATCGATGTATCCAAGACCGGAGCAAAACCCACCTTGCTCCTCGAGAATACGCTCTTCAGGATTTTGGTACAACTTGCGAAGTATGACAGACTCAAGGAGCTTCAAAGCTATCGAGATTAGGTTTACATCCATATGGTTGGCGCAGTCACTGCGCGAAACCTTCTTAAAGATGGGGACAACAATAGACTCCCTTCAGTACGACGGAACCTGCTCAGAATCCCAAAATTTTGCTAACAGAATACAAAAATCTTCAATGAGCTACATTCGAACAATTTTTAAAAAGGGTTGTGGAGTGCCATCCCAGCTCGGTAGGTGAATCTGTCGAAAAGCACCACTGGACGTGTGCTGGAGGAGCTGTAGAAGAGGCCGTCACTGAGAAACAGCTAAATTATGTCTAAAAGTGCCCCGTCCATCCTTCGGTAAGCTGCTTCTGGTTGTGGATTAGCGAACCGCCAACCTCACAGATTGGTTCACTCACACCTAATAGCTTCCTACCGGTGACTCGATAGACCAGCTTACAGGAATTTCCCATGGCCTCAGCACGTCCCATCTCTGATGCGCTTTGAGACCAACAGATTTCGCGGTCCTTACAAAGACTCGCGTCAAGTGCACGTATCATTACGAGTCGTGCTGCTTTATACTCACTTCCAGCAGGAATCGAAGTGTGCGTCAAGTAGGCGCAGAGATTCAGCAGAAACCCAGGTTCTTGCTGCACAAAGAGGAAAGTCACAATTTGTTAGGCCAGCAGAATACAAGCATTCTCGACAAGCGACCAGCGCTGATTTATGTCATCAGGTGAGGATACCTGTAGTTCTACAGCTAGGGTGTTACAGAAGAGGATAAGCGAGATGGATGGCAGGACTCATCGCAATCTAACCGTCTTTGCAGCATACGTTTGGAACTCATACCAAAGCACATGGACAGTCCAGTGAAAACTAACGCCTAGCGGAAATCAAAGGGGACGCTCCATTACAAGCAACGGTCATGTCTTCAACCCCATCATTTGTGGTCTTTAGCTATGTGGTTGATCTGGGTCCACTGTTGACTCGAAAAGGGTGGATGCCACGTGGTGTACCGGAGATTAGAACGTCATAAGTTCTTACTGGCGAGGAACAGGCAGAAGTCTGGTCACAGGGCCAGCAACCGTTCCCCGTTTCCTGACCAACATTAGTCTAGCCCAAAAGTGCCTCCTAGATACGCCTCATTCGATGACAACCAACCCACTCTAGCTTTCAGATGTCCTGCCAAAATCACGATATCAGCCCAGATTGCTTTGTATAAGAGGTCGTGGAGCTTTTAGTAGGAGATATGTTTGATTGCATTTTGGTTGCTATTGATGGGTGCTTACTCCGAAACGGCAAACAGATTGCAACTATCGGAGTGGAGACTGCTTACTTTGCACGAGCACCTAAGTTTCACTGTGCACAAACGGCTGTCGACCGGGATCCCATCTAGCAGGGTCGCTTCAGCTCCTTCAGCGAAAGCAAAGCGAACGACACCAAGACCAGAGGCTGCAGCCTCAGGGTCCTCAGAAGAGCGTAAGTAAAACTTGACGGAACGATTAGATGGAGGCCTCAATCGAATGATGGGACTGGAGTCTTGAATGCAATGTACATAGATGGCAAGGAGTTCATGCGTACGAGCTAAACCCGCCTGTTGTCCTATATGCATCAGGGTTCGCATGTTGAACATTGCTAGTTTGAATGGGCATCGAAGACGAAGCAGGGCCTCAGCTGGTGGCAGTGTATTTGTTGAGACCCGGAGGCTAGTCGAAGGAGGACAAGAGAGAATACAGCCAGAATTTCCACCAGTGGCACTACAGCAGACACGGTTGACCGAAAAACCCATGGGATGTGGAATTGGAAGAAAAAGTGGTAAGGGAGTGGGAATGGAAGAACAAGGTGAGTGCGGTATAGGAGAGTGTTTGTTTGTGCTCATGGAGGGGTAATCGATCACTGTGGTAGAGTCTATCATGGTTGTTTGTGTTGTGGGCTATTGTACTACTCGATCGCCCAGTCCAGAGTAGATAGTTTTGGTCGAGGATGCACCCCTACCCTTTGCGCAGTCAAGCGAGTTCTGCAGGGCTGGGGGTTTGTCCATATGATCCGATGGCTGATTGTATGGTTCATTTACCCCTTCTGGAATGTAGTATGAGCCAGTGACTAAATACTCAGTTCATACACCTTTCGGATAAGACCAAACATTCTGGGTGTCCAGTACACCTCTCCGCCACGGATACCAGTGAGTAAAGTGTAGTACGCCTCATGTATTACCCGTAGTTGGTTCGGAATCAGAGTTTAGCCATCTCCACTAGGCTGACCTTCAGTCATCCATCCCGGTGGAAAGCACTGGGCATTCACTTTCGCCCTTTCATTTTAACCGGAACACTGCCGCCACGAACAGGCAGTGAGTAGGACTTACTCAGCAGAGGATGTCAGGGAAGTACGGTCATTTTGGGAATTTTGAGAGGCGTTTAGGAAGAGTAGCCAACTCGGAGCCTGGGACACCCATCCCCGATCAGAGTGAGGCTCTCAGAGGAGGAAATAGTCTCATCCAACTGTGTTTTGACCACACGTTGTTTCTGGTGAGTATGAACTTCAGGCATAAGAAGCGACACAGACTCACATGGCATTTTCATACATATCCACAACGTTGGACTCAGAATGACCATATTGTGATTGGTCACCGCTGGAGTAAAGAAATTCAACAAGGTCGTTCATTTTAGTCTACGCCAGTGGACTTAGATGACACCTTGGTTCGTGCTCGCTTACGTTTACGTCTCGTCCGTGGTCGTACCAACGAAAAACCTACTCGTCCAACGCAGTTGCTTCTAGACGATAACCGACGATCTGCTTCTCATGCAGAGCTGTCTACACGATTCCTAGTGCGGCCGGACGTCCAGAACCCAACTGAAGAATGGTAGCAGATCAAGGAAGCCTTGTATGTTGCTTCTATAGCCGCATAAGATTGATGTTCACATACTTTTCACAAATTATGAATATCGTGGACATCAGTTGCTCTGTCGGACTCTATCAGCCCCTTTTCTCTTGATGAAACACACAGTGAAGATCGCAAACCCCTGAGGCCCCAGCTGACTGGGAGCTTGAGAAAAGACCGTGAGCAGTGGTGTATGGCAAATGATGCAGGTAGATATCACTCATCCATCAGAAATGGAAGTTACGCGACAGACAGAATACTTGAAAATGTACAAAACCGCCAGGATCGGGGAAGGCGGGTTGTTTCCATCTTTTTCAAGGATGAAGGCGAAGCTTTGATTCCGGAGTCAACAAACCTCCCCCGGGGTAACCTGAGATAGTGAGCCAATTCCCAGGGAGTCGAGTGAATCGGTGATTGCGTAGATTTACATGATAGGTGACAGGTTATCTAGTGAAGACTACAGAGTAATTAGTTTGGTATTCATCCGATCTAAACTGCATGACGGGATTATTCCTCACCCATTATCCAGCACCCGCGAAATGTGAACACGTGAGAATTATGGTGGTTTCAGACTCGGTCGAGATTAAATCAACCACAACTTTACTCTTCGACAAATCTGAGAGCACAGGTACACCTTCCTTAGGACCACAATATTCGTCTTTATTCTGAAAGTGGCTTTTTTGATTCAGTTGACGGCACAGTCCTATGGTACTGTCTCTCATTGAAGAATGTGAGAAATTAATTTCTCTTCTCACATGCTTGTACGCAAACACGGGATGCCGAATTCGTGCTCAAGGTGAACTTTCGCCCGAGATCACCATGGGAATTAGTGTTCTCCAGGGTTTTACCTCGATCACCCATCTTGTTATAGCTTTTAGTCGGAATAGTTCTTGAGATAGTCTCCTGAGAAAAGCAGCATAGATCTTGGCCTAAGTTTGAATTATAATACGCGGGGGATATTCTTCTTCCGAGTTAAGATCCAAGCAAGTTGCAAGTTTTTCTAGATAGAATAAAATGGAGTTCCAATGTTTGGATTACAATTTGCATCTGAAAAGTGTAAAATACTGCTGCGGGACTGAGTTGGCACCACACCAAACATTATTCTGGTAGGGGAAGTGATAGATGAAGAAGACAGATTCTGTTACTTGGGCAATTACATTTCATCAGTGTGTCACAGTGGAGCTGGGGACGCCACTTTGTACCAAATTACCAATTCTCTTCATGAATTTTATATCTATAATGAGCTGTAATCATGCTACGGCATCCCCGGTAAGCGACCCCCCTCTGCGCTACCCCAGCAGCCGGGGTGACACAAACACGAACTGGGAACCTAAACCTGAACACAAGGTCGCGAGTCCACTTAGCCTGCTAGGACTTGAGAACTCTTCTAGGTACAGGTAGCCAGTGCTTCACCATGGCACATTGGGACTACGGAATTGACGTAGCTTGTCTATCCGAGGTACGTCTACCCAACTTCGGAACCCGACGTACATAAGTCCCTCAATCGGATGTATACAACTGAATGTATCACAGTGGTTCAACAGACAATTCTGGGCTTCATAGAGTTGCGATCGTAATGAACAGTCGAGTATACAGTGCCCTGATATCTTGGGAATTAGATTCTCTAAGAAGTGCCGTGGCACGATTCAACAGTACTCCTTTCAAAGTGACTGTGCTTGCAGTCTACACCCCAAAGCTACACGCTGAGCTAACCACTAAAGATGTCTTATACAGTGAACTTCAAAACTCAGTCAACCGGGTTTCCAGGAGAGATATTCTGCAAATTACAGGAGACTGGAACGCCCGCACGGGGCAAGCAAACGAGTATGCCCAACATGTACTGAGGAAATTTGGCCTCAGCGAGCGACGCGAAAATGACGACCTTCTGGTCATGTTTGCAGACCTCAGTCGATTGATCGTCACCAACACTCGTTTCCATTGTCCTAGAAGACACCTGTTGACCTGGTATTCCAAAGACAGTAGGACAGCATATCTAATCCACTAAATCTTGATGCTTCGTCGCTGGGGAGTGCGTAACGGGAAACGCCAAAGGCACGAACCACACGCTGGTACGAGCTTATCCAAAACTTCAACTCGCAGTAGGGCAAAATATCGATCTCACTGAAGAGTAGATGCTTCTACGCTAACGATCTCGAACTACTTTCAATCCCAGTCAAATACGATCTCGTCCAGCATAACTGCGATCGACGAAGACTGTAGAGTAGATGGGCAATGGACGGGGCTAAAAGTGTTCGTCTCCAGCGCTTCCCTTGAACAGCTAGGCAGGACAAAGTGGCATAGGAAAGATTGGATCTCTGCGGAAACCCTTAATGGCTGCGCCAAGGCTAGGGACGCGAGACTCCACAATTCGCTCGATTACCACAACCTTCGCCGCGAAGCTACACGCTCAGCAGAGAGAGACTGTAAACGATACTGCTCTAAAATGGCAGGCAGGATGTAAGCAGAAACCTCTGTTGGGGACTTTGGGAAGCTTTTCGGACTCAAATGCTCCATTTCGGGGAAGGCGCATCCTCCTCTTCTCACCATACGTGACGAAAGAGGCCACCTCATATACGGGCTGCGACCAGAAGCTTCAAAGATGGGTCGGATACTTCAGTCAGCTGCTCAACCCCCCTCCCATCCAGTCCACCAGGCGATGTAGAACAATATGTAATCGATCTCGAGCCTCCTAACGAATAGAAAACCGTGTCCGCAGCTGAAACCATGTGAAACAAGAAGTCACCGGCGGAGGATGGCATATCACCAGAGATATTCAAATCCTGATTGGCAATTCTATTGGACCCAGTATACACGCTCTTCCGTTGCATCTGAGTCACCGAAGTTTTTCCCAAAGACTGGTCAACCTCTGTCCTACTTCCTATACCAAAAAAGGGCGACAAGACTGTCCGCGCGAACTACAGGGTTATCAGCCTCATCGACACTGTAGCTAAGATTTTTTGTGACCTTTCTGCTGAATAGCTTTGTTTCTGTTCAGGACGCGTAAACATGCTCCAACCAGTGTGGCTTTCATCGAGGAAGAGGCTGCTTCGACCTGATCTTTACGCTACGCGGAAACCTAGAACACCGGTGTAAGTCCCAACAACCCACCACGGAGTGCTCCATTGACTTTCGGGAAACATTCGACTTCAGTGGCATTCAGTCCCTCTGCAGCGTACTGCGAAATGCCCGAATGCCCGAAAAGTACATCAGATTGATAGGATCATACCGCTTGGCAACACAAGTGCGCTTCCGAGCCTACGGTGAAAAGTCTTCAGAGTTCCTTCTCGACTCCGGCGTCCGCCAGGGATGCCCGCTATCGCCAGTCCTATTTGACTACAATACTGAATGGATTATGCGTCTCGCCCTCAACAATTTCCGAGGATTACAACTGGGCCACGACTCTTGGGTCCCAGACCTCGAATACGTGATGACATTGTCTTTTTGGGAGAGGATCCCGGAACTCAACAGCTGATTATTTACCGTATTGTTTATGAAGCCCAAGCTGTTCGTTTGGAGATAAATACCACAAAAACGAAATTCTTCAAGGTTTTTCTAGGTTTAGCACACTCCAAAAGCGTCAGTGGCGAAAATATGAAACAGATGCACCACTTTAAGCACCTAGGTTCTACTGTTCAGCCAAACGGTCAGGTCAGTGACGAGGGTAAGCTTCGTGTAGACTGCTCAAGGACAGCTTTCCTACAACTTCACAAATCATTGTGGTCTCGGAGCGAAATAAGCCTCTACATGAAGCTGCGCATATACTGAGCTGCCGTCCAGTTCTTGCTTACGCCTGAGAAACTTGGCCGTTGGGAGTAGACGACACGAAAAGACTGGAAAGCTTCGACCGCAGGTGCCTCCCTTACATGGCCAAAATCAAAGGGTACCATCGCGTCACCAACTTCGCTGTGCTTCAGTAATGTGCAAATACAGAACTGCTTTCTTCCTTTCTCCTCCGACGTCGCCCACAGTGATTTGGTGGTACCTATGACTACCCGAAATGGAACCTACGGAGAGGAGCTTATTGCCATCACTCCGGTCAGACTACAAATGTCGACTTGGTGGCTAACTGAAGACATGGATAGCATCGGTCATCAGCCGGTCTCCGGAGCACGCGATTACCGCAACAACTGGATTTTATGGTATGCAGACCTTTCTTCAGTCCGGAACGCGCGAAAGCTACCATCAGAGATATCCCAGAAGCTGATTTATCCTCTCGCAAGAGATAATAATCAGGATAACGGATGAGGTGTTATTGTGCACACAAGAGGCGCGGTGGATCTTTGCCAAACTCAGTCATCTGTAGTACCGCCATGACATCCGTTTATCCATCAAGGATCGAGTGTACACTACGAAAACTAGATCTGTTATTCTGTTTGGCTCAGAAGCATGTCTGTTGAAGGTACAAGATAGGCGAGGACTGTCGGAGTCTGAGTATCGATAAATTTGTACTTGTGATCGGATATGGTGGGAGTATCGTATCAACAATGCTGGGGTGAGGCGTAGGATTTTGAGAACCAGTGGTTAGTTTCTGGAAGAAGTCCCATATTCAAACGGGTTTAATCGACGATGACATGTGTCAAGCATGCCCGCGATAGACTCTCGTGGAGTGCATTGTTCTCCGAGACAGGTACTGATTTGAAGGTTGGTCGAGGTGGTCAATTCACTATATGGCAAAAAGGCTGTGGAAGTAACCATGACTTTCTCGGGTTGTTGTTGCAAGCCTGACCTACTCGCCACGATCCCTCTGTCATGAGTCTAGTTTCGACATCACCCCGAATGGGCCAACTACCAGTTCGGGAGTCCCTGCAGGCCGCTACGAAATATCGTGTTCGGTCTCTTTCTCTCGACCCTCTGTCTTCCGACCGGGGATCCCTTCGCCGCCCTTCGGATCCTTGCAAGGTCATTCATGGTTCTTCATTCGGCTTAAACTGTGATGCTGTTGGAGCTGAACTTGATTTCGTTTTCTAGGGTGGACAGTCGTTTGACTGGCGAATCTTTTTGGTCAGTCTTGTCGGCGCTCTAAAACTGCTTAGGTCAACCAGAAACGTGATGCTGTTTTCGCTGTACGCAAGCGGGGAAAACTGGTCCCCGAAGGAAGAAGAGCCCTCTTTTCGACCGGCTAATACCGGTCACCAGCAAAGTATGTTCCGGAAGCAAAAGGTGCGCTTTGAACATCTGGTAAGTTCTTCTCTGAACACTTTGGTCGTTTCCTCCGCTGTCTTTAATCGTCTGATGCAACAAACCAACCCCCCGATCAGAATAGGATCTACTACCACTTTTATCAAAGGTTAATTCGCTGCTGCTTAGACAAGTGAGTTGACTGGTTCCTATGGAGGTCGCAGTCTGAGCGGCTCCCCGATGGACAACTCAAGTTTTCTTCGGCTGTCTGGAGGTGATGTTGTCCAACCGAGACTATTCCTGCGGGCTACCTAGATACACGATAGTCTCCCCTCAACCAAGATCCAACGGTTGAAGGCTGAAGGAAGGGGAGTCTCATCTGACGGGCTGCAGTGCCACAGGGGCTGTGGAGCAGTGGAATCAGTTGATCAAACTTTTCAATACTGGGCTGTTATCTATCAGGCTTGATGTGAACAGCACATCAAAATCATGAGTTGGCTCAGATCCTGTCTATCTCGGAAGGGACTGGAAGTCTTAGTCAAACCTATCATTTTTCTGGATTGAAATACTGCAAACCAGACCGAGCTTCTTGTAACGTGCCTAATGTTTGGGCTGTCTCTGGTCAGGCTTCCGATAATGGTTGGAAAGTCAAACTGGTCAAGTGCTTGGTGCCTGTGGCTGAGGTTGCGATTCAGTCAACGTTGGGAAAATCCTCTGTAAGGCCGAAGCTTCACTCAGTCATTATCTCCATTATTGACCCAGTGCAGACGGTCTAGCTCTTGTCTCCGTCTTCTCGGTCTTGTTCAGTTTGAGTTGACGAAAGCTTGTCTACTTGCAGTAAATTGACTAACCTAAGGATACTTCTTTATGACCGGTCTCAAAGTCTGACCCAGTTCTATAGCTAAACTTTGGATCGGCTTTATTTATGGCGTGCTCTACTGAAACCTATCAAGTGGCACAGAAATGAAGCAGAAGATCCTTTGGATGCGGATAAATGTCCCTCCAGTCAGAAGATGTCCGTTCCTATAACAAGAGAACTGCTTTTCCCCATCAGTTTCTTATTTGTTATTGCACTCTGCCTCACGTAACTGCAATCGATGACTGGAAAATAAATGACCAAACAGGTATGAAATCCTTGACCAACGGACTTGATCAAGTAGGACGTGTCAGACTTCCGGGTTGGGTTCCACGAGACCTGCCTTCCTGGTGGTTAGAGAAATAAGGTGATTTAGGACGTAGTTGTTTTCGGTATTTCCAGTTGTCTTTTAACTTTCTGCTTCCTAATTCGCTTCTGTTCGTCCTGCAATGAAATGGGGGATGCTACTTCGTAGCAACCAGAACTAAAGCCGGAGCATGGAACAGCAGATTTAGGGTTGGGTGAGCCGAACTGAAATAAATTAACTAATGGTGTAAACTTAGTGACAAAATACTGCAATTTTCTAGCAAATAAGATTTTATATTGACACCTCTGTTTGTGTATGTCAATCTTTTTTGAGAATTCAAGGCGTGCACCATTAACGAATGGTGAAAAATCTCTCACTCCCAGAGCATATTGTACAACAATTGTGAAATGCTTCTAGAATGGAGCAGAGGTTAATGAAATTGTGTCCAATGGAATTGGGGGCCAGCGTGCACAAGTTTCGAGCGCGGAACCTCCTGCTCTGAGGATTTCCAGGATGGCTATTTGTCCACCACTGTGTTGTAAATTATTTATTGTGACGTTACAATCCAAATTAAGACTCGTTGTTAAACTTCAGTAACAGAACGAGTGGAGAGAATGGCTAGTTTCATGTGTCTTGATGTGTTGCTCGTCTGAGAATGAGCTCATTGCAAAAGCCACTTAACTGAGATAAACAGAAAGAAGCTCACAGGCATGTTCATTCTGAACTCTACTTGCTGTTGCGAATCCCGGATGCACGGTCCCGATTGCCAGAATGTCTAACGATGAGACCCCACGGACGATTCTGCTCGGAGGTTCATTTCTCTAGCCTTGGCGCAAAGCTATGCAACTTGCAAGGTCACAGATTTCCACGCAACGTGTTGACGCTTTTAAATTTCATTAAGGGGTCTATGGAATCCAGCACTGGATTGCTGTGTCAGCATCGTAGTCGACAGCTCATGGTGTGAGGGTCTTCCGTCCATTTAACCGGAGCTAGATTATGTAGTCGAGGAGCGTTGCCTCGCCAAGATAGCTATTGCTTTTGTTGACCCACTTCGTGAACCGTCTACCGAGAAATGACAGTGGATTTGAGGAGCTGCAGCAGAGAATTTGGTTTCCCGTGAAGACAGGAGTACGTAACACATACCCAACCGTGGGTGTTACTTCACTTCGTGTTACTGTAGACTGTGAACCTTTCCCGGCACCACATTTAAAAAAATACCAAGTATAAAACCTTGCCTTCATCAGGTCCGGTTGGCCTCTCCCCTGGAATTTTCAGGCACGTAGACACCCAGATTACGAAACCCATGACAACCTTGTTAAGCAAATTCCTCTGAAATTTTTCTATACTTTAATTTCTGAGAAAAACGGCCATGAAGACAATTACAAAAGGCCTCAATAGAACTGGCACAGTAAACCTCTTCACCCTATTTATCTCACATCAGCAGCACTAAAAATGACCTAATAATCTTAAAATCCAACTTAATGGACCTCTCAACTCTCGTCAATTAGCCCACTGACCCAAAAGCCCCAATATTGATGCACAGACTTCCTTAATCTACTTCATCACTGAATCCCTCCAAAAATACCTCAGATCTGTTTGCTGTATATTTCTTCATTATTTCTCAAACTATGACTTAGTACCAAGGTCTTTTCAAATGAACAAAGCTTTTAAGTGTCCTTCACCAATTATTGCCGGACTACCAATCTATTTCTACATTAGACGGCATAAAATCAATATAGGGTCTCAATATTCGAAAATCCTTCTCAACTGTTCTAGAGTTAATCACGGTGCTGTTTTCCCCGTTTCGTTTTTTCCATCAATATCAGAGATCACTTTCTTTCCCATCTGAGCTATTCAAGAATTCTGTTGGTGTTGCTTCTTGTCAAGCTGTTTCCAATCCTCCAGATTGTAGAAACTTCGGGTAAAATATATCTTACACAGAAAGCTTACCCACTCCATACGGTTTAAAACGGAGCCCTTTCAAGTGCCTTAAATATGCTTCCCTTAACTCACACCCCAATTTCCAAACGGACTTTGGTATGGTTAATATCAAATCCCTATCTAGAGTGAGCTCTCTCAAGTACTTGAGGGCTAAATTTAATGATAATCTACGACGGACTACGCATATCCAAAACTGTATTGGAAAACTGCAATCTCTATCCGTTGGAATACGGAAACTCTGTAGAGTCGGACACAACAGTCAGCTATTTTCACGTTTGTCTTCCTATATATGTCCTTCCGATTCCGCTTCCATGTTACCTTGCCATGTTACCCTGCTGTCTGGAAGTGGACCATAAAGCTCTGTCCCATAGCCTGATAGTCATTAGTTGCTTTTCATCTATCCCCATTGACACTCTTTTGAATGAAAAGGTTGATCAGCTTATTGCGTATGGATTTGCCCTAGCCCACTTGGTAATTCAGGACCCTACTAAGCTTCACATAAACACATTATTTTCTTGTTTATATTTATCTACTCGCTCTGTATCTTTCCTCTAGAATAAATCTGTACTAACCTCTTCCATACGTTATCTGCCTAGGGTTCTGATCAACGGAGGAAGATAGAAGCTGAGTTCACTACAAAACTTTATAACTAGCCCAGTTTTCTATTAATCTTTCACGTATCAACGCAATCCAGTTAACAGTTATCGATTAAATTCTAACCAAATTAACATTAGGATCATTTCTAAATTTATCAAATCCGCCACACCACACTTTAAAAGATATCTATTTGCATTTATCAAGATATTTTCTCTTCTTTGGATTCGTGCTAACTTGTCTTGCTTTATTTTAGTATGTAATTACTGAACTATTGGTGTACTACTCACAAAAGTTCTCCATTCAAATAGAAAAAGAAATAAGAATTTTCTCGGACGCATCATTTTTACTGGCATCACTTTCGTGATGCTCGTCATGATCACTGCAGTTCGATAAAATTGATAAATTTTGGGACCGAACAAAGCTTATGAATGAAAATCAGAATGATTGACTGATACGAGTGAACGGTGGCTTCATTCAGTCCAGTTCACTTGTTTCGGTTATCAGACTCGCACTTTCTGTGCTGCGGTTCTGGTTGCCCTTTTTTTAAAAACATCAAGACTAGAGTAAAACGAATGGAAGAATTCTGTAAAAAAAGAGTTGAAAGTAAATTGTGGATAAGAAGCACGATGACAGAGAAAGCCCTCAGTGGCAGCCATACGACAGGCCGCGTCAGCGTCTAATATCTCCAACCATCTGGTAGGCTGGTCTCGCTGAACTCAAATCGGAAGTCTAAAACGTTCCGCTTGTTCAAGTTCATTAGACAATATTTTCATACCTTTTTGCCTTGTCATGGAATGATCTCTCTGATCCATCATCTGACAATTATCAGCCTCGGAGAATAGAGTAACCGGGGGAAGTCCATCGCCTCGTATGCGTAACTCGCTCTAGCCACTTTCTGTTTCCCCTCGACAATTGTGTAGTACGCAGGACTGGTGATTTTTCTCAAGCGATTGGCCGTAATCGAATTGAAATCACAAAATAGAGACATTTATGGGCCTAGATCAGTAAGCAACTCATCCGGATCACACACTCATACTAGTCGAGGGAACGAACAAGTGTTCTCAGCACCCTACGCCTCACCCCAGCATTGTTGATACGATACTCCCACCATATCCGATCACAAGTACAAAAATATCGATACTCAGACTCCGACAGTCCTCGCCTATCTTGTACCTTCAACAGACATGCTTCTGAGCCAAACAGAATAACAGATCTAGTTTTCGTAGTGTACACTCGATCCTTGATGGATAAACGGATGTCATGGCGGTACTACAGATGACTGAGATTGGCAAAGATCAAACGCACCTCTAGTATGCCCGATAACACCTCATCTGCCGTCTGACCACCCGGTGAAACCTAACTATGCAGGGGACAAGACTTATTTATTTGAACTACCACTCCCCCTACCAGAACAATGTTTGGTCTGGTGCCAACTCAGTCCCGTAGCATTGTATGACACTTTAGGGGTGCAAAATGCATTTTATATATCGTAACACTTTATGTTACAGAGAAAAGGCTAGCAAATTGTTTGAATCTTAACTGGGAAGAACAATATTGTCCGCGGATTCTAAGTGGGACAGTTTACTAGCTAAGCGAACATCAGTGTAGTTGTTCTCAACCTGTCCGAATCTCCCGTCCATTCCAATCGATGAAATGTTTATGCCACGATAGATTCTAAAACGCCGTTATCTAGTTACATAATACGTCCCGCCGTGGAAGGACTAACTGGATGCTTTGGTCCGAATCCTTGGTACATAAACATTTTGTTTTAATCATACCATTTTTTGGCAACATACTTCAATACCAATACGAAAAATTTATTTTGAATACACGGAAGGACCTCATTCGTAGAACATTCTCCACGTACTTGCTCTTTAAAAAAAGTGGTTTGTTTTCCTTTTGAACACTGATTTTCTTCTATGAAGTGAGAAGCCGACCAATACTTCCCATGGAGAAGTCGACTCAGTTCGATTAGATGAAGCTGAGTAACTAAAGTGACTCGATGTATTCGCAGTAGCACTACAGAATAAAATGTTTGTGAGTATTACGGGATTAAAGCTTCGAATAATATGACCTGTCATGCAGCTTGAAAGCCCAAGTCATTGGAAATCACGGAAGCCCTGTACTGTTGTTTTATCCTTGTTAGGAATCATCAGTAGTGCGCAACAACTGAGACCCAACTGGGACTCGAACCCGGGGTGAATGACTTTCAGTTGAACACCTTACCCACCAGGTTATCCGGGTCGTCTCTCAATGGTTTATTGAACTTATTCACTACAGGATGTACCGCATTTCCTACACTGGCTTCGTTCACCCCGGTGTTCGGGTCCCAGTTGGGGCTCAAAGAAAGTGCAATATTGATGATTCTTAACAAGAATGAGACTGGTATTCAATGCTCCCATGGTTTTCCATCATTCGAATATTTACTCTGCCTGGTGAGTCATATAATGTATAAACTGTGCTCATTAGGACAGACCGTTGAATTTCGAAAATTTTTAACCGTAGTAAAACTGCTTTGGAGTATAACCCACACCCCTTCCGACCATTAGGAAGCAAGCGCCGATCCACAGTAATTAATGCTTCAAAGTTTGTTCTGTTCGTTTAGATTCATTTCATTCATTCATCAACCGCACAGACAGTGTTTCTGATCACCACCTCTTTGCTTTAGCTAGCTAGATGTGGAATAAATTGAAGCACAAGGAGAGAGTATAAACGAAGAGAAGGATGAGGGTGGAAATTCCGTAGACGAGGAAACGGCTGTAGTTCAAATAAACCACATCTTCAGCTATCCGGTAGGCGGATTAGATAGACCCTGATGGGGAAGCCTAAAACGTCCTACTCGACCAAAATAACTAGTGATTATTTTCATTCTGTTTGGCCACACCACCTCAGCGACCTGCCTTAGAAACCGAGCCTGTCAGTGGGCACACGCAGCACGCATATCAACCAGACTAAACCCTTCAGATCAAGTTTAGATGAGCTCCGAGCTCGAGAGATGCTGCTCGAAATAAAGGTAACGAACTTTCCAAAACGATGATATTCATTATCATGCTTGTTTTCTGCTCCACTCTGTTCATCGTAAGAGTAGGTCGGCTTTTGAGTATTTGTTTTCGCGACTGTTTTATCGGTCGTACTAAGCTTGACTTTTACCGATAAAAGTGAAGAAATGGAGCCGGTTAAAGTTGGCGAGGATATTTTATTCCCTCTTGCCAACTGTCCAAAACTCACAACATTTTAATTGCAATGGAAATGACACAGAAAAAGTATGAGATGGATAATATGAACTTAGTCACACAAGCCATGTGTTCAAAGCACGGCCAATTTTCTTGTAAAATCGCAACGGCGTATTGGATAGCGTATTTAATTCACACGATCTCAACGACAGGAATAAAGGAACAACCTCCCCCAAGTTGTCTCATTGTTTCCTCAGTATTTCGATGATGTAGTGTTAAAACAGGAAAACCTAAACTGATCACAATAATTTCCGATTTAGAATTGTTTCATTGTGGAGAAAACCAAGTGGAATTTTCCCATTTTCCTGAAAGTTGACAATAACATGGCTCATGTTTGACCTGTTGTTCGTCAAATACAAACGGTCGGGTAGGTTTTCTATCAACTAAATATCACTAGTCCCTTCGAAGTTAATTGTGTCTTCACTTTATAAACAATCATATATAGTGAGTTGAGTCCACTGGAAACGAATCGATTTGTTGACTGAGTTTGGTGTCATTATGACGATAGTTGCAGCTCAAACAGAATACGACAGAATCAGCTGCAAACATCCGTACATAGGGTTGCTCACTACCGAACTACCAATGGTGGCTGAATATAAGCGCGACCGTTGATTGGGACAGTGACCTGAATAAAAACTCATTGAACTGAACATCACTTAAATACTTTCAAGAATGTTACCAAGTGCATAAGAAAAATATTTTACGAACCTATCTCATTTTTAAAAACAGAGACAATTTAGGAAATTTGATACAGAATAACCCTGGTTCTTTTATTTCAATCGAAACAATCGCATTCAGAATGATGTTCAGTTTGTCGTCATTAACCGTGAAACTGATCAAATTTAGTTGATCATCTAAGTGTGGGTCATGGCATTGAGCTGGTAATTTACCTGTTCTCCTTCACCGAGATAACCGTGTTGAAAGTGTTCTATTCTCTCGATTATGTGCCAAAGGTTTTCCCAATTCATCTGTCGCATTCGTTTCAAGTGGAGCAGAGCCAGACCAGCATTGATTCCAGCCTTCTGTGAATTTGGGATGGACATTACAAACAGAAAGGGATATGGACAGAAGGGCGTTGTCAAATCATTGTGCTCTATCAGGACATGGAATCAAGGGATACAAGTGCCTGAGCGTAGAGATAACCCAGTCTTATTCGTGGTCTTACTCTTTGCTAATTCAAATTATACAAAAATTTCAGTTTTAGATATGAGTAGTATGGTATTGTATCTTGATGATAGGACAAAATTCCCCCGGAAGCACACGACCGGTTTTGCGGTTATTGCTGCTCATCAGGTATGCGTACCCGGTACTCTTCCGCCAATCACCCTTATACTTGGGCAATCCACAGTTGGTTTACAGCTGTAATCTCATCTGAATCGAATGGAGAGTGCATGGACGGGGAGTCCATTTTTAGAATCACACTTTAGAAGAATCACCGTGTGATTCTAAAAATGGACTCCCCGTCCATGCACTCTCCATTCGATTCAAATGAGATTCCAGCTGTAAAAATTCAGTTTCTTGGTAGGAAACTGATTCTGGTTTAAGCCGGAACACCGTCCGCGTGAAGCGCTATCGAAACAACCATATAATGGATACAGTTATATCTTGTAAATACTTGATAGTGCATTACAAATTGGACAGAATGCAATGAGAAGATAGGAACTGCAATTTAACAAGTGAAATAGAAAAAAATACGTTCCAAATTTTTCTGATTTTAGAAGAGTTGTTGCAACAGAAGAAAACACTGAGATACACTTTTTGTCCAGGTCGTGGTACCGAGGTTGGGGGGGGGAGGGGTAAGAATATGGAGAACAATGTAGAGTATACTGCTCCAGACATCCGTTTGGATGAGATGATTCATCACTTGTGACTCACCATTGGGTACCCTGATAACACTGTTCAACAACGATTGTTGTGGTTTTGTTGGAACTATATAGCTAGCAGTGCTTGTCAGCTCAGCCCCAATCGGGAAACAAGCCAGACATTCTGGACTGTGAGTCAAACACGGTATGACTAGGCTACCAGGTCTAACCTTATTGTAAGCTCCATTCTAGACTCTATCAATGTGTTCTGCGGATTATTCTCAATGAGACTGGAACAGCTGCGCTGTACTTTCGTGCTTTTCAGAAATGAGTTGAACGTTAACACTGTAGAGTGAACTCTTTTACATAATTTCCACCAGTGAAATGCTACAATACTGCTCACAAAATAGAAAAAATTCTTATTATTGAAGGGAGTATCTTGCCTACCCCGATGATCCTGAAATTCTGAGGGACGTCCATTTTATACGAAATCGGAATAGCACTTTTATATCTGGTATCTTACTAGAATTTCCCTTGTGATACTGTTTTGAAAATAGTTCTCCAAAATGGGGGTACGGGAACAGCTTGAACGAGGACAGAAGAAATCCAAGTGCAAAATGTCCGAAAGTCATGGTGTGATGAGGCCATATTATGTGTATTCCTTGATCTGGAAGCGGCCACCACTTCAGTCGATCGTTCAGTTCAGTGAAGCTGACTCTTGTTGAAGGGTTCGCCAGATAATTTCATTTCTTTGCATATAGTGAACCACAATCCGAATTCACCACCGGAACCTCTGTTCGTTAGGATTACCCTCGAACACCCAGGGCTTGCAAATTTAGGGCTTGCGTGATTCTAAAAGTAACTCCAGGGCGAGAATAGTGATATCAAGGTGTGTTCATACTTTATGGCTTTCTATTAACTATCATTTTACACCAGCTTGAAATCAAACATGGCTTCAGCGCACCAGCTACAATTGAAAAATGGAGGGTGGGTGGTACTACAGCCGGTCTTCATATCATTGGTGTTTTCCCTGGTTGTTTGCCCGGCAGTCTGTTTCGTACACGACAGAGCTGTACACCATAGGGAGCGCACCCAGGTCACGAACATGAGAACGGCCGCCTGCACGGTTAACTCTGAAAAAGGTGGATTCAGAAAATAAGCTGAAGCGAATGATCAACGGCTGTGCTCGAGGATGTGGTGGGATGTTTGCTTGGCTAGAGTTCTATTTGAAAGCAACATAAGTCGGTGAACAGGACCGCGAAGTAAAGAATAGGGTCATTCCTAAAGAAGCAATAGATTCATGTCCTGTTTCATCTATCCAATGAGGTTTCTTAGAAGAGGCGAACAGACATATCCTCAAATAAAAGGGCTTACTATGAATTTTCCTACTAAATAAATCAGCATCCCACAACGAAAACAACCCCTCTGACTTTCGGAGCGCGAGAAATTTATTTCTGAATGAAGAACAAAGTGAGTGGCCAGTTATCTATGCGAAAGAACAAAAAGGTAACAGCTTTTGGAGTCCGTTTTTCACTTTTAAAATGTTAAATGCCGCCATTGTACTGGGCCGACCATACGCGAAATCTTATCCTAATAGGGCAAAACGTAAATGGATTAGATAAGTTTCGCTACCTACGTAACTGCGTCCTACCTGATATTCTGAAGGCAGATTAAGTGCTGTCTCATAAAGTCTGTTTGGCTTATACCAGTCTGCGATACCTGTATCTTCGAGGTGACAGACAATTATCTACCAAAGCTTCCAGTTTTTACCGATTCTAAGATCCGTTCTATTAACAACTAAGAAAAGAGGCTGATACTGATGAAAAATGGGCACAGTCTATCGTCGTTCAAGGGTCGATTTCTTCGCGGCATTTCTTGAGTATAATGGGGATATCGCACAAGTGACGCTGAAGACGGAAGTTGGCTGTAGGACACCAGTGCCAGTTTTCCGACCAAGTACTCAATCTAAGACGGTTGAAGTGGGTAGGACAGATGCCAAGTATACCCACGTACGGACTCTTTCAGTGTGCACTGCTCTCTGAGGCAGATTACCATTGGAAGAAAGCTTTTCGATATACTCATCACATAATATGACAAGGAGGAGTGAAAACCATAACCAGTTGAACTGGTCTAGTAGGACGTACTGTGCTTTCGGGTCAGAGTCTTCATGATGAGCCTACCAGAAATGTGGGGGGATTAGATGTCACAGCTAGATGTCGCGGTCACTGGTGTAGTTGAATCAGAACAATTTCCTCGTTCAAATGATTTTCACTTTTACTTTTAGCCACTTTAATTATTTTCTAATAATATTTCTAGTTATCTTGTCTTCAAATCAACGATCCTGCAAGGTGGCAGTGAAAACCACACCGTGGAACTGTGTGTCTGATGACTGACTGAATTGATTTGAGTTGGTGGAACACAAGCGGCAGCTCAGCGTGGGAAGCATAAATGCACAGCTTCTAACTCACAAAAGACCTACAATTTTAATCATCGATATCAACTGAACATAACCAACAACCACTTGCAACGGTGTGGCAACTAGCAAAGCATTTCGCCTCTCCGAATGCCGATGGCACCATAATAATTTTGAAACGTAATAATCACCTCTATCCAAACTACTTTTAGAAGTGAGTAGATTGGCATTGCTTCTGGAGGGGGGGGGGGGAGAGGAGAAGACTTGCCCGGAAGCACACAACTAATTTGGTGGTTGTTGCCACTCATTAGGTAAGCGTACCCGATACTCTCCTGTCCAATAATCTCCATACTTGTGCACTCCATAATTGGTATACAATTGTAATCTAGTTTGAATAGATACTGTGCCATACTACTCACTTTGAAAATCCACAGGAATATGTTTCCTCGTGCTGAAGGTTATTCTTGACTAACCGACCAATCAACTTATGATTCTAAGAATGGACTCTCCATCCATGCACCCTTTTCATGATTCAGATGAGATTACAGCCCTATACCTACACAAGTCCCTTAAACAAATATAATGGCAAATTATGGTTACTGATTTTCCGTTTGGGTTTTCTATCCTCTTAACTACAATATTTACAAGAGCAGGCTGTGTTTAGTCATTTGCGAAGCGCCGAAAAGAAGCTTATTCTCTACCGCTTGTTCTCAGCTCATTGGTCATGGCAACTGCTGTAGAGAAATTCATATTCACGGGAACAGTGAGATATTAAGTATTCAAAGAATAGAAAGATCTTTCATCGAGGAACTTGTTTAAAGTGATTGATAGGCACATTAGTCCGTGTTGACAGTGATTAAGAGCCTAAATTTGATTAGTGAGTTAAGTGCTATTCTGATATTCGATAGAGATGGATTAGTCCGTCATGTACGGTAGCTCTGCGTGCAATGATCACTTCCCCTATCCACTGCTAGTTCAAAGGTTTTCTAGATATTTTATCAGTCTTCGACTGGCTCATGGTCTGGATTCTGACAAGGTCTAATCTACATCAGAGATTTCTGCATCTTCTAAGAGAATCTTTTCTTTATGATATAGTTAACAACAATGCAACTTGCGCTATTTCCGCATGGCTCGGGAATCACTGTGCCCAAAGTGGGACTTACAACAATAGCCAGCAAATTCTAACTTTGATTATGTGCTTGGAGCATCCAATACCTGTTTCCGAAGAGAACTTGCTAGCCGCATGTGCGTCTGAAGCTAGCAGTAATTATTCTTTCTAAACTGATAGACCTTCACACCAAAGGTTTTCATGTTATTTTCCTAATAGTAAGCTGACTTAGAACAGGAAATATCTGGGCTATACAGCCCGCCGGACTAGGTATGACCCAGTCAACAACGGGTAGAGGTTCGCTAAACGGATAGGTCACAATGACAAATTGACTTGGTGAACCGATTGGTTGATATCCTAACTCTTCTCTTGCCCTCCCATTATAATGAAAAGTAAATGTTCCCAAAGCTTTCGGAAATTGATTCTGATTGTTGCTCATTTTGGTGGTTTTCATCGGCTTCTGATGGCTGAGCTTGGAGTTTAGGCTATAACCTGAATGCCAAGCTGAGCTATCAGAAGCGTTTGAAAGAAAAATAAGTGTTTATAACGAAAATGAATAGACGAAATAATGTACACAGAATAGAGCGCGGCCAAATAGAGCGTGGCAACGGTCGATATCGTCTAACCGCTCAAATATTTTATCGGCATGCACACGATTTAGTCAATGGTTTAGTCGATAGTAGGTTCACACAACAGGCCACCTCCTAATGGGACAAATATGAATGCCCAGTAGATCTCTCTCAGCCGTGTTCTATTAGTCCCTTGGTGAAGCGACCAAAGAAGCCTGTCTAGTGATTAAAACCAAAACAGTTGC
This sequence comes from Fasciola hepatica, assembly GCA_948099385.1. NCBI lineage: Eukaryota > Metazoa > Platyhelminthes > Trematoda > Plagiorchiida > Fasciolidae > Fasciola > Fasciola hepatica. The sequence goes on from CANUEZ040000149.1 coordinate 1,323,781, forward strand.
TATGCATCTTTGGGGTAATGTTTGTAAATCATTGGATATTTATTTGCGTTATTCAAGTTCAGTTGGTAGTATCTCGGTAGCTTCGTTGACGGAACAACTGCCTGGTAAGCGGAAGATCGCCGGTTGGATTCTGGCTCGCATTTTAGCATTCACTTCGAGCTAGAAAGAAACCCAGCTCTGTGGGACCAACGGACCATTGTGGACTAGCGTGACGAAACCAGTTCCAAAGTACAGAGGAAGAGATGACTCATCCTAACGAAAATAACTCAGACTCTTCACTTAGGTCGATTTCGGTCAACGCTCGGCACTCGATCGAAAACGACCCCTTGGTGGACCCGGTTGTCTGGTGACATAATCGGGACAAACGACTGCCAAGACGACCTAAATGCCAAGCTCGGCGATCAGCGGTCACTGAATAACACTATCCTGAGCTACAATCAACGGCATTTTCAAAAGTATTGTCCATTAAGAATGCTAGAGATGTTGGTGATCGCTCTCATTCGCCGTTTGCTGTGGCTTTAGCCGATCACTAGCAGCCACGGAAGCAACCACACACAGTGAGCTTTGAGTTACATAAAACTGCATCAGTTACTTAGTTAGCTTTATACCTTTGATTATTTTGCCTGACGATACGTACATACTACTGATGATATCGAGAAAAAAAACACATTTTGTTTGTCATCTGATTTGTTTGTTTGAATTCTTCACGGGATCTGAATGTTTAACATTCCGTAAATTCATATTTCTTCGGAATGATGCGACGTTGACACCAAGATTCAGCAAATTTTACACAGTGTCGCCAATTTTTTTTGCTTGCCAGAAACATTAGTTGTATTTACACTGCAGTCAGTGACTTGGGTCAACTCATTATTCGTCAAACCTACTGAATTATATTTTATAACCAATCTTGCCCGTTTATTTAACTGGTGAACACCGGTTGATTCACAGGGAACTCTTTCTGCGAATGGTCACGCTGAGGGTTTTCCGTGGTGGATGACCCGTGTAGTGTCTCTTAGGTGGGTAACCAGGATGCTCCATTTGCTCAACTTTCGAAGCCTTCGACCTGGACTCGTAGCTCCAATTGCAGGGCGTGCACTCGGTACCACAGTGAGGATGGCCTGTCCACTTGTTTGGTTTCAAATCCCCACTTGACTGACTAGTTTTCCCATTTGGATCAGTTAAATAAACCTGCCAAGCCATATTTCAAAAACAAATGAGATTTGTGGATTTGAAATAAAACCCCGAGAAACTTGAGAAGGTTCAGAAGCCAGTTGGAACATGGCCTAAAACAACGACACACCTGTTATCGATGATTTGTCCTCCCGTCAGATAAGGCATAGAACTGACCACCTAGAAAGCTAGGCGGGGAAATGCGTGGGGTTATCTGGTATTCCGTACCATGAACGGCAATTTGTTTGTGAGTCTTTCCCCTTTAGCAAAACTATAAAGTGAACAGAAAATGTATCAAAGTACCGTTCGATTTAATGACAAATGTGCTCCAGCACAACAATAGAATAAAAACATTTGCAATATAGATTGGCGCTCTCATTAACAAAAAACGAATTATCCCAAAACACTTACAGGGATAATGGTGACGAGATTCTCCATACAGTCCGGATGATTAGACTGTTGTTCCCAGGCAAATCCTAGCATCTGAAATTAAAAACAAATAAACAAATAAGCAGTGTTCACGTCATTTCAGCATAAACAACCAGCAACTATTCCGTGGTTAAGGTGGTTCTGAGTGCGACAATTCGGCATAAACATCACTCGAAAATCAAAACAATCAAGCGCAAAAAGATATAGGAACAGGACTAATTAAATTGTGTACAGATATAAAAGTCACTAACTGATCTACCTCCATCATCCTTCGTCGACTGCCCACCTCATAGAGCCGTTTGAAAAAATTCATTTTGATTCCAATTGCTCACACAGACACACATAAACGACCATCCACTACTTCGTTGCAGATCCTCAGCAAGAAAAAGCCAGCTCATGGTAAGCCTGTCAAATAGGACATCGTGATACTGTCTAGACAGATCTTTTGGTATACCAACCAGTATACCAACCGTTAGCCTTGTTGGTTATTAACCGCACACTGTTTCAGTACTATACCTTACCTATATGATTCATCATTTGCAAAGGTTATTCAAAGGCAGTAGCCACCGACCTCTCATCCCGTGCTAAGTACCCAAGCATCGTTATTTCTTAAGACTATCGATTTATTTCCTATATTAGGATTCAAGGGGTTACAAGAACGCAACCCATGACAAGAGAATCGTGAGGAAAATTATTTCAATGGCTTTGGGATCGCAAAACTCATTACACCGGATGATATCGACTGCACTGAATCATGATTAACCATTTTGGGTGAGTAGTATCTACATTGTCGAGTGACGTAAAACAGATCGGACTCAAAACCAATAAAGTTTCCGGTCTGTCAGATTATAATTTCTCCTCAGAGGACTGCTTTGCTGCCGAGTAATGCGCTAGACTACACCTCATGTGGAGGCTTTTATCTTATAAACTTGGGCATATTTTTCACTTTTCACAAATATTTGTATTAGAGAAACTATGACCAGCTTGAAGATTCTGTTGACACAACTGAACCGTAAAAGCACGGATTTGATTGCGATAGGGAATTTATTTCCAATGTTGGAGAAGTAAATTATTGCACGTTCTCCGCGTTGGACTACGGAGGCAAAAGTATTGCATGTTAAGGAGCACGTGATAACCGTTGGCGTCGTAGCTCGGTTGGCAAAGTGCATGCCCGAAAATTGGAATATTTCACTGAAGTTAGAGATAAGTCAAAGTACTAATAACCGGACAATAATATGCACATTCAGCTTTATGGCAAATGTTCGCACGTGGTTCGTGTATATATATATATATATATATATATATATATATATAAAGTATACATGGATAATAAGTGGCACGTAAACATGAGGACGAAATACCCCTTGCAGCACACGACTGGTTTCGCATTTGTTGCCGTTAATCAGGATTGCGCACCCGGTACTCCATTGCCCACTCATGTTCATACTTGTACACTCCAATGTTTTATCTTCACCAGACACGAAAAACTAACAGGAATCACGGTTGTGATTCATTTGTGGACTCTTCAACGAAGAGTACACACTCATACACCAGACGATTCAAATTAGATCCTAGTGAAGATATATATATATATATATATATATATATATATATATATATCGGCTCAGGGGGATAATGAACTGCGAACGGTCGGAGAAGGATAAGGATTCCGTTTTTGACCTTTGGAAAAAGAATAATTAGAGTGGTTTAGGGACCGAATCATTTAACTCAGTCGGATTTGGCCGCTCTCACTTGCTTCACATAAACACATGGGCAGTGAACCGATTTTGATACTCATTCTAGAGTTCCTATGCTGGTGTCAAGGAACCAAATGTTTGGATAATATGGACCACCTGGAACTCTGAACCTTTCAATGCCGAACGAGTTTCCCTGCGGTGTTAGCACCTCATCTATGACTGAAAAGCCACTGATCTGTCCTACTGAGAACCTCCAGCAGTACAAATTAGTCATTTTTTTATTACCAGGATAACTAAAGCTTATATTTCTACTACCACGACTGCAACTGCTACTACTGCTATTACTACTGATTGTACCACTGTCTTAGTTAGCTATCAGAGGTGTGAGTCCGTGCCATGTCAGTTAGATTTAGAAGTAACGGATTTCTTAAGAAAATGTTGGACATACAGTGATCACGAGATAAGTTAGGGATGGCTGAGTCCTAAGTCATTTTAAAGGTCAGCTTTATGCTAACTTATTTTGTCTCAAGAACCTAACGGGACCAACAAAACTCCCACAAGAGCACAAGGACGAAACTTCGGATCTATGACGTTAAAATATAAAGGAGCAGATTGATTGGAAAGGAACCATTTTTTTCAAATTACCTGTTTCTCATTGAACTTCTGGAAATGATCCCATAGCTCTGTGATGTCATGATTGAACAATACGTCCGTATCGATGGTTATTACCTGTTTAAACGGAAAGTAATGGTAGAGGATAAATCACCATGAATTGCCAACGTGATCCGGATCAAGTTTCATGGAGTGGTCTTTCGATGTAACATAGACGTTCAGTTCATTTCGTCTGATCAGTAGACTAGTCCTTCTTTGTTTCGGTTTCAATGTCCATCCTACGGCATTACTGAATTAGAAGCGAAATAAATCGAAGCACAAAAACCAAGCAAAGAGAAGAGAAAGTTATGAATGGTAACCGTGTAGACAAAGAGTTGGAAAGTAGCAGTACTAACGATCACGGTACATGACGCTTTCTCCTACTGTCTCCAGCGGTCAGTTAGGCGGAAATCGAGGACCCTAATCAAGAAGCCGGACAGTGTCTACGCGGTCATTTCCACCGGCTACGATTTTCATATATTTTCACAGTGTCATAGAGTGGCCATCTTAACACATCCTTGTCTCGTGGATTAGTACAAATCGAGGATGTATATCTGTAAGAATGAGTAGTTCACTGGAGTCAGTCCTCAAGGAAATGAAAAATACAAACCATCGGACAGGACAGCGCTAGAGAAACTAGTATATATATATATATATATATATATATATATATATATATATATATATATATATATATATATATATATATATATATATATATATATATATATATATATATATATATATATATATATATCACTCTTGTTTGGTTTCAGACTGTGTGTTAAATAAAACATGGTACAATCGGGGGAAGGGGTAAATAGTCCGAGTCCATGGTTTGTTTATGAGCTCGATACTGCCACGTTGCCGAAACCAAAACAGGTGGTTTTCTCAGAGATCCACAACCGGAGCCTTTAGCCATCCGAAGCTTAACCCTCGAGGCAGTTGGACGAAACTCGGGGTCCGTAACCCACTGAGGGCCGGTGACTGATTCCCCGGTTCATTCGCCCTTTGGATGAGGCCAAACTTCATCGGTGCCCAATGCACCTCTCCGCCACAGATGCCGGTGAGCACTCCGTTGTACGCCTCATACGCCACCCATGGTTGGTTTGGAATTAGGGTTTAGCCATCTCCCTTAGACTGACTATTAATCAGCCAACCCGGGGTAGAGCCCCGGGCATTCGCTTTCGTCCTCTCATTTGAGAGGAAATGCCTCCGCCACGAGAGGGCAGTGAGTAGGACTTGCTTGGCAGAGGCTGTGCTAGACGCACGGTCACGAGGGAGCATTTCGAGAGGCATTGAGGACATCCACCCCCGACCATACTAGAACTGGAATCGGTGATGCTGTTCAGGCCATATCCAAAGAATCATAACGTAGACTACGGGAACACCAAAATCCTCTAATTCGAATTCAAAACAGACACTGACGGCCTGTATACCGATGCTTTGGCACCAAATCTGCATGTGACAGATAAAAAGGTTTTCTGGAATTCTGACTTCATTGAATTCGCTAATGAAAAAGCAACCCAAATGTCGCACTTCAATTCGACATCATCACAAATGATAATGCGAATAGGCGTGTAACAGTCAAGATGTTGGCTGCCATATTGCCTACTGAATAAAGTAAGGGTGGGATCCCGATGAGATACTCACTTGGCTTTGTGCTCACGAACTTGGCTGTGTTTTATATGATGGAAAATCCACTTGTTTTTTTGCATCCAAAAGAACAATGCTGCCAGCCGGAATGGTTTTATATCGAAAGCTTGCACCCTGCCCCATTCCTTGGAAGACCGCTGGTCCAGAGTACTACAGGTGTGACTGAAAACCAATTAATCCTATCAAAGAATAATTCAATAACCTACACACAAATTCACACAGAAAAACACTCTCTACTGGAATGGCCCCCTTATTGTAGTTTCTTTACCGACAATACCGTGTTATTGACATAGCAGTTCTTTTATCCTACATAACAATGGGTGTATCATTTTATCAATGCACTACTAAACTTCTTTGATCTTGACACACAGAGTGATTATCTATATTTGTTTAGCTGACTGTCCTTCGGATTTCACCTTTCACGCACAAACCTACACTCGGAAGCACCAGACTCGAGTTTCGCTCTTGTTAGAGCTCATCAGTAGTGCATATCCTCTGTCACGACCAGGGTTTGAACCCGGGCCTTTTCATCTCGAAGGCGTGTGTGTTACCACTGCGCCACCCCAACCCCGTCCGGGCTGATTCGAATCGCCAAGGTAAGCTTGTTCAGATGTCGACCTAGTTGCACTGACAAAAGCATAACTATTTAAACACTTACTAACTGTTTGTCGTTATCATGGTCACAGATCTTCAACGTCTACCTATTCACTCATCTTAACTATAGCACCTATAAAATGTACTGTATTCAGGCAGTTGTGAACTACCGAAAAAGAACTTATTGAATCCGGTATCTTAAGTTCTAACGTGATATCGCTTTTTATTCATAAATGAGGAGGACTAGATTTTGAACTGCTGTAGTTACATGATCCAGTCTCGGTTTCTGTTTGTTCGTCTAATAACCACGAACTTCGATGCTCTGGTTTCTATTGTTACATTCTAGCACTTTCGAGTCAAGAAAAAAAAAGAAAAAAAAACATAAAGTGAAACAGAAAAAAATCAAAGTAACAAGCAGAAATTATGAAGACAAAGAAAGAGTCCGAATGCAACTACTCCACTGACCGCAACATCTAGCCATATCACTTATTGTCTCCAACCAGTTAGTAGGCGGATCATGTGGACCTCAACCTGGAAGTCTAACACGCCCTACTAGACCGAGTTCACTGGCCAATGTTCTCATGCATTTTTACCGTGTCATGGACTGACCACCTCGACTTACCTTCCAATCACGGCTTGACTCAGAGAATAGCGTACGCTGTGGAAGTCTATCAGTGGGCATGCCTAACACAAGTCCCAATCACCTTAACCCGCTTTGATTCAGTACTTGACCAGAGACTGACCTCTGGTTCCTAGCATCCTACCTCCAGCCTCAGCGTTGCTGATACTATGTTCCCACCATATTCGGGAAATTCGACGAAGATATCGGTGCTCGAACACCGACAGTTTTCGCCTATCTTCTACCCTAATGGTCATGTTTCTGAACCGTATAAAAGAACGGACCTAACTGCCACATTGTTCACTCGATCCTTAACAGACAATCGGATATCATGCCGGCACCGTAGATGACTGAGATTGGTAAAGGTCAAATGAGCTTTTTGTGCACGCGATGATACCTCATTCGATGTCTGTCCCGCTGGTGAAATGTAATTGCCCAAGTAACAGAATCTGTCTTCTTCATCTATCACTTCCCCTACCAGAATAATTGTTGGTGTGGTGCCAACTCAGTCCTGCAGCAGTATTTTACACTTTTCAGATGCAAATTATAATCCAAACATTGGAACTCCATTTTATTCTATCTAGAAAAACTTGCAACTTGCTTGGATCTTAACTCAGAAGAAGAATATCCCCCGCGTATTCTAATTCGAACCTAAGCCGAGATCTATGCTGCTTTTCTCAGGAGACTATCTCAAGAACTTTTCCGGCTAAAAGCTATAACAAGATGGGTGATCGAGGTAAAACCCTGGAGAACGCAACTTCCCATGGTGAGCTCGGGTGAAAGTTCACCTCGAGCACGAATTCGGCTTCCCGTGTTTGTGTACAAGCATGGGAGAAGAGAAATCAATCTCTCACATTCTCCAATGAGAGACAGTACCATATGACTGTGCCCTCAACTGAATCAAAAAAGCCACTTTCAGAATAAAGAAGACGAATATTGTGGTCCTAAGGAAGGTGTACCTGTGCTCTCGGATTTGTCGAAGAGTAAAGTTGTGGTTGATACAATCTCGACCGAGTCTGAAACCGCCATAATTCTCACGTGTTCACATTTCGCGGGTGCTGGATAATGGGTGAGGAATAATCCCTTCAAGCAGTTTAGATCGGATGAATACCAAACTAATTACTCTGTAGTCTTCACTAGATAACCTGCCACCTATCATGTAAATCTACGCAATCACCGATTCACTCGACTCCCTGGGAATTGGCTCATTATCTCAGGTAATCGTGTAGACAGCTCTGCATGGGAAGCAGATCGTCGGTTATCATCTAGAAGCAACTGCGTTGGACGAGTAGGTTTTTCGTTGGTACTACCACGGACGAGACGTAAACGCAAGCGAGCACGAACCAAGGTGTCATCTAAGTCCACTGGCGTAGACTAAAATGAACGACCTTGTTGAATTTCTTTACTCCAGCGGTGACCAATCACAATATGGTCAATCTGAGTTCCGTTTTGTAAAGACGTAGGAGCAGGCCATGTGAGTCTGTGTCACTTCTTATGGTAGAAGTTCCTACTCATCATGTGACTCTCTAATTCGTAGGGAAAGCGGAAAATGACGCCAAATGTAATGGACAATCCATCATTGTTTCTAAATAGGTTAGGTACCAAATAACTCGACTGATAAAAACAAGTCAAGTTGAATTTGTGTAGATTCTTTATTATGGGTGGTCGAGGTCCGCTGAATGAGAATTTTGTTGGGTTATACGCTTAGAAGCCTGGATATTTCAGATTTGGCATGAGGTCCAGTCTCCGCATGATCAAACAGGAGTCAGGGAATTATCTTTTTCAAAAACATTTCCGGATTTCTCTTTTGCAATATCAATAAATATGGACGGTTTTAGTCATGAGGATCGACAATTTTCATAAGCACCTTTTACCTGAACTTGTTGCTCAGTCACCACCGTTTCATACCCACTCTTACAATTCAGGTCAGCTACGTTTTTGACGGAACATCCAGTTTACTACGAAAATCGAGTGGTTGAGCATCGATGTCTACACCATGTTGTCCGAATATGGTGGGTATATAGTATCAACAATGATGAGGCTAGGCGTAGGGAGTTGAGAATCAGAGGCCATCCTCTTGAACAAGCTCCTAATTTAAACAGAATACGGTGTTTGGGATATGCTACTGAAGTTCACAGATAAACTTCCTCAGTGTACATTGTTTGACTTAATGATTCTGCCAGGTGGCAACTAAAACCGGTGCTAAAACACGTGTCCAAGGTTAACAGTTTGAAAAATTAACTAAACTGGCATAATGCAGCGTCTCCTCGGGAGGTCTAAAAAGAGTGTCTTATAATTTTTTGATAGTCTTTGACTCTTCCAAGATAAATTACTTCCGTATGAAACCCTCTGAATGCTCGAGTGCATTTTCACGCTATCAAGTCGACAAACTTTACTACCCCGAAATATGACAGAGAGAGCAAAAGGCGCAGTACGATGGATTCGATCATGTAGAATCCCGGTGTTCTGCTCCATAATAACGCCCACTAGTTCGCACACATTCACTGCGATTCAGATAGAACATAGCATACATAATTCCACTTTTGGAGGCTCCAAGGCTTCTGCGCTAAATCATCCACCTTCTGTGGCACGAAATCCTCTCTACGTTGTTCTATAGCAACATCTTTTTGTTCACTCTCTCCGCCCGTTCGATCTATCGCTGAAAATGATCTGGGAGAAAGTTATCTCGGCGAAAGCCTGTACAGCATTTGATTCGTCCGCTACTGTGTAAAATCAGCGTGATCAGTTAACTGCGCTGCATTTTTGAACTGTGAAAGTGAACTGACTGCTAATTTCCGCACAAGAATTCACTGTACATTCTTCATTAAGACGGTTTAGATTCATATGAAAGAAAAGCCTTTTGACTGAAATAAATTTTGTATGGATTTCACAACGAGAAACAGTCAACCGTGACTCTGATTTCGGGTGACTAGTATAGCCCTGTCTTTGTCCGGTCTTTCGTTAGTACTCCAGTAAATAATCTTAACTTACATCTATCATAGCAATTCAAAGTCTCTTGCAAAAGACTTAGGGTAACACAGAATGTATGACTCTTCCAATTCAGTATGCTGGGTAGGTGAATATGTGATGAAACAGCATATTCCTCGTTCCTCCTAGAATTCCAGAACGTGATTGGACTTGATAAACGAGTAATTCTTCCACTAATGGGGCCACATCCCGATTGTTCTCCAAGATAGGACAAATGGCTAAAGCCGTGAAAATTGAATAGTACTAGCTTGACTTTCCAGATTGTTGAGCATGTGTTTGACCAGTAAAATCTTCGGAATATAGTGACAACCACTTTCACATTACTAACTGGTTTGTTCAAACTCCCCTCAACCGTTCGTTAGCAGTTACTGAGCAAGTAGTAATCTAATGAAAATCCAAACTTGAAAAAGGGGGACTTGTATTGATCTAACATTTTACGGTACCAGTGGCCAAGCTTGAAAAGCCAACCGGTGTGACTCCGGAATTGCACAGTTGATTCCGGTTGGAAAAATTCGCTATCCACTTTCAGCGACTAGGGGCCTGTAAAAGGCGTCAACCAGAAACAAATGCCTGAGGATGAGCCTTTTTAAAACTAATATTAAAACGAAGTTTTGGATTGAGACAAGTTTAGAAAATGAAAGTCAGCCTTATGGTGAACAACCGAAATGTGGTTTATAGATATAGCCAGCAATCAGATCCAGTTCACTACATTCGGAAAGATGAAATGAAGTTCTGCAAACATTTAGTTAGCAAAATCATGAGGTCACCCATAGAGCAATTCTTCTGGTTCAAGGTTTGAGGCAACAGAGATGAACTCATTGTGCGCAATATTAAAGTTGGTCGTCACCCGGTTGAAGGAATAGAGGAACAATTGGAAGAAAGTTTTCTGGAGCAATTTAACGAAACTCCTCCGCCAGATGGAAATGCTTTCGTGTATTTGTTTTCAAATATATTGTTACCTAGTGAACACTGTGATAGTAGGGTCATGGAGATGAAGTGAGTTATCTGTGCCTTGCTAAATCTCTTCTTACGCGAGCGTTTATGTTTCCTAGCCACGGAGTACTTCATTTCCATAGATATCCTTTCGGAAAAAACATAAAATTTTGATTACGTGCGAAATCAGGCCACAGTTTTTGGGATTAGATTGAAATATTCAACACAGACGCACTTAATGCATACACGGACAGGCATAGTCTGGTCAGAATTTCACGTCTCCACAGAGTACAGTCTTAGGTTAATTGAGCGTAACTCAATAGGACACTAAATTGGAGCTCATCTGACAGATCTACGAACTGCTTAGAACAATAGGTCGGCGGTGGTTAAGCAGCCATCATGGCGGACTTTGAGCCTTCTTATCCCGCGTTCTAATTCTATTACAATTATATATTCCCATTCTGTCAGCCTCTAGTTGGCCGCGACTCGCTTCTTGAAATATCGTGTCAATGAAGGATAACAAATAAGCAACGGGAGTAAATAAGAATAAAGATAATAATCATAAGTACAATAGATCACTTTGATCGTAAATGGCTTGGAGGCCACAAATAGAAATAATGTGTGCCACGTTCTCAGACCATACACAGTCAGCAGAGCAGCTCTATGCGTTGATACACTACGTCATATTTGCAGTAAGGTGACTCACTTTTTCCACCGTTTCCGGCAGCATGTTCGGTATGACCAATTTGATCATGGCAGACAGACCGGCACTATGGTAATTTGAGACCCACTTCACTTTATACTGCTCGTGGTGATGCGTACGTGTGTTGAACGAATGGAAAAAGTATAAACGAAGTTATGGAACAACCTACACATTAAAAATAGTTCGTAAATGTGGAAAACAAATTGTTATTTTTATTATACGAAGAATGTGTTCCACAAAGAGAATCAAACAGATTCATTCTTGTTTCGATGGATTAAAATGCAAAAATTAAACGGACTGTGGCACAGAGAACCGCTTGGACAGCATCTCTGTGATACCCAAATTACAAAGGAAAGCAATGAAAATTTACGATAACAACCAATAGCCGAGGAGTAGATATAACGTTTGGAGTTGATTATATGCAAAAATATACTCTTCTCACTTGCTTCTGTTAATTATCATGAAACGATGCACGGAAATTCAGGAAGGGGCAGTGGTCGATGAAAGGTTGTTGGATGAGAAAGTGACCGGCTTTGACACAGATTTCAATCCGTATCACTCAAAGGATACATGTGTGAACGAAGAAAATCTTTGTCTTTGAATGTGCTGCTGTTTTCAAACGTCTCTCGAAATGAAAGATGTGAACTTTTCACAGGGAAATGTGCAAACAAGTGAAGCATAAACTCCAACATTTCGGTAACAAAATAGATAGTTTGCCGTATCAGGACTCATCCAGCCTTCAGTTCGTATCTAAGGGATGCATTTACTACCAAAGTGAATATATCATCGCATGCCCTGTCGCCAACGGAAACATTCCTGGTAAAAATGATGTACACTTTAGACGAGAATCTGATACTCCAAGTGAGCTCAGTTGTGCTAATGGCTCATTGGGTTTCATGGTTGTTGCGAAAATAAATAACAAACTAAATTTACACAATGAGCTGATCATCAAACGAGAAGATAGATATATTATTCGAGAGATTCTAATGAGAATACATGGAAAAGTTAGTGCTTAAACTTTGTCAAACTTTCTTCCATGTATTTGGCTTCTAGAGCTCGCCGTGCGTTCAACAGATACCGCGAAAACGAAAGGAGAAAACAACACGTTTTTTGACGGAGTGGATGTTTTCAAAAACCAATTACCTTGCCACAAGGCTAGTGGCACATTCACAGCGGCTTGTTTGCACCTCTGAGTATCAGTCATTCTTTGAGGATGGTTCTAATAAAACAGGACTCCTATCCAAAATAACTTATACGATCACTCACATTATCTATAAACACAGAGTTTCGAATCTACGACATTCAGATTCACGTCTTTCAGGTGGCAGATAATCCAATTTGAAGGGAAGAACAGAGTATCTGAGTTAATCTACTCAACGATTATATACTCAATAATACCGATGATCTCAGTGCACCCTGGTGGTTTACCAAAATGGTTGGGCTCTGAAACGATAGACGCAAGCAGAAGTTCCGTCTTACCTCACTTCAAGGAAAGCGGTCACAAGATTGAGCTAAAGGGCGCATTTCAAGTGGTTTCCCCATCAACCTCGGTAACTAGTCGAAAGAAAATCAATTTCAAACACCGGATACGGTGGAGGTGGTCTTCACTTACCTATTGATCTCCAATTCATGTAAGTCGAGCAGGAGTTTGAAAACAGTGAAATAGATCGTAGGATACTTGATATCACTTGGCTATGACAAGAACGAGTGGAATCTGAGCCCGAACCACTATTCAAGAGAAATATAAAATCATCTCACCCCAGCGAAATCTTTCGACAACGACCTCGAAATCAACCATATACTAATTGTGTGTATTACTTGACTACGGGCGTGATTTCGAAGTCACTTTAAACAATTATTCGTCCTCCAGCCTTGTTATTCATAGTTCATTCCAGTCCGGTAATTCGTTATCGGGATCATTTTGCTCTACAATGTGACTCATAAGATAAAGCGTTTAATTAGAAGCTCATTTGGGACCTTTATTTTAGTACAAACGATGAAATTAGACGGACCCTTAGATTGACTGCGCTACATTACTATGTTAATCACTACCTCACTGATATAAAGGAATTAGCTCGATAAGTCAGCTGTTCACCGTTATACGCGGTCAGAAATACTTCTAATCAAACAGATTACTGGGTTTTCCGCTCAGTCAGATTCTATCGCCCATAAGTACAAAGGAATTCCTATTCGACCAAAAAAAAGGCATCACTGCTGCTAGCAGGCTACCTATAATTATATCCTTTTAGAGATGTCCACCACAATACTGTTCAGTATCAACACAAGTTCTCTGATTGCGAAGATGTCGGATCTACCCCTTGTTCTTCGTTCTCGCATTCATGTTCATACTTGTGCGGTGTGCTTGACTAAACCGACATGTTGTTGGCTCACTCGTGTAATTAGGTGGCTTCTAACTATACAGGAACTACAGATGTTCCACTAAGAATGAGACTGGAGATGGGGTGGTCAAGTACATCAACTTTACCTGCTGTGACAAATCCAAGGTTGTTTATGTATACTCAGCGAAGAGTATTTATTGATTAGTCATGTGGTGCCATCGAAGGTTTTCTAGCCATAGAAGCACCATCATAGCAAACTTATACGCAGCTCTGTTTTGCACACAGAACACTATTTAGTTTTTCTATAACTCCTATTTACAGTTTCTTTTTTCTTTTTTAGATAACAATCTGAAGATCATAATAAACCAATTCAATCATGATACAACCCAAACCCTCACCGTGTTTGATCTAACTGATCTATATTTTTCCCCGACCAGAGATAACTCTGTTTTAGACGGGATTATTCTCCATTTAGTTATGTACACCGGTCTCATTCAGTGACCACCAACTGCTTCTGTCGAGGCCTAAGATATGCTTCAGTTCCCCCTTCCATTCATGCAGGCAAACCAGCCAAATCAAAATCTATCTCCAAAATTTTCCAAGTGAAGACGTTCTACTTAAATAGTCACTTTTGTATGCGTATTCCTGGTGAAACTTCGGATCCACAATAAGCTGTAACGACAAACTTCTCGTAAAAACAGTGAATTCAATTCTTGGTGTTCGCTGTCCCACAGGACATCTCTTTTTCTCCAACGGTTGTCCTATTTATCCTATGTTGAAATTCTCCGGAAGGAGGAAATGATACTTCTACAAGGTCTCGGGTAAATCAAAGTAAGGTACATTTCATTTTTTATAGGAGAAGAAATCAAACGCACTGACTCGCAGCATGTCTTTGAACTCCTATGTATCCAAAACAGTAACCGCCTGTGACAAGGAATTCCGCTTACGTGTGGAATGAAAAAAAGTGAAATTTGCTGCCGACGCTGACAGTACTAACAGAGCGTCCACCCACCCATCAAATGACTCTCCAGTTGCTTTCATGCCAGAATACGATGAGCACATAACCCCGTTCTCTACAGAAGAAGCACCTAAGCCCATTCCTACTTCCAACATAATCTCAGATATTGGTCTCAGTGGCGTGTTGTCATCACTTTTGAGACACGATGTTGTTACTCTCACCGATATACTTAATTCTCTCTTGAACAAATCTTTGTGCTCTTTTTTATTCCGGCCTGTCCAAGACTAGTCACTATTGTTCTTATACCCGACCCTTGATATCCTAGTGTCATAGCTAAACACCTTCATCCGATTGATCTAATTCCATCTGGTCTTACACTAACAAGGTGTGACATTACTGAACGTTTAAATTCTTCCATAAACTCTCCTTCGCGATGACCCCTTCCGGTTGACATATAAATCGAACAGTCCCACTGTACTCGCTATTGCTCCCCCCGAGTCCACCATATAAGCAAACTCTTGGACGGATCAGCAAACTCTACACGATATTTTTTTTTATAGACTACCCATTCACTTTTGATTCTATTCAGCCATCTGTCCTCCTTCGTGAACTGCAAGCTTTCGTCTGTCCCACACCTTTACCGGTAGGTTGTCTGATTATTTTACCATCAGAACTCAGTGCACAAGACTAGGTTTTGAAACATGCAAACCTCTGGTGAATAATTCAGGAGTGTTTCAGGGAGCAGTGCCTCCCCTCTATTTATTTTCCACCTACATTAGAGATCCTTCATCCAGTTTTCTGGCACATTTATTTTAATATGCCGATGACGCGGCCCTTTGTTATACTGCTTCTGTAACACAGTAAGTCAGTACATTTCTGGTGATCTGTTTCATATTTAGGGTTTCTCTCTTCGATCCGGTTTAGTTTTAATTTCACGACTGACAAGAGGTGACAGAAAGCTTACATCTCGTGCCCTGTCTTCTTCAGCTATCTTGAGCTGGATGAAGGGAGGACAGTGTTTTAAAGTTAAAACTTGTCCAAATGCTGTGAATGCCAATAATCTGTCTCTATCGTCTTACATCTCTGATCCATCAGTTATTCCCCCAGAACCATCAGACAGAATAGGTCCCGTCAAGTACTTGGGAACCACCGTCAATGCTAATTTAGGTGCTCATCTCACGTTTCAAACTGTTTAATGAATGTGCGCCGGCTATCACATCAAACCCGGTGACACAGATAATTTGACCGTAAACGGATTATTGTTCCCCTTTCCGTTTATCAATTTTTCTGTTCTGCTCTAATGTTCCGCTGTTACTTTTGCCGATCTACAGAAAAAACTTCGAATTTCTCGTTGTGGTTTTCCTATTATCAGTTGGATATCTTCTATACCCTTAAGCGAACTATCCGATAAGTTGTGCGAATAACAACTGGCCGCATGTGGGAAGTTCAACTGCAACTGGCAGACACCAGTCATAGTTTATAGAGTGATCCACCTTCACCTTTCTATGCTTCACCTTTTTCGATCGATATCCTCTCGCGTTGACATATACGAATCTCTATTGTTCCTCATATGGTCCGGAACAACACAAACTTGAAACGGGTATCAGTTGAACTTCTCACCTTTTTGATCCGTGGTCTTTCTTTCCTATTCGCCGGATTCAGTACTTTGCACGGTGTACATCGTTTTTGACTGAAAACCGGATGCCTGTTTACGCGAAATTCTGATTAAATACCAGTTTGAAAGATCTTTGCAAATTTGAGGAAACGCTCTAATTGTCGCCTCTATCCAGTTGCAAATCAGCAGCAGTACAAGTCCATGCATTTCTGCATGAGACTTTAAATCAGCATGCATAGGGATGAATGGAACATGTCACACTCAGGCCTCAACAGAGATGTTTATCATGGAACGGAGTAGTGCTGATGTGGAGGAAATGTTATGTGACCAACCCGGATAACTTCACCACCAATGTGGCAGGCAGTGTGGCATGCTCAGAAGTAGATCGCTGTACACTTCTTTACGGAATCAAGTGTCTATGCCCGTATATGCGCTTACCGAGCTCCGGATAACCGAATCTCCTTTCTTTGTCATTGCTGATCACACAAAAGTAACCTCCACGGATGAACGCTGTATCCAGCATACTACAGTAGCTTCCATTCAATAGACGGAAGTTGCGATGTTAATAGGACTCAACCTACTGTAGGTTTAACTCGCTGAGTTATCTACGCTACTTGCTAATGGTAAGTAGTCGGCCTACCGAGTGTACCTACTGTAGAGATAGGTCAAAATTTTGCAACCTCCAAGGTTTAGATTAGGGGCTAGAATCTAACTTGGAAGCAGCGGTTTGAGCAGAATCAACGGGGATTGCCCGAACTAGTTCGAATTTCAGCCTTTAACAAACCCGATAACAAGAAAGTGGGATGTGTGGTAGGAGATCGGATTTTACGCATTACTATCCTTCGAGCAGTTTAAACACATTACTAATCAGTGGAATCCATAGAAGCACTGTGCAGCTGTTCCATCCTTGTTAGAAATCATTAGACGTGCACATCCACCGATCCCCACGGGTCACGAATTTGAGGTGAACTATTATGCGTCAAACATCTAACCGCGAGGCTGTCGGGGCTGGCGCTCAACGGTTTATTGAACGTATACACCACAATATTTGCCCCCTTTGACCACTGGCTTTGAAAGTTAGCACAGGCTTTCCCGCACACTCAGCCAATCTACGATGGACAGCTATCGTGTTTTGGCCTGTGTACCACGAATGAATTCCGTTAACTAACCGTCAGACTTCGGTTGACTATTCCTAGCAAGGTGAAACAGCTGCACAGTGCTTCCGTGGTTTTCAATGAAAAGTTGGGCGTTCACATTTCGCGATGAGTCATTTTACGTAAAATGTAACGCCCACAACACTGTGTTGTTGGTGGAATAATTACTATTACCCGAGGTTCCGATCACTGCAGGAAACCATTCTCAAGGCCATTTTGCAGTCACATTAAACTGCATAATCAGACAGGGATAAAGTGATGTCCAATAGGTTGTGTGAGTGACTGAGTGGGTGTGAGGGTGTGTGTGTTTATTCGTTATTTGATTGCAAAATTGCCTTCGGGAAGTTTACGCGGTAACCCCAAATTCCGCTGATTAAAACTTTTTCATCGACAACACCGTGTTATTGAACGTGCGTTTTATCTTCCAGTATACCATAAGGGGTATCGTTTTTTTTACACACTCCAAATTTTGTTCGGCTCTTACACACAGAGAATTGAGAAGGCTGTGAAAAGTGATGGTACCCCAATGGAAGATATACAAATACCTTATGAGTAGGACTGGTGACTAGAGTCTCACTCCACGGATGAGTACCCTGTGTTTAGAAAACCTCCTCTTGAACAGCAATATTGTACATCACCGGAATAATTGGAGATACTAGCACTTAATTTATTCTCGTGGTTTGCATACCTAAAATGCCTGCTATTTATAGGAAATTATCTCTTTGTGAGCGGACAATTTTTACTGACCACGCACAAGTTCGAGCAACTATAGGAAGTCAAAAAGTACAATGAGCTCCATGCCAAACGGACTGACTGCATCAATAGCTCTTCTCTTTGTATACAACTGGGTCAGGTAATCTAGTAAGCACTGTTTCAGTCAGTGTTGATAGTTTCGAATTGTTATTACACAACAAGGGCACGATTAAAGATAAAAATTGTGTTTGGTTTTATGGAAATGATTGTCTATGAATGACCCGGAATCCGGTTGTGGTAAATGTTGGAAGCGTCTTGAGTCATCAGCGAGAAAATTTATTCGGACATCCGTTGTGATAGCCACCGATTCCTTCTGCCAACGTGTTACCATAACTGCGTGCAAACTTGATACACAACATGCAAGCTAGAATTTGGCAGATGTTTATATTCGTGATTTCATAAATTGACCCTTAGCCTGCCGGTTTTTGTTTTATGTATGTGGTTGGCTAGATTAAGTGAAATGATAATATCCCGCGCTATGTCTTGTTTGACTAATGATGAAGTGGATGCGGTCTATACAATGTTTCAAATAGGAAGTACGTCAAGAGATTACGTACGCAGTTAAAACAATTTCAAATATAAAAGGAACTGCAAGTACATTCAAGACTTACAATATTGTCGTCCATCGAGTAGAATGACCACGTGACCCACTCCAGAGCCCATTGAACAAGATTCTTATGCACAATACCTTGTGTGTGTTTATTCGTGATTATATGAAAATGTAGGGGCCTCCAATTTTTTTTAGCCAGATTTTCCGGGCAAGATAATATAGTGGCGTTTAAAATGCGTATCAAACACTCAGGTCGATCACGGATTACACGATTCTGATAGTATAAAATACTTCTGATTGTGTTCAACATGCGCTGACTGACAATCAGTCCGTTCACGGTCATGCAAAGATGAATTGTGTCCGGAGTCCATAAGCTGGTCGACTCGTTTGAGTCATTTTCTCTCTCGAACGGTGGAGGCTGTTTTGGTAGGAAAGGGGAACAAAATGAACGGAAATTACTTAAAAAGAGAAAAAATGCGTAGCAAATAGCGGAACGATTAGCATCAGTCACTTTAAATAGTGATGATATACATTGAACTTGCTGGGGGGTTTCCTATACTTCTTCTAATCATTCATCGAAGATCAAGAAAAAACGGAAAAGCTCTCACAGAGAAATAGGCCGTATATCAGATAAAAGAGGGCCAAAAATGAACCAAGAACCAACAACCATTATATGTCACTAATTAATACGGTGCATTCTATTCCAATACCTATACAATAACGCGTAGGTAGATTTTTATTGCCGGGGTAATGTCTTGGTATAATTCATCTTTTGTAGTTGTGAAAGAAACCAACAATTCGACTGTGGGTTACTTGTCTTTCTGGATATGATGAATGTGTGGACAGCCCTCGTAGAATTATCTGAGCTATGCTTAACCTAGATAATTGAACTTCTAATCCAGATTATGGACACTCGTGGAACTCGTGTGATCAAATACTGATCGAGGTTTTATGATACTTCAATCAACCATTACAAGGAGAACCGGAGACCATAATCACTAGAGTTGAAGTCGGTCGAAGAACCACACGAGGTTTCAATGGATCGTGCGTGGTGGATATTCGGGTGAGAATGGATGATCGTCTATCTTAAAAGTGATTTAGAAGTTAAAATTCATCGCTTGGTCCAGGATCAAGAGCAGGACTAGAATCAGCGGGGTCATGAGCAACAAAAAGCAGATCGACTGTCTTGCTTGAGTTAAAAATTCGTCAAGCCGTGGTTGGTGTTTCATCAAATAATCAGCAGAGCCAACCCCAAAATTGGCTCGACAAATTCGTTTTTTACAATAATTGGTTACTGCTACCTAAAGTCTGATGTAAATATTACATTCTGCACTAATAAATGAGGATGGCTTGGAGGCGGAGAGGGCTTACTCATAGAGTTAGTGAATCAGCCCGAAAGATGTTACTCAGGAAATTGGATGAACCTCGCAACAATAATCTAAGAGATACCGCCTAAGGAGCCGATGAAAATGGCAAATCAGTATCGCTCGGCGGAAGAATGAACGTTGTGGAAGCACACTTACAAATATTTTGCTGTGATTACTTGGCTGTTTTCGGAGTCGAAAGGATTACAAGTGGCCATACTCCGTCACTGTCTTGGAACTGAATCCAAATAAGTCTTGAGTAAACTCTCTTTTAGTATTGGCGATAACAAAGGAGACCCTACAACAGTCCTGTGTAAAATGAGTGAACACTGTTTGAGTCGATCCAACAACATATTTGAACGCTTCGGGGATGAAATCATCGATGATTAGGTCATCTCACTGAAGACCAAGGCCCAGCCATATGATTTTTGCAACTGTATGAAAAAACAATCCAGCACTGAATAAACTGGTATAGAGTGTTGATTGGAGAAACAGAATTTCATCACAATAAGTTAATTACATTAAAACAAAGCTGAATCTTTGCATTCACCTACTGAACAATAATGTTGGACATACTTATCAATTAGTGATTAGTAAAAATGCAAAGAAGTTCTGGGTTGTCTTCCCTCTCGGAGACGAGTACAGAGTGGGATGATAACACCAATAGACTTGTTATTTTGTATACGATATAGACCAGGATAAACTAAAGAAGGACTGCAAATAGAATGATAAGAGATATCAATTTACCTGAGAATTGTAAACATTTTGATCGAACCAAGCAATATTCATCGTTCGTGTCTTAATTTAAACCTTCGGATGTAGAGCCCGTTTACTCAGATATGAAAGATTCTATCGAGTGCTTCATTCTCACATAGAGAATTTCACGTAGAAGAATTATATTACTATCTTCTCCAGAAAGCCAGTAAAAAATTCCCAGCCACATTCAAGTCTGGGCTGGAAGGGGGAGATTGTGAAAATTGGACTTTGGTATTCTCCATGGTTTCGGAAATTCTGGAATCTTATCACAAGTGAACTACTTTTCTACGGCCACTTGACGCGCTTTTTAGATATGAACTGACTAATCAGAATGTAGCTTGATAGTCAACGGACGAACTTCTGATTTGATGAACTGGAAAAATTTCTTTTTTCAAACTAAGTATAACTTTCAATCAGCCGGAGTGTTGCTGATAGCATTCGATAGATAAAATTGACCATGAATTTGTTACTCCCATAAGAACTGACATAAAACATTTTGAAACGGCTTTCCCCATTAAAAATGTGAACATATTATTGAGAAATAAAGACTAGAACAGACTTTTCCCCATGTGAACTTGAAAACAGAACACAGCGCAGTAGGATTGTAGGGTTCGTATGGAGACAGATATTGCTGTCTCATATCAGGTGATTCCTCCAGAAAATACACTAATGACGGATGCAAAAGCCAAGTACGCGAGATTAACTCAGCTCCGTTCTCTTTTCAAACACAGACTGTGCCAAACATTCTGCATCATCTCTCTACGTTGTTCACAATTGTGCACGGCAGAAATTGCATTATTTCTACAGCAAGTGCTATTCAAAATATTTCACTTAAGCATGTCTATATATATAATATATATATATATATATATATATATATATATATATATATATATATATATATATATCGCCTCATTTTTGACCCTATCCGCACACTAGCAGACAGAGACCAAGAAATGAGCAATTTCGTACTCGCCTCCGTCATTAATCACATTGTGTGCACTGCTTCGTCTTGCATCCACGATTTCCTCTGCACCTACTAACTAACCCTTACACTCTATTCTTTTGTGCCCCGCTGTAAATCACATACATTCCGAAAATTTAGCTTACATTGTGTGCATAAAAGTATTTATTGAATTGGATTAATTTGACACGATCCAATCTAGGACTCTATGTCAAGCGCGAGTGAATGAGAGGAGCTGGTTCCGAGCGGTTTCGTGTGTCTGATCGCTTCTCGTTCGTCTCCCAATAAACATTGATAACGGGGACATTTTCACCGTATAGGTGCTACGATTTTATTCGTGTCAAATTTCTTTGTAAACTTCTGCACGAACTTTGCAAAGAATAAATTACACTTTATTCTGCCAGCACAAGAAATCTTGAACTTGCAACTAATTCACAATAAAAAACATTTTTAGCCCTCGAATGAAGTTTCTCTTAGTACAAGAAAGGGATTGTTTGGAACGATAATGCGCAAATATGATGGGAAATTTTATAAGAACTGACAATAAACAGCAGAGCGCTACCTTTCTTTGACACTGAGAAACATTCAACGATTTTTTCAACTAAAAATGACATTCTCTACCCCAAGCTTACTATCCAGAGAATATCTTATATTGTTCTTTCCACCTTGGGCCAAATTCCTGATTGGTTCTCATAGAAATATAATGCATATTCAATTGATTATATATATATATATATATATATATATATATATATATATATATATATATCTAAGAAACTAGTACTTTAAAGCCTAAAGCAATCAACTTGTCAGAAACAAATTAGATTTAATAATTTTGTTATTGTTTAAAACTCACTTGAGCTAAAATGGATTCAAGACGTGTCTCCTTTTCCCAACGCAGGACTGAAGTCAGGGCGGTGAGAAATAAACAAATCACTGCTATATGCTTGATGGTGTATGACGAAAAAAGAGAATATGCGTATGAGCAATGGTGTTTGATGCAGGCAGTATCCATTTTGGCTCACAACTTCGTTCGTATTTCCGGTTTGGCAGATGCCCGATTCTGGGAATGCGCCTGAGCTCATGTGTGCATCGTGCAAACGGAATTTCATCTGTAATTCCAATCAGGTTTTTGCACTAGGGTGTGATTTTGGTCTGCTCACATGCGTAGCTACTCATATTTGGCTTTTCTATAACCAATCAATAACTCCGTCCAATCGAAATCAATCTCAAGTGTGTTCGCAAAGCTGTGATGCGATTGGACACAATGTTTCAAGGTTAACACCACCGCTAGCCTAGCCTTGCTTCTTTATCACAAAGAACACAGGAATGAGATAGCGAACCACTTGGTATGTTTCGGTAAAACCGGAATTATACATCGATGACAATATATTAGCTAGAATAAAGTAATAAGATACACAGAGTTTTTCTGAAAATTAGAAATCTGGTCACACGTCCTTTTCAAGCGTACCTTACAGTGTTATACACGGTCAAGGTGCAGACATAGTCATACTCAAAAAACTCACGTAGATTCTCCCTAGTATTTTATTTTCACGGACACATCAACATTTAAGAAAATACTGTTTTCAAACTGAAAGTCATGCTTTAACAAAAATGTCAGTTCATTAAATATCTTATTTTGATCTTACTTATCAGTGTCGTGGTGCCTACACAATAACTGACTTGTACATATTCATATCGTATAAATCTACGGGCGGTCGTCAAATGATCTACAGTCTGAACTTTAGGACTTGAGGTTTTGGACTCGATTCTCGTCGCCACCGCTCACTTCCCTATTTGGCAGCCATTGATTAGGCACAGCTCCGTTCCAAAAACATTACGCAGTGTATCCTCCGGGACTTGGTACGCTGCTAGAGGTTCAGACGTCTAATACTTTTAACAAGAATAGTAGAAGTAATTGGACTCCGACTATTTCTGACGTCTAGCTAGAAAAATTACTTAACAATTTCCTCCGGAAAGACGGAGGGCAACACCTGAATGTGCAAGTTAAATCTTAGATGTGACGTTTATTTTTCACTACACACAAAGTGAATCACAGCAAAAGGGGTTAACTCGTATCTGGAAAACTACCATATTAGGAATTTGTAGGAAACATCCACGTCAAAACCAGTCTGTTCGTTCTGTTTTTGAAAAGCGAAAGGTAAGAGGAGGGTGGAAAGACAGAAAGAAGAAGGGCTCTCTTTAAAATAGCTACCCGAAGAAAGTAAGATAAAAGATTGAGGACCAGGATTTAGCGACAGAAACCTTAAAAGGGTGACAAGTTGCCTGTACTCAGGATTGGTGTTGAGAAGCAATGGGAACGGGAACAGCAAAGGCAAGCTCGGAGGAACATTACCCAAAATAATATTGGTTTCATTTTCAGTTTATTCAACCACTAACCACGCACTTCTGTGCTCTGGTTTCGATTGCTACCTTCCAGCATCGTCCAGTAAAGGGCGAAAAGAATAAGCGCATAGTGATGACTCAAAAAGTCAAAGTATCAAGCGGAAATCAAGAGGACAAGGAAGGAGTCCGAATGCAACTACTCCACTGACCGCAACATCTAGCCATACCACTTAATGTCTCCAACCAGTTAGTAGGCGGACCACGTGGACCTCAACCTGGAAGTCTACCACGCCCTACTAGACCGAGTTCACTGGTCAATGTTCTCATGCATTTTTACCGTGTCATGGACTGACCATCTCGACTTACCTTCCAATCACGGCTTGCCTCAGAGGAAGTCTATCAGTGGGCATGCGTAACACATGTCCAAATAATAGCGGTATAATAGGGACAATGAACCAACCACCCGGCGATGAACAAGTGACTGCAAATTGGATGGTAAAACTGGGTCATCCGCAGGACGAATCGCTTTAAGTTGGACCTGGTTGAGAAGCAAGCGAATATATATATGAAGACCAAAGTAGAGAGGAGACAATCAAAAGACCCAGGAAAGTTATTGATTTAGTGGAACTAAGGTGAACCGAATCGAAATTGAAATCGAGAGAAAAGAAATGGTGTCTGAGAGAAATGGAGAGAAGAGCTCTTTTCGAAACATTGAAGATAACACGATTTCGAGAGCCCCAAGAGCAGATCTGTCCAAATTCCGAATCAAGCTATGTTACAAGAGTACAATGGTGACGGTCGATGTTGGCAGTGGTATGGTGGGAGTTGGGATACGAAAGGGAGTGGTGTAGAGTGGCATCGTCAGTAAAAGTATGGATGGGGTTCGAAGTGGCGGGTATAAGTTCATTAATAAAATACGGAAAGAGGGTAGGGTGAAGTACAGGAGAGTGTGGTTTGCCGGTTTGGAAAACAGTGGACTAAATAGAAGCATGTCCTGGAGAACAGTCTCAGTGAAGTTCGAAACGGAGGAAGAAACATCAAAAGTTAGGTAATAGTCACATCAGGTCAGAAAATCACGATAACCATCCCAGTTGGCTGACCCGGGATGTAAAGTTGCACCTGGAGTTGCACATAGGAACTGGACGAAGAACAAGGTGGTGGGGAAAGAGGTAAGATAAAGGTCCGATTAGCCAAGTGGAGGGAGATTGTTAGTAACAGATAACAAGGAGTGGAGGGAAGTGAGAAAGTCGATGGTAAGTGCACGATTGCCAGCCCCCTCGAGAATGCGTGTGAGGAAGTCATCGAGTTGACTTAGATTTTTGACCAAAGCAAAAGCTTCGGCTTCGCGTCCCACAGCGGTAGTGTCAGAAGAGTGCAGCAGCCAGTTTTCATTGTGGAAATTATTGTCTCCAAGGATGGTAACTTGACAATTAGGGTCTGATTCGAATAGGTTCTCAGCGTTAGAGGACGATTAATCAAAAATCGAAGGATCGTTACTTTTGGGAGAGCGATAAACGGTACAGAAGTAGTGGTTAAAAGAAGGGAGCCGGAGCTCCAACCACATCAAATGGAACTCGTCGTTGGCAAACTCAAATTGTGTGGTACTGGAGGTAGCGACTAACTGGTGGATGTAGGCTCAGACAACAGCTTTAGGCTAAAAGAGGAATAGAAGTAGTTGTACGAAAACTGGAGGTGAGTAGCATCTGGCAAGGGAGAGATTTGCATCCCATTGAAGAATGACCACAGAGGAAGTTGGGGAATGTGAGGCGTCAAATGACTATTGTGGTTAATGCCGTGAATGTTGATGACACCTAGGACGTTTTCTTAATTTATTTGTTGAGTGGACACGAGTGATGATTTTCTGTGAGTCGTGAATTTCATGCGGTTTTTTTAAAACCGGCAACCTAACTTCGAGGGCTGGGAATTGCGGACCATGAACGGCTCCAAAGGGAAAGCTTACGGTACTGGTCTTGGTGACTGGAGGACGTTTTATCACCCGCTAAGCTTTAGTGATTGCTTCAGAGCCTGATCTCTGGTGCCCATCATGCTGCGAATAGCCACAATTTGACCAATACTATGAAGAAATCATTTTTCAGACAATGATTGTCTTGATGTTTCTTCTACCCTCAACGGCCAATTATCCAAGCCCTGAAGAAGGATTGACCTAATGGCAACAATGAACTATGGGCACTTGGTAGACAGTCCAATTTCACCATGACGGCACAGATGGCTCAGTTTGGAGAAATTCAGAAAGGCCTGGTGGGCTGGAAGATAGTTCATCTGGCAGCAATATCAACTTGAAACTGATATGATAGAGCACTGTGGTAGTCACTATTCTGCAAAGTGGTTGGCGCTGCTTTGTTCGGCCGAAAAATTACGTTAACTTCCACCGGCAAAAAAGCAGAAAGCAGATCATTGCTATCAGGCGGTTGGTCAAACAACAGAAGTCACACAAACTTTACTTTTTTATCCCATATTTGTGCATGGCTGGGGTGTAGTTAGTGTATGCTCCATAGCCCTAAAGGCCCACTCATCTAACGAGAAGAACCGGCAACCTAGACCGGAGTTCCTGAACGGAGTGCCACATGAAGTATCATCAGATCATGCCTGACCACGAGTTGTGACTCAGGGTGGATTGCTGCCTACCACGAGTGACCCAAGCTGATGGGCCTCATAGGTCTTACCTCGGAGGTAAAGAAGGCTCATAGCACTTACCCACTCCACCTACTTAGTTATAGCTGACAGATTTTTGAGTGAAAACGGAACGTTTTTGTTTGAAATTCCGTTTCACATTATATCGTTTCTTAAGGGTTTGGTGTTTGTGCTTCCTCTAACATACATCACTATATTAACATGTTTCGTAACCATTTCCCATCAAACTGAATGCATTTTACAATGTTCTCGTAAATTTTATCATAACTAACTTTGCGGATGCAAACAGCCCTGTCAGAAAATAGATTGTACTTATTGGTTACAATCAAATCGGACACATCTCAAAGTGGCTTTCCGATCGATTTTCCCTCACTTTTGTTCTTTATGGACTCAGTTTTATTTTTCATTTCCGCAAATGACATTAAATCCGGTAACTATGGCTATAGTTGATAACGTCTTGTTTTTCATATCTCATGGAGCACATACTACTATTTTAGAGAAGTTGTACGAAGCGATCTAACAATAACTAGCATATGAGTAGGTAAAGGCACGTATTGGAATATGAAGAATAGTATGTTGAGCTTTTATACTACAAGATTCACGCCATAAACATAAATAAATCCACCCGTTACCTTGGTATACAGAAGACCGTATTATGAGGCTTTTATATAATAATTCATTTTATTACATGCACTCATCACTGGTTGATAAGAGAACTCGGTGATAGTAGGGATTAGTTCCAATCTGTAAGATAACCATCTGCAATGGACATCTAGAAAGTCCCGGTCTGAAGATTTTGAACCCGCAGAGTGGGATGGAAAAATCCAACGGATTAACGACTGAGCTAGTTGGCCCATCCCGAGCAATTCAGATATTGACAGCACCAGGCGAATTAGCAAAAGCCATGGTGATATTTGTCAAACCAATCAGACCACCTGTTCACTCGATCGCTCTACCATGTCAACTAGTATTGATCCAGTGGCATTTGTTTTCTTCATCTTTTTGGGACTTCACTAATGCTGGTGAAGTTGGTATTCATATTTTCGAGCCAAGACTGCAAGCAGTGACACTGTGAAAATACAGAACTTGATAGAAAAACGTAAAAGATATCAGTGAGATCCACTGATACGTGACTGGATGCTGGTTCCATCATGAGATTTCAGATTTATCGAATTTTATGTTGATTCTCCTATTGCAATAATGTAAAAAGCATTACCACGATTCCGTCATTTCACTTCCACATGTTAGAATATTCCTCTTAGTTATTCTCTTGTCCAAACACTTACCAAGTAAACTTTCTCAATTTCTCCCCCTCTCTCTTCCTTGTTCTCACTTAATCATTCGCTCACTTTCCATCTAGCTGTCTGCACTTTAAAGTTATTTGGTCGGTAAAACCGGTGGCATAACACAGCCAACCTACCTAAATAATAATTATTTTTTTATGATGATAATACACGGAGCTCAGATGACTGAGCATCAGAAATGTTCATCTACCAAAAGGCTTATAGAGTTCCACTGGAATAAGGAAAAAGCGGCATTCGATTAACAATAAATTTCGTTATGATATTTAATCATATGGTTCGGTTTCATATCGAAATGTCAACTAAAGGATATAAGAAAAATTCTCCTCGATGGTTGATGATTCTTTCAAGATGTTGACAGTTATTTGCCGTTCGTATTACAATAGACGTAACTGCCACGTTATATTTTGCATCCGTTTTTCGGCAGAAATGGATGGGCCGATCAAAAGCATGCTTTTTATGGGTAATGTCTTCTGTTTGCCTGTTGCAGTTAACTTTTTGTATTTTTGACGCCAAACCACTGTTATGAGAACTGACGATGTGCTCATTCGTCACTATCAATATTCTCAGTATTCGGGGAAAATGGTTTATCTGACTAATGGAACAATTAGTCGGTGAATGCTTCAAAGTTATTCTAGGGACTGATATTTGTTGTTAAAATACTTGCTGTAATTAGGTAAATCAAAATAGACATCAGAAAGCATTATTACGCTGAAGAGTCTGAATCTTATATAGCTGGAAAATTCCCTTGAATTTTTCACATCCAAAAGTCCAATGGAACGGTGACATGCAGCTTACCAAGTAGGAGCTCTTCCCAATGACCTGCCGCGGTAAGAGAAGTCAAGTGTGAATAGTGCAGACGAATATCCAGTGATGCGTAAATCATCATTCCAATGACACACGGAAAATGCCCTGATTTTAATCACTGTGATAACCTCATTGTTCACACCTCAATGAAACGAACAGCACCACGACTAGGTGCGATCCAATGGGAGTTGAAATATGTTCACAGAAAGCATTTTTGGTCTCGGAGGGAAAATCCGCCTACCCCGAAAGTTGAATGTCGCCGGTTTGATTCCGGCTCGCGGTTTTGTGCTTCTGGACAAGAAATGAGTGATTTTTGCCTTATCTTTTGCAAGTAACTCAGTTTTCGCCTCCATCCACTGATCAGAACCAGAGCTAGATAAGGTTATGAGGAGTTTTGTACAGATGTAATCTAGAGAAAAAAGGAGCAATGGATAGTGGGCTGATGAATGAAACGACAAACAATAGCTGTTTGTGTAACGGGTGAGTAGGGTCCTGTAGTGTCATGTGGGCTTCGGTTAAGAGAGATTAATTATGCTGACCAACTAGTTCAGTCAAAGCAACTTTAACGGGGATAGATGAAACCCAGCTTAAAGCTATCAAGTCGCGAAGCAGACAGATTTCAAGCCCCGTTCTACATGATCGGAGAAAAATGTAGGGGAGCAAGAGAGGCGCGTAAGGACACACTCGAATGTGAAACTGGCAATAAATGAATACATTGTCTAAACCGTCTGTTTTTGTATACGAAAAGGCAGACGACGAAGTCTTCCAATACAATTTTGAATGTTTTTGCTATCAATCGTAGATTATTATCAAGGTTAACTCCTAGGAACTTCATACAGCCCACTCTAGAAAGGGATATAGAATTCATGGTAACGTAATTCGTTAGAAAATGGGAGAGTGAACTGCTAAGAACATTCAAGGAACTTCGTGACTTTCCGTTTTAAACCAGATGAAATGGGAAAACGTTCTGCTTGAGATACATCTTCATTGAAGTTTCATCTGACCATCAACATCGCATTTCTGAGATCTGGTTTTGGTTGTCATCTTGAAGGATCCTATAGTTGAGAGCAAAACGGATGGAAGTATGGAGTGAAGAAAGAGCCGAAAACAAAGTAATGAACGGGAATCACGAAGACAAGCAAACAGCCTGAATGACATTTTGCCACTGGCCGCGACACTAGTCATATCACCTGGTCTCTCCAACCATCTAGAGGGTGGTTCTGATAGACCCCAAACATCTCCATCGTATTGAAACGCGTCAGACAGAGAAGAAACTAACGGGTCAGCGATATTAGTGAAAAGAAGAAAAAAAGACAGCTTCGTGTTGTGGATTATTTCAGAATTGTTCAGAAATATCTCGGATACTTGAACTTTATTTTTGTTCGCTGAACTCTTTTGTCGGAATAATTTTCTTATCAGAGAAGGAGATAAGAACCCAACCGCAATCACCCATAGCAACTTAAGTAGGTTTGCGGTAATATTTCGGCCTTTTCCAATAATTAAAGCACGTAGTCAGGTCACGTTACACGTACACGCTTTTGCGCTGTAGGTTGGAAATGTAGAAACTGTTTTATGACAAGCTGTAAACGAATCAAAATGTGAACTCATTCTTCATCCCAGTTCTGAAATAACACTTTCTTGGTCATTAGGGAAATTGGTAAAATATGTCACTCTTGATAAATTTTTGATGTCGGTGTGGGAAAAATGACTATATATATTTTTTCTAAATGCTTTTGACTGGAGGACTTAAATTTGTTTTGATCGAAAAATAATTCCGCAGATGTGAGAGCAAAAGATAAACAAGGTAGCAACACATCTCCAAGTGACTATGCTCTTACCACCCTTTTCCCTGTTTGTCAGAATCCGTAATTAAATGTGCTATAGAATAATTTAAGCATACATTTATTCTAGCGGGAATGCGCTGAAATGCCGAGCAGGTGGACGAATGTGAAAGACAAACGCCCGAGTCACTGTGTAACGGATGAGTAAAGTCCTGGATTATGTTGTGAACTTCGGTAAATCATGATGAATTACTGTCCGAGTAATCCCACAGAGCACATCGAGAACAGCACAAGGTAGGGAACAAACTCGTTTTCAGTGATAGAGATTCATATTTTATGTGGACAATGTTAAGTGAACAGAACGAAAATCAAGATAAGACGATAGGTCAAAAATAAAGGAGTGGGAGACCAAATTTCACATGCGTGACCTAAATCCATCTCTAGACCGTGAGTGGGTGGCGTCGGTCTTCAGTCTGCTCAACGGATCTGTACTCTGTTTTGGGGTAGGGGGTAGGCCAAGGAAGCTTCAACGTTTGTACGAACTGCTTTTGGACACATAACGGCTGACTGTAGAGACGCATGTATACCACTTCCTCTGTGGCTAGGACACGACACTTCACCAGTCTTGACTGCCTAATTCGAACTTTGTAAAATGGACGGAACCTCCCGGGTTCATTCATTGAGTGGTTAGACTAAACAAGGTGCGAAGACTCAGCTCTCGTAATTACTTTAATTGCTCCAGTGTTCAACCTATCCGGGTGGAGTTCACGGGCGCTTTCTGATAAGCTTCCGGTCAAAGGACCAATGCACATGGTCCCACAGGAGCAGGTAAAACAGTATACACAGAATGAATCCATAGAGTCTGACGCCTTATCCTTCAGTCGTTATTACACAAACGGCTTTGATATGATTAAAATACGGAGCTTTGCCGCGTACAAATATTTTATCGGTCGTTCCTGATAATCTGCGATAGATAACATCCGCTGGGATGC
Source organism: Fasciola hepatica (assembly GCA_948099385.1). Classification (NCBI taxonomy): domain Eukaryota; kingdom Metazoa; phylum Platyhelminthes; class Trematoda; order Plagiorchiida; family Fasciolidae; genus Fasciola; species Fasciola hepatica. The sequence goes on from CANUEZ040000149.1 coordinate 1,355,553, forward strand.
TTACTGACATTTTCGGGACAAAATTGTGAGCTCTATCAAACAAGCAACGAATAAAGTTGCGCCTCACTTTGACTGGCACACAACTTTCTGAGTGAATATAGGGCCCTGTCCACTTTGTTTTCCCGTGCACTGATGGTTAGCCGGAGCTATCCATCCGCCGAACAGCCTGAGAATTATCATCCCGGCAAGTCGGTTCCGTTCAAGCGCGATTGAATCTAACATCCCTTTCTGTTACCTTGACACCACGGCCTACCAGCAGTCCACAAGAAAGGTGTACCATTAAGACCTATTTTAGACATATGCAACTCACCCTGCCATGCAGTAGCCCGGTCGTTAACTGGTTTATTGGAGCCAGTGGAGTTTGCAATCTCAAAACGGTGCCGTGGCTTAGCCACAGAGGAAGTGGTATACATGCGTCTCTACAGTCAGCCGTTATGTGTCCAAAAGCAGTTCGTACAAACGTTGAAGCTTCCTTGGCCTACCCCCTACCCCAAAACAGAGTACAGATCCGTTGATCAGACTGAAGACCGACGCCACCCACTCACGGTTTAGAGATGGATTTAGGTCACGCATGTGAAATTTGGTCTCCCAACCCTTTATTTTTGACCTATCGTCTTATCTTGATTTTAGTTCTGTTCACTTAACATTGTCCACATGAAAGATGAACCAGCTTGTTCTCTACCTTGAGCTGTTCTTCTAGAATGATTGCTCCTACTAAAGACTTCAGTCAAAAGAATGTCAATAAAATGAATGAAAGGTGATCAAGCTAGGGTGCAGAAAAATGTGAGAATCGAGATGGATTCCAATAATGTGGAAAAGTCGATGTGCTTTGTGAAATGTTAGGGTAAAAATTTTTTCGTCCAATAATCCAGCGTAGTCGAGATCCTTGGAAGGTTGGCCACATTTCGGTCACCACTGGTAACCCTTTTCAAGACTGGTTTTACAAGTGAAGTATTCTAGCTTCATTTGGTTGTAAAATCTTGAAAATCTTGAAAAAGTTTACCCGTGATGATCGAGACGTCGTCAAATTACCAATGATTTCGAGTAGGCTGGGTTACGGGACGATAAAACTATTACCATGGAGCAGATGTTTTAAGCTCAGTTTCAGGGAGGCCAGAGACAATTGCCGGGGAGAGTGAATCAGTTCAGGAAGAGAACAGTGGAAGCCGAACTTGGAAATAACTGGCCTTGACGTTCAAAACTGTTAGGAATTTCGTATTTCCAAAGATGAGTGTCACAGTTCTGCGATACAGTACTGAATGTGACTTGCCCGTCACAACTTCTTATAAAAGTTAACTCCTAAGTACGGGGCTCAATCTGGATAGGGATTTTGGGTCATTAGAAAACAGAATCTGTTGAGAAAATGAATGGAAATACCTAGAAACATGGAACCGAAATGGGGAGAAGAATGGTCTGCTTGAGATGCTTTTTCACCGAAGTATCTAAAATCTGGGAGACCGGAAATGGCATGACAAATAACAGCATCCTAAACGTATGCGAATATATCTGAAGGGGAGAGAACGGATATCTTACTGAGATAAGTGGAAAATAGGAAAGAGGACAGCACCATACCCTGAAGTACTCGAGGACTGTTGACAAGTGCTTTGGAATATTTGGACTCTATCTTGCTATTCCAAACTGAACAGCGAGAATAGTTAATTTATCAGACGAGAATTTGTGTAGGAAAATTGAAATGTTTGACTTTAAGAGAAAGAATATACTGGGGTTCTGAATCAAAAGCTGAGTATTGATCGATAAATACGCAGCAAACAAGTCGGACGAATGTGTCAGGGGACTTAGGAATGAAGTGGATTAAGTATGCTAAAACTTCAAGAGCAGCAATTTTAGTTCTGTAGGTTTGCTTTGGTAGGCGTATTCACATGAGTTTCCACATGACCAGTTACAGACTTCTCAGAAACTTTCAGTCCTGGTGACGTAAGAAGTATCAGACAAAAACATTTTTCCTGGCCCACTTGTGTGAGGTTTTTGGAAGTTAAAATCATAGTGACTGGTCGCCAAAAGTCAGGGGAGGAACAAGTGAATAGGGATTCATTTAGTATATTCGCTATGGGTTTCACAAGATGGAAACACCATGCCTGAGAATTACAGAGGATAAGCCATGCGAACCCGCAGAAGACGAAACTTTAAGATTATGAAGAATTAGAAATGTCGGACTTAGAGAAAGGCTCTCGAACGGGGAATATGAAAGAGGAGAGACAAATGAAAAGTAGCGTTCAGATGGTCTTTATCAATGTCACCGCTGAAGGGCTTCGTTTTATGACCACAGAGAAGCCTTTCGTCGTACCGCCGAAGACCGGAATCGGGGTGGTCACATGTGCAAACTCCACCTGGTGTGGCAAGTCTGAAGTCGCTTATTCATACTGAATGAACGGTACTGATTGTTTAGTTATGCAATGCCATCCTAAATATTCTGGCCGCAGGGGCTTCATCATAAAAATTACGCGTAGCTCCATTTGGCACAGAGAACACTAGTTCGTCTTCCCATGCTTCTTTTTTTGTCTACCCTTGTTCCTCTGTCAAATGACAACTTGCCCATCGCAGCAGACTATCCTAATCACGCCTCCATTCAACCCCTCACAGCGTCTGATTTCACTGATCTTTTTGTTTATCCAACCAGAGGCAACTCTAATTTAGAGAGGACTAACACCAATTATCCTGAATTATTCTCCCTTAAGTTATGTACACCTGTCTCAACCAGTGACCATTGTCTACTTCTGTTGAGGTCTAAGATATACCCCAGTATGCTTAGCACTCTTTCAGACAAATCAGCCAAATCAGAACCAGTCTCCAAAATTTTTCACGTGATAACATACTCTTCCTACGGAAATCCCTTGCTCATGCATCTTCCTGTTCGTCTTTCAAGTCGTCGCTAAGTAGCAATATCAAAAGTTTCGTAAAGAGGGTCCATTTAATTTTCAACATGTGCTGTCACTGTAATGGCCGTGCCACTTCTTCGAAGCTGAATCCTTAGGAAGACGGAAAGAATATTTCTACAAAGCCCGGGATAATTCCGAATTAAGATGCATTTCTCTTTTGATAAAGAAAGAAATTAAATACACTGACTCGCTCTACACTACTCACTTCCTACGTAGCCACAAAAAAAATTGACTATAACAAGGAATTCGCTACTGTGTGAAGAGAACGAAATAGACGATGTGCTGCGGACACTGACACCATTAAGAGTGCACCCACCAACCCATCAAATGACTCTCCAATTGCATTCATGCCAGAATATGTTGAGCACATAACCCCGTTCTCTACAGAAGCACCTAAGCCCATTCATACTTCCAACATAATCTCAGATATTGGTCTCAGTGGCCTGTTGTCATCACTTTTGAGACACGATGCTGTTACTCTCACCGATATACCTAATTCCCCCTTGAACAAATCATTATGCTCATTTTTATTCTGGTCTGTTCGAGACTAGTCACTATTGTTCTTATACCCGACCATTGTTATCCTAGTGTCATAGCTAAACGCCTTCGTCCGATTGATCTAATTCCATCTGGTCTTACACTAACAAGGCGTGACATTCTAAAACGTTTGTCTATAAACCAAAAAAGTCCACTGTTCACGCTATCGCTTCCTTAGTCCACCATATAAACAAATCCTTGAATGGATCAGCGAACTCTAAACGATGTGTGTTTTAGACTACTCATCCACTTTTTACTCGATTCTGTGGTCTCTCCTCTTTCGTAAACTGGAAACTTTCGGCTGTCCCACACCCTTATTTGCATGGTTATCTGATTATTTTACCAACAGAACTCAGTGCACAAGACTAGGTTTCAAAACATGCAAACCTCTGGTGAATAATTCAGGAGTGTTTCAGGGAGCAGTGCCTCCCCTCTATTTATTTTCCACCTACATTAGAGATCCTTCATCCAGTTTTCTGGCACATTTATTTTAATATGCCAATTATGTGGTTCCTTTTCAAGCTGTTTTTGCAACCCAGGGCTTCGGTGACCTTTCCAGTAATCTGTCCCATAGTTATGATATCTCTGTTCGATCTGGTTTACCATTAATTTTGTCCGAATGCTTTGAATGCATATTAACCTTTACTCGATCAGCCTTTCTTTGTGACCCATCTGTCTTTTCCGCACAACCACTAGTTAGAGTGGATTCTGCCAAATATTTAGGAATCACTAAAGATGCAAATTCGAGAGAGTTATCCCATATTTCAAACGGTGTGAAGAAACGGCACTGGATATCTTACGAAATCCGAAAGCTTAGGTACTTTAACGTATACCGTTTATCAATGTGTTTTTCCTGTTCTACTTTTCTGATAGCCTGTTATTTTTGCTGGCCTACTGAAGAAAGATTTTGAATTTCCTTGTCAAGATCTATCTATTATCAGTCGGGTATCTTCCGTACCCCCAAACTGAACTGTTTTCTCAGCTGTGCCAATTACACCTGGCCCTATGTAGAAAGTCCATTCACAAAACTTTTGCAGACAGCACTCATCCTTTACATAATGATCTATCCAGATGTAACTCTCTTGCTTCTATACTTTCCTCCTTTGGACCTGTACACTCGCGTATTAACATCTACAAAAACGTTATCTTTCCATATCTGGCAGGACTCCTCACAAACCAGGTATGAGTATCGGCAGAATTTCTTGGCAATTTTGATATGTAACCGTTTTTTCTTCCCATTGATTCCGTGAGGTGTTAAGTGTAAATTTTTGTTGTTGATTGAAATGCGGACGACTGTCTACGCAAAAGCCCGATCAAATACAAATATAAATACAGATACAAGGCAATGGGGCTTGAACACATCACGGGAACGTGACCGAAGCACGTGTGAAGGGACTTCTTCTGGTCTGTCACGTGAAAACTGATTGCTGCAAGCTTTCTGTCTTGTCTTTGCTGGTTCTTTTACTATCGATCTATTTTTCGGATTCAGTCCTCAGTCACATGCACCCAGTGGACCAAGCAGAATATGGAAGGGGAAATCATCCTTCGGGCTGGAGGCTGCCAAGCTTAGGCAGACGACAGCGGCCCAATGATGTACGACGAATTCTGCCACTGCTGAGAGAAACCTCAGATACTCCACTCCCACGTCCTTTTAGTGGAGGTTTTTAGACGGGTAAACTACGTCGCTCCGTGATTATTCGCTGAAGCGTCCTCTCTAGGGACAAGGTGGGAAGAAACCGGATTTTGTCCAGAACCGGGTTCAGAGACTGGACTTCGTCTGGCCTTAATCCATTGATCTATCAGGTATGATTGTATATTCGGCTTACGGAAGTTATCCTACGTAGCTCTTTGGGTCGCAGAAGTACGCAGGCTATTACACCTTTCCAAGGTGTAGTCTCATCCAGATGGACTTTAGTTAGTGGTTAACTTCCTTCGTGCTGGGAGGTTAACCGGTTTCCAGTTATCCTTCGGGGAAAGGTTCTGTTTTCCATAATTAGGGGGTACTTTTAATTTTCAACTTCCCTTCTGTATTGTGCGTTGTTTCACGAAAATAGATGAAACAAGTATGTGCACTGAGGGTAGCCTATTAAAAAATTATGAGCAAATGGATGTAATTTTCACCACGAGAATAGATACTAATGGGCTCCCCGCAGAGTCACTGTTTTCTACAAATGGTCTTTCTCAAATCAGTTCTATCGAATTTGTGTTCCGCTACGGAGAGGTGGTCGATAATAAAATGGCTAGCTTTTAGTGAGAAAAATCAGCACAAAAAGGAAGGCAAATCCGCAACATTTCTTCATTCCGTCAAATTACTCACAAATAGAAATATATTCGTCAAAGCACCACAACACAGCCTATGCTAAACTCCCACTTCATTCGAGCCTGTAATTTGTTTTTTTCGAGATCAAGGTATTATCTGAATGTTCATGTTCGGGTAGATTAATTTTTTCTTGGCTTAACTTGAAAGTGTGTTAAATTTTGAACTAATCACAAAATAAAAGCCGCAATTTTGAGCGACAGTGATTTTCAATGATCCCATTCACGCTCAGATGTATTTGATGGCTTGATTAATTACCGTGACAAAAGTTACTTGCTTTCTATTCCACTTCATTGTCTCCTCTTAAATTTTTCTCGTCTTCAATTCAGCAAATATTTCGATCACTTATTCGTGAACTTCCACACGTTTACTACCAACTTCCTTGTGAATGGAACGTGCAAGTCTACTCAGACAAAGCCACTACTTGTTGCCAAGTGGTTTGGCCACTTCGATCTCCAAATGAGGTTGACTGCTCACCATCCAAATTGGCCGGAACCAATCTTCGGTTGTTGAAATTGGCACATTTCAATAGTGGTCCAAAACCGACTGATGAGGATTCGGTGACGGAATTCCCCGTAGAGCTAACACAAATCAAGCGATATTTGACCAGTACGCACTCCGCTCTCTCATTTTGCTGTGATAGCGAATTTGTTTCGTAACATTAGCCTGCGATTCGTTTTATTTGTGGATAACTTTGTTTAAACTGTATACGCAAGGTAAAACACAAAAGTTGAGATAATTTAGGGAACGTAAACTGGCACATATATGGACAATCCGGCGTTCATAATCGTCAACGGCAAGCATAGGATCGTTATAGCCAGAATCACCAGACAAATTCAAATGTATCCCAACTATACACACACACACACACACACACGTTGGAACACTCGGGCACAAGCGGCCACCTGCAGTGTCACATGTGAATATGGATGAGTGCTTGCTTGTGAGTGAATGAGTGAGTGAGTAAGTGGGCGAGTGACTGGTCATATTATAAATGCTAATAAGTACAGTGAATCACAAATTATTTAACTCTTCTATGGCCATCTGATTTTAACCTGATTTAGACGCTCTTTCTCCTAATTGCATGCCGTTCGCTAATAAACGCCACCTTTCTCCTAAACAATCAAAACTTTGTGCATTACTGAAACCCTCTATTGAAATTCAAATGTATCGCTCACTCATCATTATGTGGTTGGGTCACCTTGGGATGATATAGAGCTTTTACCCGACAAGTTCTTCTCGTTATCAACCGTCTGATAGTAAATCGTGGTATATAGTCCCACCCTTTTTTAAGGCATTCTTTAACTCCCCTAGAGATCTTTATTACCTCGTCTGATCCACTTTCCTCCTGAGCTAATCCCATAAACTTTTGACTGGATTGAGATCGGGTGATCGGGATGGCAACGAAACATTTTTATACCGTTAAGTGCATTGAAATCGAGTTAGATAAGCCAATAGTATTCAGGCGCAATATGGCCCTGGAAAATAGCCATAAGAGATGTATTCAGCATTGGCAAGATTTGCCCAATGGGGATACCGAGGTAAACATGATTACTGATGATGCCATCCAGAAATATCAGCTCGATCAGACATTCCCATCTTACGACTTCCCCAGAGGTCCACTGGAGCTCTATTGTACTGAATTGCTGCTGTCATCACACCACTACTTGGTTTCCAAACACGTCTTTGACGAAAGTATGAATTCCTCTATTTTAATGATCGATTTCCATTCTTCGTTCCTCCAAAGGCGCCTACTCATTACCCACTCCAAAAACAACTTTCAGTGACTTTCAGTTAAAGATGGACAGGAATGCATGTCCTGGATTGAAATCCATGTTTGTAGAATCGACAATACACATTACGGATGACGGCTGCATGGCGTGATAGAATATCGGTCACCGCTGCTGAACACGACGGATCAGAACTGAGACATCTCAATAAGCGTACGAGAGCATTAGCATCATCTTACCATGATTTCCTGTTCTCTGTGCTTTCAACCTATCGATCTATCTGTTCACGGTCCCTATTGAAAGATCAAGATTCTTCGTAGTCTCGTGGCATGACTTCCCTAGATCCCACATTTCAGTTGCATACCAAATGACGCTCTTTTTTGTGAGCATCAAGTGAACTCAAAAGAAACAAAAATGCCGGCTGCTATGCTCGAATTTACGCTTCTTTGATTGTGTCTAAGCTTCTCATTATTTCCCCTCATGCAACGGTAGACTGCGTGGCCCAAAGTTACAAATTTGTTGGGAATGCTTGAAATATTCCGAGCTAACGGTATGTAGCCTCGGGACCATCTTTTATTTAAAAAGGTGCGTTTTGGGTGAACATGGTATCATTATTCCTAAAGCTTCATTACGATCTATTCTGACAGTGTTCTGCTAATAATACGAAAGGCATATTACGAGGTCTCATGCACGAAGTCCAAAGCCCACGCACATTGATTTGCAGTCATTATCATAACCATGTTCCGGGTCAGTTAACCACACAAGGCATTGATTTTTCAACACATTCGGAATCTCATTCGGTCATGGCATACACAAAACTACAAATAATAATAACAAGTCGATAAAGAAGATATGCGTCACTGGTTGCAACATGTAATCATGTTCCGTTATTGGTGCTATTCTATTCGCTCTGACTTTATCACTGTTCGACTGTTTGTGCATTGCTGGTGGAGATTTAAATCTTGCTCTTACTCACCCCTTACTTGTTTTCTGTTCCACTGACCCCTTTCTTGTCCCAGCTGAACGTTATTGTCCACCATTTGACCCTTGCCATGACAAATTACAAATGTCACTCAAAAACAGATAACCACCTTTCTAATAAATTTACTGAAAACATGCTTCTTTAAGTTGGGCGCCGAAAATGCCGTCGCCAAGAAGGTGTCGGAAGGTATCTGAAGCTCTCTTGGTGAGTAGACTCAACCTTCATATCATCCAAATAACCTGTATTTCAACCCCATTAAGGAGGCACCGAACTACTTGAAATGTACAGTAAAAGCCTTGTAAAAGGAGAATAAAGACATTCTCAGGAGAGTACCGGAAATATAATCGGCCTGGAAGCATAGACTTCTCTATTTACAAGAATTCTGCCACAAATCCATACAGGTCGTCACAAAAGATGCACTTCGTCCGTACGATAGACACAATTTAAAATTCATACAAATATACAAAGGCTTCTTGAATTGCCCATTTTTCTTCCTTACAGTAAAGGGTATAGGTTATAACTTCAAATGAAGTTCATTCATTGGTGATGGATGGCCAGTGAACTACGACGCAAGGCTCTCAATCTAAGGTGTTTGACTCTCAAATTAGGGAAAATATTGCAGTATAAAACTAAACCCTTATAGTCGGCACGAATTCGCAGCAGTCTTCTCGATTGCGTAAGCAAACTGAGTAGAATATCGCTCCAAATTCGTTGACTAAGGCAGTTTGGTACCACAAAAACTGCCATCATCTCTTCTGTCCTTCAATGTATTCATCCAGACTTACTCTACTAATATCCCGTATTCCCTCAGCACGACTTGGCCATTTTAAGTCGTGTTTCCTTGATTCCCCGTTGTATCTCATATCTCCAAACTTCCCAATTTACTTATCATATCCTGTCAAAAAATGACCATGGTGGTTCTTGAAGATCCCATATATGCCCTGGATCATGACTTATCCACATGCAGTTCACAGCCCTCTATACGTTTTGTATATAGATTTAACCGCTCCCAACAAACACCTATAGCAAATCTAAAGTGCCTCATTTAACACGTGCTCTGACTGACCTGATGACAATTGCAGAGAAGCTTGGCATAAACCTTAGCAGCTGAACCAGCTTTATTCTGAAGTATATTTTTGTATTCTTCTCATAGTGGCAACAGTTAGTTTCTTTTCCTGTAGGTGAATATTTGTAGATGATTTGTGTCAATTGGTGATCGCTGAGGTAGGCTTTCAAGTCGTAAACTTTTCACCTTCCGTCAAGGTGATATCATCTGTGGGCAAGTGAAGGTCCCCGTACAAATTTGATTACTTAGGGAACGCGCCTATGATTTCACCCTGATCTCTTGACCCTAAAACGTTACTGCTTACGGAAACTTGACATGTTGACCTCTCGAAGCAATCTTCTAGATTTGGTAACTTCACCTCCCACCTTTGCTTAATACCCTATGTTACCACTACTGACTCGTCGTATGATTGTTATGGCTCATTTATCCGAAAGTTGGTTTAATCTGAAGAGGAGTGGTATCTTTGTTCTATATCTTGTTACATATTTTATTGACTCACTTTATCACTAGGCTGTTCGGAAACTTCAGTCATTCGATTTCTGGTTCCTTGGTTCACCGCTGTTTGTTATACTTTCTTTGCAGTCAACGTTAGAAAGACTACTGCCAAATATGTACTGTACAAATTTGATTCATCTGTGTTCTTAGTTCAGGTATCGCATGGATTAAATATAAAAGTTCCTTCTATCGTTGGATATTGAATTATGATCCTGAGCCGACATCTGCAGGTTGGAGTTCTGGTTGGCATGTTTTATTGTCTATTAGTCGTTACCCATATCACTTCGTGCCTCTATTCGGAGCCTAACACCTAGCTGGGGCTACCCCCTTTACACTTAGTAACTTGACCTCTTGACGACGGTGCTGCAATTCTTTTTCTATCTTTTGTGTATTTTCGTGTTCGTTTTTGTGTTCTTTTGTGTTATCGTAGGCTTGGTCCGCTGAGTCGCCGTCAAAACAGTTTGGTTTGTTTATTCACTCAGAGAATTGAGTTTCATGGCTATAGGTCGGTACCATTAGGGTCCAGTTAATTCGTTTTCCATTGCTTAAGCCAGTTTAATTTCTTGCATATCAGGAGAATGTATATGCGATCCAATTCAGTGGTTTCCTCGATTGGATTTATTGAAGAATTTCAGGCATGGAAGAACTGCTTTGGGTGTCTCGTGGTTGTTTGGTCCAAAATGCAAACCTCATCCAGATTTAGCTTGCCTCCTTCTTGATCCTCGTGAGCGGATATTAGGGCGAATTGGTCATGTTTCCATGTAGTTGGTTCGTGTTCATTCGTTCTCGTGGCAAACTTTCTCCCAGTTTGACCGACTTGGTATTTGTCACAGTCCGTGCAATTGATCTTTTACGTTACCCTTCTTCTTTCCTCCGCTTCAAGTTGCTCCTCCGGGCTTGAAGTGATTCTTCCCGAGGTTTTGCTGAGTTTATGATCAGTTGTGATACCTTGCAATAGGAGGGGGCCTGCGGTCATTTCGGATGTTTATTTTGTGTGGCAATACTATCGTTCTGTTCAGCTGTGCTCCTTGGCCGGTTACGATTTTGGTTCCGAATATGGTTCTTCGTATTAAGTTCATTGGGTATCCATTTTGTTAGAACATTGAGAAAAGATAGTTCTCTTTTTGTACTATCAGCTTTGCGGAGCTATAGCGTGTTTTAGCTCTGTTAAGCAGAGTTCTTACGCATGACCTCTTGTAGTTGTTTAGATAAGTGCTGTGGGAACTATATTTGGCCTGTATGTGTTTGCTTTCGGCATGTATGTGTCTCCAATTAGCGGCCGCCACCTGGTCGTTTGTCCATAAACTGAAAAAGTTCACTGTGCATGCTATCGCTTCCTTAGTCCACCATATAAACAAATCCTTGGATGGATCAGCGAACTCTAAACGATGTGTGTTTTAGACTACTCATCCACTTTTTACTCGATTCTGTGGTCTCTTCTCCTTCGTAAACTGGAAACTTTCGGCTGTCCCACACCCTTATTTGCATGGTTATCTGATTATTTTACCAACAGAACTCAGTGCACAAGACTAGGTTTCAAAACATGCAAACCTCTGGTGAATAATTCAGGAGTGTTTCAGGGAGCAGTGCCTCCCCTCTATTTATTTTCCACCTACATTAGAGATCCTTCATCCAGTTTTCTGGCACATTTATTTTAATATGCCAATTATGTGGTTCCTTTTCAAGCTGTTTTTGCAACCCAGGGCTTCGGTGACCTTTCCAGTAATCTGTCCCATAGTTATGATATCTCTGTTCGATCTGGTTTACCTTTAATTTTGTCCGAATGCTTTGAATGCTCATTCGCTCTCGCTCGGTCGGTTCATCCTTCTGATCCATCTGCAATTTCCACAGAACCACTAGCTAGAGTGGATTCTGCCAAATTCCTAGGAATCACTATGGATGCAAATCTGAGATGGTTGTCTCACATTTCAAACGGTGTGAAGAAACTAAGCTCGCTATCTTATCAGATCAGAAATCTTGAGAATTTCAATGTTAAACATAGTCCTACTTCCCTTTTTGTTTACTAATGTGTTTTTCCTGTTCTCCTCTACTGTTCCCCGGTTATTTTTGCTGGCTTACTGAAGAAGGATTTTAAATTTTTTCTTTGAGGTGTATCTATCATGAGCCGGGTACCTTCCATACCTTTAACCAAACTACCAGCTAAGTTGTGCCAACTGCATCTGGCCGCATATGGATTGCTCGCTCACAATATCCTTGCAGACAGCACTCGTCTTTTACACCATGACCTATCCATATGTAACTCAATCGCTTCTACACCTTCCTCTCGATCAATACCCTCTCGTATTAGCGTCTACAAGAACAGAGGAACTTTTTAACACCGGACCACTCCTCCAGAAGTTTGCTGAAAGTATTGTGATCTGTTCTAGGCGCACAAAATCAGTACATGGTCCTTTTTGTTAGTGGTTTATCTCCGACGTGACGTTATATCAGTTTAATTCCTTTTGTAAAAATAAGAAAATCATTGAAAACAAAACAAAGTACTACCTACATCACATTTTACTGGAACGAAATTTCAAGAAATCTCCTTACTCTTTGGACACGTGATCATGCTCTGAAAATAAGTTCAGATTATCGACCTTTTCGCTCTCTCAGTAATATTTTACAGGAAATTTTGGTCGCCATTATTTTTTTAAATATTAAAATGAAAAAGTCCCGGTAAGACGACGCTATACTGACATAATATTTATTCCTTGTCTTTCAAGTTCAATTGGACACATATATTCACTCACTCACCTAAGAGGCGATGAAGGGCGCACCAGTTATGTGATATTTACGGTAATAATTTTGATGATAATGTGAGAGATACTATTTTCTTTAACTATTTAGTCTCTGACTCTATTGAAAAACAGATTAGAGTCTACGTAGTATGGATTCGTCCCATAATATTAACGCCATGGGTTGGAGTTCCAGCGGGGGTACGGTGAATGTGCATGGCTAATGATTCCGAACAAGGCAGATGAAGTGGCTCCACAGTGAACGTTGATACCATGTAGCGACCTGGAGATGACTGAGTTTGAATGTGTAAATTCATGACCAAAAATTACTTTGGATAAACGTAGCCAGTTAGCTCTTAGCTCTAAATAGTTTGTATGTTGTTCGATGCCACCGGGCTGTGCGTTGTTTGTCTGCTTGCTGTAAGACCGATTTGTTTCCGCCAGATGAAAAGCTCATTTTTGACTGCTCTGCTTGCAGATGGTTGAACCTTTAATTCCCATGGCTAGTATCGCATTCGGTGTCGTTTCCAAATGTAAACTTGAAAGACTTTGTTTCAATACAAACCGTCCTTCACATATTCCACCGTCTTTTTTCTTCTTTTAGCAAGCGTCGGAACTTTTGGCTTGTTGCCCGTTCCCTAAGCCGTTCTCGGGATCTAGTTAGTACCTGGTATCCGGAGTACTAAAACTGTGCCATATATCGTACTAGATAAATCTAATCCCTTACTACTCATATTCAGACTCGAATTTATTTTGTCATTGCAAAGCGTGCATTGCGACTATCCCGATGTCTAGAGCTGTCACTCTAGCAGAAACTTAGGCTCACCGGCTTTACTCACGAGATAGGCAGAACTCAGCTACAGGCAGCAGAAGAAAAATCCAATCGAATAACCGTGTTTATCGATAATTCATGGTTCTAAAACAATACAATAAACAAGAATATACTGCAAGAAAAAAGACTTACAGCTAGGTGAGAAACCGAGAACAAAGGGAAGAAACTTTTCGAAATTTGGGACAGCGCAGAAAATAAAAACGGTCCACTTAGCAATCAGCTGAACAAAACTGTAATGCAATTCGGTTGCGGTGCAATCTGTAAATCACAAAACTTTTACTGCCACGAATCAATAGATCAGTTATCAATGCGTGAATTAAAATGTAGTTGCAAGACTAATGAGAGTTATAAGTAAATGAGTACAAATAATCTGAATCTGTGGGTCAAACAAGAGCAAGTAGCAACATGAATGGACGAATCCGGCCCTAGATGTGTTAATGCCGTTGACGTGTGATGGTTAGTGATGGAGCGTGGTGACAGAAATTCTAAGGTTGAGAGTTTGAGCCTCCGGTCGACCGTAAGAGTGAAACAATGGGAAAGATTATATGACGGCAGAAATGTAAGCTTTTGGGGAAAATAAGTTGGGAATAAATACGTGGACTGTTGGTGTAAAAGGCACCGTAAAATGCGAGTATTACCAATATGATATCTTAGGAAGTACTTGACCAAGGTCTGAGGTTCACGATGTACGTACTTGCTACTCATGAGTAACTAAACACAAGAGGAGAAGGACAAGCCCAAATTACGAATAGTAGTTGACTGCATGCTTTTTCGATTCACCTGGGGCCTCAAGAATTCGATGACAAATGATTGGGTTTCAGTTCCTAAGTACTGGAATGTATCCCCCCGGATCCCGATGCGCTTTGTTCACCGTCAGAAACTGAAAATTCAATCTCTAGATTATAATTTTTACGGAAACTCATTTCCCACATCCCAGTTTTTCGATTAGTTGGAAGAAATTGATACTCAGGTCTTCAGAGACCCACTGTTACTTTCCCCCATTGCCCAGCTATGTGGAGACCCACCAATGGAACCTACAAGACCTCCTGTTATATATGGCTAGAAGGGTCGTAACCATGCATTCACTGTTTGTTGTTTGCTGAACCACCATTCCACAAGCCAAGTGTAAAATATTGTCCCAGTCGAAATGCTTACGCGACGTACTTGGGTCTCACATCAACGTTTCTCTATCGTCTTGTTGCTTGTCGCTTTTGGTAAGATTTAAGGTACGGTCAAAAGCTGTGTCATTCTAAAATGCAGCCGATGGTATATATGATTGCGTTTTGGCGCGTTTTATTATTTGTTACGCGCAGAGAGAGCAGGGCTTATTAGGCCTCCCTCAGGCAAACGTTTTGTCTGTTGGAGCTTTGGGAGTATAGTGGGCTCACTGCCGGAACATTCATACAAAGTGCACCTTTTAAGGAGACGATCGATCTCATTGCTGGTTAATGCCATTGCCCAACAGCACTGTGTTACTGATGCATCTTCCCCGAATACCACTGGTAGTATTGGGAACTTAGATTCCAGAAAGCGACTTCTGGAGCGAAAGGACTTGCGCACAAGAGAATCACGTGTTGGTCACAGTCTAACGCGTTATATCGAGTTGGCGCTATGGCTTGAACTATTATACCAGAAATTCGGGCAAACATAATTGCTCACGTCGAATAAGACTTACCATCGGAGCTTACAATTTACTTTGTTGGCAGATTGTTCGAGTAGATTTATCAGATAGTTTACATAAGCCTCCAGTAAATTTTGTCCCAGTCAATACATTTTTATGTCTGATATTAGCTACCTAGTTCATCGAAGTTGCAAACTGTTCAAAAATGGTGATAATAAATAAAGACAACAGGTGGAATTTCGATGAACGACAGCCAATTGAGCTGGAGCGATTACGTTTTGAAAACTATTATTTTATCGAAAAATTGGTACCGTTTTTTTGTAATATGGTACATAAAACTATCCACCCAATGTTGTAAGTCGTGGAGGTATCAGGAAGCTATATCTGTGACTCGTTATTTTGAAATAATCAATAACGTATTCCCAACTGGTCTTCTTTGAGCCCTCAAGGGGGTTGGCGAGTTTTGGGTCTTACATGCTACCATTACATTAATATTAGGCTCTGGCACACCATCAGTATCCACTACTGGATTTGAATGTATGCAATAAGTTATCAAAACTACAACCCACTTATCTCGGCGTAATTTTTCCCATGATAAAATAAGTTGAAAAGGAGGCATTGATAGACAACATACACTGTCTTTTTAAATGAATGACCCATGAGATAGGACATCAGCTCATTTCTGAAAGTGATGATGCGACGGTATTTGTTTTTATCGGCCAGTGTATTTTTGCAGTGAATTTTTACTACTACGCGACTATCTTTTGCGAGAGGATAAGTCGGCTCCATGGATATCACTGATCACTGCTGACCACGCGCGGTGGTCGAAGATGAGCTCGGCACAGATCGTAATCCAGTCCTTTTTCCATCGCCGAACTCCATAGACTGACCGACCTGGCCCACGTTTTGAGCTGCTACCAAGGCAACAACACCAACCAGGGCAAGGAGTGGGGCAGAGTGTTTGTTTGGTTACCTTTGACTTGGGTCACCGAAGGGCGCAGCCGAACCACTGCCGTCGTCGACGTTAGAGGAGGACGGAGAGCTCATCGATATCAGAGCATCGTCTCCTTACCTCGTCGCTGGACACCCTGTCGTGCCACTTGACTTTGAGGATTTTCCACATGCATCAGCCGTCGGGAAACCTTTAACCTTCTGGTAGCCTCAGCTAGTAGTGGCCAGGTTTCGCAGCCGTAGATGAGTACGGGCCGGATGGCGGCACAGTAAGCACGAACTTCGGTCCTGAAGCTGATTTCACTACGAGTCCACAGCGTTCGTCTTAGCTGAAGGAAGGCTCTCCTGGCCCTGTCGATCCGTAATACCACTTCATCTTTTGCCTGACCATTCGGTAGCAGAGTTGAGCCTAGGTATTTGAATGGAGGGACGTATTCGACTGGTTGGTTAATGATCGACAGTTGTCGAGCATTGGTCGTAGCGTAGCGGGGGAGTCTCCTAGCACAACAATATCATCCGCGAATTCCAGGTCCGAGATGTATATTTCCTAGCTAAGCTGAACGCCAGGGTAGTCGTGTATTACCTGTCGCATTGTCCAACCAATGCGCAGTTAAACAGCACCGGTGAGGGTGGACATCCCTGTCTAACTCCAACACTGTGGGTAAACTCACAAGGTTCTTTGCCGTATGTACGAGTCCTAGCACCCGTTGTGGAGTAGTACCATATCAACAGCCTTAAAAGCTTATCAGGCATCCTATCGGATTGGATAATGGCCCGAAGAGACTCGCGGCTAACCTAATCAAAGGCGGCCCGGAAGTCGATGAAACAAGCTACCGTCGGCTGCTGGAACTTACAGCGATGCTTCACTTTACGGCGCTGTGTGAAAATCCGATTTTTACAGCCTCTGCCACGTCCGAAAACCCCTTGATTCGGGTGAGTGGGCCGGTTTCTTGCCTCGGAGAAACCGGTTAGTAACAACGCAGCAAAGACTTTTGAGGCAACATCAATCAGGCTGATCCCTCGGTAGTTCTCACATGCCGATTCATTACCTTTCTTCGGAATGGGCAACAGAATGGCAATGCTTCCGGTCGCCAAATGGAGCCAAAAAATGTACACAATCTGTCAACCAATGACGATGAACATGCTTTATACACTTCTGGAAGGATGCCATCTTCCCCAGCAGCCTTTCTATCCTTCAGTTTGTTAGTTATCTGTGTGATACCCGCGGTACCGGGCGGGTCATAGCTACTTCCGTACGTGACTGGAGGGGTTGATTTTGATTGGTCCGTCTGATGGTTTGTGGGCCCATCGGGCAGATGACCAAAGTGTTCCACCCACTGGTTCATTTTCTTACTTTTCTCGGGTGTTAGGTTTCCTGCCGCGTCACGAAGAAGGGAATCTTGTTTGCAGGACCTATTAGAGGCGTTGGGAATGAGGCGGAACAGTTTACCGAAGTCACCAGTTCCGGACGTGGTCTCCATTTTCTCAGCTATTTCTATCCAGTATCTCTTGCGATCAGCCTTGACGGAGCGTGTGGCATCTCGCTGAAGTCTGCGGCGTTCATCACTACTTGTCAGTGGGGTCTCCTGTACTTTGGATGATAGTTGCAGCTTGCTCTCGGAGATCCATCTTTTTGTCCACTTTTTGCTCTCCCGAGTACTGTCCAAGTAGCTTCGTTGATTCTCTTCTTTATTGGAGTCCACCTCCCTTCCATGGAAATTTCGTCTTCCTGTGTGTTGGTTGCGGTGATAAGTCGAGTTGCGGCTGCATGTGACAAGGCTTCTCGCTCCTCTGGATTTACTAGGACGCCAACGTTTATCCGGGAGGGTGGAGAGACTCTAGCACATGTAGACAGATGAATTTTGAAGCACGCACGTAGAAGGGCATGGTCGGTGCCTTTTGTGTTGCCCGTTTTTGCACCTCGGCACGCTCGGCAATTCTCTCTAGACGAAGCCCAGCGAGCTGTCACTAGGATGTGGTTGAGTTGGTGCACAGTGTGACCTTCTTTGGAGTACCGTGTGGGTAAGTGCTTTCTCGGGTGGTGAAATCGAGTGCTGCAGACAACCATTCTATGGATGTCGGCCAAACCAATCAGTCGGCCACCGTTCTCGCAGTGCTGACCGAGACCGAATTTCCCGAGAATATGGCGAGTGGATTCATCGGCCGTACCTGTGCGAGCGTTCCAATCTTCTACGATGAAAAGTACGTGGCGACTCGAAACCCGGTTGATTACCTTCTGCAAGTTATTGTAGAATTCATCTTTGGTTCCGTCATCAGCCGAATTGGTTGGAGCATAGATCGCAGTCAGCAAACACGACACCGTAGAGACCGGAGTTGTCTTTTGGGCCACTGTGATAGAGCCAATAAGATGTATCTACTCCCGGGACCTTTATCTGTCGGCTACCTGAGTTGGGCAGGCGGACTTCCGAGAGGCAAGCAATATCTACTTCATAGTCATGTAGAGTCCGCATTGTGATGCACTGACTGCCTACGTCTAGAAACGTCCTTACATTCCAGCAGTCTACTTGTGTTCTTTTCCTGGGGCGAATAATCCCAGCTTGCTGTCCCACCACCTCGGCTCCCGGACTTCTCGTCACCGGACACGTGATCGAATGGACGCTTGCTCGCCAGACATTTGGATGATTGAATTATGTTATATTCACTTTAGTCTGTCAAATGCCACACTCTCAGAAAGTAGCAGAAACCCAATCCCAAACCTTTATCCATTTGTTTTCAACCTTGAAATGTAGTACTTCCATAATGTCACTGTCTGTATTATGTCCCTATCTTCGCGCAAACCAACCTTATTCTCTCAAAAGTAGCAACCGTTTAGTTAAGACAAAGCCAGTGATGAATCCTATTTTGCCTGCCGCCTGTAGTCCTTAAGGTGAGTCATTTTATTCGCATATTGAGGTAGTCAAGTGGATCAAGTGCCTATCATCTCGAAAAGGACAGAGGCTTGAATTCCAGATTCACCGGCCTCTGTCGTGGTAGACCGCACTACCATTCCAGCTGACTTTAATTTCATGCCTTTGGCTTTAGGAATTCCGATGCGAAGCTGTTTTGAAGTCATAACGCCCAAAAGAATTTGACTGTGAAGCATTCGTATAACAGCATAGCTCAAGCCCTTTCGCTTACCGATTTGTGATCAATTTGTGCCTTTATAACTCTGGATCACCAGGTGTTAACTATAAATCCCGAGACTGGCCAAGGGGACGGGCTACGCTTAATCCACTTACTATGGGTGTGAAATTTTACAGACTAAAGTGAATATAGTGTAATTCAATCATCCGAATTTTTAGCGAGAAAATGTCCATTCGACCAATTGTCCAGCTACCAAGTGTCCGGCGGCCAAGTGTCCAGCGACTAAATGTCCGGCGACCGGTCATCCGGATACGTATCACCTCGACCGCTGGGACACGAGGCGCACCGCTTACCGGGGAAGCCGTAGCATGATGAGCGCATAATGTTCCGTGAATAGCCATAAACTCATGGGAGTAGGGTACAAAGCGGTGTCTCCAGCACCGTTTGGCGGTTTTGTTC
This sequence comes from Fasciola hepatica, assembly GCA_948099385.1. Taxonomy (NCBI): domain Eukaryota; kingdom Metazoa; phylum Platyhelminthes; class Trematoda; order Plagiorchiida; family Fasciolidae; genus Fasciola; species Fasciola hepatica. The sequence goes on from CANUEZ040000149.1 coordinate 1,375,259, forward strand.
GAGGTTGCACCTCTAGCCGTTGCACACCCAAGTGCAGACTGTAAGGCAGCAAGGTGCTTCCAGAAGAGCAGGTGGCTTGTTGTACGGTTTATTCGCCTCTTCTAGGAAGCCGGGTCAGGTAGTTTAATGGTTCCCCTTTGTAGCCGTTAGATCAGTAGACCTCGTCCACCCATTCAGTGGTATCTCTTTTCACATGCCAAACATCGTCCCGTCGAAGGTTTTAGACCTCGGTGATCCTCAACCTGGCTTAGCCCACCTGTCGAACACTTTGCCGGGGTGTGGCCGTTGATGCGTGCTTCAGCTTTGTGGATCCATGATTGAGAGCTCGGTGAATGATGGAGACCAAGGAGATGGAGGACGTCCCAGGGGACACGACAGTTAACCACCTCAGAGGTGCTACTCCTCTCAGACACCCCATACTGTGTTCAAAAAGCGACGACCTAACGATCGGTCAAGTTCCTCTTCCCAAAGGGTTCAGAAATATTGCATAACGTCAAGCACAGCACTTTGCCAAAAGTGCAATGAGTTTCAACTTCAGATGCATACGTCGAGGAAACTAAATCCCTACAGGTGTCATAATCCATGTGAGGTGCCCGGTATAAAGCTCGGTCACTGGAAAGAGCTCATTCGAAGGTCGACAAAATAAACCAAAAATTGCAAACATGCTACTTTACAAAGTCGCTATATTGTCCACTTGAAGATAGTCACCATTCGACGGAGGAGCAGTTGCGTGGTTCGCTTTTGTCGTTCACCTCATCGTAGTTAGTTTCTTGGGTACGATGGCGTTGGAAATCCACAAACGTCCATAATTCCGCTTTCAGAAATCGACTACTTGCCAAGTAGTATATACACCCACCACACAAGGACTTGAGCTTGGAGTGAACGATTATGAATCAAATACCTGCCGCCTATCAATTTGGATTTGCTGCCAACGGCTTCTTTAACTTTACTACATAATGGTATAGTGCTCATACGCCAGTGGGATTTATTATTTCGACCGAAAAACGTCAATAGGAACCGAAAGAAATATGTACTTACAACTCACTCATCTTTTTCAGTCTGAGTGTAGGCTGTAACCATTATTTAAAGAAAAACGCATTGGCTCACCGGGTGTATGATACATCAGCCGGTATTTTGTTTCGCATTCCAGATGAACGCAAAGTAACATCAGTGTAGCTCACCTTGACGAATGATGGGAAAAATGAGAGTTGATGAGTTTTCTCTAACGTATCACACTAACCAGTACGAATATTTATTCTTCATCTGCAGTGGTGGATTTATGTGCTAATTTTAAATCGACATTACACAGTTTTCATTCCTAATGCGCTGTGATAATATATCCGTTTTTGTCCTCGTTTAAAAATAGTGGGCAGTAAGTTTCCGCCAAGAAAAAACAAGGACTCACACTGATAAGGTAGCTAAAGTCCATAGTTTTCCGATACCACTTTCGTTTCGACTGAGAGCACATATACTGCAGAAGATATTCTCGGTGTGAGTGACCATCTGTCGACGTAAAATGTCGGTGACGGTAATCACGTGGTGTTGACATGGTATAAGGCGATAAGAGCAATCCTGTATAACCTGATAGCAGTTTTTCACGGTAAGTTTGTCTAAGCAGATAGACGTTACTGGGCTGCCTTCTTCACAGAGATGTGATGAATTATGTGTCGAATTACTCCGATATCCCCCATAAGAGTGAAACGCTTTATGCATTCTACTGAATCTAAAACACCTGATTCTCATTCACCTCCCCCCTCCACACATCTGTACGTCTGATGTCGACGATACCTTTGTGCTTATCAAACAAGAAAAAAGATGGTTTCCTTCACTGTCTCAACAAACAATGCAATTCAGTTCACTCTGCATTGGAGACAGAAGACAACAATAGAGTCATCAATTTCTTAGACTGTCGTCTTGGAGTGTGTAAATCATCAAAATCCAACTCATCCAAAATATGTCAAATGAACACCTATTTTCTCAATAGCTAACGGAGTTGAAGTACCCTACAATGATGACACCGACTGTAAAAAGGAACTGATGCGTCTAAACGGCATCCTAAAACACAATAACTATCCGCCAAGCCTTAAAAGAAAATAACTGAACATACGCAGACCAAAAACAAGGACCATGAAAGAAAACCAGTGGTTCTAATTGAAATTCCATATAGGCCAAGCACTTCTGTAGCCATCATAGAAACCCTCGGGGACTTCAATATTCATACACTCTTCCAAGTAGATGGTACTCTAAAGCACCTCCTATCAAAAGCTAAAGATTCGGTCAGCCTGCAGGACCAAAACAATTAACTCTGCAAAATGATTTGTAGGGGATGCCCCGGAGAGTATATTGGATAAGCCAACATGCAACTGAAGATAAGGATATCGGAACACGAAATTTAAAAATGGTAGAACTTCTGACAAGATAGGGTTAGCAAAGCTGGGGCTAGACTCAGCAATCGCTGTTCAAGCCGCAGCAGAGTGGCACGGCATAGATTACGAAAACACAGAAATACTCCAGCTCGGATTCCGAACGTTCTCCGAGCGTAAATGAGCTGCACCTCCGTCAATAAGCACCAACTCGGCATGTGTCAGCCGTATTGACTGAGCAGAGATCTCCGAGACTTGGACAGCCTTAACCTCACACTGACGAATAAGTATCCCGTAGGTCGCAATGCCGGTAGATCGCGTCACCGTCGGTGCGCGTGGTGAGACACGTCGAATCACTCACTCACCACACAAATGAAAGTACGCCCACTCACCCACTCACCCACACACACACACACAACACACACACGTACATACTTATACAAGCACGCGCACAGAAGTACCACTCAACCACTCAAACAAACATCCGTTGACATGTGAACTTCCTCTCAGAGTTATTTGATTGTATTATTGCTCCGAGAAAGGTTAGCCAAGGTAGCCGAAACTTTGGCGAATTACATCTACCAACAACGCCGTATTAGCAACAATATAACTCTCACAAACTCATGAGTAACATCAAAAGAGGGGATATTTACTGGAGAGGAATTTCTATATCATCATGATAGACAGGTAATAAACGTCCTTTAGTATTTGGAAATCAACTGACTATGGTACACCTAAAGTTCTAAGCTTCACCTTCATGAAGGGAATAAAGGTTATTATGATTAATGTACACAGCAGCGAACAAAGTTTTCTTATTGGAAAGATTGAGACGTAAAAATACCTCATCTAAAAGAAAATTTCGAGAGTATCATTATCATTATTTATTGTTAATATTATTGTCTATTATCCCGGTGAATACATCCAACAAGTCAGACGCTGAGAACTTCCACTGGAGACAACAAAACCCTGTTCTTCGAGAGAGAAACAAATGTTTCCTGGGCGTTTGACAAGCGCGAACGAAATTCATACATCTCACAAAATACGTACTCTATTTGTTCTCACGAGAAGCGTGTATCACTTATTCAGCATGGGATTATATTTGTGTATGGCTACAGAGAGTCACATCATGGACATATTCATATAAATGTGCCGGATAACTAGTAGAAAATTCATTACTCTAGGAGGAAAGAATAGGGAAAAAGATAGCTCCCCACAGCCCCCCTGAATTATTCACCGAAGATGTGGATGTTTGGCAACTTAATCAAGTGCTCTAAGTTCTTCTGGTGAAATAATCAGACCACCGTGCCCATCCATGATTAGTAGGGATTAAAAGTATTGGGACTGTATCACAGAGACTTTCACCTAGATAGGTAACAAAACACTGTTTTCGTATTGCCTTGTTTGTTTTGACTCTTTTGTACACCAAAAACATAATCGATGGACTGACATCACTCAGCTAGTTGTGTTTAGATTGGTCTTCGGTTGAGCAGTCACTTTTGCTCATACAGTACACTGAGGTCACATATGCTAGCGGAAATTTCCGTTTCCGTTTTTTCCAGGAATAGTTGCTCAAAGCTGTTATTTTCTGATCTCAAGATATGAATCTTCACTTTGGAAATTTTCCGGTAAAATGTATCATATTCACTGTCAGCAGGTCAGTGCATTGCCAAACTTTGTCAATAACGATGAAATCAAACTCAACGATATTCCGAATTCGCTTTCGGAAAGTTTGACTGAATTTTATTAAGCTCCAGATCGGTAACTTGGGCTTTTGTGTCGGAATCGTTTCATCGCTAGTGGATGGGACTTTGTCATCGCGTGGATGGTGGTGGTCCATGCAGTCGTCTTTAGTTAACAGAACTTAGCCCACCTATTCTATGTGAGTCTCTCAGATGACTTAAATGTTTTACGGTTACAAACTTGATCTTTCCATCTTCCCACCGCTGGTCTTACTTTGAACCCGGATATTTGCTAACAGAACCATTTTATTACCGTCTTTGAAAATCTCTTACAAGTATTACGCGATCAGTCACTGAATAGGTGAAAATATATACATAAACAAGAGTGAAGGCAAAGTAGTACCTAAAAATTGCCAGGTTTGGCTAGCCTGTCCAAGACAGTCTTAACCGAGTGTTGGCAGCAGTGCTTTGCTCACCATTTTCAACAGAGATGGAAGCAGAAGTAAATCCATGGCGAGCAGATAATAAGCTTTGTATAGTGAATCATCCAAATGCGCACACATATCTCTTATTTAAATAAGGGAATGAAGGGAAATACTGAACCGTATAGGATAGATTTACATAAATATTACCAAGGAAGTTCAAGTTCATGACTGGGGTGATCACCACGCCTGTGTTTCGCTTTTGGAGCTGTTTACCTGTTAGTCTTCGTCCTTCTGTCACTGATTAAGTTGTATCAGGAAATCACGTAGTCCTGCTGATCATCATTTGTCACTGTGATTATGGCTACCTGGAGTAACACAGCAGGAGCACAACAACAACGATTGGATAAAAGAATAATGTCGTTTCATCATCGTCGTCATGGTACAGCGGTAAGCGGCAGGACAAGCCCCAAAAGCCACTGCCTTTCTTACCATGTTCCACGTTGAAGTAGAAAGAATGAATATACAAAGGGGGTAGGGAGTGGACACCCGGGGTGGGAAAAGGAAACAAAGCCCTAGTAGCCAACACATGGAATACAGTCTAACAGTACAAAACGCACATTGATCAATCATTCTGATTTGATAGAATGTGACAACACGATCGCCACTGTTCATGGTTTGCTACCGTATCCTACAGTGTCTTTAGCCAACAGGTTGAGAAATCTTTTGAACCCCAACCCCGAAGACGTGTGGCACCTACTTTTCCTAAGTTTGCTGTATATTTTCTCATTCCTCGTAGTCATGTCATTTTTTAACCTCCATGTGGTTTCTTCCACTCCGTAGAAGAAACGGAAAACAGGGCACGGTACGGTAGACGAGTTTGTCATAAGTAACATGTGCCCCAGCCAACAGATGGATGGACTGTGATGGAAAATTTTCTGAACTAGTACCCAATAACCGATACCTGAACTCAGCGTTGTTCGGTCGTACGTACCATCCAATCTTAACGATACTACCCAAAAACTGGTGGTTGAAGACCTCTAGATGACAAATATCTTTCACACGCAGTCTCCAAGTCTCGCAACCATACAACAAAACCGAACGCACCGTGGCACAGTACACACGACCTCTTGAGTTCAGCGAAATATAAGGTCGCCAGCACAAGTGCTTCAGTCCAGTTTACGCCACCCGAACTTTGGATTTACGCGCACTCACCTCTACCACCGTGTTCCCATCTGTGGTCAAGCTGCAGCCGAGGTAATTGAAGAGATCGACAGTTGCTAGCACCCCATTGAGTATCAAGCTTAGAATTGTTGAAGTCCAGTCTTGCAACATCACTTTACACTTTTAAGGTGCAAAATGCATGCCGAATGGAGCTACAGCTCTTGCGAGTCTACCTAGTGCACGTTGAGCATGTTCCGTGGATTCGAACAAGCAGACAACGTCGTCTGCGTAATCTAGGTCAAATAGCATTTCACTATTTCCTAGTTCGACGCCTACATCCTGAAGACTTCGCAAGACATTTTCCATTATCCCGTCCATGACGAAGATGAACAGGAATAGAGAAATGAGACATCTTTGTCGAACACTGCAGGTCGTTTTGAACGGATTGGATGGTTCAATGTAATGCTTTACGCGGCCAGAATTACGGGAATACAAGAACTCTGTATATTCAAGAACTTCTGTGGCATACCTTTTCAGTGAATAGCCCTGAAAAGCTGTTCGATCAACTGAATCAAAGGCTCCTTTCAAGTCTAGGAAAGCCATTATTTTCAGTCGCCGATGTGTTTGAAGCTTCTCAGGTAACTGATGCAGAACAAAATTCTGGTCGATAAGTCCTTGACGTGGAAAGAAACCGGCCTGTTGTTCGCGTGCGTTACTCTTGCGAGCCGATATCAGAAGGCCCAAAAATACCGTGGCTAATACCTAGGTTACTATAGGAAATAAGCTAATCCCATGATAGTTACTATAGTCAATGAGTACTTCTTTGTTGAAGATGAGTACAATAAAGGACTCACCCCATAATAACGGAATTTGTTCCGCTTTCCTAACGTCAAGGATCAGGATGGTAAGTGATTTCATCAACGCACGATCACCCATTTTCTATAGAACTAAAGGAAGTTAGTCAGGACCGGCAGCTTCCCCTCACTTTAGTAATCGAATGCTCGACTCTACTTCTATTCCCGATGGGGGCTCAAGTGATACTCTCTAAGGAATCGCAGTTGTTGACACAGGGGTAATTACACTGGCGCGCAGCCAGCTAAACTGCTTCTTGAAGTATTTGACCCAACGGTCCAGCCTTTGCTCCTTACCATGAATAGGTTCCCCATTTCTATTGTATAACGTTTCACTGACCGGGATTTATCGTCCACCGGTGTCTCGAATATGTCTGAACAGTCTTAGACTATGGCCTGAAGCAGCTGCTACTTCCCTTTCTTCGGCTACTTTGACCCGCCAATTTTTGCGATCTCTCTTGAGGCTTTTTGTAACTTCACTTTGTAGATTTCTTTGTACATTATTCATCTCCTTACAGTTCGAGAGCTGATGTCTTTGCTCCATTAGATTGACCGACTCTTGAGAAATCCAGTGTCTGTGGTGGACACGGGATCTAGGGCCCCAAGCCAAATGTGCTGCTATGTGCATCGTCTGATGTATATGGGCCCGGTGTACTCCCGCATTATTATTCTTTGTAGATGCTAGCTCATGTGATAATTTCTGTTCATAACGGGTGCGAACTTCTGGGTCAGACAGACGTTGCACGGTTAACCGGGTTTACGGTTTGTGTCGACGGTCATAGAGCAGCAGCGATAATCGCATTAAAACTAATGCATGGTCCGACTCCATGTACGTGAACCAGAAGGATTTACAGTTCTGGATAGAACTGCACCATCGGTAGCTTACTGCCACATGATCGATCTGGCTTAGAATACCTGTTGCGTTAGAGCTCCGTGTCGCTGTACGACGTGAGCTGTGTTGGAAATTTGTAGTAGACAGCGGGTAAGGCACAAAGCTCACCTAAACAAGCTTCTGACGCACTGTGTGCCATCTTGTGTATTAAAAACACCAGCTAGCACTAAAATGTCGGAGTCCTTGCTTCTGCGAAGGAGAGTGATGAGTTCGTCGTAGAAAACTCATCCTTTTGCGTGTCAGAGCTGCAGTCTGTTAAAGCGTATGCCGAAATCACAAATAAACTGCGTTTAACACAACTATCCTTTTGAACGCCAACTGACCCCTGGAGTCTTATAGCACACAAACGACTGTTAACCGGGATCCAATCTAAAAGGGCAGCCTAAGCCTTATCAGTCAAGACTATGCCTATACCACGTTAACCCACAACTCTAGCTGCTTCATCTCCTGAAGTGCGCAGGAAATACCTCGATGAGATACCAGGAGCAATTAGTTGAATCACACTACTCGAATCTCGGATACACGTTTCACTTACGCAGCAGATATCAGTCGTCAGAGTGTCCACTGTGTGCGCAGGGCACGCCTGTACACTGGCCTACATGAGTGTACGCAGGCTAAAGGAGTCGAGATTCCGAGACTGACGAGGCTTGATAGAATGTTATTTATGAGATTGAGGACCATTTACCACACTATTTGACAATGAACCGCTGCGAGTATCGGGCCTGTTATCAGTGGGAGCATTATGGATGGGTAGAGGGGGCAAAGAGAGGAAGTTGGAGACAGAGGATAAAGGTTGAATAAAAGAGAGGGAACTCTGGGCAGCAGCCCACTTCTCACTACCCACCCAACTCGAGGCACTGAACAGTGAGATCCTGATTATACTGTGAGACGCCCGACGTAGTATTGAATTCTTTGTACTTGTGCAGTTCATGGGAGATGTCAGATGCACTTCTAAGGTGTCCAGCCACTAAGGCGGAGAACGATTGGGCTTCTCAGCCAATGCCTTTAGTTCTAACGAGCACATGCCAGCAAGGCAACCGGGGGTGGCTGAGTGGAAGCTCATGTGCTCGAATCAATTATTCTCCCACTGATTTCACGGACTGAGTTGCCAGCTCAAATCGACCCCCAACCTGGAGAACCAGAAGGTTTGACTTTGTCTGGCCTCTACCCACTGATCTCTCAGGCATGATTATATCTCCGGCTTTAGGAAGCTACCCCACATAGCTCTTTGGGTCATGGGGGCATGCAAGTCATCACACCAAGTCTAGGTGCAGTCTCTTCGTGAGGGGATGTTTATCAAATATGTAAACCAGTGAATGCAGATTTCTTGGAATAGCAAATTTTGTGGTCAGCAGTGACCTTAAAGAAAGGTAATGACATGATTTTCGTTATGAGCAGTATGAAATTGGGTCTGATTCACCGGACGAAATTCCTCCGGAAGAACGCCACCCGTGCTTGGGTAGAGAATCCATACTAGCCCTACCAAAAATCCATACTTAGGACTATTTTCCTCGTCCTGAATGTTAGTTGTGTTAACCGATGAATTAACGTTGGGAGGATCGTCGTGTGGTTTTAAATATGGACTATCCGTCCATGCACAATCCATTCGATTCAAATGAGATTACAACTGTCATCGAGTGATTTCCAGATTTATTCTGACAACGTGATGACAAAATTCTCGGGAGCTCTAAGAATGACCCGAGTGGCATCCCTTCAGTTCATCTGACCAATAAGGAGAGTAACTTAATACGATGGAATTTTAAAGGTTTTTCTTGCACGGTGTAAAAATTTCTTGATTGCACAAATTCGCATCGATTGTACAATTACAACTACGACAGTAGAGGTGCTAGGGCTTCTGTCGTCCTTAGGAACTGCCAGTGTGAACTGCAGCAGTTACCAAGATTGGTTTGAAGGCCTTTAAATCGATTTGGTGTTTACTGTCTACAGGGTTCTGTAGAAGTGGGCTGTAAGTATCCCGGAATACGCCCTGGAAAGAAGCGGCCGGAATGTATTCTACTTCTAGTCAAGTATTTAGAATGTCGGACATTGCAAAACATAGCTGCACACCTACCCTCACTTACACGTTACAATATATTTAAATGCTTGAAGTATTTATAGAGGCAAAACATTTTCTTATTGTTACATGCTTTTCATGAATCTATGGTATATTCTGAGGTTTTCACTATTCCCTTGTGATTTTCGATAGATTTCATCAGCTTTTGGGTGATTTCCGCAATCCAATATAACATTAAATAGATTAGTTTCTTTGTGCTGTCAAACTGGTGGATTACGAATACTTATATTACGTTCATTAATTTGAAAAGTGGCTGAAACACGAGAACGAAGAGATCCTCAAGAACAAACGAAGTTGTATTCGTGTTACAGAACCTTCCTTAGAATGAGCAAGTTTTTCCCACCGGACCTCACCATGGTCTGAATCAGTAAGTACTTCTCTACTGTACGACAATTAATCCACAAACATCTTGGCCAGGTGGGTTATTCGTAAAAGTAATCAGTAAGATGGAGACGATTATGTTCATTTGGTTTAATTTCCAGTGAGATTGGAAATGCTGATCTGTTGAGTTCAGTTTATTCAGCCATTAACATAACAACACATTGCTTCGGTTTTTGTTACTGACTTGCAGTGTAATTCAGTCAAAGACAAACTGAATTTATCACACAGAAAATGACAGTAATTCAGGAAGGGGACCACGGCCAATGAAACGCCGCCAAATGGAGAATTGACCGGCAGTGGAGGGAATCGAACCCGGGTCGTTATTGGCCATGATGATGACCATCCGATCGTCGCTGGTCAAATTTCGCCTGAGTCACTCGACTGGTTTAGAGGTTGTGGCGGTTCCTCGGGTATGCTTACTTGGTAGCAATGGGCAGCAATAAAAGAAATATTTCGCCCATCAGGATTTTTGAAGCTTCTTGTTTAATCTCTTCTGCTCATAATCTCCGGTTCCCTGAGTTCATTTGCATATCAAACATGATTTTCATCCCAATGGTTGGGCAGCTGTTAATGCTTTATGAATGGGTGGTTCCAAGAAAAATTAGGCAGATAGTAAATACGCTGAACTTGAAATTGAGGCTACACGTACTTCGAATTCCATGGTTAGAAAAAGTGCTATGTTTCGCCAGAATCAGGCAACAGTACAGGATGAAAAATGTAACATTCTGGGAGACCGAACAAAGAAAACATGGTAAAAATCAGCGATCACTACAACACGATAACTTCAAGGCTGAAGACGCTAAAGCGTGCGATTTCGGTGAAATGAAGTACTTGTCAATAAGTAGTAGATGACTCGATTTCTAACCTAGTGTTGAGATGACCAAAATCACCGGGGACAGTTCAGTCCCACTGTCTCTCCTACCATTATCCTCTCACTTATCTAATATGGATTTTGGTTTTATCTGCTACTTCGCAACATCTTTGGATCGGAAGTGAAATGAATCGGAGCAAATCTAGCAAGCAAGCTAGAAAGAGAGATTTTCATGTAGATGAAACAAGTTTTGATGTGAGTGAACCACACTTCGTTGTTCTTATCCGTAACACCAAAAGTTCCTCACCAATAGAGTTTTATGGAAATGAAAACTGACGCACAATCATGTCATAGCTTTCCAGGTCGAGTTGCAGGGTTCAAATGATATCGTGGTTTGTTAATAAGACCAAAAAAGAGAATCGACGTTTGCGAGATACAAGCATTTGATTTCTTTCCCTCAGTTGCCCGTCTATGACATATCAGGTAATGCATGATGGAATCATCATTCGGGAAAGTAGGACTTTATTCTTAAGCATGTACGTCACGATCGAAGCTCTAAAATCTAAGCCAAGCTTACACGACAGCCCAATTGGTCATCCTACCAACAAAGTAAAGGTGTAAGATCTTATTTCATGATAGAACGACTTCGTGATTTACAACCACATAACCTACAAAAATATGTCCCCGTACAACGGCTAAGTTTCACCTCCGTAAATCTCAACTTACGAATATGTTCTCTCTTCTGGTCAGATTAGAATCAGACACAAACGTGGCGCACTTTTGCAAAAATAGCTAACATGATAATGATGATGATCATCAATATCTCTCTTACCAGAAATTCCATGCTCTGTTTTACTAACCCGATCCAAATGCCAAAACTGATCAGAATGATCTGGTGAAAAATAAGGAACCGGCATACACGTGATATCACGAGTTGTTTTCACTTTCATCGATACTGATGGTTGAGGTAGCAAATATTGACCAAGCGTCAGAGTTTTTGTTGCTCTTACTTAGATGAATAAAAATAATACACAGTGGTACATGCGTCTAATTTCTATGGTGTATTTGTTTGTTACACAAGATGACTATGGCACTCTTGTATCCAATCAAACGTTCATGGTGTTGTGTGGAATACGGCACGAAAGTACCGTAAAATGAAACCGCGAATCTTGAGTATTCGTACTAAACGCAAGGTAAGTGTGGAAGTCGTAAGTCGTTCAGTTGTTTTTTTGTATTTGAAATGTTTCTTTGGGAAATTTAAACTGGATGACCGAAACTGATCGAGTTTTAGTACGAGGCAACACTGATAAGCTATTGGTTTTTTTCGTTTCAGTGGTAATAATGATAATCACGCTGCGCCATCGAAATTCAAAGTGACCCTGATGGACTACGTAGGCTGTTACCGAAGTTTTATTTCGGTGAATGTAGCCTTAAGTGAAGTAGATGAGCTTTGTTACCTGGGAAGTGCCATCTCACCTTGTGGGTGGGTATCGGGCAAAGAGCCTTCGCGCACGAAGAAGCTCATTTGCCGTATTCCACTCTGAAACAAATGTGAGGTCTACCTGACATCCGCCTGATCCTTCCTTTTGTACAATTCGGAAACGTGGTCATTACGGATGTAAGACTGGGGCGGAATTAGTATACCCTATATGCCCAACCGTTTAGGGCGAGAGACCAACACGACACCGAGTCGGTTTAATGATGTTTATTGCCCCGGCCAGCCAACAGTCAAGTGTTTACACCGCAAGCGTGAGGCAAGAGTGAACGCATTTACGGGCGAGGCCACAAACATGTAGTCGGGTACGCGAGTCCGAGTCACGTGGTGACGGAAACTCGAGGCAAGCGTACAGCCAGAACAGGTCTCGATGGTCCGGTGTTTGATTGGTCAGTGTCATCTGGAATGGAGTATGACTAGAGTTAACATTGCGTGAGTGTCTACACATGGACGGGACTCGAATCGATTGTCACTTATGTGTGTGTGTGTGTGTGTGTGTATGTATGTATGTATGTATGTATGTATGTATGTATGTCGTATGTATGTATGTATGTATGTATGTATGTATGTATGTATGTATGTATGTATGTATGTATGTATGTATGTATGTATGTATGTATGCATGTATGTATGTATGTATGTATGTATGTATGTATGTATGTATGTATGTATGTATGTGTGTGTGTGTGTGTGTGTGTGTGTGTGTGTGTGTGTGTGAGTGAGAGGGTTCGACTGCCCGTGTGACTGTTTGACGTGGTTATCGATCGTGAATCGTGGACGGAAAAAGATTGATTAAATGCCAGAAAATGAGAATTCAGATTTCAGAAAAAATCGGTGTCTACACCACAAGACAAACACAAATTAACAGTGCTTGAGCACTGATGTCTTCGCAGCGCTGCTGGAAGTCCATGGGAATGCCGTACCGGTATTGTCGAGATTGGGGGTAGGGTGTTATAAAACCGACGTCCTTGAATGGAGCGAATGAATCATCTCAAGAAATTATGGTTATCAGGCCAGGTTGTCCGCAAACCCACCATAAACTAAACCAATGTACTTGGTTGGAGGATGTGTTAGAATGGTGAGTCCTTGAAGACGCGTGGTCTTGTAGAAATTATTAGGCTTCCAGATTGATATAAGCGAGAGTGGGATACACAGAAGGTTGGATACAAATATGTCACGGAACTACTATCATTAGTTTCGAATTTGTAACGCACGATGGGGAGGTCAGACCTCAGTGACATTTTTGCTTATTTTCACCCTATCACAGGTTAACTGTGAATGGCTTTGAATTTGATTCATCATTACACAATACGTCTTGTCAAAATCCGATGGCTACGAAAAAATTTGATCATGTCATTTGGCATCTGCACCCTTATGTTGTTCTCGGTGTTCCTTTTTGCGTGGAACTGGACAGTTCAGCTCAACGTGAGTTTGGATTGTAATTAAATACTCTCATTCCTTCTCCCCAAATGATGCGTGCGAATGGCTTTTATAGTATACTGTGACTATATGATGTCTATCTTGACCCCATGTGCTGTCAGGTTGTACTCACTACAATTGCAGAGTGTGAAAGGTTAGGTTCGATCGTGCTTACAATGGAAAGAAATACCGGATAAGTAGATTCCGAGACACTAGTTTTGTTGTGTTATGATATGCTCTGTTTAGTTGAACTGTTCAAGTGACTCGCCTATCATCCCGAACTGACCCACCAGTTCTGGGGAGAATACCTCTAAACTGCCGAACCATTCGAGCCCATTATTACAGTGTTTCCTGTTTATATAGGATGTTGCTAGCTGTAACCTGCCGTTGCACAAAACTAATTCGTACGGCTGATTTAGGTGACTGCCCTTTCCGATCGATTACTGATACGGTCGGCCATCGCGCGGTGGGTTTCATTTTCCAACCTATCAATCGAAGCAATCGATCCACTACCCCGCTGTGAAAGCTTCCATTGTCTGCATCTTTAACCTCGATTCTGGATGGGCACGGCTTACGTATCAGATGAGTGAAAATGATAATGCTGGTCTGCTAGCGAAAAGCATACTACATGTTGACGACAGATCATTTAATACACTCATACTCGTCTCGTTCGCCTGCCCTACTCTTGTTTGATCCCACTTGCTGTGTCTGCTCATCTCTGACCTTAACAGCTCTTTTGTATATCAGGGCGTGTGAACGATCGCATTTGAGTGGCCTAACTTTCGTCGACACCGGCAGCGAGCTTTTTACCCGATAAACCAGTTATTTGATCCGTTCGCTGTCGTTATTCGAGATACATCAATTAATTAATTATTATTATTATCATTATTATTATTAATGATTAATAAATTATTCATAGGTTAGGGATGGTGATACCTTCTGTCACGGTAGAGTTGGCAAACTTTGTTGTTGGGAGACGTCAGTGTGAGTTCTGGACCGATAAATTGAATTACATTTGTTTTCTCGAAGGGGCATCTTTTACTGAGATTATTTTTTGGCCTACTTCTTATCGCCAAAGAGCCATCATCTTTTTATACCTACTTCCGAAAGATTAACTGAAGGCTCTTTCTTATACCCCACCTAATTTGGATGGTTTTCTGGAAGTCTTTGTCCTTCTCATGGTCTACAGCTACCGTATTCAGTTTGTAATCAATTTCCTGTTTGACCGCAGGAAAATGAAGACGTATCAGATTTGCCAGAGTCAATACAGATATTCGTTTCTGTGAATGGCTGGAGAAGCATTCGACAATTTATCATCTCAATGAAAAGTATGCTCTACTATCAGAATCGTGTAAAAGCGCACAATCCTCAGTGTATACTATCATTACCAAATGCAACCATCTGGCCGTGCCCCAGAGATTCCAAAGTGAAATCGGACAGACCAATTCAGTTGTACATGTTATCCTATCACTCAACGAGACGAATTCTGGAGGAAATCCTTCGGAGGTGGAATTTGCAAAGGATACGTTGGCAATTCTACCCTATGGAGGAATATCAGGTGAGTTCATAATTATATCTTAAAGTTATTGCTGATGAAAACAGTATGGATCAAATTTCTTGCCACCTATATATCGAGTGCTACGATAATAAAAATTATTGCAGTGTTTTTTTATCCTAAAGTATCAAGGAATATCATACTGAAGGTGTTTAGGAATCACGTCTGATTAAGATATCTTTTTGTGGACGCTGGCTCTGTCTTTTGCTGAAGGATGAACCAGAGAAATTCATTTCCTTCATAAACAGTTTTTACCCAAGTGATTTTGCACTGGTTGCTACCGTGGCTAGGTTTAGTTAACCTAAGCGAAAACACTGTCAGAAAGATGGAAGGTGCGTGAGAAGAATGGATTAGATGAAGAAGGCATTTAAACTTAATTGTACGGTTGACTGGAAAGCACAGTCGGACTGCTCAGTTTCTCCAACTATCCGGTAGGTGGATCACGTAGACACCGCTGAATAAACCTAAAATGAGCTCCACAGTCACGAATACACATTTTCATTGAGTCACTTAGTGGTCAATCTTGCACCTAAACACACACAGTCTCAACGAATAACGAATATGCGGGACGTCTTTCGGCAAGCTTTTAAAAGAACGGTTTGTTCAGGTTGATTGCAATAGCTGATCCAGGGTTTCCATTCGAGCTAACGTATTCGGATCACTTTTATCCTTCTTCTGAAGGTTGAATCAAAAGCTGGACAGCACACACTTTTATCGACGAAGCGGGAACTTTACGCTGATAGCACAGACAACTGGTGTCGGCAAACCTTGTGAGTATTATCTTTGTGCCCAGTTGATCAGTCATCATATATTCAACTGCTGGATGGGATGTTTGCGTCCACGTGACAAAATCTGTCCCAATATGTAATATTGCCCTAATAGGGCAATGTTCACTGCACAATAAAAGTATAACTGCGGGACAGAAGATAATTAATGAGTCCGATGTTCTTGTTGTTGAACGAGTGCAAAGTGAGTGAAACATCCATAATCAAAAATGAGCAGGGACTTCAAATGGAAATCCACATTAAACTTCGTTAAGTTGGACGTATTGACAAACTGGATGATGTTGAATTAGTGTCTGTACTGAACCGGGCCACTTATTCTAGGATGAATACCTCATTACCTCCAAGCCACTTCAGTTTGTTATTGCAGAATAGAACATTTATGTAAGATGTTGCAAAAAGCCAGTTGGTCCGACTGGGTTTTGCAGACTGTCTGTTCTCATTGACTGGTGGTGAGGCAAACTTCTCTTGATAGATTTCCTTCCTCGGACTCTCCGCCAAAGCCATAGATCTATTTTTTTTGGCTATCCTGTCGCTCGTAATTTCGTTGATTTCAGCCTTGATCTCACTCCCTACCGGGCAATGCTGGCGCACCACATGACTTATAGTGATGCTGCTAGTCTGCTCTCACAGGCAGACTGCGTGTTGGCGACGATGTCTTCACGGTTTAGACTACCTAAGTTGACTAACTGCCTGAGACCTATCTGTTGTATTGTAAGTCAGAAGTCCAAGCCCTCGTAGAGCACGTAAACAAACATGTGTGTACTCCGTGATAGACATAGACGGCATGGGCACTATGGACAAAATAACCAATTATTTACGGTAACCTTGTGGGCGGACATGTACAACCAATCGTTACATCCCATGTAAGCAAAAATGGAAGATAGTCAGACAGATCACGTGGAATGGTCGATCGAAAGCAAGCATGCATATAAAGAACACAAAACTATTTAGTCAAACATCATTGATGTTGTGCAATCCATTCTCACTTGTTACCTTTCGTCTTTTGTAAGAGCCTGAAATGGAGGGTTCTTCCTAAGTATTTTTGTATAAGATGATACGTAATTCGATAAAAGTAGTATCTATAAAGGAGAGGCACACCACCAGTTTCCCGATTATTGCCACTTGTCAGGCACGCGTATCCGGTACTCATCCATCCTCAGTCTGACGGGCATACCTGATGAGCGGTAATAACTACAAAGCCGGTTGTGTGCTTCCGATAAACGTTCGCCGCTCATAGACACTAATAACATCAAATATCCCAACAGGCAACCGCAGTGTCGTCGTCAACGAGGTTAGCTGCAACCAACTGCGTAGAGTTATCAGCAAATAGTAGTTTTGATTCCTCAGAGGTCTTTTCTAAGGAAGGCACCTATAGTAGTCCCTCAATCAAGAGACGCTCGTCGGGACTGCTCGTATTGTTTCTTGCTGAGAAGTATGACATTCATGGATAAAAATGGTCACTAGAAGGACACTTTGTTGCAGAGAGAATGCTGCAAACAGTGAGGTTGTAATCTGGAGGCCTTAGGACTACTCTACTCAGGCTTTTGATACATAAATTAGATTGTTCTGATAGGAGCTTTATTATTGATACTTTCAACTCGCTCTTGTTGGCGATTAGCAACCGTGCATGCTTACAGTATCTCGGGTTGGACTGAAACCCAGAATGTGAATCCATCACCTTATTCGCCGAGACATAGTGGTTCGAGGCACAGCATTACACAGCAACAATCCACGTGACGCCGTCAATATTTGAAAATCTTTTAAATATACATTGGCCAGCAAAACGTATAAAACTAAGGATCTCTTTTGCTAAATGATACTAAAACGATGGGTACATATTCTCTTTCATGCTTCCATTGTATTACAGCTGTCCGTACACCACATCCCGCAATACACAGTGACACCAAGTCTTTCTCTATTTGCGAAGTATACATATATATATATTGATAGTAAGTAGTATGTAAACGTGTGGGCAAAATTTCCTCGGAAGCACACGACCGGTTTCGCGGTTTTTGCCGCTCATCAGGTATGCGTACCCAGTACTCCTCTGCCCACTCGTCCTCATACTTGTGGGCTCTTCAGTGAAGAGTATCCATTCACACTCCAGACGATTCAAATTAGATCCTAGTGAACATATATATATATATATATATATATATATATATATATATATATATATATATATATATATATATATATATGCAAAACAGTTGAGGCGTTGCGCACCTGAATACACTGTTCTGGCTAAGCAGGTAAATCTGATCAATAAAACAGGCCGTCGGTCATGTGACAATGAATCACGTGATGTGCTTATAGGTGAACACTAAGAACTGATTCAGGTTGTCAGAGCCGTTAAATAAAGCCCGAGTATCAGTGAATGAGTAAAAGAAACGTTTTGATTCAGTGTATTCTTCACTGAATAATCTCATATCATATGGAAAACCACGAATATAGAACAAACTTGTATTTGGTAGCATCATCCTTGTGACTAATATAGTTACATTTATAATTTAGAAAAGCATCATTCACGAAATAGAATGAAATAATAGTCCAGTCAACTCAAGTAAATGTTTCACTCATCTCGTGACGTAAATAATTACCAACAAAATCACTAAACACAAAGAAAATTTAATAAGAAATAAAAGTAAAACGGACAGCCCAATTAAAGCATAATAAAGCTCCGAAAATTCCAGTTTCGATTAGATTTGAATCAGTGGTGGATTAAGAGCATTGAGAGGAAAGACCGTAGTTTAAATATATCCCTCGCATTTCAGTACTCGGTGTTTTGCTGATTCAGTGTTCAAGAGACTGTTTTTGTTAGCGACCCTGTTTTATTCTTGAAGTGTGCATACACAGTGAGACAAAAATTGTTCTAATGGTCTAGAAATCAGCCCGTAGGCTTTATCTCCGGGTAAACTCAAGGAAGTTCTCCACAAGTCATCGGAAGAGTCTGAAGGTGGACAATGCGAGCAGTCCAATTGAAACGCTTTACTTCCTCAATTACACCGAAGGGTAATGTGATCCCACAATCTTCCACGATGGGTGATATTTTGTTCCTCCTAAATACTTCCGAGACTGACGATAAAATATCGACCGCTCTGGCATCATTGAAATTGCGGATGACCGCCAGCCAGTAGTGACCCTGGATAAGCATTCCGCCTAAAAATCGAGCTGCGAAAATCGTTAAGACAGTTTATGCACATGGTACCAAAAATAAAATATACGCAGAAAGTGGAAAAGCAGGTAACGTACAGTGAATTACAATTTAGAAGGCGGGTGGACACCAACGCCCCGGTACCCTGATTGCCTGCTGAGAGGAAATTAGGATGTAACCATTTGATATCAACGAATATGACTAACAAACTGAGAAACAACTACCTAAATGGATTCTGTTTTTTGCACTGCTACTCACACACTGCCACACATTCCAACTCTGATCTGTCAGTCAGATCGCCATCAACTTAAGAGGTTCGAAACTGAAAAGCAATTGGTTCAGTGATTTTCTGAGGTTATGCCTCAGTGTCGCTTATTTCGGAAATTTCTACCTTGATCTGCGTGCTCATTTAGATGAAAAATAACGATATCCGAACCCAATATAGCTTCGACAGACCCCCTGACATTCTCATTGTGCCCCTTTTATCCAATTAATACGAAGGGGGAGAAGACTTCTATAACGAGATGCTAATACTTCGTTTACCCTTCTCAATCGTGTACGTAAAATATACCCATTCATGGATGATACGGTACATGGGATAACAGTGGAAAAATGTAGACGATGTTTATCACAGAAATTTGACCTTATTTTGGGGCCGCGTGGATAATGCCAAGAAAGGCAGACCCTTTTTGATAATTGTTTCTGTGACCAAAGTGGAGGTTATCTGTTTCTGTCAGTACGGCTTCACTACAGTCGAGGACCTTCACATTCCGGTTGCGTAGTCTCACATTGAATGACCAAGTCAGGTCAGCTCGCTGACCTGTTGAAAGCAGAGGCTTCGTGATGGATGACGACTGATTTCCTGCCGGACTCTGCCTTGAATCACTGAGTACAAAGGCCACTTTGGGATGTGTTCTATCACTCGCTGAGCAAAGTGTCGTTCTGTTTTGCCTGTGTACATGTCACAGGAACTCCAAGTAACCTGGTAGAAAACATATGAGTAATATGACTTTCCGAGTGATAACTGACTACTCATTTTCTAGTGGTTAGCAATACCGGTGATTGAGTCACCTTACACGTACGTGAAACTTAGGTTACGACGTAAATGAATAGAAATGTGGTCATCTTTAAGAAGAATAGATAAAATGGCTTGCTTTTATTAAACCGTCAAAATGGAGCCCGTTTTGCATTGTGGTTTACAGTGATGCTGAAAGGACTTTTCGGGATATCCATCAACTCAAAGAGTTTTCTTTATAGAATAGTCCTCATTTTCAGTTAATCAGAAGTACAAATGTGGTGGGCTTTGTGGAAGGCAGTTCCTATTGAACAGCGCTCGTAAGCAACCAAGGCGAAATTAGAGAACTGCACACAAGGTAGGTATGATATACAAGCTGACTTGTTTTAAGTACTCCATCGACGAGAGTAAGCGGAATGCGTGTATCTAGTAAAATATGTTTTATTTCTGTTGTTATTCATGAGATAAAACTCTCTGAATCAATTTTCATGCTATTACCGCACTCTACAACACCTGGCCTATTGGGGCCTTATGTGGTTCTCTACTCCAAGTCACGGTCTGGTTGCTGGCTATCAGTAATAGTGCAGTGGGCCTTTGAGGCTATGGGGTAATATAACCCTTCCAGTACATTACAGCCTTAGCGTGTCATGAGAAATACGAACCCAGCCTCACTTGACTTATTTCAATAATGACTTTGCTTAGAATGAATCACCCCACTATAAGCCAGGAGCCAGCGGAAAAGCATCCGACGGAAATTCGAAGTGAACTGTTTCTGACAGACGCGAGTGAGATGTAACCGGATATTTTTACTTCCATTTATTTAAAACATAGCAGTTTCTCAACCTAAAGTTCTGGTATTCCTATGTCCTCAGACAATTAGAACCGGGGTTTGATTAGTAAGTGATGTTGTTTTCCGTTCTTATGCTGCTTAGTGGACAAAGATCAGAGACATAAAAGTTCCTTTGAATTCTCATTTCATATCGCTATCGTTTGTGGAATGGGCAAAGGGGCAAGCACATTTGTTTTTTTACAATCAGATATATAGTTATTTGAATATCAGTTCTATTTCAGTTCCTCTGTAGAAAATATCATCGACGTCGATTAACTGTTCTAATCTGTCAATCCCTGTAGCCATAAGAGAAGAAAATGCGTTATTAAGAATAATAATACGAAACCCGTTCATTTCCCTTCGGGATTTTGACTTTATTTCTCTACAAATTTTTCTACTTGGTAACATTTCTTCGGACCGGCAGTATTTGATCGATTGGATTCCAAATACTCATCATGCCGGAATATTTGCACTGGGAAAACTGCTTTTACCAAGAATTTTACCTAAATCCGTTAAAAAAGTGAGTGACTCGTTTCATCTTAATTATAATATTTCATCATCTTTATATCGGTATAGAAAGAGAACATTTTCAATCCTGTCAACCTGAATGGAGACCGCGAACCAAAATAGGTTATACTTGAATGTGACCCTATTCCCGAAATGTGGATTTCTTATACCGAATGGTGACCCCACCGCATGAGGCCAGAATACTAGCTAGTCAGCCTACACGCACAGTTTCTGACAGTGCGTAATTTAGATATTGTTGTGGGTTGGGTTTTGTGTATTCTAAGAGCTACTGCACTTACACAAGGCTACGGAACCAAAATATGACACTTCGGGTGTCTTTGTAAAAGCAGTTCCTATCAATTGCAATGCTATTCAGGAAAAAATCTCTGTTCACTCACTATTCCGTCTAAATGGTAGGCTGGACCCTGGTGTTCGGAACATGTAGCATGATGAATATCCGGGGCAAAGCGGGTGGAAATACTCTGAGATATCGAGCGCAAGTAAGGAAGAAAACTTTTAAAGGAATAGGTTAAAGTCAACTATTTTGCGTTATTCATGTTTATCTCAATTTTTTATTGTGACCGTGGGTGGACGCTGCTCATTGGAGAGTTCATTAGAGAGTCGTAATTACGATTCGCGGATAGTTCTGTGTGGGTTAGTCAGGGCTGACTGCGATAGCGATAAGACTTAGTGGTTTCACACTCCGTAGGTATTTCGTCCAGTTATCCACGTGGTACATAATTCCAATATTTCAGCTAGGGACCATGGGGTGTTTTTTCCGGAGGTTAGCTCTGACTGACACACAAAGGAGCATCCGCACACCACAGCTGTGATTGCCCAGAGGAGTCCCCAACGCAAAGGAACCATTCACACTTTTGACGTTTAAACGAAATTACTTTGGATCAGACACATATGGGATGTGCAAGAGTGGGTGAAGGAATAGAGGAAGTCTGGGCAAGCACAACTGATGAGAGAAAAACGAAAGTGTACTCTCGAAAATCATCATCCACCCTTCTGCATACTGCGGTCAATCGGTGTTTCAAGCTCTCAGCTGATTTGCTGATATCCATACGAAGATTGGTCATGAATGAAAGAAAGATCCAAGGACAATACGACGCAATCAATAGGCAGGCCAATGCTCATCAGGCCGGCTTGGATTGGACCTAGGGATGAGAATCGCCGTCACCCATTAGAACATAGTCACAGCATTGACATAGTAATGTGAGGCCAGGGAATATTTACGGTTCATACTTTGCAGGTTGTAAGGAACACGTGAGGAGCAGGCTCGAGAGGAGTAAGCTGGGTTTTATTCCAGTCGTCACAAAGCTGGATGAGATTGCTTTACGGTGGCTGAAAAGCTCGGAGTCAAGAGAATAAATTAAATAATATGGATTAAGACAAACAGTTCACCGTCTCCTATGTTTACTCATGATGGGAGGAATTTCAAAGGTTTCTCTGCTCATGAATTAGAGCAGTGAAATTCCTGGACTGGAACGGACCCCAGATTAAAGCTTTTAGTGCTGCAAATGCGACTGAAGGCTTTGTTTGAATACATTATCTAATCTCGCCAACACCATCGACAAGTTATACAACCAAACTCATTGAAAAACAACTTGAGGTCAGATGTCTATGCTCCACCTAGGAGTCGAATCTATGTATTTAAACCGGCTTGAGATCAAGCAAGGAGCCAACGCAACAACGACAGTTACAAAATGGGGTGAAGGGGTGTATAAAACAGTAAAAAAGACCGTGAGGGAGAGATAAAGAATTAGGGCTGATATTTTGGGCTTTTCGCAGTACACTTTATTTGATGTATTTTTATTTCAATTTGTTTGTCTAAATGACATCTTTGTGGCCACGGGGCACGAGAGTTCGACAGATAGACCGCATAGAATTCGCACACTGACTTCTATTTTCAACATTGTCCCTCAAGTTCTCTAAAGAACAGCAGTCCTCATCCCTCGGGCCCCAACCAGGGAGGCTGGAGGCACTAACCGATTCCAATGCTGATGCTAGATCTATCAAACCTCTACGCCAAGTCATGGCCTGACCGCCGTGTCGGTTCTTGCAGCGTTGCCCAGGACGTGCGAATAGAGCACAGAAAGGTAGACAATGTGCAGGCATTCGTAAAACACGACCGAGTCACCGGAGGCGGTGTTAAGCGATCACTTCGTTGAGAGGGCGGCTATCCGTGCCTAACAAACCACGGCACACCTCGTAATTGCTCACTGGATATTCCCACCACACACGAGCAATGCTTCGGAGACATCTATTGTCGAACACGGAGAGACGCCCAGCACCCAAGCGTGAAGTGGCCAGGTCTAGCAACTTTGAGGCAAAATGTTACAAATCGAAGCGTTGTACACCATCCCCTTAAAAGAGAGCACTTGGGAGGCTCAAAGTGTATTCCATATCTGGATATGGCACTCGCCAAGCGGTCCAAAGAAAGTTACATTGCCTGTATATTATCACTCAGCAAGGCGATATCATCGAGATATTCCAAGTTAAAATCTCTGTTCCCTGGGAGGAGTTCAACTCCACCGTTCGGAATACCAGACAGAGTATTCAGTGGAACATCTTCAATGGCAAAGATGAAGAGAAATGGGAATGTAGGACAAAGTTGTTTTACTCGACTGGAGACGACAAAAGGAGGCAATGGCTGGCCGTAGGCCCTTACCCGATCTGAGGTGAGAAGATAGAACTCTGAGAATTGATACAACTTCCCAGATACTCTATTCATCAGCAAGAAATTCCGTACTGCAGTCCTACCGATGGAGTCGAGGACCGCCCGTGTTCAAGAACACGATGATGATTGGTCTTTTGAAAGTGTGATGGTGTTGTAGCATTTTATGAAGGGTGAAGATGTGATCGATACGCCCATGACCGGCACGGAACCCAGCTTGCTCCTCGCGAGCCTGCTCTTCAAGCGTTTGGCGCAACCTGCGTAGTGTGACGGACTCAAGCAGCTTCGATGTGATTTGGATAAGTCTTGCATCCATTTGGTTAGCGCAATCAGTGCTCAGGCCCTCCTTAAAGATGGTAACATTAATCTTTTCTCCCCACATGGTCGGGATCTGCACAGAATTTCAAACTTTTTAGATCAAAAGTTGAAGTTCTCTAACGAGCTGCACCCCGCCATCTTTATATAGCGCTTTTGGAGAGTCATTGGAGCCCGGCGATTTGTGACGTCCTAAGGCTCGGATTTCCTTTCGCATCTTCGCCTCGGTAGGTGGATATGTCGAAACGCACCACTGAAAGTATGCTGGAGGAGCTATAGGAGAAGCCGACACTGTGGGCCACCTAAATTGTGTTCGTGAATTCGCGACCCATCGGTCTCACCGTTTGTTTCACTCACGCCTAATAGCTTTCTACCGGTGACTCGATAGAACAGCCCACAGGAATTTCCCATGGCCTCAGCACGTCCCATCTCTGGTGCGCTTTGAGACCAACAGATTTCGCTGTCCTTACAAAGACTCGCGTCAAGTGCACGTATCATTACAAGTCGTGCTGCTTTATACTCGCTTCCAGCGGGAATCGAATAGCGTGTCGAAGAGGACCAGGAATTCGGCAGAAACCTAAGGTCTTGCGGCACAACGAGACAGGTCGAAACCTATTAGGCCAGCAGAATGCAAACATTCTTGATAAGCGACCAGCTCTGGTTCACGTCATCAGGTGAGGCTTCATCTAGATTATCAGCCAGCCTGTTTCGGAAGACGGATAAGCGAGATGGATGGCAGAGCTTATCGGAATCTAACCGTCATTACTTCATGCGTTTGGAACCCCACCGAAGCACATGGACAGTCCAGTGCAAACCAATGCATGATCGGAGTCAAGAAGGGGGGTTGCTTCAGTACGAGCGACAATCTTGCAAGCAACCCAGCCGTTTATGGCTTATAGCGATGTGGATGATCTGGATCCACTGTTGACTCGGAGAAGGTGGACACCACGTGGTGTACCGGAGATTAGAACGTCTTAAGTTCTTACTGGCGAGGAACAGCAGTAGTCTGGTCACAGGGCCAGCAACCGTTCCCCGTTTCCTGACCAACATTAGTCTAGCCCAAAAGTGCCTCCTAGATACGCCTCATTCGATGACAACCGACCCACTCTAGCTTTCAGATCTCCTGCCAAAATCACGATATCAGCCCAGCTTGCTTTGTATAAGAGGTCGTGGAGCTTTTAGTAGGAGATATGTTTGATTGCATTTTGGTTGCAATTGATGGGTGCCTATTCCGAAACGACAAACAAATTGCAACTCTCGGAGTGGAGACTGCTTACTTTGCACGAGCACCTAAGTTTCACTGTGCAAAAACAGCTGTCGACTGGGATCCCATCTAGCAGGGTCGCTTTAGCTCCTTCAGTGAAAGCAAAGCGAACGACACCAAGACCAGAAGCTACGGTCTCAGAGTCCCCAGAAAGGCCTAAATGAAACTTGACGGAACGATTAGATGGAGGCCTCAATCGAATGATGGAATTGGAGTTCTGAATGCAATATACACCGATGGCAAGGAATTCATGCGTACGAGCTAAACCCACCTGTTGTCCTATATGCATCGGGGTTCGCATGTTGAACATTGCTAGTTTGAATGGGCATCGAAGACGAAGCAGGGCCTCAGCTGGTGGCAGGGTATTTATTGAGACCCGGAGGCTAGTCGAAGGAGGACAAGAGAGAATACGGCCAGAATTTCCACC
This sequence comes from Fasciola hepatica, assembly GCA_948099385.1. Taxonomy (NCBI): domain Eukaryota; kingdom Metazoa; phylum Platyhelminthes; class Trematoda; order Plagiorchiida; family Fasciolidae; genus Fasciola; species Fasciola hepatica. Next base: position 1,401,344 of record CANUEZ040000149.1, read on the forward strand.
AGTGGAACTACAGCAGACACGGTTGACCGAAAAACCCGTGGGAATGGGAAATTGGAGGAGAACGTGGTAAGGGAGTGGGGATGGGTGAACAAGGTGAGTGCGGTATAGGAGAGTGTTTGTTTGTGCTCATGGAGGGGTAATCGATCACAGTGGTAGAGTCTATCATGGTTGTTTGTGTTGCGGGCTATTGTACTACTCGGTCGCCCAGTCCAGAATAGACAATTTTGTTCGAGAATGTACCCCTACCCTTTGCGCAGTCAAGCGAGTTCTGCAGGGCTGGAGGGTTCGTCCATATGAGCTGGTGGCCAGTGGTATGGTGTTTCGCCTCTTTTAGAAGCACTAAGAGCCGGTGACTGTAGGCTCATTTCATACGTACTTCGGATATGACCAAACATCCTGGGTGTGTAGTAAACCTCCCTGCCACCAGCATCTTATATGAACTTGATGTTATGTAATAACAAATAGAGAAGACTTGCTAGCGGAAGTCTTCCTACTGGAGCTATTGGGCCAGGTCAGAACTTGGTGTCCCAGGTGGGGTTCAAAATCCACGCCAACATACATTGGGTCAATTAGTTATTGGTTGCCTTTGAATCTTAGTTGGAGGTGTTTATGGCGAAGGTTGATTTATTTCATGAAACATGGGCTATTCCTTATATTTTATCTTTAACGTTTTTAAAATTATTTAAGAATGTAATACATCTCTGCCTGTAGGTTATTTCTATCGATGTGGACACATTGTACAATCATGATATCGCGGAACTATGGGATCACTTCCAACTATTCAATGAAAGGCAGGTGAGAAAACAGAAGACTTTTTCTACTGAGGCGGGAAAAGCACGTTTGACGTGACATTAAATATGCCTTTTCTTTGGGGCTATATATATATATATATATATATATATATATATATATATATATATATATATATATATATATATATATATATATATATATATATATATATATATATATATATCCTTCCTTTTCTTCTCAACAAAGCCAGTCCCTCTGATGCTTAGTGGTGCTCTCACCAAAACTACATAACAGATTGGGACACAAGGGCATGCAGGACTTAAAACAGTGCGCCTATAAGCCCCCGAACGAGCGATATGTTCAACACTTACAACAGCATGCCTGAACACCCCTACCCCCTAGTCTACACTATTCAGCAAGCACAATTTCCGTACATGGCTCCTCAGGGATCTGTTCGGAATTCTCATTGGTACCGCACGAACAAAACCATGCGGATCCTTTTTGCAATCTACTACAAACCCTAGGGGCCATTTTCCTCTTGGTAACTGCTCGTAAGCGACCAAAGCAACGTCGTTCACCTTCAGATTGTGAGTGAGTTTCAACCACTTTTGTCGTTATTGTAGTATAAGTAGGTAGTCTGTTATCCATCTATTCCAAAACACTTTCGCGAGATTAATGGCATGCCTCTAACGACGAAGCAACCGACCTTCTAAGCTGCAGACAGTGGCAGGCCAGGACTTCATTCCAACAATAATAGGTGTTTGGGTTGAGGTACCATTGGAGAGTGCTAGGACCAACGGATATCAGTCCACGATGTGTTCAGCCTCAACGAATAAAGTAACTATAGTCCCATGTTATGGCAGTTTTTCGTTAGTTAACAACTGGAGGATATTTCTTAAAGGCCGTATCATACGTTCCCGAAAGCCTCCTCGGTGGCACAAACCCGGTGGGATGAATAGCCCTTCGATCCTACTTTCCGTTGAACGATCATAAATTCTGTGTTTATCCCAACTTCTGATAAGCTGTCGCAGTATCTTCACTGAACCGACAAAACTGGTAAATGTTTCGTTAAACTTTTCGTTATGTCTACCACTTCGTCCGATGAAGTGCATCAGGACCACTACGAAAGAGTCCTTCAGCACTGCTTTAGATCGTGGACAAGTTGAAAAGCAACCCTATCATTTCCCTGTTTCCCTTCTCGACTCTACCGGAAATGGGCCAAAATAAATGACGTCTACGAGATCAAAGCTTCTCAAACCTGCCAAAGCTCGTACTGTTTGTAGCGGCGCCATTATATGTTAGTAGGGGCAACTGAGAAACGGCGGCATTTCATGCAGTTGCCGGTAACCTTTCGCCCTGCATTCCCTCCATCGACAATACAGGAGGATCTCCAGATCATCTCAAGCAGATAATCAAAGCAAAAGTGACCTTCGACGACGTGGTGACACCAGATAAGTGTCTCAGTTATTAAAAGTTCACTAGGAATTGTTGAGGGGTGTTTCGTCGTTTTGGAATGACTGGTACAGTCCTTGTGGACACTAACATACAGTATTCCATCCAGCATAAATCTACACAGTTTATGCAAGGATGAGTCTATTGGTGAACTTGTGCTGGAGGCTCGAGTGAGACGATCGATAGCTTTGGAATATGCTCCTTTCTGTACCGCTTTTAAGTAAGTTCATTGGGCTATTCGAATCTCTGACACCTTTAGGTGAACCTCCCTTGTAGATCTGGTTCTCTGAGATTTGTATTTGCTCCACCAGTAATTCACAAGCGTTTGAGTCAGGCTTCTGTCTTCAGAAGCTTATACCAGTCTGAATATCTGGAAATAAAGAGATGAATTCCACACAAAGATGCAACACGGATGGAGTAGATTTCTAATTCTTCCAGAGCAAGCACAAACTGAGTCCTGGGTCGAAAGAAAGGGTTCCCTCAAGAATTCCAACTCTTCCGAACAGTGGTTTGGTCATACTTTTGTAGTTGCCGCTCTCGAGATCATATCTGCAGGGTTGTTCAAGAACGTACATGCCCCTACTGGTCCTCTGAGGAGTATTGACGCATTGCTTCCAGGTAGCTAGTCCCAAAAGTATTGAAACGCAATCATAGAATCTGTCCAGCACTGTTTTCGATAATTTTTTCCAGTAGCTGTTTTTAAAACCCCACCCACCTTTAAGGCGACAGTTGTAGCAGCCAACTTCAAATGCAGAACTGTTACTGATCTGAGAAGAGCTACAGTTGTCTCTGCGGCAGTCGGATGGATTGCGCCCTTTTCTTGTGTGCACATGAATTCGCCGATAGTTGGATTTTTATCGACTTTCAGTGTGCATAAACCGACGAACTTTTCGGAGGTGAGGATTACTCGACAAACAGTTCGAAAACCAGATCACATTTATGCTGTAGCTTATTTCCATCAACCACCCAAGAATATCGGTTCCAAGGTCTCTTGTTTCCCCGCACAAGAACCAATGTTAAATCTTTTCCGAATTCTCTGACATAAGTTGCTCTTTGGCCGTTGCAAATTTCTTGACCACTAAAATCGGTAGTTAACTGCAGAAAAATTTAGCAACAGGCCTTTAACAAGTAATCAAACCATTAAAGGACTTGTAGACACGAAGGGCACACTAAATGGGTTGAATGCTCTTTTACAGCACCATTTGAAAGTGTACTAAAGCGGTTTGACATAGCATTTTGTATTACCAGCAGATATCAGAAATGAAATATCGTCTTGGCCGATCTGTCCCATTCCGCTCTACTCATCTTCCACGATCTACGTTTTTCATGAGGGTGATCAACCGTCAGAGTATCGTTTCGTGCTTCAAAAGTCGAACTAACTGACTAGTTTTTTTTCTCTTATTGGTACGAAAATATGAAAATAGTAGGTTGGGACTTACGGTTCCACAGTATTTCTTAAAATGCTTATGCCGTAACTTGTGTTTACAGGATTACTTCGAAAAGGGTACTAAGCCTTGCGTGCTTTCACGGTGATCGCAGCACAACTGATCTTATGTGATAAGAGAGTCTGTTTCTTTGAAATGGGCCTGAATAACTTTGTTTGATCTGATGCGCTGCCTGACTGCATCACCCTCGAGAAGTAGGACCAAATGTGCACAAAGCAAGGACAGGAAACATTTCGGTAGAGAGTATGCAATAGAAGCACGATGTTGTGGATTTTAGTTTGACACCTTGGACTTATGTTAATAGCGATCAGTTCCGGTGGAATTTGATCCGCTCGTTGCGTATCAGCGACACTTTTGTATTGTACGCACTCTGCCAGCTGATCTAGGGGGTGGGGGTGGAGGTTGAAAAGTTCGCAAATTCCACCAAGATCAAATCAACACATGACATTCATCACACTATTCAGTGACTTAGAACTAACAATATTTACTATTTTTTGACAGCATAGCATCCTATTTAAAATCCTTCTTATTTACTTCCTTTTATTTTTTAATAATGGTAAAATATTTCATGAAGAGCGTCGGGGCCAATCAGAGCTGCCAGTTGAGGAAAGTCACCGTCGGTCGAAGCAAGATTCAAACCCGGGACCGAAGGACTGAATGCCCCCCGTGTTGATAGTTTGACCACTGCAGAGTGACTAGAAAGAATTCACTCCTTGTTTCGCTAAGCAATTTCTTCACACTGCTTTACCTAACAGAATAAATTTGTCCGATCAATTCCGATAAAAACGACCTCGTGTTGTGCCTCGTCTTGTTTGCAGGTGTTCGGTTATGCTTGGGAACAACAATCGGAGTCACCAACGTGTAACGATGAAATGATTGGAGATCTGCCTGTGAGTGTGTCATTTATTTTTTAGCACCAATGCTCATTACCTCCGGTTTGGAATGAATCCAAAGCGCAGTCATTGAGGTGTGAGTCAAAAAATCAGCTAAAAATAGTTTTAGTTGTCACTTTTCACCCGTTCCGTAATTCATTGGCATTCAAAGATTTGGAGAAAAGTATTCAAACTGTCCAAGAAAATAAAGTGCTAAAGCCGCTAGAAACCTTCACAGTGTCAACAGATGATCCAAAATGCTCACTGAACAGACGACGAAAGCTGGTATTCAACAGTCTATCATGACAAGACTGCATCTGGACATGGTGTGACGACTTGGTTGTCTCTGCGACCCAAAAAGTTACCCAGGGTAGCTTTCTTAAGCCGAATATGCAATCAAGCCCGATAAGTCAATGAACACAGGCAACACGGATAGGTTTTTCCACCTTCAAACTGTTAAATACTGCTGCAGTACTGGGTTGGCGCACATCAAAACTTGTCTTGTCAAGGGAAGTCCCAGGTGGAGCCGATAAGTTTGTTACCTAAGCAGTTACATTTCACCAAGTGGTCAGGTAAAGGACAAGATATCGTCTCATATACTCAGGTGGCATTTGTCTTTTGCCAACCACAGTAATCTGTGGCTCTGGTGTACCATCCAATCGTCTATCAAGGGTTGAATATATACTGTGGCGGTTAGACTTCCCGTTTTTTGATACGGGCTCAGAAACATGGCTATTAGGGGTTTAAGATAGCAAAGGCTGTCGGGATTTGAGCATTGATGTCTCTATTACTGCTCAAATATGGAGAAAACACGGTATCAACCATGCCGAGGTCAGACTAGGGGTGTTGGGAACCGGTGGTCAGTCATCGGATTGGTCATTTAATTTAGATAGATTAAGGTGAGTGGGGCATGTGTTACGCGTGCCTACGAATAGACTTTCTCGACTTACTTTGTTCTCCGAGGCAGGCAGTGATTAGGAAATAGTTTGAGATGGTCCGTGTCATGGCAAAATATGTGAAAAGCTTGACGAACGGACTCGGCCAAATAGGTGTTAGACTTCCGGGCTTTGGGTTCACAAGACCAGTCAGCCAGATGGTTGGAGACGTTAAGTGATACACTTAGATGTTGCTGTCAGTGGTGCAGTTGCTTTCGAACTCCTTCCCTATCTTGGTAATTTCCATTTATTATTTTGTTTTCAGCTCTTTTTTCACTTTATGCTTCTATTTGTTCTGCCTCCAACCGGAGGTTGCTGTGAGGTAACAACAGAAACCAGAGTGCAAGTCCGATGTTAGTGGTTGAATAAAATGAACTAAACCGGTATGCAATAGTGATCACGCCCGAGTAAACTGCGTTTCCAAATGTGCTCAGATAATGGGTATAATAACGGCACTATATGCCATTTTCGATGATGTTTTCGACAGAAGATGGGCTTTTGTTGACGAAAAAAAACTGTTTTTTGTGCTTAAGTCAACACGTTTCGGGTTACCTTTTATTTAAAGCGAACGTTAACAGACGGTTGCATTGAATCTCCAAGCTCAGGTTTCTCTCGTTTTATGTCACCGAATGAGATATTCCTTTGACAACTTTGTTTGCAATTGTGACGAGAAGCTGAAGACATCGACGAGCAATAAAGCAGCGAAAAATGCTACGGAGTACAAGCTATAATAACTGGTCAGAAATTAGCTTCGTTGTGGCAAGATTGTTCCGTAGCGAGTATACTGCAAGTACGCTGAGTGCTGTGGCCACCTTTGACTAATTGAAACACGATGGGTATGATTCATGGTTCCCTGTCATTTTGGCTTTTCCCAATTACCGGAATACTACCTATCGTTTTCAGATTTGCTGAGCTCGCAGATTTGAGTACGGTTCTGAATAGGATGAATAATTATGATCAAATGGCAGAACTCAAGTTTCCTTCGAAAATCTTGTCCGTCCCGCCATTTTCTTCCCAGGTATTCGGAATGAACGGAGGTGTGGCTCTAATGCATCTCGAACGTATGACCGAGTTAGGTTGGGATAAACTGTGGATCAGTGTATTGGAAGATCTGTTATTTGAACTCGGACAATTGACAGAGGGCGAACAGGTAAAGCATATTCACTGTGCCTAGTGGTGTATTGTCATTTTTCTTTCCGTTCTCAGATGCATTTTTGCCAACCGTCTCATTGGAGCCTATTTTACATTGTCCGGATATATCAAGAGAAGGCATTGTATTTAAGTATACGAGGTCAAGTACAGTAGGCAACTCTGACGACTTGTTTAGGTTATCGAGCATTTTCCGTCCATGACGAGTAATTCCTGTTCGCTCCTATGTTTGCCTGTTTTCAGCCTTCCAAAATACTTGAATGTGTAATAAAACGACTGAAAGATTGAGATTTTCAGTGCATGTCCTGAAAAACTTCATCACAGCTGGATAGCTTGGATCTTATGCTGAGCCGCCGAAAGTTTGTCCACTTGTGAATATCTCTCAAACTGACCGGAAAATAAAACGTTCAGGTGGTATGTGGCTAGCTTTAGGTATGAACCTCTTCTTGAAAGATAGAAATTTCGCCGTCGTTAGAAGACTTGTTTTACGACTGACTAGAATAACTGAACTTTCATTATTATTGGTGACGGTGGTAGCAGTAGAATTACTCTCATCATTAGTAGTGTTAGTAATAGAGTTATAAGTATTATTGGTAAGTGATCAGTGTTCGGTAACGCAGCTTTATCGGAAAAGATGGTAGTTAGCCGACTTTTCGCTTACCGTAGGTTTACAACCGATGATCTGGGCTCCGATACATGATTATTGTTATTATTATTATTATTACTATACTTGGCTGACTGTCCTTTGGATTCCACCGTTCATGCACAAACCTCGGTAATATTTGTATTGGTGACAGTAGTGGTAATGATAGTGATACCAGTAGTAGAAATGGTGGTAGTAGCGATAGTGGTTCAGTCCACTTCAGATCAGGCACTCACTAACCATACGTAGGGTACGATGGTTTCGGTTACCATCCTCTGGTGACAGCCTCATTTGGAAACCATGAGAGAAGTCGGGAATATTAGAGCAGCAGTAAAATAAATACAACTATTGGTATCAGGTAGACGAGGAAGTTTGTGAACACATCAACGTCACTGATCACGACATCTAGCTATTTTCTCCAACGCATCTAACCATAAAGTGAGAAGGTCTGTGGAATCTTACGCAGGGAGTCTAAAACGCCCTATATGGCCAAGTCCACAGGTTGGGTTTTTAATACCCTTCGTTTATGTCATGGACTGGCCATGCTTACTCATCTTTTAACCGGCACCCTTCTCAGCAAACATGGCGCGCTGAGGAATCCTGCCAGGCAATAAGCGTAACATATGTCCCAACCATCTCAGTTTGGTGACTTTTAGTGTTCCATCAAATGTTTTGGTTCATGAAACTAAGACTCTCCGCCGAACCGTAGTACTGCCTATATGGTGTTCCCACCAGATTTGAGCAAAGCTACGAAGTCATCGGCGTTCAAATACCGACAATCTTCGCATGACCTCCACACGCAGTGGCTATCTTTCTAAACCATACAAAAGCATGGGCCCGACGGTTGCAGCTTACACTCGACCTTGATAAAGAAACGGATGTCATGTCGACGCCATAGATGACTCAGGTTGGCGAACGCCAAAACGAACCTTCTGCACGCAAAAAGACACCCCATCCGACGTCCGACCGCTGGGTGAAATGCAGTTTCCCAGATGACAGAACTTACCTACAAGTTCTACAGTTTACCCAGCTACTAAAAGGCTTGGGGTTGGATCAACTCAATACCCTAACAGCGTCTTACACCTTGAAGGCGCAAAACGCACACTGATTTTTGCAAAGTAGTCCACCAGGCTGTCTAGAAAATTTTGCAACTCACCTGGATCTTCACGTAGAAAAGCAATATGGTCGTCATATTTTAGGTGTGACACTTTTTCCACTCGCGAAAAGTTCAGTGCCATTATCGTCACTTGACAAAAGCGCGGCCTGTAAAATCATATCAGTCGAGAAGCTGAAAGAAGTGGGGAAAGGGGGCAACCCGGATGGACACCGATTCCCGCGGTGAACTCGGGTGAAAGAGCAACGTAGGCCCGAACTCGAATTCGGCTATTCATGCAAAGTGACTCTGTGAATAAAATGAATTTCTCTGGTGCACTTTTTAACAAGAGGCAGAGCTAGAGAACTGTGCGGTCGGATGAGTCGAAGGCCGCTTAAAAATGAAGAAAATCAAGGACAGTAAGCCTACGTTTTAAAATTTGTCGAAGAGTTAAGATGCGATCAACACAACCTCAACCACGTCTAAACCCAGTCAGATTCTCACGCGAGCGCTGTTTGCGAGCATTCGATAAGCTGTGGAGACGGATAAGTTTGCAGCTGTCGCCAATCACCGTAGCTTGCTTCCATCTCCCCACACTTCGCAATTCATCACTGCTCGCGGTCGTTTCTCAGACTACGAATCAGTTGAAGTTTGACGCATCTGGAATCCGGAGAAATCGATCCGCGAGCATTTAACAACGCAAATGAAGATGCAGCTATCCATAGTTTCTGTGTATGTCTGGTTGTGGGACACTGGGCAGCATTAGCAGCCTAAAATAGAGCATGCTTGACCTCCATCCGTCGCTCTTCTGGATCCTTGACATTTGACTGCATCGATAATCTGGTGAATAATTCTGCTTGGAAATCAGATCGATGGTTATCATCCAGTGGCGTCTGAGGGGGACAGTGAGCATTAGTGTTATTTCGGCTATCAACAAGAAGTAGGCTCAAACGCGCGCGGACAGGAGCGTGATCAGTGTCCACAGATGTGGGCTAGAATGATCGACAACCTCGAATTGAACCGCGACAGTGGTAGCCGATTCCAATGTGGTTGATCTGGATCCAACGGTTTGAAGGCGCAGGAGGACGCCAGGTTAGTCGATGCCGCTTTTTGTGCGAGAAATTTACACTCGCTGCCAAATGTCCATGGTCGGAACATGGCTGGATTAGTCGGTCACCGTTATCTGTTCGATCGATGGAAACGCAAAACCGGCCTCCTATATTCCTGTCTATCTCGTCCAGGATTCCATTCTGAGCGTTAAACTCACCAGCAACGACCATGATGTCCGTAGAGGGCACGCTGAAAAGCAATTGAGACAAATCCTGGTAGACTTCGTCTTTAGCCTTGGGATAGCTACAGTCAATTGGGGCATACGCAAAAACGACAGACAGGTATTGACATTTCAGTCTAGTGCTTTTGACATGCACAGAACCATTTAACCAAACCGCACACAGACGACTGTTGACTGGGATCCAGTCGAGCAGTGCATGCTCAGCCTTCATGCTCATAGCAATGCCAACTCCAACCCGCCCACTAGCACTAGACACCGGATTATCCGACACGCGGAGAGTGAAACAAGGGGCCGAGCTTGTAGCTGGTGAGCGAAGTGCTAACTCTGAAGTTGGGTCTTTCATGCGCGTTTAGGAGACACGCCACACATCCATGTTGAAAGTTTCAGGAGTTCTATCTGGGGCAGGCAGTTGCCCCAGTTGGCAAAGGGTGCGGAAGCTGAAAGCAGCAAACTGAGGAGAATAATTAGGTCGGAGAATGGATTCTTTTTTCCTTTGTCTCTAAGTTTCTGTCCTCACCGAGAGTTAAAGGTTCACGGTCATGACTCCTCGTGGCCTCTCGTATCCACTTGTTATTGGGATGCGAAGGAAGAAGAGCAGAGAGGAGAAAGGTTTGCCGAGGGATTACTGGAGATTCTAGGGCGTATCGTACTTCGCGACTGTCCACACCGCAAGAGGAGTTTTCTTTGGGAACCGTAACCGGAGCCTTTGGCTTAAGAGTTTGGTCCACTAGGCAGTGGGGCTTTAACCCAGCACGGGAACGTGACCGAAGAACTCGTGAAGGAACTTCTTCTAGTCTGTCCTGATTGTTACACGCATTTTGTCTTGTCTCCGCTTGTGCTTTGCCATCGCTCCACTTTTCAGATTCAGTTCTCAGCCCCGTGCATCTAGTAGAGCAAGGTGAATTAAAACGGAGTAGCAGTCTGTGGGCAGAAGGCTGCCCAGCTTATGCTGGCGATAGCTGCCCAATTAAGTGCGATGACTTCTCCCATCGTCGAGAGAAACCCCAGGTACTCCACTCCTAAGTCCATCTAGGGGAGGCTTTTTGACCGATAGACTCTTCCTCTCCGTGTTTATTCACTAGAGTGTCCTCTCCAGAGGCATAACGGTTAGAATCAGATTTCGCTCATCAAATGGTTCAATGACTGGACTTCGTCTGGCCTTAACACTTTGACCTGTTAAGCGTGATTGCATCTCCGGCTTGAGGAAACCATCTTGTATAGTTCTCTGTGTTATAGATACAAGCAAGCCATTACACCACGACAAATTGCAGTCGCATTGGGATGATAGCAGTAGTTGTAGTAGTGGTAGTAGTAGTGGCCGTGGTTGAGGTAGCAGCAGTAGTAACCCTAATAATAGTATTATCACGTCAATCAGATCTAATTAAATCCAATCAATGGGAAACACAGGGGGTAGGAATAACGTTTGTCGGCGTTGCAGTTGGATTTCACGACCTTTACAGAGTGGTCTGAATAGTTCATTATTCACGGTCGCATTAGGAACAGGAAGCTGAAGAGCTAGAAACATTTTCAATGAGCCCTGTACGTGATCTCACAATTCATATGGGTGAGCTGATATTGAAATGCGTTAGCCGTTGACCAGGGCAGCTGCAGAGCCTCGACTAGTCGCTTTTGTGCACGTAGTTCAGGGTTTGATAGGCGAACGGCGATTGCCTCTACCGAGGCCGGGGACTAAAGTCGGACTGATTTTGTTTGACTAGGCAGAACCTGGTAGATGATGATGAAAGCTTTTTCTGGGTTGGTCGTGTGACTACTATGCACCAAATGGCCTTGATTCGCATTGGTAGTCACACCTGTTTTCCCACGACTCAACTATCTTTGGTGGTGTCCCTAATATGTTGAGGCAAACCTCTATCCATGTAGAATGTTCCACATTCGCACCTGAAAGAGCGAATGATCATGGGAGAGGTGAACTCAGGCAGTTTTTTTTTTACCTATATGCGATCTCTGAGGAGGTACAGAATAGGTTTTTCAGTCTACCGACTGGGAACTTTGAATTTACCGTCGACCTGAATGTTTTCGTCAACCTTTCTGCATGTGTATCCTCTTTGAACGATACTTTCAGGAAAAGCTCCTTCTTCGGTACGCAGAAAGACCTTTCTACAGACAATCTCAATTCTATGTTCTTTTTTGATAATATTTTCGGAGTAATGTTCTCGCAAAACTTGTTGAACAAAACTAAGATTATATTTCAAAGTCTTCGTTGAGCAAATTTTTCGGGCCCTGAGTGCCAGATGTCAAACTGAATTTTAACTATCACGTAAAGGCACGAAGCTGTGAAAATTTGTGCACTGTTCGTTCCAAAACTTTCTCCTATAGACCCTTTGTTGGATGGAACGGTATTCTCGTCTAGTTAGTAGTACGTGGAAGAAAGCCATTTTCTTCTCTATTTCCCATTCCATCGTGAAGGCTTACAAGTCGTGGGCTTTGTTGGGTTCTTCTAAATACGTTAAACTGGGTCCAATAGAAGAAATATGTCATCTCTGTAATGGTGGTTTGCTTTACTTCTCCGTTTTCAAGTTTGGCTTTGAAAATGTCTGCTAGCAATGGGCCTAGTGGGGAACCCATGGCGATGCAGTCCCTTTGTCGGCAGAAAATCCACTAAACAGTAAATGAAAGTTTAGCGGGCAGAGTAGCAATAGTACCTTCAAATTTTCGCAGGGATACCCATTCAGGACAAGCTTATATATTCAGGTAGGAAGTCCACCGTCTCCAAAAGCTGAACGTTCGTTAACACTGGTAGGAGGTCTAGCCAGAGCACAGTCTTCTGAATGTTTAAACCTTGTATAGTGGACGCAAATTCTAAATTGCTTTGCAAACTGTATATGGTGAGTTCTGCGCTAACAGGTTCCAATAGTTCTACTAGCCCCTGAGCTTTTGCCTGATATGGTGAATTGGCCATGACCGCAGCTGGTCAAATAGGACATCTTAATTAGTGGATTTTGTGCAGGCCGTAAAGAAGTGGAATGATCGACCCACTGGTTTCTGTCTTTCGTAGGTGGCTAACGAATTCCAGTGTCAGCTCGCTCATACAAATTGTAAGAGCACGTATAGGACTCGTTGAAAACTATTGTTCACTCTCCAGCATCTTGTTCCTAATTTTACAGAGTAATTGATCGATTTATATCACTATATAACTGAATGAATTGATTCAAAAAATGGTCCATTAGTTTTGATGCGAAGAAGATACCCTTTCATGTGACACCTTTCCTAGAGGTTTGAAAACATTGGTGAACTGAAATTCACAGAAAGATCGGTCTCCGTGATTAACTTGGCCCCAGTGGCTGCTCACAGTGATATCTCTGAGAGTTACTTGCAGCTGAGATGACCTGCTTACTTCAAATGTGGCAGTAGTGTAAAACTGATCGATTCAATAGGATGGATACTATTCTGTGTGGTTGAGAATTGACCCGATTAATCAGTTGTTTAATATGTCATTTACAAATCTGTTTCCGGGTGACGTCACTGCTCCAGATTTTTTGCACCGGTCTATCCATACCAGCCTTACCACGAACGATCCTCTCGTCTGATTTGAAATTCAGCTGGGATAAATAGAACAGACTATTTTCATGACTGGAAAATAGGTCGTCAGATCCAGTGAAGTGAATTTCTCCCACCCAGATACTGGGATTTTAATTTCGGAAATAATCAAAAGAAAGATATTCAGCGGAGAAATTCTTCTAAAATGCAGGATGAACCATCGTTTTTCTTTGGAGATGATTCGGATATTTAACTTTGAAGCAAACAAATATGTTCCGTAAAATAAACTTTGGGGGAGGTATCGCATCCACTCGTTAGTTTTATCGGCGAAGGAACTTACGCAGGGCTCCGGTGTAAACACAAACAGCACAGAAATAGAAATATTCCCACCACTATTGCAAGTAACCGTCAATTGCCTCTCTCTCTTTTGTTCAACTCTAAGTTAGCACGGCTAATTTCAGTAGCATTTTGTGAGAATAAGTGCTTCAGTATGTACCATTGCGACTTTCTAAAGATATATCATTGGCAGTGACAACAAAATAAAGGGAAGTACGAGGATAAAAGATATTGCTGAAAGAATGTGTTGGACGATGTCATGCTAAGACGATAACAATCTTATTTATGAATTGAAACGAATGAATATATTTAGTTGCTCAACCAGTCTTAAAATGGGTCCATCAATCGTAAAATCAAGCGGAAGAAGATCGAGTTTTGTCATGTTCAATAAATATAATCAGATAGTGCAGTCGAGATTGATGCCATCGTTATTTGGTCTTTGAAAGTCAAGTGATTGAACCGGATTCTTCTCTGAATACAATTTAGGCTTGAGAAAACGTATACAGATTGTCCGGATGATACTCATGTCACACCTGCAGTTGCTATTGACTCAGTCTGTGGGACTCTATACATTTACTAACTGGGTTGCCGAATCAGCAGATGAGAGACAATGAAGCAGTATAGCTCTTGAGTTAATATCAAAGGCCAGGTGGGTAATGCTCTTTTGTGCGCGTGGATGATAACCGTATTGTCTGACATATTTATGGCTTCAAGAGTTTACTTGGATTGACGCCTTTTCATTAAATGATTGAAAAAAATGAATAGTTGACTTCGCATCCGTGCTTGATATCACTGGAAGAGAAAACCCGACGAAGTCAGCAATAGTACACTCTTCGTGAGAAAGTGTGAGGAATAGAGTGGCAAGGCACTGTTTCGAGATGACAGAACAAAATTTCCCCGGAAGCACACGACTGGTTGCGCGGTTATTGCAGCTTATCAGGTATGAGTACCCAATAATCACGTGCTCAGTCATCCTTATACTTGAGCAATCCACATCTGGTTCACAGTTATTATCTCATTTGAATCGTCAGCAGCATGCCTGGACGGAGAGTTCACTTTTAGAATCACACTACGATGAGCGGCAAGGAAATTTTGTCCCGTCATTCACATACAGTGCCATACTATCCACGTCGAAAATAGAAACTTGGGACCGTGTATCTTCGTTCTGAATGTCTGCCATGTTCAGCGACGAATTAACTTTAGAAGAGTCACCGTGCGATTCTGAAAATGGACTATCCATCCAAGTACGCTCGATACGATTCAAAAGAGTTTACCGTTATCAGGAACAGAGTTTTTTTTCATTCGTAACATCTATTTTGGTTGTACTCAGGTTTACAATAAATATTTGACAGATCGGAAGAAATAAACTTTTAAAAGAAAAATTTCACGAATCTACCACAACTAGAACTTGAAATGATAATCCTGTGGACCCATTCGACACGGCTTATTGTTGAAAGGTTTCCTTTGTGATCTACTGATATCAGGTTACAACAAATTAAGCAAGCAATTGAGAAAACAAAACTTTGTAATTTGGATTCTTTTCTTATTCTGTCATCGGTCGTGTAAGGATAAAGCCAGGCATTAACGGATCACCTGTAACCACGTAAAGACATACACTGAAAGGAAGAGACGTGCAAATCTGATTACTGTAAAACTTGCTTCACTCAACGAAGTCGTCCGGTGCTTATTCAGTTTTTACCGGATTGGATACGGAAGCCGTTGATGAGGACATACAAAAGGGTTTCCTGTGGCAGTAATTTTTTAATTTTTCTGATTTATTACTCCAAGTTTACCACGAGGTCTATATTTCTCAGTTCTGTATGGTAATTATTTCATGTATTATTTGTGTGAAGTTTTCTTCAGATAGAACTTCTCAAAAGACTCTCTAAACCAGTGGAAGATTGGAGCCACTCTTCGCTTCAACCAGCAAATCGTACGCCTAGCTGTGTAAAATTATACTGTTGATTCTTTTACGTACAAAAGTCGTTTCCAAACATCAAGTGATTTCCTAAGTAAAAATACTAGTGGCTCGAATTGTGTGTAATTCCACTCAGTTCTCCTAGTTACAGCTAGCCAGTAAAGCATCACAACCTGTTCAAAGTACAGTCGCAACGGTCCCTTGATTTTATGGCTACCAAACCACAGCTGAAATACCCCGTTAACTTAGAAATATAAATCGTCGCAAAACGAATGAACGCCTATTTTCAGCATGGGCTGTTAAAGCGACAAGTGGTTAGACCAAAAACCGCAACACTGTTAACAAAGAACAGCTGAATTCCGAATGTCTCATGGAGGGCTGTGATTTACGAATGAACGCATAAAATTCGAATGATAATAATAATAGCACCCCGAAAAGAAGAGCATAAAATTATGCATAACTAGTCTTATGGGTTGTATAAGAAATAGAATGAAATAAAAGAATCATCAATTGATTTTTTCTTTCCACCACCGGCAGAGGTCAAACAATCAGCTTGGCGACTTTAGACCCTTCTATCCCGTGTTCGAATCTTGCAGCCGTTGCCGGGAGCTTCCTCAAATTGAGGGTCTCTAGTTAACCACAATCCCTTTCGCGAAATATTGTACTTTAGATTCCGGAATATGTATACTGTGACATCAGAACACGTTTGCAGAGGCGAACAATTGTTTTCAATGATTCATTCTCTAGTCTTTACAAATCATATAGGAAGTAGTTGTGTTGAGATGGTCAAGGGTCATTCGGATTGAACACAATTTGTGGGAGGGGGTTGGGGTTAGATCATCGTGTCGATCCGCAAGACTAGGTTTTGACAATCACGTGGTTCGGGGCCGATTCACTGGGGTGGGTGTGATCCGTATGCGGCCAGGGTAATTGAAACTGAACAATAAAATAATAGAAAGAAGCATAAGAGAAATCACGGGTTAGTGTCTCGCCACTAATGTTTTGCTCCCCATTCGATAAAGCTTTATTGTCCGTGACATCCTCCAGAAACTATGAAACTGTTCGTGTGATATATATAGGAAGCCAACGCTTTATTAGATTTCATCGGTTATGCTTGCCCTTTTTAAACCCTCACCGTCTCCAGCAGGTAATTCGAACAATAATTCAGAAATATCCTCACATTTATTACAAACTGCCTTGTGAATGGAATGTACAAGTCTATTCGGATGTGGCCTCCGAGTGTTGCCACGTGATTTGGCCTTTGCGATATCCGGACCAGATCGACTGCTGGGCAAACGACCGCAAAGCACATTCCGTTCGACCGGTAAAAATAGTCCACTTTGATTCCATTTGGAAACCGGACGAGATGAATCGATCTGTGTATCTGCCAGATGTTTCCACACAAATGGAGCGAAGATTAACAAGTACGCTGTGCAGCTTTGGTAGGTTTTGCGTCTTCAATCTTAGTTGTATTTTAAATTTCTTAAGCTATTTTCACTTTGTTTCTATGGAATCTCATGGACAGTGGTGTGAGTAATCGAACGGGTAGTTTCAGATACGCGTACCCCAATTCAATAAGTTCAGAACCGTTAGTCGCATGTATTCCAAAGTAGTTCCTCTGAACTCTGTCATGAACCAATCCCAAAACTTCCGCAACTTTACCCATTCATCTACTGAGAGTGAGCCTCTGAGAAAGAGAGTTCAGAGGGACACTCGTTTCACGCGCATAAGCACGACAGTATCATTCAGTGACTGTGCCATGGAAAGACAAAAGCACCCCCCCCCCTCGATCCTTCCCGGTTCACTTAGTGGATAGTGAACACAGTATACTTTACATTTTATCCAGCAACGCGGCCACCTCACGCGACAGTATCAGCCAGTTTCATGGATGCACCGAACAGCACCCGCAGAGGAGCTGTCCGTGAAGAATCTCGAGAGTTAGGTACGAAATGAAATCCCTAGCGTCACTCGGCCTTTTGTTCGAGGTAGCAACTCTAGGCCGTGCACAACCAAGTGTTATCTGTCAGGCGACAAGAAGCTTGTGCTTGGAGTCGGTGACCGGATGAGCGATTCGAACCGCTTTTGGGTAGTGGTCTGCCAGTTGAACATGCAACCCCCCACACACTCAGGATAGTTGAATAGGAAGTAAGACGCAGTGGAGGACCACATTCGCACAAGTCACCTTGCAGTCTGTGGGCTTCTGCAACTTTTATGTAGATTGTTCACTGCCGGGCGAAAAATCAACCACGCCCTCTAACTAGGCTACCCTGGTTTTGTCCCGCTACTCGTCCTCCTCCTGTCCGACAAGGGTGACTCTGAAGGAACACTTTGTTCTTCAACCGGCACAGTCCTCGGAGTCATCGTAGCGCATACACTCGACCATCGCGATAAGGTTGCAACATCGATCAAATCACATGACTGATATAAATAGTTCATTCAGTGATTAGCTGGGTTTGCCAATCCGTTAGCTTGAAGATTTGTGGAAGCACGATTGAGAAGTAAAAACGACGATACTCAGCGTGTTTCTTCATGATTCATAAAGGGGATTTTCAGCCTTCCTATAGAATTGGAACTGGGAGTGGCCGTCATTTGAGGGCTTAGAGATTCCATCCAACACTGGGGAATGCAAATGCAAGTCCAAGACCGTCTGTTGACAATGATTTTGTATGCTGGTATGAGGAAACCACAAGGGGCCACAAGCCAACATTTGATTTCTAAACTAACCAGTAGGCATGGTTATTCTATTGAAGGTGTTTCAGTGACCTTACACATTCACTGTTTCAATGTTCGAAATGATTCCAAAAAGTGGAGCAATATAATGGTTGTTGTGGGCGTAGGTATACACAGTCAAGTGCACGGATTCAGTAGCGTCGAGCTTAATAGTGGCGTCCTCACAGTCGCGGGCTTTTTTAAATGCAACCCATGGTCACTGGTAATGCAATGCGCCGAGACTGACGAAAACCAGCTGTTGAGTCAATTTATGCGTACGTATGTGCGTGGCCACTGCTAGACTGACACTGTACAAAAGCCAACAGACAAATAATGCCAACAGTTTTTATCGGAATTATAAACTGTGGCGACTTCATTGTTTACAGAACCACGGATTCGATAACCAAGACAACAGGTTCGTAGCAGATATCTTAAATTATTAAGAGACAATTAGCTGTGGTGAACTGCTCACTGATACCGCTTATCTATTTCTCATTACAGCTGAAGAAATAAGAAATCGATTTGTACAAACATTTTACCGATTTGCCGACATTCCTCTACACTGTTTCTACTAGCTGCTTACGGTCCGTTTGACAAGTTTGCTGTTCAACTTATCCAGGAATTCCAACGAACCCCCATCCATTTACGACAAACTTTGGGTTATATTGTAAATAGCTCGTGTACGAAAGCTGTGTGGTGATGCTTATTTACATGTGTCTAATTTACCAAACTTTGGTCGCGGAGAAAGCTGACAATTTTTTGTACAAAAAGCTTGATATTCGTCCCTGATTTGTTTATGATGTTTAATTATCATAAAAATAAATTGTATAAAAATCTGAGAAAATGAACTATAATATGAAACTCTTTTCCTAAGGATTTGCTGTCTACGCGGATTAGTTGCATTCGCAAGGTTTGGGGTCAGTTTGTTTGAGGGCTTTGGCATGGTAAATGAAGCTTTCAGATCAATCATTTTTCGGTAACGAAGACAATTTTAAGTAGGCTTACGCTTATTATTCCTCCACTGGCGAGAGAACAGGAAAGCACGAGTGTGAAGAAAATCTAATGTAAAAAGTTGATTCCATTTCAACAGGTCAGCTTATGTCAAACGAATTCCTGAGAACTTCACTTTCAACAACACCAGTTCCAATATGGAAAAGGCTTCTGCATTAAATACGCACTCCTGTGCAAGATGAATAATACCAGGTACAGCAAGATTAACTGATTAACCTTAGAATCGATGACTAAGGGGCCCTTCCGAACAGGCATAGCGAACGAGTTGCTCCAGAACATTTCCGCGTCACACACTGGGTAACTGCTGAGTTGGGCTTAAACAATGAATAGTTCATTTTTTGGGTTCACATTAAACCGAGACTTTTCGTGCGATGGAACTGTCGCAATATTCATTCAACCAAATGGTGCACTCGGTCTTTCATGACCCTTTATCCGGTACGTACAGTACACAAGTGGGAACTGAAACACTGGATGAGATTTCCAATTTGCTTCAGGAGCAGATATGTGGTATTTCGTTTATTATTTAGCCCACATCAGTTACTTATGGACTTTACTCAGTTCATACAATAAATGATGACGATGCTATCAACTCACAGCTTAGGGGAGGGGTAATCGGAGAAATAGAGGGCTGAAACTGATGCAGTCCGTCCAATTAGGTTTCTGATTTTATAATCACGAATCTAAAAAAAATAACTAACACAACGACCCTTGTTTTGTGGTGACCAGTGTGAAAATAAATGGACGGAATCGGGAGACTTTTCAATTACAGTGTGACCCATTCAGTACCTATATCTGATGATCTTGCCTACAACATTATAAAGGTCGAAAATACCGCAGATTAGCGGGAATAATCTCATAGTGAAGCTCAATAAGCTTGGAATATCGTTGCTTTTATCGAAACGAGTGCTCAAACTGACGGGTTTTTGGAACAAAGCAGCACTTACGAAAATTCCGAAAAGTAACGGATGAATCAGTAGACAAATTTTACTTTGCTGAGGATTTAATTGCCAGATCCGAGTTGAAATTTGTGATTAAATGCTCGAACAGCAATGCAGTATCGTCCTCAGTAAGCGGGTCATTTCGGTACTCAGCTTATCAGACAGCATCAAATAACAAGTTTTATTTCGCTTTTAAATTAACTGACAAATTGGGCTGCCTGGCTGAACTCATCGTCAGACAGGTAGATAGCTGTTTCGCGTATTGTTCCCAGCTATGTACATTCAATGATGGGTTGAAAGTGTACATAAAATCGCTTGAAAGTTTTGTAAAATTTCAATATCCTTGATACGTTGTCGACGTTTCTGCCACCACGGGTACCCTTTTTCAAGATAGGCTTTACAATCGATGGCAAAGCCAGTCTTGAAAAAGTTTACTCGTGATGACCGGAAGGTCGACTACCTACCTGCACAGGATTTTTGTCCCTTAATTGAGTGACTCGCAGATAAACAAACCCCAACTCCCAAAGCAGAGAACGCGGGCTTGCTTTACTGCGTGTACCAGATGAAAGGTTATCAGACAATCACAAAAACATACCTTAAATTGTGAGCCAACCGACTACAGCTTCAATACAGTCAAGAAAGACTTCAAGAAGCCCAAGCAATAATAGACAGGAAACTTTCGAGACGACAATTCAGGAACAAGTCAAGTGGTTTACAAAGTAGATCCTTATTTATAGGGTCATTTTGGCTAGTCAACAGACCGAGGGGAGTTATTAATTCGAGGGAACACACTCACACAAGCTGAATAATTTGGTTATGAAAAAGGGCTATTTCATAGGGAGATGGTCAAGTCGAGTCATTTGCACGGATAAGACAGATTAGGAAGAGAGGATAGGTACGTTCAAACGTTAGTGCCTCGTCATTTAACCTGGGCAATTATGAGACGGATCATACCAAAACCAGGTAAAAAGGTTACATCCTTACCCCTTTGAAATGTCTAAAGCAAAATGCACGCGTGAGATAGATAGCTGTGAGAACCTTTACTCACTGATTTCACTTAATTTGAACACAACTAGGTAAACTCCAGTGAATTGATTCTGTTCACAAGATTCCAGTGAGGGAAAAAATAAATATACAAATGCGAATCTATGTACGAAGATTTATCTACTCATTAGTCAGATGTTTCCCTCAGAATAACTTGAGTACTAACAGAAAGCAAGTTGCTAAAGAAGTGGAGTTATTAGAAACTTGTAGAGTTTGACTTTCACGGTTTCAAGGAAAGGCAATGTTATTCCTTAGAATGCACCGTTCTTCCATATCTCTTTTGCATTGCCATTTAAAACCAGTCTTACCTTTATCTTCGTAGAAAAATCGAAACGAGTCCTATTTTTGCAATAAACATGACAGTATTTCTGACTTGGTGTTCACTAAGCACAGTAATCTGGATCAGTAATCTAACAGATGCATTTTCGTTTAGACTGGTTCATTCAGTCGTTCAGAAGTCATCATATTTAATCCGGGACCGTTCGACGTCATTAGTGATACGAAAAACAAACATCAGATAATCAACAAATACTCCGGATTAGATCTACGTGATGGATGATTAGAAAGGTCTAAACTGCCACAAATTACTTTCTTCCTTTAACTTTACCATGGAGGGAACTGTCAAACCATTCAACCATGGAGCTTAGTTTCTCACAGGTAACACAATGTTTCGACTCAAAATACGTATTTCTGGATGATAGTGATCAGGCTGGACGACGCATTTTCGAAGGCTTAGAGACTAATTTACTGCAGTGAGCTGCGTTACTTCCAAGTGTAAACTGCGTTTGCAATGCTGACAAGAACCTGAATCTGTAGCCACCACTAGTATTCATTTAAGAATAGTCATTGCCTCAAGAGTTACAATACAGCTGGTGGAACTGTAAGGCCGTTAAGGTTACACCATGAAAAGAAAAAAACAGACTGGTTTTCGATACTCTTCGACACTTGCCGTGCTGCCACGATATGCGACTCTCTTAGCAGAGACGGGCTCACAGTAACATCCAGCGTAGTATTTTGCTGTAAGCTTCAGTGATCTGACCTCTCAGAACTAGGGCCTCTCGGTATTTTGCAATATTCGATGCCCGATGCCTCCGGTACATTCCCTGCCTTTAGCGTGAGTGACTACGAGTTTCTTCGTCGTGGGTTTGGTGTGAATGGTCAACCTCTGACCAAGGTAATCACGTGATGCCATCCTACGCGTAAGTATCGGCAATTTTCACTCTTTCTCATGTGTATTGTTTCCTTTGATGCGGACCCCTTTGCTGTACCGACTTTCAAAAATAAATAATCAGTACATAACTTTTAAACATACACACGCACACACACACGTGATTGCGCTGTACGACAACATAAAGCTTGGAATAAAACACTCGTTACGAGACAAATTTGCCTTGTGGTTTGGGATTGTTTTGGAGCTTGTTTAGCCGGAGATCAAAACGTGATCGGCTGACTATTATGATTGAGCCCCGTGCTATCTGACGCTTTTCTATTTCTACTGAGCATTTCTTTGCCTAGTCACATGGCCACACTCCTCCGGATGATCCAGCTTGTTAGTGCCATGTTAATTTTGACCCTGACTTAATGTACCATAAAGACTGATTAACACACTGCACATGTTAGCCCGATGAGACAACTGACGTGTCTCCGTGAACCAACCAAAATATACGGAATGAAATAACAGTGGGTAGAGACAATACACTGGCCAGTTCCCTGTCCGGTAATTAAAAACTCTGGTGGAAGATGTTCTGTTACTACGACAACTGGAAATAAAAAAAGAGAAACATACACTGAGTCGGTTGCTCTGTACACGGCATCAAGCGGGATGGATATTTTCAGGTGGTCGATTATTCAGGCTTCGTAAACTCACCCCCATTCTTTCTTCCAGCTATTATGTCCGTTCATTTCATCCGATCTGGGCATACAAGTAAGTAGTTGGATGTTCAAAACTTGGCAGCTTCAAAACTTTACAAGCACAATCAACCGTTTGTCAAGACAGTTTGCAAAATGCAAGCCTTTAGGTATGGATTCTCTAACGACTGAAATTTTGTTGAGACGGTTAGACGATAGTCTGAGATGTGAGCAGTGTTACAGATAATCATCCATGAAATATCCTCAAGTATTGTGTATGCACTTCAAGAAATGTTAGAGGGGTGGTGATTGCGAGGTGAGCATTCTGCCCTACCCCTTTTAATACTCAGTTGGCTTTGTTGAACCGCGATCAGTATCAGCAGAGTTGATTTTGGGTTATGTTTGATTTGGTTGAGTTGATGGGCTCTCAGGTCTGCATTGTGAGGTAACTGAGGAGCATCAACAAAAAAGAGACACTTGAACTGGGCTTCTGTCACTGTACTCAACTTGAACCTTTCTCTTTCACGATTGACTTCACTGACCAGAGTGATAAATTCACCTTATTCATTTTTCACCATTTTCATACACTGAAAGCGTACGCTGAAAAAAGGTGATTTATGACCTAAAATGTCGGATATTTGTTTAACCGTCTTCTCAGATGAGAAATCACGAGGATACTTTAGTAGAATAAAACTAGTATAGCTTTCATGTACTCGATTACTCAGTTTTAGCATCAATAGACGCACCTTTCACTGATCATCAAGCTTGACAAATTTTACACTGAAATTTCTTCCTACCGGTTAAAGCACGAATCAAAGTGATGTCCGCATACAGATCATGCATGAACTTCGTGACACTGGCAGCCACTGCATCCGTTAACAAGGATTTTATATCCTTTGATGTTGGGACGGAGTTCTGCAAACTGAACCTTTTCATCATGGACTTCATCGTTTTGAAGTGAGCGGCTTCACACTCTGATTACTGTTGCTGGGGCAGTTGATCTGTTGAAACTAACGTGATGGAGTCTGAAAAGAATGCGTCTGAAGTGGTTAACTCTGTCACCAAATAGTTGTGTACCTTTGCGGTTCTATTCTGTGATTATTTTACGCACGGCCTGAGCAATCGATCTCCGTCTGCAACTCCTATCGGACCAGCCCGCTAAAGTAAATCAGAAGATGACAGTACAGCACTTTTGATCACAGTGCATTTACATGGATGGACAAAATGATATGTAGATCAAAATGGAACATTCTTAAATTCGGGTGTACAACCAGATTTATTTTGCCTTGGCAGGTCGACTAGTCTTGCGACATGCCTGCCAGCGTGATTGATTGATCTTTAATCCACTTCTGTTCGTCAAGCTGAAAAGCAAAGCCTCATGCGAAATGACGGCTTATTGAGTAGTACCTGGTACGCTCGGCTTGACAACCTCAAAACCGTTAGTGACTTGGATTCAGAGAGGTTTTCGTGACTTCCTAACAGCTGTCTGGTGTAAGAAAAGTAGAACCGGTGTTGGTCTCAATTGGCACATCCAGATTTCTCGCTTGAATCCCAAAGGATAATGCTCGATTTTGGCTGCTGTTAAGAAGTCATGTACCTAGATCTTGAAGTGGTACACCGGTTCGAGGCTTAAGCCTAGCGGTTCTCGTGTAAGATGTAGAACCAAACCTATTGCTCGATTATTTTGTGGATTTCCTAAGAAAATTTCACTAGCTGAGCCGTTTCAACTACGGTGACACTTTAAGACCGTGGGAAACTCCAGAAGTTATGTGATATCAAGAAAATGTTCTAAATTTTTCGCATACCCAGAGTTTTCCCGTGGAAATTCGGCCCTTTTCTGTTCTTCCGTTTTGAGGTGTGCACCATGCCTGTCATCTGGTTCGTGTGAATTCTGTATTTACTTTGAAGAGAGTTTATTCTTGTCTGAAGCCTTAGACTAACTTACTAAGTCTGGACTGTAGCAGCCGCAGAAGTAACACACAACTATTTACAATCTCATCGAGGTAACTTGACTGATAGTAGGTGATCTCATTTTTATTTCTACGGTGTTTGCGTATACCAGCTTCAGCTTAGTTCTACAGTGTTTTTTCAGCCAAAAATACCGCCAAAATAAGTTGGAGAGCCAAATAGGATTTCATTTCAGGTAGAAGGACATTGTTGTTTGTTAGACCAAAAGCTAGAAACGAAACGGTAAAAATCCTGTGCAAAGGCAGTTTGCGAGGAAGCAGTTTATACCTGTACCACATCAATGCTCGGGACTGACAAACAGTAAGATCGAAATGCAATGGGTGCGCAGTATCAGAAAGAATTTTCTGTGCAAACGCTACGGATGCTGTTACGTAGCTACTGCACAGCTCCAAGACTAGGTCATTTAGGGTTATGTCAGAAACAAGACTAACGATAAGTAAGCTGCTGCGAAGAGTGATTATATGCTCTTTTAATAATCCTGGGAAAATGACAGGGGAAAAATAAGGAATGATAGGTGATATACATTGTGTTACCAAAGTGGAAAAAGCTGACTGGCGAGCTCTAAACTGCCCAAGTTTTCTAATTCTATACGACGAGGGAAGCAGTTTTCCTACTGGGATTCCAATGTGCAAAGGCAAATGCAGATTACGCTACAACCTAACACCGGGAAATTTCAGGAGTCGGGAACATGTGGTGGAAACAATGAACTCTTGAATTTAATTGCAGTTCAACAGAAGATCAGAGTGATTAGGAAAGTTCTGTATATGTGACTGATTTACCTTGAAATCGTCGAAGTCCGATCTATTTGAGACAGACCTAGTCAAAACAACGTGATTAGCGTATTTTAAGATACAAGCTCAGTAGGAGACAGGCAAATAACCACTATATGTTGAAAACTAGTATGGAGAAGGAACAGCTCTTTGAATTACACCTTAAAAGGCTGAGATGAGGTCAAAAAAGGCAAACATTGATGACTTGCTAGAATTGTTAAGAGATTTAGCAATACGGTGGACAACGGATGCCACTACATCAACTGTGGAGCCCTTGGGTTTTCACTCAAGTTTTAACTCGTTAGTTAGGCTTCTCACCGTTGTTTGAAGCTGAAACAGCACAAAGCTTTCTGCTAGCTTCAACTCTGACAAAGATAGAGCTACTGTTCGACACTTTTTGGGTTCCTTCTGGTTATGGGGTTGTCTTGGCATAGGAATAACTGTAATAGGACTCCAACAACTGGAAATGGAATGTGCATCGTTAACTATCGAGGTCATCAGATCACACAAAGATCCTGCCCCATGTTTGAACATTTCGGATTGTAGACCGTCTGAACCAGTTGACCCGGTTATCTTTGTTGATTTGAGTAAGTTGAGAACCTCAGAAATTGATACGACTTGAAATTCAGAGGGGACAGACAACGGTAAAATGGGGATTGGGTCATCTGATTGTCGGGGAAGTTGGACATTGAGGCGGTTTAGATTTACATTCACCTTTGGGGCTTATCCTGTTTGATTGTAGAGAAACTAAATCCCACTTATCAGTGCTTCATATCCCTTGAGTTTAGGAACTGCAGTGAAGAATTACCATCAATACGTGTAATCTCATTTTACCAAAGGTGAGAGCCGACGGACCTCGTGTTTGTTTTGCGTCTTGTAGTTTGATCCCTTCCTCAGGAGTGGAGCAACCATTTTTACAAAATGTAGGTAAGCAGTTTCCATGGCATAGTAAGTATTAAAAATCCGCCTAATCACTTCCGTTGTAAAATCCACAGAAAAATATAGAAATGAACAGTATTTAACCACAATTTAACAAAAGACGGCAGATGATTTAGGAGCTTTATACTCGCTGCGGAAATGGTTCTTTGTTTGAATCATTGCACTTTCGAATGTGTGTGCGATGAATGATCTCCGTGATGGTGTATTTCGTGTCTAAGTTGTAATACGCAGTGGTCACTCGTTCTAGGGAGTACACTTTGCGTGGCAAAGAAAGTTTTTGAATGGTTGGTCAGGATCTGGTCTAATTGGGAGTCATCAAGAATCGGAGTATGTCAAATATGGTGAACATTGTAAGAAGACAGAGGAAGTGATGATGCGTGATTACAGTCACTCACCATAATGCGAAGATTCTCATCAAGCGTAGGTACAATAAAAGAAACGGATAAATCATAGAAAATCTTAACTGAAGCTTGTGAGCATTATGGTGCTACGTAAGTGTTGATGATAACTTGACCGAAAAGAGCTACATGACACAGATAAACAAACATCTCCAGCACATAAGTAAAAAAAATGACTCAGGACTTGCCGCACCTCTCAGAATTTATCTTCCTTAATGTGGCAGCAAAAATTAGGATAGGCTAACAATTGGTCTTCTTTTAGTTTGCTACTGAGGTGTTTTAACACCAGCACCACCTTGGATCAAATTGAACAGAACCTCATTTGCATTCCGACAATGACTGTTTGCTGGAATACACTTTCTGTCGCTCATTCGCTGCACAATATTGAAACTGCTTTGTCTTTAGATGAGAACAGCATTCGTCCCACTGAATAAATGCAAACGATCACACTGTTGTGCAAGCGAATCATCACTGAACAAAAGCTTTGGGTTTGGAACTGTGGCAAAACGTTTAATTATCCCCAGACGCTGACTTTTAGGGAGCCAATGAGGTAGGACACAAGCCTTTATGTGAGTGTCAACTGAGTGGATAAAATACCAGGGACACATGATCACCAACAGTGCTGCTTAATTACAAACTGGAATGCAGTAATTCTCATGAAAACTGTTCTACTCTAGTCGATACCGTTTGTGAAATAACGGGTGAGGTTAACTACGGATAACACCGATTCATGACCTGTAATTCTGATATAGAACTTCACAAGTGAAAAATGCGGGGAATCTCAGAAAACCTAAAGGATTTCCAAGCTCGTGTCTCTGTCTATCTAGGCTTTTCACAGTGGACAAGCTATTGTCCGGAAATTCAGTGACCGCTAAACCCCGATTCCCTACTAATAGCGTCTGTGTAGTCAAAAGGCGGAAGCCGGAAATCATGATACAGATTGTCAGATTGAAAATTCCCCGTGGAGCCTAACATTTACCCATGTAATTTGGGCGGGTAACCAGTATGATCCATTCGCGGATTGTCCGAAGCTTTTTGACAGGACCTCGTAGCTCAGTTTGCAGAGCACAAACACGACACTAGTGTTTTTTTCATTGGTTCGGTTTTAACTGGGTCCGACGAGGGTCCACTTTTGAAACAAATTAAAATTTCAAAGTTGATCGTAAAAGTAATTTTGTTAGTGTTGCGTCCTGACCGGCCCTAAGGTGTTTGACAATATGAGCTGTCTAGTGGTTATGTTAAAGTCTATCTAAACTGAGCATTCCAATCGCGTGCCTCAAATCGACGCTTATTGGTCGATTGTTATAGGATCGATGCTTCCCTCGGATATATGCTTGCAAATTTCAGTTCAGTGCAATCCGGTCCTGACGACGCATTCAGTTTCTTCCGTTTTATGGTGTTGCTTTGTGAACATAATATTTGGCCGAGTGGAAAAAGTTCTTTTATAATTAGAAGTGCAGAGCTTAGTCTACAGGGAACCATGTTTGTTGCCGGAAATTATTAATGCTTTTGGCGCTTAAATATTCCCAAGTTCGTCTTTTTGCTGCACTACATATCTTACTTAAAACCCCGATCAGTGACTGACGTCCACGTTTACCCGGTTTTCTTACCTCTACATCAACCATGGAGGCTGTTGTCTTCGGTCGTAATAATAATACGGTATAAAGAATCACTACAGTGCACACATTCACCACGTAAGAAACAACATGCACGTGAAATTCGCTTTATTATTTTCAGCTAGTTATTGGGTTAGCTATGGGCTGTCGATCGGAAAGTTGCTCCATGCTATTATTCTGTAGTTGAAGATGATCTGTCCTATTATGTGACTTCCGACAAGGAGACTGGCTTTGTGCTCAACTTCGAGTCTAGTGCATCTGTGTTTCAAATTCAGACCTTCTTTTTATTCTATAATTTCTACCCAACAGCCGTAGCTTACGCATTTGAATACAGCATGCGTTAACCTGTATTTTTATTCATTGAGAACTGCGGTTAACATCTGGTTTATGAAAGAATCTGCATCTCGACCCAGCAACGACATATATCCGGTAGAAAAATAGTGGGCTTTTGTGATAAACGTAGTTACAAAATAAATTTAGACTTCTCTGTGATTGAGGGTGGTGTGGAGTGCGAAGTCTTGCCACCTGAATGCGATAAGTAGGAGAGAAAATCATCTGGTACCAAGAAACAAATATGGAACGACCAACAGAGTTAGATGACGTCGAGGATTTGGAACAAATCCATATACATATATACGAAGAAACGGAAAGCACTAGGATGGTCTAAAACAGCAAAACCGTTAGTTTGGAAGGTTGACAGAAATGTTTTAGACTGGAATGAGTTAAGACGAGAAAGTTGACAAGGCCATTTACTGACGAGTTTGCTTCCTCAACAAAAAGACCTATCGAAATAGTAAGCCGTAGCAATTTTTTCCAGGATGCGTATAATTCAGGCTCAGCCCCGAAAATAACCCTCAGTTAGGACCGTTGGCTGCCGGGTGATTCGATGGGATAGAAGCATGTTGACGGGCATTGTGAAATCACGGGGGCCACAACAGCTTTCTGTTTGATTCGACAAAACCTGATCAAATGGCAAAGCGTGATAACAAAACACAAACATTTTCGCTTGCCGATTCGTCCGTGCACCAACTACAATAAGGCTCGAGTGACTTGTTTTGACCATTTTGTTGACTTAGAAAGCCTGTTCGCTGGGTGTGAAGAATAAGCAGGTCTCAGTTATTGCAAGATGGACCCAACATAAGATGATCTGAAGTATTTACCCAGACTAAAAGCAGTTTGACACCATCTATCAGATTCATCTTGCAATGACCGAGACCTGTAAATTATTACCTTCGGGCTCACCGTCAGGCCTAGCGTCCTCTGGTTTTCACTGGCCAGTGGAAGTTAAGAGTCTACTGATGCCCACTTGATAATGGTTTGATGTAGATTACAATTCAGTGGGTCACTCGGGTTAAGTAAAAAGTAGAATTCTAGCCCCGAATATTGTGTTAGTCATCATGACAAGTGCTATTACGTCGGCTATGAGAAATTAATTGTTGAAGGCTCCCCTGGCAAGAACTTTATGGCTTTCTCTAAAGGGAAAAAGAATAATGATCGAATGGTCCAAAAATTGGGGGGTGGGGCAAAGTGCGATGATCATAGTCAACAGATGAAAGAAAGAAATACCACGAAGTGTGAGCAAGGATCAGGTCGGCCATCACTATTTTCTGAAATGGAGCATATCATCTGTAAATGAATTACTGACTAAGGAACAAAGAATCCGGTTGCTTGTAGGGCCGACATTCAACCATCTTCTCTTGCAGTAGCACCACATTCTGGAACTTCTCCAGGATAATTCAAAGCTTCACAACATTGTTTCGATGATGTCCTTCAGCGATATAGATTGACAACTCTGTCCAAGCTGGATGATACTAAAGTTGTTAAACATGCGCTTCTTTTCAGTTACTTTGCGTTGGTATAGAATTTTTTATTTTCCATCTCTCCAGCATAATTGCCTTGAATCGAACCACAGCATTTATTAACCCATGATCTCAAAGAAAAACTGATCAATGAAGGGCCTCGTTGATCTGCTTTTCGTCCGCTAATTACGAAAGTATACGTGTTACCTGAATTTTGGCCAGTTATCTGCACGGATAAAAGGTCCCACCTTTTAGCACTAATACTGTCAGAAAAGAAAAAAAATGAACGTACTTCAGACCTAATGCTGGTCCAGCCAAACATTTAAAAGGAAATCGGAGGGTTCAGTGCCGCCTGTTCTTTTGTGGGATGATCAACGATGTCCGCTAGTTTGGGATGCCGCCATAACCTATTGGGCTGAAGACATAAATAACTTCCTTGCAAAACAAAAACCAGATGAAATAATAATAATTTTCTCATGAGTGACTTTATATCTTCAGACTCTTTATATTGCAACGAACAAACCTTTCGAGTAGCACTTTCACATGGAAATCAGCGAGTACATGGAAAACGGAATGGACAAAATTCGGCTTGGAAAGTTTCTGAAGCCTAGTTTGGGTGAAGAATTCACGGGATAAAATCAGTGACATCCATATCACTTATGTACTGCAAGGAGACTGTGTGAACAGCCAATGCTTTTTCAAAGAAAGCCTTACTGCAGGATAAGAGAGACCGGAGACAGTGGTCTACGGAAATGAAGTTGCAAGAAATTCAGGTTCGAAAGCAGGACCTGGACATTTATGATGATATCCCAGACAATATGACCTGGCTATATCTGGTTAAACGTGGTAATTCTACACGGAAAAATGTTGATTTTTGTGTCTAAATAAATAAGATCCTCACCGAAAACAAGCCCTATTGAAACTTTTGAAGCGAAAGAACATATAAGTCTAATTCTTAATTTCTGGGAAACACGGTACATGCTTTTAATATCGCCTGCTTGAGTGACAAGGGAACAGTTGAAGTTGACATTTAATATGTAGGTTCTACGTCAAACCAAATTTATCGCCTTACCAATGTTTGTCGAGTAAAAGTAGCTTCGAAATTCCCCAGGCATCAGGCTTTTTCTGAATGTTTAATCTCTAACGTACAATATTACACCACAGCAAAATTACCTGAGTTACATGGAAAATTTGTGCTAACTTCTTCCTAATGAACAAGGAATAAAATCCCAATCTTAGTAAAATTGCGACTTTAAAAGGGCAGTCATGTAAATCAAGCCATTGAAATTTCCAGTGATTTTGATACTGTAACATTTTATGGTAAATAGATAGATTATTCTTTGTCTATAAGATTTACGGCCTCGAGTGCGACGTGACGTGTCGCATCATTCTACACTAAGACAATCTTCCTTGAATAACTTTTGGTCTGAATGACAGGGAACATTATCATTTGACCACGGCCAACTTTATGTTGTTCAGGGTATCTTCAATCAGACGCCATGAATAAGTTTGATTGTGAAATTTCACAGCTCGCGTCAACTGGCGTGGTTAGTTTTGGGACTTCAAAGTCACTAAAATAAATGTCGTTGGAAATTTCCTTTTACGGCAGATGTATTTTTGAGTCCCCTTGTTCTCACCACGGATCGTTCAAAGCAGGTCGATGGTCACAGTGATTTGCGACGAGGTTCGGACATTTTCGTGATTGCCACATTTAACCACATTGGTTCTTCACATAATATAGACTTTCGATCGGCTGACGGCCAAAGCAACGAGCTTTTCTTCACCCTTGTTTGCTAAGGAGCATGGGAATTTTCTTTATCAAATCTTCCATCAGAATAAATACTTATTGTTCATGGGCTGTTATTTCTATCCTGGTGTAGCTGACATCATTACCTAAGACGGCTCTATTTGTTTTTGCACACTACATCTTGCTATGACGTCAATTTTTTATGTGCTTAATGAGAAAAGCATGCTGTGATTCACAAGAAAACCAGAAATGTTTATCACAGTAACAAACCTGCTTCGCTTTTTTCGTATATATATCACGCAATTACTCGCGAGTAGTGTGGGAAGGCTTAATCGTTTTCTGTTTGGTTGACTGTCCTTCTGGACGGGAGCGGGGGGGCGCAGTGGAAACACACACGCCTTCGAGATGGAAGGGCCCGGGTTCCAACCCTGGGTGTGGCGGAGGATATGCACCACTGATGAACTCTAACAAGAGCGAAACTCGGGTCTGGTGCTTTCGAGTGCAGGTTGGTCGGTTGACCTGAGGTTAGCGCGTGAAAGGTGGAGTCCAAAAAGACAGTCAGTCAAACAGAAAACAGTAACGAACGCCCGTTGGGCTTGCACAACATTACCTCTCTCCCATCTAACAAGATAGCAGAACGTTTCTGTTTTCAGTAGGATTGAAGCGACCGTATTCATACAACTATGAAGTTCGGGTCGCGCGTTCGGAGGCAACCAAAGTTTCCCTCCGGCTAGGCTACCATTCACAGTGAGTTAATCGTTGAACTGCTAGGAAATGTAGTATCTTTTACGTATGTTCAATTCGTTTCTAATTCCTTCTGTTAGACAGACAGATGATAGACGAGTCACAAAGGAGAAAAATCCTAGTACGATTGGCGTTCATTTCTCAATGATGAAAACAACCTGTGGTAAATTTTATCTTTGTCGGTTTAACAATATGCTTTATTTAACATCTAATAAGTCCGGCTTGTGGAGTTCAGATTAATTTATCATGGTGACTAAGATCACACAACTTCGATCGTCAACGGATGGTAGCAGAACTGATGTGACTGATATCAGGTTCTCTAGTATTTTATTTTCCAACTTTTATGTTGTGATAAGTTTTGACAGGTTTGGGCAAGGGAAATATATCACGAAAGAAAAAGCTCATCTGACAAATCACTGCAACACTTGTAGAACACTCGTTCTTTCTGCTTGCTGCTTTCGCAGACACCTTGCACTTTATTCTTCTTGTTTTATTGTAGAAGTTACTGTTCTTGTCGCGATGGCATCATGTCTGATTTTTAAACCGCTATAAAACACTTAAATATTCAGTGGAAAACACCACTGGTTAGTGAATTCAGTCAATCTTATCTTAACCACTTGTAAACTCTGACCTTGTGTAACCTCATCATGAGGTCACAAATCTTTCTGAAAACTAAGTACGTTATTTGGTTCAGCTCCCACCTACAGCTATATGCACACAAGCAAATCACACCTACGAGCAAGTTGATAAAACAGATTATGCATAAGTGACAGGTGGATATAATATACCTTCCCGGACAAGAGGGGATCCGTACGGTAAGGATGGCCATAGGTCAAATTGTCCAACAATTCATATTACTCCGATTCTCAGTTAGCAGCCGTTCTGTCTCGGATACGGAGCTAGCAATTATAAATACGGACGGCTAATGACGGTACGTAACTCGTGTGCAATTACTATGGGCACCTCTTCATTTGAACGTAATTTATAAAGCCTTGGACGTCATATCTCTGACTGTGAACCAAACTGCCTCGACCATAGTTCGCACACAACGGCATCACCGACCAGCCGTTGAATTCACTTCTTCCATTGAGTAAAAAGAATGCTCAAAATTACATCTAAAGTTTACGAAGGTTGCGCATATTTGATTGGTTCATTTTTTTATTGTAAGAACCACCAATTCCGCATCACATTTATCGGGTGTCCAGTGGTACTCGGGATATTAGTTCGGAATCACGTGCCTCACGTAAGAACTGTGGGGCCTTTCTGTAAATGAAGGACCAACCCTACGTGCATAGCTGTCAACTTTTGAAACATTCAGTAACCCGGCCGCTGGGTTCAAGTTTCCGCTGGAACTGCATGGATGAGCACTGATGCCGAATTCCCATTAACCAGATAAAAGTTGTTCATAGCGTAAAGCGATACTGCTAACCCTCAGTCATGGTTACTTGATTCATATAATGTGTGAAAAGCTTTTAGGGCACCCGTATTTTTCTGCAATTCCTCGCGATAGCACATATTTGAGGTCTGGAAATCTGGAGTGCATATGTTTTGCTCCATCACAGTACTGGGGTCCTACACGGATTCCGTTTTAGCTTGGAAAGTCGATTTTACACCTAATAATTGCCTGATAAATGCGAGATACCTTTGGTCCACCTGGTGATCACTATAGAAAAAGTGCACGCCATAGCTTGTTTAATAGATGGAGTGAGACACACATATAAGCACTATCTTCAGTCATGCTCCGTGATACGCCTTTGAACAAACTCACTGCATGGGTGTTTTTGAACAACGCTCATCCAGTTCATCAAATCAAAAGAAAGCCGCATAAAGGAAGTCTGTCTGAGTTGGAACAAGAAAAAGACTTGCCTACAAAGACTCAGAAACCAGTGTAAGCAAGATCGCCAAAACAACTTATAGATCGGTAAAGTTACCTAGACTTTGTGGAAAGATCCAAACAGTTACAGATCTTTAGAAAAAGTAACATGCGAACACCGATCTGTCTTTTCGATAATTCTCCTTAGGCCAGTACAGTACATATACAAAGTTTTACCGTTACTGAAAAATGTGATAAAGAGTATTACCGTAAAAGCGCAAAACTGAATGTCAAATTTGTTTCCGCTGCATTTATGTGGGCGCATTAACCTCCAGATTCATTCGTCCTGTGTGTTTGTCCCACCGTCACTTTGACCTTCGGCCACGGGTGGTGTAACGTCTTGAGGTACTGTCTTTCCAAGCACAGGATTGGCCTGTGTAAACTGATTGCAATCGCCTTGGCCGTAGACAGGATTCGTTGTCTGACCCCTCTAGAGCGGTTTAACGACACACGGTAGACAACGCTAAATGGATCTGCGAAGAAAAATCTCTGCAAAGGCCAAGAGGAAACGTTTTTCCTTGAATTCATCTAGACAGCAAGTGCTTCAGATTTGCAGAGATCCGCATGCCGATTACTGAAGTATAATGAAAGGAAAAACATGAAATGCTAGTTTTGTGCGAAACACGAAAGTAACAAAAATGTCCACAGGAATTGGTGTTGAGGGCAGCTTTGCAGGGAAATTCTAGATCTCAATTGCCTTTGTGATTGTTTTTATATGCTTTGATCTGTTGCTGCCCTAACGTTTTGATGCATAAGCAGTGTGACGGATTAAGCTAGAATGCATTCAATTGGTTCGACACACCGTTTCGGTTCTCAGTTCTCATAGCAAATTGTCAAATCAAATTTTGGCTCTAGCGTGCTTGTAATGAGGTCCTCTGATACACTGGTTGCCTGGTAGTTAGGATCACGTGTCCAGTTATCGGTTCCTTCCAAGCAACTTAATATTCTACTTGCTCAGTTGTTTAGTGTGATACGGTTGCAAAGGACTCATTTGTAGCTGGTTGATTTCGGAAAATGTTTGCTCATATTGCTGCAAAACTCACCAAGATGCCGATCAGAAGGACAGCGGCTATCGGTGTCTGCCTCGTCCTGCTACTTTTGTGCTTCTATCGGATGAGGGAGATACAAATTCAGCTAAAAACATTTATGGTAAGTCGGAGCAGTTTTAACACCCATATGATGCCCTTTCGGCCTGTCTGCCCGGTCGATATACATAACTAAGTCATGTCACACATATGTGCTATTGCACCTTAGTCTGGATACGCATCAGCTGCTTCACGGCTTGCAAATAGGGAATGAAGGTAAAAGCAGTGAGCAAGTTTCAATGTCAGCTGAGCATCATTTTTAGTATTGAAGTGATTACCTAAAAGTTAGTTCAGAAAGGTTCGGTTATGACATTGTCGCAAACTTTCAGGCTTTATTGCCGTCAAAACTGTTTATATTTGTAATAACGTTTGTTTTTCTATGGAGCACTTGCACAAGTAGTATGCATATTTCTCACTGTTACACGCGGAAATAAAACAACGAAGTTAAGCGAAATATCCAAAAAGGCTAAACGTTTGTGCAACTTGAAATCGAGAACTTACAATTAGGTTGTTTCATGAAGTAAAAGTATAGGAAAAACTAAGCTGATGATAAAGTTTTATGACTAATTCCGCCTTGTCTTCTCCGCGAGTTAAAAAGCAGGGCATATAGGATATGGTAGAGGTGTACACAGATTTATTTCTGAGGAAATCTGCCGGAAAGTGGAGTTTGTGGGTGCACCGGAAAAACAAAGGAATAACTGACCCTTGATTGTTTTGTGATCTAAAATAAAATAAGACTCAGTAAGCTGACCAGTGGGTTAGGTCAAAAAACGCCAAAGAGGATAGGCAAAACGCAACTTATAGTTACTAAATCATCGCGCAAATGTGTGAAGTATTGTTTCACAAGGCCGGGGAAATCGCAGTCGCGTAGTGAAACAGGCAGGGAAAACAGGATGGAATATGAGACTGAAAATTGCTGAACGTGTTGTCTGAAATTTTGAGTAACTGCTTTTGAAAATCTAGACTTATCAGTTTTACATAAAAGTTTCCATTATGAGTTGTTCGTTAGATGGTCTTTATTGGAAGAACTTACACTAGATGGGGATTTTGTACGAAAAAACAGAATCGTTTAGAAAAAGGTCTAATAATTGCTGAAAACATGTCCAAGGCACTCATAGATGTTCATTTTAAAACCAGATCTTGTGAACAAATGTTCTACTTGAGATAGATTTTTCCTAATTTTTCTAGAGTCTTAGAATCGGAAATGGCCTGATACATAAACCTAATCTTCAGAGTGTGTAAATTCCTCACTTAAGGGAAAACTGGCTGGTGAATGAAATTATGGAAAACTAGGAAATGGGAAACACAGCGCCTTGAAGTGCTCCAAAAATGCTGACGAGTAGTTTCAAATATTTGAACTTTATCTTGTTGTTCTGGATTCTACGGAAATAGTAGTTGTGCTAATAGGCAAGAGTTTGTGAGGGAAGGTTGAAATTTCCGATCTCATGATGAACAACCGATGGAGGTGCAATATCAATGGCTGCGTAATAATCGAGAAGTATTCGGTAGACAAATGGAAAGAATGTGTCTAAGGATTTTGCAATGAAGTATATCAGGTGATCTACAGCTCTGAGAGTGGAAATTTCGGGTCTGCACGCAATAG
Organism: Fasciola hepatica; assembly: GCA_948099385.1. NCBI lineage: Eukaryota > Metazoa > Platyhelminthes > Trematoda > Plagiorchiida > Fasciolidae > Fasciola > Fasciola hepatica. The sequence continues at coordinate 1,438,821 of CANUEZ040000149.1, forward strand.
TAGGAAGGTTGGTTTGCTGACGACTAAGTATAGCATTCTCAGCCACTTTCAGTGCTGCTGATAAAAGAGCTGTTAAACGAAAGCTTTTTCGTGTACCTACTGTTTTATGCTCTTGGAAATGGAAGTAAGTGTGGCTGGTAGCTAAAAATCAGAGAATAAACCGCTGCATATGGATTAGTTTACCAAAACGGAGACGAATTTCATAAACTGGACAGCCGGATGCCTGACAGTCGTGGGGAAGAGGCCATAGGAACCTGCAGAAAACCAGACTGTACACTGTAGACTAGAGAAAGGTTTAATGTCTACCCCAAGGCAGAGAGAATATGAAAGAGGAGAGACACATGAAGGATGTGTAAAGGAGCTGTGAATTTGCCTCCATTCACATCACTGTTACAAGATTTCGTTCTACTAACAAAAACGGACCTTTTTGTCTTATCGAAGGCACTTAGTTTGCTTAGTTGCCATGAAGTGAGCTGAAAGCGACACATCCAAACGTTTTACGTTTACTTTGATTCAGTGTGATTATTGCTTGAGTTCTAAACCTCGACGAGACTTATATGCGCGTTCCTTTTGCCATCTGCAAAACTTTACTGGTGCAGAAGCTATCCTACCACCAGTTTCAAACAGGTTCTGCTGGGGCAACAAGGAGTGAAGGGTGAACTTGGGCTATAGGTAAAGAGTTCAGCAACTCGGAATAGTACACAGGAGGAAAACCACCAAGAGGCAGCTTCGCAGGCTGCTTTCAGTAGAGAGATGTCACTGGGAAAAATGTTTTAAACTCGAAATTTTACCCGATTCCTTTCCGAGAAGAAACTTTGTGCAGAGTGTGAACAAATTTTTCGAACTCAGAACACGTGGGCCATGATAACCAGTAGATGCAAGTTTCTAATCTAACGGAAGAGTTGAAGGTGATTTTTGATTGTTTTGTCCAAATCAGTATTTGTTTTCTTGAGGCAGTCACTAGTACCTGGCAGTCCGAAATAAAGTAGTGCATATTTGTCAGCATACTAAAATCACCGACAATAGTATGTACATTTTCATTTAGGAGGAAACGAAAAATGGTATAAGCTTATTGTAGAAAGAACGGCTGTTTGAATACGATCATGTCGTATGTATTCTTGTTCAACCAAGATCCTCGGACACTAACTGAATGTGTGTATAAACGTGAATTAGTGTGCAGAGTATGTGGGATCTGGCCTGTTTGAGAATTGTGAGCAAATGTTCACGCAGACCGCGGAGGTCATAATTTTCCTAGTCGGAGGAGTACAATTTGGGAATCTCCTCGTTTACGCTTGTCTGGTTCCAAACCAATTTAGATCAATCATAAGTATGCGAAGATTCACACGGCATTCATGAGGCACAATTTATTAGATGTAATGTTTCCAAGCCAGAATATGAACGATGAGGGGGGCCTGATTGCTTCAATGAAGAAAACGGTAAATTCCAGAATGACGGCAATAGAGAAAGCAACGTAAAAAACCAAAAGGTGCGCTATCAAGTTGATCACGTTGATGATGTCGAATACATATACTGGTTCTCCTGTAATGTAAATGCGAGGGGTTAGTATTTATCTTGGGAGAAAATATAGCACATATATTATGAAAAGGGGTGACTATAAACTGCTTTATTTGACTGCTTGATATGCCAATACCTGCAGATGTTGTTTTCAACAAGTAGTTCAAACTTTGTAGCAAGCATTTCAATAAATATAACAGGTAGTCGCAGAACCAGTGATGTGGAATTCAGGTGTATAGGGTATCTCAGAGAAGTAGCACCTTTGAGGTGGTCGACTGTTGTGTCCCTTTGGACATCCTCCGTCTCCTTGGTCTCCATTATTTACCCAACTGTCACCTGTGGCTCCACGAGGCTGAAGCACTCATCAGCGACCATACTCCGGCAGATTACTCAACAGGCAGGCCAAACCAAATTGATGGTAATCAGAGTCTAAAATCTCCGCGAGACTGTGTTCGGCAGGCGAAGACAGACACTCATGATTTGGGGGATGAGATCTATTGATCCAAGGGCTAAAAAGCAAAATTGTCCAACCTACCCAATCTGGTATTCCGGAAAAGGCGAATGAGCAGCACAACAGGCCATTGGCTCATCCAGAACAACCCTGCTGCCTTGTAGGCTGCACTTGAGTGGGCAAGAGCTAGAGATGCATCGTCGAACAGAAAGGTCCGGTTAGGTACCATCAGTTTACTTCCTATTCCAGAATGAGCCACCTAGTAGTAGAATAGCCTTGAGCGGTGCTGGGGACAACATCTCATACTATATTCCCGAGAATCTCTTTTCACAATTTTGGAAGCATTCCGTCCAATCATGTTCTGGGGTTTCTGCCAAGCAAAGTGCTTCTTGTTCCGGCGGTCGAGGTGTCAAGTCAACAAGCTTGAATATTCATCTGTAGGAAACAAGCTTACACATTTTGTTGGGAGGTACGGACACTTTTAAATTTGGGTAGCCAAAGTCTCACAATGAGGACACTGTACAAACACAAACTCGACAGAACTTTTCTCTCAGAAGTCCACATAAATAACTCGCACCGTGAGCTTCACAATTCCAGCAAAGGAGACACATTAATGGATTTATCATGGAGGCCTAACAGACAACTCCGGGCGCCACGGCGTCGCATTCGCCATGGTTGCTTGCGAGCCGATCTCCTCAAGAATAGCTCTGAGAGCTTTCAAAGGCTCTTTGCGAAACTAGACGGCGATTAAGGTTTATGCTCCGACCAAGGCCACGGACAGATGAACAAAAGATGAATTCTACACAATCTTCAGTAGTAAACCAAATCGGGTCCAGGGACTCGACATTCTATTCATCGCCAGCGACTGGAATGCTCGTATGTGTCTCGGATGAGCCAAAGTTGGGGTTTCCGAAAAACGTGGTCCTGGTCAACATTGCGAAAGTGGTCAGTTCTGCAGACTCCAAAAGAATGGCCGTCTGCAGCACAAGTTTCCAGCACCCTAAAAACCACTTACTGACATGGTGCTCTAACGAAGGTCGAAATCCGCATCAAGTCGATCATATACTGGTGAGGTCCCCTTGGGCTTCGTCTGTGAAAGATTATTGAAACCACTGCAGTGCAGCAACAGGAAACAACGGATACAGACTAATTTTCTGTTGGTGCACACTTCCAAGTCCAACTATCAGCTTACCCTGATACCAGTCCACCTGCCTGCATAAGCTTAGCCGCCCTGAAAATGCTAGGGAAATTCCAAGAGCGCAATGGCCACCCGATTACCCACAGTAACCGACGTGCCACCGGAAGATGATAGGACTGACAGTTAGAAATGCTTCCTTGAAAGAACTAGGGAAAACCGAAAGAAGCTTAGAAGAATGGATCTTTGTTGGCACACTTCAACTGTCAGAAGAAGCACAAGTCCAAAAGTCAGGGAGTGGCAAAAGCTGCAAATTGGAAAGAGAGGCCTCGAGATCAGCTAGTACTGACTGAAAGCAGTACTGGACAGAAGCAGCTGAAAAAATGGAGGCGGCAGCAGAAATGGATGACTTTGACCAGCTACCCCGCCTCATTCACAACGCTTTGGATAGGCACTTCAAGCATGAAACGCTACTGCTCAAAGCCGCTGGTCAACTGATACCTGAGAAGAAAATAAAAAGTGTAATGATGAGTAAAGAACTTCGATCGGTGGCTCAACCAACCATCAGACCATAAGGCGGACCTATAAGCCCCAGTTCTCGCACAGCCGTGCAATTTCAGGTGCGACCTGCCGAGCAAAACTGAGATCGCCACGGTAGTCAGTCAGCTGAAGAAAATAAAATCCACTGGAGAAGACGGCACACTATCAGAAAATTACGAGTGCTGACTGCCATCACTGATCGACAGACTGCACACCCTATTTGGCTCCATATGGCGAGAAGAAGTCTTTCCGACTGATTGAGGGAAGCCTACTCTGCTGCCCGTCCCAAGGAAAGGGGACAAATCAGTGTTCGAGAATTGTAGAGCAATCAGCCTGACTGACGTAGTTGCAAAGATTTTCCGTACTGCTACTCGGCCGACCGTCTGTTGCGATAGATCGCCGCACCGGACAGAACCAAGGGGGTTTCCGCCGTGGCAGAGGCTTCATGGGTCTTAATTCTAAGCTGCCTTGAATACTGGAGCACCACTACAAGTTCCAGCAGCCAACCTTTAACTTTTACATCGAACTCCAAGTGGATTTTGATTCAGTTGACCGGGAATGTCTCTGAGTGATAAAGAAATCCAACGGGCTGCTCGATAAAATCGCAAGGCTTCTGAGAGTATACTACTTTTCCATCAGGAAGCCATCTCGTATGTATGGTGGAGAATCCTCCGAGTTCTCATCCACTGCTGGTGTCCGACAGAGCTGCCCTCTTTCACCGGTGTTTTTTATCTACGCGATCGACTGGACGATGAGACAGGCACTGACTGACAATCCCGGTATCCAACTTACTCAAGAGAAATACATCTCGGACCTAGATTTTGCGGATGACATGGTTATGCTGGCGGACTCCCCTGTCAAGCTTCATCCTACCCTTGACCGAATTAATTTCTTTGCAAAGTCCATCTGACTATAAGCAAACTCCACGCAAACTAACTATTTGTCAAACTGCCTGGGCCATCAGCTCAAAGGCTCTCCATTAATGAACAACTGATGGAATGGATTTAACTACTCAAGTATTTAGGTTCTGCACTGCTTCCGAACTGTCAGGCGGGAGTGAAAGCCAGCCTTCGAACTAGAATGCGTATCTACCATGCCGCTATACGCTCCGTACTCAGCTACGGCCGAGAAACCTGGACTTTGAGAGCACAGGATACAGGAAATCTGGAGGTGCTTGATCACTGGTGCCCACGATGTATTTCGAGAGCAAATTGGCAAGAAAGGGTGCCCATAGATGAAGTTAGGAGAAAATGCTTTAAAACTTAAAAACTCTCCTTGCTCCTCCAATGCCATAAACTGAGATGGCTGGGCCATATCCTACGGTTAATCGAAATGGGACTAACAAATTAAACATATTGTTCCGAACCCTGTCCTGGATGGCTTTGCCACCGTGGTAATCAGCTCAAAACTTGGATCAACACTATCAGGGAGAATCTAGAGGGCTTAGGCTAACGATCAGTCTATGGTGCCCGCCAACAAAAAAAGATATCGTCATTTGCGCCGAACTCCGTTCCAACCGCCGCACATGGTCAGCTATGATAAGCGATATACATGAAGCCGATTCGTCCTCTAGGGGGAGATATTCCAGTAAAAATAAAGGTAAGTAGGTAACACAGCCATAAACGAGAAGTAGGATTGATGAAGATGAAATAAAAAGGGATGTGAGCCGTAAAACATAAAAAGTGAGCAGCCTTTTCTTTATGAAGAAATTGAGGACATATGCAGTTCAAGTAGAATCGCGGGTGATGACAAGTCCAACGTACTTCACTAATTATTTTCTTCCATAGCAGTCCCCGTTTCTGATCTGAAGGACTGGATTCTAAAAGTAGTACATGTTTAGAACTGCGCCTGGTAATCTATTAGCAAATACTTTCACTTTCCAACAAGGTGCGGTTTTTAACATCCGAGTAGAAAGCGCACAAAAGAATCAACACAATCTTCACTTCGTCCCTAAAAGATGAATGATTATTCGTCTTAGTGTAGAAGTTACCGAATGAAAAGACGGACTGGATCTTTATGAGATATTCGACCCATAAATTTACCCTCCATCTACCCCGTAGTGTGCATTTCACCAAGTTGGTAAGATCTTTTTGCATCTTCACCGAACTATCAATACGATACGGCTATTTGAGTCTTATTATGACTACAGTTACTGCACAACAGCTGACATATTTGCCCTGAGTCTTCGCCAGGGCGATTTACTGGTAAAGGGCACATTCGTTTGCTGCCTAGTACTCATAGCTGTCGCAAAAGGAGTAGTTAGATGAATAATTAAAGGAAGGATATCGTCGGTTTGACCCCTACAGGCTGGCAAGTAATTTAATTTCACGAAGTTGTTTTGGAGCCAACAAGATAATGTTTATTACCATATCCTTAGGAACAGCATTGTATATGAAAAGCTTCTCTACAACCCGGAAGAAATATACCGACCCATTTTGTATCATTGAATTGGATGTGTCATTGGCTCAATGTCGCATACTGTTTGCTGGCACCACATAAGTGCCATACATCGGTTTGGTAGTAAACGCAATAAAAAAAT